>OX637582.1:0-1273339 GCA_951800085.1 Comarum palustre | reverse complement strand
AGACTCAACCCATGGTTATGCTCAAGCTTTCTGGAATTTATTTTCCACTTTCCATCAAAGGATTTACCGAGTCTAATAAGTGTCTTGCAGCCAGTCTTCACAACAAATGAGTTTTTGGATGCGGCTTTAGTGAGTTTTTGGACTTACTTTTAAATTTTCCAACTCGACCACAACAAATAGTAATGTATTTCGTCTCCCCATCATCTCCCTTTGTTGATGTTCTCTTCCTCACAGGGAACCCTAACTGCTTCCCATATCTTCTATAATAGGCATATGAATAGATTCAAATGTCATCTTAACGGAGTGCTTTTCCATTAATTCGTCCACCTCATATTCTTGATTAGTGTCTAGGCTCTTTGATAAATCATCAACAATTCCTAAACAATTTAAGTAATATATTATTTCCAAGTATGTGTAATCAAAATTAAAACTCATAAATTATCTCATTTTTATTTTTTTATATACAACATACCTTGATCATTGCTCAGAATTATGTTCTCTGATCCGTTCGGCGATCTTTCGGCACCTTGAGCATCTGAAAAATAAAAATAATGACATAGTCAATACAACATGATACTCATTTTGCTTATTGTTTGGGTAGTGTGGTAGCTGGAGGTTAACTTCCATCTATATCCTCTTTGACAGCAATAAAAAACATCTCAAGGCAAACTTACTGCATGGATTCATGGGAACCATGAGAAAGATAAGTTCTGGATATCAATTATAACTTGGACTCTATTATGTTTGATCTACAATTGACAGAAAAACATAAACAAGAACCAATTCGAACTTGACAATAAAGCTTGAACTATTACCATCCAATATGAAAGTGTCTTGCCCTATGACCTGCATCTGTATCATCCTTTGATCAGGTAAGAGGCTCATATCAGTTAAAAACCAAGAGAATACAAATGCTTCATTTTGTGTTTTCTGCAAAAAAGAGCATACCTCAGCATATGCAATTGGTACAAACATGTCACATATTCTCATGAATCCTTACTGGATCCTTCTATCAATTGTAATTTGTGGCTATATATATATATATATATTTATTTATATATTCCTTACATGATAGTAACCATGAATGTAAGGCTATCACTTTCATACTATTATAAGGCTTAGTTCCTAAATTCACAGCTGATCTATAAACCCTAATTCCATAATATATATATATATATATATATATATATATATATATATATATATATATATTGTTTACATGATCGTAACCATGAATGTAAGGCTATCACTTTCATACTATTATAAGGCTCAGTTCCTAAATTCACAGCTGATCTATAAACCCTAATTCCATATATAACCGTATTTCATAATCATAGAAAATAAAAATAAAACTAACTACTTTGTAAACAGTGCTTGCGAGTAAGCCGAAATCAAACCGAGAGAGATTTAATCATTTGAATCAGTGGTTAGAGGATGAGAGAATAAGCAAGAGACACCAAGAAGAACAATGGTGTTCCATATATCATGTTCGTATTTCATACCCAAGAAAAGAAAAATGATACTAACTACTTTGTTAACGGTATACGTGTTTGTGAGAAACAGAGAAAGCCGAAATCAAATCTAGAGAAACTTGATTATTTGATGTGGAGGATATGTGAGAGGATGAAATCAAGGCATGTGTAGAGAAGAACAACGATGTCAGACGTCTCTGATCGAATAGATAGGGAAAAAACTAGGGTTTGATAGAATAAATTAGAAACCTAGAAAAGAATTTTCTTAATAAAAAATGTGATTAAAAATAAAATATCAAAATTTGTGTTATGATGACGTGGTAGAGCCACCTCAGCTGTCACGTAAGATGAGCTCTAGTTGGTCTCCCAAAATATGGTTCATCTAGCATTACTCTTTCCCTTTTAACCCATCACTAGTTGCCCCATCACCAATCCATTCTATCTCAAGTCTCTAGCCACACTTCATTGACTCCAACCCTATATATAATTATATATATATAGTTTTTCTTAGATAAGGATGTCTTTACTTTGAGTTTGGTAAGGATTTATTGAATTTATCAAATTTTCTCATCTTAACAGTTCATAATCTAGATATATATGTATAGATCATTTCTGTAAAATTTTAGCTCATTTGGTGATCATTAGGGCATTCAAAACTGTGATTTACAGAGAAGAACACGAACAATTCTGGTTGAATAGATTCGGTTCGTTCATTGTATTTGTATGTTTTCAAGACATTAACGATTACCAAATGTGCTGAAATTTTGCAGAGATGATTTATAATATATATATATATATATATATATATCTAGATTATGAATGGTTAAGATGAGAAAATTTGATAGAAAAGTCGGTCAAATTAAGAATTTCCACACCAAATTTATGATAAGGACATATATATATATATATATATATTCTCATTGAGAAGAGACGGAGGGAGAGAGAGAGCGGCATATGTATCAAGAGACTTCCGCACCCGAGACATATCCACTAGAGGAAGCTTATGAGCCGCAAGAAATTTGCCGAAGGAATAATAACTCAATTACATGCCTCTAATGCTCAATTGCAAGTCTCTTGAGCTTTATTACAAACCCCTCAAACAAGGAATGTTCAAGAGACCATGGTTCTTGAAGAATTTCTTCATGAGCAAGCAAATGAGTCTAGAATGCCGTCGATCACTTGAAGAATTGCTAGCTCAATTGCAAGCATCTCAAGCCCAATTACAAGCTACTTAAGAAATTGTTATACGTTCTAATGAGAAACTTGAGGCTAGTCTTGCAAGAGAGTCAACTTTCTTATTTATGAGCACGAGTCTTTCTTTGACCAAGAGCCTAATTCAAAAGAAGAAGCACATGTCGATCATCTTGAGCAAGATTTCTTTAGCCAAGTTGAAAATGATGATAGTGATGTTGATGTCCAAGCTTGTCAATTTGGTAATGAAAGTTCTAGTGCAAGTGAGGAGAGAGATTACACTTCCGAAGAATTTTTGCAATTTTAGAAATCTAAGTTTCATAATAGAGGGAAGATATTCGATGATGATTTCAAAGAAGAATATGTCTTTTCTTATAAGGAGGATGATGCATTGTTTAGTGATGAGGACACGGAGCTTGACGTCATACACAACAATCTCTTGTTTATTGAGGAGAGGCGTGAACATGATTTGGAGGATGAGAGTTCAAATTATATGTGACAATCCTTTATTCATTGAGGTTGATGTTCCCATGGACGATGAGAGTTCTTTAGTGTCTTGTGAAGAAGAAGTTGAAGAGATAAAGACTTTCTCTCCTCCTACACCCATGGAAATCCATCATGAGCTTCGTAAGATGAATTTTAGCCAGGGACGTAGCCATGTAGAAGGCTATATGGGCTATAGCCCAACCGAGAATTCACAGATAAATATACAAAGTTGCACCACATATACATAATCTACTCACATACAAGTTGGTCAACCTTCATGTTTAGTTTGGTGGTTCGATCATTGGTGGAGTATTTTTAGTTTTCTTTCAATATTTTCACTTCTTACTTTTCTTTTCATATCTATTCCTTCTTCTTTTACTAACTGTCATCATATTTTTCTTCTCTTGTTAGTTTCCTTTCTTTTGGTAGAGATATATATCTCACATCGGGAATATGAGACATTGTCTGTGGGTTTATAAGAATTTGAGATACTCTCTTTATTGCCAATTAGTTTTGGAGTTGAACCCTAGACTACTTTATCATGGTATCAGAGCAGGTTACCCATGTACACGTGTGAAGCCCAAAGGCCACACGAACTCTACTATCACCCAAGTTGTTGTCCACGTGTTAGGCTTAAAGATTTACCACACGTGCGGGGGCGTGTTGAGATATATATCCCATATCAAAAATATGAGACCTTACCTGTGGGTTTATAAAGATTTAGGCTATTCTCTCTATTGCCAATTGATTTTGAAGTTGAACCTCAAACCCCAGACTACTTTATATATCACTTTTTTACTCCGTCTAAAAAGTTTATCAACTCTAAATGAAGTAGTATCAGTTTGATTACAATAGAATTGTCTTCGATCTTATACACAGGATACCGAGATAAGAAAAACATTTAGCCATCAACCAAAAAAAATCAAAGAACACAACTAAAATTAGCCCAACCAGTAATTGGATCCTAGATATGTCCCTGATTGTAGCACATGTGCACTTCATGAAAAGATTGAGCTTGTAGTAATCTTACCTCTCAATCCTCCATTAAGTGGTCAATGTTTCTACAATGAAGTAATAAATTGGAAAGGAACTAGAGCACCTAGAATTCATATTTCCCGTCACTTCCAAGAGCCTCTACCACCTCCTATTGAGCATCATTTCTACACCGATTGTGAAGGTGAAGGGAATGATGACTCCTAGAAGAAAAATTGAGAAGCGAGAGAAGATTAAGAAGTTCCATTTTTGAGAACCGATTGCAACATTCATAGATATCTCTTGGCCATGCCTCTATGATACATCGAGGAGTCTCTTAGCCCCTAATAATAGGGTGGTTGTACTTGAGAAGTATCCACCTTAACAAAGTTCTTATTATAAGGGCCAGCTTGGGGTCTTTAAAAACAAGCGCTTCTAGGGTGGCAACCTTAGGTGATTTGAAATTTATATGTTTATTTTGCATGAATAAGGCTCCGTGGTCATTTTTTGGTGGAATGGGAGGTGCTTGGTATAAGAGATGTGAAGAAAGAATGAAGAAGATAGTGAGCAGTTTCTACTGAGTATTTCAGTTGACTTTGGGAAGCCATAATTTCCTACATGCAGGGTATGTTGAGCTGATGTTTTCTGGACGTCTTTCCTTATATGTCATATGTCCTGTGTCAAAATGTCAGCCTTTTTGAATGAATGTAACTTCGGTTATTTTCTGGTCAATACAAGGAGTTCAGAACAGAGAATGCTACTGTGTAGTACATTTGTGGAGCCACGTCTTCTATATATCAAGTCATTTGGAGCTAAAATTATGCTGAGATGTTTTTACATAGGTCCTCTCTACATACGTAAAACAGTTTTCAATTTGGAGTCTCCTAGCTTCAGTTGTGGTGTGTGTTCCAAGTGACAGAAGTGAGAAATAGGGCAGAGCAGAATCTGCAGAACAAAACAATGACTTTCGAGGCCAACCATTTTTGACTCAGTAATTCTTTAGCATTGAAATTTTACCACAATGTGGCTTTGTGAGTCTATTTGTATATACATTAGTTTCACCCTCTTTGCGCCTCTGGAGTTTCAGATATTGCATTGTGGGTGACTGACGATCAACATCAAACTTCAAGACAATCTGACAACTTTGATCAACCATAGTTTTCATCTCATTTGAAGATTGGTGGCCTATTTTATGTGGATAGAAATATCTCTGAATCTACTTTCCAGAAAAAAGAAGCCTCATTTCTTTATTATAGTTATAGTTTGAGATATGAGCATTTCACGAGAGAAATGTCATTGATGAAAGTTTGTTTCACTCACTAGTTTTGTTCAGTTGGGTTCATTGGACATCTTTGCACTTTATATGGAACACTTTTGAGGCCATTATGGAACATTTTTGAGGTGTGTTTGAGGTGGTCTTGCTTATGATCTTAAAGGAAAACGCTTGTCTTTACTCTCTTTGCATGGCAATTTGTGTCGCATTGCCCTTGGACACTATGTTTCTAAAGGAGTTGATCCAGGAGCACCTTGATCTATCATGGATCATAGTATGGAGTTTAAGGCCTCATGCCTTGACATTGATGCCTTATGATTTTCTTCTACAAAGGTCGTGAGCAATAGAGGGTCGATATAGAGGAGTTTTCCGTAACTTTTCTCCGTATTTAGATTTTCATTTTGTTTTTTTTTTGTTTTTGTGCATTCGCGCAGACTTCACTCTCATGCCTAAATCTAACATGGATTTTAGCTTTCGAGCTCACTTTACAACATTGAAGACAATGTTGGTTTTACGTGTAGGGATGAAGGCTCGGCTCCTTATATATATATATATATATATATATATATATATATATATTATTTCTTTGAAAAAATATTATTTCTTTGTTAATTTAGGTGTAATTAAGTAGTGACTAGTATCTTTCCAACCTCAATGATGAAATTTTGAATTCGATGTGTTATGACTTTGAAGAGAAAAAACATGTTTCTAGGTCCTAGGATTTAGTTTACAATTCTTGGTGATATGTGATTGTATGCTTGAGTGCGGCTTTATGTCAAACTCATTTATTGCATTTAGGAAAGACATTCTAGACTTGTATAATTTGCACATACCTAATGTGAGATTTTGAACAGTATTGATAAATTATAAATATACATGGTTCATATTTACTTGTTCTTTCATGTGGGTCAATTTTGCAATTATGGTCTCTAGAACTTGCTTCATACCCTTCAAGGCAACTTGGTAGCTCATAACGGGATAGAGAATATTGAGGCATTAAGATTATTTAGCACCATGGCCAAAGAAGTTTGTTCCTAAAAATATATACCATTCGGTATAGCCACTTTGAGCCTATATGTATTTAGCCTTTTTGTTCATTACCACCACAAATTCCTATGTAGCCTTTTTGTTCATATTGAGACAGTCGATGAAGCGATTCGAGAGAATGACTTTATGTTCAAGTGTGCTTCTAAAGAAATTAAATGTCAAAAGTGTGAGGTTATCAAAGAATAAATGTGGAGGTGGTGATTTTTGTTTCTAAAAAAAGTGAAAAGAAAAAAAGAAGAATAAGAAAATCCAAAAATAGTAAGAAATTAAAGTTTTATACATAGTCTTGTTAGTCGGTTGTTATTCGGATTTGAGTGAGTGAGCTAACACTTTAAAAGAAAAGTCTAATGTCTCTACAAGAGATAGTCGCTTCACCGATTTTTTATAAACTTCGTATTTCCTTATCCTTCATTTCTTATAGTCACTTGCCCTTAGCTCCGTTACAACCAAATAAAAGACCTCATGGTCTTAAAAGTTATGATGCTACCTAACGGAGATGCGGTTGAAGAGTAAGTCTATGGCGACCTAATTTGTAAAATTAATATTGAGTGAAACACATTAGCCCTAAACACTTGAGAGGAAACATTGAGGGCATTCTTGTGAGTTTAACGGTTAATCCAAGTTTAGTACGTATGTCGTACTTGTCATAAATTGGCTTGACACATGACTAACACATAAACATCTTTTACATGTTACATATTAATTGCCTCGTAAATTTTGAGACTTATATATATGCTTGATCAATTCCTTGTCATTGACATAATTTGGTTTCTCATAAGATATGGTTGGAAATGTTAGCACTACTAAATATCATATATGTATTGTATGTAGTAAATTTCAAATTATTTTTCATTTAATCTGCTTGAGGACAAGCAAAATTTAAGTGTAGGTGTGTGATTACGTGCATTTTTATACAGGTAATTATTATTCAAACACAAGAATTTAACTAATCTTTATTTTAATTATTATGTATAACTAATCTATTTTTTTTATGTTGTAGAAAATAAGCGAAATTGTGGAAATGACTGAATGATACTAAATTGGAACAAGAACATTTGGTTAAAGGACGAGATTGAAGTTATCTTAATTAAACAATTAAGCTTACTTAGTTAAATAAGTTAAATAACTAATTAAGTTTAAGAAGTCCCGACATTAGTCGAATGTGGTTAATTATGCAAAGAAGGAGACCATCACGTGTACTCAGGCATCATTTCCATTTTCCCTTTTCACCAATCACTGGTTGCCAGATCACCAATTCATTCTATGTGAAGTCTAAAGCCGCAGTGACTAGAGAGGGAGGCCGATCCACACAAACAGACCTGTCCTATCGTTCAACCCCTCATCTTTTTTTTTTATTATTATTTTCATCCCTCTTCAATTCAAGAAGTACGGACTTCATCACACGAGAGATATTCAAGATTGGCAAAGAGAAAGAGTTTAATTTCAAGTAGGATAATGGTTGTTTATAACAATTTGTGAATCTAGCCTGTGGTAATCTCTTCTCTAACTCTTATCTCGATTTTATATGTATTTGATGATGTATTTGATTATGGATAGTGAGTAGTTTGATTTTAGAAGTTAGGGTTGTGAATCCCTAAACTCAATTTGTATAAATGTTGGTACTTTGATTAAAATGAATGCATTTCATGTTGTGTATGCTTTGAATTCGAATGTGTTGGTCCTTAAAAGCATGTTTAATTTCTAGGCTTGGTCACCCTTTGAAAATATGTTGCGGACAATTTGATGGATAAATTAATAACTTATTAGTCTTGTGCATCTAAGATTTTAGGCATGGTAACCATTAGCTAGCTTAATTGTAGCTAAGTTTGCTTGGGTCTCTATTATCTCGCACTCTAAGCCTCTAATTTGGATATTGCGGTTTTAACTGACGTAATGCCCATATTAGGGAGTAGATTGTGGTCTTAACTGACATAGTCAATACACCAAAAAGATAATTGGTTTAGTAGCCTTAACCGGTATTAGATACAAAACTTAACACAATAGGATATGCATTTGTGAAATTAGGTATTGATGTATGCAAATGAGTTAGGATGGATCACCCTACACTCTCATATTCCCATCATTTCCAGTTCATTAGTTACGTACTAGTTTATTTTATATTTTGTTTGTCATTCATTTAGTTGATTCCTCATTCAATCTCTCTTTAATATCTCGACTTATTGTAATTACTCATAACTAGCCTTCTAGTTTTGATTAAGCTTTGGTAAGAACTAGAGCTGAGCATTATTAAGGCTTGGTGTTTATCATTTTCTATTTGTTTTATTTTCTTTGCTAGGTGACTCCGATTAGTCTAGGATCATGAGTTAGCCACTAATTTCCAAGGTTCAATAACTTCAGCAATTATATTTTTCTATCTTGACAATAATACGTCCGTTTGCGTGAATTGTATTCAAGTCACTATATAAGTATTTAACCGCGATAATGATTGATGCTAACAGTCTCCTAACCCGATTTCAAACATACTAAGCTATATGAGTGAATCAGATCATTTTTTAAGTATATATTTTTAGTCATTACATCGTTTTCTATTATTACAAGATCGTATGTATTTATGTATGCGATTAGACTATTGGCAACTCTTTTAACACTTTTTGAATTTTTTGAAACAGAAATTTCATTTCGAAAAGTAAAAAGAGGACCGTTGAAGGCTCTTTAAGTGTCGGTTCATCAGCTTCAAATATACCCTTGCTCATTTTTCCCCTCAAATATTTCAAAACAAATCAGAGAAAAAAAGAAGAGAGAAAAAAGCAAGAAGCTTTGGAAAATTCAGGTCTTGAAGGCAAAAACTCACAAGGATTTCTCGTCCTTTTCATCAAGATTTTATCATGGACACCAGAGCAGTTGTACCTCCACAACCCAGAGGTATTCATCGATTTTGATCCCAATTCATAGATTCTCTTCTCTTACGTTTCATAAATATTTATGGGTTTTGTGAATTTGGTTTCAATTTTGGGTTTTGCTTGGGTTTTGCATGAGATTCTATGGTTTTTGGGCTAATCTGCTTCTTGGATTTTAGGGTTTATATGTATCTACATGTGATTGTTCTGTTGGGATTTGTTTTGAATTTGGTTTTTGATGTTGGTGCCTTTTATTGTATTTGATTATTTGTAGTGGTTGTGATTTGAATTGGGTACTCTGTTTTGGGTTTAGGAGGTTTAAATTTTCTTTTCATAAATTTAGAATCTTGTTTTCCGGGTTTACTCTTAATTATCTGTATGTTTCTGGGTTTGTAGGGGTTTTGATTATTGGGTTTCTTGGTCTCTGCCCTTTTCTATTTATAAATTTCGAATCATGCATTTCTGGGTTTACTCTTAGTTATCTCTATGTTTCTGAGTTTGTGGGTTTTTGATTCATGGGTTTCTGGGTCTCTGCCCTCTTCTTTCCATAAATTTAGAATCTTGAGTTTCTGGTTTATTGGGGTTTTGGTTCATGGGTTTCTGGGTCTCTGCCTTTTTCTTTATATAAATTTAGAGTCTTCGGTTTCTGGTTCTCTACCTTTTTCTTTATATAAATTTAGAGTCTTGGGTTTCTGGGTTTTCTCTTATCTGTTCATGTGTACCTTTTTGTGTATTACTTGTTTGTTCTTCTTGTGTTTGAGACTTTGTTGGACGTCATGTAGTTCCTTACAGAAAGTTGAATTTGATTGTATTACTGATGCTTGTGTTTCTTGAAGGGGATGGTAAAGTCCATGGAGAAGCACCAAGAAGGAACCAGCGAGTAGCTCTAAGAGACAGGACAAATGTTCTGGCGGGTCAGGTCGAAATCAAAGGGAAGCCCCCTCTTCAGACTAATCGCCCTGTGACAAGGAGATTCCATGCCCAACTGTTATTAAATGATGGCAAGAAGAACAATGTGGTAATAGCCCTTAACAACTTTGTTTCGACAGTTATTTCACATGAAGTTCTATCTTTCAAAACTTGGAGTTGATTCTGAAACTTTTTTGCATTTTGAACTTTTGTAAATTTGCAGAACCAAGTTCTTGGTGTTGTTGACCAGGCTGCTCAGAGTAGAAAATGCGCCCCTACAAGGAATGTTACTGAGAAGGCAACTGATGAAGAGAAGGAGAAGCCTGTCAATAGAAGCAAGCCAGTACAAGGTCCAAGGAAGGATGTCAAGGCTTTCACTTCAGCACTAACAGCTCGAAGCAAGGTGAGCTTAGAAATTAGTTCTTATTCTAAACTTATGATTTTACTTACTGCTTCACTTTTGTTTGCTGCAGGCAATGGCTTGTGGAGTCGCCAACAAACCAAAAGAGCAGATTGTTGATTTTGACGCAGCTGAAATCAATGATGAACTGGCAGGTGTTGTGTACGTTGATGAATTGTACAAGTTCTACAAACTTGATGAGGTAAACCTCTTGTCCTTTTCCTCCAATCCACATTTTTCACTTTAGGCTTCTTGTATGCATTTTCAGACACATGACAAAATACATGTTCAGGGTAACAGCCGAGTTGGAGGCCTTTTCCTCCAATCCACATTTTTCACTTTAGGCTTCTTGTATGCATTTTCAGACACATGACAAAATACATGTTCAGGGTAACAGCCGAGTTGGAGATTACATGGACAAACAGCCAGATCTTAATTCGAAGATGAGGGCTATCCTTGTAGACTGGTTGATAGACGTTCACAGGAAATTTGATCTGACACCTGAAACATTCTACCTTACGGTGAACATAACTGACCGGTTCCTTTCAAGGAGGATAGTAAGTAGGAGGGAACTTCAGCTAGTTGGCATCAGTTCTATGGTGATAGCATCCAAGTATGAGGAAGTTTGGGCTCCACCGGTACTGGTTCTTCACTTGTTCTAAAATAAAAATAATTGACACTGATACCAAACGTCATACTTACACGAAAGTGTCAAATATGCAGGTTCAAGATTTTGTGTACTTATCAGACAACACCTATACAGGCATTCAGATTCGTGCAATGGAGAAAGTGATCTTGGAGAAGTTGGGGTGGTATTTGACAGTTCCTACACCTTATGTTTTTCTTGCTAGATACATCAAAGCATCCATTTCACCTGATCATGAGGTACTCAGTTTGTTATGGTTTTTGCCGAGTATAACCTTACTTTCAACTGTTTTTAGGTGAAGCAATGAATGTTGACATGCTTTTGTTTCCCTTGTAATGCAGATGAGGCATCTGGTTTTCTTTCTAGCTGAACTTGGAGCCTTGGATTATCAAACAACCATACGGTACTCCCCATCCATGATAGCTGCTTCAGCTGTGTATGCTGCCCGTTGTACCCTCAAGAAGAAGACTTTCTGGACTCAAACTTTGAAGCACCACACTGGCTACTCTGAAGAACAGTTGAGGTAATAGTGACTTCTGCAATGTATATACTATGTTCCTTTCTTTAATATCAGCCTATATATCCATGGAGAAGAATCAACACTAACAGTGCTGCTACAAGCCCAGAAGGTCATGGGAGGAGAGCCATTCATAGAGATGTTGAAAGAGACCAGTTTCAGTATGGAAAGTGGAATAGAATTTATTTGTTCTATTTTCTTTTATTTTTTCATCCCCCTATAGAGTCACAGATATGTGTATATCATTTGACAGTTTGCTGATTTAGGTTTGTGTTTTTCATTTTACAACAGGGAATGTGCCAAGGCCTTGGCTGGCTTTCACTCAAAAGCTGCTGAAAGTGATCTTAAAGCTGTTTACCGGAAATACTCAAAACCTCAATACGGTGCTGTAGCAAGCCTCACTCCAGCCAGAAGTTTACATTCATCTTCATGAAGATGTCTCTTTGCAGTGGTTTACTTTTTGTAGGCAATACACCCACCTGAATATGCTAGTGGTGGTTTTCATAATAAGATTGGGTCAAGGTCTTGAAACCCCTTATATTCTATACTAGTTACTCTCTTTCAGTGTCCATATTGAACTTCAGAGTCTAGATTGGTTACTCTTCTGGGAAATGAGAGTACCTCATGTTTAGTTGTATAGTGTTTGGGGGTAGATTGGTCTGGAAACTTCAGAGTCTAGATTGGTACTCTTCTGGGAAATGAGAGTACCTCATGTTTGGTTGTATAGTGTTTGGGGGTAGATTGGTCTGGAAACTGATAATTTGCCTCCTCAGTAATATAGATTGTTACATATCAATATAGATTGTTCATCTCTTGTCTCTATTGGTGATAGATTGGTTTCTGTCCTATAAATAATTGTGATCTATCAATGAAGCTGTATGTTATTCAAATTTTCCTTGTTTTATCAGGAAATCAGATGAAATCAAAATGAAAATAACTTGATTTGAACCCTCAAGATGTTAAGGCTACTGTTGATCCAAAATGTTGGACATTACCATAACATGTAATTGTTGATACAAAATCTTGAATGAAATCAACTTTGATAACAATTAAGCGCGTCTCCCGTTATGTTGTTTTTTGAGCGTTCGTAAAAATGTACTGAACTCAAGTTCACTTGAGCTGAACACACCAAGTTGAAATCTTTTGCCTTTATACATGTATTTCATCAGCTGATATACAGTAGGGGACCACAGAAACTCATGGGTTTGAGTCATTTCTACATTCTCAAACATTGGTCTTTTTCATTGTTCAAGTTCTCCCAGACCATTTTGCTCATTGCTTGCAGAAATGCCTGAAAGCAAAGACTTTGAGACAAGGGAAGCAACTCCATGCAGTGTTGTTATTAAGTGGGTTTGACATGAACTTGTTATCTATGAGCTCAAAGCTTGTTGGCATGTACGCAAGTTGTGGGGATGTGAGTTCTGGACGGAAGTTGTTTGATGAAATTCCCAACCCAAATGTGTTCTCATTGAATTGGCTTCGGCGTTTAATGGGTCGTTTGGGCAAGCAATTGGGTACTTTTCATTGATGCAAGAGCTGGGAATGGTTGGGAATAAGTTCAGTTTTCCGGTGATGCTTAAGGTTTGTGTTGGTTTGATGGATTGAGTAAGGGGAAGGAAGTTCATGCTGTGGTGTATAAGATGGGGTTTGAAAAGGATGTTGCTTTGTGGAATGCATTGGTTGATATGTTTGCAAATGTGGAAGCTTGTGTTATAGTCATAGAGTGTTTGATCAAATGTGCGAAAGAGATGTGGCTTCTTGGACATCTATGATATGTGGGTAGTGTAATGTGGGAAGGACTGATCAAGGGGCAATGTTGTTTGAGAGGATGAAGTTGGAGGGGTTGGAACCGAATGATTTCACTTGGAATGTAATGATAGCTGGGTCTGCTCGGAGTGGAGATAGCAATCGAGTATATTTGCTGCTATCTAGGAGGACTAAAGAAGGATTTGTTCCTGATTTGGTTACATGGAATGCAATTATTTCAGGTTTTGTGCAAAACCAGGAGGCAGGTGAAGCTTTTAAGTTCTTCAGTGCTATGTTAGTGTCTGGAGTTAAACCTAACCTCGTCACTATCACGGGTTTGCTGCCAGCTTGTGGATTGTTTGGTTCAGTTGAAAGGGGGAGAGAGATTCATGGATTGATATGTAGGATAGGGTTTAACATCTATGTCTTTGTTGTTAGTGCTGTTATTGACATGTACTCGAAATGTGGCAGTGTGAAATATGCTCAAAGTGTATTTGACTGGACTCCTGTAAACTATGTTGCATCATGGAATGCAATGATCGGATATTATGGTAAGCATGGTATGGTTGATTCTGCAGTAGAGCTTTTCGAAGGAATGCAAGAGAAATGAGTTCAGGCTAATGTAGTGACTTTAACTTCTGCACTTTCTGCATGCAGCCATAGTGGTTCTGTAGAAAAGGGTTTGGGATATTCAGGTCTATGAAAGAGAGCCATGGAATTGAGGTGAGTAAAGAACATTATGGGTGTGTTGTTGATCTTTTGTGCCGTTCAGGGAAGATGGTAGAAGCTTACGAGTTTGTGAAGTCCATTCCTATAGGAGTCACCAAATCCATTATTGGAGCTTTTTTCAACGGGTGTAAAGTCCATGAAAGGAGAGATCTTGCTAAATTGATGGCTGAGGATATTCTGAAAATGGAGTTAAAGAGATCTGGAGGTTTTGTAACACTTTCAAATGTCTATGCTGCTGATGGAGAATGGAAAGAAGTTGAGTATGTAAGGAAGGTGATGAAGCAGAGGAAGGTCCTTAAGAAACCTGGATTTAGTTGGCTTGAATAAAGGAAAGCTTGATGCAGTGGAAGTTGGAAAAGACATCAACAAAATGTCCTTGTTGGCCTCTAGTAAGATACAATCATGTCACTATATATCGGCTTCTTACCTCTCCAGTACAGCTGAATTGACGTTCCCTGATTTTGTGTATGTCCGGCCATTCGGCTTTAAGTAATTCAGTATAGAGCATGAGCTATTAGTCATATAATGAAGGATCTAATATTTGACCACGAATAGCAAACCTCTGATGTATATATTGCTTCTTGGTTGAGTTCATTGATACCCTTTCTTAATCATGCTCCTCATACTCCAATCTGAATGTTGTGTTTCCTTCGTCTTTGTTTGCAGACAACAGAACGATGGAGTCCCTAAGATGGGAGATGGTACTGCAGGAGTTGATGGTTGAACAAATTGAGATAGTACTTCAACTAGAACTGCAGGTTAACAGCTTCAAATGTTGGTACCACTTTCTTTCTTTCCTTTGTTTTTATCTCCTTGAAACTCCCAAGTATATAGTTAGATTAGGAATTATACCCTTTTAGGCTTGAGGTCACTGTTGTGTCCAAACAAATTGGCAACATACTGTAGTATCCATTTTTCAAGATAAAGTGTAACTTACTCCTTGTTCAGAAATCCATAACCCACCAACTATGACATAAGAAAGTCCATATAAAGCATGGAATGAGTGATTAGTAAACTTTTTCAGAAGCAAATGAGCTCTTCTCTCAGCTTCTTCCTAATGCTGGGTTATCTTCATATACCTCACAGTTTCTCCTGAAACACTTGCTTCTTTAGCCAATCTATTTCCTTAGCATTGTCTACTTTGATCATTGGATATATAGCTTGGGAATTACATGTCTTGCTGAAGTATCTAGTATCTACTACTTTGCTCAAAGTGAAATTAGGGTCAGATGCTTGTGAGGAAAGCTCAATAAAGTCCAAGAATAGAATGGACTAAGCAGTTAGCACAGCTAGGAAGTTAAAGAGTCATAACCTAACCATTGAAAAGAGTCCTAAATTCACCCACTCTCCTAATAATTGCATTGGCTAAAGACACAAGCTTGAAGTAGAAGACACCATGCCCTGCATAAGACTCTGGTTGTTGTCCATGTCCTGGAGGGTCATGGAGGACTTCTTGGACCACCCTTTATGTGCCCCCACACGCGTTATTTTGTTTTCTTTGCAAGTCCCACATGCATCAAACGCTCTAAGTTAATGTGGGAAGCAATGATATGATATTGTCATATTGGATTCTTATTGCTACCAAGTCTATTCCATTGTGTGCAGAAAAATACCCAATTTTTGTTTTGGTAATTTAGAAACACTCCCACTATTTACTCTCACATTTGCACCCACCTATTTGAGTGAGGTGAAGCACTCCAGTTTGAGTGAAGGTGTGAGTTGTTGCAGTCTCTTTCAGGGTTTTAAAGCTTCTTTGGAAACCCGTAAATAGGAAATGCAAGGAGTATTTTTGGTCTGTTTTTTCTTGTCGTTGTTAAAACGTGGTGTTCTTATCTAGACTCTGGATAATTATGAACCAGATGAGAGGAGTGTCACAGAGGCACCTGGCTGTCCTCCATTACTAGTTTCCATCAATTAGGCTCGTTTTCTTGGTTGACTTTATCATAGTCAAGTTATAGTTTTTTTTAACAAGAGTCAAGTAAATAGTTGAGGATTGCCTTGGTAAATACCAAACTAACTGAAAACCAGCCGAATATTTTTAATTTAATAAACCAAAATTTGGTAATTGAAATAATCAAACCGAAAAAGTTGGTTTGGTTTTTGATAAATACCGAATTTTTTGGTTTGGTAAATACGAAACTGACTGAAAACCAGCATAATATTTTCAATTTAATAAACCAAAATTTGGTAATTGAAATTGAAATAATCAAACCGAAAAAGTTGGTTTGGTTTTTGGTAAATACCGAATTTATCAAAATGTTAGTTATTTAAACACACATGTTTGTAAATAAGGTTGACCGCTTTGCTCTGAACAGATAAGTCGAGAGAGGGGAGGGGTTTTGACCAAAGTCAACACTTTTACTCCTTTTTAAATAAAATGAACGGTTGGGATTTTAAAATGGGAGATTAATCAATGGTTAAGAATTAATCTGGAATTGTAATTTTTAGAAAAAACAATTTCCTAATTTCATAATAAAAATATAATTTATTAGAACTTCGATAAATCGTGAAAAATAGCTCGATGTTCCGAAAAGTATTCTGAAGACACCTGTTAACTCGTGTCGACACACATATCGACATTAAGAAATTAAAAGAAGAGTTTGGTAATCAATAAATTAATTAAACAGTAATAGAATGTGCTATTTTTTACACCGTTGCACGAAAACATAAACCTCATCTCATATTTCTCAAATAGTGCCTGCATCTCCTCAAATTGTGTATGCACCTCCTCAAATAGGAGGAGCAACCCTCCTTAACCAGTGCGTATGCTCTGAGTGTAACCCAACTATAACTATCAGTTTGTGTTACTTTATCATAAAAGAATGAGATTTTTATTTTTTGAATAAAAAGCTAGTGCGGCTCTCTTCAAACCTTCATTAATGAAACCATCGAATACAAGATGAGACATAAAACATAAACCTTTGATTACAAAAACCCAAAATAATATCGATAATCCCTATAACATACTTGTGTTCTAACAAGCACCAATTAACAAATAATATTACTATAATAGCCACTCTATTTGCTTTGTCACAGCTGTGACATAATAGAAAGATTAGTAGACAAATAATCTGACTACATGTCCAATGTCTAATAAAACAGTTTTTCTGTCATGTAGCTGCCAGATAACAGATCTGAAGAAACTTAGTTTCATCCTACCACTAGGAGGATGCGGACATTTGACCAAACAAAAGACACGATACCTATCTAGGACAGAAAATACACATGAGGTGTGTAGACTGGGACCAAGCCCTTTTAGCTCTACCCATAAAAGGTAGTTAGTTATTAGTAAAACTAATAATAGTAAAACATAATAAGAACTTAAACTAGTAAAAATAAACCACCTTGAACCTAGAGTGAACCGCCAAGCCCAAGACAGACTAGGCCCAGAGCAAACCTAAACTTTGATGAAGGCCAAACAGGCCTAGCCCTTGATCTCAGCTCTAGCCGACTGACACCCAAGCAGCCTAACCACCACCCTTATCCTGCATCGTGCCGCTGCCGTCTTGGAATCCTGACCACCGCCGAACCTCCATCTCGGAACGAGCCTCATCGCCACACACCCACTGTCACAATCCCAATCCGCCACAACCCACAAGGAATTCTCCACCTTCCTCTGTTGTATGACTTGAAGTCAGCCCTTGATCCCTCAACAGTGAGATGATGGCAAGATCCAAATGAATCTAACCACGAACCCACAACTGACATTGGTGCTTACTAGAGATGCCTAAAGCAAAATCCGGTTGAAAATACCATGAACTCCCTGCTTGTGTCAACGCCGCCCTCGCCAAGAGCTAAGAAACCTAGGATCTTCTCAACCCCAACCAAGCATCAAGGTGTGCTCCTATGCTTCCGTCCCATCTGGCCTCACTATGCAAACGCCAGCTAGGCCAGAGGCTAGTGCTAGCGCGCCGTGCAGCCAGACAAGATTTGTTGAAATTGATGAAGAGGATATTTGGGAAAGCACGCTTGCAGTGCGTTTTGGAAGAGTAGGGTTTTAGTTTGAATATAAATTTTAAAGAGTGAGATTTTAGATGGGGTAAGATTTGTATGTCATATTTTAATTTTTTACATAAATTTTCACCATTTCATTTTACATCGTAAAATAATCGTTTGAATTGAAAATGACTCCAACATAATAACACAATAGAGAGAACATAGCCAAGCCATGAAAACGATTTCACAAGCAAAATTAATTATGGCCAAGCAATGACAAATTTCGAAACCGTTACATATTGCAGGCAGTAAATGAGGAGTCATATCATACTTTTCAAAAACTCCGTCTATATTTTACGTTACTTTCAAACTAAAATTATTAAATTTTACTCTATCTTTATATATTAAACGGAGTGGGAGTGATTACTGTTTACATGAACAGTATACTTTTTTTTTATTTCTGCAACCATGCCACATGGCCGAACAATATCCCTTTGCTAATGCCACCCTATGGGTATAATGGGAAATAGGACGAAATAGGATTTTAAACAATTTATACCTTTCAATTTAATTTTATTTCAGTTTTGTCATTAAATTTGTTTTTAATTAGATTTTTTTATTTTTTTTAAATTGAATTGTATGAGAGAAAATTATATTTTTAATAATAATAATAATAGTATTCATAATAATTATAATGAAAAAAAATGAATCGCTCTAAACCTAAATAATTATGTTCATCAATATCGATTGTTCAGTGTTTATATTCATTTCTATCATTTTTTTTTCAAAAATAGTAAGTTTGACAGTGCATATGAATATTTTATGGATAGGTTTGGTTTCGAATATTAGTTGGGTTTGATTCGGGTTTATGATTTAGGAATTAGGGTTTACGTGTTGTGTTATTTTATTTGTTGTACAATTTCGATCGAACTAGCAAAAATTTCATATTACTTAATCAGACCAAAAAAACGCACGCTTCGCGCGTGGTGGAAGGCTAGTTACCGTAATGTAAAGAACCAAAATAAAAACAAGTGTTACTTTTTTTCCCTTTCTTTGTATGGATTCCACAAGACTTTGCTTCTTTTTAGCTAGTAGAGAGGCGTCCATGTAACAAACCTTATCTCCTCGACTAAATTTGCCAAAGCCTTCATCCCTAATTCTAAGCCTTCGACTTTGTCTTCAATAGCCGTTCTTCTAATTCATTTCAAGCCAGATTTTATTATGCTCTCATGAAAAAGAAGGGATCCCAAGTTCCCAACTATTGGGATGTACGCAAAAGGCTCCATACCATTTAAGGCCTAGTTAACCATACTCTTATTTTATGAAACTTCTGAGACCTAAAGATGATGACACTCAATTGGGCCAACATATCTTCATCAAGCTATAATTACTTGCAAAATTTCATACAATATCATTTCTCATTGAAATGATTAAAATGGTAAAAAGAAACGGGTGATTTTGGTAACAAAGCCAGAAAGTAACCTTCTGCACTACAAGGAATTGTTCTTCAGGTCATTTGAGGCCCGATTGTTTATAGAAGTTCATTCTCAACTATATCTGTCATTCGGTCGGTTCGAATCGATAATTGGTGTTACCAACTTCAAAACTAAATTTTTCGGTAATGAAATATGACTACCAAAAATCAACCAAATTTTTCGATATGAGATAAATTTTACCAAATTCGATATTTCGGTTTTCGGTATTACCAAACTTTTTAACAAATATATTTTCATAATATATGAAACAATAGAGGAAGCTTTTTTTTGAAAATCTAGTCATTGAAACCATAACGTACCAACTAATGTGATATAATTATATGCAAGCGTACATCTTTGTAAAGAAACCGTAAAGAGAAATCAAAGTTTTTAAAATTATTGTGAAATAGGTGATTAGTATAGTGAAAACTATGGTAAAAAAATCACTTTCCTGTAACATTTGGATCTCGATTAAAACGGTCAACCTTATTTATTCTTACGATTTCCTATAAGAAGCTATATCGTCGGGGTGTAAACTTTCTAATATTTTTACACGGAACATTACTTCTCATTCATATGAGAGGATGTGAGCAGAATAATCAATCAAAATAAGACATAAAAGGCTAAATAATAGTGTTTTCGTCTAATCAGTGACATCATATTAAGGTTGAGCGGGTTGATCAAAATCTAAACGTTGTCGAAAATATGCGAAATTTTTATTCCATAGTTGTATTTATTAATTATAGTGACCAAATCAGACGAACGAATTTATTTTTGTAAATTTTAGTCATAGAAACCACAACGTGTCTATTAATGTGGTCTAACTTGTTTAAGTAGGTTATGTGCAAGTGTAAATCTTTATGAACCAATTGTATAGAGTAAGCAAATTTTTTAAAAATCATGTGAAATAGAAGACAATCAATATAGTGAAATACAGTTAGAGTAGAAAAATTACATATTTTCAGTTAGTGAAATACAATCTCGCCTTCATCGGCAGCGCACGGCAGTGCTCCGCTGTCCAGCCACCACCAGCCACGAGACTACTCCCATACTTTTCCTTTCATCGTTTCTTAAAAATCCCAGTGATCAAATCACACATGCATCCACAATCGAAGGAGATCGAAATCCGAGAGCTCTGACTTTTTTCTCGGATTCTAACGCCCCCCGACAGTGACGGTGACAACAAAAGTGATATTCTTGTTCCTCTTCCTCTTCTCATCATTCCTATGTCTATGCATGTCCAATTTGAGTTCTAATCTTTAAATCCTCCTTTTCTGTGCATGTCTCGCTGAAAAAAAAACTGAAGCACCTGGCATGCATGGGCTCCACTAAAACTGCTCGTGCTAAAGAACGAGCAGTAGCTGTTCGCCGAGCAGGTCAACGTGCGGTCACCGGCCTTTGTTCTCATCACTGCACATCGATTCCAGGCTGTTTGTGCTATTTTCTGTCCGAGCCCGTCTCTACACCTCTCTGCTCATGTTATTCTAGGCACCGGTGAAAGCAATCTTATTGTTGACAGTGAAGTGTGAAGCACAGATTTTTTTCGCCAAAAAAAATCACACAGATTTCACAAGACAATACCATATGCTCGACCCCTTTTTTACAATTGAAGGTATATGACTTTTCAAACAGTTTAACCAAAGCACAATTACCAAAACCACCTCCATGTCTCAAGCTTGTTACAGATTCAAACCTACAGTACACACATCACAGTTTACAGAGTCGCAGACTACACAACCAATCAACAAATATCTCTTTAAAACTCTTTCCTCTTCTCTCTCTCACTGTGTTTCAGTTTGGGCCAGTTTCTTGGTCTCTGCCACTCTCACATGCCAATCCTTAATCTCTTCGAATCTCAAAGTTTGCTGATCTGGGTACCCCTCGTTTCTTCTTCTCCTTTAGATCATAGTTTCTGATGGTTTAAAATCTTCCATTTCTTTTTTCTTAATAAAGCTCTCTAACTGTACAAATCTACTGACTGAGGCAAAATCCACATCGTTTCTGGTCATTTCTAAGTCTGCTATGACTTCTCTAACCTATTCAAAGTATTGGGTTTCTTCTTGAATAGGCAACAAACACTTTTTTTCATTTAAGGTCAGTGTCATATCTCTCTTTTCTTCTTTCTTTAATCTTTTGTGGATTGGAATATGCGTTTGTTTTATATGTTTTTTGATGTTCATGAGGTCGAAGCTTATGGGTGATATTGTCGTATTGAGTTCATCATATATGTTGTTCACGCTGATGGTGTTTGGTGGATCTTGCTTGTATTGGTTTTAGAGATTTTGAGTATTTTTTTGAAGTTCAATCTTTCTGTTTCTGTTGGTTTGTAGTTATGTGGTTTCTGGATAGTAAAGTTTCTTGCTTTCGTTTTACATGTGTCCGCAGTTTGAGTCTTTGTGATTAGTTCTGATGTGGTTTCCAGCTCTAAGTCTCTAACGAGTAAACCCGCATGGATTTCAAGTTGATTGAGTGGATAGTATGGATCTTTGTGTTCATAGTTCATATCTTGAATCCGATTCCAGACATGCAAGATCGGATTTGGATGAAATCACAGAAGCACTTGTCTGTCTTTTCATACTGGGGTGTTTGAGGTTTTAGACATGTAGGTCCTTGAGCCTAATTTGCGTTTTGTTTAGGAAAAAAAAATACAATCATCACTCTCTTCAGAAATATATTTCTTACCAACTAGGCTATTTCCTTGTGGAGTTATCATTGATGAGAATACCATTGTAAGACTCAACAATATAGTAAAGTGACCTAGAGTTGTGACTTTCCTCTACTTCAATTGATAATGGAAGTACTGCTTGATAGATAGACTTCTCATAAGATGCTTTGTCTTCAGCTCTTGACTGCATATTGTTAAGTTTGAGGAGTATTAAGTGTGTTTTGGAAAAAGTCCTTGACAAACAAATGGGTTCAAATGATATTTAAAGGAACTGAAACATATTCAATTTTTAATTCTTAGACATTTTTGCATGTTAAGTAGTGGATGCTTAGCTTGTAGCTATTAAATTTGGCTATGTGAAGGACCATTCATTTGAATCAGAGATTCTTCCTCTATTTCTATCCCACTGTCTAGCTCTTTTTGTTGGTTGATATGCAAACTAAGAATCTATAATGTGATCTAAAATTTTGAAAAGCCACCACATGTTTAATATTGCACTAGTTGTGTTGTTTGATGAATAATAGTCGCATATTTTTTGTTTAGCACATAAACATTTATGAAGCTCACATCGTTTCTGTTTTCTTTGTAGCAGAAGTCTTCTATTGCATGCACCTTTCTTCTGTGGAGTTCTGAGATATGGGGAGAGGTAGAGGAAAAGGAAAGAGGTTAACTGTCACCAATCATGATGATCCTGGAAGCGGTGAGGAAGAGAAAATACCCGCACAAAAGAGAAGAGGAAGACCACTAAAGCATTTAAAGGATGAGATTGATGAAGAAGAAGTAGAAAAAGTAGAACCAGATGACATTGAGAATGCAAAAGCTGGTATCTCAAGCAAAGAGATAAAAAGTCCCTCTGCAGCAGAGAATGGAAAGAAGAGGAAGCGAAACTCACAGGCCAAGGAGATGTCAGATTCAGTGAAGGAGGAAAACGGTAATGGAACACGATCTAGTACAGATGACTCAACTAAATCTAATGGATTTCGGCATAATGGGAGCAGGCGGAAAAATAAACCCCGTCGAGCTGCTGAAGCTGGGGTTGAATGCAAGTGAGGGAATGGTTGCACATTGCTCTGGTTTCTGGTTTCTATATTGCCGGACCAATCATGCGACAGGAAGTGAGACCTAGTAAATCTCTAGTTTTTTCTTCTTTCTGGTTAATTGTTTTTTCTTTGGTAATTTCGTTCCTGATTCGTTTTTGATTTATTTGTGAAATTTGGAATGCTTTCTGATGGATGTAGTTTTCCCAAGTGCTCTGATATTTTAAATTTTGACTATCTGATTTCGTTGTCTTGTCCTGTATAATTTGCAGAACATTTTCAAGCAGTTTCTGTCTCTCAGATTGTCTTCTGTCCTGTTTGATATTTTATTGATAACTGTTAGGGGCATTATTGTCTGTATGAGTAACAATTCTACGCGTGGCATTGATATCGCTTGTAAAGAAGAGAGGTTAGGGTTAACGTGATGTAGAATTATTCCCCATTCGGATGTTTTTTAACTTTTAATTGTTGTGTATATACCCAATAAGGACGTTTCTAGGTTAGAGGTCTGCAATATTCAACATTCTAATTACAAAATTTAGATTGGTTTCCAGCATTGTTAACTTTTCTTTGTTGTTAAAAATGTCTTTACTTCTCTCTCACAACTTTATCAAGGCATTTGTTTGTGGTCATCTTCTTATCTAATTTGCTTTTAAAATGTAATCTTCTGTTGTCTGCTGTAACTGGCTTTTGATTGCTGGATTGAGAATTGAACTCTTGCAATATCGGTCCTTTATATTTATTTCTGTGCTTCATTGCTCATGTTGTATTGTTGACTGTTTTGTCTGTCCCCAAACTTGATTCCTCAAAACATGAATGCCTGAAATGGTGTGCATGAAAATGGAGACGTATAATTTCTAGACTACTGTTATGTTTTTTTGATAATCTAGGTGAAGATTTTAAGCTTTAAAGAACTGTAAAATAGTGTAGCTTCATGTATTTAGGGGGCTCCATAGAACTCACATGCTTTCTACATACGCTAGCGTCAGAAGCTTGTCTAGATAGCTGTTTACCCTGTTATGTGGGGTGAATAGCAGCTATATGATAGCATAATACACATGAGAAAATTGATTTAGGTTGACTGGGTTTATATTGGAAAATTTTCTCTATAAAGTTAGACAAGAAAATAGTGTTTTTTACCTTAAAAGAAAATTAATTCACTTCTTGAAAAGTGAAGCTTAGAGGATGCAGGGGCCTTGGTGTGCCTTGAGGGAACGGGGTGATTAGTTTACAGCGTAGACATTTTCATCTCTTTTTTGGGGCTTGCAAAATACAGGGCCCTAGTTCTCTATGTTGTTATCTTAGGCGCTAACAAAAAAGTACATGATAAATCACATTTGACTTTACAATTCCTACCTAAAGGACTGTTTCACTTTGTGAATTGAAGGGTTCAGACTTCTGTCCCGTCTATCATTTAGCACTGTGTTTTTGTCCTAATGTAGTAATCTGTTGGGTAAAATACCAAATTAGGGTTGCCCATCTTGTTTGTTACCTTAATATGTTATAGAAAGGCAACAGTTTATCCAGTAGTGCTAGTAGTAGCTATTAAGATCAATACAATGAATTAGGTATGACGATGTTGTCAATTGAGATGCTTGAGGCCTCAAGAGCTGCTTGTCTAAGCGGATAAGTTTTAACATTGGATCATGAATAGGATTTGGGCTGAGAATATGCTTGGATTTTGTGGCAAATGGTTTTACATGTTATGGTCAACTTAGGTAGGAAACAATGGTTGGTTTCTGAATGTCATATGGTCTCAGGCCCAGAAAGCTAAATATATTACAGAAGTGCTCCTATGTAGAATTTCTATTGCCGCACTTAGTACTTAAACTGGTCTGGTACTATGTAAGAGTGCAATGACAAGTTCACAACTACTCATTTGAGCTATTGTTGTGATGTAATGACAATTTAACTTGGCCAATGGTGGGAAAGCGTACTTGTCTGGCCCTTTATATGCATCTAATGTGGGTTCATGGTAGTGGTTGACATTGTTAGACAAAATGAACTTTCATATCTCCAGTAAATATGAAAAGAAAGGAGATTGATATTTCAACAATGGTACTAACAGTTATTGCTGAAGATGGCAGTGCTGCATTTCTGATGAGAAATTGTTTGCAGTTGGAATCTTGGATAGTAATTTTACACAAAAAAGAGAGCTATCGAGTAGTACTGAATTTATGATGCTTGGTTGATGCTTCTGTTTGTGTCTGACTATTTTGGATGATGGAAAATCAGTTTCATGATTTCTTTGAATAGTGTTTGAATAATTTCGAAACTTGATGGTTCATACCGATCTGATCAGTCAAGACTATCATCTTTCCTTAAACTTTGTTTATTGTTCCTCATGAACCACGTTACTTGAATATGATCAAATGTGTGTAGATTACTGAGACAAACATATCACTATAATGTGTGTAGATTCTGCAATCAAATATGACCGTCGTTGATATGAATTGCAGATCGACCTCAACAGCTACTTCTCTTATTCATGTTTATATAAATGCAAAATTTCTCAAACTTGAAGATGAAGCTAAGCATACATGTTGGAATATTCAATCTAAGCACCTTTACTATAGCTTCAACGTCGAGTTCAATCAATCTTACAATCCTAGGCACATTATCTATGTGATTTCAAAATAACTCCTCTCTCTCTAAAAAGTTTTCTCTGCCTTCCTCTAGAGAAAACCAGAAACACAGTTTTCTTCCTCCTTATTTTGCCAGATCTAGACCCTTTGAGTCTAGATATTAGCTTGAGTTTTGGGGGTCTCCTCTTTCCAGCTTTCATTTGTCTATAACTTTTTATTCTTACTATCGGCTTCATCTTTTCCAGTTCTTTCCCTCATGCTGCTTTGGTATGGTTTTTCCGGAGATTGTCTCTGATCTGAGGTCATGTACCTCGTTATCCTGTTTATCAGCTATTCCCTTTCAATGTCTGCTTTATTTGGTTGTTTGCAACTCAGTCGGCTCCTCATGACCCAAATCGTCTCCTTTCCAGATCTGAATTTTTCCTACTCAAACCTACTGCTAGCACCATGGGTCGCTATCCGTATGCCCTTATCCCTTTCCTTCTGCCTCATATTGTAAATATGCTCCTAGGATCCTAAATCATGTAGGGTTTATCCCGATTGAGCACTGAGGGATATTACAAGAGTCTGCTTGCACCTTTGCTGGTGCCTGTCTCTTTGATCATCCAATGGATCTAACCTCCCTCTCTCTTCAACTGGCTTGTCTAGTTGATAATCGGGCAGAAGTTCTTTTCTTTGGAAAAGGTTTGAGTAATGTTTCTAATGCTTTTGGATCTGGTCTTGAGTCGATTCGGTGTTTGTTGGGCGCTTCTCTAGTTGCGAAGCATGCAGGTGCAGCAAGCGTCACTTTTCCTCTTCTTAGATTCCAGCCAAATTGTTGAAAAAGTTTTGTGACTGCCGGTATTGATGTTGTTGATGTAGGTGTCGCTTTTGGCCTTCTGTTAGGTCTCTTGATTGTCTTGTCCTTGTATGTTTTATTAGGCTTGCCTGGTTTAAGCCTAAGTGTTTTTCCTTTCTTGTTAATGACCCAAAATGTTGAGACTATGTGTTTGTTTGAATCTGTTGTAATACTTTTTTAAATTAATGAAGTTCTTGCTTATTCGCCAAAAAAATATCTATGTGATTTCTTTTACTTGTGTTAAACAAGTCGGTGTGAAATAGTTCTCGTTCTTTATATATTTGCATTAGTTGATCTTGATTGAATAATTGGACAACAACCTAATCTCAATGAAAAATAATCAACATTATACAATTCTCATTCTTTTCTTACTTGGAATAGTATCTTCATTTTATTTAAGTCCTCAACAAAATTTGTTTTTTTAACAAAATCAAGTTTCATTATAAAAGGCCGAGGCCATAATGGTTATATATATATATATATATATATATATATATATGATAACCTCAAGGGCTATGTAATACCATTACACTTAGACTTGAGGCTCACTTATCCGTGAGCATAACAAAGAACAAGAATCAAACATGTAGATACTAGAGTGATATATATATATATATATTACAAGAGCCTAAGTGCTCATTGCGGTACTCAAATACGAAACCATCTAGATGAAAGTAAAACTCATAAGTCTCTATCTTAAAGCCAACACACTTGTTTCACATATTGGCTTTGCCCTTTGGATCAAGGCTTGGTGGTACTGGAGGGTAGCTTGTGATAGGACCCGGATATGTGATACACAACAATGCCTTTTTATTCTTCTTAGGAGCTTTATTTTTGCTTCCCAACGGCCTACCAACCTTCTATTTCTTGGAAACCCTCCTAATAGTGATCGCGACGTCCACCAGCTCACAAGCCTAATGTGAGCTCAGATGCACAACCAACAGAATAAGGCCAAACATCATGAAACCCCGTGTCTCACCCATCAGAGCACTAGAAGGTGGCCCAGAACAAACAAACCCAACATTCTCCTTTCCAGTCTGCAGTCTCAGCCCAGTTCCAATATTAGACTTAGATAAACGTTGCTGGAGACCCAGTCAAGCTCCCCAATACGTTTGTCAACCCTAGTTTTGAACTAGGGTTTCTCGTCGAATTTTTCAGGGAACAAGATGTGACCGCCGTGCCCGAGCTAGGTTTTCACCCTCCGGCACCACTTTGACAAGCACTCGACTCCCCGCCAAAGCTTCTACCACCATCTTCAGCACTAACCCCTTATCACAGATACCTCTGCCATGGTCGAACAGCCTGCAATCCACGCAAATAACATGACACTTGGGGTACCGGAGCTCCACCTCCGCCGAGAAATTAAAAGAGGAAGAACGCGTCACCTGACATCATGGATCAAGATGATTTCTCCTTGCTAATGCCACCAGATCGGCATGAACAAATTAAGACCCCCAGTAAGTCACCAATCTACTTCAAAACCTTTTCACTCCGCATAGCTATACGGAGCCCCGTTACCGAAACCCAGATCTTTAAGGAGGTCAGCGAGGGCAGATCTATGGAGTTAACACCGTCATACTCCATCACCAGCAACATAGTATTGTTGAAATACCACGTGCCTCCATTCACTACCCGATCTCTCACATCTTGGTAATATAGCCATGAATATACTATTCATACCACGAGCCTCCATTCACTACCGGAGTCCCTCAAAGTCACAGCCTCCTCTCTCACAGAGTCATAGCCCCCTCCCCTCATCTCGTCCAGAGACCAGTCAACCAATCACCAATCGTTCTCTTCGATTGTCCGACCTCGATCTCCTCTCCTGCTCTCAGACTCGGCGACCTCTGGCATATTGTTATCCTTCTAGTTTTCTTACCTATAAAATTTTGTTAATAATTCCAGTGACAGTAGCATCAGCCGAAAGAAGATTTTCAAAGCTAAAAATATTGAAATCTTACTTGCGTTTAACTATGTCGCAAGAAACACTAAATGCTTGGCTTTATTTCTATTGAACATAAGTTCTTGGAAAAGTTTAACTATGATAGATTAATTGATGATTTTGCATCTAAGAGTGTTAAAAGATCAATACTTAGAAAATAGTATTGCATTAGCAGTTGAGATTTTCAGACTTTTGGTCATTCCTTTTGAAGTCAACTTAACATGCTTACAAAGCAATTGCTTTTGAAGTCAATAATATGCTTTTACATAAAATTTGCTTTCAGTTTTCTATCTTTTTTGTTGCTATGATCTTAATTTTTAGTCTGCTTATATACATGTCTATTTGCGATACCACGTATTGTTTCTCTTTTATCAGGATCATCTAAGGGGTCACATTTGATACCTCGTACAAGACCTCCAAACATGAAGGACCGGCCCTGATAAATAGATTTAAATCTTAGATAAACTTTAATTTTTGCATATATGCATAGATATATTTGATTATACTCTGCTAGTCTCTAGAAGAATGATTCTGAGTTTATCTAACATATATGCTTGATTGAACAAGTCTATAGCGTGAAAAAACTCATTTTCTTTAGTGTCACCATCCTATGTTCTAATGAAAGACCAACTATTATAATGAACGGTGCTTTAATGAAATTTATGTAAATTTATGTTTTAGAGGAGTTGGATCCGTGTGTAGCTATACCCATAGATTATTCGGAACTATGTAGGAAAACAAAAGAAACGAGAAGAGGCAGAAATGTCTGCCTCCTGTAGTCAAGTGTTGAATTGTAACAGTACAGTACATCTATTCCTATTAGTTGTCTTCCTCTAAGTTTGTGTTTGTCGATGGATCTACTACAAGTTTCAAGCAGGCTGTTGGTATAAGAATTGTTGGCTATCCCTTTATGATCAAAACATAAGGATACACACTACATGTTGTACAATGAAGTCAATGATAACAATGACTGCTTAAGTAAACAACATAGACTAAACAAGTGAAGAATGAAGAACCTGACAGACCTCATAGGGATCAAGTAGTTTCATGCATATGCATCACATTCTTTCATTAAGGATGACAACGCTGCTTACCATTCAGATTTGATGGATACCCCTGTTGTATCTATCATATTTATTGAGTATTTCATGTGCACGTTCAAATGTGGTTGCTTCAGTTTTTAAGTATTTGATTTTCAAATCCTTTTTAAGCAAAACATTTGTTTATTCGTACTTGACCTCTAAGTCAGTTTAGGGAGGTGTGACAAGCCACCTCATGACCACATGACTTGAGATTTTGAGATCAGCTGAGTTTTGTGATACATAAACCAAGTCAGTGGTTGGTCCATGTGATGCACCACCCAAGATATAAGTCGACCTATGTGTCCGCCCAAGCTACATGGCAGTCGACCTTTGTGTCTTATTATACAAAGTGGTTTTATATAGTCTTTTGCTTGTCTAAAGCTGATCTAGTTTTCCAAAATCATTTGTCATTTTCTTTTGGCTTATTCCCTTTTGGGGAGATCCTTTAGTTGTTGTCTCATGACTAGAGGGATATCTATGATCCTACCTATTCTGGTTTTCCAGACAAGTGCTTAGAGTCTAAAAGAATCTTTGTTGATTTGGCTAACGTGTGTGCTTCCTCATAGCAGTGCACTTGATCTATAAATGGAGAGCAAGGTTTCCTTTTGCTCTTTGGTTCTCTTAATGTTGACAATTGTCATTGTTGTTTTCTTTACTTTGAATCTAGCTTTTTGCTAACTGCTTATTTATCTCTAAATCTTCATTGTGACTATAAATCTTAGAGTTGCACACCAAAACCTTTTCAAACTCATTTCATTATGCATTGCATACTTTGAGGTATGTCTAGGTGATGCAACAACCCGAAGAAGCTGTCTTAGAGAATTGCTAAAGGAGTTAGCTGAATTCTGTTTAGAAACTTAGAAGTGCTATGTGTAAAACACTTGAGTGACAAGAGAGCTAGTTCAGTTGAGTGCTAGTAGGTAGACTAGACAATATAGCTAGGCGTTGTGTCATCCTCTGAGTTGTGAGTCTTGTATACTAGTGGATTTGAGCTCTTAGGCGACGGAACTAGGACTATTCCGTCGGCTAGGATTACCCTAGCTGACGGAATTATTTCCGTTGGAAAGGATAAATTTTCCGTCCACTAAGATTATCATAACCGACAGAAATTTTTCGTCGACTACGAAACTCCTAGCCGACGGATAAATTCAGTTGACATATTTCATCGATTAAGAGTAACCTAGATGACGAAACTTGATCCGTCGACTAAGAGATACCTAGTCGACGAAGATTTATCCGTCGACTAGCATGCACTTAGTCGACGAAATATTATCCGTTGACTAGGTATCTCTTAGTCAACGGAAATGTATTATTAGCCCACAGAATATTCCGTCGGCTAAGAAAATAAAGTTTAATAATTCTCTGACACGGTGCAGAACGAATATTTTTTAGTCGACGAATTTTTTCCTTAACCGACGGAATATTCCGTCGACTAAGTGAAATCAAATCTGATAAATACAGAACGTATGAATTTAAGTTCTATACTATCTTTCCTCATCATCATGAGTTTCCTCCATTCCTCCGATCCATTTCTTTCATGTCGATTCATCCATTCTCCATCAAAAAATTTTGATTCATGAATTGAAGTTCTCTATCTATTTTGATTATTGGTATGTATTATTTAACTTTTTTATTTATTAATTTTCAACGGAATTCGTTTATTTTCGGGTATATTTTTATCTAGATTTGTTTAATCCATGCTTATATATATAATGTTTATATATATTTGTTAATTTAAGGTATATCATTCTAGATTTGTTAATTTGTATATTTTCGGGTATATATATGTGAATTATTAATTATGTATATATATATATGTGTGTGTGAATTATTAATTATGTATATATATGTTGTTTAAATATTGGGCTAAGTTGAATCATTATTTGTATTAAATTTCATTTTTTTTATGATATATATATATATATATATATGATGTATACATATATTTGTTTTGTTAATTTCGGGTATATCATTCTAGATTTGTTAATTTGTATATTTTTGGGTATATATATGTGAATTATTAATTATGTATATATGTGTGTGTGTGTGAATTATTAATTATGTATATATATGTTGATGATGTTTTGTTGATGATATATCCATGCATATATATGATGTATATATATATATATATATATTAATTTCATGTATATCATTTTAGATTTGTTAATTTATATATTTTCAGGTATTTGTTAATTTATATATATATATATACATATATTGTATATATGGATATATATATATATATATATATATATATATATATGTGTGTGTGTGTGAATTATTAATTATGTATATATATTATATATGTTGTTGAAAATAATTGTCTGTTTAAATCATTATTTGTATTAAATTTCATTTATTTTCATTATGACATTTTCTTCGTGATAATTTTATAGTTTATGATCGATTATATAAATTTGTGTTTCTAATAATTACTAAGCTGTAGCCTCTTTTATTACATGTTACAACATGGACAGGAGCTAGATGTAGTTAGATAGAGGGTCTGTGTCATACATGAGAGGAATTTTTGAGTTTATTGAGTTCATCCATCGACACACTCTTCCTGGACAAGTTTTACACATTTGCCCCTGCATAAAATGTCTCAACAGATCTGCTACTCATGTAACTTTTGAGGACATATATCTTCACCTGTCACAATACGGTATTTGTCCCAATTATACGACTTGGACATGGCACGACGAAGTTCCTAAACAGATGTCCACACTTGCAGATATTCAAGGACAACGTAAACAGGGCGAGTCTTCTAACACTAATTACAGGGACCGTGCTGTGATAAATTTCTTAAATGATGTTTTTCCATACGCTTCAACATATGATGAAAGTATGCCACACGACTACAGCAATACAACCTTGTCTGATGTCTCTCAAGTCGGCAGTCATGACTACTATGAGAATTATAACAGGCTTCATCGGCAAGCACAACACCGTTGTATTCCGGAAGTGAGCATATTGTGTTGGAAACTGTCATGAAGCAGATGAGTATAAAAAACAAGAGGAACAAGACTATTGCTTGTTTTAACGATGGCCTTGCACTTTTGAAGGAATTGCTGCTTGTTGATAACAATTGTCCAGAAAATTTTGACAAGATCAAAAGCATCTTGCGTGACATCGGTCTTGAGTACATCAAGATAGATGCCTGTGTCAATAACTACATCATTTACTACAAAGAATATAAGGACCCAATTAACTGCCCACACTGCTATGAGCCAAGATATAAAGCACACTCTAGTTCTGGACAGACAAGCTCAATTCCAAGGAAGGTTCTTCGCTATTTCCTATTGGGTCATCGTCTACAGCGTCTCTATATGTCTTCACATACGACCAAGGATATGAGATGGCATCAAGAAAGGCAGCAAGGGCCAGATAGGGTAGATCCGAATAATCTTACACACCCCGTAAATAGGGAGGCTTGGAAGCACTTTGACCGTTCATTTCCTGAATTTGCCTCGGATTGTCGAAACGTTAGACTTGGACTAGCAACAGACAGATTCAATCCTACAGGAGACAAGATTTTGTCTTACAGTATATGGCCAGTGATTGTATTTCCTTACAACTTACCTTCTCAAATGTGTATGAGAACAGAGTATAATTTTCTTACTCTGTTAGTTCTAGGCAAGTATTCTTCAGAAAAGTGCTTGGATGTGTATTTGAAGCAGCAGTTATTTTCACCATCAGTAATTTCCCTGCTTTAGGGATGTTGTCTGGTCAAACTACCCATGGATACAAGGCTTGTCCTGTATGTATAGATCAGGTCAATTCGAGCCATCACGCCAACAAAATTGTTTACTTAGGATCCCGTAGATGGCTTGCAGAGGATCACCCATGGCGGTTCGATACAGAAGCATTTGACGGAACTCATGAGCATGGTCCGAAACCAGAAATGAGGTATGGTCAATGGATTCTGGATAAGCTAAACCAGCACTGGTTTGGAACTTAGAGCAGCAGCAAGTATGTAACTAACTTGAATCATCTCACGCCTGATGACTTTAAGTATTGGACGCACAAAAGTTCATTCTTTAAGTTGCCTTATTGGTCGACGTTGAAAATCAGACACAACTTGGTTGTCATGCATATAGAAAAGAATGTGTGTGACAACATCCTTGGAACAATTATGGACATCAAAGATAAGCCTAAAGATAGCACCAAAGCTCGTGTTGATCTTAAAAATATGGGTTATGTTGAAAGCTATGGATAATGACGAACAGAAAGACCGGCAAAGGTTATATGCGTCAAGCAGGCTATACTGTGGTTCCTGATAAGAGGTCCAAAATATTTAAGTAGTTTCGTGAGGTTAAATTTCTGAGCAGGTATGCGGGAAATATAGCTCGATGTATTAAGATTGACGAAAATAAGATTAGCGGGTTAAAGACCCATGACTGTCATGTTCTGCTACAACGTCATCAAAACTATGGCCATAAAACAATGCATTCTAATTTAATCAATATATCTCTGATTTCAGCCGACATAACATAGGGGCTTACAGAAGGGGAGCAACCCACCTTCCTGGCCCCACCGGCTCATTAAAATAATAAAAACATGTTTAGCGTAGAAAAAGAATGACATGCATTAATTCAAAATAAAGGTCCACTCACAGTATTTAATGCGACCTCCTCACTGCTCAGAATGCCCCTCGAGCGCAACCTCAAAATATCTATATGGTCGAGTTCGTCTCACGTTCGACCTTAGACTGTACAATTAATCCAATATATCAGTTTTTAGTATCGTTGACTTATATTTTCCTAGTTTGACTAGGAAATCCTATTTGACTAAGAGTTGACCAAATTCCTTTCTTTTTAACAACTTAACAACAAATAGAACAATTTCCGATTATCGACTCAACATTTAGTTTCCGACTTCATAACCTTAAAGTATCTATTATCCTTACTATTTCATTTGAGGCTGGGTATCATATATTAATTTGTGGAATTACTATGGACACCCAATCCACAACTTAAATCGATTACTAGTTGTGAGTCGATAATTCAATAACGAAATTTATCCAAATATTTTCCACGATTAACTCGATTTTTACCAAGATTCTTGAGTTGGCCAGAATCTCGTTTAAGATTCGATTGTCTTAATTTAACCAGTTAACTAGGATTGACTTTTCCCTTCATCCTTTTTACCGATCAACTTTCCATAAAATGGAATCTTCCAAAAAGAGAAAGTTTTCCAAAATGGAAACATCCTAATTACGTTAAGCTTTCTGTAATTACTCGATTTACAAATTAACGAAAACTTTATGACTTAAAGCTTTACGAGGGAAAAGCGATTCCTACCTCTTCGGCTCTTTGCCGGAAATTTTTGTCACTTCACCGGATTCTGACAATCTTGCCGGAAAATTGCCATAGCCTCTTTGTTCGCTTCAATTACCCAGTTCTCGACATGCAAGCACCAAAATACATCAAATTAATATCCAATCATCAACAAAATTCTACATAAACCCACACAGGGGCTAATCCACTGAACTTACCTCGCAAACAAGACCTTGAGCTAGCATCCAAGTCGTTGTCTCGAGCACCAAATACACCAAAGCCTCGCCTATTTACTCTGTCCTCTCCCACCATACACGCCTAGCCCCTGCCTCCACCCAAGGTCATTATAGTAGTGCTCTGAACCTCAAGGCAAGCTTGTCTCGGCTTAGCTAGCGTTGTAAATCCCTGTTGAAACTCGAGAAAACATCTGAGATGCCAAAAGAAAATCCCAAGTCGCCGAAGCTAGGGCGCTAGGCCAGAAAACAGAAGATTTGGGGATTTTAGGGTTAGGGTTCGATTCATGTGATTTCAAGCATGAAATTGAAGAAGGAGAAAGGATAAACGAAACCCTACTCACTGAAGTCAAAGTTGCGTCTCAAACTCACATGAAATTGAAGAACACAGCTGCTCCTCGGCGTCGATCTCACTCTTGGGTTGATGATGGAGTGTTTTGAGGACTGGATTAGGTAGAAGAGACAGAGGGGGTCATTTTGGTGGTGGTGCGCAAGTGGGTGGTGGCTGGACGGCGAGTCGCCGCTGTGCGCTGCCAGTGCAGGCGAGAGAGGGCGACGGAGGAGGAAGAAGTCGGGGTGAGAGTCTGACCGAGGTCAAACCTCTCACCTCTATTTAAAGGGAAATAAACGGCCCTGATTAAATGGGAATTGATCCAACGGTTTAGATTAAAAGAAGGTAAAAAGTAAATAGTTAAATGGTAAAACTTATTTACCAAAATGGTAATTAAAAATTACCGGAAACTTTGAAAATTCGTAGAAAATAGACGGAAGCTCCGAAAAATAATCTGAAAATACCCGTAGACTCGTGTCGACACGTACTATGACATCGAGTCCTTAATTGAGGAATTTGGAGAGTTTAGAAAAACTCGAAATAAACTCAAGAAATAACTTTAATAAATTACCGGCCGTTGTAAAAATCTCTCAGTAACTCACAAACCCCCTGTAAAAAGGTAATTTTTAGGTACGGGGCGTTACACCACCCCCATTGCACTATCACTTTTAGAGACAAGATCAATAGAAGAACTCATCTCCAAATATGAAAGTGGAAAAGTGACCGGGAAAACAAGTATTCATCTTTAAATATTTGCAGTCATCATATATATTAACGATCTAACGGCGACAAATATTCATTGAAATCACAGTACGGCATACCCTCCAGTATTGTAGAATTTTCCTGCAGACTGTTCCGATATGTAGAAAGCTTTTGAGTTTTGAGGAATGATGGTTCAAGAATCGTTGAGGTCATATTTAACATCATATTTTTCTTTCTATGCAGAGATGGTGTTAATGTGAAGGGCTACTTTGCATGGTCATTTTTGGACAACTTCGAATGGACATTAGGTTACACTGTTCGTTTTGGCATCAACTACATCGATTATAAAGATGGGCTGAAAAGATACCCTAAACACTCAGCATTTTGGTTCAAGAATTTCCTCAAGAAGTACTGAGAGATGGACTGTGATATATAGCAGCTAGTAGACGTCTTATTTCAAAGGTGTAAATGTTCTCATGATGGACATGAATTATTTTGCATAAAAGGTTAAAGTCTCTTATGTTGGTGTGAGTCATACTTTCCTTTTATATATATTTGTAATTACTGTTATTATTAGGATTATCACTTACCTTAGGAAGATATACTTACCTACTTTGGCTCGGTTGTAATTTGTATATAATTCCTCCTTTGTGAGGTGAATCAATATCAATCAATATTCAGCCACAATTGTCTCTTGTGTTCATTATTTTGACTTGGTATCAGAGCAGAGATCCGATCTTGGACTCTGACTCTTTGTTCTTTGAGTCTTCACCCTTTGTCCTTTTGTTCCTTGTCCTTTGATCCTTGCATCATTGTTGCCCTTGATCTTTGTTATTGAATCTTTCCGCTGCATATTTACCATGACTAAGGATTCCGAAATCTCACCTGTGCTCACAAAAGTTGATAGTGGTGAGAGCTCTTAGGACTCCAACAAAATCTCTGTCTCTGTTAAAGATGATTCAACTGGCAGCTATGGTGGTGTCAAGCTTAATGACACCAATTATCGAACTTGGAAGAAGATGATGGAAGCTCACCTTTGGGGGATTGATAAGATGGGCTATGTTGATGGTTCGATTCCTGAACCACCAATTGAAGCCAACAACTATTCGAAGTGGAAGACTGCTAATGGTTCGGTAACTTCTATTCTTTACAAATCTATGACGGAAGATGTTTCACAAATGATTATGGGATGTAATACAGCTGAAGAAATTTGGGAAAGTCTCAAAGAAATCTACTTCAATGGAACGGATTTTTCCGAGGTTTATGAATTAAGTACTCAAGCAGCTCGTATGACTCAAGATGGGAGACAGGTTGCTATGTATTTTGCAAAATTGAAGGGGATTTGGCAAGATATTGATCAGATGCGTCCATGTCGCATGAAGTGCCCAGATGATATCAAGATTTATAAGGAAGAGCAAGACCTTATGCGGGTTCATGTCTTCTTAGCTGGCCTAGATCCTATATTTGAGAATGCAAGGAGTGAATTGCTTCGTCGGACTACTACACCTAGTTTACAGCAAGCTTTTTCTTATATCCGCAAAGATGAAACTCAAAGGGCGGGTACTAGAGGAGTTACCTATGAAGTTGCAGGTCTTACCATTCATTCAAAGCCTTTCAATTCGTCCAACAATCGGCCAGTATCAGGCAATCGGCCTCCTGCTTTGCATCCTTCTACTCAAGGTCCTCCTCCCGGGTTCTCTCCTAATGTTATCTGTAATTACTGCAAAAATCCAGGTCACATCAAGGCAAATTGTCATAGGTTGGTTGGCTTTCCAACTAATTATTTTAATAAGCCTCGACCTCAGGACAAATCCAAGGGAAAGGCTGCTGTCCATCTTGTTCAAGATCAAGAGTACTATGCTATGACAGACCCAGACCACACCGACGTTGATGGTAATGGTACCATGTTAGTAAGTCATGGTGGTAATGGTAAGATTGGAGTGGCTTTACAAATTTCTAACTTTACTGGTAGCAATACATGGATTATTGATTCTGGAGCATCTGACCATATGACCTATGATCGTAGTTACTTCCTTTTTCTTAACCCACCTACTATTTTCTCTGTTGTTAATGCCAATGGTGATTCTTTTCCAGTTTTAGGCATAGGGTCTGTTCGTCTCACCCCTTCTCTAACACTACATGATGTTCTTTATGTCCCTGATTTGTCTCATCATCTCATATCTGTGCCTCAGCTCAATACTCAATCTCGATGTTCTGTAACATTTTTTCCTTTGTATGTGATTTTTCAGGACCTCCTCACCAGGGAAATAATCGGCAGGGGTTATCTAAGGGGTCGTCTGTTTCATCTGGATTGCATGTTCGCCGGAATGAAGCCGGAGAAGGCAGTCCAAGCAGCTTTGATTTCGACTGGGGTTACTAATCAAATTGAAGAATTGTGGTTATGGCATCGTAGATTGGGACATCCTTCCTTTGGCGTCATGAAGAAATTGATGCCCTCCTTGTTTTTGAGCGTTGATGAGTCTAAGTTGCATTGTGAGTCTTGTGTCTTAGCTAAAAGTCATCGTGCTAGTTATCCTTTGAGTACTACCAGGAGTTCTGTTCCTTTTGAGCTTATTCATTCCGATGTATGGGGACCTTCCCGCGAGTCAACTTTTTCTGGCAAACGTTGGTTCGTTTTGTTTATTGATGATTATACCCGTCTTACTTGGGTATCTTTGTTAAAACATAAACATGACGTCTTCTCTGCTTTTCAAGAATTTGCTGCTCTTGTTCGAACTCAATTTGGAGCCAATATTAAAGTCTTTCGTTCTGATAATGGAGGGGAGTTCATTAATTGTCAGTTTACTCAATTCTTCCAAACTTGTGGTATTGTTCATCAAACTACTTGCCCTCAAACTCCTGAACAAAATGGGGTGTCAGAAAGAAAGAATCGTCATGTTCTTGATATTGCTCGTTCTCTTTTGTTTAGTGCTCACATGCCCAAGTATCTTTGGGGAGATGCAGTTCTTACTGCCTGTCATCTCATCAATAGACTTCCTTCTTCCGTTCTCAATAATCAAACTCCTTATGATGTCCTTTCCAATCATGTGTCAGTTCCTTCGTTTTCTAATCTTTCTGCTCGTGTCTTTGGGTGTGTGGTATTTGTTCATGTTCCTAAGAATCAACGTTCCAAACTTGATGCAAGGGCGCTCAAATGTGTTTTTGTGGGCTATGGTGTCAATCAGAAGGGCTACAAGTGCTTTCATCCCCCTACACAGAAAGTTTATGTTACCATGGATGTCACCTTCTATGAAGATGCTTGTTATTTTTCTCCTCCCAATCCTTCTCTTCAGGGGGAGAAACATACTTTTTTGGAAGAAAAGTCTTGTGTGATTCAGCCACTTGGGGATGAAAATGTTACTCGTGTAATCTTTGATCCCACGATCGATCGTCAGGACAACGACGAGGCAGAGGCTTCCAGCGGTGCACCAACGATCGATCGCATTGGTCCTAGCGATCGATCGCCCGAAGAGACAGAAGCTCCCAGTAGCTTACCATCCAGTAGCGCACCAACAAGCGGTCACGTCCTTCCTAGCGATCACGACAAGGCAGAACATGCAATCGATCAAGGCCCTTCACCCCTCTCAAATATAGATAACTCTTGCCAGACAATCCCGGAGGAGAGTCCTAATCTTGAGGAGAGTACTAATCTTGAGGTTAGTAATGTTTCTTCTAGTTTTGGTAATGGTGATAGTATATGTGTCTTGCCTCCTAGGTCCACTCGTGGTAAACCACCTCGCCAATATGAACCAAGTTTAAATGTCAAGTCCAAATATGCTATAGCTAACTTTGTGTCCACCCATCGGTTGTCTGAATCCCATGCTTCTTTTGTGAATCAAATATCCTCTGTATGTGTTCCCAGTAAAGTGCAGGATGCTCTCAAGGATCCCAAATGGACTCAAGCAATGAATGAGGAGATGGAAGCTTTGGAGAAGAATAATACTTGGGAGTTGGTGCCACCCCCACAGGGAAAGAGAGCTGTTGGGTGTAGATGGGTGTTCACTGTCAAACATAATGCAGATGGTTCGGTGAACAGGTATAAAGCAAGACTTGTTGCAAAAGGATTTACTCAAACTTATGGCGTGGATTATGAGGAAACCTTTGCTCCAGTGGCCAAGATTAATACAGTTCGAGTATTGATGTCTCTAGCAGCCAATTTAGATTGGCTTTTGCAACAGTTTGATGTGAAGAATGCCTTTTTACATGGAGAGTTATCTGAAGAAGTTTATATGGATCTACCACCAGGATATGAAGCAAACGCATAAGGAAGATTTGTATGTAAGTTGAACAAGTCCTTGTATGGACTTAAGCAATCACCACGAGCTTGGTTTGGAAGGTTCTCTCAAGCTATGCGTCGTTTTGGGTACAAACAAAGTAACACTGATCATACGTTGTTTCTGAAACGTCGGTCAGGTAAGGTGACTGCCTTGATTATTTATGTTGATGATATGATAATTACTGGTGATGATTCTGAGGAGATTGAGAGACTAAAGAGACTACTTGCATCAGAAGTTGAGATGAAAGACCTTGGTTCACTTAAATATTTTTTGGGAATTGAGGTTGCAAGGGGGAGTTCAGGAATTTTCTTGTGCCAGAGAAAATATGTGCTTGATTTGTTGACAGAAACAGGGATGCTAGATTGTAAACCTGTTGATACTCCTATTGAGCAAAATCACAAGTTAGCTGAGTACCCTGACCAAATTCCTACAGAGAGGGCTCGTTATCAGAGGTTAGTTGGCAGGTTAATCTATCTCTCACATACTCGGCCAGATATTGCATATGCAGTGAGTGTTGTGAGTCAATTTATGCATAATCCCAGTGAAACCCATATGGAAGCTGTGATTCGCATTCTGAGGTATTTGAAGTCTGCACCCGACAAAGGCTTAATGTTTTCAAAGAATAAACATCTGGATATTAGTGGTTATACAGATGCAGATTGGGCAGGTTGCATTACAGATAGAAAGTCTACTTCTGGTTATTTCACTTTTGTGGGCGGTAATCTTGTTACTTGGAGGAGTAAGAAGCAAAAAGTTGTGGCTCGATCGAGTGCTGAAGCAGAGTATAGAGGTATGGCTCATGGAGTTTGTGAATTACTTTGGTTGAGAAATGTACTTCGTGATTTGGGATTTAAACCAAAGAAATCCATGGATTTATATTGTGATAATAAGGCAGCTGTTGATATTGCTCATAATCCAGTACAACATGATAGAACCAAGCATGTTGAGGTTGACAGACATTTCATCAAGGAGAAGCTTGATTCTAAGCTTATTTCCTTTCCTTTTGTTCGCTCTGAAGAACAGTTAGCTGATGTTTTGACTAAAGCAGTTTCGAGTAAGGCTTTTTATGACTCACTTGATAAGTTGGGCATTCGTGATTTGTATGCGCCAACTTAAGGGGGAGTGTTGGTGTGAGTCATACTTTCCTTTTGTATATATTTGTAATTACTGTTATTATTAGGATTATCACTTACCTTAGGAAGATATACTTACCTACTTTGGCTCGGTTGTAATTTGTATATAATTCCTCCTTTGTGAGGTGAATCAATATCAATCAATATTCAGCCACAATTGTCTCTTGTGTTCATTATTTTGACTTCTTATTCAGGAGTTTATGGCCGTCTAATATATGCACACTTCATATACTTAGTTGTTTCGGCTTTGTGCTGAAGAATCTCGCAAACAGTCAAATATTCGACTTTGTTAGGTGCCTCTCTCCTTTCAGTTTGATTGGAATGTTGCTAGCAAATGTATTAATGATTTGCAGAAGAAGAAAACGCTAGCTTTGTCTTCTGTAAGGTGTCGTGTGCAGATTCTTTACTTAATTTGAGTTAGCTAGGGTCAAATAAGAAAAGCAAAACCCAGTACTACAGAGTCACTCTAGCTCCATCTCTAATTAGGTGTTTAGATCGATGAGACAAATACGTAGGACCACAGACCCACCCTACAGATTGCAATCGCTGATCGATGAGCTTGTGCTTTCATTTTCAGTTCTGTAGAAGCATAATCTCGTACCACATCTTACAGAAGAAAACAACAAAATGAATTATTCAAAAGACGTCCATTTCCCTCTGGAATATTACTTGTTCTGCTCTGTCTTTGCCAAACCGCATGCGAAAGCTGTGCTAGGTGAAAAACTTCTGCGATATTTGGTTTCTGTTGTAAAACCTAGCTAGATCTGTCTTGTTTCTATTTGGTTCATCACATGATCTGTTGGACCGCTCTAGCATACGTCCATGTTTGCTTCTCTAATTGACCATTTACATGTACCTTTTTTTGGAACAGGATTTACATGTACCTTTAAGGCATCTATGTTTCCATACTGATATAGTACGTAGATAATTAACTAAGAAAGACTATGAATTCTTGATTAATTGGCACGGGTAATGATCGGGTACTCAAAATAGATGGTAATATATAGTTGGCATGTCATAGATGCATGTATAGCTAGCACACAACTTTGAGCTAGTCTACGATCAGTTTTATTTTTCAAATGCAGATTAGGTTCCAGACATTATATTACAGATAATTTAAATTGAGATGCTATATGGAACACCCTTACTGGTAACTCCAGGTTCTGAAAAGGGCTTCAAAAGTTCATAAGGCACAACCCCAGCTCCAGTTCTGTTCTTCAGCTCAAAATTAGCATTTCTCTCATCAATACTTTCGTCTAGCATCTTCAACCTCCCCTTAAACCGCTCAAATGCCGCCTTTATAACATCGTCTTCACCCCACGCATCCTCCATCTTCTCTCCGATGTACTCTTCGTCTGGCGAGTGATTAGACAAAATGTCCAAAACCGCCATTATCGTTGTGGCTTGAATTTGAGAAGGAAAACAACGCAAAAGAGCAGCTTCGGGTTTCTTAATGAACATTTCCCAACTCTCATCGTCGGGGTCCTCCGTCGGCACATTGGTCCTTGCAATAGTTGGACGGTTAGGGAAGTAGCCTGCATAGGCATACTGACCAAAGTTAACTGCTGCATGGTGACCGGATGTAACCCAAAGCATTGTTGTGAGGATGTCGATGAGATCTTGAGGGGTATGCAGGTTAGGCCACCAGGGTTCGTCTTTCTTGTCCCCGTGGCCTACTGTTCTGATCTCTGTCCACCATGCTTGGAGCTCTTGATCAGTTTGGACAAGCCTGGAGTCTGTGTAGTAGTGGTTCACATAGTCAGAGACCCATTCCATAATGGCATCCCATAGGAGGAGTCCATCATTGGCAAAAGGGTAGTCGTGAATTGTCAACCTCAGACCGTGAGGAGCAGTTGGGTCCTCAACAGCCATGCCCCTAAAATTAGAGAAACAAAACATGACCAAGATGCATGTTAGGGCTATAATCAAAGTATTTAGTTGCAATACTTGCATGTATACAAGAATTTCGACATTTCATTTGCTTATCTTATTTAGTTCAATATGAAGACTTCGCTTTAGCGACATGCACAAATTAAGTACCTACGAATTAGGTCAGCTGGAAGAGCCTCTTGATCGAATCGCCACTCCTTAGCATAGGCAATGGAACAAAGCTCCATGGAGTATTTTCCAGGTGAGAACGAGGTTTCAATGATGCCGCCGGCGTTGATTAGTGATTCACGAGCAAGCGCATTGATCTCCATAGTGTATCTGAAATGGGGATGCAATAATTTGTAGATTGGGTGCAACACACTCAGTTGACGATTGGTTGCGATTATATATGGTTCTGTAGCGCAATGCGTTCTTAACCTGAAAATTAAGCACCGGAATAGCTTAAAATTTATTTCAAACGTGAACATGAACATATACATCTGGTGTCAAAAGGGATTCATGCATGTTTTACCAGTGACTAACAAGTTGATGGTAACCAGAGTCATGAGCAAGGACATGAGTTTTGGCAATCCTCCAAAGCCAGACACCAGTAGCATTCCAGCTGGGTTGGAAGGCTTGTTTCCACTGAGGCTTTCCATCCATTGGCGGTCGAGTCAACTCAATAGCCAGAGGCCTAAGGGTACCTTCTGGAGTTAGGAAGAACAATGTCCTCGATCCATATAGTGTCGTGCCTTTAATCTCTCTCACTTTGCTCACGTATGGTAAAAACAAATCATGGTAATCTAGTATGAACAACTTCTTTTCTCTTATGGCCTACATTGTGACCCCAAATTAACGAATTTCATATAGTTGGTACGTACAAAAATATGCAATAATATGACACCGTTAGTATTGAAACACTATTCTCGTACCTCTTCGATGGAAGAAAAGCCTTTAATTTCTTGTTCAATCATTTCCGTGGTGATTGCAGATTCTGGAGGACCATACATGTCGGGATCCAATTCACTCTTCAATGGCCATTCCTGCATTTGTTTCAAATTAAGTATAACAAATTAATTTCATAATAATTCATAATTCACCCATTGCATCTAGCTAGGGTTCATACCTTCACCAACTTAATGCTATATGGGTTGAGACCAGCAAGAGTCTGCCTAGCAAATTCCTCGTCCCTAAACCAGAAGAATCTGTCTCCTGACAACACATCAAGAAAAAAAATTTGACGTCAGGTACAATAAAAAATTTCTATAAAAAACATGATTAGCATAAAAATGTGTTATGCACACAATAACGTGGTAAAATGAGTTATCAAATTAGTGTAATTAGCCGTCAAAAGTAGTAACACTAGTCACTTATAATAACTAGTTACCATATGTGTTTAAATGGTAAAAAAAATATTAATAATTTACAGATCTTATATTTATAACTATAAAATACGTGTTAGTTAATACTTTAACCAAGTAGACCATGTCTCACTAACCAAGCGATGAAAATAAATGTTAACATACATAGCCTTGATAGAATTAATTAAGTTAAAGTGATATATATTGTTATTAGACTATCAATTTGAAAGTATTAATCGGGACAATAGATTCAGATTGATGGATCTATGTGCTTACTATTCATTGTTTCTGGGGGCACGAACCGCAAAACATCACCTCCAGCAGACAAAGCATTCACTAGTCTGGGAAGTATGGCTTGGAGAAGCCCTTTTTGTTCTTTAGATGAAGGCAACTTGATTCCATCATGGAAAAGTAAGTCTATTGACGTGAACAACTTGAATCCAAGATCAGTGCCATCGATGGCTTTCCCCAAGGAGGGTACTACTGCATGCATGACAGCGTACATTGTCTTAGCTGAAAATGTTAGCTGCTTTATCTCCGAGAAGGCTTCGTCTCTAGGAACGTACACCGGCTTGCTGCTCCTTTTCTCCGAATATTTGTCTAAATGAAAAACAGAACAGTACTGTCATTTCATTCGTTAATTTGTTAGCATTGTATATTTGGAGTATCTTAACACTCTAAAACCCTAGAGTAGTAAACTATTCGGCAACAGATCGTTATTTTTGTACCTGCTTCACTCATGGGTCTTCCAGTTCGACATCGTCGGGGATAGGGGAATTCGTCGTTTCCTCCGAGAACCGGTCTTATGAGCTTTAGACTCGTATCAGGATCCCCAATATCATTGTAAACATCATAATCGTATATTCTTTCAAAGCGCTTGCGCTCTCCCTGGCCATTGCCGCGCAGTGTCACAAGCTCCTCCTCTCTTAGCCTCACCAATGCGCTTGGTGTTTGGGATGGCAAATATGACTGCGTTACTCAAACACAAGTTTATCAATCACCATGAGGTGCATATCAGAATTTTAACATACAAGAAAATTATCATATACTAATTCAGTATGTGTTTGCTCATATGTTTTTATGTATGTCACTCGTTGTTATAGTGGTTATTTTCATCAATTTAGTTTTTTATTTAGATTTTTATTGCTTGGATAGTTTAAAATAATTGGATTGAGTACAATATGGTCCTATGATGTCATATTTATTCAATCTAATAGTTTTAAATCATCCAAACAAATTCAAATAAGAAAAATTTAAATAGAAAAGCCGGATTCTATTCTCACATCACTTGTTTCTCACTAACCACAAACACAGTGGTCCGGCCAATGGTCCAATGGTCCATATATGATCTAACACGATTAATTAAGGGTATATAAACTGTCATGCATAATTTGTATCCAATACTGACCTTGTTAGTGAAGAATACCCTCTTGGCTGGATTGTCATACTTGGAATGAAGCCATGAATTACAGGTAAGGAGAACAGGGCTATTTGGCAAGCCATCCAGGACGATATCCTTGAGATACATCTCCTTTTGGTGCTCATTTTCTATTAGAACGGCTCCAACCTCCCCAAAGTCTAATGGAACTTTGAAATCTGTCTCGTATATAATCTCACCCTCCACTCGACGACTCCGGTGTGCAAACTCTGCAACTGGCTCCTTTAATCCAGTTTCTGCACCACAAAATTAATGGAAACCTTTCATTATATTGCAACTTATGTGCTTATAAATCATGTTTTTTGGTCAACTTATAAATCATATCATGTTTGTTTTTAGAAATTAAGATATATAGAAAACTTAAGAAATTAATGGAATCAATAAGTGTATATTGATCGTTACGTCGGTGTGCTACTGTTATTTGAGTTTGTCACTTTCATGCCCTAGACTTCGCCCAAATGGGACCATGAATCGTCTCTAAAGCTCAAGTCGTTTTCATTTCGTCTGTTAGGTTGGGATCGATATATGTGAAGACAGTGAAGTAGAATACAAGGATTTCCTTTCTATAACGTAGCTTGCTTGTAGCTAGAATTTGTATGGTCATCGGTGCATTATCCCTATTCCCTTCTTCTGTCCTCATGCATATATCTGATACATTATGTAAACATAACAGCCTCTACCTATTTGAAAGACCAGACGTCTGTTCGTAAATGTGAATTGACAATTAAGGATGTTTTCTCTCTAATCAACTCATATTTGTATGTGATCCATCAAATAAACAGATAAACGGAGCCAAATCTTTAATATATATATATATATATATATATATATATATATCAAAATTTCAATCCAAAGTCTTTCAATAACCACGAATCAGGAGCTGATATGGATCAAAATAAGGTATACTTTCTGGTAATTGGTAATTCAGCTAAGTGGACCGAACATAAATTGTTTAATTATACAAAGTAGGAACTAAATTGAAAATTATTAGTTTGCTAATTCAGCTATTCAACTTCTAGACCTCCCAAAAAAATCAATTTAGTTCGGACTTTGTATAAACGATTTATGTTTGGAGGTCTAGAATCGAATAGTTGAATTACCAAACTATAAGGTTAATGAATGTTAGACAGTTGAATTTATTTAAAAAATCAGAGGTATAGACAAAAAGCTTCCTAGATCTCCCGGATATTGATAATATATGTTTTCAAAGTGAAAAATAAATCCTGCAGGAAATGAAATCCTGAAACAAATAAGTAGGTGATGTTAATTGGAAGTGTTTAATTTTTCGAGTGAAAAATATGCAGCTTATCAGTGCATGGACACGTTAGTTTTGATATATTAGGTTTGGTAAGCTTCATATGATACTTACTGGGATCAAGGTGAGCGCTAAGAAGCTCCATGAAGAGAGTTTGACCAAGCAAATCTTTGATATCATCTAGTCCTCTGGCAATACCCATGTGAGAGAGAAACCCACCAACTGTAAGAGTCACCGTTATGGTTGCTTTGACACTGATGAACTTCTCCTTCACCACTTCTTTCGTGGACACTACTTCTCTCTCCACCATTGCATCTTCGTTCTCAGTCACTGTTTCAGTCACCTCCGTCGTAGTAGTGAGTGTTGTAGTTGTTGTTGAACCAGAAGATCTAGTACTACTTCTGCTGCTAGTACTATTAGTACCACTAACGGCTTCTATGTTGTTGGTGTAATTGTTAAGGGAGCTAACCCGAAGGGTTTTGTGTTTGTTGGGGAATGAATGACTTGTTGACCAGATAGAAAGTGAAGCTCTGCTGCCTCTACTTCCATGGATGAACGACTTGTTCTGAAGACACAGAGAGAGGGACTTATGGGGTTTCAACATCTTTTGCTAGAGATGGAGATTGTCTGAGCGGTGTCTTAGGTTAATTTGATTGCAGGTGCATGCCCAGAGCCGATTTGTTTATATAGGGAAGACAAATTAAGAGACCACTACATTATAAAAAGGAACTAGAAATATAAGAATGAAAGGAAAAGAGAGAACTGGAACAATGGAGTGCCAATATTATTAGTTTTAGGGTAGCAATTGCAAGTATTGAGAGCCACAAATCATCTAAAAAAAGTACTGAGAGCCACAATAATTGATGCTAGAAGAAACCCTCCAACTATATATATATATATATATATTTGTTTTTTATCAGGTAAACAACTATTACCACTATTATAATTTGATAAAGTAGTCTGAGGTTCAACTCCAAAATCAATTGGCAATGAAGATAGTAGTTCAAACCCTTATAAACCCACAGACAAGGTCTCATATTCCCGATGTGGGATATATATCTCAACACGTCCTCGCACGTGTGGCGAATATTTAAGCTTAACACGTGGACAACAAGTTGAGTGGTCGTGGAGTTTGTGTGACCTTTGGGCTTCACACGTGTACATGGATAACCCGCTCTGATAGCATGATAAACTAGTCTGAGGTTCAACTTCAAAAACAATTAGCAATGGAGAGAGTAGTTCAAACCCTTATAAACCCATAGGCAAGGTTTCATATTTCCAATGTGAGATATATATCTCAACATAATTGATTAAGTCGAACTCATAACCTCTCACTCACTACGGAACGACTATGCCTCTAGACTAAATAGTAATGGGTCATTCATTCTCATTCATTCGAACAAAGAAAAAGAAGCTTGTTTTATTTTATACTATGATTTTTAATTTTTTAAATGTTGAAAATCTGAATCCTCTCTTAAAAACAGTGACCTTATCTATAGCATATCTCACAGAGTATGATTAGCTATACAGATCTTATACTTATTTTTCATAATTATACAATGCAAATTGCAAAAAGACGAGAGGGAACGAGATAATCAGAGCGTTTCTGAAGAATTATAGTTATGTAATGCAAAAACATGAGAGGGAACCTCTGAGATATTCATAGCGTTTTTGAAGGATTCGGAACCCATGGATTTAGAGGTTGGGCTATGACGCATCGGTTATGGGCGAGGCGATGATTGTGATGGTTGGGCTATAACGGTTTGTTAATGTTTGTAGTTGTTCGGTGTGAAAATATATTTTCTCAAACAACCAGTCTTGAAGCGTGTCAGTACCTATAGGTCAAGTACATGTCTTGATCTTGATGCTTATTCGTCTTCTGACTTCTTCTCAAATGACTGACGTAAGGGCGCTGGTCATGCCGACACTCAGGTTTTTCACAGACCTAGCTGAGGAGCAACTATGATTTTTCTTCTCTTCTCGTGAAGCGGACGTTTCTTACACGGACCAGTGTGGTTGAGCAGAGCTATAACAAAAACTGCAGATATGTTCGCCAAAGGGGTCTTCGACAAACTGGGATATGTGCTAGAGTTATTCACTCTACCAATGGTTTTGCGGGTATTCGCCTACGGATAGATTTTTATGAAGTGGGGGTGGACTGTTCGCTCACGGATGAGGCTTGTTGAGGTAGAAGCTGAAACTGCCGACGGATCAGGCTTTGGTTAGTAGCAGCGGTGAATGCCTACGAATATAGCTTTGGTGAACAAAAAAGCCCAAGGAATCTTTTTGGTAGATGTCCTCTGAGGGATGCTTGTTTTACAAGGTGCAAAAATTGTTTGTTGATTGATGTCTTTCTGTTTACCATCGACTCCCTTTATATAATGAACGCTAGGATTCGTCATTCCTTGCATATCAAGGTAAACTAGATTCTCTTAATCCATTTGAAAAGAAATCTCCCAAATGATTATGAAACGGATCTTCCATACTCCTGTAAATCAGTCAAGCATGACCTCAAAAGGAAAAAGAATATATACAAATATTTTAACTGCAGGAATCGATCCAGTGGGCTTGAAGAATCAGTATTCGTCGAAATATATTATTTTGGCCCAAACATTGCCCTCCAGACCTTGAGATTAAACCCAAGTTCATTTGTGAAATCGATAAGGGCTAGAAACCCAGTCCAGTTTCTTTAAATTATCGAAACGATGTATCATTCCCCCTTTGTTGTCGTATACTTTCAGCAAACAACGCCTTGTTTCAGTAAGAACCCTTTCAGTTCCTCTAAATGCCCAGACACCAGATCTCATTTCCAATCCATCTTTTCACCATGACTAACATCCCTACCAGACAAATAGCAATTGACAACAAAAGAAGCTCTGAAAGACTGAAAGCTATCGATCATGCAAACCATTACTATCTGGAATTGACCTTCGGAGCCACCATCGGACTTGGTCCTTTCGTGAAGAAGTTCATCACTATTACCACGAATCACGGGCTCTCATCTTCCTATTCTAGAATGTAATTGCTGATGTTACTACATGGCAGAAACAGAGTGACTGCCCAGCTAGGATTGGAGTTTGGTCATACCTCAGTGATCAAATGATGCGGTGGTACGAGAATCGTAGAGCTATCGATTTGGATCGATAGAAGCTGGCGGGAATTACAGATGCTATCGATTTAAGTTTCAGACTAAACAGTCACGGCGGGAATCGACCCTAAGTGATGGTTGCTGCATGTTCCAAGCATTCTTTCAATAACACCCTTAACTTCAGGTTTGGTCAAATGGGCATCAATCTCTTGGATATATATGCTATCACCGGTTTCCTAGTTGTTGAGGAAGTGCATCAAGAAAATCTCTATGAAGATGCAGATATCATACAAACAGTTGATCTAGCAGATTACCTACGCATTTGTCATACAAAGGATAGGTTGGACACTTCTTCGTTCGTGGAGATGAACAGAGTGGCATTGCCTTTCTAGAATTTTGGCTCAATAAATTTGTAGTTTGCACAGCGACCCAGAAATTGACCAAGGCTTGAACTCGCACTGCAACTCTTCTCTTCAATGGTCACCTGCTTGGTTAAGCACAACTAGTACTAGGACTCCTATATCGAGCACTATACAAGCTGTCACTTCATCAACTGAATTATGACGATATATCAGGCCCGTTTTGGATTCTAGACATGTGGCTGCAGATCTACTTTTTGTAGTTCAGAGATGAACAAGTTATTGATAGGGTTTTGGTGAGTAGCAGCGGTGAATGTCCACGGATAAAGCTTTGGTGAATAAAAAGACCCAAGAAATTTTTGGTAGAGGTGCTTCGAGGGAGACTTGTTTTGCAGGATACAAACGTTGTTTGTTGATTGATTGATGTCTTTCTGTTTACCATCGACTCCCTTTATATAATGAACGCTAGGGTTCGTCATTCCTTGCATATCAAGGTAAACCAGATTCTCTTAATCCATTTGGAAAGAAATCTCCCCAAATGATTATGAAATAGATCTTTCGTACTCCTGCAAATCAGCTAAGCATAACCTCAAAAGGAAAAATAATATACAAATATTTTAACTGCAAGAATCGATCCAGTGGGCTGGAAGAATCAGCATTCGTCAAAAGGTACTATTTTGGCCCAAACAGTAGTGGCATTGAGAGGCTCTAACGAATGCTAGGGCCCAACTCTGGATCATGATTTTCTAATTAGTTTCTCTGAATGTGGTGATGTTGTGTTGTTGAGTAGGGCGTGGTGCTCTGTCCATGACGGCTTGTTGGAGGTGGTGTTGAAGCGGTTCTCTCGATCGAATTTTTCGTCCGAGCTTGGTTCCTCGGCAATGAATTTGGTTTGTAGAGAACCTGCAGGTCCTACGAAAGAAAAAGAAATTTTGATAAATGACTACTTTTTGACTTATGAATTGATTTTTAACCATGATTTTTTAAACAGTTGAAAACTAACCATATAAAGTGATCAATGTCCCAAATACCCTTATCTATATATCTCTCTTCTTCCAACCTCTATAATCATTCATCATCAACTTCTCGTTTTCTTCTTCAAGGTTAGAACTTGTGTTTCGATTATGGCAACCTATAGAGGCTACAAAGAATGAGTTCTAAAATACCTCATATAGGTGTAGATATGGACATTTTCGTGTCTTAAGTGTTATAAAAACTGCATTTTGAAGCCTTAAACGAACTTAGATAGCCAAAAAAGTCCATATGTCATAGCATTAGCGATGAGTTTGACTCGTAGGGTCGTTCCTCTTCCAGATTGGTATCACAATAGTCAATCGGACACCGAAATATCTGTAGTGCAATTTTATAACTAAAATGTACTTTAGCCGACGAAATACTCTAATTTCGTCGGCTAAACTTTTCAAATTTCGTCGGCTAAAGTTCATAGACTATAACCGACGAAAAAATTAGTTTAGCCGACTAAAATTATTTCGTCGGCTAAAATTTCACTTTAGCAGACGAAAATTTACTTAGCCGACGAAAAAAAATTTCGTCGGCCTGTTTTTGGTTATTTCATCTGCTAAAGTCTTTTTTTTGTAGTGTTAGTACTTTCATTAAATTTTCCGTTAAATATGAGGGTAAAATTGTTATTTAGGTCTTATTTATAAAATTAGATATAAAAAAATATTAATTTGTGTGTGGTTAAATGAAAAATGAAAAAAAAGAGACAATTATTCTTGGGTTTTTATTATTTTCTAGGGTTTTGAGAGTATACGTATGAATTAATATTTTTAGTTAGAAAGGTTGATAAAATATGAAATAATTTTATTTTATGTTAAAAATATATATATTTTGATATGAGCACTTATTAGTCGCATGAGTGTTTAGATTAATTACACCACCTAAATTCTTAAATATAAAATTCAGTCATGTTTCAAACAAAAGATAAATTCATATTTATGTACATAAATATTAGTTAAAATTTTGGATATATATTCAGACTTAATACACATGAAACCACACAACAAATATTTTTATGTCTATATTGGTAAATAGTGTCTAAATATCTATTTTAGCCTCATATTTAACGGAAAAGATAATAGAGCTGAGGTACCAAACTGTCTAACTGAGCAAAACTTGACGTACTAAAATGTTCTCTTTTAAATATTAAGTACCTAATTATTCAATTAATTATATATCAGGTGCCATATTTACCCAAAAAAAATTATATTGGTATCTTTTAAGAAAATTTACGAAATTATTTAAATGGAGATGCTATATGGGACTCCCTTTCCTGTAACCCCAGGTTCTGAAAAGGGCTTAAGAAGCTCATAAGGCACAATCCCAGCCCCACTTCTATTCTTCAACTCGTAATTAGCATTTCTATCATCAATAGTTCCTTCTAGCATCATCAACCTCCCTTTAAACCGCTCGTACGCCGCCCTTATGACTTCGTCTTCAGCCCATGCGTCCTCCATCTTCTCTCCCATGTACTCCTCGTCCGGCGAATGATTAGACAAAATGTCCAAAACCGCCATTATCGTTGTGGCTTGAATTTGTGAAGGAAAACACCGCAAAAGTGTGCCCTCGGGTTTTTCCAAGAAGTTTTTCCAGACCTCCTCGTCGGGATCCTCCGTCGGAACGTTGGTCCTTGCAATTGTAGGGCGGTTAGGGAAGTAACCTGCATAGGTATACTGACCAAAGTTGACTGCTGCGTGGTGACCGGAAGTGACCCAAACTATTGTTGTGAGGATGTCGATGAGATCCTGAGGGGTATTTAGCTCAGGCCACCAGGGCTCATCCTTTTTGTCTCCGTGACCTACTGTTCTGATCTCTGTCCACCATGCTTGGAGCTCGTGATCAGTTTGGACAAGGGCGGGGTCAGTGTAGTAGTGACTTACATAATCAGTTACCCATTGTTTTAGGGCATCCCATAGGAGGAGTCCGTCGTTAGCAAAAGGGTAGTCTTCAATTGATAACCTCAGACCATGTGGAGCAGTTGGATCCTCAACAGCCATGCCTCTAACAAATTAATAGAGATCATACTAGTTAAACAATGCAGTTAATTTCATTATTAATTTTGACAACAAATAGAAATACCTGCTAATTAGGTCAGCTGGAAGAGCCTCTTGGTCAAATCGCCACTGCTTTCCGTAGGCAATAGAGCAAATCTCCATGGAATATTTTCCCGGCGAGAATGAGGTTTCAATGATACCGGCGGCATTAATTAGTGCTTCACGAGCAAGAGAATTTATCTCCATCGTGTATCTGAAATGGGGATGCAACAATCGATAGATCGGGTGCATCACACTAAGTTGCCTATTCGATGCGATTATATATGGTTCTGTGGCACAATGTGTTCTTAGCCTGCATCAAGAGCAAAAGATAAGTCGTGTACATAAAACATAAGTCGTGTCAAATGAATGGTCCTTAACCAATTATATACCAGTGAGTGACAAGTTGATGGTAACCAGAATCATGAGCAAGGACATGAGCCTTGGCAATCCTCCAAAGCCAGACACCGGTGGCGTTCCAGCTGGGTTGGAAGGTTTGCTTCCATTGAGGCTTTCCATCTAGCGGCGGTCGAGTCAACTCAATAACCAGCGGCCTTAATGTGCCTTCTGGGGTGAGGAAAAACATTGTCCTTGATCCATATAGAGTTGTGCCTTCGATCTCTCTTACTTTGCCCACGTACGGTAAGAACAAATCATGGTAATCTAGTATATACAACTTCTTTTCTTTTATGGCCTACAGTCGATGATCAGCAAAACTGTTCATATAAGATATGTCCTAAAGTTTGCAGTGGGGCTCTATAATCTATCTATGGTGACATATAGAACTTTCAAGTAAGAATGTCACATAAGAATAAGAATATTTCTTTCTACTTAAACAACGTTGCGTTAATTACCTCTTGGATGGTCACAAAGCCTCTGATCTCTCTCTCAATCATTTCCGTGGTGATTGCCGATTCAGGAGGACCATACATCTCAGGGTCCAATTCACTCTTCAATGGCCATTCCTACAAAATTTTATTTTCGTTATAGACTTTTTTAATATAATGAAATGTGAAAATATAAAATTAGTTTTGTCATCAACTACAATCCATACCGTCACCAACTTGATGCTATATGGGTTAAGACCCGCAAGAGTTTGCCTAGCAAATTCCTCATCCCTAAACCAAAAGAATTTGTCTCCTGAAAACAACCCGAGGGAAAAGAACTTGTAGGAGTTCATGTAAATAATAATAGAGATTGATTGAGCAGTATTCCTTTCTTGGTCTATTAATTTCTAAACAAAAAATTTCATTGATCGACTTGCATGCTTACTGTTCATAGTTTCTGGGGGTACAAACCGCAGAACATCATCTCCGGAAGCTAGAGCATTGATTAGCCTTGGAACCATGGTTCTAACAACTCCTTGATCTTTAAGGGGAGGCAAGCTGATGCCTTCATGGAAGAGTGAATCTATAGAAGTGAACAATGGGAATGCGAGACCAGAATCGACGATGGCAGTCTCCAAGGCAGGTACCACTGCGTGCAAGACAGAATATACTGTCTTGGCTGAAAATGTTAACTGTTTTATCTCTGAAAATGCTTCATCTCTGGGGACATACCAAGTACCAGTTCTTTTCTCCGAAAGCGGATCTGTACGTATGAAAGAATATATGTTAATCCATTTGGTAGGAGGACATTACTTGTTGTGTGTTTATTCATATACATGTCTAGTACCTGATTCACACATTGGTCGCCCGGTTCGACAACGCCTGGGATAAGGGAACTCTTGGCTGCCCCCAATTACAGTTCTTCTTAGGCTAAATTTTGAATCAGGATCACCAAGATCATTGTAAACATCATAGTCGTACGCTCTCTCAAAGCACTTGCGCTCCCCTTGGCCATTCCCGCGCAAAGTAACAAGCTCCTCTTCTCTTAGCCTCACCAATGCACTTGGTGTTTGGGATGGCAAATACGACTGTTCCAAACAGACAAATAAATCATGGAACATATGTCAAAAAAGAAAAAGAAAAAAAAACATTCTGGATGTCTCGATTGTTTAGAGTATAACCTTGTTTGTGAAGAAGACTCTCTTTACTGGATTGTCATACTTGGAATGAACCCATGAATTGCAGGTAAGTAGTACAGGACCGCTAGGCAAGCCATCCAGGACAATGTCTTTGAGAAACATCTCCTTGTGGTGCTCATTCTCTATCAAAACGGCACCAACTTCTCCAAAATCTAATGGGACTTTGAAATCTGTCTCGTATACAATCTCACTGTCCTTTTGGGTACTTCTGTGTGCGAACCCAGTAACATGCTCTTTCTCTAATCCAGTTTCTTCACACAGAAAATTAAAATCTCGATCAGTAGACCATTGTAAAACTATCTATTACAACTGTAACTTTTAGCTTTTACGTACTCTGATAGTACACTACTGTTGTATTATTGGAGATTAATAAATTTTAGAATATTTTGTCCAAAATTAAGTACATATATTTAAGGATATATTAATCTATAAGGCATTTTCTGGTTTCATGCCCTACATTTCGTCGAACAGGGGCCAAGTTGTCTTTCCTTTCATCATATTCGAGTCATGAAGCAAAATAACAAGGCTTTCCCTAAAATGAATATTGAGAGAAGAGGAAGAATAGTTTAGTAACTGATCAAACAACACTTGGAAATTAAATCTAACTCTTAACATAAAATTTGGTACTGAGGAATTATTGGATGGCAACAACAAAAAGCCTTGACATGTCGGAAAAAAAGATTATCAGTGCAATCTATAATTAACGTTGCAATTTAGGTAATTCGTTAGCATATCAAAATCTCCTAATTCGTTCGCATATCAAAATCTCCATCACTACTTACTGGGATTAAGGTGAGCACTAAGAAGATCCATGAACAGAGTTTGACCAAGCATATCTCTAACATCATCGAGTCCTCGGGTTAAACCCATGTTTCTCAGAAACCCTCCAACTGTAAGCGTCACAGTTACGGTGGCTTTAACGCTGGTGAACTTCTCCGTCACCACTTCTTTTGTGGTCACTACTTCTACTTCTTTCTCGACCACCGCATCTTCACTCTCCGTCACCACCTCCGTCACCTCAGTTGTTGTAGTTATCGTTGTCGTCTTTGTTGGTCCAGGAGTGATACTACTACTACTGCTGGTGCTGCTAGTACCATCACTACTGCATACGCCTTTTATTTTGTTTCTATGATTAGTGGAGCCAATTTTAAGGCCTTGGTGTTTATTGGGGAAGGAAGGCTTTGGTGACCAGACGTTAAGTAGTGAAGCAGCACTGCTTCCATGGAGGAACGGACTGTGCTGGATAAAGAGAGACTGTGATTGGTGAAGTAGTTTAGGTTTCAACATCTTTTGCAGAGTACTATTTGCATATGGTGGGGAGGGATATATAACTATAGAGAGAGAGAGAGATACTGCACTTGGGTGCCCTAGAGACTAATTTGATTGGAGTTGTGCTTAGGTTACGTTCATGAAGGAATCCTTATATAGAGTGGACAGATCGAGATGAGCCGCTTTGATTGGATAACGATGATCTTTTACAGATTTTTTACTGATGGAGTTACATTTTTGTTGGATGGTCTCGCAAAATATCATGTAGTCGCAACATAATATTCATGATATATATGTGGATTATAAGTGTTTTTGTCCAAAAGTCTATCAGTGTAATTTTGTTGTTTTTATCCAAAAATGAGAAATCTATAACTTAGATTGCTATCGAAGATATGTTTATTTATTTTCTTGGAAAATATGTCTATTGTTGTTTAGTCCAAAAATAGATTTTTTTTACTTGGATATTAGTTTTTGATGATCAACAACCACATGCACTAAACTGTTAAGGTGAATCAATCATTCAATCGATCACAACAGACGCAATCAAACAAACTGGGATAGCTTTGGTCCTGTAAGAGACTGGAACAGTTCCACATTCATTGCTGTCACAGCATCTAATGAAGCCATAAGAGGAATGAGAAGCGTAATAAGGGGCATAAAACAGAGACTTCCTGAGCAAATCGGTACATATATAGTAGCGCTGCGGAAGCTAGGGGGTTTGGACGAGCGAAAGCTAGGTGATCGAGAGGATGACTCTCGGAAGTTCTCAGAGCTGCTAGGTATACAAGTCTTAATTTCACATCTGAAGGGGTATGAATTTCAAATTCTTGATGATCAGGCAAAAACATCAATGACCGGAAAATAAAGATTTGAGAGACCAATAGCTAAATCTTTAGCAACAGAACTTTAATATATTTGGGCATGATGAATCAATATGCATCTATTATACATGAAAATATCGTAATTCATTGGACCTGGTGCTTCATTTTGATAAAAAAAAACTCATCACTTTTAGCCTGTAACAGCAGAGAGTAACAGATAACAGATCGAACATGTGATCACCAGTACGGAGGACAAGCAATATCAAGCAATTAATCAAGCATGGCGATTTCATGAAGATCGATAAGAAATCCCATTCCTTCTTCTGGCATGGCTTGGTTGTATACACCGTTCGTGACTGATCATAGTGATAGAGCAAGAGTTAACAGACATAAACGCAGTGGTCCAAGTGGTAACACTACAATGGTCCAGCCTTGATTATGATCGACTACAGACGACATAGCATTGCCTAATCTCAGATTCTCTATATCTTCATGACTTGACCCAGAACTCAAGACTTTGATAAGTGAGTTACAGATCACTAGCTACATGTGGATCTAGCTATCCCAGTTGGCTCATCATCACTCCTATATATATATATATATAAAGTTTTTCCGGTGCGGAGTAAAAAATGCCGACTTTTGTAATTTTATCCCATTTTTCGATCATAATTTCTCATCTAAACAGTTCATAATGTAGATATATGTGAGTAGATCATCTCTACAAAATTTCAGCAAATTTAGAGATTATTAAGACATCTAAAATGAATCAAAACTATAAACATAATAAAACTGTTCAACCGGAACCGTTAGTTTTTTCCGTTCTAAATCACATACTGGAATACCTTAACAATCTCTAAATTAAATGAAATTTTATAGAGATAATCTACACAAATATATCTACATTTTGAACGGTTAAGATAAGAAATCATGATTGAAAAGTAGATCAAATTGCAAAAATCCGCATTTTAAAAAAAAATGCGGACTTCCGCACCTAATCAGCCCAATATACATACATACATACATACATACATACATACATACATACATACATACATACATACATACATATATATATATATATATCCCTTTTTGACATTATTTATGAGAGATTGAAGATTACATCAATTTTTTTATCACATATCAACATCTCCACCATTCAATATTTAGATGCATATATGTAGATCATCTCTACAAAATTTCATCTAATTTGGTGATCGTTAAGGCTTCAAACAAACTGAAATCAATCTGGTGATCGTAATAACTAAAATCAATTGACGGATCAAATCTGCCAAACCTGAACTCGTTAATGTCTATAATTTTAATTCGAAATTTTGAACACTAACGATCACGTACCAATTTGGATGAAATTTTGCAGATGTGATCTACTATATATTAGGACTAACACAAACTTTTAATTTTCATACCTAACTATATTAAAAACTTGCAATTACATACCCCAAGTTTCATTTTGTTAGCATTAATTTTGATATATTGACCACTAACATTGTTAAATTCTAATGGCATTTACATCATTTCATCAAACGTATCATTTTTACATTTTACTTTTAACGAAATTTGATAAAATTTTCATGGATATTCAATTTTTCTAAATATATATATCGAGATTTTATTTTTTTGAACCACTTATATTTCTATGATCATTGATATTTTAGTACTTGATTGTGATTGATTATTCTTATTAGCTTGTAATTTATATAATTATAATGAATTCAGTTGTAATGTTTTAACTTATTTTATTTTTCTTCACATGTAAGTCAAAATATATATATGTAATATATATAGGAGTTCTAATAACTTTTATCACTATATTGTTGCAAAAACAAATTTAATTTTATAGTTTTTTTTGAATATTTTCTATTTGTATTTGATAACCTCAAAAAGTAAAGGAAAAATTCTCTTCCGTCCTAAATTTTAAGAAATTTTTCCTATCAGCAAAATAAGATTTTAATATTTCCACTAGCCCTAAACTCTCCTAGTGTTTTATTCCCACCAGTCAAATTTTATGTTTAAATCCCTTTTTTCTTTACCAAACTGCCCTCCCTTCTTCAATCTTTCTTCTTTATCTTCTCTGACTTGTCTCTCACTCCTCTCTTCCAGATCAGTTCTCTCTCACACTAAATTTCTTGAAAAATGAGAACGAACCATCACCAGAATCAAGCACTCACTACCAGGATAAGCACTTTAACCGATGAAATATTTTCGTCGGCCTGTTTCAACAATTCGTCGGCTAAGCTCTTAGCCGACGACCTATCGTCGGCTATAACTCGTCGGCTAAAGTTATAGCTGACGAAATAAAATCCGTCGTCGGCTAAGTGTAAAACTTAGCCGACGACATAATTTCAAAAAATTCGTCGGCCAAACTCTTACTTTAGCTGACGAAATATTAATATTTCGTCGGTTTAAATATAAGACTTTGGCCGACGAAATATTAATATTTCATCGGTCAACTTAAAATACTTTAGCAAACGAATGTACTATATTTCGTCGGCTAAATATTTTAAAAAAATTAAAAATTAAATGGAGAAAAGTCAATGAAATATTGTACATTTCGTCGGCTTAACTACAACTTTAGCCGACGAAATATGGTAAAGTTCATCGGCTATGCATTGAAAAAAAAATACTATAGCCGACGAATTATGGTAAATTTCGTCAGCTATAATACTTTTTATACTAAAAAAATTACAAAATTTTTAAATTACCATCCAAGCAAGCTGCAAATTACACAAGCAATTTGATAACGAACAATAAACACCATCAAAAGTAACATAAACATTTTGCATTAAATTTTGAATTTATAAATTTTTCATAAACCTAAAAAGTAAATAAATAATTGTTCATAAACCTAAAAAACTAAATAAAGTCGATATCGTCTAAATCAATATCCGCGCCAGGATGAGGTTACTGGGAGGTTGCGGCGGTTGAGGTAAGAGAATAGGCGTGGGCATGGGCGGAAGAGGAAGTCCGTGAAGCTGTGCAGCTGAAAAATCTTGCATGTACTAGAACATCTGCTGTTGTTGTGCCTGCTGGGTGGCATATACTGCCGCATTATACTCCTGTAAAGCAGCAGTATATGCTGTCTGGGCGGCTTGCTGTTCCCGTAACATTTATTAGTTTAGGCGTTCATAAATCTACAATGTAATAAATAATGTTAAATGTGAATTTTGTTATACTTACCGACATTGCGTTGTGGACCATGTCCTTAACCTCATGTGGGACCTCGCCCCAGTCTGACCACAACATAGGGACTCTATCCCTAATAAGCGCTCCCACGCGGCCGGAGTACATCCTCGTCTTGCCGCCCGATACTACGTTCTCATCCCCGTCAGTATCAATGACGATCCTTCCCGAGGTACTCACTGTCTTCTCGAGAGCCTTCCCTGTGACGGGACCTCTCTTCTTCCTTGTCGGCTTGGCTCTGACGGTGCCTATCATAAATTTATTATTAATAAATTATTTTTATTATAACATTATTACATAACAAATTATTTATAAAATCATTACCTGAGGGAGTTGGGGCGGATGCGACGGACTCCGACTCTGTCGTCGATGATGATACCCTCGCAGAAATTAAATCTGTATCAAACGGCACGAAGAGGTATAGCAGAAATTACTAAAAAACTTCGTCAGCTATAGTCCCACTTTTAGCCAACGAAATTACTACGGATGTTTAGTAATTTCGTCGGCTAAAGTACATTTTATAATTATTTAGTAAGTTCATGTACAATTTACATGTTTTATCTTGTGAAACGAAAAACCGACCGTCAGATATCATCATTATGTTGAAACATGTGTGGGGGTAAATTTTCAGCATCATCGGACAAATTTAAGGACGCGATCTGCACGGTCAATCCCATTAGTCAAACCCATAAACACAATCAAACAGTAATTTGACCACCTAAATTACGCATTCTGTCCGGACCTTCAACTACAAATAGTTTCAAATCGAGGAGACACAACTAGTGGTATAAAAGTTATAAGAAAAATAACCGTCGGAGATAGGGCGTCCTCTATGGAGAACGAATGAAAAAAATGCAATGACGGCAAGTATTGGCACCGAAACTTATCGGAATTACGTGATTTTTCAACCATAGACATATTTCATCATTCCGGTCATATCTTATCTCACGAATTTTTTCGTTTGAAGCTTCTTCGTATAGTTTGTTTTTAAAACGGAACATTTACTTCACACTTGGTAAATTAGTTATACAACATTAGTAGGCATGTTTTGATGGTGACGATCAATCTTGTGAAATGAAAAACCGACCGTCCGATATCATCATAATGTTGAAACATGTGTGGGGATAAATTTTCAGCAGCATCGGACAAACTTAAGGACTTGATCCGCACGGTCAATCTCGTTAGTCAAACCCCTAAACACAAGCAAACGATGATTTGACCGCCTAAATTACGTATTCTGTCCGGACCTTCAACTATAAATAGTTTCATATCGAGGAGACGCAACTAGTGGTATAAATTATTATTTTATTCATTTCACTTTAGCCGACGAATAATTAGGGTATTCGTCGGCTATATTATAGGGTTTAGGGGTTAGGGTTTACAGTTTAGCCGACGGACAATTAGGGTATTCGTCGGCTAAAGGTGTCTTAGCCGACGAAATATGTTGTATTTCGTCGGCTAAAACTGTCAAATAGATAAAAAAACAGGTGGTTTAACCGTAGGCATACCAATTTTCTGCATATGTAACCAACATTAAGATGCATTATGAATTCAACGGGCAGGAAGCATATAAAACACACATCAATTTGTATTACAAATTCAAACTAAGAAGACTCGTAATCGGAATCATCCGATGAGTCTTCTTCGGTGTCAGAATTAATTTCTGGCAATCTATGCATTTCTTCATCACAAGAGTCGTCGTCTGTTTCTTGATTTAGATCCACATCAATAAGCTGAGCGTCTAAATCACGAATTCGAACCGAACGACCCGCTTTAAAATTATTAAGGCAAATTGTAGAGGAGTCAGGAATACCTATTACACTGGGTTCTTGATACGCAACATCTTCTTCCTCGTCTTCGGCCTCTCCAAGTGTAGCCTCCCGGTAAATGTTTCGAGGGTGCACAAGATTGACGACTTTCCACGCGTCACCCTTAACAAGGTCATCAAGATAAAACACTTGTTTCACCGATGTCGCAAACACAAACGGGTCATCTTCGTAACAGCTTGTAGTAGTGTTCACCGATAAAATCTCGTACTAATCAATCTTCATGCTCTGCGAGCTACTAGTATCAAACCATCTACACTTGAACAGGTGCACTGTCATGCCTTGCCCATAAACGAGTTCCACCGCTGAATCAAGAACACCGTAATAATCAACTCCATTCCGCCCACTATGCGCCATCACCCCAGAATTCTGTGTTCTCCGTCTATTGTCTCTCTGTTCACATATAAATTGCACGCCATTCACCTTGCACATCGGGTAAACTCTTGACATTATTGGCTTCATAGCTAGAAGTCTTAGTTCGTGAGACCAATTTGGGTGACCATCAAATTGAATATGGTTCATCTGCAACCAAATATTCAATGTATTGTAAACATGAATAATTATGCAATGAATGAGTCATGAACAAAAATAAAGAATTACATACCCAGCCGCCAAAATAGTTCGCGAACTCCTTGTTGTGGTAGTCGAGATCACCTTGAATGTCTGGACAGTATAGATGGATGTCTTTCCAGTATTCAACTTCTGGATAGTTAATCAATACCCACAAATGGGCTATGACTAGCTCATGTGGTTGCAACTTGTAGGACTCTGGTAAAATTCCATAAACTTCAACATCATTAGAGACAATGGAAAGGTTAAACTTCGGTTCATCAACCGGTATGGTTTGTGGAGTTTCCTTCAACGCTCCTAGATACAACTTCATGTAGGTGACGCACTCGTGTGCAATATATGCTTCAGCTATACATCCTTAAGGAGCGGATTTGTTAGCCACATAAGCTTTGTAGTCTCCAAGTTGTCTACATATAAATAAATTTGTTGTCATATGTTACGATTATACATTGAACATGTACAATAAAAACATGAGGTGTAAAAAACATACCTTTCCATAGGATACATCCAAGTATAGTGTACTGGACAGGTAAGCAACAATTACTCGGGAAGATGGATCATCAGGTGCGGCATGATGTCAAAAAAATTTGGTCGAAATATCTTCTCAAATTTACACATGATATAAATAATGTCCTGTTGCATTTCCCAGAGATTAGATTTTGTCACTTCCCTTGTGCATAACTTCTGGAAGAATCTTGACATCGCTACTAACGGCTCCACCACCTGACGGGGAAGGAACGGTCGAATGAAAATAGGGAAGCGACGTTGTAGCAGAATATGACAGTCATGACTCTTTAACCCGTACATTTTATTGTCCCGAATGTTTACACACCGGGCTATATTTCCTGCGTAGCCTGAAAGATACTTCACAGAAATCAACCACCTGAAAATTACGTTCTTCTGGTCAGGCTTCACTGTGTACGGAGCTTGAGGCATTTTTTTCTTCCCTTTTTTCAACCATAAATGTCTTCGTATCTCCATTTTTTTAAGATCAATGCGTGCTTTCAGACCGTCTTTCGTATTTCCCTCCAAGTTCAGCACGGTTCCCACCACACTGTCACACACATTCTTTTCTATGTGCATCACATCTAGGTAGTGTCTGATCAACAACTTACTCCAGTATGGGAGTTCCCAGAATAAGCTCTTATGTGTCCAAAATTTATACCTATCGGGTCTGTCAGGTATTGCCGCCACTATATTGTGATGATTGCTGAGCTGCCCAAAATCATACTCATTAAGCACTGCTAAAATTTCTTTCCTCGTCCATCTTTTAGGAGGCACACCAAGTTCTACAGTCTCATCAAATGCCTTGTCATCGAACCGCCATTCGTGATCATACGGAAGGAGAGTACGGTGACCCAATCTGCATATCTTGTTGCAATGACTACTGCTCCCCTCATCGCTTAGGCACTCTGGACAAGCCTTGTATCCCCTAACAACGTTGCCCGACAACATCCCACGGGCAGGAAAATCAGTAATGGTACCAACAACCATAGCATGCATCTGGAACATCTCGTGCATGAACTTATCATAAGTGGGATGACCAACGTCTCAAAAAAACTTAAGCTCTTCAATCAAGGGTCTCAAATACACATCGAGACACTTCTCTAGATAACCGGGTCACATAATCAACAAACTCAACATATTGTATTCCGTCTTCATGCACATCCATGGGAGAATGTTGTATAGTACCAAAATCATAGGCCATACACTGTATTGAAGACTCATGTTACCAAAAGGATTGAACCCGTCGGATGAGAGCCCGAGGCTCACATTTCGGACTTGTGACGAAAAATGAGGAAACTCTCTATCTATATGCTTCCAGGCCTCCCCGTCAGCAGGGTGTATAAGGGTATCTTCGCCGTGCAATTCCCTATCAGCGTGCCATCTCATAGATTTGGCCGTGTGTGATGACATGTACAACCGTTCCAGCCTATCCCTCAACGGAAAATACCGAAGTACCTTCATAGGTTTCCTATTGCCTGCAGGAGTCAGCTTATACCTGTCACTCTGACATACTGGACATGTGTCAAGGTCACCAAGGTCATTCCCTTCTGGATCTTTACCCCATAAGAGAACACAATCATATCTACATGCATGGATCTTGATGTAGGAAAGCCCAAGATCTTTTAGTATACATCGGACCTTATGATGAGTGGTAGGAAGACGATGACCGTGGGGTAGCATCGAAGCAATGTACTGTAGATAGTCATCAACAGCCTTCACAGTCGATTATGTCTCAACTTTAATCTTCATAACGTGCATCACACTTTCAAGAACCGTCTTCTGACAACCGGGGTACACAAGGGTCTGTTGGAAAGCAAGTAGTTTGTTGTACCTGTTAATACCAGCAATGTTGACAACTCTAGGGAAGGGCTGCACCGGCTCAGACATATACGGTCCTTCAGAGTATACACCGCTCTCATAAGAAAACATATCGTTGATGAAGGCCGTTGTTGGATCGTTGGATGTACTGCCCGTCTCAGAAAATTGCTCATGATCATGCAGACTCCCTGATGATGTTTCACCGTGATATATCCAACATGTGACCTTGTCAATTGCAAATCGATGTATATCGCTGCGACACTGACATTTAGTGCACGAACAATAGAAAATTGTATTCCCTTTAGCATTATCCATCACATATTCAATAAAACTAACAACTCCTTTAGCATATCTTTTGTCCCATTTTAGAAGCAAAATCCAACTCTTATCCATATTCTGAGAAGATAACATAATATATATGTAAACGCTAATTAATTAATTAATTAATTAAATTTACAAATCATTCAATATTCTATCTACAGTTAACGTACAATTAATTAATATATATATATATACATGCATATATATAATAGTTACTAATTAATATATATATATACATATATATAACAACAACTTCATATATATTATCAAACCCAAATCGATCAACTCAATCACACTCAAAATACAATATAACCAATTCTAATTAAAACTCAAAATCAATGCATAACGAAAATAAAACTCTTAAATCAACTCAAAAACAAGATATATACACATATACGTACCTATATATAGCGTCACAAACTAATTTCGGACAGATTTCGACAATACCCAACAATTTCGCCAACCCCTAAACTTTTTCTCCCGTTTTTTTTCTTTCACATCAGCTGCTGTTTAGATTTGGAAATATAAGGACTTTTAGCCGACAAAATTATATACATCGTCGGCTAAACTTTAAAAATTTCGTCGGTTATAGTCTGTGAACTATAGCCGACGAAAAAAAATTTTGTCGGCTAAAACTCTACTTTAGCCAACGAAAAATTCACTTGGCTGACGAACTTTTTTTTGTTGGCTAAAATAGACTTTAGCCGACGAAAAAAATTTTGTCGGCCTGTTAATTTTTTTTTTCGTCGGTAATGATAGTTATTCTGGTAGTGACTCGTCCTTTGCCCTCATGATTTGAAGTTTGCGTGCTCGTCGGTGATTTCGCTTCAGAGCACCTTGCCCAGCCGATCAGGTTTAACATTCGAGGGAGGAAAGAGGACAACGAAGCCACTCTAGTAAAGAACGACACGAGAGTCACTACAGTTGGAGACGGTGATCTTCTCCGGAGTGCCCATTGCTGGACGGTGGTGAAGGCGAATGAAGTTGAGCTCAAAGTCAATACTAATATTGTTTATGGCTGGATTTTAGTTACTGGATTTTTCGCCAAGTACTAGTTCTTCTTGTTACTAATATTGTTTACATTTTTGCTGAATTTTGGTTTTAGTTGGAAATGTTGTTGATATCAATGATGACCGGATATGTTTACATTTTGCTAGTTTTTGGTTTATACATGATTGTGAATAACATTCGCTCATTGTTAATCTCCATGGACGACTACTTCTCTGATTTAAAAGACAACTTAGGAGAAAAATTATGTCCAGTTTACTGCATAATTGCATTGAATTCCCACTTATCTCAACATGGTGCCCAGAGAGATAATTCCCATTTCCAGAGATTGTGACGGCGACCACCGATGTTTCCTTCCTCATTTAGGTCTTAACCTTGTTCTCTTTCATTTTCAGTCTCTAAATTCATGATTTACTGCATAATTGCATTGAATTCCCACTTATCTCAACATGGTGCCCAGAGAGATAATTCCCATTCCAGAGATTGTGACGGCGACCACCGCTGTTTCCTTCCTCATTTAGGTCTTAACCTTGTTCTCTTTCATTTTCAGTCTCTCAATTCATGATTGATTGATTAAGTATTGTGGTGGATTGAATTGGATTAGATAGGGTGGATTGAGAGAGTCGTGATTGGATTAAGGCATCTGTTGCAACATTTGAGAGGGAATGCAATGAGAGCTTTCAAAAGTGAAGGCTTGCAAGTTGACGTGTTAGGTGAGGACATTACCGTGGAAATTTTTGAAAACTCTGTTTTCAATTTGATTAAGCAACGAAAACTATTGTGATATTATTGCTTTGGCCTCGCTTCCCGGTACAAAGGAAGATATATAGTACAAATACTGAAATTTATCAGTTCAATTTTGATACTTGTGGTCACGAACTTGCAAGTTTTGTGTTTTTGTATGAGGGTAGTAGATGACATAGTGGGAGAAGTAGACAACATACTAGAGGTAGCAGGTGACATACTTAGGGTAGTAGATGACATACTAACCTCAATAGGAGGTCCTACTGACCCTAGTGTTTTAAAAGGCTAAGGCGTAGCCGAGACATTGTCAGGAGAGCCTTAGTAAGGTGTAATCCTAAAGGCATAAGGCATAAGCCTTGCAACATAATTTTTTTTAATGTAAATTGATTACATAATAATATAGTTAGACTTAAAATCCTAAAACTACCAATATTTAGAAAAAAAAAACTTACATGCATGAAAATTACTCAATTATTCCTTATTTATACCTTAATTGTAGGGATTGTTTCCTTATATGAAAGGTATCTATCACTTATATCTTTCAAACGTGAATCATATGAGTACTAATCATAGACAAACTATCTTCTCTACACTAGGTTTTGTCTATCATCTCTCTCACGATGCAGCAGCATGTAGGGCATTGTTTTCAAAGGAGAATGAAGCTTTGTTATGTTGTGGTGAGACCTCTCAAATAACAAGTGTTCATTTAGGCTTTGAGAGTACCAGAATACAAATGAGCATGCTTCTTCTGCGTTTTTCAGTTTTTCACGAAAAAGAAATAGAACACACAAAAAATTCAGGCATTGGCTTTTCATGCCTTCAGACTTATTTTTTACGCCTTCGACGTCTTGATGAGTACCTTCAACGCCTCTACGCCTTGGAAGAAAAGCTTACTTAGTTTCTCCTATGCCTCGCACTTTTTAAGCCTTAAGACTCGTCTGAGACGCGTTTTTTAATACAGAGGGTCCTACTGTCCTTAGTAGGAGGTCTTACTGTTAATAGAACATGTTTTGTGACAAGTACCTAAGATCTATTGCCCTAAGTAGAATGTCATACTACCCTTAGTAGGAGGTCATACTACTAATAGGACATGCTCTGTGACAAATACCCATGACCTACTACCCTTAGAAAGAGGTCCTATGTAACACCCCGTCCCGAAATTAACATTTTTACCGGGATTAGACGAGTTACAGAGAATGGTAACTGCACTGTTAATTTTCCCCGAATTATTATCGAGATATTCTCAGTTTTGGGGAAAAATAGAATTAATGTCCCGAGGGATAGATTATGTTATTACGAGATCCCCGGTATGTCCAGAAGATTTTCCGGAGCTATGAGTTGTTAGTTACGAATTTATCGAATTTACGGAAGTAACAAATGATAAGTTACTTTACCGTAGAAAAAGAGGACTTTGCGTTAAGTCGAGAATTTGAGGGAGTTTTCTTCGGGAAAGATGTGGAGGACGTTAATATGAACTCGTGGGTATGTCCTATAAATTAATCGGAGTTCGTATGCGGAAGTTATGAGGGATAAAGTGTTGTTACCGTGCGGTAAAAGTAAATAGAAAAAATATCTATTTACTATTCACGGTAACTTTCTATCATTAAATCTGGACTGTTGGATATTTTCAAGATTTAATCTGGACCATCCATTTCAATATAAAAAGGCCTAAAGCCTTTGACGGAGGGGGGACCCGAAATCGGTCAACTCTGTCTCCTTCTCTGTTCTCCCGAGCTCACCTTCACCCTCCGCCGTCTAGCCGCCACTCGACGGCGCACCACCACCAAACTCTACCTCTCTTCCTCTACTTCCTAGCTCAGTCCTCAGATTACCCTGTCGCCCACCGTGGAGGGAAATCGACACCGAGACTGAGCGGCGGTCTCCACCGGATTCTGGCGAAACCAGGTGGCGTCTTGACCTCCAGCAGGTCGGGTTCTTTCCCTCTTCTCTTTTTCTTCAATTTCATGTATTTAATCCTGTGATTCGAGCTTAAATCAAAATCCTCTTTTACTATTTTGTTTTCTGGGTTTCGGCTCCACCACTGACAATGACTGTTCTTCGAGTTCTTGACATCACCGACGTCTTCTTCAAGCTTCTAGAGTGGCTGTCGATACCTTGGGACAAAGGCAGAGGCTTGGGGTGTCGATTTGTTGGAGGTGGTGACCGAGACTGGGTTGGGGATGTTTGGTGGCTCTAGATGTTGAGATTTGAGTAGTGGAGAGGGGCAACTTGGGTGGAGCTCAAGAATAAGATTGCAGTGTTGGAAAAGCTAATGGATTCTTGGTTGGACCTGATCGAAGGTAAATCAGAAATCTAAATGCTACTGTGTTGTCTCTGTGTTTGTGTTGGAATGTTAATTGGTGTTGTTTGATATTGTTACATCAAGAACTTGGGATCGTAGAAAATGAGGAAAATATGGCGAAATCCGGCCTTATAGGCAGAGATTTTGGCCGGAGAAGTGATCAGAGAAGGGGTAAATCCCTAGATTTTTATTACCGCGGTAGATCTAGATTTTTACCGATTTACTGTGTTGGCAAAATGACAGAACTGCCCTTGGCAGGTTAGGATAATTACAGGGGTGCCACCCATTTGGAATCCCGGAAATACCCCTGGTAGTTTTGTTTATTTACAAAACAGCCACTGAGACCATAATGACAGAAATACCCCTGACAGAATTGTATATTTACGGGGCTGCCACTAAGGCTGAAATTCCTAAAAGGCCCTGGTAGTTCAGATTAATTACGAAACTGCCATTAAGGCTAAAATGTCCATGTTGCCCCTGACAGTTTTGAGCTAATTACAGGAATGCCATTGAGGTGGTAATTCCATAAATACCCCTGGTAATTATAGTTATTTTCAGGGGTGCCAAGTAGGAGAAAATATCTTAAATGCCGTGGTTTGGTTTATTTACTTGGATGCCACTATGTTTTACATTCATAGTTTGTGTGATGGTTATTTATAATCGTGTAATTGCCTTTATTATTCGTCTTGCCGTGTATGGATGTAATTGTTATGAATGGTAGAATGATCGGTTTAAACCCGAGGGTTAGTTGGTCGGTGGATACCTCATTTGCGAGATTAACTCAGGATATGCGTTAGGTGTATGCTATCCTCATATAGAAAGCAACTGATAAATAGAATAGCGGGATTCGCCCGGTTAGGGTGTTAGTTAACACAAGAGCTACGTGTGGCTTGATCCCTGAAGACAGGGTACGTAGGCAGCCTGACCGGGATTCAGGTGCAGTCACAAATATTATTAGAACCCCTAGGTTCTTTAAATGGCACATTTGAGATTCAAATGTGGGAAACAGGATAATCTCCGGTTTGAGGTTTATTCCGGCACCGTTTGGACGGTTTGAATTGGGTTATGAAGAAAAGGGTTATCCTGGCTCAAGGGGGATTTCGAGTAAATCTCTCTTGTGTTGGGTCCCGCACGTCTTAACCCAGGGTTAGAGAGCTAATCCTGGGTTGGGGCGTGACATCCTATGACCCCAATAGGAGGTCCGGTCAACAGTTGCGGGAGTCTGGCAACGATCGTCGGTGTTAGGTCAACGACCACCGAAGTCCAGTCAACGGTCATTGGTCGTTGGAATCTGGTTATAGAATCTTTATTTCATAATACTCTTATAATGATCTATTGTAGTTTATTTAATTCATGAATGATATAAATTGTCTTTTTATTATGTAAGTTGGCTAGTGAGAATTTATAAATCTTATTTTGTTAGTCGGAATAAAAATCTTAAATTTAGGGCTAATGGGCATTAACCCAAAAATAAATTATTTTGTTAAAAGTAAATGTAAAAATGATAAATTTGATGAAATGATAAAAATGTCTTTGAAATTTAACGGTGTTAGTAGTCAAAGTATTAAAATGATAACAGAATGAAATTTCGGGTATGAAAATATGCAAGTTTTTGATAGTTAGGTATGAAAATAAAAATAACATCATAGTTCGCGGGTGGTATTTTGTAATTAATCAATCTATATATTAAGATCTAAGAATTAAACAGTTAAAATTGAAAAATGTGATTGAAAAGTTTGTCGAATGTCTATCCCTATAAATACGCAAAAAATAAGAATCCCTCAATGGAATGACCCTTTATATATACATATATATATATATGATAATATCATAGTTTTTTTAACAGATATGAGGGATTGTGAATTAAACCAACTTTCGATCATAAAATCACATCTCCACCATTCACTTTATAGGTCTATATTAGTAGATTATTTCTGTAAAATTTCATCTAAATCATTGATCGTTTAGGTGCTCAAAACAAGGATTTTCATGTATAGTTCAAGTTTGGCAGATTTGATACATCAATTGATTTAAACTAGTTCGGAACCTTAACGATCACCAATTTGGATGAAATTTTACAGAAGTGATATACTCATATAGACCTATAAATTAAATGGTTGAGATGTGATTTTGTGATCGAAAAGTTGATATATTGCTCAATCCTTCATATATGTCATAAAAAGAGATCCTTTAATTGAAAGACCATATATATATATATATATATATATATATATATATATATATATATAACCACGAAAAAAATATACTGTCAGTGATATAGTTTGATAAAAGTAAACATATACTGTCAAAGTGTCAATAATGTCATACAAATTCGAACCGGCCAAGAAGAATATTCGGAAGGTGGGATTTAAAACTCTCGATCTGAACTAAAATCTATACGTAAACGTTCTCCGGTAGATTTAAATGGCCAGCTTCCACAACGTCAGTTAGGGATCACACTGTTTATGTCAAAGTAAGTTAAAATGATTGAAATTGAGTTAAGGCTAGGGTTAGACTATAGGTAATAACACTCTAAACATTTGATGTACTTGACGAGAACACTATTAAGGATATTCATAAGAGAAATCGTAGCTTGTTACTTAGACTCACAATGCTTACAAAAGAAAAATCAATTGGTTGATTTTTGACTAGTTACAAGCTGGATCGCCTACCAACCTGCCCCAAAGAGATAAAAGGTAAGAGCTAAACCAACAAAAGAAGGAACATCCAAATCCCGACTTTGTGATGTCCCATATTGGCTAGCACATTGACAACAAAATTTACTTGACGATAGGAGTCATCATTTGACCCGCGTGCCCAAAAGATCATGGGTGGCCCGTCGGCCCATAGGGTCAAAGTCAGTCCTGACTATTGAAAAGTCCATCCCGGCCAGGCTCATATGACATGAGACCGGGCTAGGACGGAGGGTTCAAAGCTTTGACCCGACCCATCATAAGCTCGTTCGGCCCAGTTCTAAAAAGTCTGCTTAAAGTCCTTTAGATTATTTTTTATTAATATTTATATGAAATTATTTATTACATATGTGAACTAATTAATTCATTAAGTCAAAATTTTCTTTCATTTTTATTGTATTTAATTCAAATCATTAACAAAATCTTAACATATTCAGGATTTTTTGTTTTTTATTAAACATATATATATATATAATAGGTCCGATCCTTATAAAAAGTCTGACTCTAAAATATGGGTATGAAATTTTAAAATTATGAATTTAGACCCGATTTGAGTACATAGGGTTTGGTTAAGATAGGGCCGGCCTGACTCATTACTGACCTTTACTTAAGAACATAGTGGATTGAAATACGATGAAACAAGTTGGCTAAGTGAATGGTGTCTAGATGAGATGAAGAATTCTCCACGGTTCCCTTTAATGCAGTTGATTATCAAAGAGGAGTCACCTTCCACTATACATTGACTTAATTCAATCGATTGATTGATCTTTACATTTCCAAATTAGCAAAAACATGGATTGACACAACACAATCACAAAAATGTAGCCCAGTATAGTTTTTTTTGACAAGAAATGTAGCCTAATCTAGTTACTAATAATTTTATAGATTTGGCGGGAAAGAAAATGGAATAAACCAAAGTGCAGCTACACACTACCCAAACACCACGTATCTTACTCTTCCCAATCCCAGCCGTCCATTTTCATCATATTCACATCTCAACCCTCAAAACTCTCACCCGGAAGCCTTAACAAAACCCTAGCTTCTTCTTCTTCTTCTTCTTCTTCAGATTTCGATTCTTTAAGATCCAAAGTTTGGGGCTTTCTGGATTCAAACTTAAATTGGCAAGTACCCAGTTGGAATTTGGGAATCTTACCTGATAGATCACTTGCATTACATGTAACTAAACTTCTAGTATTTTTGAAAACCAAGACAAATCATGAATTCTCAGCTTTTGTATTTATCTCTGTTGGGTTCTCTCTTATTCTCTTATAATATTCTATTACTCATGAATCTTGTTATTCATTTCATCATATTCAGAAGCGATTAGCAAAGGCAGCTCAAGCCCAAGAATTACAATCAAAGAATGCTTCCTTTGGAAAGAAAACTAAAGAGCCTGCAGCTCCAAAGACAATGAAGGGTCGAGGTGGGGCTGCATTTACCGGGTTACTTGCAAGGTATGTAACCTCCAACCATACTATTGTTTCCTATGTTCATGATATATACTGATCTGATTCTTTGTATCTCTGCTACTGACTTCCATTGGTTTTAAATACAGGATAATGGAAGAGGAATGCCACATGATGACATTCCAAACATGTTTGGACGAGGTTGTGAACAAACTTTGACTTCAAAGTTTTAGATTTAGCAAGAAATTATTGCACATAGGCGTTTAAATTGTTCTATCATAGATGACAGTGCGAATTCTGTTGGACATCTTTTAATTCTTCTGTAAATATATGATATCATACAGTACTGTCTGGTACAAAATATGGCTTGCAGCAGACACGTGGAAAGTTCGGTCTAGGTGCAAAGATGGTAAGCATTGTGATATCTGGCGTATACTCAATAAATTTGTTCTGTTATTACAATAATATTTAATACACACTCTTACTCACGCAAGCGCACACACACGCACATGTGCATGCCCATCCACACACATCATTGTATGATCGGGTTAATGTGCTTGCCTACGTGATCCTTTAGAGCATATGCAACAATAGGCGATGCCTATAGGCAGAACTTGTACAAAGGCAAATACTATTCACATAAATTGCCTTTGCCTTCATGTTTTGTATGCAGCAGTTGTAGGCAATAATGGTAGGCAGTGTATTATTTTAAGTATAAAATTCAGTTTGAAAATATTTGAATTCTATTTGGATACATATCATTAATATCTATATCAACTAAATTATATATTAATTATAATAGACATTATTGCTGACAAAATATCTTATTCGGATAAGTGTCGGTCGAATCTTAATTTGACACGTGTGAATCTCGGATAAGCAATTATCTTCATGAAAAAATATCTTAGATTTCAGATAAGATTTCTGACCAATGAACATCTTACACATGTAATTAATTTAACTTCATGTGAATCATCATTGTGAATAAACTAGGTTGAACGCCCGCGCCAGCGCGGGTTGTTCCAAACTATAATGATAACCACTTCTCTGATCAGCTGCATGTACCATTCAGAATCAGGGTAAGATACAGCAATGTAAACCCAGAGAAGAAGCAATACACTCATACACACAAACACTCTATGCTAGTTACAGGAAAAAAAAGTGCACATAACACACTGGGGAATACCTTCCAAAATGATATACTTCTTAAAAAATGAAATTTTCTTGTCCTTTTCACTCAAATAAAACAAAGAAATTTCTCTACATAAGGATCCCTTTTTTTATTATTTCAGCCATCTCAATGCAATCTGATACCTTCCCTTCCTCTTCTTTTTCAATCAAAACTCAAAAGTGTTGCTGCCAATCAAGAAGAAGAGGAATCAAAGCAAATCATTTAAAAAAACAGCACAAACGAAACCCTAATTGTTTATTTGGGTTATGACCAAGATCATTCAACATCATTCTCCAAAGAACAAACCCAGATTATAATGCAGATTTCAATTTGATTCTATATTCTCCCTCACTCTTTTCTCTCATACAACCATACACTCTTTGAACCTATTCCTTTCTCCAAAACCCAGATCGGTATAACAAAAAAATCTAGAAAATCCTAATTCCCAGTTTTGTCAAGGTGGGAAGTTCATATGAATTCTATCAGCCCAGATTAGAGAAATCAATGAAGAGACAGAAGGGAGGTGATTGGTAAGAATTCCGAATGGGTTTCATCATCAAAACGACCCGTCGTTACACAATGCCTCCCAATTTGTCCACTCAATCAGCTCATCACAACTCATAAAAGCAAAACTCAATCTTTACTAATGAAATGACTCACGAATCGTACTCCGATTTCTCATTCTCGAAGTTCAAAAACTCATCGACTCTACTCCTCAGCTGCTCCGGCGTCGCCGACCCATTAATCTTGTACATCGCCTTATCATACTCTGCACACAAAACTCACCATCAAAAACAAACCCAACTCAAGTAACTACAGATTAAATCTTTCAAGAACCCAAAATCACCGTCGTACCAATTAAACCAGCATCGAGTTCGTCGCCCGGCGGTTTTGCAAATTCACATCATTCTATCAAACAACTTCATTACCAATATCGGTTTCTTAACCACAGCACCGAGCTAACTATAATTAAACAATGCACAACCAGCAACAAACCAATCACACGAAAACAAAGGAATCGAGTTGAACCTCTACAGTGGCAGCCTTCTGCTTGCTCGGCTGAGGCTCAGAGGTTCCCCAGACCGGCTGAATCGGGGCCGTCGTGGCATAATAGTCATCATCATCTTCGTCATCCACATCCGCCCACGACTTCGCATTCAACGGAGCTGGCGCCCAGAAAACCTGCGGCTCCGGCGCCTTGGGCTGCCCTGCCTCCTTAGAGGTCCCTTTGCTCTTCTTGTCAGACCTCTTCTTCTTCCTCAGAGTCTCCAGCGCTGCGAAAACATTCGTGCGGATCTGAAACATGCGTGTTCTTCGACAATGAATAGGAAATCGATATCCAATACTGACCTGTGCTCCCTCCCCTTCTCCTTTTCTCCCAAATTCAGACCTCATGTTCGTCTTCTATGGGAACCCAAGTAATAGAGGTCTGTATCAATCGCAGATGAAGGAAACAAAATCACTTTCAGGTAAGAGTATCATCTTAATTTTGCTGCTGTATAAACTTACCATGTCCTTGTTGTTCTTGTTCTTGATCAGATACCGAAAGAGATAAAGTCTTGCTTGTTGTTCTTGATCAGATATGGTGTTCAAGAGAGATCAGAAAAGATGGAGAGATTGGAAAAGATTTTGACAGAGGAAAAGAGGCGGAGAGAGATCGGAAAGAAAAGAAGAAAGGCCTAAAGGCCAGCACTGTTTTAGACTGTTCTTGTGAACAGTAGATATCTTTTTAATATCGTGGCTTGGCTGGAGCCGCGTCGAAAACCGGCTTCTTATGAACAGGAACGGCTCCGTTCCAAGATTGTATTATAGGAAATATACCTCATACTTCATCATCTACTCCCACAACCTCAATCTACATCTCAATGATCTTCTGAAATCTCTTCTTCCCCCACAAAACACTTCATAATATTTCCCTTCTTTCAAATGGAAGACTTGAACAACTGGTTGTTGCAGAGGCAACAAGAAAGTACAGAAGACATTGAGCGGATCCAAGCCACAAATGCTCAGCTTGCTGTAGTTTTGGCGGAGTATGATTCCTCTGATCCACCAAGAGGGCGTGGTTCACGACCTGGTCGTGCTCGGAATGTCGAAAGACACAGGGAGTCTCGTGGCCAATGTCTTATGGAGGATTACTTCATCGAGCATCCAATCTTTGAGGAAGTAGAATTTCGAAGGAGGTACAGAATGCGAAGGTCAGTCTTTAATCGCATCATGGAGAACCTGTGCAACCACGACAAGTTTTGGCAACAAAAACCTGATTGCTCTGGCAAAATGGGATTCCTACCTCAACAAAAAATGACAGGTGCATTACGTATGCTTGCATATGGTGCTGCTGCTGATCAATGTGCCGAAATAACTAGGATGGGGGAATCTACCACGTTGGAATGTTTGAAGAAGTTCTGTCAACAAGTCGAACTTCTTTACTCAGATTGGTACCTTCGCACTCCAACATTGGCAGACCTCCACCGACTTCTCCAAAGAGCAGATAAGCGTGGTTTTCCTGGCATGATTGGGAGCATTGACTGTATGCATTGGGAATGGAAAAATTGTCCGACTGGATGGGCCGAAGCATACACTGGCCGTAAAGGTCGCCCAACAATTATTTTTGAAGCGGTGGCATCCTACGACACATGGATATGGCATGCATTTTTCGGAACTCCCGGAGCTCAGAATGATATTAATGTGCTTGGATATGGCATGCATCTTTTGAGGCCTTTATTCCAGGAGGTCTTGCCGATGGACTCGGTGGTGTCTCTGATTCTTCTTCATTCAAGTTGATGGGGGAATCCGTCTCTTCCGAGTCAAATGTCGGCCGAGGGGGGGGGTTCTTGGTGGATCCATGAAAGATCGATGTTGCTTAACTTCGTCCCAACATGCTTTTTTATCAAACTCTTTCCCTTTCATTTTGTCGGCAAAATTTGCTTTAGCTTGGATGTACTATAATAAAACTACATATAATTAGTTTTACACATTTATATGAAAGGAACAAAAATTAGTAAATTATAAAACTACATATAATTAATTTTACACATTTATATTTGTCCAAAACATATTACCTCATCCATTAGATTTTCACCACTTCGTCGGTTGTGTGCGGCCTTTTGCAAAGATTCATGTCAAACTTTAAGTGTGGCCTTCAAATTGCGCCAATGGGATTGTAGAGCCTGTTGGCTTCGGCATTGGTCGGGATCTCCTTCCCAATTTTCCGCGAAGTCGCCGTAAATTTTTTCCCATAACTTGTTTCTTGATTGACGATTGCCGGTGATGGTGCATGTAGTAAAACGTACCCATGATCTACACAATTGTATTTCTTCACATGGAAGCCAACTTCCCATATTTAGAATGCAATGAAAGAGAATGAAAATATAGCAAACAAGAAATGGAAGAGGGAAGATGTAGATGAACAAGAAAGAGATGAATAAGGTTGTAGGAATGCATCCAACTTTTGGGTATATATAGATGACAGATTTTTCCTACCGTTGCATGTTTGTGTATTGGAACCCATTGTTACCGTTTTTTTTTTCGGTTGGGTGCTCTTCCCAAAATCTCACCATGTTTGAATTATATTGTTTAAAAATATTATGAGGCTGTTTTGGGCCCCATCACATGCTAAAGGTCGGGCAATAAGAGAGGCAAATTTTGCCTCTTCATTTGGTTGGGCGGGTGGGCCCCATCATTTTGCCCCTACTGTTCCTGACTGCTGCATTCGGTTTTTGATGAAAAAGGCAGAAAAGGCTGCCTTCGCCCATGCCTTTGCCTATTGTTGCATATGCTCTTAGGTACTGAACCGAATTTGATGGAGATGTTCACTATTGCAGGCATTAATTTGGTCAAAGATGAGTACATGGCTTCCTATAGATATCTCTTCATCAATGAAGGGCCAAAGTTATAATTCTTTCTACAGGCTGGATATAGATATTCATCGGTATGAGTTAAATATGGTACCGTCCTGAACATCATATCTATCCCCCTGGTCCCTAAGTGTTGTACTGCTTATACCATTTACTTGCATCAGGGATCTCTTATGATTTTGAATTTGGCAGTATAGAAATATAGCTTAAGCTTTTTGTTGATTATCATCCGGTGTTTTAAACTTTCAGGAACATACCTCATGTTCATATACATGAAAAACGGGATAACAAGGATAGGTGGTACGGTGCTGAAATCCAAGTTGTCATTGAGGGAAACTGGACAACTTACGGTGTATATACTTGATCAGTGGCTCATTTCATGTTGATTCCTTTCAGCTTCTTTAATGTCATTTTCAATAATATATTGTTCAGCTTAGTTAACCAAGCTTTCCCTCTTTTATTAGCTAAAAACTCCGTTCTTGGCATTTGCAGTCTAAGATTTTGCATTACATGCGACAAATGGCTGTTATCACTCCTTATGCTGAGTTCATTTTTAAATTGGTATCAGATGCTCCCGAGTACGATCTCTCTCTCTCTCTCTCTCTGTGTCTATATATATTGTATTTTTTCTGGACAAATTAACACTTGCATTTTACTTTTCATGCAGTAAAAACATTACCTTAAGGTTTGCACGGAGAACCGATGTGATGCCTCCTGTTCCTCAAAGCGCCATCCCTCATCTGTTGACTTATTGCTAATCAAACGTCTCATTGAAGAAACTTCAAAGCAGAACCTTTTACAGTTTCTTCAGCTTGAATTCGTTAATATAGGAAAATCCTATGCTGAACGACTAATTGGTAAGTCTTTTGGCTTTATAGTTTATACTACAAAGGTCATTCCTATAGATAATTGAAGCAGTGCTGAATGAAGTCTGTATCTTATGATCTGCATGATATCTAGTGTAAAAAAATTGAAGGAATTTGTATGTCATATGGAAAATCATAAGACCCTCTCTGTACTGTTAGGACGGAAACTGATTTTTTTGGTCTCCGTACCAAGTTAGTGAGTTACACATTTGGTGCTCCTCCTTAGATGCTTAATTTTATTGCTGTTTCCTTATTAGGGGAATTGGGTCCTGAGTTCGATCCAAAGATGCCTGTGACATCTTTAACTTCTCAGCAAATTGTACGCATCCATCAGTTATTTCGTCAAGCCAAGTTTAATGATCCAAGTGGTGATGTAAGAATTTCTTGAATCTGTATGTTTATATTCCTGTCAGCATGCAATTCCTATGTTATCTTGGTTGTGTTTTCCCTTCGTTTTATTTTCCAAGATAGTTTAGGCATTGTTTGGTGTATTACTTGGTGATTCTTTCCAGTGCCCGAGTCCTGCAGGGGAATACAATCTCCGTTTAGGAATTTTAAAGGAGCTGCATCCAGAGTTGGTTGCTACTTATTCTGGAAGGTTGTTTTTATTCCCACTGTGCTGGTTCTTGTAATTCTTTTCCATTCCAATATAGTGTTTTTTTTCTTTCTAGAAGTTCTTGTAGGAAATTCCATATTCTTTAATGATCTTATACCCTGTTTTTTCGATTGATTGACATACAGCGCTCAAGTTTTTGAAGGTCACCCATTCATTGTGGAAGCTGGGGTCAGCGTTGGTGGAAAAGATGTCAAACAAGTTGGTGCTTCTCTGTTAATATTGACATGCGGTGGTAGACAGTTCTGAAGTTGTTAGATAGTGAAGAAGAAAATATTTATGGAGATGCACCCTTAACCCAATTACTGTATTTCCAAAAAGTAGCTTTTTATTTTTTGTTTTATATATAACTATAAAATGAATGGGAAGTAGGGAATTGTGGGCGTAGTGAAAAACAAAAGTAAAAAAAAGTGGGCATAGTGCTTTTTGTCATTATCATGTTAGCTAGACCAGTGATTGTTGGATGAATACATGAGTATGTACAAAAGCTCTGGAGTTTGAATTATGTAAGGATGGATTAACAAACCAAGAAATGGAATCTTCATCTTAGCGTCTTTTTTCTTCATTGTAAGTTTACTTGACTACCAGTTTAGCACTACTATGGATTGATAACATTGATGTTCTTTCTGGTTTCTATTGTAGGGATTAAATATTTTCCGTTTTGCAAACCGGATTCCACTCCTTTTTGAGCAAGGTGCTGATGTTGTGACAAGGACTGCCCTTAAGAGAATCAAGTAAGATGCAAAGTATTTCTTTATTTCCTTTAGCGAGTCGTGACTTCTTGGATCTGGAGCACAAATCCTCTGCTAAATGATTTAGATAAATACTTCGATATTAGAATCCGACATAGTCAAACTTCCGATATCTATATAACAATGTGACTAATATATTCTCTCAGTTGGAGTAGTTACAAGATCAACCAGACTCAGGATAAAGTTGTTGTTTTTCTGAGCATTGTAAGCACAAAGGTTCCCTTTAAAGGAACTGGGAAGGAGTATATTGGAGATGATATAAGTGAAATAGTTTCTGCTGTCTAGGTATATGATTTTCATTATATAATTTGTATCTTCATTTTTGTGTATTTGTAGCCAACTAATGAACAATCATCTCTATCCAGTCTGCCATTCAACACTGTTGCATTCAGCTGAAAACCAAGATAGTGAAGAACATACAAGCTCGTGAACAGAAAGAGAGAAAACGGAATTTGATCAAGTAAAATTAATCACACATTTGGTCGACATTGTTGATTTTCCCTGAATGATAATAATACCCCTCTGCTGCACAAACTGAAATAACTATCTAATTGCAGGTATGCTGAAAATGTTGCCGGTGCTGTATGTGGTGTACTGAAGCAAATGCAACAAATACAAGCATCAAAGAAGAGACCTTATGATGACAAGGAAGCAGAAGTACTCAAGAAACTATCAACTGGGGTGATCACAAAACAATTGGTCAAGGAAAAGCTTGTACAACATGTTGAACAGGTGAGATGATGCTTGACTTGTCATTAGTTTCTTTGATAAGTAGTGTGTTCTCTTTTGCCCTTCCTCTTTATTATTTCAGGTTTCTGTGTTAGTATGCTTATAAGTTATTGTATGAGTACTCAATAGCGTGCCACTGTGCGTAATCATCCAATAAATATTCATAAATTACTTCACAATATAATAGGCATTATGTCCTGTAATGAACCATATGCTAAAGGCACATACTGTAATGAGCTCTTTGACCCTGAAACTACCCTGAAGTTCTAATGTTATAATCATGTAATTGTCTCCCAAACATGTTTCTGCCCAACATGTTAATGATGTTTCGAACATGCCAAGGGTTGGAACCTATGAGAAATCTTGAATTTTCATACATATACATTGAGTCGGTAGACTGTAGACATCTTAAAAGGCAGATGTGCCAGAGATGAAACAAAATACACACAGGAACATTTGCTCAATTTTTGCAGGTGGACTCGGAGATGGCAATGGAGTTTGCTGCAAACAGTGGAGTGAGGAACCCAGAGAATGTATATATCTACAATCATTAGAAGTGGCTGAAGATAACTTCATTGACTTGCATAATCCCCTATTTGTCTTTCGGCTGTTCTGATAGGGATTTGTTGGATATATATCCAACTCATTTTTAACTAATGGGAAATACAAGTGCTACTGTAATTCATACAATCAATGTTCTCCAATATTTAGAAAAAAGGCGCCTCTTAAGGGTTGCAATTGCCAATTGCACACTAAGCTTCACTCTTCATTTGCCATTTTTGCCCAAGAGGCACCCCTTTTAGGTTTCTCACAACATTTGATATTCCCTATTCTTAACAAAATCAATCACCATTGCTAGGGCTGGGCATGGGACGGGACGGGTCGGGATTTGTCAGAATCCCGTCCCGTTCCGAAAATAATTTATCGGGAAGGGACGATGTTTTTAGAAATCTGTCCCGCACGTCCCGATTCCTTTCGGGACCGGGCCGGTACCGGGTCGGGATCAGGATCCCGACAAATTAACCTTAAAAAAAAATTGAAATAAATGATCAACTGAATTATTACATTCCACATTAAAAGTATAACTGGATGTGCTATCCCCGCAGATGGATGCCTTTGTGTTCCAACAACTGCGTTACCAATGGAAACGCATCAAGTCCTAGCAACATGTGATTGCCAACATACACTACAGGACCATCTGAAGGAATCCCAGCTAAGCCCCTCACTATTTCCCCGTCTGCTAAAGTTGAGAGCGTCACTGGGCTCATAATTATGTTCATCCATCTACACGTACATTCATTAGTAATAATCATGAAATATATCAATATTAGAAAATAGTTCAAACTTAAAAGTATCACTAGATTGCATTAATCTGTTTAATATGCTAGGAAAGTATCACCGACCTATATTTGTCCAGAACACTTGTTAACTCGGAAGGTGATGGTGGTATGTAGTCTAAAACAAAATCCCGTTCCTTTGAACAACGATAGACACAAACCTGCTTGATAACAGTTACCAAATCAAAAGCATCTTCCTGCCAAAAGTTCGAGTGCAATTTAAGCTCAGAAACATTAGGTTGTATAATTGTATAACACGTCAAAACTTATAGTATAGCAGAGGAGAAACCAATTCACATTTGAGCACTATGATCAGATCATCCTACCAAGAAAAGGAAATGGCCGCCGTCTTCAAATGTACAGATCTCACAATTGGCAAGCAGCTGCCGGAGTCTCAGACCTTCCTGTTTACTAGGTAGCAAGGGATCCCTTCCACTATTTAATAGATAACAGTGAAATCAGCACTGTATTCTAAAATGATGATAGGGTAATGCAGCGAATTGTTGTCTTGTCAGCGATAGTAGCTCGATCGCATGAAAATATTGCAAGAACTAGCAAGGTAGGAAGTTAAAGAACACCTGGAAAGTATCAAGGTTTGAGCTTTTACAGCATCATGAATTCATGATGAAGCTGACACAAAGAATCTGGAGCTGACAAACTTCTAAAGTGAATTTGGAGCATCATGAATTCAGATTAGCACCTTCTAAAGTGAAGTAGAAGACAAACTTTCAATAGCAAATCTACAAACAGAATGGAGCTGACACAAAGAATATACAAACTCAGTTCTTCAGTTAACAACTTTTACAAGAATAGATGATAGTGAGTATCCCTTAAGTCAGTTTTTGCATAATAGACAGTAGTGAGTAATCCTTTGGTAATGGAAGCATATATAGCAGAGCTGAATCAAACTCAACCCCAAAGGTCTACCACTACAAAACTCTTCTATGTCCCCCTTAAATATACAGTATATGCACAGAGATAAATAAAATTAAGACCAACGAAAAAGAAAATCACCTGGTGAGCACGGCAGACAAGATCAAGATCATGTTTTACCTGCAAACTCCCAAGATCAAGAACATATGCATTTAGTAATCAAATTGAACGATAATATTCAAAATCCAATTGAATCAAAACCCAAACTTTAGGATAAAAGTTAGAGCAGTACCGTCACTACCGTGAGCTTTCGGAGGAAGAAAAGAACCGGCGAGCTTGGGATCGTGATTCGTGAATCGCCCAGCAATCGAAGGAGAGAAGATGAGGTGGCCAGGCCGGATCGGATTCGTGATTCGTGAGGTAACTCGTGATTCGTGAATCGCCCAACAATCGAAGGAGAGAAGAGAGAGAACGAGCCGGATCGAGAGAGAGAAGAGACGGAGAGAAGAGAGAGAACAAGAAAAGGGAGAGGCGACTGAGAGAGAGGCGTCGAGGTAGAGACTGAGAGAGAGAGGCGACGAGGTAGAGACTGAGAGAGAGGCGACGATGTTTTGATTTTGAAGCGTAGGGTTTCATGGACGGTTACGATCTTAGCAGAATGGACGGCTACGATCATTTCGGGTTCGTCCCGGTCCCGCGCGGGTTCGTCCTGATCCCGTCCCGTTTCTAAACTTTCGGGACGGGATGGTACTGACATTTTCAAACTCTATCCCGTCCCATCCCGTTAATTTTCGGTACGGGACCGGGACGGGATCGGGATTCCGGTACGAAGTGCCCACCCCTAACCATTGCTGCATTATATGTTGTTAGCACAATTTTCAAATTATAAAGGAAATTGATAAGTAGAGGAGAAACGGTGTGAATGCTACCAAGAGATATGTTAGTTTGAATTTGAATTAAATCAAACTATGTGATTGTTGATGGTTAAACACCATGAAATAAGGACTCTTATTGAAGAGACTTATCATTTGGTGAAGAGTCACCAGCAATATGAAGAGACACACTAGTTCTAAAAGACACTTTTGGATAAGCGAGATAATGACTAAATCATCGTCCTTACTTGAAAATTTATTGAAATAAAGAAAAAATACAATAGGGAGGAGAGACTGCCAAAATCATTCCCTAAAAAATAATACAAAGAACTAGAAGCTGATAAAATAAAAGTATTAAAGATAAAAAACTACCCATCTCAATCTACCAACATCTGTTGTACGAGAAATAACAACCAAGAGATGTCTATGAATCAATCTCATCCAAACCATAGTAATAAACATCAAAATCAATGAGTACGAAGGTAAGGGAAACCAAGTCCGTCCATATTTAAATATGGAGTGATCGGGGTGGGAGAAGTTTGATGCCAAACCAGCATGTTTGAAGCCAAAGTCCAAGTTTGCCAAACTATCTGCAACTGAATTGTCTTCCCTGAGAATGTGAGAGCAACGAAAATGCATTGACCGAATACGACTCAAGCACCTTGACCAAGCTATTCGTAATGGCCACGGAGAAAGGAATGAAGATGAGAAGATACCTGCGATAGCACTTACAGAGTCACTTTCCAACCAAAGATAATACCAACCAACCTGAAAAGCAAACTCAATCCCAATGATGATGCCCATCAGCTCAGAAAAAAAAGAGCTTTGATGGCCTAAACTATGGCAAAAACCACCCAAATAATGTCCACTTGCCTTTTTATAGATAGCTCCACATGCAACAGGCCCAGGATCACCTTTAGCTAGACCATCTGTATTAAGCTTGACCCATGGAGTAAGTGAGGGACTCCAAAATACCAAATGTGGTATGAGAAGTACTCTAGAACTTAGTTGAACCCCTAACCCCATCAGTAATTGAGCGTCTAATATACCATTAGAATGACTAGGCATATGTGGAGCTATGAACCGAATCCAAACTTTAATGGAGCGAAAAACCCGCATAAGAGAATGAGGTTTGTTGTTAAAACACAACTTAATATGAGTCTTCCATATCGCTATAAAACTATACAAGCAACTCGTCATCCATAGATTCTGGAGCTAGGAAGAGAAATGTTTGCTTGTAATTGAGTTCTATAAATCCCCAATACATCCCTGAGATGGAAGAGATATTCCAAAACAACAAGAGAGCCATTGCCAAACATGTTGGGCGAAGGAACAAATAAATGATGTAGGTCTTCAACAATGCTAAAAGAGCAAAGTTGGCATACCGATACAATTAGAATACCATGTTTTTGAAGCTGATCATCAGTTGGTAACTTGCCATGTAGGATTCGCCAAACAAGCATAGAAAACCTTGCAGGAATAAAATGCCGCCAAAGTTTTGTCATGCAGACCCTTGAGTAGAAGCTAATATGAACCCGATCATATGTCGCTGAAAAGGAAAATTCCCCAGAACTTGAGCCCTCCTATATTAAAACATCACTATCAGGCTCAACCGGTAAAGGTAAGTTACGAATTTCAGTAGCCAGTACAGCGAATAAGATAGAGAAATTCCGTGGAAACACCCATTGTTGATCTGAAATAAAAGATGTAACTATGGTCAGGAAAGACATTGGGAAAAGACTAGCACGAACCTTGTCAAGTAAAGGATCACCAAGCCATCTATCTGACTAAAACTTAACTGACTTCACATCCCTGATGAGCCATCTTGAGCGTTGAAAAATTAAAGGGAGGGCTACCTTCAAACCATGCCAAATAGAAGAACCAAAATACCGAATCCGCATATGACAAGAAATAGAAACCGAGTGCAGGCATAAGAACCCCATAATGAGTTTGATGTGATGGTACGCCAACCCAAACTCAAGAGAGCAGCCATGTTAAGAGATCTGAGGTCACATAATCCAAGACATGATTCCTCCTTCGAGGAACACACTTGGCGCCATGATACAGTCACCAATTTCTTAGTCACAATATCACCGGATCAAATAAAGTTTTGAGCACAAGCTGTCAACTACTTTAAGAGAGAAGAAGACCACATATAAATAGAAAAACTATGCAACAATAGGCTCTGAAAGACATCATAGACTAGTTGAACTCGACCCACCATAGACAATAATTTTCCTTTCCATCCAGTCAACCGACTCTTGGCTCTATCTGTAATGGCCTGAAGATGAATACATCTCGGCTTTCCTTTGAAAATTGGCACTCCTAAATATGTGAAAGGAGCAGTGCCAAATTTAAATCCCAAGATACGCTTCACTTGCTTGCGCCTGTGAGAATAAGAACTCCCCAAATAAAAAGTACTTTTATCCTTATTCATCAATTGCCCTGAAGCCACACCGTATGTGTCAAGAAAGAATTGTAAATGATTAAGAATACAAGCATCACCTCGACAAAAGATAAACAAGTCATCTGCATAAATAATATGAGTAAGATCACATCCTTGCGGCTTAGAAATCTGCTTCACCATTTTAGATGAAAATAATGATATGATACCACGACCTAAAGCCTCTTTTGCAATACAAAATAAGATAGGGAAAAGTGGATTCCCTTGTCTCACGCCCCTTGCACAGGAAAAGAAGCCATGTGGAGTGCCATTAATCAAAACCGGTAGCCTTGCTGAGTGAAGAATAGTATGAACCAACTCAATAAAGCTAGAAGAGAAACCAAACTTACTGAGCATCTAAAAAAGAAAATATCAGTTTAAAGTATCAAAAGCCTTAGCAATGCCAACTTTAACACCAACGCTACCACCCTGGATTCTCCGATCCAAGAGATTGAAACCTCTGAAACAAACCCAATACAATCAACAATAAGACGACCTTTAAGAAAGGCTGCCTGATGGGGCGAAATGATTTTTGCAGCAATGGTACTCAATCTATCAGTAATAATTTATAGGATAATTTTGAATAAGAAGTTGGCCAATGCAATAGGGCGAAACTGAGTAACCAACTTTGCTCCTTCAAACTTTGGAATCAGCACTATAAAATTAGAATTGGCATTGGGGTACAACCAATTTTGCTTAAAGAAGTATTGAACAAAAGCAACAATATCATCACTAACAATGTCCCAACAACAATGATAAAACATACCAGAAAACCCATAAGGACCAGGTGCACTAGAGAGATCCATAGAAAATGGGAGTGTCTGTCATGGTCTGCAGACCAAATATACATCTGGTATTTTTTGTGTGTGAAGGACACACGCTAGTCTAGTTTGCAGTGACGCCGGTTAGGCGGGTTAGAAGGCTTTAGACAGAGAGAATCTATTTCTCTCTGGCAGATTCTCTATTTCTCATCTACCTGACACTCTTCTGTATCCAGATATTTTAGAAAACTGATCTGATTTGATGGAGGGGCAGTATCGTAGTCAGTATCTGTTTCCGAGTAAACTCGTGGCCCCTTTAGCGGGTTGCACGGTTCCAGAAATATCGAACTTCCTTGTACTCCGAGTTTTCCTGTGTAAAGAACAAACACGTCAAAGGGCGTCCCCGGGTTTACCGAGGGAAGCCACTCCGATGCTTAAGTCAGACACTGTCAGATAAGCAGAAAACTCAAGAGTAGTTAAGAGATTGTCCGTGTCCTTACCGGGAGGTCCTCACCGGTATTTATAGTAGCATTAAAGGCAGCACTTTGTCTTTTTCCAATGTGGGAATGAACTCCCTTGCTTTGCCTCAACTTTACAATGAACTGGGCCCTGACCAAGGACCCAGAGTGGCTTCTCAAATCTGACTGGGCTTTGACCCTGTAAACAGTACTTCAAGCATAATAAACGATGCATATTTAACAATTTACCACACTTGGTGTTATTTCTTGAATTGTAACCCGGTAAAGGAGAAATATTAGGTTCCACATATAAACAAGTCCCCCAAGTCCTCAGTCAAGGGGTACGCTTGGGTGGGGACTTGAAATCATTTCTTTACCGGGTTACAAGGGTATCATCCAGACCTGGTGTACCCAGTCCCCCAAGTCCGTACGCAAGGGTGCCCCGCAGACACGTTGACTATGGGAACTGAAAACGACGTCTCCGTGTTGTAGTGGGGGAAACTGAAAAGTTTTCAGTTTGAAGTGGGGGAAAACGAAAAGTTTTCAGTTTTGAAGTGGGGGAAACTGAAAAGTTTTTCGGTTTTGGGACGCGGCATGCGCGACACGTGTCGATTTTCTCGAAAAACCGAAACGTCCCTTCAGTGTACGTCTCTAACTGTATAAATAGGGGTTGAGGGTGACAGTTTTGTCGTACCTTCGAAATCGAAAACTTTTTCGTGCTTTTGCTCTCGTCCTCTGTCGTCGCTGTGCTTGTTGGATTTCCAAACTTAAATCGACCTCAAAATCCTTTCAAACCCTCACAAGTAAGGTACTGTTTTCTCTTCCGATGTTTTTGAGTGTTTTGGATCGATCTTGTGTACTGTTTTCTGGGATCCAAACTGGGTTGCTGCGTTAGTGTGTGCGTTTATCGTTGTGGTCGCCGGGGTTATCTGGGTTTTTGACGACGTTCCCGTGTTTCTTGTTTTGCAGATGACAAACCCCGCAATGGATGCTCACGTCCCCGAGTTTGCCTCAGTAACCTTCACTGATGGGACCGCTCTTGACCCTCGCGGGTACTCGCTGACCGCGGAGGAGATTGTGGAACTAAGGAGTAATTGGAAGATTCCCGAGTCTGTTGAAATTCGGACTTTAGAACCCGAGGATCAGTTCTTCGCTCCCGGGGATGGGTGGACGCTATGCCACGAGTACCAGCTACGTTGCGGTCTGTCACTCCCGCTAAAGGTGGCAGCGCCGTGAGCCGGAGCCTTAGGATGTTTTTCATTTCTGTAACAGATTAGTTTACCTGTAGCGGTTTGCTACTTTTTGTAATTGATATTTTTGAAGTAATCAAATTTTTCCTTCTCGCAATCCTTCCTGTGCCAAAACATGGTAACATGATGAACAGTTCGAAATTTACATATAACCCCGGTTTGCCATGTGAATAAAGATAGTGCCGCTAAGGCTTTAAAGGCCGCTAGGGCTTTAAGGATCCGTTAGGAATTCCAACCCGATGCATAACCTGCAAGTGTTGAGAAAATTCACATATAATGTCGGTTTGGCATGTAAATAAAAATAGTCCCGCTAGGGCTTTATGTGTTCATAAGGACTTTCAACCCGATGCATAACCTGCAAGTGTTGACAATTCACACATAGTGCCGGGTTGGCATGTTAACATTATAAAGTGAAAATAGGGCCGGTAAGGCTTTACGGGTCCGTTAGGACTTCCAAGGGCTTCTTTGCCAAATAACACGGTAATCTGATGCAAAATATGCAAATGTGATAAAATTTACACATATAATGCCGGTTTAGCATGTAAGTAAAAATAGTGCCGCTAGGGCTGTATGGGTCCGTTAAGACTTTCAAAGACTGAAATAAGGCCGTGAAAGGCTTGCAATATTTCAAGTTATGGAGATTACCAGAGATTATTAGAGATTTATCGGAGCTTGCCGAGTTTTGACCATGAAATAAGGCCGTGAAAGGCTTGCAATATTTCATGTCAAATGGAGATTATCGGAGATTATCGGAGCTTGGCGAGTTTTGACCATGAAATAAGGCCGTGAAAGGCTTGCAATATTTCATGTCAAATGGAGATTATCGGAGATTATCGGAGCTTGGCGAGTTTTGACCATGAAATAAGGCCGTGAAAGGCTTGCAATATTTCATGTCAAATGGAGATTATCGGAGATTATCGGAGCTTGGCGAGTTTTGACCATGAAATAAGGTCGTGAAAGGCTTGCAATATTTCATGTCAAATGGAGATTATCGGAGATTATCGGAGCTTGGCGAGTTTTGACCATGAAATAAGGCCGTGAAAGGCTTGCAATATTTCATGTCAAATGGAGATTATCGGAGATTATCGGAGCTTGGCGATTAAGGCATACAAGTAGGGCCGCTAAAGGCTGCATTCACTTCAACAAACTCTTTAATAAAACATAACCCGGTAGGGGGATTCATGCATTGTGGGCCTGAAAGGCTTTATATACAACATCATAAACAATAAAATTGGACATTCATAGATAACTCGGTACCTATTTGGGAAAGAGATGCAGATGTTGGGCGTTCCATGGTCGTGGAAGCGTAACTCCATCTGTACCCCGGATGTAAAACGTTGCCGGGCCCACGACTTCAACAATTTCATATGGACCCTCCCATGGAGCTTTAAACCCCGTTGGCTTAGGGATAACCTCCTTCATTACCCAATCCCCGAGTTTGAGTGGGCGCTTGATAACCCGGGAATTGTAGTGTTTAGCCACCTTTTGCTTCTTGTTGATATTTCAGAGATGTGCACGCTCCCGGCGTTCCTCCAGGAGGTCCAGGTTAAGGCGGATGCCTTCATTGTTGGTTTCCCTGTCAAACAGTTGTACCCGGTCACTCGGGACTTCCATCTCTACCGGGATCACTGCTTCAGAGCCAAAGGTCATAAGAAATGGGCTCTCCCCATTGGCTTCTGTTGGAGTTATCCTTAGTGCCCACAAAACCTCTGGAAGTTTCTCAGCCCATAAACCCTTTGCGTCCTCCAGCTTCTTCTTCAGAACTTGCTTGATGAGCTTGTTAACGGCTTCAGTTTGTCCATTAGTCTGCGGGTGTGCAGGGGAGGCATATAGGACCTTTGTCCCATTGGAGTGTAAGAATTCCCGGAACTCATCGTTGTCAAACTGCGTCCCGTTATCTGTGATAAACGTCTCCGGGATTCCAAACCGGCAAAAGACATTGTTCCAAAGGAATTTCTTAACATTTGCGGTCGTGATCCGTGCCAGGGGTTGAGCTTCTATCCACTTGGAATTATAGTCCACTGAGACAATGGCATGTTTGAGCTGTCCCGGAGCTGTGGGTAGAGGCCCGATGAAATCAATCCCCCACATGCAAAATGGATATGGAGAAATTATTACTGATAGTGGGACTGATGGGGCACGGGGAAAGCTTGCAAATCGGTGACATTGAAGACAGGAATCTACGACGACTCTGGCATCGTGTTCCAAAGAAGGCCAGTAATATCCCATTCTTAGGGTTTTGAAAGCCAGGTTACGGGCTCCAAAGTGATTTCCACATACCCCGCTATGAAGCGACTGCAAAACCCGGTCTCCTTCCTCGGGTGTAATACACTTCAAATCAGGAAAAGTTTGTCCTCGTCGGTACAGTTTCCCATCACGGATACTATACCGCGCCGCTCGAACCCGTAGTCGTTTGGCCGCTACCGGGTCCTCAGGTAGGGTTCCATGTTGGATGAAGTTGATGAACTCATCCATCCAAGACGGTGGTGGGTTTGCCTCTACCGCGAAAATCTCAGAAAAGGAGAGTGAGATGCTTGGTTTCTCCAATGTCTCGACCAGTAAGCTTTTAAACTCGGTATTGGAATCGTCCCCTGTTGCAATCCTAGCCAGGGTATCTGCTCTCACATTCTGCTGCCTCGGTATCTGAGTAACCTCAAAGGTGTCAAATTTCTCCAGCAAGAAAGCCGCTAACTTTTGATAGGACGAAAGATGTGCTTCCTTTGCCTGAAATCCGCCGTTAACCTGCTGCACTACCAGCTGTGAATCACTTAGTATGCGGAGATGCCGGGCGCCCATATCTTTAGCGAGTTGGAGCCCTTTGATTAGGGCTTCGTACTCAGCCGTGTTGTTTGATGCTTTGAAGTTAAAGCGTAGAGCATAATCAAACATATTACCCTCCGGGTCTACCAATGTAATGCCTGCTCCACATTGCCTCTGATTGACTGATCCATCTACAAATATTTGCCAACTCTCCGGTTCAGCTTGTGTAGGAAGAGTTTCAGCAACTGTTGAATCTGCTGGGATTAACTCGGCAATGAAGTCTGCTGCTGCCTGCCCTTTGATTGCCGTTCGCGGTTTAAAGTGCAAATCATGCTCCCCCAACTCAATTGCCCATTTGACCAGTCTTCCCGAAGTCGCCGGGTTTTGCAGAACCTGCCGTAGCGGTTGGTTGGTGAGTACATGGATGGAATGTGCTTGAAAATAGGGTCTTAACTTCCTTGCTGCTACAACCAAGGCCAGGGCCAGTTTTTCAACATCTGGATAACGAGTTTCAGGATCATTGAATCCTTTTCCAGTATAGTAGACCGGCAGTTCTTCAGAGTCTGGCTTTCTTATCAAGGCACAACTGACAGCCGTTTGAGACACCGCCAGGTACAGATAGAGTATTTCCCCAGGGTTTGGTCTGGATAAAGAAGGGACTGACGCCAAGTATTCCTTCAACTTTTCAAAAGCTTGATTGTGCTCTTCCTGCCATGTAATCCGCTCGCGGTGTTGACTCTTGAGAATTTTGAAGAAGGGGGCACATTTATCTGTTAACCTGGATATAAACCGGGATAAGGCTACCAGCCTGCCAGTAAGTTGCTGAACTTCATTCCTGGTTTTTGGCGGTTGCATGGCCAAGACGGCTTGAATTTTGTCGGGGTTTGCCTCAATTCCCCGAGCGCTGACCATAAACCCGAGAAACTTTCCTCCCGAAACACCGAACACACACTTCTCCGGGTTTAACCTCATCCCCTTGCTCAAGGCAATGTCGATGACGGTCTCCAAGTCATCCGGGTGTTTGCTTGTTTCCCGGCTTTTGACCAGCATATCATCTATATAAACCTCCATAGTATCCCCGAGTTGGTTTGCAAACATGCCCACTACGAGGCGCTGGAACGTGGCTCCTGCATTCCGGAGTCCAAAAGGCATCACTCTGTAATAATACATTCCCTTGTCTGTTGTAAAAGATGTGTGCTGTTGATCCGCGGGATTCATCGGAACTTGGTTAAATCCCGAGTATGCATCTATAAAGCTCAACTGGGGGTGGCCCGCGGTTGAATCCACCAGTTGATCAATCTTTGGAAGGGGAAAACTATCCTTCGGGCAAGCCTTATTCAGATCTTTGTAGTCGACGCACATCCTCCACTTTCCGTTTGCCTTCTTGACCATCACCACATTGGCCAACCAATCCGGGTATGTTGCATCTCCAATGAACCCGATGTCTTTAAGACGTTTAACTTCTGCTTGAATGGCCTTGTACTTCTCTGCGCAAAATGCACGACGCTTCTGTCTTACCGGTTTAACACCCGGGATAATATTGAGGGAATGCGTCATAACGTCTGGAGAAATCCCGGGCATGTCTGCATATGACCATGCGAACACCTTCTGTTTCCGGGTTAGCAGCTCAACCATTCGGGTTCTGACCTCAGGGTCAAGGCCTGTGCCAATGCAAATCTTCCTCTCCGGGTATTCTTCTGAAATCTGAATCCATTCTGTTGCTTCAATTGGGGCTGGCCGGGGGAACTTGGCAGGATACTTCTGGCTCTTCTTTTGTGCCGTCTTGCTGATGGGCAAAGAATCCGGGTCATCCCTGGGGTCATCGGGTTTGTCAAATGGAGACAGGGAAAAACCGGCCGAAAACATCTCGTGCTAGGACTGAGTTGCTATCGCGTTGCATCTGACAGCGGCTTCTTGGTCTCCGCGAATTGTAACCCAACCCCCAGGTGTAGGCACCTTCATAAGCAGCATGTGACCCGCTATAAAACTTTGTAGGCCCCAGAGTGCATCTCTCCCGAGTATGGCATTGTAGGAGGATGGGCAGTCCACAATTATGAAGGGAACTACAATTCTTGTGGACTGGTGCCCGGTTCCAACTGTAACCGTTAGCTGATCAGACCCCAACGGTTGAGTCGTCTCACCTGAAAAACTGATCAATGGCTCGTGGTTCCTATAGAGCTTATCTCTTCCTCTTTTAAACCCCTTATAGCAACTGCTGAACATGACGCTGACAGCGGCTCCCGTGTCTATTAGAACCCTCCGAGTTCTCCAGTGGTCAATCTGAAGAGTGATAATGAAAGGATCATTGTGATGCACTTTCAGCGTGTCTTCAGACTGAGAAAATGACACGGTATCCCAAGGAACCAGCTCCTTGCGGCATTCCTGACGAAGCTGCATTATCTCAAACTCCGGGCCTCTTGGGCAGAGTCTTTTGGCCCGGTGACCGGACACCCCTTGGGTGCCACCCCCGTGAATCGTCATTATCTCCCCATATACTTCAATCAGGTTGACACCTGTGGCGGGTGACTTATACTGCTGTAACTTGCCGTTTTGGATCATGTACTCAATGGTGTTCCGAAGAGAAAAGCACCGGTCGGTTGTGTGGCCAGACTCGTTGTGATAGGCACAATGTTGCCCGTTGTCCGGCCCTGCCTTTTTGGGAAACTTTCTTTTTGGAGCCGGGGGAACTTCATTCCTATGGCGGTTCCAAATTTCTTCATAGGAGGCAGTCAAGTTGGTCAACACTTCATATCGAGGGATGTAAGTGTTCTTTTCCTCCCGGGTTGGATGTCTTGGGTATGGAGCCTCTCTTGGTTTCTCCCTTGGTCTGTTTGAACTTTTGCCGTAGTATCCCTGGCCACTCTTATGCTGCCCTTCCTTTTTCCATCCATCAGCTCGCTGGCTTGTGAACCCGGTGTTCGTCCGGCGTTCCCCGAAGGTGTCGTACTCGGCTTGAGCTTGCCGAGTTACTTCATTAATTAGATCGTCGTAGCACCTGAACCGCTGCTTCCTGAGCTCCACCACAAAGCGGGTTGGTTTGAGCGCCTGTAAGAACGCCTCTGATGCTACTGACTCGTCCAAGTGCCCACACTTGGAAGTTGTGGACAGCCAACGGGTTACAAAAATTTTCAAGCTTTCATCATCCCTTTGCTGGACTTTGAATAACGAAGTGGTGCTTCGGTTGGCACTAGACAGGAGAATAAACCGGGACAGGAACCTCTGTGTCAACTGACCATAGGTCTCTATTGACAAAGCCGGTAACTTGAGGAACCAACTCAATGCCTCCTCACTCAGTGTTTCCTGGAAAGCATGGCATGCTTGGGCGTCTGTGAACCGGGTTGAATCCAACTGAGACTGGAACAACTCAAGGTGTGCATACGGGCACCCCATTCCGGCATATCTCTTAATCTTAAATGGCTTTGCTTCCGGTGGCTTTTTGTCTGCTTGAACCCGTGCGGAGAATGGGCTTGCACGGGTAATAAAGGGTTGGTATTGTTGTGGTCCCGTTCCCGAGTTTAGGCGCTGCTCAAGTTGGGTCACAGTTTGTGTCAACTGTAACAGCAGCTGGGTCTGGGCATCTGCTGGGGGAAGTGGTTGATTTAACAACGGCTCTGGGGGTGGAGGAGGTCCTGTAAGATTGTGATTAAACAAAGGATTGGAGAGATGGATAATTTGTGGATTTGGGTTAGGGTGGGCAGTGGTTGGGAGAATAGCGGGTGGTATGTGTGCACTGTCAAGAGTTCGTGGGTTTCCACAACCCGGAGGATTCCCTTCTGGGGTGATGATATCAGCAAGTCTGGCTGATGTCCCCATGGCATTCGCTTTTTGAGTTAAGGTTGCTTGAAGAAGCCCATGCTCGGCCTGGATAGTCGCTAACTGCTCCCTTACCGTCATTAACTCGGCATGTTCTCGAGTAGATTGCTCCTTTTGAGCGAGAAAGTCCTTTTTCAAGAGCTCGAATGCTGCTGCCAAGTCTGTTTGGCCAAACTGGGTCCCGGAGGTCCCTGGGTTATCATCCCCTGAGAAATTAAGCCTTCTAGTTGGATCTTGTTCTCCTGCCATTTCCACCGTCCTTCGAAATATTAATTGGGAGGTCTTGAGTTCGACTCTCAACGAGAGCACCAATTGTTTCCGAGTAAACTCGTGGCCCCTTTAGCGGGTTGCACGGTTCCAGAAATATCGAACTTCCTTGTACTCCGAGTTTTCCTGTGTAAAGAACAAACACGTCAAAGGGCGTCCCCGGGTTTACCGAGGGAAGCCACTCCGATGCTTAAGTCAGACACTGTCAGATAAGCAGAAAACTCAAGAGTAGTTAAGAGATTGTCCGTGTCCTTACCGGGAGGTCCTCACCGGTATTTATAGTAGCATTAAATGCAGCACTTTGTCTTTTTCCAATGTGGGAATGAACTCCCTTGCTTTGCCTCAACTTTACAATGAACTGGGCCCTGACCAAGGACCCAGAGTGGCTTCTCAAATCTGACTGGGCTTTGACCCTGTAAACAGTACTTCAAGCATAATAAACGATGCATATTTAACAATTTACCACACTTGGTGTTATTTCTTGAATTGTAACCCGGTAAAGGAGAAATATTAGGTTCCACATATAAACAGTATCTTTGGCCCAATTCGTCAGAGGCGGAAAAGGTGGTGATGGTCTGTGATTGCTTGGATTCTTCTTTGACGAAGCTCTTCACTTGCTTCTTCTTTGACGAAGCTCTTCGCTTGCTACCCCACGGGTGCTCCATCGTTGATCTCTTTAAGTTTGGATTTAGTATCTCCAAGAAGGTGGTGATGGTCTGGCGAAGATCTGATGTTGATCTCAAGTTTGGATTTTGGTGTTTCCCTAGATTTAATGCCTTATTAATTCCATTTTTTATAAATGTGCATTACTAATTTCTTAATTGCTATTTTAATGGCACTTAACAAAATTATTTTGGCTTTAGACGTGGCAAATGGGTCGGCCCAGCCCGTTTAATCGGGCTTCGGGCCGTGTTTGGGCCGACCCACGTCTTAATGAGCTCGGGCCTAGGTCAGCTCATTTACTCAAATCTAAGGCGTAGCCCGGCCCACGACCTAAGCCCATAACATATTGGACCGTGATCGGGCCGGGCCCATTAACGGGTCCGTTTGTACTTAAAAATAGAAATTAGTCTAAAATTGATATCATATTATACTTGTGAGGGTTATTTTTGAATTAAGCATAACTAGGTCGAATTCAACCCAATAATCCAATTAATGGGAGAAATTTGTTCGTGATTCAGACAATGAACGAGGCTTGTGGCTTGAGCATGGTGTGGGAGCTAAAGACACATTGCAAAAGAAGAAATAAGAGCTGCAGAGATTGTTGACACGCCACAAAGGCAACTGCAGAGGCAGAAAATCAGGAACACGATTTGCAGGGATGGCTGCAGAGACGAAAAATCAGGAATACGATTTTGATAAAGTGATCTGGTGAAGAAGCTGCTTTGAAACATAAGGGAGATGAACTTTTCTATGTAAAGACATGAACTTTGGGGTTATGGAATAGTTGCCGGGAGGCAAAGTCAGATAAACTAGTATTAGAAGGAAGAAGGTAGGAAATTGGGCTTGTCATGCAAAAGAGTTGCAACCCTTTGTTGCATAGCTACATGTAATACTACTAGTATGGCTGGAAATTTTGAATAAGGCAAGCTCAATATACAAAAATAAAAGGATAAGTTCTTGATTCCTCTCTTTCTAGTTTCCATATCAAAGTACACGTAATGCTTCATGTTCATGCTTATTCCACCTTTATCTAGTGACTTCAGATAAAGGATGCCATGCACTGAAATTTTACCAAGCAACTGACACCATAAACATCAGCAACAATTGAAGCCACAGTACCTGAAACCTTTTCCTTTCAGAAACTCGATTCATCAAACACCAAACCAGAATTCGAATATCAAAACTTCAAACACTGATTCATTCTCTCTCCAGTCAAAGAAGTAGTTCAACAATAGGCATGTTCAGTTGGAGAATATTTAAACCTTACTTGCCAACGTGCAGGCACACAATTTGGTCCAGATGACATGGTGTACATCAATGTGTCATCATCATCATCATCATCATCTAAGGAATAGGATACAAATTTGCCATCAGGATATTGTCGACCTCTCTTGTAAACATCGCAAGTCGTTCCCATCGATCTTCCACATTTCTGAAGTATATTATATGCTCGAAACTCGATCAATTATAAGTAGATCGAACCTGCAACTATTTTCCAAAGTTGTAAGAGGATGTCTACAGATCAACTTGGTTGAGGGATTGCTTTGTGTAGATCAACTACAGCATGTACTTGGAGCCTATGAAGTAGATACTTATATTTCACAGATATGCTCTGAAACTCTACCTGCACAATTATCATGTAAACTATGAAATAATCTACCCTTAGCTTGCAAAATAGTGCTTGTTGCTGCTATATACAGTGGAAGCAAAATCAAGTTGATCATTTAACTGGTTGATACTAATGTGATCATACTTATTAATAAATTAGTCTGGGGTTCACATTCAAAACCAATTAACAATAGAAAAAGTAACACAAACCCTTATAAACCACAAACATGTCATTTCTCATCTTTCTTTGTCTGTGAATAACATGTAGGTTCTACATTATCAATGATAGATAGAAAAACACGAGGCATAGGATACCGAACTGTTCCATCCTGGCTTGCCGATTTTTGGGCTTGATAATTCAATCTTTGAGCCTCGTTGTCATGGAGTAAGTGGATTGAGGTGACGCTGGAGCTTTAACTGTATTTTTATCTCAACACATCATCTCACGTGTTGCGAATTTTCAAGCCTAGCACGTAGACAACATTTGGGGTGATGTTGAGTGTGTGTGGTCATTTGGGCTTTACACGTGGACGTGGGTAACCTGTTCTGATACTATGATAAAGTAGTTTGAGGTTCACATCCAAAACCAATTCGTAATGGAGAGCGTAACCTAAACCCTTATAAACCACAGACAATACCTCATTTTTTCCGATATGAGATTTATATCACAACACTTATCCTATCTATAAACGCACTTGAAAACAATGCAAGCCTCTTCTTCATCAAGCCAATGCACATTATGGAGTGACAAAAACTCCAATATGTCACTCATCATCAAGCCATTGCATATTCAAATTCATTCGTCTCGCTCATATATGTAAGAATATAAGTTGTAGAAGGCTGTTGTTGAAATATGGTTATTAGTATTTTTGTCCCAATCTCTACTATGTCTAATGTGAGAAGTTTCTAAATTACCAAATTATGTTATGTCAATATATATTACCCTTTCAGATTATTAAGAACAAGAGTTACTATAGTAAATAACAAAATAAAAAAGCAAAAAAAATATAGAGATAATTGAGGAGAGAAAAATATGGGTAGTTGATAGAAATTAGAAAATTTAATTATAAGGATTAACTGCACTACACCAAATAAATAAAAATAAATCATTCCTTCATTTTAGGTCACTTGATGAAAACGTGCAAATTTATACGAATAGAAGGCTATTCATCTCTAACGACAAAAGTGATACAGTAGTGTCTTTTTATGAGTAAATTTAGCTATAGAAATTGCGATAAAACTATTTATTAAAAATCATATTCTCAACCGACATACAATAGTAAATGACCTGTAACTCAAAATAGTAGATTAGTAATAGAGAAGGTAGTGGGGATCTACTATCCTCCACTGATGATCCAATTTATCTGTAAGCTTTAATCTTAGTTGAATAAATTCTCGATATTTTTTTTTTTAAAATAGACATACAATATATAAAATGACTACATTCATTGAATCTAGACATTTTTCATTTCATAGTTTTGTACGTGGAATGTTTTAAAAAAACATTTCTATATAATTGTTTGGTTACATTTCTAAATTTTCTTTTTGTTATTTCCATAAACAAATAAAACCAAATTTTGCACCTTTGATCCATTAGTGCCCAAAACAAAAACAAAGAAAGGACAAAATGAATTTCTCCTCAAGATCAAAACTTTGGTAAAAAGAACAAAACACCCCCAAAGAAAGGACAAAATGAATTTCTCCTCAAGATCAAAACTTTGGTAAAAAGAACAAAACACCCCCTTATCTATCATCTAATTTATCATTGCCCCCTAAATTATGCTCTCCCTCTTGCAACAAATATAATTATAAGTGCGCCCTTTTCAGAAACCAAAACGACAAGTATAAGTGAGTGATATGTCCACACGTCTCTAACATGCTAAAATAATGCACATCCACACGTATGATCATTTTTTGTTATCACTGTCTTCAATAACCGATGGTTAACTGAGTCTATCGTTTTTCAAAAATAGGATGTGTTATACTTTTTACGTGTAAAATCATAAGGAGTTCGATATTTTTAGAAAAAAAAATCATTTTAATACCTAGAACTTTGATGTTAAAATCATTTCTTATTTTTAAAAATTTATCTTTTTAGTATCCTTAATTTTTAAATATCTACACATTGGTCTAAATTTTCATTTTAAACTTTAAATATAACGTCAGATGTTAATATAGAGTCGACAAGAAGACTCTACATATTAGTTTTAGCTTTCAATATGTATGAAAATGACCAAAATAACTCTTTCAATATGTACGGTCTCCTTGTCGGCTCCACATCAGCACCAGATATCATATTTGGAGCCCAATATGAAAATTTGAACTAAGTTGTAGGCATTTAACAGTTAAGGGTACTAAAATGATGGATTTTCAAAGAGGAACTGAACTGATTTTAACCATAAAATTCAGGGTATTAAACAAAATTTTATCCATATTTTTAAGTGCGTGATTTAAATATATCTTCGTAAATATGTTAAAAATAAATATAAGAAAACTAGGGTCGGGATCGGTACGGGACAGGTCAGGATTCGACCTATCCCGATCCCGATTCTGAAGTTAAAATAGGGATCCTGATCTTGAAATTCGGTACAAGACAGGTCGGGACCAATCTTGATCCCGAAAACATGTAATTTTAGTTCTAAATGTTACATTTCTACTAAAAAACGAGCTTTTTAAATTCGGAACAGGTCAAAATGATATTTAGTTTGACTCATCCCGATTCGACCCGTTTACTCTGAATCGGGATTCAAAACAGGTCGAGACAACATAATTTTAGAGTTATATCCCAACCAAACAGAGACAGAATCAAAACGGATCGGATTCAATATCGAGACATCCGTACTCAATTCTCAACCCTAATTAGAAAACCGTGGGGAGGCTAGTGAAATTAAGCAAAACAAGGTCGTCCACACAATGAACAGAGTCAAATGTATAAAATACGGCGCGGCGCAGGAGAACGCGCCTCCGTATTGGCAGCTCGCAGAGGTGGATCCATTTGTGACACCTCCCTTTGGTAATGGCCGCCTTTCTTTCCCCTCTCTCTAAAAAAGTTTCAACATTCTCTCTCTCTCTCTCTCTCTCTCCTCTGAATTAAATTTCGCATTGAAATTTACAGCCCAATTCTTTCCTTTTGTTCTTCCAAGTAAAGCCCTTCACGGATTCACCCATCTCTTATATTTGTCACATTCTTGTTCTTCTTTAAAGTGACAAAGGGTCCAGAAAAGCCCCAATTTTATTAGGGTTTGGTGTTCTCTGCATGCAGATTGAGCTCAAATGGGTGACCTTGGAGAGGTTGGACCTGAAATTAGGTGAGATTTTGGGGTTCCCACTACATCAATTGTATTTTGTTTTCTCTGTTTTTGTTTTTTGAGATATTTCATTCATGGTGCGTTGTGGATTGATTGGATGCTTGTGTGTTTTGTAAAGTTTCAATCTTTATGGAATTGTTGATCAGACTATGGTGTGTTGTTTTCAATTTTTATTGGGATTCTGGTTTTTGTTTGGTTTGTTAGAATTACTTCGAGTTGTGATTTGGATCGTTTTGGAATCATAGATATGGTTTTTGGTTTGAGAATTATTGGATTTTTGTTCATATGATTATAATCATTATATCAATAACCATTTTTATTTGGCTGCTGGAAGGAAGGTTGAGAGGTTTTTAGTTGTCTTTTGTTGGTTGTTTGAGCCAAATGGAATCAAAGCGTCTGCTTTACTGACTGTATGTTAGCTCAGCTGCTAAGTATTCGTGCTGAGAATCTTCTCAGCAGCTATACAGTGGGTTAAATACGGTTTTATTGATTGGAGCATTCACTGATTGTTGTTCTTCCCATTTGGTGACAGTTCGGATATAGAAGAGGACTTGAGGTGTGATAATATAGCGGAGAAAGATGTCAGTGATGAGGAAATTGATCCGGAAGAGCTGGAGAGACGAATGTGGAAGGATCGAATCAAACTTAAAAGAATCAAAGAAAAACAGAAACTCGAGGCTCAACAGGCTGCAGAAAAGCAGAAGCCCAAGCAGTCATCTGATCAGGCTCGAAGGAAGAAAATGTCAAGAGCACAAGATGGGATTCTAAAGTATATGTTGAAGCTAATGGAAGTGTGCAAAGCTCGTGGATTTGTGTATGGTATAATTCCTGAGAAGGGCAAACCAGTGAGTGGTGCTTCTGATAACATCAGAGCTTGGTGGAAAGAAAAAGTGAAGTTTGATAAGAATGGCCCTGCAGCCATAGCCAAGTATGAAGCGGAGGTTCTTGCCATGACTGATGCAGACAATAACCGAAATGGTAATTCCCAGAGCATCCTCCAAGACCTACAAGATGCAACTCTTGGTTCTCTATTGTCTTCGTTGATGCAACATTGCGACCCCCCTCAAAGGAAGTATCCATTAGAAAAGGGTGTTCCTCCACCTTGGTGGCCAACAGGAAATGAAGATTGGTGGATTAAATTAGGGATACCCCATGGTCAGAGTCCTCCTTATAAGAAGCCGCATGACTTAAAGAAGATGTGGAAAGTTGGGGTGTTAACAGCTGTGATAAAGCACATGTCCCCTGATATTGCAAAGATAAGACGGCATGTTCGCCAGTCAAAATGCTTACAGGATAAGATGACGGCAAAGGAAAGTGCAATTTGGTTGGGGGTTCTAAGCCGAGAAGAAGCCCTCGTCCTGCAGCCCAGTAGTGATAATGGGACATCTGGCATAACTGAGATGCCAGGTCGTGGTCGTGGCGAAAAGCATGCTACTGCTAGTGGTAACAGTGACTATGATGTTAATGGTACTGATAAGGAGCTAATCGATGCAGGATCTGTTTCATCCAAAGATGACAGGAGGACTGACCTGATGGATGTAGAGCCATCTAGTAATCTTCACAATAGTGCTCTGACTAATCATGTCCTAGAAAAAGAGAAAGGTGAAAAGCAAAAGAAGAGAAAAAGGGCTCGTGCAAAATCAAGCTCTGATGATCAACTTCCTGCAGTGATTCACAATGAGCATTTGCATGTTGAACCAATAACTGCTTTGCTTGATATGAACCACACTGATGCACAGATGATTGGATGTCCAATTCATGAAGATCATCAGGAAAATGTTTCAGTCACAACTTTACGGATACCAGAGCAAGATCTTGGTGTCCTAGCCTTACCGGTGTCCGGGTTTAACTACTATACTGATGTACCTTCTGACAGTGTACTTGCAACGACGCAGAGCAGGCATGTGGGTGGAACACCCATGCTCTATCATGGGGTGCAAAGTGCCGAGATGCATCATGGAAGTATGTTTAGCCTTTATGATCCATCAGCAGGATATGCACCGAGTCATGACAGACAGCAGTCTCAAATTGTGATGAATGAACCGCAAATTGGACCAGCAGATGGAGTCCCTATACAAACAATTATAAATGGAAATGAGATTACTGGAGGAGATTTACCCCTTTATGAAGACCCATTTCTGAGTGAGCAAGACAGAATGGTCGATCCTAACTTTGGTTCTCCAACCGATCTTGGGTTAATGTTCAACAGCCCATTCCGATCTGACCTTGGATTTGAGAGCACTACATTCGATAATGAACTGGATGTGATGTCATACTTTGCAGCATAACTTGTAAGAATTCAAACCGCATAGCGTAGAATGTAAGCCGTATTTCTCCCGTGTGTGCCACCATATTTATAAACTGTGTCAGAATTGATCATGCTTTTTTTTTAAAGAAAAGTCAAGGGAGTGATGGTACTTAGTGTTATATTTTCCTTTCACTTTTCTTTAATAAGAATGAAACCCCTAGGGTTCATGTGAATAGTCAATTTTTAGGCTGGATAAACCGTAGCTATGATGATTTGGTCATTAGTCCTATGGTTTCTTTTTGTTGTTTATATTTTTCATTAACAATACATACTGCATCTAATTTCTACTTTTTTTTTCTATAGTTTCTTTATGAATTCCATTTGCTGCCAATATTCAGCTACAGAATGACTCCTTTTATATGAAATGGTGCTTGCTGTGATGGTGTTGAGAATCTTGCCAGAACAAAGAGCCTATTTTCTTAACACCTAGTTGGTTGTGTACAAGGTCTGCCCTCCATGCTTATACTCCATCCTTGATTTTTGATCGAATTCTGTTAGAAATAGATGATTCTTCTGCATTTTTACCTTGCAAAGTCCAGTTTATGCTTTGTTATATGAACTTAAATCAGGCCGTAAGAATCAGTTATAGATTATAATTAGGATCATGGGATTGGAATGGTCGGTCCGATATGGCCATGATCGCCGCCTCGTTTTGGCCGGTTTTTTATGGCTTGTTGATTCTTCAGAAAACCAATATTTCTGTTTGCATCATAATTGGCTCGCTGTTATGAGGTTATTATAGTAATCAACTCTCAATGACAAGGATTCTACGACCATTAATGACAAAATGGCCATTATCCTGTGACTCGTCTTGAAACAGAGACAGAGCAAGGCATCATCTTCTCCAATCCCCGCCTCTTCTCCAATCCCACCTCACCACTTGTCACTCTCCTGTCTTTTATGCCGCGGGCTTTCCGTACGCTGACGTCTTGCTCTAGACCTGGAGCTCTCTCATCACCTCCAAAACTAACAAGTTTTTCGAAAGACAACTCTGCCCTCGGCCACCTCTAATGGTTCTTCCACCTCTATGGGGGTGAGTTTTGGTATTTCGGCCCACTCTCTCGCTTTTACTATTTCACTTTTTTTTTTTCTGGGATCAACAAAATCAAAATGGGGGATAGCAAGGTTGCTCTTAACTGGTTTCCAATCTTGGTTATTGTTCTAATGGTGGTTTCAATCTCATTTTTCGAATCTTCTCGCAAGTTTAAGCTTAACTCTTCTCACTATCTGTTTCTCTTTCTAAGATTTATACAGTATCCGAAGGTTTCTGGCTGCCCCAAATTTCAGGTCTCCAAGTAAGAACATCAACAAGCTCAGAAAACAGAGAAACACAGGTAAAGAAACTCAAACTGCTCCCAAAGTTGTTATCTTTGTGAAAATCTACTGTCAAAGTTGTCATCTTTTTCACAATTTAAACAACCCTTTTCTGTTTTTCATCTTGTTATGGAGATTTACACTACCCATTTGTGTGTTTTCTGCAATTTTTTTTACTTTTACAAGCAAAACATTGAAGAAAACAGAGGGTCTTAGACATGTAAGCTTAAATGGCTCTCAAAGTTTACACCTTTTGGATTTGTAAAGAACCCATTATAAGTTTACATGTTCTTGCAGAGATTATAATACCGTTTGTATCATTTCTATAGTTTTTGCCTTGACAAGTTCAAAACTGGGCCTCTGTCATTTTTTTAAGTGTAGACATTGCAGAAAACAGAGGTATATATAGATGAGTAACAGTGTAAGCTTAAAGTAGTATAAAAGAATTGAAGTTCTCATCTTTTTTAGTTTTTATGGACCCAATTCTTGCATCTTCTAGTAGAGATATAGATTTACACATTTCTAGTCTTTTGTCTTTGGACAAGTCCATGATTAAACTGGGTATCTTCTATGTCCTAAAATGTCTTACTTTTTTATAATAGGCGATTCAAATCGAGGACGCTGATATAGCATTTGGTAATGGCGCTAAGGTTTTCAGCACTGTGGATGACTTGGACAGGCTAGTTCCAACTGGACCTGACCCCCTTCACCACAACAACAATCCCATTAAACCCTTAAGCTAGCTCTCTCTGTTTTGGCTGAATGTTAGGTTAATGGGTTTGATGTTAAACCAGTCAAACCTCACATTGATTAGTTTCCAAGTTCTTTGTATTCAAACCAGTCAATTCCGTTCATAGTCCCATGTTTCCAAGTTCTTTGTATTCAAACATGTACTGACTTAGTTTGCTTAAATTAACATGTTTGTAATCTGTATAAATTGCTCTTGCTAGTTCAATAGAAATCAAGAAAGAAAAGCTTCAATAAAAACTTACATGGTATCATCCCTTCTCTGACTTGCCGTCATCTTCTCCGATCCTCCATGGCTTCCGCTTCCTCCTCTCTTACATCTGACATCTCTCTCCCCACCATTACTCATGTCCTTACACTGAAGCTTGATGAAAACAATTATCCCCTCTGGCTTGCTCAAATTCGCCCCCTTATCCGCAGCCGCCGTCTTCTTTCCATCATTGACGGCACGGAGTCTTGCCCACCTCAATTCCTACCACCCCAAACAGACCCTCAACCTTCTAATGCCTCTCAAGCTTCAAAACCAACTGAAGACCTTGTTCCCAACCCTGCTTATGATTTATGGATCCAAAAAGATCAAACTGTCCTTTCTTGGATTACCTCCTCCTTAACCCCTCCCATTCTCTCCACCGTTTCTCGTCTTGATTCTGCCCGTGAAGTATGGGTTGCTCTTGAGCGTCGCTTTGCTTCCTCCAATCAAAATCGGCTTCTCCAGCTCCGAAGCCAACTATTCCGCACGATGCGCGGCGATCTGCCTATCTCTGAGTACCTTGACAAGATCAAACGGCTCGCCGACAATCTCGCCCTCTCTGGTTCGCCGGTCTCCGATTCTGATCTTCTCACTATCATTATGACCAATTTCGGCCCTCTCTATGAAAATACAGTTGCTGCCGTTCAAGCAAGGGAGACTCTCATCACTTACCCAGACCTTGAGGCTCTTCTTCTTTCTGCTGAACAAAGGCTTCAGCCAACTGGCGCCGCCGCTCCTGACGGAACCCTCACCGCCCTCACTGCTGCTCGTGGTCGCGGCCACTCGTTCCGTGGTCGTGATCGTGGTGGCCGTTCCTCCTCTGGTGGCACCGGTGGCTTTCAACGCGGCTCTTCATTTGGCAGCGGCTCCCGTGGTTCTCCAAATCAGCGTGGGGGTTTTTCTAGATCTCATGGGCCTTCCGCTGGGCTCTTGGGTCCTTATCCGGGCTCTTCACCTTTAGTTTCTCATGGACCGCCCACCAAGTCTTCAGTCCGCTGTCAGATTTGTAACAAACCAGGCCATACTGCCTTAACTTGCCGCCACCGCCTCAATGTCGCATATGAAAGCTCTAGTCCTCCTGCGCGTCTTACTGCCTACTCTGCTCAAACTGCCAAAGGAGGACCCGCACCTTGGGTTTTTGATACCGGTGCTATTACCCATGTGACTAATGACTTGAGTACTTTATCCCTTGCTAATGAGTATCGTGGTTCCGACTCCGTTGGTGGTGTACTTGGTGGAACAGGTTTGCCCATCACACATATTGGCTCTTCCTACATCCTTTTTCACAATCTACCTTATTCTTTGAATGATGTTCTTCATTGTCCAAGTGCCTCTACTCACTTAATCTCTGTGAACAAATTTGCCCGTGACCATAATTGTTGTTTTGTTTTCTTTCCCGATCATTTTCTTGTGCAGGATCTGGCAACGGGGAAGATCCTTTTTCAGGGACAGAGTAGGAACGGCCTCTACCCTTTTACTCCTTCATCAAATATGACAGTTCTCAATCGTATGGCTCTTCATAGCGTACGCGTTGGTGGACCGATTTGGCATTCTCGTTTAGGGCATCCTTCCAGTTTTATTTTCAAGCATTTACTTTCTACAAATAAGATGCCTGTTTCGGGCACCAAGAGTGTTTCTCAAGTTCTTTGTCATTCTTGTCCTTTAGGCAAAAGTATGAAATTACCGTTCTCTTCCTCCTCATCTGTTAGTTCTGCCCCCCTTGAATTAATACATAGCGATGTATGGAGTGCCTCTAATAATTCTGTCTCCGGTTTCAAATACTTTGTCTTATTTGTGGATGATTTTTCTCGTTATACGTGGATTTATCCTATGCGTTTTAAATCCGAAGTTTTCACACACTTTACACATTTTAAATCTCTTGTTGAAAACATGTTTTCTACTAACATTAAATCTTTTCAGACAGATGGCGGAGGTGAATTCACTAGCACTCTGTTCCATACTTTTCTCACCACACATGGCATTCATCATCGAGTGTCATGTCCTCATCATCCAGAACAAAATGGACTTGCTGAACGCAAGATCCGACACATTACTGAAACTGGACTTACCCTTCTTGCTCATGCCTCTATGCCTCTTTCCTATTGGGCTGAAGCTATGCATACTGCTGTTTATCTCATTAATCGACTTCCAACTAAAATTTTGAATAATTTTTCTCCTTATGAAAAATTATTTCGTCGTTCTCCTAACTATTCTTTTCTTAAAGTGTTTGGGTGTGCTTGTTTTCCTTATCTTAGACCGTATAACGCTAATAAATTACAATTTAAATCTACTCCTTGTGTGTTTCTTGGTTATTCTTTAAATCATCACGGATACAGGTGCCTTGATCTCTCCACCAATCGCATATTTCTATCACGCCATGTTCTATTTGATGAACAGAGTTTTCCGTTCCATTGGTCTGCTGTCTCCACATCTTCCCCAAGGCCAGATCCTCCACTGTGCATCTCTGGGCCCCTGTCTCCTCCGCCTAACTTGTCTCCCTTTCAGCACCTCGACCCGTCCTTACCTTCACATGAGGCACCTAGTCCGCTTTTGGAGTCCCTTCACCCTTCACCCATCACTTCCATCAATCCCACCACGGACATACCTATCTCATCTTCACCTCCTAATAACCCCATGGACCAGCCCGACACCCTAATCCCTATGGACCAGCTCCGCAGCCTACCTCTCATCCACCTCTTCTTGTCTATACTCGCCGACCCACCCAGACTACCTCACTTGTGACTAGCCCGCCAAGTTCCACACATCCTCCACCATTACCACCTGACTCATTGGTAAGAGATACTAATACTCATAGCATGGTCACACGTGGTAAGGCCGGTATTCGTAAATCCAATCCTAAATATGCTTTAAATGCGACTCTTAAGGCTGATGCTAATAAATTTCTTGAGCCTACTTGTTTTACCCAGGCTAATCAAGTTGCGGAGTGGCGACTAGCTATGGCTGACGAATTTAATGCTCTTGTTCAGGCTGGGACTTGGACTCTTGTCCCTCGTCAATCCAAGATGAATGTCTTGCCCAATAAATGGGTGTTTCGAATCAAGCGAAATTCTGATGGTTCAATCCAAAGATATAAAGCTCGACTTGTGGCCAATGGCTTTCATCAACAAGAGGGGTTGGACTTTGGTGAAACATTTAGCCCGGTTGTCAATCACTCTACCATTCGCTTGATCTTAGCACTCTCTGTTCAATTTTCATGGCCAGTTCGTCAGCTTGATGTCCAAAATGCCTTTTTGCATGGCTACTTAACTGATGAGGTGTATATGTGACAGCCTCGCGGCTTTGAAGATCCTCAATACCCTAACCATGTGTGTCGCCTGCGTCGTTCTCTTTATGGGCTTAAGCAGGCTTCTCGAGCTTGGTTTCACTGTTTTTCATCTCACCTTGAGGATTTGGGCTTTACATCTAGCAAGGCTGATTACTCTTTATTCACCTATTATTCTGGGACAATTCGCATCTATTTACTTATCTACGTTGATGATATCCTCATAACAGGGAATCACCCAGGTCATATCTCCACGCTCATCTCTAGCCTCAGCCGCCTTTTCTCCATGAAAGATCTCGGCAATGTTCATTATTTTCTGGGAATGGAAATCAACCGTTCTCCATCCGGTCTCTCTCTTACCCAAACTAAATACACCACAGATCTACTACTCCGAGCTCACATGGAAGATGCTAAACCCGTTTCCACTCCTGCGGCTCCTGGCAAGCGCCTCAGTATCACAGATGGTGACCCTCTTCCGGACCCTACACACTTTCGTAGCATTGTTGGTGCTCTCCAGTACTTGACTCTTATTCGTCCTGACATTGCCTTCGCTGTCAATCAAGTGTGCCAATTTATGCATAAACCTACCACCACTCATTGGGTTGCTGTCAAGCGGATTCTCAGATACCTCAAGGGTACTATTACCCATGGTCTTCTATATATGTAACACCCCGTCCCGATCTTAACATTTTTACCGGGATTAGGCGAGTTACAGAGTATTGTAACCGCACTGTTAATTTTTCCTGAATTAATATCGAGATATTCTCGGTTCTGGAGGAAAATAGAATAAATGTCCCGATGGGTAGATTATGTTAATACGAGTTCCCTGGTATGTCCGGAAGATTTTCCGGAGCTTCGAGTTGTTAGTTATGAATTATCCAATTTACGGATGTAACAAATGTTATGTTACGTTACCGTAGAAAAAGGGGACTTTGCGATAAGTCGGGAATCTGAGGAACTTTCTTTCGGGAAAGATGTAGAGAACATTAGTACGAACTCGTGGGTATGTCCTACGAATTAATCGGAGTTCGTAGGTAAATGTTATGCGGGATAATGTGTTGTTACCGTACGGTAAAAGTAAATAGAAAAATATCTTTTTACTATTCATGGTAACTATTTGTTGGCAGATCTGGATCGTTGGATTTATGAAATCAAATCTGGGCCGTTGGTTGATATATATATATATATATATGTATTTGTGTGTTGACCGAAGGGGGGGGAGATCTCTCTCTCACTCATTCTCACACTCTCTCTTCCTCCCCTCTCGGATCCCGCTCGGATCCCTCTCGGTTGCACTCTCTCTCTCTCTCTCTCTCTCTTTTCCCCTCCCTTCCTCAGCCTGTTTTTCCTCGAGCCTCCGACTAGCCACGTCGTCACTGACGTCTGGTTTGTGTCGCCGCTCGTCTGGTTCCGGCTGGGCTGCGTCGCCAGCGGAGATATGGGTTCGGTTTCGAGCAGTGGCTCGTCAGAAAGCGGGGGAGGACGTGCTGAACTTCGTTGAGCTCTGGAGAGGTCCCAGACGTGGAGGCGAGTCCACAGTGAAGGGGGAAGACAGTGAACAGAGGAGGTTTCGATCGGGGCAGGGGGTGCTGCCTCAGGCCACCATCCCAAGTAACCATCTTTTCCCCTTTTTCTGTCTCTTGTTGATGTTTGTGTGGTTTTGTTGATCGGAGAGGAGGGAGGGATGACCGGAGTAGAGTTTGGAATCGGTCGGAGGGCCGATCGGTGATGCCAGGGTAAATCCCTGAGTTTTACCACGGTAGATCTGGTATTTTTACCATTTACCTCGGGTGTGAAAGGACGAAACTGCCCCTGGCAGTTTAGAATAATTACAAGGGTATCATCAGGGCTGAAATGTCAGAAATACCCCTGATAGTTGAGTTAATTACAGGACTGCCATTAGGCCGGAAATTCTAGAAATGCCCTTGGCAGTTTTGCATATTTACAAAACTGCCACTGAGGACAAAAACACATTACTGCCCCTGTCTGTTTATTATAATTACAGGGGCTGCCATTAGAGCTAAAATTTCTAAAGTACCCCTAGCAGCTTAGCTTAATTACTAGACAGCCATTAAGAGTGAATTGACAACACTGCTCTTGATAATTTAAGTTAACTTCAAGGGTACCTTGGAGTGGTTTTACCTATATGCCCTTTAGGGGCTTTATATATTTCTGTGGTTGTCTATATTTCATATTTATGTGATTGTATGTGTGAATGCTACATCTATTTATGGTGGAATGTTAGGGATAATCCTAGAAAAAATAGTTGATCGGTAATTACCTCAGCGCAGAGGTTAAATTCTGAGTATGCATTAGGCGGTTGTTACCCTTTATTTTAGATCGACTGATAATTAGAAAAGCGGGATTTGCCCGGCTAGGATGTTGGTAACACAAGAGCTACGTGTGGCTTGATCCCTGAGGACAGGGTACGTAGGCAGCCTGACTGGGATTCAAGTGCAGTCACAAATATTATTAGAACCCCTAGGTTCTTTAATTGGCACATTTGAGATTCAAATGTGGGAAACAGGATAACCTCCGGTTTGAGGTTTATTCCGGCACCGTTTGGACGGTTTGATTTGGGTTATGAAGAAAAGGGTTATCCTGGCTCAAGGGGGATTTCGAGTAAATCTCTCTTGTGTTGGGTCCCGCACGTCTTAACCCAGGGTTAGAGAGGTAAATCTTGGGTCGGGGCGTGACAATGGTATCAGAGCCTAGGCTCAAATCTCGGACCAAAAGATTGCGAGAATTAAATAAATTCTTTCTTTGAGTTATGTTGTTGGGGGTTTGGACAGAGGCAGAGGTTTGGGTATTTCTGCCTCGGATCAATTTTGAAGGTAACTACTGTTACCTAGAGCTCCTGTGTGAGTGTTCTTGATCACTGTGTAATTACAGTATTGTTGGTGTTGTTGTTTGCTTGTTGTCGGAACTTGGTAGATCAGAGGAAACGGGGAGATTATGGTGAAATTCCGACAAGACATCGGAATCCGACGAAGATTCCGGTCATGCAGTTGAACTGGCAGAATGCCGAAGAGGTAGAAACCGAATCTCATTTGAGTCGAAAAGTGTCAGTTGAATCATAATCAGGATATTCACGGAAAATTTGACGTAAGTAGGAAGTTTCCATTTTAGGAAACTTCCCATTTTAAGGAAGACTTACCAATTTAGGAAACTTTCCATTTTGGGAAACTTTCCCTTTTTGAGAAAATGTAGAATTCAAGTTAAAGGTTTTGAAGATAATTAGTGAAATATGGGAACTATATTATGATGACCACTAGTGGTTGGGGGAGATGTTGACTCCTATTAACGGTATTGTCAAGTGGATCGTGGAAAAGCAATCGGATAATTTTGTTATCGACGCATCGACTCACATTTAGTAAGAGAAAATACTTACGCTAAGGTGGCGTAAACAGAAACCAAACGTCGAGTCGATAATCGGAAATAAGTGTAGAGTTTGAAAAGTGATAAAGGAAGTTCGGAAACTGAGTCGGACTTCCGGTAAATTGAGATTAAGAGTCGGTAACCGGGAAAGAAAGTTAAAAAGGAACTTGGTCAACATGTGGTCAAATAGGAGTTCCTGGTCAAACTAGGAAAAGACCAAGTCAACGATGAAATGACTAATGTATTGGGTTGTTTGTACAGTCTCTGGTTGAACGTGAGACGGGCTCGACTACGCGGTTAGTTCGAGAGTTTCGCTCGAGAAGCTTTCCGAGCGGGAAGAAGGTCGCAATAGTACTGTGAGTGGACAGACTATTTTTAAATGAATGCATGCCCTAATTATTGAGTTACTTGCAGGGTTTATATGATGGTTTCGAGAATTATATTTTCCTCGGGTTCATGAATGTTTTATGTGGAATTATGCATATAAGACGAGGAATGGTTTTACTTATTGTTTTGGGAAGAGTAATTGGGTAAAGTTTTGTTATGAATTTTTGTTATAAGGGTTGTCAATGAATATGCTAGCTAGAGTAGCGTGAGGGCGCTACCAGAGCTCTTAGCTCCGACCCTGGTCTGAGAGGACAGACACGCCTGAGATGTCAGGTGGATATTATGAGGGTTGTCCATTACCACTTTACCCAGAGCTCTTAGCTCCGACCCTGGTCTGAGAGGACAGACACGCCTGAGATGTCAGGTGGATATTATGAGGGTTGTCCATTACCACTTTACCCAGAGCTCTTAGCTCCGACCCTGGTCTGAGAGGACAGACACGCCTGAGATGTCAGGTGGATATTATGAGGGTTGTCCATTACCACTTTACCCAGAGCTCTTAGCTCCGACCCTGGTCTGAGAGGTCAGACACGCCTGAGAGGTCAGGTGGATATTATAAGGGTTGTCCGTTATTATTTTATCTAGCTAGCATAGCGTGATGGCGCTACTAGAGCTCTTAGCTCCGACCCTAGTCTGAGAAGTCAGACTTATTATTTCTTTTGTGTGCGTTAACTTTCTAATAAGGAGTAAGGTTTGGGGTAAAGTCATGGGGGATTTGACTTGGTTTCGGAATATTTTTTGACATGAGGTATGGTAGATGTTGAGTTAATTGGTGTAACAGTGGAAACTGATTATAGAAGCACTATGAGAAGCATACCGGATGTTGGGCCAAAAATTTCCGTCCTTTAGGCAAGACTTTAGCACGCATGAGTTAGTGTGCGAGCTTGTTAGCTCTGATTATTGGAAAATACCCTACTGAAGACTCTTTTATAAGAGAGGGGTAGGATGAGGAAAATTCACTATTTCTAAGTATGTGAAGATGACATACATGTAGGTGCGAAGTCGCATAACGGATTCATCAGCTCAAGTGAGCAGTTTGAGGTCGCATTGTGGTATGCGAGTTTGTTCGAGCCCTGTGGTTAAAAGTTGGGGTATTAGGAACGTGGGTTGAGGAGTTTTGATTATGGACGCAGGAGATGATACGTCTATGGTCTCAGGGCCTAGTGTAGAAAGTTCATATCTCTTTAGTCTCGAAAGGTGCAAGAGATATATGAGTTTCCTCCACGGTGAGGGACCGTAGCATTTTACCCTTCCATGTGGAAGACATTGGTGTTAAATGTCAAGTGTGGCAGCCGTATAGGTAGAGCATTCGAGTCGACTTCAAGTTAGTTGGGTTTATGTATGGAAAAGCTACCAGATTGTCGAAATTGCCATTTTGGAAATTAGCTTGTGAAGAGTAAAGAGACAAGTCTTATGGAGTCGATTACGACGAAAGGGATGAGACTAGGGTATCGTACTCTAGTGTTTTAAGAGAGTGTAACTATGTTTTCCGTATTGCAAATGCGGGGAGACTCTGAATGCTAAAGGAAATGATACATAGAGCGGGTGACTCTAGTTTTCCTGAAGCTCTGTTCGGTGGAACTTGATGACATTCCCTGACAGTTGGTTTACCTTTCGCAGTGGAAATTTCGGGGACGAAATTCCTATAAGGAGGGTAGATTGTAACACCCCGTCCCGATCTTAACATTTTTACCGGGATTAGGCGAGTTACAGAGTATTGTAACCGCACTGTTAATTTTTCCTGAATTAATATCGAGATATTCTCGGTTCTGGAGGAAAATAGAATAAATGTCCCGATGGGTAGATTATGTTAATACGAGTTCCCTGGTATGTCCGGAAGATTTTCCGGAGCTTCGAGTTGTTAGTTATGAATTATCCAATTTACGGATGTAACAAATGTTATGTTACGTTACCGTAGAAAAAGGGGACTTTGCGATAAGTCGGGAATCTGAGGAACTTTCTTTCGGGAAAGATGTAGAGAACATTAGTACGAACTCGTGGGTATGTCCTACGAATTAATCGGAGTTCGTAGGTAAATGTTATGCGGGATAATGTGTTGTTACCGTACGGTAAAAGTAAATAGAAAAATATCTTTTTACTATTCATGGTAACTATTTGTTGGCAGATCTGGATCGTTGGATTTATGAAATCAAATCTGGGCCGTTGGTTGATATATATATATATGTATTTGTGTGTTGACCGAAGGGGGGGAGATCTCTCTCTCACTCATTCTCACACTCTCTCTTCCTCCCCTCTCGGATCCCGCTCGGATCCCTCTCGGATGCACTCTCTCTCTCTCTCTCTCTCTCTTTTCCCCTCCCTTCCTCAGCCTGTTTTTCCTCGAGCCTCCGACTAGCCACGTCGTCACTGACGTCTGGTTTGTGTCGCCGCTCGTCTGGTTCCGGCTGGGCTGCGTCGCCAGCGGAGATATGGGTTCGGTTTCGAGCAGTGGCTCGTCAGAAAGCGGGGGAGGACGTGCTGAACTTCGTTGAGCTCTGGAGAGGTCCCAGACGTGGAGGCGAGTCCACAGTGAAGGGGGAAGACAGTGAACAGAGGAGGTTTCGATCGGGGCAGGGGGTGCTGCCTCAGGCCACCATCCCAAGTAACCATCTTTTCCCCTTTTTCTGTCTCTTGTTGATGTTTGTGTGGTTTTGTTGATCGGAGAGGAGGGAGGGATGACCGGAGTAGAGTTTGGAATCGGTCGGAGGGCCGATCGGTGATGCCAGGGTAAATCCCTGAGTTTTACCACGGTAGATCTGGTATTTTTACCATTTACCTCGGGTGTGAAAGGACGAAACTGCCCCTGGCAGTTTAGAATAATTACAAGGGTATCATCAGGGCTGAAATGTCAGAAATACCCCTGATAGTTGAGTTAATTACAGGACTGCCATTAGGCCGAAAATTCTAGAAATGCCCTTGGCAGTTTTGCATATTTACAAAACTGCCACTGAGGACAAAAACACATTACTGCCCCTGTCTGTTTATTATAATTACAGGGGCTGCCATTAGAGCTAAAATTTCTAAAGTACCCCTAGCAGCTTAGCTTAATTACTAGACAGCCATTAAGAGTGAATTGACAACACTGCTCTTGATAATTTAAGTTAACTTCAAGGGTACCTTGGAGTGGTTTTACCTATATGCCCTTTAGGGGCTTTATATATTTCTGTGGTTGTCTATATTTCATATTTATGTGATTGTATGTGTGAATGCTACATCTATTTATGGTGGAATGTTAGGGATAATCCTAGAAAAAATAGTTGATCGGTAATTACCTCAGCGCAGAGGTTAAATTCTGAGTATGCATTAGGCGGTTGTTACCCTTTATTTTAGATCGACTGATAATTAGAAAAGCGGGATTTGCCCGGCTAGGATGTTGGTAACACAAGAGCTACGTGTGGCTTGATCCCTGAGGACAGGGTACGTAGGCAGCCTGACTGGGATTCAGGTGCAGTCACAAATATTATTAGAACCCCTAGGTTCTTTAATTGGCACATTTGAGATTCAAATGTGGGAAACAGGATAACCTCCGGTTTGAGGTTTATTCCGGCACCGTTTGGACGGTTTGATTTGGGTTATGAAGAAAAGGGTTATCCTGGCTCAAGGGGGATTTCGAGTAAATCTCTCTTGTGTTGGGTCCCGCACGTCTTAACCCAGGGTTAGAGAGGTAAATCTTGGGTCGGGGCGTGACAATATACACCTAGCTCTTTGTCTCTTACAGCCTACTCCGATGCTGATTATGCTAGTGATCCGGACGATCGGCGCTCTACTGGTGGTTATTGTCTATATCTTGGCTCCAATCTAATCTCTTGGAGCTCGAAAAAGCAAGGTGGAGTTTCCCGATCTAGCACTGAGGCTGAATATCGACAATTGGCCTATACCACTGCTGCACTCTCTTGGTTTCGTTCTCTCTTTTGTGATTTAAATTTACATTTGGCTCGTCCACGGTTGTGGTGTGATAATATCAGTGCCATTTCTCTTGCCTCTAATCCTGTCTTCCAAGCTCGTACACGACATGTTGAGATCGACTATCATTTTGTTCGTGAAAAAGTTGTTCGTGGGGAGCTCATGGTTGGCTATGTTTCCACCATTGATCAGATTGCCGACATCTTCACCAAGGGCTTGTCTCCTGTGCGCTTCCGTTTTCTGGCTGCCAAGCTTCCTGTGCGTACTCGCCCTGTCAGCTTGCGGGGGTGTGTTAAACCAGTCAAACCTCACATTGATTAGTTTCCAAGTTCTTTGTATTCAAACCAGTCAATTCCGTTTATAGTCCCATGTTTCCAAGTTCTTTGTATTCAAACATGTACTGACTTAGTTTGCTTAAATTAGCATGGTTGTAATCTGTATAAATTGCTCTTGCTAGTTCAATAGAAATCAAGAAAGAAAAGCTTCAATAAAAACTTACATTTGAATGATGAGCTTATTCTCTTGTCAGGAAAGAAAAAGATTGGTGGAAGGGTTAATTTTGCTTAGTGATTTAACAGTAGATTGTTAGTATGGAACTATGGATGTTTCAAATGTATTGATAACTTTAGCCAATGTGATACATGATTAAGCCTTCCTGTTGCTTTTGAAATTGGAATTTTATACATCACCTTGTTCTTCTTTTTCTCTTCATGTTTAATCTCCATTGTGAATTTGTGATTGATTATATGAGGACTTGAAAAGGAAGGGAAGGACCAGAAAGTTCCATCCTTTTGGCAATTTTGATGGAGTGGAACTATGACACTAGTCCATAATGTTACACTAGATTCATAAAAACACACCAAAAACTCATATTCGCTATCCCACCCTAATTACGTGTCACAAAACTAGAGTACCAACAAAAAAATCTAAAAAAAGCGACTAAAAAGTGCCACGTCACCAAAATATCTCAACAAAAATCATATAAAGCCCAAACCGCGCCAACACGTGGCGTACACATTTTCTTTTGCTTCTCTACTCTTCAGTCTTCACCGGAGCTCCGCCGAACAATGGCCCTCCCCGCCGACTCCGACCTCCACCTCCCCACCCCGATCCTCGACTCTGAGTCCTCATCCCTTCTCCACACCGTCTCCGAGCACGGCGGCTACGCCTACGTCAGCATGGCCTCACGCGCCGCCGCCGGCGACGTACGCGCGGCGGAGGCGGCTCGCGAGATGGCCTGGGAGCAGCTCCACTCCGGCCCCTGGCACTCTGTCCTCCCCGTCTGGCGCGACGCCTACGCCATGGCCTGCCTCCACGTCGCTAAGCTCCACTTCTCCGCCGGTGAGTTCTCCGACGCCCTCCGCGCTCTTGATATGGGCCTCCTCATGGGCGGACCGCTTCTTAAACCGGATTTCCATGCCGCCGTGAGCAAAGTCTCCGCTAAATCACGCTCCGCCGCCGCTAGGGTTTCCGACGGAAACGGCCCCGATTTGGACCGCCGGTTGGTCCGTGACGACCTCAAAGCATCGGAGGTAAGGTTCGTGATTTCACAATTTCTGAATTTCACACAATTTAAGAAAAGATTTGATTTTTATGGTTTTTGATGTCCACAGATAGTTGGGGTTTTGCCTCCAAAATCACTATCTTGTAAAATGGTGGTGAAGAAGTCTGGTTTATCTCTAGAAGGGTTTCTGAGAGAGCATTTCTTACCGGGGTTGCCGGTTATTTTGACTGATTGTATGGCGCATTGGCCGGCGAGGACCAAGTGGAATGACATGGATTACCTGTCGAGAGTTGCCGGTGACCGGACCGTGCCAGTTGAGGTGAGAAAGATGGTTGTTGCTTTAGTAGACAGTGTGGATGTTTTCGAGTAGGCTTTTGTGAAATGACTGAAAATTGGTAAAGCATTGAATGCTTTGTAGGTTGGGAAAAATTACTTGTACCCGGAGTGGAAGCAAGAGCTCATTACGTTTTCGCAGTTTCTTGAGAGGATTCGGAGTACTAACTCTTCCTCTGGTGCCCCGACGTATCTTGCTCAGCATTCATTATTTGATCAGGTTCGTTACAATTATGATATTCAGTTATGCTTGGATATACATTGTTTGTCTTTTTGTTATTTAATATGACTCTGATTGTCAGATAAACGAGCTGTGGGCGGACATATGCATTCCGGACTATTGCTGTGCTGGTGGCGGGGAACTAAAGTCTACAAATGCTTGGTTTGGTCCGGCTGGGACTATAACCCCTTTACACCATGATCCACACCATAATGTGTTTGCTCAGGTACTTCAGAGTTGGTTTTCTGTATTGAACAATGGATTTGAGAGTTTTCTATTCTATGAATGTTCCGGTTGTTATTTTTAGATTTTGAGTTATAATCTTTGAATTATGCTTAGACATTCCGTTTCTATTGGAAAATCGTGACACTGATCAATCAGGGATAGCCATAGAAGTAGCACTCCTTAGTTGAATTGGTTACTCCTTATCCTTATCCAAGTTATGATTTCCATAACCAGCCCCTACCTTTTACAATTAGAATAGCTTTTGAATAGACTAGATTTACCTTCAGGTATGTTTCAGTTATGATTATGATCCAGCGCCATGCCACTAAGGGAGGCAAATCTTCATGATAGGAGAATCCCTCAGAAAGGGAATAAATGGTTTTATAGAATCATGGTTATAGTATAGTGCCATCTGCCTGTATGTCAACAGTAAATATCCATGTCCTCTGACATGAATAAATAGTTTGATAATGTCTTTAGTACATACCCAGATCACACCTCCATTTGTTGCAAAGAATGCAATTTGTAGCAGCCATCAAACTTACCAAAATATGCAGCTATATACAAACACATATATGCCATCTGAAAGTAAATGCATACGACATATGCCTTTGTATATGGAATTACAATACCTGATATATATGCATTGTCAAATAGCTCTGCAATTAGAAGTTACAACAGCCAAGTTACTAGCTTCTATGATCAAACATCTATGTGACTCGGATAGATTGCTCATCTTCAGGTAGTTGGGAAGAAGTATATAAGGCTCTATCGTGCTTCATTGTCGGAGGAACTGTATCCACATACTGAAACCATGCTTTGTAACTCAAGTCAGGTAATTGCATTCTTGACCTCATTAGAGCAAGAAAAGGACCTAAACAAATTTGCTAATATCTTGTCAAGGAGGCATATCGTAACAGTATACCTTTATTTGCATATGTTATTATGTGCCAAGGTTAAACATGCTTTTTAGAAAATACAGAGTCATGCTGGGATAGAAGATTTGTGATTACTAGTCGGTTCCCCTCAGTGAACATGCCACTGTGATCTTCTTGGAAATATCACATAAGCTGAAATGGGTGGATGCTTTTTAGAAAATACCGAGTCATGCTGGGATAGAAGATTTGTGATTACGAGTCGGTTCCCCTCAGTGAACATGCCACTGTGATCTTCTTGGAAATATCACATAAGCTGAAATGGGTGGATGGTTTATATAGTGGCACTGTGGCCGTTACATTTTAGTGTTAAACATGCTTTTTAGAAAATACCGAGTCATGCTGGGATAGAAGATTTGTGATTACTAGTCGATTCCCCTCAGTGAACATGCCACTGATCTTCTTGGAAATATCACGTAAGCTGAAATGGGTGGATGGTTTATATAGCGCCACTGAGGTCGTTACATTTTAGTTATATCTAGTTATTCATAACTTATAACTTATCTACATCACAACAGAACTTGGTTGTTAAAAACTGAAATCTTTATATTTCTGTCAGGTTCTTTATATGAACTCGATAAGATCATATAAAGGATCATGTTCTATTTCTAAGGTTCAAGTATATTGTATATTTACTGATTGAATATACTTTGGTTTGAAGGTTGATCTAGACAACATAGATGAGAAAGAATTCCCAGAGGTGCAGGACTTGGAATTTCTTGACTGCATTTTAGAGGAAGGTGACATGCTTTATATCCCACCAAAGTGGTGGCACTATGTGCGGTCTCTGACAACAAGTATGTCGGTTAGCTTTTGGTGGAGTGATTATGACGGTTCAGCTACTTGATAGTTTGTGGTTTAGTGCCTTCTTCTTAACTCATTTTGATATTGTTAGACAGTGCTGTTTTCAGTTGCAGTCTTATATTCTCCTGTATATATCCTGCTGTTATGATTAATTATTTACAATAAGACTTGCAGAGGTTTGAAGAAAATGAGTCTGTTTCTAATAATTTTGATAAAAGTACTTATCCATTGTTTCGTAATTGAGTGGAAGATGGCTTTGACAGGTGGTCAGAATAGGCCGCCATGGTTGGGAGGTAGGAACTCGGGTTCTAGGGTTTAGAGAGAGCATTCCGCCTAATATATTAGCATGTTTGGTAAGAATAGCAGGCGTAATTTTTTGTCATCTCGTAGCAGGTTTAAGTTTAGAGCAACGCATTTCCAGTGTTTCATAATTGAGTGCATTTCTAATATATCAATTACGTATGTGTTGATGAAGTTTAGGGATTGATCTTGATCATGAGACATACGATTAATTAAGCTTTTGCTTCCCCAGTGTGTATCTGAATCAAATCCCACTTGCACAATCTGTGGAATTGCAGAAGAATGTGCTCAACAGCGGAGCCTATTGGGGTTGAGACTTCAGAATCAACTAACAGCAAATCACTACTTTTGATCATTGGTTCTAAATGAATGCAATAAAAACAGAAACATAATGAAGAACATTTACAACCCAAAAAAAATACAATGAAGAACATTCAGAATTTCGATTACATGCCATTTCCCATATCAAAAAAACAGTAATGGATAGTTGAATACAAATGCACGATTGATAGAGAAGTAAGATACAGAGAAACCAAAATGTTTATTCAAATATTTAGTCACGAATAAAGCTACACAATCAAATGAAGAATCTTCTTCTTGGCCATTGATGGTCGACTCTGTGTTTCTTGAATGCGATCAGCTTCTTCACAATCTATACGATCTAATGGTCCATACGAGATATAAAGTAAGTATATAAGTGAGGAATTTGATGCATCTCAAAAGCTCAAAACTTGTTAACAATACAATTTACAACGTACAGTACTTGGAAAATGGAAGCAATAATGGAAAATGAAATCAAACATTGAGGAAATGACTGAAGATTATACATATATTATTAAATATACAATGGGGGTACAAATTCACAAGACCCTGTTTTTTAAGTTTCTTCAGAGCCTACAACATCTCTTTTGATATTGTAGTTTGTTCAATAGAGTAATTAAAGGCTAACGAATAAAACGATCGTCAGTGACAAGAAAAATCTATGAAAATTGATATTCATGTGATGATTGAAAGAAAATACAATGAATGATTATGACTGATATCATTTTAAAAAATAAAATATTAACTTAGGATTGGAAGGAACAAAGTTACAGTTTGATTGGTGAATTTAACAAATGGTATTTGTTTACTGTTCAAGGGAGCAATTGGACTGCATCTTTATGACAAATTAAGTATTTATATCTGATTTACATATCTCACTTATTTAATGCAACTCATTCTTCTAACAGAAAGAAAAGAAAAGAAAAGAACAACTGTATGACAAATCAAGTAAAGATTTTGACACAGCAACATACCTATTGAGTTTGAGTTGGACTTGTTTCCGGCTGTGGAAGTCAGAGGAAGAGACTGAAAACTTGGGGCAATCACACAATTCCAAGTATTCCAATGAAGGACACTCGATATCAAAAGTAGCACTTTCATAGTCCCACATTGGAAGTTCTACAAAACTTAATTTCTCCAATTTTGGAAGGATTATCTTCTTGTTGCTTGCTTCAACAATCTTTTCCAAAAAAAGGCATTCCTCTAATTCCAAGCAATTCAACTGAGGAAGACACTGAGCAACATCATATGTGAAGAGACTTCCCTGCAACTTGCATCGCTCAATGGACAAACTTTGAAGATTTTGGAACACCGCAGGTGGAGCAGGTCCATCACATATGCTTAATATATCCATATCAGACAATTCTATCTTTCTCAGTTTTAATTGTTTTGACACAATATGCAACGCTTCTTCAGACCGAAACACATACTCAATCCTGTACATGGTTTTACAACATACTTCTTCCAAATTTAGTAGTCTGTGTAACAATGGTAAAAGTATATTCCCCCAGTTGTAACAAGTTTCCACCTTCAATAACTTCAAGTTGAATAGAGACCCAGGTGGTAGAACTTCAAGAGCACATAACTCCGCACAATCCAGCCATTCTAGATGCAATGCTTCCAAATTCTCGAACACAGGTTTCTCTGGAACCCATGTTATTGTGCTCATCGGCTCCATCTCAGAACCCACTATTTTAAGCAGCTTCAGCTCTTGTAGTCTCCCATGCTCAGACTCCACAAATATGTCAATTAACCTTCGGCTCTCTTCCCATACTAGATGCTCTGTTTTCTTCATTATCTCGTCGCGAAACCAGCTCGGTAAGCGACTGATGATGTCAAGCTTCAAGCATATTGAGTTCATATGAGTGATATGACCGTATGGACCATTCTCATCATCGGATTGAATCTTGAATGGGTCATATTTACCGATACGCATATCAAACTCAACCCAATTCGGTATGGACTCAACATACTTAGGGATACATTCTACATCAAACATACTAACCTTCAGAACTCTTAATCTTGACAAGCTAGTTACCTCGTCAAAGCCTGCGTTGGTTTCTTCTCCTTCTCCCTGAACTTTAACACCCCACAACCAAAATCCTGGCAAGTAAAGTTCTTCCAAGTTATGTAACTTTGATATCAATTTGGATGGAATTCTAGCAATAAGTCCACCGTTGTGATCCAACATCCGTAGATTGGTCAAACGTCCTATCTCTGTCGACCACTCCTTCACAGTTGACTTTCTTATACTCAGAATTTCAAGCTTTTCAAGGTTTCCTAAGCTGGAATAGTCAGTTACTAGATTGAGACCATAACAGCTATCTAAATACAAAGCTTGGAGGTTGGTTAGGAGACAGAAGGATTGGGGTAGTGATGAAATACTCGTCCAGCTAAGATCTAACACCCTTAATTCATATGGACTTTGAAAAAAGGTTTCTGGGATCTCTTTTAAACTGGTATTACCATTCAGTAACAAAATCTGGAGTTTTGGACATGCCAGATTTTTGGGTAGCTTGCTCATTGGACTCCTCATTAATGATATTGCAGTGTAGCCTTCATGTAATTGACGTGGCCAAACCTTTAAATGAGAGCCAGCTTTCACCAAAAACCCATGTCCGTCTTCAGATTCCGCAATTTGAAGAGCTGTATCCCGGACAACATCATGCATCCTTAGAAATGTATCATCACCACTCCCCAACAACAAGCAAGAATATATAAGGTGTGTGGCCACTGAACCAGCTTTTTCTCTGGCTTCTTCGAGTGTCTCTGCATCTCGAAACAATCCTTTAGCGATTGCACACATGAACAATTTTTCTGTTGGGATAAAAGAGTCATCTGGGAATAAGCAACAGAGTAAGAAATATGACTTGTAGTCCTTATCTTTCAAGTAATCATAGCTTAATGTTATACACTTGAAAGCTTCTCCATTATCGTCAGGATTAGCAGTTTGTGATTTCTCTAGTCTTTTAGCTGCCCTCTCCCATTCCACCAGCTCTTTATCTCCGAGCGCCCTTGCAACTGTTAGCAATGCAATCGGTAGACCCCCACATTCTCCAGCTACCCTCCTCGCTACATTCTCAAATTGGGTGGATGCGAAAGACCTTCGAGCTTTTCTCACAAACAAGTCCCAAGAATCTTGTTCTGATAGAATGTTGAGGGTGGTCATTCTTTGGCACTCCATCACGTGGCATACATTCCTTCTCCTTGTTGTTAGTAGGACTTTGGAATTGATAATTTGAAGCTCTTTGGAGTTGGGGATCCCTATCCTTGACAACTCTATTTGATCCCAAATATCGTCCAAGATGATAAGGAGTTTTTCTTTTCTCATGATCTCCTTATGCAACCTAGCGGCTCTTCCAGCTTCCGTCTCCTCCCCCAACTTAACGCCCAACAAATCTGACAATATACTTTGAATTTGTTTGAAGTCCGGGTATTGGGATATGGTAGCTATAGTCCAATGATTAAAAGTGCCATTTCTGCAAGCTTGTGCAGCTACATGTGTCACCATGGTTGTCTTTCCAACACCGCCCATGCCGTAGACACCAACGGCAGTGATTTCATCATCTCTTAGCGCCTCCTTAACCTCATCCATGGCTAGTGTAGTTGCTTCATATGCATGGAAATCGTCTGCGGATTCAATTGCATCCAGTGGTACTTTACTGCAGAGAATTTCCACAGCGTGGTCAACAAGTTCTTTGTGAGTCCTACATGGAAAAAATTGATGATTAGACTTAAGTGTCAGGTAAAATATGTAGAATCCAAATTAAAGGCACAATGCTTACTTGAAATCAGCTGTATTCCACCCAGATATATTGGCCACTTTTTGTAAAGCAGCTCTCCATTGCTTCACCATCTCTGGTTTATGTCGGCCAGTGGTTTCATGCTTAGAGAAAGCTTCTTTGAAACTTCCCTTGTTCTGATATCGAACTTCAGTAGGATCAACATGATAAAAAAGTGGAAAAATTCTCTCCCCGTTTGCTATACACTCGCAGATCTTTGAAAGTTCCTCCAAACACCAAGTGGAAGAAGCATAATTCTGCGAGAACACTACGACTGCAAACCTTGATTCCTCAATTGCTGCTATGAGGGCGGGAGAAATAGTTTCCCCTACTTGAAGATCTGGATCATCCATAAATGTTCGTATTCCCCTGCTCTGCAGTCGATCACGTATGTCGACCGTAATCCCCTTGCGAGTGTCAGGACCTCTGAAACTTAAAAACACGTCATACTTCCACCGAGTAGGAGCAGCTGTTGATGAAGAAGGAAGACAGGTACTACTGGAACTAGGGTGGCTGTCTAGCTGGATCGGCTCAGAGATGATTTGATGGTTACTGCTACTCGGTCCTGGAGAGGCCGCTGGGACGCAGACCATAGTCTCCTGGTTTAACGGCATTACTTGAGGAAGCTGAGGATGAGATGCAGAGGCATCCATGTCAACCAAGACTAGACTATCCGGCAAATTTTCAAACTGAATCGGTTTGGAAATGACTTGATGGTTACTGCTGCTGGGTCCTGAATCTTGTTCAAACAATACTTGGACCTTGTTCATCTGATCCGCCGGGATGCTAGTCTCCTGGTTTGATGGCATTACTTCAGGAAGCTGAGGATGAGATGCAGAGGCATCCATGTCAACCAGTACATGATTATCCGGTGAATTTTCGACCATGCATCTGAACAGACGCTTCACTTTAGTCCATATCCGCTTAATAATGGCCATGCAAAAACCGGTCCTCGCCTCCACTGGACGATTCTGAAAGGAAAGATCTACATATAAACTCAGGGGTTTAACATCCAACAAATGAAAACAGTCTGAACTTAAGAACATAAAGAAGAAAACTTAATTACCACTTTACCAGAGATGGAAGGCGAGAGTTCTGGTGATGTATGCCCAACTCCAATACTTAAGAAAAAAAAAGTAAAAAGGAGACTAACTGATTCACTCCGTAGACTTGAATTCTCATCCACGCCATCATCACTTTTGAAATCTTGGGATTTTGAATCTCTGCTTTAGGCTTTCTAGAGATCCAGAGGGTAGTGAGTGAGCCTTTTTGGTCACACGGTTCTGTAGAACAATTTGATAATAATAATAATTAATCATCTTTTGGTCAGTTGCAAATTATGCAGATTAATTAGTCTTTCAGCCCTATTATACATGTTTATACTCCAGAGGTTTGAGAGAGGACAAAATGGGTTAATGGATAATGACACTCTTGATCCACTAACAATTAATTATTCCATTGGTAATGACAAAGATGATAATAAACAAAACCAATAACATAAAATAATAATAATTGAATGACATCAAATCTCTACAAAATATAGGTGATTATTTTATTTTCAAAAATTGGAGTGAAAGATTGATGGATCATCAGTTCACTTGATTACTATCAGCAATACTTTACCAGTGTCAGTTGTTTCTTGCTGTGGAAGTCAGAGGTTGAAAACTTGGGGGAGTTCCGCACATCCAAGGTTCTCAATGAAGGAAACAAAATATCAGAAGTAGAACTTCCATTGTACAACATTGGAATATCCTCCCAAAGTAATTCCATCAGTTTTAGAAGAACGATCTTATTGCTGGCTTCAACAATTCTTTCCAAGGAGGGGTAATATCTCAACTCCATGTATTCCAATTGAAGAAGACAATGAGCATTACCAGAGTTGAAGAGATTTCCCAGTCGCCCCCATAAATGGACAAACTTTGAGCAGGTCCATCACAAAGGTTTCTCAGTGGAACTACATATGCAAATGTATCTTCCTCAGTTTTGATTGCTATGGCAGTTTGGCTCAACTAACGCTTCATGCCCAAACACATAGTCAATCCCCTTCATGGAAATAAAATACATTTCTTCCAGATGTGGTAGCCTCTGTAATAATCTTGATGGTAGAAGTACATTCCCCCAGTTGTAACAAAGTTCTACATACCATGTCATCAAATTGAATGGAGACCTAGGTGGTAATTCACCAACAAATTACTCCGGGCCATCTCAGAACATCTCAGAATCACCTCTTCCAAGTTCTCGAACACAGCTACTTTGGAAACCCATGTTATTCCCTTGAAACGTACTCAAAAGGGCCAATGACATAGAGACGCTTTAGTCCATGGGCATTCGTGTAATACAAAGCACGTCAACTGAGAGACACTCAGCAACATCATAGGTGAACAGACTTTCATCCAAGTGGCACTTGTTAATGTTCAAACTATGAAGATTCTGGAACATTGCAGATGGAGCAGGACTGTTACAGATACTTTCTATAGCTACACGAGACGATTCTATCCAAGCATAGTTCACCCAAACACTGTCAAAATTGAACTCTCTGAAGGAAGCTTTAATGAAACAATGTCATCATGAATCAAATGAATTAGGCAACCTGACCTGCAGCAAATAATGAATCACCCGTGGAACTCCATTGTGAGTCTCATCACCACAAGATTCAAATGACTTCCCAAAAGCTGGAACCCAACCCCTCAACCAAAGATCACAGCTTATGCTGCCATCTCCTTGCTTCCTCTCAATCAGGAACTCATCAGTACTGGATCTGTGCATTATCCGATGATCCCCCGCAGCAACCATTGGTCTACGCATGAGGTTTCGGGTTTCAAAACGCTCCACATAAACCGCAGACCAAGTCTTTTTCAAAAAAAAAAAAGGAAAAAAGGTTTGTTTAGTAGAGCACTTGAACACAATCGATCATCAATAACATGGCAAAATATTCAGAGGAATCGAAGAAATATATGTTAACTTAAGGTTGAAAGAAAGAAAGAAAGTTACAATTTGATTGTACTGGTGTCAGGAAATCGGAAAATGATTCCCATTCAAAAGTTGCATAGATTTAAATTAAAAAAAACGTAACTTTTTGTATTTGGTTACTGGTTATGGTGAGCAATCACATACCACATTAATAGATTTTGACACACCAGCATACCTTTATGATTTTCCTCTAAAAAAACATAACTTCTAATTTGTACTTGTTTACTGCTGCGGAAGTCTGGGGAAGAGTGAAAAATTGGGGCAGTCTTGCACATACAAGTCTTCCAATGAAGGACACACTATATCAAAAGTAGAGGTGTTGTAGCACAACAGTGGAAGTTGCGTCAAACTTAACACATGCTTACAGTATCCGGAGAAAAACAATTCTATATTTCTCAATTTTAATTTCTTTGACCCAAGTGACGCTTCTTCATGACCAAACACATATTCACTCCTATCATTGAAACCACAAATTAGTTCTTCCAAATTTGGTAGTCTCTTTAACAATATTGATGGTAAAAGTATATTCCCCCAGTTGTAACAGTATACTACTTGTAATACCTTCAAATTGAACAAAGACCCAGGTAGAAATTCAACAGCACATAAATCCGCATAATCCATCCCAATCAGATATAACCCTTCCAGATTCTAGAACACAGTTATTTTTTGAATCCATGTGGGACCCCACTCCTGGATGCCATTGAATAATTCGGGATCCAATATATTCAGTATGTTGATATGCTTCAGTTTCTGTAATCTCCCATGCTCAGATTCCACAAATATGTCAACTAACCTTCGGCCACCTAACCACTTTAGACTGCTATATTCAATATCCACTCTGGTCAGCGACTGATGATGTTAAGCTTCACACATAATGACACATGACAACAATATCGCTAAAATATTTGAACCAGAGCCAGCATCCCCATATCGATTTCGTCATATCTACCTATTTGCATATCAAACTAAACCCAGTTCGGTACGAACTCAATATTGTCAAGGATACAGTCTGCATCAGAGATACAAGCCTTCAAAACTCTTAATTGAACAAGCTAGTTATCTTGTCAAAGCTAGCTTTGGTTTCTTCTCCTTCTCCCTTAACTTAAATTCCCCACTCCCTGAATCCTTCTATGTACAGTTCTTCCAAATTATGCAACTTCGATATTACTTTGAATGGAATTCTACCGATATTTATACCAGTGTTATCCAACATCCTTAGATTGGTCAATCCTCCTATTTCTATTGAAAACTCCTTCAAACGTGAATTTCTCATATTAAGAATCTCAAGCCTTTTAAATTTTCCTAGTATGGAAGTGTCAATTATTAGATCTTTACACTAGTCTAAACACAAAGCTTGAAGGTTGGTTAGGAGATTGAATTATTCCGGTGGTAATGAAATATTAGTTTCAGAAAGATCTAAAACCATTAACTCATATGGACCTCATATGGACCTCGGAAGAAGTCTCTGGTATATATTTTAGAAAAGTATTACGGTTTAATAAAAAAATCGGGAGTTTTGGACATACCAACTTTTCGGGTAGCTTGCTGATCGGATTCCTCATTAGTGAGATTGCAGAGTAGCCTTCAGGTAATTTACATGGCCAAGCCTCTAAACCACAGCCAGCTTTCACCAAAAATCCATGCCCATCTTCAGATTTTGCAATATTTATGGCTGTATCCCGGACAACATCATGCATCCTTATGTATTTACTGTTTCTACCATCCATAAGCAAGCTAGAATCTTTAAGGTGACTGACCACAGTATCAGCTCTGTCTCTGGCCTCATCAAGTGTTTCAGCAACTTGAAACAATCCTTTTCCAATGGCAAACCTAATTAAGTCTTTTATTGGGATGTCACAGTCTTCTGGGAACAAGCAACATAGCAAGTATAATTTGTAGTCCTCATCTTTCAAGTAATCATAGCTTAATCTTATACATTTGGATGCTTCTAGGATATCGTCCAGGTTGGCAGTTTGGGACTTCTCTAGTAGTTGAGCTGCTCTCTTCCATTCCAACAAGTCTTTATCTCCGAGTGCCCTTGCAACTGCTATCAATGCAATCAGTAAACCCCTACACTCTCCAGCTACCTTCCTAGCCACACCCTCAAAAGAGGGTGATTCAAAAGACATTCTTGCGTTTCTCATAAACAAGGCCCAAGAATCTTGTTCTGAGAGAATGTTGACGGTGATCTTTCTTTGGCACTCCATGGCACAACAGACATTCCTTATCCTTGTGGTCAGGACTTTTGAATTGCACTTTTGAAGGCCCTTGTAGCTAGGTATTCCTATTCTTGATAAATCAATTCTCTCCCAAATGTCGTCCAGGATTATAATGATCTTATTTATTCTCTTTATCTCCTTTCTCAATCTCGCTTCCCGTCCAATTTATGTCTTCTCATGTAATTCGAAGCCCAGTTGCTCCGCCAATGTGCCTTGAATATTTTCCAACTCAGGGTTTTGGGATGCGAAACTGATAATCACATGATCAAAAATTCCACTTTTTTTTCATGTGCAGCTACAAGCTTTACCAGGGTTGTCTTTCCAACACCTCCCATGCCGTAGACACCAATGGCAGTGACCTCATCATCTGTAAATGCCTTCATAGCCTCATATATCACAAGTCTGGTTACTTCAAACACTTTGAAATCTCCTGTGGACTCAATTGTGTCAGGTACTACTTTTGTGCAGACAAATTCCACAATGACTTTAACAAGTTCTTTGTGAGTCCAGCAAGTAATCAAGGGTCAAAAATAAGTGTTAGGTAAATATATACAACCGATTGAAATTGTAGGCGCAATTACAACCATGCTTCATGATACTTACTTATATTATTTGGTGTTCCACCATGAGAAGTTGGCCACTTTGCATAAAGCAACTCTCCATTGCTTCACCTTCTTTGGTTTGTGTCACCGTGAGTTTTCATGCCTGACGAAAGCGTCTCAAAAACTTTGTTTCTGATATCGAACATCAGTAGGATCAACATGGTAAAATAGTGGCAAAACTCTGTTCTGGTCTTTCATGCACTTACAAATCTCTCTAAGTTCCTTCAAACACCAAGTAGAAGAAGCATACCTTTTCGAGAGAACAACAATTGAAAACCTTGATTCTTTGATTTCTGCTATGAGAGTGGGAGAAATAGCTTCCCCAACTTTAACATCTCGATCATCCATGAACGTTCTAACTCCTCTCCGATTGAGGCCAACCTATATGTCAACTGTGATCCCTTTGCAAGTGTCTACACCCCTGAAACTCAAAAAACACATCGTACTTCCAACATGGATCTGATGAAGGATGAGATGCAGAGGCTACTTGGGAGCTGGAGGCCATTGGAAAACCACCACATCAAGACAACAAGCAATCAAGAACAGAAAACAAGAAACTGCATGAACAAGGTCTCAAGTACTTGCAGCTAAAGATGAAACTGCAATATCCGAAATGAGAAAACCCCGTTTGGAGATGAGAGGATAGGAATTGAAGATGAAACTGAGGGTTGTGGAGTCTGAAGTCTGAACTGAACAGCATAAAAGTCAGTTTTGACAAGTCTAACTAGGAGGCTGTGGTGGTTATTTCACAATCTATAGCGATGGTATATGTTGTCAAATAACCATCACATCCTACTAGTTCTCTTTCAACACAAACCTTGGCTGAGGATTACATTACTTTTGGTGATATTTGGTCCATCCCATTTTCTTCTCAAATTCTCATCCTCCAATCTCTCCCTCTCCTCTCTCAGAATGAATTACCGAGGAATTCATCAACCTCAGGAAGAAACCAAAGCTGAAATTGAAGAACAAACCAACGCTGAAATTAATGGTAAGCTACTTACAGATGCAACTGAAACTTCAAAACTGACAGCAAGCCAGGTAACTAAAATCTTAAGAGTTAAAAGCTAAATGACTCGTCAGAAACCAAACACAAACAAGGCACTGACCCAACAATACCAATCAACAAAAGCACCAAACTTTGTTGCTACAAACAATATTCCAATTCAAAAATGTAGACCCAATTTCACAGATACGACACCAATGCAAAATAGAGCTCATGCAACTATCCCAAACCCAAAACCAATCAATACCCAAAAACCCAACAGTGACTTAAAGCTTCTGAGCATGAAATGGAGTGAAAGGAACGTACTTGGTGATGGAGGTGGAGAGGAAGTGGTTTATTCTTCAATTTCAGCTATGGTTTGTTTCTGAGTTTTGTTCATGAATTCTGAGAGAAGGAGATGGACCAAAATGCCACCTAAACTAATGTAAGAGAAATCTTGGCCGTCCATTAAGATTGGATGGGTCAGATCATTTATTAGGAGGAGCACCCTATTTGCTGAAGCCTAATTAGAAACACACAAAAAAGAGAAAACAGGGCAAAACAGAGAGAGGCAACTATCGCAGTTGAGAGACAGAAACATGGCCACAGCAGCTATCAACTTAGCTCTCCTAAAGCCTTTACCTTTCTCTGTTCCCAAGTCTCAAACCCCTTCAAAGTTTAGGGGTTTCACTCTCCGGTGCTCCTCCGCCACCGCTAACGCCGTCTCAGGTCTACCCACTTCTGCTACTCTGCTCTCATTGGTCTCTATAGGAGTTGTAAATATTCAAACTTTATGTGATAATGGTTTCCAATTTTACTGTGAGTTTGGTTTATTGGTGATTAGAGTGAAGGGAAACCGATTGGCTGCCGTGCAAGTATGCAACAGATGATGTTGGTTTTGCTTTTTTGGGCTCAGTGTTGTTATGTAAGATGAGTAAGAACCAATAGGGATGGTATATGGTACACATTAGTATCTCAACCCTTTTGGGTTTTGGCCATTTTTGCTTTAGTTTAATTCTGTGTTGAAAAGTTTGATACTTTTTACAGTGTTGGAATTCCTTAGCTCTTGTAAATTGGAGTACTATGGCTGTTTTGTTCCTTGGTTTGGTTCTCATTGATTGCCTGAAGATGCATTTGGAGGGAGTATGTGGAGATCTTAGTGATGGGATTTGAAAACTTAAAAGAAAGTCTCAGGGATTGTACGAATGTTCTTGTGATAGTACATGTCAGATAAAGATATAGAGTTTTAGTTAACCTGTTTGAGTGCATAAATCTGTAAATTTGACATGTGGTGGTAGTAGTGGTAGCGAGTGTGGGATAGTCCAGAACAATGAAACTGTTGCATGTTAGTCCGTTAGATTTTTCTTCTCTGTGTTTTGTTTATCTGTTTGTTTATTTATTTGTTTTACTCTTTGTGCTTCAGACTTTCCAGAAAGACCTTGGAAGACTTCAGATGCTAGACTTGTGCTTGAAGATGGTTCAATCTGGAAAGCAAAGTCATTTGGTGCTTCAGGAACCCAAGTTGGTGAAGTTGTATTCAATACATCCTTGACCGGGTGGGTTGGCTTGTAATATTTGTATGCATTCTAATTTCTATTAACATCAACTGTCCTGGGGTTTGGAGGCCTCTATCTCCAGTGGTACATCACTTATCCCCCACAAGAAACATAAGAGTTTGCCTTCCTTTGAGAAAATCCATACAATTCTGATCATTTTTTGCATATAAAGTGAGGAGAAGTCCACTTTTGTGGGAATAAAGGAGATATAGTCCTTGCATTAATGGAAGTAGTCATCAATTCAGGCTGTTCATACATCTCTATCACATTTTTTGCAGGTATCAAGAAATTATTACGGACCCAAGTTATGCTGGCCAATTTGTGCTGATGACAAACCCCCAAATTGGAAATACTGGAGTAAATTTTGGTGAGTAGAGTTTCCTTTCGTAATATTTAAGATTTATACCGTCTTTGATATGTTGAAATCTGTTGATACTACTTTCCGTATCAGATGATGAAGAATCAAGGCAGTGCTTCCTTGGTGGTCTAGTGATCAGAAGTTTAAGTATCAGGTATACTTCTTTGTTTAATATTCCAATAGAGACATCAATATTGGAGCTTCACTGGTTGAACTGTTCTCAATTACTTCAATGAACTGCTTCTGTTTGTTGTTCTGCAGTACTTCAAATTATAGATGTGCAGAAACTCTTGGTGATTATTTAGCAGCAAGGAATATCATGGGAATTTGTAAGTTAAAACACTGCTTTAGTCTTGAAGGCACTGATATTTTCAGAATCATGTAACCTGGTGTACGATTCTGTACGTTTTAACTTCTGTTGTTGACCTTTGATGCTGATTGATTATGCTACAGATGATGTTGACACACGAGCTATAACCCGCAGATTAAGACAAGATGGAAGCCTTATTGGTGTTTTAAGCACAGAAGAGACAAAAACAGATGAGGAACTATTGGAAATGTCTCAATCATGGGACATTGTTGGTAAGGATGTCATGGAGTTGGTTAAAATTTGCATAGGTTAAAACTTCATATTTTCTAAATTTAACTTTGCACTTTGCAGGGGTTGACTTAATAAGTGGTGTTTCGTGCAAGACCCCTTATGAATGGGTTGATAAAACTGATTCTGAATGGGAATTTAAGTCCAATAGAAACGATGGAGAGGCTTTTCGTGTAAGTCTGCATAAAGTTCTAGTTTCAAGTAGTCTCGTTCTGTATTTGGTTCTGTCATTTGGTATTAAACTATAAGAGGGAGGAAAATGATAGAAGTATGAGAAGTACTGAGATCACATATTGAAGAGATGATAGATAAAATATTTGAATAGTTTTTGAAGTAAAACAAATACAAATACAAAACAAAAACAAAATTTTCAGTTTTGGTTTCACCTATTATTTTGACTCTTCTATATCTCATCCCTCCTTCATTCCTACCTTCTCACTTGCTCTTCCCTTTACATTTCTGCATCTTACCAATTTTTCAGAGGTTGGTAGTTTAGCCTTAACTGACTTTTTTCTATGGTTATGAATTGAAGGTTGTTGCATATGATTTTGGAATCAAGAGCAACATACTCAGGCGATTGGCTTCCTATGGGTGCAAAATTACTGTGGTGCCTTCAACATGGCCTGCATCAGAGACTCTTAAGATGAAACCAGATGGGGTCCTTTTCAGCAATGGCCCTGGAGACCCATCTGCTGTTCCATATGCTGTTGAAACGGTCAAGGAGATTCTTGGAAAGGTTCCTGTTTTTGGAATTTGCATGGGCCATCAGTTGATTGGCTTGGCATTAGGTGGTACAACTTTTAAAATGAAGTTTGGTCACCACGGAGGAAATCATCCAGTCTGTAATCTTCGTACTGGACATGTTGAGATAAGCGCTCAGGTGTGTAAATTCTATCAGTCACTCACTCTTGTAGAATCTGATACACTTTTCTTAAATTGAATCAGAACTTTTAGAGAACTGAAATGCTTCCTGAAGTAAACATATCTGTGAGCTGTTTTGCTAAATTAAGTTAAGACCATGTATTGACGTATCTACCTTTCATTTTGTGGCAGAATCACAACTATGCGGTTGATCCCAAATCACTTCCAAATGGTGTAGAAGTAACTCATGTCAATCTCAACGATAAAAGCTGTGCTGGCCTTGCTTATCCTGCACGAAACTTAATGTCTATTCAGTACCACCCTGAAGCATCCCCGGGACCTCATGATTCAGATTATGGTAAGTTAAATTGTACTTCTATATACTGATAAACAACTATCAAGTTTATAAATATCTCACTAATGACATGGGTGCTTGCACCAATAGAACAGAACACTCTTAGTGATGAATGTTTCATAGTATATGTAGGAACACCATTACCATCTGAAAGGTGAAGATATAGCTCATAGCACGGGTATCAATTCCCCTGTTGCTTCTTTCCAACTGTTTTCTCAGCTCACGAAACCCAAGTCTGCTTTTTAGAATAGTACAGCCTGCACGAACCTACTTCACGAAAATGACTTTGAGTTGTGGGACTTTTTTGTTGCAGCTTTTAGAGAATTCATTGAGCTGATGAAGAGAGTGAAAGTAAATGCATGAGAAATATCTGCACTCAGCAATTAACTGAGAGATCAACCCTAAAGCAGCGAGGTTTCAAATGGCGATACAGACATCCAGGCTCTGCTAGTGTCTGACTCGATGGGATTAATAATTGCAGTTGCAGATTGCTAGTTAGGACTTGGGAGTGCTTTCCCTTTCTCTACTGTCGGTATGTTTGTGGTATTGTGTAATAGTCGAGATGTTCCCTTGCCATATTTATAACTGGCGTTTGAAGACTAAGTTGCTTAGCCTCCCTGTGTAGCTTGTAACAAAGACCAGTCTCATGAAATCCTGTCAAACGGTTTGATCGTGCTTTATGCTTGGAATTGTTTTCATATCATCACAAATGCATGCCAGGAAATTTTGGATAGTTTGAAAAGTATATTGCTGAATTTTATTGTTTGCTCTTTGGTTTGAAGTTGGCCTCGAATTTTGTACAATAGAAGTTCATGAGCAAGATGTTATTTGTTAATCAAGCAATTGTTGCGTAGTGTACACTACATTGCCCCATGTTCTGTACATTTTTCAAAGGACAAAACTACTGAAGAATATTCATCTGAACACCAAAATTACAGACTTCTCTTGAGTTGGTAACCCTTGGACCCCCTCTTAGTTGATAAAGAAATTGAATAGAGAAAAAGAAAAGGAAAACAGAAAGTCAACTGGCTTGACCTGCAGCCTTATACCTGCAAAGAACCTTGCACCTTAAAACCCTATCCTGAACATAAAACCCTGGCATTACCATAATCTTAACCCTGCTTGAACCATGTGATCTCTGCCTCTCCGTAGACATGTCTTCCATGTAATGTGGATCAAAGCCCCTATTCTCTTCCACCCTCAAAATCCCCAACGGTGGATAGAATGAAAATGCAAGCAAATGAAGCAACCAAATGCATTTGGTAGCTACAAAGAATGCTTGAAGAACTTGCTCAGGCCATGGCCTAGTCCAATTTAATGTTGTAATGATGCAACTCATCTTCTGATCACAGAACTTGCTGAATTCCTCACAGTAATACTTTGTTCCCTTCCTCAATACTTCATTCCAACTTAAGTTTCTTAGTGCCACGAACGAAGAAAACTGCGCTTGGCGATCCTGTTGAGGATCTAGCAGCTTAGGTGAGCCATGCTTCTGAAACACACAGTTCTCAAAGTCTTGGTAGAGTGACTGGTTTATGATGGCTTCCAAGTGGTATGACACAGCTTTCGAATACTTGGAATTCAATGACAATTTGAATGGTTGGAGAAGCATGTTCAAATTCTCCACCAAGTTGTTATCTGTCAGTTCAATTTGTGCTACAAGCATTTTGCAGAATTGTCTTACCGAAAGTCTTGCTTCGGATACTATCTGCAGGAAACCTTCTACCATTACTTCCTCACTGACCGGCATTAAGTTTTCTGCAATCCCATTATTGGTTTTTCCTGGTCTGTTTGGGAAATTGCCAATAGTTTCTGGCATTTGGAAATTCTGATTAGCATGTGTTGCTTGTCTCAAAGCCTTCTTCAACTCTTCACAGTAAGTTTCCAAGTACTCCAGCTTCTGCTTCAGCTCTCCAAGTGAAGATCTCATCTCAGAAACCTCCTTCAACGCCAAGTCTCGATTCTCATTTGCTTGTATAAGCTCTTTCTTCAATACTTCCACTGACATTATCCCAAAATCCTTGTAGACTTGAGAAACTTCCTCGGATTCTGTCCTGGTTGGAGAGCCTCCATTCTTGTGCTTCTTCTTTAACCGCGGAAACAACCAAGACATCATTCCCCTATTTTTTGGTTGTGGCTGCGTTGTGGATACATGGGAATCTGTTAAGGGCACAACAATGTTAGAATTCCTGCTGTTCCTGGTTGTGATTTCCGGTTCACTGGATATAGTTGCAGGCTTGCACCTATTACAAGATGAGATTGAGTTGAAATCCCCCAAACTGTTTCTCCTATTTGACCTGAAGTACTCAATACCTGGTGATGTTTGAAGCACAGTGATGTTGTTTGCACATGAGCCAGTGACAGATTTGTTATCCTCAGCTGGACAAATGTGGGATTCAAAGTTGGATAAATCAGAAGGAAACCCTTTTCTAGAAGATGAGTTTTCCTTGTAATTTGACACAACTGATTCATCCCCATTTCCTTCTAGCCCATACTCGTCCCAACTTTCGGATAACGTTCTGTTCTTCATCCGATTTTGAAGATACCCCGATGAAGGTTCGTCTTCATAACTCTGTAAAATGACTCCAAATTTAGTAAATTCAACGGTAACTCAGAACATTGCTCATGCATTTCATTAAATCCAGTTCAAGATTTCAACTTTATAATATTAGTCATTACTCATTACATAGAAAAATTTAAAATGTCTACAAACTTGATGTGTACTTCTCCAATGTTAGGTATTCAACCAAAAATAACCTAAAAACTATTTCTAGAACAGAAATGCATTATAGAAGTCCTTGAGGTAGTTCAACCATAAGAAATATTACACTAATGAAATTTTTTTTCACTAAAACTAGTCCTACAAAATATTGAACCTTCAAACTTAGGACTGAAACTAAATGATGAAGTGAAGAGACACATTGGAGTAGCAATGACTAACTGTCTCACAAGAACAAACATAACACAGAAAAAGCTCCAAACTTTATGAGTAAAAAGCAAGAAACAGGGTAAAACAGAATCAACTCACAGGCGTGAAAACAGGGTAGTCCTGAGCGGAGAAGTGAGAAGCATGGCGTGAGTTAGCTGGGGAAGCAGAAGAAGGGAACCTGAGATTTGCAGGGCTGCCTCCTTGAACCAAAGCAGCATGAAGAGCTCTAAGCTCCACAGCTTTGGCAATGGCTGCTTGGATTTCCACTCTGTTAATCTCACTGTTTTTGATGTTGTTGTTTTGGTCAGGGAAAATTCTGGTGTCAGTAGCCATGAATGGAACAAAGAAAACAACAAAAGGAAGAAGTTGGTGGGAAATTCTTGTTCACTCAGAGAAACAGAACAAAATAAGAGGATGATGAACAAGTGGGTGGTAAACCAATGCCTGGATTTGGTTTGTAATAGAGAGAGAGAGAGAGAGAGAGAGAGAGAGGGAACACAAAAGCTTGAAGCAAATGAGTTGGTTTTGGCTTGGCGTGTTGTTAATGGATTTTTTTGATAGAATGGGGAGAGAGCATGTGAAGCGAGAAAGGAAAGGTAGACCAGATTACCAAAATGCCCATGGTTTCCTAGAATGACCATGTAGCCAAACGTGAGGTGGTGGTGGTGGTGGTGCTGTTACATGTTGTTCAATTTCAAGTCTTCAACTTTATTTTGAAGTTGAATTGTATATGTTGATTTCACCTGCTTTCATTTTCTTGGTGTTCATGTTGACATTATCATGAGTATAATAGTTACATGATGATATGTAAGAGCATCTTTAGCATCTTCTTTAAAATTTCTTTAAAATGAGAAAACAAAAATTAAATTTTCTAAAAATATTATGCTCAAATTTTAACAGCTTCTCTATTTTAAAGATTTAACATTTATTAGAACAACAAAATATGGTACATCATAATTAATTATGACCAAAAGAGATTATATATTTTATTGTAACAACAAAATAATTTATAAAATATTCTATTTTTGTAAAAATTTTGTTTGAGCCCGTGAAGAATTAAATTTTGGAGAATGAAAGCTTTGCTGCAAATTTGGGAAAGCAATGCTCATTTTTCTTCTCCATCCTCATTTTAGGGAATGAGATGAGGAAGCTGTTGGACCTAAAAAATACTCAATATTCTCTAAATTTGACAAAATTCAAAAAATGAGGAAGCTGCTGAAGATGCTCTAATACCACTCAGATCTTGAAAAAGACTAGTGTTTTATGCAGAGTTCCTCAAAAACTGGGTTTAATTTGATTAATTTTCTCTACAAAAAGCACAAAATGCTTTCTAAGATACCTATATGAGGATCATAGATATGTATTTTAACCTAAAAGAAGCTAAAGCAATGAAAAAGAATAACTTCTACCACTGCTAGGTCAAAGTGTTTAAAGATCAAAGTTATTCATTATAGCAAAATGTTACGGTTCACTCCCATCTCGAGCCCTGTATCTTCGGATTCAGATATAAAGAGTGTTAATCAGAAGACAATCTGTGATAACATTAACAACAAAATTAGCTTCGTATCTACGATAAATCGATCGATAAGTAGTAGAATGAGAGATAGTGTGAGTTGTCCAAATGCCGAAAGGAAGTAGTGGACAGAAATATCCAAACCTTCCAAAGTTGAAACACTCGTTGTCTTGCTTTTCTGTAATCAAGTGAATCTTGCAGAGCATGGTGCTACAGCGGGGACAAAATGGGGACTTCAACAAGGGCATCTCTAGAAATAACAAAAAACTCTTTGATCTAATGTAAGGTTCACTTGGTTGGTACGACTGGGCATATTCGGATCGGGCCGATTTTAGGTCTAAACTGAATCTAAACCGATTTATTCGGATTTTTAAATTTTTCACCCGAAACTGAATTATGAACACCTTTAACCAAATATTCGGGCCACCTGAACATTTAGTTCGGGTCGGGTCAGTTTTGGTTTGCGATGGCCACCCTAACACCTTTAACATTATAAGTTCATGTCAGAAAAATCGTTGAATCGCCAAATCCCCACAAGGCAGTATCTCAGTATTTGGTGAAGACTATATCTGAACCACATGGCCGAATCCCCATAAGACAGAAACTCAATATCTATTCGCTAGCAGATCCCCACAAAACTAGATCTGAAAACAAAACGAAGAAAATAAGGATCCATTGTTATGAAATGATATATTTTTGAATCGAAGAATGAATACAGAGGAAGGGATGAAGAGAAAACATGAGAATACATGAGAAAGTGAGAATTCGAGGATTAGATTTTTAGGTTTGCGATGAACAATTTGAGATGTTTGAGAGGGAGAGGCATTGAGAGTGAGGTGGCAGATTTTTAGGGTTAGAGAGTGAGAGACTGAACAAATGAGTAGTGTTTTTTTTTTCTATTTATATCAAGAAATTCAGTGTGGGAAGGTACACAATAAAGATTTGTTTAAACTAATAAAAATTTGTCATGTATAATTTTCTTTAATTATAATTATTAATTTAAATATCAGATCAGATAGGATTTATGAGGGTCGAACCGTAAAAAAATCGTATCCAAACTGGTTTAAATCGGATCAGGCCGATTTTAAGGCTTTTTCACCCAGTATTTTCAGATCGGTCAACCAACCGTTTAGTTTTTTGGTTTTTTCAGGTTGTTCTGTTTTTTTTGGGTTTCCGCCCACCCCTATTGGTTGGTTGTTTTATTATAACTAATCTGCTTTAAAATACTAATTATCTTAAGCCAAAATTAACTTTCTGAAGCAACCAAATCACCAACTCAAAAGTAGTGTGTTGATTTGTCAACCTCCACACGCAAAAAATGTGCTTCTTTTGTTATTCATCTCGATTATGGTTTAACTAATACTTGTTTAAAAATTGTTACATCGGAATGCTTTCGATGCGAATTGTTAAGTTTACGTACTCAATTAATTGTTCAATTGTTGTTCCATTAAATAAGTTGAAATTAACTTTTAGTTGTAATATTCTTCTTGCTTTTTAGTTGTGTTGAATTGTTAATTGTCGTGTTAAACTGCCGATATTAGTATCATTCACCAACTCAATCAAGTATGACGTAGTTTAGCCAATAAGCAATGTCAATTAACAATTAAGCTAGATGTCTACGATCTTATTTAGTGATAATTAATATTGGAATATTAGATATGATAAAAAAAAAGAAAGAAATGTGCTATGGATGCATGGTCAAATGCTACTCTTCCTTTGATTCAAAGCAAATGCTCAATATAAACAATCATTCCTCCATCCATAACGATGAACTGTGTCAAACGTAGTTAAGAGTTTTATAACATAAACATATGCTATAGAGAATTGGTTCAGCTTAATTTGGTATATCTTTCATTGGACACGAAGGAATATATCTAACACGAGAAGAGGCAAAGATACAACCAAGTACTAGCGCCAACAGAAATATACAGGCAACCATTGTTTTCTTCTTTCTAGTGAAATGTCCTGCTCAATCAAAACAAGAATAGCTTATTGGTTCTACTACTTTGTGAACTGCCTAGCAATTGGCTAAGCTAGTTGGTTGCCATGTACAATACAACTATTCTTTGGCCTCTGCCAATATGTCATTTTCAAGTATATATTCTTCCCCATGTTAAAAGCAAAAGCACAGAGCTAGATTATATATACCAAGCTGTTGCTGGGTTTGTCTTCTTTTTGTTGTTCGATCCTAGTAAAAGGGGATTCTGGTTTAACCCATTTGATCACCCTTTTCCTCATCACCATTACTTAATTCAAACACAGTTTTTTATGTAAACTTGTTATTGTTATCTAGCTAGCTAGTTGTGGCATCTTGGTTCTTTCTGGGGATTCATCTTGTGTCTGGTTTACTTCTTCTAATTCTGCATTAAGCTTCTGCTTTGTCTAATTACCTGTCTTCATGTCTGAGTTGTTGTTCATAGTATCAAGTTTTGATAGAACTTTGAAATGAGACTTTCATCTTTTTATTATTAAATTGATGACAACCTGAATTCTCTCGTATCCTACTTTGTCATAATGGTTAGACGAAATGTTTAACTTTTAAATTCTCTGGAAAACAATGGCGTCATGATGACAGGTTTTTAAGTCTGCATCAAATAAACTTTTTTTATCGTTAATAGTATTGAGCAAATATGGTATCGTATAGGGTCGAAAATTGAGGATACCTCGCAAAATAAGCGTGAGTATAGACAAAATATACAATATATACAATTAAATACATTTTACAATTAAATAAGGGTTAACAAATAAGTTATATCCTAACATGCGAAATAAACAAAACCTAAACTACTATATACAATGATTAACTCACAAAACATTTAATCAACTTTATATAATCATGTAACCACATGATTTTAACTTAAATAATCTAAATCGTTCAAACATATAATCGAAACAAGTTCTTCTAAGTCTCAAGTGATTTTACCAACGAGGATTATTCTTCACCGTAAACACTTCTAAAATCTCTTAAGTATCTTACCACGCAGAATCAATACAAAAGAAATTATAAAATAAGAATTTGAACATGCTCAGATACTTTTTACCAACGTGGATTATTCTAGCATCCTTACAAGCAACTTAGATCAATCCATCTCTTAGTTCATGTATTACCAACGTGAAATTTACACAAACTATAAACATATTCAAGCATAATTAAATCATAGAAGAAATTTCAGTTTACCCCACTAATCTTTAGTGTCAAAATCATTTCAGTCCTGTAACTTTTTTTTCAATCAGTTGGCCCCCTTAACTTTCGTAAATATACCAGTTGGTTTCAATTTTTGAATTTCCCTAGAACGTGAGGTCACCAAATCTGACAAAAAACTTATAATTCAGTTTTATCTCTCCTCAAAAGGGTAAAAAAGTCAATTTGATAAAATATTATTAAAGATAAAAAAATGCATCTATTTGGCAAAATTACATCTTATAATCCTAACAACAAAATCGACCATAAAATAGGTCTGTAACATCAAAAATCCTTAAAAAAAGATTATGTAAAAATTCGAACAAAATCTATGACAACAACACACAAATTGTACAAAATAACCATCAATTTTTCATAAAATCTGCATACAATCATGTTCATAATTATCAAAAGTAACAACCAAATAGATGCATATTAGTGTGTTTACATCCAACTAACAAAAACCAACAGTTTGGATTCAGCTGCACAAAAAACTAGCTCTAATCATCTATACAAAAGATCAGACATTTCATTGAAAATGAGGGGTTAAAGCTGAATTATGGGTCCTTCGTCAGCTTTGGTGATGTCACATTCGAGGAAATCCAAAAAATTGAAACCAACTGATGTATTTACGAAAGTTAAAGGAGCAAACTGATTTTAAAAAAGTTACATGACTGAACTGATTTTGCACAAAAGATTAGGAGGGTAAACTGAACTTTTCTCAAAGTTAAAGGAGCAAATTGATTTTAAAAAAGTTACAGGATTGAACTGATTTTGGCACAAAAGATTAGAGGGTAAACTGAAATTTTCTCTAAATCATAAATTATCAATCTCACATAATCACAACTTAGATCACTTAAAGCATCCTAAATCACGCAACCACATATATTATATAAAACTGGAAATTTAAGAACTCATAGCAAAATCAATCATAGATCTAACTCAAGAACATAAAATAAATATGAATTAAAAATGAAGTACTTGAATATAAACTAAAAGAAAAAACATGACTGACTGAGTTAGGATTACAATTTTTAGATGAGCAGACGAAGAACGCGTCAAGTAGGGGTGGCCATACGAAACCGAAAACCGAAAAAAACCGAACCAAAACCGAAAAAAAACCGAACCGGAAGACAAACCGAACTGAAAAACAAAAACCTGACCGAACCGGGTATGTATGGTCCGGTTTGTGGTTTGGGGTCCGTAGAAACCGGACCGGACCGAAAAACCGTAAAAAACATAAATAAATAAACTCATGAATTAAAATGACTTTAATTATGTAGTAGGAAGGAAAAAGACTTTAATTATGGAAGAAAAATTATCAAAAATCTCGTAATATAATATGTGTTAGGAATGGTGAAATATGGCTATGGTTTAAAAATCATGTAATTCGGGCAATGTCTCGGTGCCGATAGTAGCGGTCAACCTTATTTACAATTATTATTCCATTTGAGGAGCCCTATCGTCGGAAGGTAAATGTCCCAAAAATTTTATATGGGCGGTTGCGTCTCATCTACGTGAGTGTTTTTCGTGTAGAAGGTTTGACAAAAATACGTAATATAGAGGTAGATATGAGTGTTTCCGTGTGATAAGTGACGATGGATCAGGGTTGACCGTTTCGATCGAGCCCTTAACTTTGTCGGATCCAGTTGAATTTTTTTCCACATACATCTTTCGTCATAATGATCATATCTGACAGTCGAATTTTAATTTTTGACTTTTAGTCATCAGAATCACAATATGCATAATAATGTTGTATAACTTGTTTATTAGTTTTAAGCAAATGCATAACTTTATGAACCAACTCTACATAGAAGCAAAATTATCAAAAAACTCGTGAAATAAGATGTGTTCGGAATGATGAAATACAAGTCTGGTTAAAGAATCACGTAATTCGAGTAACGTCTCGGTGCCAATTGTAGCGGTCAACCCTATTTACCTTTATTATTCCCTAGGGGGAGCCCTATCGTTGGAAGGTAAATGTCATAAAATTTTTATATGGACAGTTGCGTCTCATCTACGTGAGTGTTTTTCGTGTAGAAGGTTTGACAAAAATATGTAATATAGAGGTAGATATGAGTGTTTCCGTGTGATAAGTGACGATGGATCAGGGTTGATCGTTCTGATCGAGCCCTTAACTTTGTCGGATCCAGTTGAATTTCTTTTCACAGACATCTTTTGTCATAATGATCATATCTGACGGTCGAATTTTAATTTTTGACTTTTAGTCATCGGAATCACAATATGCATACTAATGTTGTATAACTTGTTTATTAGGTTTTAAATAAATGCACAACTTTATATCAAAAAACTTGTGAAATAAGATGTGTTCGGAATGATGAAATACAGCTCTGGTTAAAAAATCACGTAATTCGGGTAACGTCTTGGTGCCGATTATAGCGGTGAACCCTATTTACCTTTGTTATTCCCTATGGGGAGCCCTATTGTCGGAAGGTAAATGTCCCAAAATTTTTATATGGGCGGTTGCGTCTCATCTACGTGAGTGTTTTTCATGTAGAAGGTTTGACAAAAATACGTAATATAGAGGTAGATATGAGTGTTTCCGTGTGATAAGTGACGATGGATCAGGGTTGACCGTTTCGATCAAGCCCTTAACTTTGTCGGATCCAGTTGAATTTTTTTCCACGGACATCTTTTGTCATAATGATCATATCTGACGGTCGAATTTTAATTTTTGACTTTTAGTCATCGGAATCACAATATGCATACTAATGTTGTATAATTTGTTTAGTAGTTTGTAAATAAATGTGCAACTTTGTGAACCATAATCATTTTTCACTATAATCATAATAAGAAAAAAAATTATCAATTTGAAAAAAAAAACCGAACCGCACCGAACCGTAGGTGTGGTTTGGTTTGCGGTTTGGCCTCTTGAATAGTAAAAAACTGAACCGAACCAGACTGAAATATAACATTGGTTTGGTTCGCGGTTTGGGGTATAAACCGAACCGAAGTGGACCGGAGCCAGCCCTAGTGTCAAGAACTCCGCCAAGAACACCAAGAAGGAAATCGGCGACGAAGACTAAAAAGAAACTAAAACTTTAAAACTAAGAACTAGAGAGAAAGCTACACATATGAAGCTTTGCTTGGGTGAAGAAGGGATACTTGAGAAGTGCACAAGGATGTCCTTATACAGTGAAAATCCTGGTGAAAACCTTCTTTAAAATCGATGTGGGATTTATGCACACATATTGAAATTTTTGTTTTTTACCTTTTTATTTTTGGCAGAATGACCTTCCCTCCTTGTGATGGACATAACTTCCTCTTATTAAGGTTGTAATGGGGCTCGGCTAGAGGTATGAATTTATGTATAAGTGAGTTACAACACTTCTAAGGACCCAGCAGAGCATTCTTCAATCACATTATGTGGCCAAAACGTCTTTTGGACCTCCAAAACGTTACTACACCTCCTTACACAAAATGAAACAGAACAAAGCCCAAATATTTTTATTTTTAGGTCTTCCATCATACACCAAAACTCCTGTTTCACAATAAAATGACAATGTCCAATTTATTTTTTGTAATTTATGCCAAAATTTCTTTTGAATTTTTCTTTTACTTTCCAAGGTATTTTTTTCTTTTACACAAGGACATTTTACAAACGAATGAACTTCAATTCCCCCACACTTGAACTTTATCATCACGTCCATGTAGTCTTCACAAAATACTCTACTAAGCCTAAAGGACAAGATAGAGATATGCTATACGAAGTTCGGGTAAAAATTACGTGGGTGAAGACAAAAAGGTTTAACGTAGGCTCAAGGGGGTTCAAACAAATGGGTGTGCCGCACACACAAATATGAACACAAGCTTGTTTGGCAGTGATGTTCATCATATTAAGTTCTTCCTTTTTATTTCCATGATCAAGACATATATATAATGACTATAAGTTTTGAAATTCATAAGAAATGAGTTCTAGTTTCTACAGTCATTTAAAAATTACATGGATGAAATTCACGAGAATTTTGACCAAAACATGAACAAATTAAAGACAGAAGCCCTAGATCCAAAACCAGAAAATCAAACATTACAGTGGAGAGAATAAACCTGTAAATTCGTTGCCAGAAAACTAGAGTTGGGCACACAAATCGAATAACGCAACGACAGATCCAGAAAAGCGATCGACTCCGAGGGACTGAGAGCAGTTGAAAGATCAAGACCGCGAGCAGTTGAGAGAGTATGAAAGATGAAAGTGAGGGAAGAAAAAAACACTAACTCTCACTACCCCTTAAATAGCAGGACATGAAGAATGATTGTCGTTCCACGTCTGACCACCCACCGTCAAATACATGTCACATGTCCAACCCTTAGCCATTATTGATGCAAAAACCGAGGAGGCGTATCGGTTACCACAACCATCATCACGAACAGGCACGTGCGTCAGTAAGGCCGCCAACCGCCCAAGTACCCACTACATGCAATCCATGTGGCGAAGGGAAGACCAAGGGAACAAGAACGACAGGTGCCTTACCACTACTTGAGACCAGTGCTCTCTCGTAAGAGAACGATAGGTGTCTTACTGCTACTTGAGACCAGCGCTCTCTCGTAGCTGTAAGAGAACGACAGGTGTATTACCACTACTTGAGACTAGCGCTCTCTCGTAGCCGTAAGAGAATGACATATGCCTTACCACTACTTGACACCAGCGCTCTCTTGTAGCTGTAAAAGAATGACAGGGGCCTTACCGTTACTTGAGACTAGCGCTTTCTCGTAATTGTAAGAGAACGACAAGTGTCTTACCACTACTTGAGACCAGCGCTCTCTTGTAGCAGTAAAAGAATGACAACGAGCCACCGCTCTCTGCCACCAAAGAGGGAACAACCAAAAAGATCCCAACATTTCCCAAAATTAACGACAACAAACGTTGGGAGACTTCTTGTTAGGAGAGTAGAGGGACTCCAGGACCCGTAAATGGGTCCGCTAGTTACGGCCAACTCTAAGTAGATAACTCCCCAGCTAAGAAGCCCCTCTTAGACTGGGGACATGGGAGACTTATTGGCATACATTGTAACACCCCGTACCTGAAAGTTACCTTTTTACAGGGGTGTACGAGTTACCGAGAGCTTTTAACTACGACCGATGAATTTATAAGTTATTGCTCAAGTTTATTTTTGAGTTTTTCCTAAACTCTCCAAATTCCTCATTTTATGACATGAAGTCGTAGTACGTGTCAACATGAGTCTCTCGGTATTTTCAGAATATTTTTCCGAGCTTTCGTCTATTTTCTACGAATTTCTGAAGGTTTTGGTAATTTTTAATTACCATTTCAGTAAATAAGTTTTACAATTTAACTATTTACTTTTTATCTTCTTTAAATCTGGACCGTTAGATCTATTGGGGAATTGACTTGGGCCGTCTATTTTTACAAAAATAGTTGGGAGAGGGTTGACTCGGTCAGACCCGCCCCCCCGAATCTCTCTCTTTCTCTGCTTCTCCCTCCTATCTCCTCCACCTCTTGTCTTCTTCTCCGGTGAGCCGCCGTCCGGCCACCCCACGCCGGCGGACCATCACTAAAACATCCCTCTTCCTCTCCTTGACAAAAACCCCAAAGAAATTTCTTCAGGCAATTGATGTAGAGGGAGATCGCTTGAGTTGAGGAGTTTCGGTGTTTACCATTTTCTAGCGAGTTCAGGCGGCGACAATGACAGTAAGGGGTAGGGTTCTTCTTCCCTTGTCTTATTCTTCCTTTCTCTGCCTTTATTTCCTTCGAATCGGAGCCTAATCGGAAATTCCCTCTTTCCCTCTTTTCTGTGTTTGACGGCGAGTCACTGACGATGAGGTTTTGGACCTCTGGTGGGCTCTTTGTGCCCAGACGGTGACGACAATGCATTTGGGGACCAGACACGAGGAGAATAAGGTCAGGGCAGCATTGGAGAAGCTGCTGGAAAGATTGGAGGGAGTGGTGGAGGATGATGGTGGCGGTCAGACCAAGCCAAAGGCTCTGCCTGGGAAAGAATCTGGCGAGTGAGCTACCGGATTCAAGGGTCAAGGTGAGGTTCTAGTTCTAGGCATTTGTGTGTTTTACTGTGTGGTGGTTGTGCTGTGATTAGGTCCTAATTTTAGTCTGTTTGTTTGCATGTATGTCGAGAACTTGGAAAAATGAAGCTACGGCGAAGCCATAGCCGTTTTCTGAAAAGATTGCCGGAATCCGGTAAAGAAGCATAAATTTCCGACACAAAGCCGAAGAGCCTGCCTCGGCGTGGTGAGTTGCCAGACGGGACCAAAGACGCATGAAAACCCTAACTTTTGATAGACGCGTGTGAGGCTCGTTCTAAGCGCAATCAGTGAGAAGTGTTGATATTATCTCAACTTAATCACATTAATGGTGCTGAGATTTATTCACAAAATGTCTTGATACAATTAGGTTTTATTCACATATATGATCCACTCATATGAGATCAATTCCTGTCGAGCAAGTCCAACACGCCTCCTCATGTGCAACCTAACTGTGGACTAAACAAATCAGAACTTTCAGATGGCAAGATAAGATGCTCGTGCCAGGTGAAAGAAGGAAAAAAAAGAAACCGTAATCAGACACATAAGAATTGGAGAAGAAATAAGAGAGAGCTCTGCTCTGATATCAGGCTAAACAACGACAAGAGTGACTCGTAGATCATCCTTGTACGTATCAATGTTGTCTCAACTTAACTACCTTTAAGAGTTTAAGGTATTGGACTTTATTCACAAAATACCTTGATATAGTTGAGTATGATCCACTCATTTATAAGTTATATATTATTTGATATTTATATGACATGGGATCGAATTCCCGTGTCACGTCCATCACAACAGATGATCAAAAAAGATAGAAGAACCAACTACGGACAATTGCAAGTGATTTTTTTGGTTCTTTTGAAACTTGTTGGAGCAGAAAACTTCTGAGTTGAGATTGACTCTCCAACGAATGTAATCTACAGCGTGAGTCATTCCTAGATTGATCGAGAAGCCTTACACCGGTAGGGGTACCTCGATACTCCACACCTCCTTATATAGTAGTTGCACATGTGAAACTGCCGGACATTTACTTTGCTGTTACGTTCACATTTACTCTCCTACTACCGACAGTAATCATGTTCTCATTGAATGTTGTAACAGCTGATGTACTTACAAACATACTTACACCCCATTAGTATCGCTCGCATTTACTAGTCATTCATTACCATGTTATAACATCTGATGTACCTAATGCGCATTAAAATTGTCCCAAGAATGCCAAGGAATTATTCTTACTCCCACAATGCCCCCAAATTTCTTCTTTTGATATCTGATTCAAAAGAGAAATTTTTATTTGCAGTTGTTTTCTTATTGTCACCGCACTCCACACTCATTGCTTTAACCCCACGCATGCATTGTGTCTCACCCATTCCACTCGTGCACTTGCTGAATTTTTCACGTTTGCTACATTCGTGTCATTTGCTGCATTCGCCGCACTTGCCGCGACTGATTTGACTCACACTGCTGCGGACTTGTCATGTGCTGCATTTGTCGCGCTTTTCGTGGCTGCTTCAACACATGCTGCCGCAGACTTTCCTGCGCCCACATGTTGTACCTTGCACTTTGCAACCTGCCATTTTACGCGTCTTGCCCCCTTGTGCGCTCGCCTTGTGCTTTATGTGCGTTGTTTCTGTGCATCACAACTCAACTTCCTTTTTAATCTTTTTCCTGCTTTTTTGGGTGTGAACCTTTTCTTGTTGAAGTTTCTGCCTTCGCTACAAGATTTGCCCAATTCCTTGGCATGACTGGCATTGATTCTCTTTTTATCTATCGATGTTTCCCTGACTTCCTTTGGCATGAGTTTGCCCAATTCCTTTTCGAACCTCATGAACAATATTTTATCCATGTAAAATAATTGGGTTCGACCGAACTTGTGTATGCCCTAGACATGGGCGTTTAATGGAGGATCATCAGACACCTAACGTGTAACATGCTGAGATTAGGGAAGCATGTGCGACAACCTGCCATAAGTACACCCACAGCCTTTGTATATGAGATTCCTGAACACACAAAAACACGGGTGCACAAACGGAAAAATACACCACTCGCGATGCATAACAGAAACGTGAGGGTGACAAACAATACACCACTCGCGGCGTCGAACGCACACGAGGGTGGCAAACAATACACCACTTGCTGCACCGAACGCTAACATGAGGGTGGCGAACAATACAACACTCGCGGTGCCAAATGCACATGAGGGTGGCGAACAATACACCACTCGTGGCGCCGAACGCAAACACGAGGGTGGTGAACAATACACCACTCGCTGCGCCGAACACAAACACGATGGTGGCGAACAATACATCACTTGCGGCGCCGAACGCATACGAGGGTGGCGAACAATACACCACTCGTGGCTCCGAACGCACACGAGGGTGGCAAACAATACACCACTAGTTGCGCCGAAGGCAAACACTAGGGTGGCGAATAATACACCACTCGCGACGCCGAACGCATACGAGGGTGGTGAACAATACATCACTCGCGGCGCCGAACGCACACGAGGGTGGCAAACAGGTTTTTCCTTCTGGTGGCAAGCACAAAACACAAAACTGAACCGAAACAACTCACAATTATGAACAAAACACAAATTTATTCAATAAGTGAGTAACAAAAGACTGTTCCATGAAAAATTTGACACTTCAGAATACATACTCCTTAATTCACACATAACACTTCGTCAAATAAATCACATTCCATGGGTGCGAAAGCGGACACCTTTGCACAATTGTGCTGACTCATGCGTTTAACATAACTCATTATTGCTGAATTTAAACGATTAGTCATTGCACATTAAAAATGACAAAATTTGCATTTGGTTTCTACCATACTTATGATCATAATTTATTTTCATGCATGACTTCATTTTCATGGTCGTTATTCATGTCGAATTAACGACTTAACTAATTGTCAATTAAAGGTGCAGAACAAGTTACCACCCACTCAATCGCTCTCGTTTCTTTAGCAAGAGGAAACAACATTTTCACCTTGAAACGACAATTTGCTCGACCACAAGCTGTGTTTCGTGGGTGATCCCTCAATTCGATACCTTGCAAGCTCATGTCAAATTCACGTTTGCATCACACCTCCTCGACCACAAGTTACGTTTAGTGGCGCTTGCATTTACTAACCATTCATTACCGCATTGACGTTTCCTCGGGTTGTATTTATCGTTAGGGGCTCCTCTTCTGCACCAACCCAATGTGCATTATCTCTGTCCTGCCAAAGAATTATTCTCACCCCCATAATGCCCCCAAATTTCCTCTTTTGACATTCGACTCAGAAGAGAAATTTCTGTCGTTGAACGTCGCCAAAGCCCACTTGCCTGGCGGTTGTGTTTGCTACACTTGTTACGTCTACAACTCCTACTTTTTTATCACCAAAGATTACTACGCGCAACACCTATGTTTCGACCACGGCATTTGCAGCGTTGGTCGCGGTTGCCCTTGCAACGTTCATCATTTTTGCCGTGATTGCGCTTGCGGCGTTCGCCGCATTTGCCTCAGTCATTCCAATGCAGCGAACTACTACGCCTCAACACTTATGTTTTGACCACGACATTTGAAGCGTTTTCCGCGGTTGTGCGTTCGCCGTGTTTTCCTCACTCGCCTCATTCGTTCCAATGCAGCGAACATGTCCCCACTCGCTCAAGGGTCTTGGTTTTGATCACGGGCGACTTCTACAACACGACCACGACATATGTAACGTTTTTTGCAGTTGAGCCTGCAGCACCACGTTTGCCTTTGTTACACCTGCAACGTTCACTGCGTTTGCCTCACTCGCTTGGGGTTTCCCCTAATCCTCCCAAGTTTCATATTCCTTCGGGTTCACCTAAGCTGCCTTGCAGGTTTCAGATTCCTTCTAGTTCTAGGACTACTTTTCCAACATAAATTAGGTCTTCTTGTTTTACCCTATATTAACACTTGTGACGCATGTGTCTTCTCCAACTCATGATTGTAGTCAAGATCGCGTTCTCCTTCGCGGCGTTCGCATCAGCCTTCTCTCGTCTCCCACGGCATTTGCTCTCGCCTCTGTGTTGTCTCGCTCTCCTATGGCATTCGACCCTCAAGTTGTGTGTTGCCTCTTGCGCCTACACACCATTCTACTTATGCTACCACGTCTTGCTCGTGTTTTAACTTCTTGCTACGATATCTCCAGATCCGACTCTGCCATCACCTTTTTAGGGAAAGATGTTTCCCACAGACGGCGTCAATTGTTGGAGCAGAAAACTTTCGAGTTGAGGTTGACTCTGTAACGAATGTAATCTACGGCGTGAGTCGTTCCTGGATTGATCGAGAAGCCTTACACTGGGTGGGGGTACCTGCAAAAGACACTCCGACGCTCAAGTCAGTGTTTGCAGGAGGTATGTTTTTCTCTTAGTTTCTTCCTCCCTTACCTCGATACTCCACACCTCCTTATATAGTAGTTGCACAGGTGAAACTGCCAGACATTTACTTTGTTGTTACGTTCACATTTACTCTCCTACTAACGACAGTAATCATGTCCTCATTGAATAACGTAACAACTGATGTACTTACAAACATACTTACACCCCATTAGTATCGCTCCCATTTACTAGTCATTCATTACCATGTTATAACAGCTGATGTACCTAATGCGCATTAAAACTGTCCTAAACATGCCAAGAAATTATTCTTACTCCCACAAGACTTGGAAGGACAGATGGACACTGAATAAATTCAAATCTTTTCTCACAGAAGGACATTATATTTCAACCTCAATAATGCAAAAACAAGTATAACTCCATATATATCATCCATGAATGCATTTGAAGCCTGAATGCCTCATTTCTTGAAAACCAGGCAAAATCTCGTTTCCAAAACCAGAACTACGTTTATTGAACTTGATATCCAAAATCCGAGCCCTCAGGGTATTCAACTTTTGAATTCTGTGTCTATTTCTGAAGTTGTTCAGTTTTGCATGATACAGGCAACTTTGTTCATAGCATAGCAGGTGTTAATTTATCAGTAACAAGTAATTTAACTTCCTGGAAGAAATGGAGAGAAAATTTACAACTGACAAGCTGGTTGAAGCTGATGACACAATATAAAAAGATACAAAACTAAACTACATGTTTTACCAACTTAACTTATAAAAGCCTTGCTCCAGTATATGGGGATGGACAAGGTGGAACATGTACATCCACTACTCCTTCAAGCATCTGCACAACCATCCTCATTGTGGATCGAAGAGACGGGGTCTTGAATGCACCACATAGAAATCATCACAATATTTTCTAAGGCCTTCGGTACATCATCCAATGCCTCAGCTTCTTGATCTAGAGCCTCACCTAATACACCTTTTCGATAGGAATCGTGAACCCAATTGGCTAAAATTGCTGTCTCTTCGCATTTGTTTTGCATATCAACATTTCTCCTACAGAAGATGATCTCAAGCAGCACAACTCCGAAGCTATAGACATCGACTTTGGTAGTGATTGGCATGTTTCGAAACCACTCAGGTGCAACATACCCTTTTGTTCCTCTTATGGCGGTAAGTGTCCGGCTCTGATTAAGTGTCAAACGCTTTGCCAATCCGAAATCAGAGGATCCAAGCATTGTAATACTCATCCAGAAGTATATCAAAATGTACAATCTGAGTGCTGCGCTCCTCAGACAAGTACAAACTTAGTTTGAATAGTAGAACCATCTAAGAAAGACTTCAAGGGATTAAGACCTGGAGTGGAGGATGGAATCTTTCAAACAGTGAAACATGACACTTTTTCAACCTCGCTCAATAATGCAATTTGGCAGGTGTTAGCATATCACATATCTTAGTATATTATTGAAATAATCATAAAAGTATTTTCAGGAATAAATGATAATACATCTAGAATGATAAAACAGGAAGCAATGCCTGACTAGTGCAGAAAATTACATACTGGTGATACTACCCTCCTCTCTGGAATAGTCACAAAGTGCTCATGCGCATAGTAAGCTAGCCGAGTTGAACGGCGGGGTAACCCAAAACGTAGGTTTAGAATCGTAGAGCCAAATAATATGAGAACCATTTTCTGTGGTACTTGTTTCATCGTCTAAACTGAACATGCCCACTGAACACTCAATCCGATAGTATATGGAATTTGGCCGACATCCTGAAGTTTGTGCAGCCAAAACAGATACTGAATTGTAGGCTTGTAGCTTCCTTGGAAAATAGCATCGTCCCCAATACTTTTTACCACAACTTGCTGCATAACTAAACCACGTTCTGTTTTAATCAACTCCACCTTGAAAACCTTGAAGCTTTGGGAATCAGCTTCCGACCTGAACCTTAGGACATGCCATTGGTCTCCCATCGTTGATTCCACAAGAAACGAACCACGAATGCTTTCTCCCAGATATGTGAACTTATACTGATCTGGATCATCTGGTAATAGTGCAGAGAATCTGTCATAAGCATCATCGATTGACCTTGACCTAATGCTTCCATCAGGGTAACATAGGTAGAGTTGGCTCTTATGGAATATGGTATCTGAAGGACTAGGTACTATGATGTAAGTCCAACGTTGCTCTGATCACTTAATTTCATGGAAGCCAGACACCAACTGAACTTTGCAACGATTACACAACTATTCCGGTCTAAAACAGGATCTGCAGACAAGATATCCTTTTCAAGACAACCTTTAGAGGTGGTTTTCTGACTGTTTTCCCAGGGAGGGAGAAGAATAGGAGCAACCGCTTTTCGAAAAGGATTAACAAAGCCAAGTAGCATTTTGGTTCCATTAGGCAGAGCTGGTGACTCAAGATTGTTGATGTAGATTCTTCTTTCGGAGAAGCTATACAGTGAACTTGGCAAGGGTTTTTCTTTGGTTATTATAGTATCATGAAGGATCAGGAGCATGGGAAACGTCGTATGAGGCCGCCAGCGCTGCGTAGTATGATAGTAGTGTTTTGCAAGAGAATGCCATTCCTTGTAGTCTATGAGTTATCTAGAATCACAGTAACAGGACCTTCCGGAAGATTTGACCATTCTGGTAAAGCGTCCCCCTTTGTCCTTTTAGAAGCCATGTCGCAGAAAAGAAGATTACGAGAATATATATGTAGTGATAAAACAATTCTATAACAAGGAATCAAATATCGAATAGTAGTGTTTCTTATTCCTAACCAGACTAGGATAAACTGCTGAAATATAAATCCAGCTGTGAATACACTGAAAACAAAGAAGAGGACAAGGGCACCCTGTGAATAAACATGAATCAAAAAAGGACTGAAAAAACATGAATCAAAAACGGAGGTGCTGTCAGGTCCAAACATGGTTTTAATAGTAGAACGGAGTCAACTAAGAAAGACTATAGGAGAGTAGAAGATGGACTCTTGGTAATGCAATTTGGTAGGTGCATATCACCTATCTTGGTATACTCCAACTAATTTCTCAAGATGAAATACTCAGGAAAGTATTGAGGTGGAGTAATTATCCAAAATAGAAATATCCATTAATACGATAAAAAAACTCTGTTCATAGAATGATACCATATATCCTGAGTTTCATAGGTTTATCAAACTTTATCATCCACAACCCAAAATTCTTCACTTTATGAAAGACAACAAATGCAATACTACAAAACAGAAACAGAAACATATAAAAAAAGAGAAGCAACCTTTGTTTTCATCCAAATGAGATTGCTCAAAGTTGCTGTAATCTCTAAGAGATTGCCACAGTTGGCTTAGTAAGACATTCTCCTTCTCTTCTTCCTTTCTTCATCGTCTTCCACATCAAATATGAGACTAGATATGTTCAGCATGCCTGGAGTAGTTCCCACGGGTAAGGTGTACGGACCTGTTGCCTGACCCTCAATCTGTGCCATCCGATTACAGATGCATTTAGGTTTTTCCATCCTGCAACCCTTTTTCATGAAGAAGTTGCACACCTTACGTTGCTTCAGTCCAGGTGTTTCATCTGTTTTTTCATGGTAATATATAAACCTTCAATACAAAATGGAAACTAATATAGAGAACAAATAAATGATAATGCTTTGCTTACTTTTTATATATACATAAATTAAAAAGAAATTACAAGACAATGCAAGGGCCAGATAGTGTTAAGAACATGTGCATATGGATCCTACTACCTGCAAGCAGTGTTACTAGCAAAGACACGACCTAAAATGATTCAGTCCACTAAGAGAATTTTGTTGTACAATATCTGTCATTAAATCTTTACAAGTATATGCGATCACATACATAACTGAGTGGCTGATAGAAGATTTGTTAACTTTCTGATACCTTGATTACGAGATAATGAAGCCATAATCCCTTCGGAAAATTCAGCTGCTGTTAACTTTTTACTTTTCCTGTAACAGCATCAATAAGGCAATTAATTCAACAAGCATGAAGTAAAATTTACTCGTCACCAGTCATTATTTGTTCTCGTGATCAGAACAAAACAACTTATTTCCATCAAAATGTCGGTTTGAATTTATAAACACCAATTTTACACTTGACGTCATCCACAATAAGTCCCAATCCGCATGCAATACACGAATAATTTAAATTTACGTCCATGTTACATGCAAAATGGCAACCTTCTTTACTTTACGTGTGTACAAAGACTAAGAAGAAATGACTACGTAAATAAATCAGATGGACACAATGACAACAATGATACTGCATGATCTACATCTCTATATCAAGGTTGAGCCATACAAAATGATGACTATGGTGCCCTCCTCAAACAAGAGATCATGTTAAGAAGACTTGGGTTTACAGTAATAATTACCTTAAGGTTCCTCTGTTATCAGACTGATCATCAGGTGCATCAGATACTTGGCAGGCCCAAAAAAATGTACCCCAGGTGGCGCATGTATGCACAACAGCTGATGAAACCTCAGGCTGTTCTTCATGTGCCAAGAGATAATTTGATGAGCTCACCGAGCTAGATGGAGGAGAGGGAGGCTTCCAGTGCTTTCTGACTCTCATTTTTGGTCTCAGAAAATACCAAGAAAAGATGGAAAAATAAGGAAGATTATAACAGAGAATCTGGGGTTTTTTGTTTTCTAAGAGATTGAAGATGCTTTAACAGAATGAAACTCTTTATTCTCGGCTTTCTTATGAAGAAGATTGATAATCGTCAAACAAAAGAGAACATTTAGAGTAATCAGAGGCCAAACAATGCAAATTATACCACACTAACTCATAGACAAATGCAATTTTTCCCTCTAAACCCCTACAGACTTAGTATGTTGTTACACCAGATAAGTTGATTTGAATTATAGTTTCAAACTGAAAAGTAAGCAATCAAAATTACATCAAAGGATGTTAACAATTCTCACCGATTTTGAAATAACAAAAGTAAGAAAACAAACTAATGGGTGTACCAAATAAAAGTTTCTACCGAGACTCCATGAGATTATTACACATCAAGCCCCAGTTTTCGTTGTGAAACAGAGAGAGATATAGAGAGAGAGAGGGGAGGGGGCGGACTTTTAGACTTATTTTGAGATTAATTATTTACACAGGGTGGAGGGCTTGACAAAAAATCACCTCATTAGGTACATATGCTGCCATTCATCTGTGATCTGTCAAAAGTAAGAATTATATGTGATAAACAGAAGTCACTAAATTTTCATAACTCCATTCCCATTTAAAGCATAACGAGTATCCCAGCAGATATAGTTACATCTAATTGGCAATTTCTACATATTCAATTATTAGGTAACTTAATGATGATACCAAAAAACTTTTCCTCAAATGTCTGGAGAAAACAAAGGACAAATCATCTAGGTGTTTAAGACAATTATCTTAAAACCAACCAATTCAGATGAATCATGTATAAATTGGTCAAAATCGCCAAAAAAGTGAATATTACTCGCACAAAAGAAAGGCCAGACAATTAATGATTTTATTTTCTCAATTCATATGCACTGTCTTATCTCAAGCAAGAACCTGACATCATTCACCTTTGCAAGACAGAAAGAAATTCATATGCAGTCTTTTCTCAAGCAAGAACCTGACATCATTCACCTTTGCAAGACATAGAAAGAAATCTTCCGCTTCCAGATGGCATATATCATTATTAGTGGCTAGCCAGACACATTCCTTTTCTGCACTACTATGTTTGTTTAATTTTAATTAATCTAGCGTCCAGTGCTTATCGGAGAAGTTATCATTACAGAATTTAAGAGCAAAAATAACCAGTTAATCTAAGAGCATTTCTTATGTTCATTTGAACTTCCCTAAAGACGTTGATGGGAAATAGGCATAGGCCTTACCCATGGATTAGCATCAGATGACTATCTGATGTACTCAACTATTCAACAGTATGAATATTTGTCCTTCTTTTCTTTTCAGTTTTTTTGGTCGATTTGTATGCCTCTACTACTGGATCTTTTCAATTCTGAGAACAAATAAACATCAAGAACAAGTAAACTGAGCCATATAATAGCACCAAAACTTTTTAATTTCTAAAGAAATCATACGAACTGTTGACCATTCTGGCTATCACCTTTCTTTAAAGCCCACACGGCACTGTTTGGTTGTTGATTTACAAAAACAGAGAGATACCATCCAAACTTCTTCTTTTTTTAAACTGGGTTTCTAACTTAAACAAAGTACTTCAACCTTGTTGAGGAAATGTACAAGGAGCAAAAATATCAGCGGTAACTGATTCATCTACACTTAATCAGGTCCTGATGAAAAGTCATCTAGTTAAATTTACAAGACCTCATGTTCAAGATTCTGTAATCCAAAAGCAATAAGCATAAGAGAAGTTAACCTGGAGCTGATCTTACGAGTAGGTAAGTAACAAATAAACAATTCAGTCTTTATTCTTATTAAAAACAAATGCATAGAGACACGGGATGTATGATTCAAACAGACAAAATAATAATTTTTTATTGATTCAATGTACATATCAGATGGCAAATGAGGAAATATAACTAATTGCCAATTACAGAACCTCAGCAGATGCAAAGGGTGACAAAGGACAAGAAAGTTACCCCGGAAAAACCAGAAAGAGACTATTTCTTTTCATCTGCTTCTCCTGACTCTTCCCTTGTGGAACCTAAATCAACACAAAGTTAAAATCATACCTTTTGAAACACTAATGAAGTCTTTACTAAGTGAACTGAGCGTTTCAGGTGTTGTGCAGATTGAATAAGAGTATGAAAAATTATTTATATATAACAAAAAAGGGCAATAACAAAATCGATCTTGGAAAATGCAGTTCCAAAGTGAAAGCGAAGGGTTGACTAAAATATTGTAATTAGTGTCTCTCCTTGCCAACAAAGTTCAAGGCCTAATATATGTTCTGTTCCATTTCATCATGAAATTGATTCTACCTCAAAATGTGACCAGAAGAATTTACGTTGGTTAACCATACCATTTAACATGTATATAATCTTCTTTAATAGGACGTGATTATTATGCAAGCCTTTTTGAGAACAAAGATGAGCAGCCTTGGCTGCAGTCAAAGGCTGGTAGAAACTAGATCCGCGCACTATTCAAATTCTCATCTTTATTTAGTAAACTTCTATGAGCACATTCAATACTTAGAAACTACGTATTCCTATTAGGGAGATAGGAAATCTGACTGGTAATGTGGGTCCCTTTTTGATTACCTATGTGTGCACTGCTCAAATGCAGTTACTCCTGGGGTAGCAGTTAAAGATCGTAAGGATATACATGTTGTACTGCATCATAATTGAAAGTCAACAGAAGTTTGACTATCACAAGACTTGAAACTGCAGGCAGAAACTCACATCCTGAAGGAGGAGGAAACTGCAGCAAAGTAAAGTATGTCACAAGGTCTCAAACATTTTTTTTTTCATCTGATCCAGTTTTGTTTAATAATACATCAAATAAAGGCTTCCCATTTTGAGATGCATATGTACAAAGCTTTTAATCAACTATAAGTCCTGGAACCAGTGCTCCTGACCTCCTGTTTGTTGTTCCATCTGAACACTCATGTGATATGTTACTAATGGGTTCAAATCGATAGAAACACATAGGAAAATCAAGCACACGAGATCACTCAGGAGCCAGACAACCCTCACCAAACTTAATCCACAAAACCTCATTACTTTTTGCCATTAGAAACTTAAAAGCTAAGTAGCCTAAATACAGTATTCTAATTCTAACTCTGCCACCCCTAGATCTCTTTCCAAGAACAATGGTTCGGTTAACGAATCTCCATACCTTTTAAACATTAAACAGGAGGATCATGTTCAATGGTTCATATATGTATCCAACAAATTTTAACAAGCAAACTTGTTGTATCAAAATGGAGCACCAAAAAGTAAATAACAGTACTAAATTAAAAAACAGAGACAGAAATATCAAAGAAAATTCCAAAAATGACAAATTCATTTCATTAATCTTGCAGATAAAAACTACAATTGAAGCAACTTCAACTATGTACATACATGGTTGTAAATAACTTATAAACAATAATAAAGTGACTGAAATGTTAGATAAACCTATCATTTCAATGGCTAAAACCAATTGCCAAAAAAGGAAACCGGAACTTTACTAAAACAAATCAACACTATCTCTAACAAGGTTCCTCTGTAAGTACATGTTCTGTCTTCTCCTAAATCTAACACTAAAAACATAACCAACTTCACAAAACTAACAACAAACGAATCGAAAGAAATCAAATGAATAAAGATAGGATCTTTCTATCTATATAACACTGAAAATCAACAAAAGATGCAAAATTTGGTTTCTGTTTTCCATAAACAAATGTCAATGTCTTCGTTACCGATTGTGGGTCGGATTCGATTTGCTGGGTGGGGCCTTCTTCAAGCTCGTCTCTATGGGTTTGTGTTGATCCTCCATTGCTTTGTTGGGATTGGAAGAAAAGGTGACCAATGAAGTGAGCAATCTTCTGGGTTGGTTTCTGGGTGTGATCAGATGGGTTTGTGGGTGTGAAAGTTGAGAGCTTCGGGAAATATGGAGAATAAGAATGAAGGCGAAGAAGGAAAGGAACAGTCTTTGGGTTCTGGGTTTCATGGTGGAGATTGAAGAAGAGAGAATCGAGGAGAGACACAGTGCATGCTTTGGTAGTTTGGTTAGTTTTTTGGTTGAGAACTGATCGAGTGTAAATGTGTACTATATATAGATTACTGAGTAGTGGTTTACTTACCATAAAGTACTATAGTTAAAAAGGGATGGTAACTTTTTGGTCACATTACTATTTGCACCCTTCATGATTCTTTCAGATTACACCTTGACCCTGCACCACATTACTCAAAAGATCTCAATTTCATGCTCAAAGCCAATTAACATTTTCAAGATCAAATGAGTCAAGCATGCCTTCCATTCTTTTGATTAAGAACTTTGGAAGAAGGAAACCAAAGAGGACGGCATTTTCTTGCCTGGTTCATTTTTTTCTTTTACGTGAGAGGAAAAAATCTTATTAGAAACGACTATATATGTTTGCATATGGAATGACACTCTAACTCGAAAGGACAAATATGTTGACTTAGATTAGAGTCATTTAGAATATCAAAGTAGGTAGGGGTGTAAATGGGTCAGACCGAACCGAATACTATAGTGTTCATGTTTGACTTATTTTATTTTTATCGAGCTCGTGTCGGACTTAAGCTTGAATTTTTTTTTCATGTTCAAGCTCGGCTCGGCTTATTTAAGCTCGAGCTGGGCTCGGATTGGCTTAACTCATTTAGTTTAAATTACAAAACATTAAATTTAAGGCTATCTCATCTTAATTACTTCCTTTTTGTGGTGATTGTTAATGTTTGATTTCATTGTTTCATAAAGTGATTGCTTTAATATATATATTTAATTAAATATTTTGATTCTAAAAGGATTGTAATAAAAAAATAGAAGATTTGAATTTTAAACAATATATTTTACATATAACAATTTTTTTTAAAGCTAAGTTTTAAAAAAACGAGTCGTTTACGAGCTAAACGAACCGAATACAATCTTGTTCAAGCTCGGCTCATTTTTTGTCCGGCTCAATATTGAGCTCAAACTCGGCTCATTTATGAGCACGAGCCGAACAAATTAAAAATCGAGCCGAACGCGAGTCGAACACGAACGGCTCGAGCGTACTTACAGCCCTAAATGTAGGGGTATGGATTGTAGAAGTAATATCGAGTACATCATTGACTTACTCATCTAGGTAAACAAAAACGGAGTATGATAACATCACTTGTTGAGTTGATAGTGTGAAATCAAGACTGTAAACATTGAGAATATGAAGACTTCCCATACTAGAGATTTGCAAAATCATAATTTATCAATCTTTTTTTTTCAGGAGCTGATCATAGATTGTTCTTAATCGGGGACTAAACTAGGCTGCCTCAAACTGAACTGAAGTAAACTCAAGTGAAAGTTTAATGCAGAAAGCTCATTACCAACTCGAGGGAGATATTCCAGTCGATGAAATCAAACTTTGACCAAAACTCGATCTTATAAGTTAGATTATTGATAGTAAGCAGGAAATTCTACACTAAACATGTTATGTTTCAGAGATTTAACCGACTTGTTCTTTGTTTTGTAATAGATTGGGACTTGGAAGCAGCTGATCATGTGATGCTTAGCTTCTTTTCATGACTTCTCTGCAAACTTAAATATTTTACAAAATATATCATGTGACTTATCACATGAAATTGATGAAAACCAAATCAGATGCCTCATTCATTCCCTATCCTTGCTTGGTTTTTGTTTAATGGAATATTAGAATTCAATGTTAGGAGTTAACAAACACAGCTAAAGTTGGCTGGTTAAGCTTGCTTTCCAAACGTGAAACACCCTAAATCTTCTAAGAAACTGTCCTCTTCTTTCGACTTTTATGTTTCACAATCTTCTATTCTTCCTGCCTTCCACTTTTACACCTACTTGTTGTCCCATATGTTCAGATCCTTCATGAAAAATAAGGCTAAAAAACAATGTAATCTGTGAAATCAAGGTTTTTACCAGACCATTTTCGCGTATCCAATCCATAAACTTCTCATTTGCGCCGAGATAAAGAGACTCGGTTGTCTTAGTTTTAGTCTCTTTGCGACAATTCATCGAGCAACTTGTCTTAATCTCTTTGAAGCAATCGTCCATAACTTGTCTCAGCATTTTTGAAGCCTCTCTCAACACATCTAGGCCCTCTAACTGTATTTCAAGCATTTCAGCTTCCCTGCTTCTAATGTACTCTTCATATAAAACTTGAGTCATTATTGAAGCCACTTGTTCTCCTTAGTTCAGAAATAGGTTGAAATGAGAACATGATTTTAGTTTTTAGCAACAAGGAGAAGGCTAAATATTTTTAAAGCATTAACCTGCACCAGGCTCATCACGCATATGGAAACTGATCATTTTCTAATATAGAATGATCTTCCCTATTAGTTTATGGGATTCGCATCTGCTTGATATAACAAGCTTTAATTGAACCGCTTGAGATCAGAAAGTTATACTGTAAATCTTTACTCGGTTTTAAATAGCAAGCTTCATGAGTTTATCACATTTACCCTTATTCCGAGTGTTCTAAAAATCCCCGTCTAGAGCCGATTAATCACGGCCTAGGCGCTAGACGGTGCTTCACCGTTTCCGCATAGAGACCTAGAAAACCGATTAATCGCTCGATTTACCCGTTTAGGCGCGAATCATCGGCTATCTGAAAGACTAGCGACTAGCGTTTTTTAGAACATTGTTTATTCCTTAGTTATTACTAATACTCTGCAGAATGGTGTTCTAGTCATCTTACAACTGTTAATCTTGTACTGTATTCCATACAACGTGGTTTTGGGGTCAGAGGTTCATATTATCCAGCATTTTTAACTGTTTCAACGACGTAGTTTTAGACATAAGTACAAGATCAACACAAAGACAGATGAGTAGGGAAATCGATATCACATTCTATCACGTTCAATTGCTTAGCAGTTAGGTTTTCCATCTGTCCATGTTTGTCATGGCTGACAAGTTTCAGTATCTATTCAACTCCATAGACAGAAGTCAATAAGTAAAGGAGGTTGAAGAAGATTGTACCTATGGTATCACTAGATCTGGTCAAGGAACTCCTGAGAGTTGCATTAGAATATATCTGATGACATTTTCTTAAGACGATTTCCATCTTCTTGATTTATGAGCACATGTGAATTAAAGAATCTTTCTGTAGATTAAAGCATGTGATCAATGTCAGCAATCAGCATGGTTATGATAGAACAGGGTGATCACATCTAACCCTTTGATAGAACACTGTGGACTGAATCCAGAAGTTCATGGTTTTCCATAAGATTGATTTATTGTATTGGTAAAAATAATGAAAACAGGGCATCACCCTAGTACATATGAGGTAAAACATACAAAATGGTAGAAGGAATTTGACAAATGAAATCGATAAACGAGTGAGAAGCTTACACAGTTTATTCCTTTGAAAAACAATACATATCTCACTTGATTTCCCCATTGTCTAATAATAATGAAGCAGCATCTCCATCCTTCCATACAAGATTACCATAACCAAACAACCCTGCAAAGCAAGAAATCAACTGATCATGAACTACTTCATCCGTAGGAAGCGCCAAGTCTGTCTCCTTTCTCAGAGACGTCACTTCTTTATCAGCGATACCACATGGCACAATGTGCTTGAAATAGTTCAAATCTGGATCAATGTTGAATGCCAAACCATGAGACGTAACTCCATATGAAATGCGCACACCAATTGCACCGATCTTTCTCTCTCCCACCCACACTCCAGTCTCTCCTGCTTTCCCCGGACAAGCTCTCACACCATACTGAGCCGCCAGTTGAATCATAGTCAACTCAAGCATCTCCACATATCTCCGAGCCCCAAACCCAATATCCCTTAGCGAAACAATGGGATACAAAATGGCCTGTCTTGGACCATGAAACGTAATGTCTCCTCCTCTTTGCGTATAATGCAGCTCAGCACCTATACCCTTTAGTTCATCCTCAGAGACTAACAGATTATGATCAGTCCTGCGCTTGCCAAGTGTGTATGTGGGCGGATGCTGCAGGGCCAGGAGAGTATCAGGAATCTTGTGAACCTTTCTGTCGGAAACCAGCTTCTCCTGCAGCTTTAGTGCCTGCAGATAGTTGACAGTCCCCAGTTTCCAGACCTCAAGCGTCCGCGGAACTCTCATTTCCTGCAGAGCACAGCTCATTAGTTCATAACCTCAACCGTCGACATCATCACACATTGTTGTTTTCCGGTTTCAACATTAAAGCTTCATAAACCGAAACACCAAGACAATGCATTATGACACACAAGACAATAGACTAATACTTGTTATTGGGTATGACAAAGAAATCGGAATATAGAGGTAAAACCAATCAGAATGGCAGATGGGATACAACAATTGTTGCCCAGAAACTCATTGACGCGTTTGACCGAACAGGTGGTGGGCATCTAATTTTAAGCACTTGGGTACAAAAATTGAACAAGAAACTATATATATATCACAATCTGGTGAAGAAAATCATTGAATTCCATACCTACATATATCAAAGACGAAGCAAAATCTTCGAGGTTCCGAGCGGCCTGTGTTCTTTGTTTCGCATCACTTTTAGTCTTATTATATCTTGAATGCTAAAACGCACCGTTCCGTCTCTTTTTTTTTCTTTTCCTGTTATTATATTCATTGCTTACGAGGACACTATTTAAACAAAAAGTGAACAAACATTTCTAGAGGCTGTGTGTTTTCAATGCATCTCTTTGAGCTCTATTTTTTTCTTCCATACATAAATCACAACCATACAACATTATTCCAATGTCAGTGGGGGAAACTGAAGCGACTATATGTACGATAGATAGCTATGAGGCTATGACCAAAGAGTAACTGTTGGGACAAAAACTTAAAAAAGGGGGTCGACTTTTGTCATCTGTATAACATTATGGTCACATAACTCATGATGAGCAAGAGAGCATGCAGACTCCAGGCCGATAAGCCCACGCTGGGGGAAGGCGAGCATACTTTTCCATTCCCGGTTGCTCATCAAATGGTCGTTCCATCACTTTAAGCACCCTTTGGACCTCTCCGAAATCACCTTGTTCAGCTGCATCAATGGCACTCTGGCATAAGTAGTTTCTGAGAACATATTTAGGGTTCACTGCATTCATTGAGGCCTTCCTCTCCTCATCTGGGATGCCACTAGCAGAAAGCTGCAAAAGCCAAAGCCACATTTGTGTGAAAGAAATATTTCATATCAGAATAATTAGTGTAATCAGTCAACTCCAGAAGACACTTGGGTGTATATGAAAACCAGTCATAGTATTTGTACCTCCTCTATGTAGATTCTCACCCAGCTGATCCATGCCTCCTTCCTCTCCTGACCAATATCTAGCAGAACAGCCTTTAGTGGATTTAACAACTCCTCATCTGGGATGCTGGGGTCAGCTTTGATATTGGACAGCAACCGGAAAAAGTTTGTGTAATCCACTTTGTCAACGGCCATATTATTAAGAAGTTTACTGATCAACTGCTTGACATACTTGGGGAGACCAATTTTTTTTGTCATTATAGCTTGATAATCATCCATGAATCTGGTTCCATACCTGTAAGAAATGCAAAGAGTTAGATTATCAAGTTCCCAATACATTTGGACTAGGAAACAAGAGAGGGTATGGGATCACAACTACCTTTCCATTGCATAGTTTGCCTCCTTCTCATTTATCAACTCGGCAGATGACAAGGTTCTTGTTAATTGCATAATATTCCATAAGCCAATATCAGGTTGATTTGCAAAACAATATCTCCTCCCAGGAAGATCCGTCGTATTTGGGGTGTAACTAGGATCAAATGCATCAAGAAATCCAAAAGGACCATAATCAATGGTGAGGCCAAAAATGCTCATATTGTCAGTGTTCAACACACCATGAGTAAAGCCAACCCCCTGCCATTTGGCAACCAAGGACGCGGTACGTTCAGCAATCTCCACCACCCAGGCTGTTCAGAACCATCATGCAAGTAAAATGACAACAAAACAGTTGATCATAATCCATGTGGAACATTTGCATCAGAAGTTATTTGGGCATGGCCATTATGGGTAGATGTAACTAAAAGACCAACACTTTGCATCAAGGAGATTTCTATAAAAATCAGTCCTACGTGGCAAACATAGCAATGAGAATGCACAACATAGAAGTTCATGATTAATCAAGTCTTTTCTTTTCTTCTCCAAAATCCACGACTTCTACAAAGTTCATGTTAAAATGGACCAAGATCAACAACAGACATCTAATTGAACTCACATGCATGATGAAAATGCATGGACACATCTCTGCCAATAGATAAATCCCAAAAGGCTGGACATAATAGGGCATATGCTATTCTTCTACAATATCAGTTGGACATATGAAGCACTCAATTTCATCCGTCACCTTTCATGCCCCATGGAGAGTACAGAACTATATGAGTTGTGAAAATTTCGAGAAAACTACTGTCCAAATATGTTTGCAGGGGAACTACTAGATCGGTCACTACTCACCACTAACATTGTGTGCATGAGTACGCTATAACTTTTCAGACAAAAGGAAAAGAAAAGAGTAAGAGTTAACTCCAACTACAATGGCCTAACCGCCTGACATAGACATATGAAAGGACAAGATAAGGAAATTATGACCAGCAAATCTAGTACTGAACTTGGGATTTGAACATGGGATGAAAAACTTAGCATGCATCTTCGTGAACCAATAAAGATGATTACCTGCATACTTATTAGACGTTAGATCAACGACTTCATGTTCTTTGTTGCCCGTATTGAACGATAAACTCTCACTTTTACTCATGTTCTCTATGTGTGGGAAGTGATGCCTAATGGCATAGTCTGCCAGAGTACGAACAATTGCAAGGTCTTCTTTTTCCCTAGAGGCATGAATTTGGTAGGATCCAAAGCGCAGGAAGGATGGAGCAACCCTGCAAACAATTGCACCTGGCTCCTCCTTTGGATTGCCACTGCAAATTGAGGAAATAGAACTTTAATTATAATAGGGAACATATATGTCTTATAACATAGGAGGTCCTGGAACCAAGTTTACAGTCTAAGTTGCAACATGCACCCTGGAAAAGTCTACAGTTCCTTCGCTCACCAATCTTTCAGGATGAGCAAGATTACCATCAGATGTAAACAAGAATGTTTAGAAATTTGAAAAACGAATGATAAAAGAAGGCTAAAATGAGTGATCAAACTATCAAACCTTGAACTTGTGTGTGTCCTCAAAATTTTTTTGGAAAGTCAAAACAATGTGCAAGATATTATTTGGACCAGTCAAAACAACGTGCGAGATGAGATACATATTCATTAGTCCAGAGAAACTAGTTATTAAGTTAAAGATGTATTGAACATACTCATAAAACATGTCACGGGTGACAAGTTTTCCAGTTGTCACAAGACATAGAGCACGAGTCGTTGGAATACCAAGACTATGCATTGCTTCACTGCAGAGGAATTCCCGAATGCTACTACGAAGCACAGCTAGGCCGTCTGCAAAGCGGCTGTAAGGGGTCTTCCCAGCACCTTTAAGCTGCAGTTCCCACCTTTCAAATTTAGAGTTAAGAACCTCCCCAAGTGTAATAGCCCGACCATCTCCCAACTGTCCCGCCCACATGCCAAACTGATGTCCTCCATAGCACTGAGCATAGGGTGACCTGTATAAATACTTATATATTAACGTTCATGCTGTATGCAAATTTGACAAATCTCCTAAGTTGAGCCTAATGCAAAACATTCAGAGAAACACTTACGATCCGACTAAAGGAGACGCTCCAGAAAATAAAATAGGGAAATCTGGCCTTTCAAATCTGTGAATCCAAGAAGAGATGCCAAATTAGTCACATGAAATATGATACACCATTCATGCAAAAAAATGAAATCATGCATCTCACCAATACTGACGTACTAATATATGTAATATCAGTTGGGCATTAATGGAACAGCAAGTAAGATACCAAAACAAACCATTAATCAAAGCAACACAAGACAGAATATAAAAGGAACCCATTTACTACAGATTAATACCATATAATGCCCATTGACATGTCAAACCTCCAATAAAAAAGGTAAGTTCAATCAAGAACAGGAACCTTGATGACCTAAAACATCCTAAAATTCTGGTGAATTCGTCAAATCTATGACCATCAATGTCGCTGAACTGAAAATAAAATTTAGATCTTTAAGGGCCTAATTTACTATTTTTCCACATGAGAATTCTGTTAGTCGAGCCATGACTTCCACACTTGGTAGTAAGTACCAACCGAAATGATCTAGTGTAGATATTAGCAAGACACTAATTCAGAAGGGTGCCCATTACTTTCTTTAACTCCCATCAAAACATTTAATGCCATCATCCCCAGTGTATCAAAGATACTCTTAGTTTCAAGCTTATTTTCTCATTCATGTTCTATAAAAGCATTAAACTTGATGCTTCACAGACCACAAGAAACAAGAATACTCACTCTTGAGGATCCAATTCAAGCAATTCAGCAACTGAATGTGACCAGGCAACGAGCTGAGGATCATCAACGGAAGCTGACGGAATTACTTTTGTAAAACAGGCATGCAACACCTGATAATCAAACAAAAAAGTTTAAGGATAAAAACTTAACACAAAACAGCACCAATGCTACTAAAATTACAACCCATACGCCAACGAAGTAAATGCTATCAGAATCAAAATGACTAAAACTCAATGTTCCATACTGACTCTATTACCTTTACTACATTTTCATAGTTGTCATGTCTTTAAGCTAGTATTAAAAACACACGCTACACATTACAGCAGATACAATACAGCGAAAAATCACCTAAAACCTGAGGAGGCCTAAGAACACAAATTTATGCTTAGTAAAAACTCAATGTGTAGCTCAAGAGCTAAAAACTGTATCATATCATTATGATTCTTCTATTTCAATAGCTAAAACTATACCATACTCCACTAACAACTCGAAATCGGTAACTAATTTCGGCATTTCTCCATCGAAAATAGTTCTAATTTCTCAGCTGATAATGTTCAAATTCAACAAAATCATCCAAAGTCATTCAGCTAGTTCACAACCACAGGTTTCACACAAACAATTCAACATTCCATTCACTCCAATCAATCTCTCACCCAAACCCTAACCCTAACCCTAATCCAAAAAAGGAAAACAGAACCAGAAACGAGCTCGGACCTCTCGCGGAAACGTATCGGTCCTGGGATCACAAGGCAGCTCTCGGACGAAGGAGTTATCCCAGTTGAGATCCTCAAGCTTCTTCAACTTCGCTCTCGGCGCATCCGCGGCCAAGCTCTGGTTGCGCAAATCGTGCGTGACGGAGTCGACGGAGGGAGGCTCCGGCGGCGGCGAGTCCATTGGAGCGGGTTGGCCGGAGGTGAGGTGGCAAGCGACGGAGGGGAATTTGAAGGAAGGGGAGGAGTGGAAATGGAAATAGGGAGGGCGACGGCGGAAGGTGAGGGCGGAGATGAGAGAGGGAAGGAGGAGAGAAGGTGAGGCTTTGGAGGAGAAATGCGGAAGGATTTGCATTATTTCCTGATGGTTTTTCTTATACAAATTTTAATTCCGCATTTGGCTTAAAAGCACGTTTTTTTACCATGTGAAAAGATGTAAGTAGAAAGGCATTTGATATTTCGCAACAATTATTTGAATTTTTAATTTTAATTATAATTTTTAATATTTTAATTAACATTTATTATTAATATATTAACCATCATTATCAATATATTAATAAATTATATGAATATATATAGAAACAATTAATAACAATTTATAGAATTTCTACCCTTAATAACAATTAACATTTTAATTTTAATTTCAATTTTTTATTTCAATATTTTAAATTTCAATTTCAATTAAAACTTTAAAACCCCCAATTTAATTTAAACATTTTAAATTTTAATTTCAATTTCTAATATCAATTTTAATTTCTACAAAACCCAAATCTAAATCTACAACAACATTATCAATTTCAATATTAATAATCCATAATATTAATAATTCAACATATACATATATCACATATACATATATAACAAAATTTACATATATAAAACCCAATATATGTATCTATAATTAAAAATAATTATTAATAATTCAATATATATTAGTGAGAAATCGAAACGTGGACTTGAGGAAGAGGAGGCTGTGGAGGAGAGGAGGGTGTGGAGACGAAGAGGAGGCTGTGAAGGGGAGGAAGAGTCGAGGAGGAGGCTGTGGAGGCGAGGAGGAGGGGTTTGGAGAGGTGGAGGCAAGAGTTTTTTTCAATTTAGGGTTTCTATGTTTCAGCCGAGATTGGGTTTGTATAAAGAGACTTAACTTTAGCCGACGACATAAGAAACTCATCGGCTATAATCATGAAACTCGTCGGCTATATTTATTTACCTATAGCCGAAAAATTTATTGAAAATTCGTCGGCTATAATCCTTTTTATATTTATTTCCAATTTATGTGTTTAATTATCTTTTTATTTATTTAACTATAGCCGACGAATTTTTAATAACTTCATCAGCTATAGTCATTTTATAATATATTTATGTAATTAATTTTGAATTTATGTGTTTAATTATCTTTTTATTTATTTAACTATAGCCGACAAATTTTTAATAAATTCGTCGGCTATAATCCTTTTTATATTTATCTCTAATTTATGTGTTTAATTATCTTGTGAAACAAAAATATGACCGTTAGATATCATTATTATGTTGAACTATATGTATGGGTAAATTTTCATCAAGATCCGACAACGTTAAAGACTCGATCCAGATGGTCAATCTCATAAGTCAAACCCCTAAACGCAAAGAAACGGTAATTTGACCGTTTAAATTACGTATTTTGCTTGGACCTTCAATTGCAAATAGTTTCGAATCGATGAGACGAGACCAGTGGTATAAATTTTTTATGAAAAATAACCATTGGAGATATGGCTACCTCTAGGGAGAAAGAATGAAAAATTACATTGACCGCAACTATCGGCACCGAAACTTTATCAGAATTACGTGATTTTTCAACCGTAGACATATTTCATCAGTCCAGTCATATCTTATTGCACGATTTTTTTTTTCGTTTGAAACTTCTACGGATAGTTTGTTCATTTTGATCAAGTTATGAATTTATGTAGTCATTTTCAAATTTTTCTAGTTGATCAAGTACTCGGTAACCAAGTTATGAATTTTCACATTCATTTGGGACATTTGGTTTACAAATTGTATAGATTTTGTAAAATTCAGAAGCTTTTAACTTTCAGAAAATCAAAATATAGTGTAGTGTACAATGGCCAATAAAACTAAAGGAAATTGTCAATTATCAACACAAAAAGTCAAAGGCAATAAATTGTCAATGATTGACTTATTTTAACTTCATAACATGTGAGCTTTGAATCTATATCAGTGTGCACAATATATTGAAATGCAACTAAAGACAGAGCATTGGCATAGTCAAGTAAATCGAATGAATCTTTCTTTCCTACTAATCACAAACACATTGAATTATTTTTCGATTTAGTACTGTCCTAATTCAAAGTAAAAGTGAATCCATTCTAAAATAAAGTTGAAGACAGTGAATAAGAAAAACAATGAGAAAAACCCAATCAAGTACTTCTCTATCAATAGGTGACAGTATCGTTGACCCAATGCAAGAAAACCCCATATGTTGACTATGTTTGAAAAATTTGAGACCTTTGGTGAAAACAAAGCGCATCAAAATCCCAATCCACAATCATAAAATGAAAATTGATCCGAAACTTAAGAAAAACAGGCAGAGCCAGATATATCAAAACCTATCTCATATATTGTTTTTGATGGGAACTCGATCAAGGGCAGAGCCAGATATACCAAAGCCTTCAACCAAAATCAGGGGAAAAGAAAACATAGACCGACACCTTTTCAAAAGAGAATGAAACCTAGAAACAACCAAATGGACCAGCACGACCCACAACAGAGCCGATTAGGGTTTAGCTTATCAAAGAAGAGTGGAGAAAAGAAATATTATGACAGAGTTCTAATTACATGCTGCAACGTTATATGGTCATACTTTTTGACCCTCAAAGACTCAAACGTACTTGGAACTTGACTGATATTGTCAAGCTTAGATATTTTAGTGTCATCACTATAATCAGATTATTTTATCAAGTTGAATTGCTCTTCTGCGCTCTTGATTATATAAGTTATATTTTCTATTATTAAGTAACAATTTGTTCCAGGTGAAACTCCTCGCGGCTGGACACGGGTAAAGTAAGACTAAAGCCGACGACATCACTTTTCGTCGACCATAACTTGAGACTTTGGCTGACGAAACATTTAATATATTCGTCGGCTAAAGTATTTAATAAAAAAAATAACTATAGCTGATGAAATTTACTATAATTCGTAAACTAAACATTGAAAAGAAAAAAAATAATATAGCTGACGAATTTTCGTCAGCTAAATACTACTATAGCCGATGAAATATGTCATATTTAGTCGGCTAAACATTAAAAAAATAAAAAAAAAACTATAGCCAACGAATTATGGCAAATTTCGTCGGCTATAAATCCATTACAGCAAAAAAACCGAAATTTCTAAATTATCATTCCAAGCAACCTGCAAATTACACCAAAACAATTTCATATAACCAACAATACTATCAAAAGTGACAACACGTTTTTCATTAAAATATTTATAAATTGTTCATAAACACATAAAACTAGATAATTATTTAGCTATATAAAATCTATATCGTCTAAATTTATATCCGCGTCAAGAGGAGGTTGCGACGGCTTAAGTACGGGTATAGGCGTTGGCATGGGCAGATGAAAACACTTGCAAGTAATGGAACATCTGCTGCTGTTGTGCCTGCTGTGTGGCTTATACTGCGACATTATACTCCTGTAAAGAGGCAGTATAGGCTGTCTGGGCGGCTTGTTGTTCCCGTAGCATCTGAACTTCTGTCTCTAGCTGAGTCGTCCTGCTGCTGGTTAAGGCTGCCTTTTTTAAATCCTGGAGTGGTCTTCAGGACCCACTCGCCCTTCTTTCCTAGACCCCGGCAGTAGAAGTTGTTTCCTCGCGGTGGGAAGGCTGTGCCCATAATCCTCGTCCCAATCGTCGGATCTGAAGTGTCGATCCGGGGCATAGCTTCGGGCATGTCTTCCTCCTGTGTGTCCAGTCATGTGTCCCTCACTATAGCAGTCATCACCTCGTCACTAGCCTGTCTCACATTCGCCTAATTAGATATTAAAAAATAATTAATTAACATTTTGAAATATATATATGATATATATTAAAAACATAAAACGACTTACAATATCCTCCTGGGCGTCAGGATATGTCTTCTCGTACGTATAGACATACCGGTTGACTTCTGGATGTTCCCTGGTCGCCTCGTCCATCAACGATGTAAACGGTCTAGAACCGGCATGATGGTTTCTTGTGTTGCGTTGTCGGTTCTAAGCAATTGTCCAGGAAATGGCCTACAAAGGAAAACAATAAAATATTTAAAAACGTACTAATTAATAACAATATAACCAATTAATTTATTTAATTACCTATTTATGAGGGTTATTAAATTCTGATATCAGAAGCCAACACCACTCGTACTCCCTGAACTGGAACTCAACGCTGGTACCAGAACGTGCGTTTCCATGCGTAGTCTAGTGTGTATGTAACTCGTTCTATCACTCGATAAATGGGGGGCGTCCGACTGTCTCGATAAATGGGCGGCGTCCGACTGTCTCGAGAAATGAGTGGAGCCCGGTTGCTGCGAGGAATAGCTGGCGCCCGGTTGCTCGGAGAAATAGGTGGCGCCTGGCTGCCTCGATGAATGGGTGGTGCCCGGTTGCCTCTGTGTCGGCTCTCGAAGGGACGCACGTCTAGCTGTCATATGACCCTGAAACGACGTTTGAGGGTTGCTAGACATTCCCTCCGACGATTTGTACCTTTGGCCCTTTGAACCTTTAGTCAATCTAAACAAGCCTTTTATCCTGTTTAAAATATTAATTTATTAAATTATTTGAATTATTAATTTTAATAGTAATTTAATATTTTAATTATCATTTGTATCAATATATTAACAATATTTATCAATATATTAATAAATTATTATATGAATATAGTAACAAATAATAACAATTCTTAAAATTCCTACAATTAATAACAATTAATATTTTAATACACAACAAAATTCCTAGAATTCACTAATAACAATTAAACTAAAAATGTTAAAACCCTCTAATTCAATTTAAAATTTTAATAACAATTTCAACAACATTATCGATTTTAATTTTTAATTTCAATTTAAATTTTTATCATTTTCAATTTCTGCAAAAATCAAATCCAAATATTAACAAATATACCAAATTAATAAAAATTCAGAAAGATTAATATATACACCTAAAAATTCACAAAAAATAAAGAAACATACCAAATTATTCACCAATAATTAAAAAAATAGTTAGATATAAAAAATTAACCAATAACCAATTAACAAAAATACTCCAAATTATACCACTTTAACATTAAAGATGGGAATTTGGATCCGAATTCAAAGATAGGAATTTGGGTTTTAAGGTTTAAATCGTAACTTAGAGGGGTTGAGTTGTGGAGGCAGAACCTTGTAGGGGTTGAGTTGTGGAGGCAGAACCTTGTAGGGGTTGCAAACTGAGAGATTGAGGTGAGCGAAGGTAGTTTTAGGTAGAGGAGTGGTGGTGAAAGGGAAAAAGATGAATTAGGTTTTCTGTTTTCGGGCTCGACTGTGTTTTTTATATAGCCGAAGTATAGCAGTTGAAATAAGAAACTCGTCGGCTATGATAATCATTTTCGTTAACTATAGTTCTTTTTATTTTGTTTTTTTATTTCATTTGCATTATATTTATTTATTTATTTTATTAACTATAGCCAACGAATTTATTGAAAATTCGTCGGCTATAGTTCTTTTAATTTTCATTTTATTTATTTCATTTGCATTATATTAATTTATTTAATTAACTATATGAAGAATTTTCAATAAATTCGTCGGCTATAGTTCTTTTTATTTTCATTTTATTTATTTCATTTGCATTATATTTATTTAATTAACTATAGCTGACAATTTTTCAATAAATTCGTCGGCTATAGTTGTTTTTATTTTCATTTTATTTATTTCTTTTATACTTTATTTATTTAGTTATTTTATTAACTATACCCGACGAAATTTAAATGATATCATCGGCTATAGTCCTTTTTATACATCACATATTTGTGATTCTCATGAACAAACCTGAGAAACAAAATCCGACCAGATCTGACCATCGTGATAAAATACATGTATGAGAAAAAATTCATATAGATCCGACAACGTTACAGGCTCGATTCAGACGGTCAATACCGTAAGTCAAACCCCTAAACGCACTGAAACGATTATTTGAATGTCTAAATTACGTATTTAGGCCGGACCTTCAACTGAAAATAGTTTCAAATCGATGAGACGCAACCAGTGGTATAAACATTATATGAAAAATAACTATCTTAGATAGGGCTACCTCTAGGGAGAATGAATGGAAAATTGTATTGACCGCGACTATCGGCACTGAGACTTTACCAGAAATACGTGATTTTTCAAACTTAGACATATTAAACCATTCCGGTCATATCTTATTTCACGACTTTTTTTCGTTCGAAGCTTCTATCTATAGTTTTTTTTTGAAACGAAACATTTACTTAACACTTAGTAAACAAGTTACACAACATTAGTAGACATGTTATGATTCTGATCCTTAAAATTTACAAACAATAATCCAACTGTCAGATATAATCATTATATTCAAATATGTGTATGGAAAACTTTTCATCAAGATCTAACAATGTTAAGGACTCGATCCGGACGGTCAATCCCGTAAGTCAAACCTCTAAACACACGAAAACGGTCATTTGACCGTCTAAATTACGTATTTTGTCCGAAACATCAACTTAAAATAGTTTAAATCAATGAGACGCAACCAGTAGAATAAAATTATTGTTTTACTTATTTAACTATAGCTGACGAAAAATTAGGGTATTCGTTGGCTATAGTATAGGGTTTAGGGTTTGGGGTTTAGCCGACGAAATATTAAGGTATTCGTCGGCCATTATTGTTTTAACCGACTAAAATTGGCTATATTTCGTCGACTAAACTATCTTAGCCGACGAAAATAGGCTATTTTCATCGGCTAAAACGAAAAAAAAAGTTGTTTAATGTAAATCATACCGATTTCCTGTTCATATATCACCAAAATATGAATTTAACAGCTTGTAGCATATAAAACACATCAATTTGTATTACAAATTCAAACTAAGAAGTCTCGTAATCAGAATCATCTGATGAGTCTTCTTCGGTGTCAGAATTAATTTCTGACAATCTATACATTTCCTCATCACCAAAGTCTTTGTCTGTTTCTTGATTTAGATCAGCATCAAAAAGCCTTGTGTCTAAATCACGAATTCGAATCGAACGACCCGCTTTAAAATTATTAAGACGAATTGTAGAGGAGTCAGGAATACCTATTGCGCTGGGCTCTTGATACGCAACATCTTCTTCCTCGTCTTCGGCCTCTCAAAGTGTAGCCACCCAGTAAATGTTTCGAGGGTGCACAAAGTTGACTACTTTCCACGTGTCACCCTTAACAAAACTATCAAGATAAAACACTTGTTTTACCGATGTGGCAAAAAAGAATGGATCATCTTCATAACAACTTGTAGCAGTGTTCACCGATAAAAATTTCATACTGATCGATCTTCAAGCTTTGCGGGCTGTTAGTATCAAACCATCTACACTTGAAAAGGTGCACTGTCATGCCTTGCTCATAAACGAGTTCCACCACTGAATCAAGAACATCGTAATAGTCAACTACATTCCGTCCACCATGCGTTATCACCCCAGAATTTTGTGTTCTCCGTCTGTTGTCTCTCTGTTCACATATAAATTGCACATCATTCACCTTGTCATCGGATAAACTCTTGACATTATCTGCTTCATCGCTAGAAGTCTTAGTTCGTGCAACCAATTTAGGTGATCATCAAATTGAATATGGTTCATCTGCAACCAAACATTCAATGTACTGTAAATACAGATAATTATACAATGAAAGAGTCATGAATAAAAATAAAGAATTACGTACCTAGCCGCCAAAATAGCTTGCGAACTCCTTGTAATGGTAGTCGAGATCACCTTGAATGTCTAGACAGTATAAAAGGATGTCTTTTCAGTAATCAGCTTCTTGACAGTTAATCAATACCCACCTGTTTCCGGGTGAACTCGTGTTCCCTTTAGCGGGTCACACGGCTCCAGAAATAGCGAACTTCCTTGTACTCCGAGTCTTCTTGTGTAAAGAACAAACACGTCAAATAGGCGTCCCCGGGTTTACCGAGGGAAGCCACTCCGATGCTTAAGTCAGACACTGTCAGCTAAGCAGAAAACTCGAAAATAGTCAAGAAGTTACGTACCTTTATGGGGAGGCATGCGCCGGTATTTATAGTAGCACTAAAGACAGCATTTCTTGTCATTTTCCAATGTGGGACAGTTTCCCATGTTTTTATTTAGCTTTATGGCGAATTGGGCCCAGACAAAGGGCCCAGAATGGCTTCTCACATTTAATTGGGCTTTCACCCTATAAACAATAACTCAAGCATAAATAATAATGCATATTTAATAATTAATTAGACATTCAGAGGTTATTTCTTGAATTGTAACCCGGTAAAAATGAAATATTAGGTTCCACCTATAAACAAGTCCCCCAAGTTCTCAGTCAAGGGGTACGCTTGGGTGGGGACTTAAAATCTTTTCTTTACCGGGTTACAAAGTTAGCAGCCAAACCCGGGGTATCCAGTCCCCCAAGTCCGTACGCAAGCGTAACCCGCAGATCTTTTCCACCTTTGGAATTTAAACGACGTCACCGGTTATAGTGGGGAATTTTGAAAAAAATTTAGGGTTTGGGACGCGGCATGCGTGACACGTGGCGCTTTTCTCGATAAACCGAAACGTCCCTTTAGTGCACGCCTTTAACTGTATAAATAGGGGTGAGAGTGACAGTTTTGTCTCACCTCCAAACCCGATAATTTTTTTCGAGCTTTCCTGCTTTCGCTTTCTTTCTTGTCTCTGTTTGTTTCGTTTCCAAGACTCGAATCCGCCTCAAAACCCCTTCAAACGTTCCCAGCAAAGGTATGGCTTCTCCGCCCCTCTTTTTGTGTGTCTTGGGATGATATTTGTGGTGTTTCTGGGTTTTCAAGAAGGTTTTTCTGGGTTTCTAGGTTATTCTGGGTGGGATTTTAACTTTGCGGTCCCCGGGTTATCTGGGTTTGTTGACGTCCCCGTGTTTTTCTGGTTGTTTTGTAGATGGCCAATGAAGCAATGGACACTCACCTCCCCGAGTCCAACTTTGTAAGCTTCACTGATGGGACCGCTCTCGACCCTCCCGGGTATTCACTGACAGCGGAGGAGATTGTGGAGTTGAGGAGCAACTGGAAGATCCCCGAGTCCGTGGAGATACGGCCTTTAGAACCCGAGGACCAATTCTTCGCTCCCGGGGATGGGTGGACGCTGTGCCACGAGTACCAGCTGCGGTGCGGCCTGTCACTCCCGTTAAAAATAGAGGTGCAGTACCTCTTAGTTGCAAGCAACTTCGCTATCGGGCAGATTGGCCCGAACACGTGGAGGCAGCTTCTCGGGTTGTGCGTCATGTACAAGGTATTGAAGCAGCAGATGCTGACATACCACGAGTTTCATGCCATGTACCGGGCCGAGTACTCCCGGAAGACGGGTTTCAGCGGGACTATCCAGTTGAAATCCAAAGCGGCTTTTAAGAAGATCGTCGAGGACCTGCCATCCTCAGTGAGCAGGACTTGGAGGGAGAAAAGTTTCCTAATAAGAAACTTTCAAAACCCGGACTACACGCTCCAAGTACCGGTCGACTTCCAACAATTGATGAGTAAGTCCTTCTTTCTCTCCGGGTTTTTCTTTCTTTTCTCTGTCCCGGGTTATAATTATGTTATTTGTGTTGTAGATGTCCCCGACATTCCTCTGGAGCCGGTGATGGAGAAGAGGATCCGGAGGATGCTATGGGCCTTCCGGGGTCAAGATGACCAGAGTTCATACCGACTTTGTAGGCTGTACGTGTACGGCAGATGCCGGTTGATGGAGCTCCCAATTTTGTCCAGTGTCCTTTAAACTCTGTTGTCATATGCTCTTGTGTAACGAGTATACTTTCTATATGTAGCTCTTCTACCGATGGAGTTTACCAAGCGGAAGAACCCGGGGATATACGACGGGTTTGAAGATAAGGCTGTATGGGCCGGGATCCGGACGCAAGCAATGGATGGTCAACTGTATGACATTGACCTGACCACGAAAGCGGCTTTCCTGTGCCCTGAAGCCGAGCAAGGGGATATTCAGAAATTCTTCGTTGATACCTTGCACTTCAACGAGATCCCCGGGTACCTGGCTGAAGTACTCGGTACGGAGGTGTACCAGGAGGGAGAAGAGGAGATTGTGGGGAATCCCGCAGAGGAGGTGGCGGAAGACCCGGTGATAGAAGAACCGGTGACTCAATTCCCCTTTGCAGAAGAAGAAGAGGTGGAGATTGAAGAACCGGTGATGAGCGCAGTTCCCTCATCTGTGCTCCCAGGTGAAGAGGAGTTTACTGAAGATGAGGATGACGACGGGGGTGAAGAGGTTGGAGGGGGTGAAAGGGTGATAGGGAGTGAGGAGAACCGGGAGGGGGGTAACGGGAGTGATGAGGTTCACGATGTGGAACCCGTTCCCTCTCGCAAACGCACCCGGGAGGCATCCAGCTCTGAGAGGTCCGAGAGGAGAAAAAGAAGGAAGGAGAGGAAGCAGAGGAAGCAGCACCGGGCCATCCACAAGATCATGGAAGAATTGGCGAGTGGAGGGATGGCGGATGTGCCCATCCAGAGGATGGTAGCGGACATGAAGAACTGTGCCGCTGACTCCTGCATCTTGGAACATGAAGACCCGGTAATTGCTGTCTGGAGGACACATGAGAAACTAATGCGGGTAAGTGTTTCTTTGTTTGACTTGTGTTAGTTTGTTTGTTTCTGGATATTAACCCGACATCTGTTTTATGTAGGCGGTCAGGATGTCATACTTGGCAATTAACTGACCGGCTCATCAATGAAGGTATCCCCGAGAGAGAGAGAGAGTGCTCAAGGAGGACCTCCGGTCGGCCCGGGACCAGGTGATGGCGAGCGAGGACGGCTTGGCTCGTGCCCGGGAAGAGGCCAGCACATCAGCGGTTTTGGCTCGGAAGGAGTTGGCCAGGGCAGAAAATCAAGTGGCAGAGTTGGTGGCCAAAAACTCTGAGCTAGAGAAGGTCATCGAGGGTCACCGGGAGGACCGGTATTCTCAAGATGCCGCTATAGCTCAGCTGACCGAGCAGAACCAGGCGCTGCAGCTACAAGTGACTTCTTTGGAGCAGCAAAAAGAAGATTTGGTTCAGGCGGTTTCCCGGGCCAAGGATTCTGCTGTCTCCGAGTTTCTGGCCATCCCCGAGTTCGATTTAAAGCTGCGGACGACAAGGGCTGAGGCTCGTGCTGAAATTGTTAGTGCCGGAACTCGCCAAGGCTGGCTCGACAAGGCGGGTTATGATGGCCACCAAGGGCATGTCAGACCTGACCGGGTTGCGGGCGCCTCCCGGCCTAACCCTGCTGTGGCTGCAAAGCCTAGAGCTCCCATAAACCCGGTTCGGAGTCCCCCGGTTCCTGCTTCAGCAGCCAGGAGAGGTGCATCCTGTGGCAGTATTGTCGGTGGTCCTCAAAACCGGCCACTACCCCGTGGAGGACAGTTCATCATACGGCCCCGGGTAGGGCGTGGCGGGTCGAGCACTGGCCGGGGTAGCGGATCTGCAGCGCCATGAGCTGGAGCTTCTCTCAGAGGATTTTTTGTTTTTGCTTTTGTAAACTAGTTTTCATTTGTAGCGGTTTTCCACTTTGTAACTTCGACTTTTTTGAATGAAAGTATTCAAGCTTTTCCTTTGCACAATTCTTCCTGTCAAATAACACGGTAATCTGATGCATAATAGGCAAGTGTTGACAAAATTTATACATAGTGCCGGTTTGGCATGTTAACGTTATAAAATAAAAATAGGGCCGCTAGGGCTTTACGGGTCCATAAGGACTTTCAAGGGCCACGAAGGCCTTACGGGTCCGTTAGGACTTTCAAGGGCCGCTAGGGCTTTACGGGTCCGTTAGGACTTTCAAGGGCCGCTAGGGCTTTACGGGTCCGTTAGGACTTTCAAGGACTGAAATAAGGCCGTGAAAGGCTTGCAATATTTCAAGTCATATGGAGATTGCCGAGTCTTGACAGTGAAATAAGGCCGTTAAGGCTTGCAATATTTCATGTCATATGGAGATTGCTGAGTCTTGACAGTGAAATAAGGCCGTTAAGGCTTGCAATATTTCATGTCATATGGAGATTGCCGAGTCATGACAGTGAAATAAGGCCGTTAAGGCTTGCAATATTTCATGTCATATAGAGATTGCCAAGTGAGGCATACAAGTAGTGCCGCTAAAGCTGCATTCATTCAACAAATTGATTGATAAACATAACCCGGTAGGGTTTTATTCATTGCGGGCCTGGAAGGGGTTATATATAATATCAAAACATAATAAATTTGGACATTTGTAGATAACTTGGTACCTATTTGGGAAAGAGATGTAGATGTTGTGCGTTCCATGGCCGCGGAAGCGTAACTCCATCTGTACCCCTGATGTAAAATGTGACCGGGCCCACAACTTCAACAATTTCATATGGACCATCCCATGGAGCTTTCAACCCCGTTGGCTTAGGGATTACCCAATCCCCGAGTTTAAGCGGGAGGTCCTGAGTTCAACTCTCAACGAGAGCACCAATTGTTTCCAGGTGAACTCGTGGTCCCTTTAGCGGGTCACACGGCTCCAGAAATAGCGAACTTCCTTGTACTCCGAGTCTTCCTGTGTAAAGAACAAACGTGTCAAAGAGGCGTCCCCGGGTTTACCGAGGGAAGCCACTCCGATGCTTAAGTCAGACACTGTCAGCTAAGCAGAAAACTCGAGAATAGTCAAGAAGTTACGTACCTTTATGGGGAGGCATGCGCCGGTATTTATAGTAGCACTAAAGACAACATTCCTTGTCCTTTTCCAATGTGGGACAGTTTCCCATGCTTTTATTTAGGTTTGTGGCGAATTGGGCCCAGACAAAGGGCCCAGAGTGGCTTCTCACATTTAATTGGGCTTTCACCCTATAAACAATAACTCAAGCATAAATAATAATGCATATTTATTAATTAATTAGACATTCAGAGGTTATTTCTTGAATTGTAACCCGGTAAAGGTGAAATATTAGGTTCCACCTATAAACACCACCAGTGGGTTATGACTAGCTCATGTGGTTGCAACATGTAAGAGTCTGGCAAAATTCCATAAACTTCAACATCACTGGAGACTATGGAAAGGTTGAACTTCGGTACATCTATCGGTATGGTTTGTGGAGTTTCCTTCAATGTTCCTAAATACAACTTCATGTAGGTGGCGCACTTGTGCACAATATATGCTTCAGCTATACATGTTTCAGACGCTGATTTATAAAACCTATGTAGTCTCCAAGTTGTCTATAAATAAATTGTTGCAAAGTGTTATGATTATATATTGAACTTTTAGCCGACGAATATTCAAGAAATTCGTCAGCTATTGTACTTTTTATACTAATTTATTTCCAATTTATATGTTTAATTATATTTTTATTTTTTTATTTAACTATAGCCGACTAATATTCAATAAATTCGTCGGCTATAGTACTTTTTATACTGATTTATTTCCAATTTATATGTTTAATTATATTTTTATATTTTTAAACTTTTTATACTAAAGTCAACTTTAGCCGATGAAAAAAAAATGTCGGCTAAGTTAAATTTTCATCGGCTAAAATAATTTTTTCATCGGCTATAATCTACAGACTATAGCCCACAAAATTTTTATAGTTTAGCCTACGAAATATATAATTTCGTCGGCTAAAAGTCCTTATATTTGCAGATCTAGACAACAGCTCATTTGAAGAAAAAAAACGGGATAAAAAGTTTGGGTGTTGTCGAAATTGTTGGGTGTCGTCGAAATCTGTCCAAAATTAGTTTGTGGAGCTATATATAGGTACGTATATGTGTATATATCTTGATTTTTAGTTGATTTAAGAGTTTTATTTGAGTTATATATATTGATTTTGAGTTTTAATTTGAGTTGAATTATTGGATTTTGAGTGTGTGATTGAGTTGATCGATTTTGATTTGATAATATATATGAAGTTGTTGTTATTAATAAGTAATAATATATAAATATATATATTAATTTAATTATAATTTTGTGTTGATGCATAATATGAATTAATTAATTAATATATTGATTATGATCGATGTTAATTGATATATAATATTGTTATATAATTAGTAATTAGTATATATATATGTGTGTGTTAATTATTAATTTGTTATTAATTAATTGTACGTTGTAGATAGAATACTAAATAATTTGAAAATTTAATTAATTAATTATAGTTTATACATATATATTTTGTTATCTTTTCAGTATATGGATAAGAGTTGGATTTCGCTTTCAAAATGAGACAAAAGATTTGGTAAGTGAGATATTAGTTTTATTGAATATGTGATGGCTAATGCTAACGGGAATACAATTTTCTATTGCTCGTGCACTAAATGTCAGTGTCGCAGTGATATGCATCGATTTACGATTGACAAAGTTTGGTAACACTTGAAGAGTAACGGGTTTTGAGAGAAGTACACATGTTGGATATATCACGGTGAAACTTCATCAGGGGGTCCGCATGATCATGGACAATTTTCTGAGATGGGTAGTACATCCAACGATCGAACAACGGCCTTCATCAACGATATGTTTCTTTATGAGAGCGGTGTATGCTCTCAAGGACAGTATATGCCTGAGTCGGTGAAGCCCTTCTCTAGAGTTGTCAACACTGCTGGTATTGACAAGTACAACAAACTAATTACTTTCCAACATACCCCTGTGTAGCCCGGATGTCAGAAGACGGTTCTTGAAAGTGTGATAGACATTATGAAGATTAAAGTTAAGACAAAATCGACTGTGAAGGCTGTTGATGATTATCTACAGTACACTGCTTCGATGCTGCCCCACGGTCATCGTCTTCTTACCAATCATCATAAGATTCGATGTATCCTGAAAGATCTTGGGCTTTCCTACATCAAGATCCATGCATGGAGATATGACTGTGTTATCTTCTGGGGCAAAGATCTAGAAGGGAATTACCTTGATGACCTTGACGCATGTCCAGTATGTCAGAGTGACAGGTATAAGCTGACTCCTACAGGCAATAAGAAACCTGTGAAGGTACTTCGGTATTTCCCGTTGAGGAATAGGCTAAAGTGGTTGTACATGTCATCACACACGGCCAAAGCTATGAGATGACATGCTGATAGGGAATTGCATGACGAACATACCCTTATACACCCTGCTGACGGGAAGACTTTGAAGCATATAGACCATGAGTTTCCTCATTTTGCGTCAAAGGTCCGAAATGTGAGGTTCGGGCTCTCATCCGACGGGTTCAATCCTTTTGGCAACATGAGTCTTCAATACAGTGTATGGCCGGTGATTTTGGTACCATACAACCTTCCTCCATGGATGTGCATGAAGAAGAAATACAATATGTTGAGTTTGTTGATTCCAGGGCCTGGTTATCCAGGGAAGTGTCTCGATATGTATTTGAGACCCTTGATTGAAGAGCTTAAGTTTTTTTGGGACGTTGATCATCCCACTTATGACAAGTACATGCATAAGATGTTCCAGATGCATACCATGGTTGTTGGTACCATCAATGATTTTCCTGCCCGTGGGATGTTGTCGGACAACGTTATTAGGGGATACAAGGCTTGTCCAGAGTGCCTTAGTGATGAGGGGAACCGTAGTCATTGCAACAAGATATGCAGATTGGGTCAGTGTACTCTCCTTCAGTATGATCACAAATGGAGGTTCGATGACAAGGAATTTGATAGAACTGTAGAAAACGGTGTGCCTCCCAGAAGATGGACGGGGGGGGGGGGGAAGAAATTTTTACAGTGCTTAATGAGTACTATTTTGGGCAGCTCAGCAATCATCCCAATATTGTTGCGGCAATACCTGACAGACTCGATCGATATAAATTTTAGACACATAAGAGCATATTCTGGGCACTCGCATAATGGAGTAAGTTGTTGATCAGACACTACCTAGATGTGATGCACATAGAAAATAATGTGTGCGACAGTGTGGTGAGAACAATGCTGAACTTGGAGGGGAAGATCAAAGACGGTCCTAAGACACGTATTGATCTTAAAAAAATGGATATACGAAGACATATGTGGTTGAAAGAAGGGAAGAAAAAAATGCCTCAAGCTCCTTACACCGTAAAGCTTGACCAGAACGTAATTTTCAGGTGGATGAGTTCTGTGAAGCATCCTTCAGGCTATGCAGGAAATATAGCCCGATGTGTAAAATTTTGGGACAATAAGATGTACGGGTTAAAGAGTCATGACTGTCATATTCTGCTACAACGTCTTTTCCCTATTTTCATTCGACCGTTCCTTCCCCGTCAGATGGTGGAGCCGTTAGTAGCGTTGTCAAGATTCTTCCAGAAGTTATGCACACGGGAAGTCTGACCTCCGGGAAATGCAAGAGGACATTATTTGTATCACGTGTAAATTTGAGAGGATATTTCCTCCAAATTTATTTGACATCATGCCTCACCTGATGATCCATATTCCTGAGCAATTGTTGCTTACCGGTCCAGTACACTATACTTGGATGTATCCCATGGAAAGGTATGTTTTTTACACCTAAATTTTTTACTATACATGTCCAATATATAATCATAACACACTACAACAATTTATTTATAAGCAACTTGGAGACTACAAAGCTTATGTGGCTAATAAATCCGCACCTGAAGGATCTATAGCTGAAACATATATTGCGCAGGAGTGCGTCACCTACATTAAGTTGTATTTAGGAGCGTTGAAGGAAACTCTACAAACCATACCGATAGATGTACAGAAGTTCAACTTTTCCATAGTCTCTAATGATGTTGAAGTTTATGGAATTTTGCTAGACTCCTACAAGTTGTAAGCACATGAGCTAGTCATAACCCATTGGTGGGTATTGATTAACTTTCCAGAAATTGAATACTGGAAAGACATCCATTTATACTGTCCAAATATTTAAGGTGATCTCGACTACCACAACAAGGAGTTCGCAAACTATTTTGGCGGCTTGGTATGTAATTCTTTATTTTTGTTCATGAATCTTTCATTGCATAACTATTCATATTTACAATACATTGATTATTTGGTTACAGATGAACCATATTCAATTCGATGGATACCGAAATTGGTCGCACGAACTAAGACTTCTAGCGATGAAGCCGATAATGTCAAGAATTTATCCAATGTGCAACGTGAATGGCGTGCAATTTATATGTGAACAGAGAGACAACAAACAGAGAGCACAAAATTCTGGGGTGATGGTGTATGGTGGGCGGAATGAAGTTGACTATTACGGTGTTCTCGATTCAGTGGTGGAACTCGTTTATGGGCAAGGCATGACAGTGCACCTCTACAAGTGTAGATGGTTTGATACTAGCAGCCCGCAAAACATGAAGATCGATCAGTACGAGATTTTATCGGTGAACACTGCTACAATGAAGATGACCCGTTCATTTTTGCCACATCGGTAAAACAAGTGTTTTATCTTGATCACCTTGTTAAGGGTGACACGGGAAAAGTAGTCAACCTTGTGCACCCTTGAAACATTTACCGGCCTGCTACACTTGGAGAGGCCGAAGACGAGGAAGAAGTTGTTGCGTATCAATAGTCCAACACAATAGGTATTCCTGACTCATCTACAATTCGCCTTAATAATTTTAACGCGGGTCGTTCGGTTCGAATTCGTGATTTAGATGCAAGGCCTATTGATGTTGATCCAAATCAAAAAACAGACGAAGACTCTTGTCATGAGAAAATGCATATATTGCCAGAAATTAATTCTGACACCGAAGAAAACTCATCAGATGATTCCGATTATGAGCCTTCTTAGTTTGAATTTGTAAGACAAATTGATGTGTGCTTTATATGCTACAAGCTGTTGAATTCATAATTTTTTTAATTTTGGTGATATATGAACATGAAATTGATATGGTTTACATTAAGCAGCCTGTTTTTTTTATGTATTTTTCAGTTTTAGCCTACGAAATAGGCCATATTTCGTCGGCTACGATATTTTTTTGCGTTTAGGGGTTTGACTTACAAGATTGACTGTCCGGATCGAGTCCTTAACGTTGTCGGATCTTGATGAAAATTTTTCTCTTACACATATTTCAACATAATGATGATATTAGTATAAAAATATAATTAAAAAAAATAAATTAAATAAATTAGTATAAAAAGTACTATAGCCGACGAATTTATTGAATATTTGTCGGCTATAGTTAAATAAAAAAATATAAATATAATTAAACATATAAATTGGAAATAAATTAAATAAATTAGTATAAAAAGTACAATAGCCGACGAATTTCTTGAATATTCGTCAACAGCAAGACTTTACCAGAATTATGTGATTTTTCAACAATAGACATATTTCACCATTTCGGTCATATCTTATTTCATGAATTTTTTCGTTTGAAGCTTCTACGTATAGTTTGTTTTTTAAAAGAAACATTTACTTGACACTTAGTATACAAGTTATACAACATTAGTAGGTATGTTATGATTCCAATCATCAAAATTCACAAACAAAAATCCGACAGTCAGATATCGTCATTATGTTAAAATATGTGTATAGAAAAAAATTCATCTAGATCCGACAATGTTAAGGACTCGATCCGGATTGTCAATCTCGTAAGTCAAACTCCTAAACACACAGAAATAGTCATTTGACCTTCTAAATTATGTGTTTTGCCCAAATTTTCAACTGAAAATAGTTTCAAATCGATGAGACGCAACCAGTGATATAAAATTATTATTTTATTTATTTTCTACTAGCCGATGAAACACTAGGGTATTCGTCGGCCAAGACAGTTTTGGCCGACGAAATAGGCCTATTTCGTCAGCTAAAACTTAAAAATATATAAAAAACAGACTTCCTATTTCGTCGGTCAAAACTTAAAAATACATAAAAACATACTGTTTAATGTAAACTATACCAACATCATGGTCATATATCACCAAAATTTAACAAAAATATGAATTGAACATATATATGTAAACTATAAAGCACATCAATTTTGGTGTATTACAAATTCAAACTAAGGCTCCTAATAGGAATGATCTGATAAGTCTTCTTTGGTATCAGAATTAATTTCTGGCAATCTATACATTTCCTCATCACCAGAGTCTTCATCTGTTTCTTGATTTTGATCAACATCAATAAGTCTTGGCTCTTCATCACGAATTCAAACCAAAAGACCCGCTTTAAAATTATTAAGACGAATTGTAGAGGAGTCAGGAATAGCTATTGCGCTGGGCTCTTGAAACACAACATCTTCTTCCTCGTCTTCGGCCTCTAAGTGTAGTCGCCCGATAAATGTTTCGAGGGTGCACAAGGTTGACTACTTTTCACGCGTCACCCTTAACAAGACCATCAAGATAAAACACTTATTTTACTGATGTGGCAAAAATGAACGGGTCATCTTCGTAACAGCTTGCAGCAGTGTACACCAATAAAATCTCGTACTGATCGATCTTCATGCTCTGCGGGCTGCTAGTATCAAACCATCTACTCTTGAAGAGGTGCACTGTCATGCCTTACCCATAAACAAGTTCCACCATTGAATCGAAAACACCGTAATATTCAATTCCATTCCGCCCACCATGAGCCATCACTCTAGAATTTTGTGTTCTCCCTTTGTTGTGTCTTTGTTCACATATAAATTGCACGTCATTCACCTTGCACATCGGATAAACTCTTGACATTATCGGCTTTATCTCTAGAAGTCTTAGTTCGTGCGACTAATTTGGGTGACTATAGAAATTTATATGGTTCATTTGCAACCAAACATTCAATATACTGTAAATATGGATAATTATGCAATAAAAGAGTCATGAACAGAAATAAAGAATTACGTACCCATATATAGCTACACAAACTATTTTGGACAGATTTCGACAACACCCAAACTTTTTCTCCCGTTTTTTTTTTCAAATGAGATGTTGTCTAGATCTGCAAATAAAAGGAATTTTAGCCGACGAAATTATATATTTCGTCGGCTAAACTTATAATTTCGTCAGCTATAAATTACAGACTATAGCCGACAAAAAATTAGTTTATCCGACGAAATAAAATTTTCATCGGCTAAATTTTAGCCTACGAAAATTTTATTTCGTCGGCCTGTTTTTTTATTCGTCAGCTATGTTGTATATGCTGGTAGTGTTAACTAACCGACTAGTATTAGGTTTCATTTTCACTATTTTTTTAACAGAATCTAGTTTCCTTGTCATACTGGTGAATACAAATATCTTAAGTCATGAACATGGAGAAACATAAACTTGGCATTTCTTGTTTCCTTTCTTTTTTTTAGAAAACTAATGAGTGATGCATCACTGCTTACCTAAAACTTATAACAAAGACCCAATAGCAGTAGCTTGATACTAAAATATGTCTAAAAGAAATGTTTCTTGAGTTTCTTCTCTTTGGTATTGATAAAATAGTATGACGTTCACGTCCAAAACCAATTGATAATAGGTGGAGAGACTCAAACCAATCCACAGTCTAGGTCTCAATTCTTGATATGAGATTATATCACAACACGTCTCCGCACGTATGACGAATCTTCAAACCTAACATATGGACAACAATATTTGGGATAACGTGGAGTGTGTGTGGCCGGTAACGCTGACACACGTGGACGTGGGTAGCTTGGTTCTGATACTATGATAAAGTAGTTTGAGGTTCACATCCAAAACCAATTGGTAATGGGTGGACAGGCTCAAACTATTATAAATCCACAGGTTAGGTCTCAATTCCTGATGTGAGATTATATCTCAACATGTTTGATGATTAACTGTGGACCAAATACCGGTACTTTTATGCTATCATTTGTAGAATTATTTGGTGATGACTCGTAGGAAGGAACGATGTATATTCTGCAGTTGTCTGCTTGAAACCTTCCTGCTGCATCCATCATAAATTGATGAACTCCAAAATGCTCTACTCTGTCAATTCATCTTCAACTGCCTCAGGAGTTGTAAATGTTTCAGTGCCAATGTTAAGTAAGCACCCCAGTACATCTATTGAGCATATTTCATCTACATTTGAACATATTTCATTTGCTGGTATGGCCTAAAAATCCAAACTATGTTTTAGTTGCCTGCATATGTTTGAACTGTCACTTGGCCCTAATCCTATTGCATTATTCATTTGAATCAATGGCCTAGAAATACTACATCTATAGGAATTTGAAAGCAAAACACAGAACTCGTAACGATGTAAAGGAATTAGGATACAGAGAAACAAACACTACGTATATGTACATAACTTTATTGAAGCACATATATCAGTAACAAGATTTGAAAGCAGGCACCACTTAAAAACAATGTAGGAAGTGAAAGGCATAATAGAACAATAGCAAAGTTTTTACCCAAGAGTGGCTCGAATATTTTTCAGTGTAGATACAGCATCATCGATACTCTTTCGGTCTATTGGGGATTCCATAGAGCATGCAACTCCAATTTCTAGTACTGAACTCAAGCATTCCTCAAGAGCATTGTTGGTGCTCTGGCTCGGATTGCCAACTTCAACAAGTGATGAATCTGCAATCTCTGAAACTCGTCCGCCGATGGCCATCTTGACACACTTGTGTAGGTTTAAACAATCCATGAAGATGTGGTCAGTGGGTCTCTTCCCGGTAAACATCTCTAACAAAAGAATACCGAAGCTGTAGACATCTCCATTTGTTGAAACCTCACTTCCCATTCCGTACTCTGCAGTTCAAACATCACAGTTGTTAAGCAAACAACTCCCATTATTATAACAACCTACCTAGCTACAAGAAAAATATTAGAAAAATAGCATTTAGTTACATACCTGGAGCAGCATAACCAACGGTCCCTCTTATTCCAATGGAACTTGATTGATTTGCTGAAAAGTTATCAGCTAGACTTGAGAGAAATTTAGCTAATCCAAAATCAGCAACATGTCCAGTCAAGTCATTGTCCAAAAGAACATTACTCGGCTTGAGATCACAATGAACTATTGGTGGTTCACAACGATTATGAAGATAATCCACTGCACAAGCAACGTCAATGGCGATGTCTAACCTCTGGACAAGACTTAAACTACTTGGTGCGTCTTCTGCCTCAGTAGTTGGATGCAGCCACTCCTCTAAGCTCCCATTCTCCATGAACTTATAAACCAAAGCCTTGAAATCATTTCCATGAAAGTCCACACTGGAACATGCAGTTATAATCGGGACTAGATTTCGGTGTCTGATACTTCTAAGTGCCTCACATTCAGCTAAGAAACTCTTAGAAGCTCCCCTGCGTAACATGTTAAACACCTTCACAGCAACAAGCTGAGCTCCTGCATCTTTGCTGAGAACTCCTCTGTATACGGACCCAAAACTACCCGCACCAATCAAATTTGCCGCAGAGAAGCCATCGGTAGCTTTTAAGAGAGCACTATACGACACTTGTAAAATAGAGTTCACCAATGAGCTTGATGGAGTTGCTTTGCTTCTCTTTTTCAAGAAACAAAGAAAGAGAAATGTCAACAGCATAGCTACTCCAAGAACCGTGAATGCAGAGACTAATGAGATTGTTAGTTTCTTGCTAAGAGACCTCGATTGTTTAGACTTGCACTTTGGAAGGTGGAAATCAGAAATACCTCCGCATAGTCTTGTGTTTCCGACAACTGAAGTTGCACTTGCATTGTTAAAGACACCTTTAACTGGTACTTCACCCCAAAAGTCATTGAAAGACAGGTTAAGTTGCTCCAATCTTAACCCCGTCAGAAATTCAGGAATATCACTGGAAAGATTATTGTGCGAAAGATCTATCTCTTGGATCCCTCTCAAGGAGCCCAAAGCTGAAGGAATGGGGCCATTGAAGAAGTTTCCTTGCAAGAGCAGAAATTCTAAACTCTCACAACTACCAAGGCTACTGGGAAGTTCTCCTGATAACATATTATTAGAGACATCCAATTTACCTAGATTTTTCAACTCTCCTACCTCCAAGGGAAGGGAACCACTGAGACGATTCTCCGGCAAGTCCAAAGCTACTAGTGAGGAAAGGCCAAAAATTTGTGGAGGGATGTGACCGTTAAGATTATTGCGAGAAAGATCCAAAACCAGTAATGAAAGGCATTCCCCAAGGCTTCTAGGGATGGTGCCACTGAAAGCATTTCCTTGAAATCTAAGAATAGTTAACAATGTTAGATTTCCTAGAGAGGATGGGAGGCTCCCTGATAATCTGTTGTCATTAAAATTCAATACCTCAAGGCGAGAAAGCTTCCCGATGTCAGTGGGAATGTTGCCTGTGAACATGTTCTGATCCAAATGTAATTGTTCTATATTGACCAGATTCCCTATCCCTGAAGGGATGCTTCCGTGTATATGGTTGCCACGTACATTTAGATTTGAAACTGAAAGATTAGATATTGATGCGGGCAAGGTCCCTCCTAAATTGTTGAATTCTATTTCCAACCAGTCCAACTTGGTGGAATTGGTCAAGTCTGATAAAAATCTCAAGTCCCCATCACTGTCACTTCCGAGATGATTACCCTGAATGTTGAACCATCTAAGGTTATGAAGCTTTTTTAAATTCGGCACTTGCCCGGTTAAGTTGTTCTGATCAACTTGAAATATTTCTAGATTAGTGGCATTGCTTATTGAGAGAGGAAGTAATCCGGTTAAATAATTTTCGTAAATGCTAAAAAATTGGAGATTCGAAAGGGTTCTGAACAAGGACGGGGGCATGCTCCCTTGAATTTGGTTGTCTGCTATGGAAAAAATAAGGAGACTGGAGATGTTATAGATGGAGGGAGGGATGGTACCGGACAACCTATTGTGCTCTACTGAAAAAAATGTTAGTTTCATCAGTTGGCCTAAAGAACTTGGAATACTTCCCACCAAGTTATTTCTTCCAGCGTTAAGTGTTTCAAGACTAGGAAGGTTACCCAAGGAAGGAGGTATCTCTCCTGTTAAGTTATTTACTGCCAAATTAAGATTCTTAAGCTTAGACAAGGAACCAAGTTGTGGAGGAATGTTACCTACCAGCATGTTGTTCGAAACGGAGAGGATTGTGAGGTTGAAGCAATTGGAGATATTGGCAGGAATAGGACCAGTGAGTGAGTTGTTTTCTAGACGTAATATCAGCAACCTCTGCAAGTGACCAATTTCTGGAGGAAATTTGTTGGTGAGGCTATTATTATAGAGGCGTAACTCCCTTAGGAAGCTCAGGTTTCCTATGTACGGAGTTATGGACCCGGACAACTTCAGGGAGGAAAGGTCCAGCATGGTGACCCTCTGAAGATGGCGCCGGCTACAGGTGACACCATACCACATGCAAAAATGAGTGGACTCATTCCACGAGCTCATCACCGGCCTGTTTGGATCTTGGTGTATTTGAGATTTAATGGCAAGCAATGCCAGCCGATCCGTCTCGTTCACTAGAGAGGTTGAGGCCACGGAACTGCTGCAATAGAGAAGAGCAAATGCTAGTACCAGTGCTTGTGGATTGGAAAGTAAGAATGATGAGGTCAATTTCACATCAGCCATTGTGAATATCTGTAAGTTGCATTTGAGACCTGACAAGAGACAATCTAACTTATAGAACATGAATCTGCATCAGACACTTTGTTTATCTGAAAAAGATAATTTGATTGCAATCCAAAGACGACTTTAAGAGACAATCTAACTTATAGAACATGAATCTGCATAAGATAATTTGATTGCAATCCAAAGACGACTTTAAGAGACAATCTAACTTATAGAACATGAATCTGCATCAGACACTTTGTTTATCTGAAAAAGATAATTTGATTGCAATCCAAAGACGACTTTAAGAGACAATCTAACTTATAGAACATGAATCTGCATCAGACACTTTGTTTATCTGAAAAAGATAATTTGATTGCAATCCAAAGACGACTTTAAGAGACAATCTAACTTATAGAACATGAATCTGCATCAGACACTTTGTTTATCTGAAAAAGATAATTTGATTGCAATCCAAAGACGACTTGACTTGCTTCCGACGGGATCAATCATGCAGTGTTGGCTCTTTGGCGTAATTTTTTGTTTATCTTAAAAAGATAATTTGATTGCAATCCAAAGACGACTTGACTTGCTTCCGACGGAATCAATCATCCAGTGTTGGCTCTTTGGCGTAATTTGTCAATCTTAATACTGAAACCGAAAGTTCTGATTGATCTGGTGAAGGATCTACCATTGACTGTGTAGCCACAGCCACCCTACTAACAGCATCACCAAAATATTTTATATACGTCTTAATATTATTTGGGTTAAAATGAATGCTTGGGAGCATTGACATTACTAACGCAGATCTATTCAATGAATGCTTAAAAGTATAGTATGTCTTAATAATTCATCAGTTATCGTTACTAATCCAGATCTATTCAATTAGGAGCATTGACATTCTTTTAATATTTGAGACATTCTCTGCAAATTTTAGGCTGTTGGAATGTCATGGTAGAGACATTTCTACCACAAATCATTTGAGGGTAATACATATGTTATAAATTAGAGTTAAATGCAGCGCCGATATCTGAACTTTGGTGTCACGGTCAAAATGGTACCTAAATTTTAAAAACAATCAATGTGGTACCTGAACTCCATTTTCGTTATTACCAACGAAGAGTTCGAGACCAAATTCCGCCGCGACATCGTCTATTTGCTGACATGACTGTGATAGGACCCAACTAAAAAAGACAAAATGACAAAAATAACTTCAGCCTCTATTTGTCTTTCTCGATCTTCATCTATCTCTCCTCTGTTTCCTATGCGCTTCTTCACTGGATAACAATCTGGTAATGAGCTTATCTACATCCTAGGTATTCACGTTCATATTTTCGTTAAGCCTGGCAGCTGCAGTAACAGAAGCCGCCACCCTACCTGGACGTAACACCATGTCCGGGTTGTTCCTCATCTCGTACACCCACCCCTCCTTGAGCATCCTGCCTAGTTACCGCCTTATCCGTCGGTAACTTGGCAGTGGCACCTGTTAGCACATCATAAACCTTAATTTTGTCTTCCTCCCTGTCAGTCGCAGCATTGTGAGTTGTAGCTGATTGAGCAGTGGCAGCCAGGCCTTCTAGAAAACAAAAGAAAACCACTCACTGGTGAAGACCCTAATGCTACCCGACCCACATCTCTAAACTCCATCCTTCCATCTGGGTCAATCCCAGATTTTTCGATTCTGAAGCAATGACGGTTTACGACGCGGCGTTCGTGAACTACGATCTCTCGAAAGCCACTTCAATCTTCAGCCTCCATCTCTGGGTCGTCATCAGAATCCTCGTTGTTTCTGTCATAGTCCTCACCCTCTTCCTCCTCTCCCTCTGCCTCACCGCCCCGCTACCGCCACAAGACCAAACTCGTCACCAAAGACAAACCCAGCCCACTAGCAATCTCTAAAGAAATCCAAGAAATAATCCACCACCATCCCAATCCAGAGGTCCACATCAAGATCGGGAAGCCCGACCACCACATGATGGTGTTTTCCAACCAGAAGGCGTCGAGTGGCGAGAGCCGGGGAACGTTGAATAGTGAAACGGCGTCGTTTGCGAGCGGGAATATGGTGAGGCCGGAGGTGTCACATTTGGGGTGGGGGAGGTGGTGTACTTTGAGAGAGCTAGAGGCTGCGATGAATGGGTTGTGTGAGGAGAATGTGATTGGGGAAGGGGGTTGCAGTGGCAGAGATTGGATGACCCGCCAGCGTCAAATGCTGCGATTGAGTCGTTGTCAGTGAACAGGGTCGAGGACAACCACGTCATGGCGGGTCCGGTTTAGCTCAAAGAAGAAGAAGAATAGGTGAGAGAGAGATTCGAAAATAAAAAATGTGAGAGAGAAAAAAACATTTTTACCATCTATTCGTCAGCAACTAGACAACGACGTGATAAAAATTGACCTCAGACCTTTCGTTGATAGCGAAAATAGAGTTAATGTATCATATTGATAGTTTTTTAAAGTACTGGTACCACTATGACCGAGACACATAAATTCAGGTACCGGATCATTACATATTTTTATCTGATTAGCTGAATAGTCTACTAGTTATGATCATATCAAATAACATCATATCTATGATTTTCTTAAAATATTGGTATCTTAAAATGAATATAGATTGTAGATGAGAAGTAAATAGTCTCTTAGGTTTCTCAGCCCACTTGATGTCACCTAATAATATATTAGGGATTGGACTAAATGGATAATACATATACAGGTGCACATATAAGAATTACTGCAGGTTTCATTTGAATATGCAGGTTTCATTAACATGAATATAGATTGTAGAACATTTCTTTTTTGCTCCAATAAAATGTCAACTAGAACATGTTAGGAATCTTTAAGAACGTATATGTCATCTATCATAGAACAAATGCCAAGCACATTGATCAAATTCACTATGTAAGTTTATATGTTGGAATACCAAATGACTTAAACTAAAGCTAGGGCAAATGCTAGGGCATGATCACCATCAAGGGTAAACCTTTATCATCCATCTTTCTCCACTTCATTCACTATTTCTTGAAGCTCGATCTCCCCCCCGGATGAACCATACCCCATCAAAGTTATTGTCTCGGTCAATATGCCTTCGCGTTGCTGTGTTTCCTATGTCCAATGTTTTCATTATCGTCTTGGTTTTCAAAATCATCTACAGTCCTTAGGTAAAAACTTCCATCATATCCAAATTTATTTAGGTTAACTGTTGGGTTTTGTTTTTCTACATGAGATGAGGCTGCTTCTTTCTCAAAAAAAAAACAAGACAAAAAAAGATGAGGCTGTTTGGGAGCTTGAGGCCAATGAAACAAATCAATAAACAAACAGTTAGATGCAAAGAACGGAGGCTGTTTCTTTCTCAAACCACCAACAGTTATAACAAGATTTGCAAGACCAGGGATTGCAAGGAAGAAGAAAAGCATTCAAAAACCGAACTGAGAAAAAAACACTATTTTTGTTTTTGGAGAAAGAATATATACTTGGAGGTTCTAGGAATTAAAGGAAATAATGGTACCTTAAAAAGAATTTGATTTACCGTTTGTAGACAAATTAGAAGTTTTGCTGGGAAGTAAGCAATCTAGGTTTGCTCAGCTACTAAATGACAACATTATATATCAGCCACACAAATTCCATTAAAACAATTGACGAACAAAATTCTATTGAACTCGAACTGTTTATGTTTATAACAGAAAAACATAGTTTTAGATGTCTTAATGATTATCAAGTTGACTCAAATTTTGCAGAGTTGATCTATACTGTAGTACCTACAAACTAGACGGTGGAGATATGAAAATTCGATTGAAAAGTAAGTCTATAGTGAAAATGTGTACCATAAGAATAATTAAGAATATCTTTAGCTGAGAATCTCTACATGTGTATAATATAAAATTTGATATATATATATATATATACATACCGTTCAGAAGCACACGTCCTCAAACCTAGTAAAGTGCGGACGTTCCTCCATGTAAATGTCGTCGTCGGCACCAGACGGTGGAGAACGGAGCGACGTCGCAAGTTTCATTTGAGACAAGCTTTTTCTCAACAGGGACTTTGAATGGCACCATGGTGCGAATCTCATTGTTTACTATTGGTGTAAATTTCAGGTTGTCGACATTTCCATCACATATTGTTTGGCAATGACATATATTGACCCTACGTACCTGTTCATCTGTTTAGTTATATGTGATAGAATATTAGATACTACAATAAGTTAGTCATCAAATCTTTGATTTGTCACCAACTATAATATCTACAGTAAGTTAATTGTATCTTGTGAATTAATCAGAAAATGTATATTAGCCATTTTTGTCTGGTGTAAATTTAAACATAAGTTGAACAGGTGTAGCCACCATATATTAACAGCATCACCAAAATATTATTATGTTCTAAAAGTATTTGATTCAAAATGAATAGTTAGCTACTCCGAATCTCCAGAGTTATTAAGATAAACAATGAACACATATTTACTGATACTGTAAATCAAAATTGAATACATATACCCTGGATAATTGAACATACTATTTTCTATTACTCTTACAAAAAGTGTAATTTTTCCAAGTTATTTAAAATTTGAACACTTCTTTGGCATCAAGTCCAACAGATTCTGTACACTATTGAGCTCAGGGTTAACAGAAGTGGAGCGGCCAACTAGAACATTTCTTTTTCGTTCCAATAAAATGTCAATACTATTATAGGAATCATGGAACATTTCTTTGTAGCTATTATATCTGTTTAACTAAATCAGTGACCATTTAGCTCATTAAGAACAGAGATGTTAACGACCAGACAAATTATGCTTTGAAGCCGTCGATCATAGAATTAGATATGTAAATGGATCGGATCTGAACCGGATTGATATAGATTCGGATCTAGAGCCGAAATAGAAACTGTAGATCCGGATCCGACCCGTTATTTTTTGGATCCTTAATAGCTCGATCCAAATCCGGATCCGGTGGGTTAACGGATACATGACCCGTTAATCCGATCTATTTATAACAATAAATATTTCAAATTTTAAATAATAATTTCATAATTTTATCATAAAACATTGATAAAATTTTATAATAAAATAAAGGTTTACATCAAAAGTTGAATTACATATCTAAAATACTCCTTAACGATAAACTAATATAATTAATATAATTGACCTCAAATTGTTTTTAGCATATATAAATAACATAGATATTAACAACCTTCAACTTCATCACATCATACCTTTTAGACAATTTAGATATGAATGTTTAGATTACCTTGATAATTATCATATTATTTAATATCTATTAATATTTTTTTGAAAACATTAATAATTTTATATTTATAAAAATATTATTTAATTATTTTTAAATGAATCTAGATCCTTAACTGATCAGATCAACAAAGATCCGGATCCGATCCTTTTAGTAAACGGGTGGGTTAACGGATCCGGATCCTTAACGGATTAACGGGTCAAATTTTTGATCCAAACCTGTTTAAAAACAACGGATTCAGAACGGGTCCGAATAAGATCCGGTCTATTTACAGATCTACATAGAACAAATGCCTAATGCTATAGTCATGGAATAGACGCGTTTAACTTGATCAAATACTAACTATATATAAAAGCACACATCTTACTTAATCAAGGTAAAGCAGCAATTAATGACTGGTAGTAGATATCTTATCAAAAAAGGAAAAAAATGACCGGTAGTAGATCAATATGGAATTACCATGTTTACTGATTAGGACATCAGGAGAAGGAATGGCAAAATGGGCACTACTGTGGATAGTTCGTCCATGTTAAGGAGAAAAGACATGCTTATAAGCTGCAGAAACAGGACATATGAGGATGTGTTCCCCCTGCCAAGTACATTGATCAAATTCAGCAAGTAAGTTTATACGTTGGAGTACCAAATGACCTAAACTAAAGCTTAAGCTAATATAAAATGGGAAACCTATAGCTATGCAAACAGACTCTATTTTGATTTGTTCTTGCATGCATGATTAATACATGGGTATTAGAAAGAAAGTGTAACAACAATTCGCGTAGAACTTTACACTGACCACGTACAAGTAAGTAGTGTCAAACTGATGGAAAAATAATGATTTTGGTTCTATCCTCCGACTTTTGTTTTTCCTCCTAAAGTAATTTTTACACTTCAATCAAAACTGTTTAAACCGCGTAAGATCAAGTGGATGTAGTTTGTCAAACAAAAATAGAACTGAAAACACTAATCAGATTAGAGTAATATAGATAAAGATGCAACTTTGGATAAGGCTATATTTAAATGCACCAGCAGACAATAGGACAAATTTAGAATTTTTTTGTGACTCATTTACGTGGTACGTTAGCCCTCTTCTAGAGCTACACAAGTACTTGCAGGCTAATACTTTGGGACTTCCAAATTATCGTTTTTCTCTTTGACGGCAGCTGCACACAATCATATTTGTACAAGAGATGTAAATATCCTATTCTCTTTCCTTGTTTTCTTGTATTTTTCTTTTTCAAACCTTGAATTTTTTTTCATTTTTATTTGATTAATATAATAACAGGACGTGGGGCTGAGTCTCCAAGTTAGGCTAGGTTCCAAACTCTTAAAAAAGATCTTTAAATGCAAATGACAAAAGTTTTTGTTAAGAATGCAATTAATTCAAAGTGCTGAGACTACTTCTCTCTTCATTCATCCCATGCTAGTTGTAAACACATATTTATTGATGGCTACGGAATCATCGCAAGAACTAATTTCAAAATGCTAGCACAATTTCTCCCAAGGTTTTAATATTCAAAATATCCTTCATATTAATTTTCTCAAAATTTTTATTTTTTACAAGCACCGATATTAATTTATATATATTTTTGATATTCTATATCTAGCCATTTTTAGTCAAAATATATAATTCACTACAAGGAGAATGTGTTTAGCCGACGAAACATAAAAAATAGGCTGACGAAAAATTATTTCGTCGGTTAAGTTAAATTTTGGTCTGTTAAAGTCAACTTTAGCCGACGAAATTTAATTTTCAAAAATTTCGTCGGCTAAAATAATTTTTTCGTCTGCTATAGTGAGTGAATTTAGCCGATGAAATTTGAAAAGTTTAGCCGACAAAATTACACTACCAAGATCAGCACTTTAGCCGATGAAAAATTTTCGTCGGTCTGTTAATAAAATTCGTCAGCTAAGATGTCATCGGTAATGACTCATCGGCGATGACTTTAACCGATGAAACTATAAGTAGTCGTCGGCTATAGTCTAATACCTTAGCTTACGAATTTTTTATATTTTTCGTCGGCTATAATTTAAGACTAAAGTCGACGAAACATTATTTCGTCGACCATAGTCTGAGACTGTGGTAGACGAAAAGTATAAAAAAAACTTCGTTGGCTAAAGTATTTACTAAAAAATTTAAAAAATAACTATAGTAGAAGAAAAATATTATAATTTTTCGGCTAAAAATTTTAAAAAAATAATAAAGCCGACGAATTAGACCATATTTCGTCGGCTAAATACTATTATAGCCGACGAAATATGTCATATTTCGTCAGCTAAACCTTGGAAAAATAAATAAATAAAAATACTATAGCCGACGAATTATGACAAATTTCGTCGGCTATTAGTCCATTCCAATAAAAAAAACCCTGAAATTTCTAAATTACTATTCTAAGCAACCTGCAAATTACACCAAAACATCTCAAATTTTAACCAACAACACCATCAATGGTGACAACCCGATTTTAATTAAAATATTTATAAATTGTTCATAAACACATAAAGCTATAAAAATTAATTAACTACACAAAATCTATATCGTCTAAATTTATATCTGCGCCTTGAGGAGATTGCTACTGAGGAGGTTGCGGTGGTTGATGTAGCGGTAAACACGCAGGCATGGGCGGAGCCGGAAGTCCCTGAAGCTGGGCTGCTAAAAACTCCTGCAAGTATTAGAATATCTGCTGATGCGCCACTTGTTGGGTGGCATATACCGCGACATTATACTCTTGTAAGACGACAGTATATGTTGTCTGGGCGGCGACATAGGCCGCATGAGCGGCAGCCTGAGCTCACGTCTTAGCGGCATGAGCGGCTTGCTCCTCCCATAGTCTCTGAACTTCTTACTCTAGCTGAGTCGTTCTGCTGCTGATCGGGTTACTTTTCTTTGAAATCCTAGAGTGGTCTTCAGGACCCCCTCGCCCGCCTTTCCTAGACCCCGAAAGTAGAAATTGTTTCCTTGATGTGGGAAGGATGTGCTCATAATCCTCGCCCCAACCGTCGGATTCAAAGTGTCTATCTGTGACATGGCTTCAGACATGTCTTCCTCCTGCGTGTCTCGTCATGTCTCCCTCACTATAGCAGTCATCACCTCGTCACTAGTCTGCCTCACCTTCGCCTAATTGGATAGAAAAAAAATAATTAATTAATATTTTTGACATATATATATATAAGTAAAAATTTGAAAACGTAAAATGACTTACAATATCCTCCTGGCGTCAGGATATGTCTTCTCGTACGTATAGATATACCGGTTGACTTCTGGATATTCCCTGCCCCCCTCGTTCATCAACGATGCGAATGGTTTAGAACCGGCATGATGGTTCTTATGTTGCGTTGCCGGTTCTGAGCGTTCACCCGGAAAATAGCCTTCAAAAACTGACTAATTATTTTGTCTTAAAAAATAAAATATTAGTAAATTATTTAAAAACTGACTAATTAATAACAATTTAACCAATTAATTTTGTTAATTACCTGTTTATGAGGGTTGTTGAATTCTGATATCAGAACCAACGCCACTCGTACTCCAAGACTAGAACTCAACAGGGATACCAGAATGTGCGTTCCTATGCGTAATCCAGTGAGTCCGTAGCTCGTTCTTCCACTCCTTGTACCTACAGATACCATAAAAATATTAGAACTACAATTAATATCACATACAATCTTGTTTTTTTCATTAACTTCCCAACGTACCTTCCCCCATGCACAACGTCCGTCGAGATGTTTCTCAGGTGCTGGGGAACGTCAAACCACACATGCATTTAACTGTGTATTAGTTTAGTTTAGTTTTTCATAAATCAACAATATAATACATAATATTATTGAGAAATTTTGTAAATTCACCGACAACGAGTTGTGGACAATGTCCTTAACCTCCCGCAGGACATCGCCCCAGTCTGACCACAACATAGGGACTTTATCCTTAATGAGCGCTCCCACGTGGCCAGAGTATATCCTCATCTTCCCGCCTGATACTACATTATCATCTCTGTCAATATCGATGACGATCCTTCCTGAGGGACTCACAGTCTTCTCGAGAGCCTTTCTTGTGACGGAGCATCTCTTCTTCTTCTTGTCGACTTGGCTTCGACGGTGCCCATCACAAATTGATTATTAAAATATGATAACTTTTATTATGACATTATAAGAAAACAAATTATTTATATTTCATTACCTAAAGACGTTGCAGCGGGCGCGACAGATTCTGTCTCTGTCGTCGATGATGATACCCTCGCAGAAATAAGATCCGTGGAAGGTACAGAAGAGGTGGCTGCATCTGTGCCCTAGATGACCTACCCTCCGAAGCAGTAGGTGTCCGGTGTATCTCAGGCATACGTGGTGCAGACACCTCCGTATGGGTCGAAGGCCACAACTGCCTCGAGGACTGAGGGACGCCCGGTTGCCTCTAGGACTGAGTGGCAGCTGCCTCGAGGAAAGGGTGGCACCCGGCTGCCTCTGCGTCGGTTCCAGAAGGGACGTTCGTCTAGCTGTCATGGCGCCTTGAAACGACGTTTGAGGGTTGCTAGCCGTTTCCTTAGACGATTCGGACCTTTGACCCTTTGAACCCTTCGTCGATATAAACAAGCATTCATCCTGTTTAAAATATTAATTTATTAAATTATTTGAATTGTAATTTTTAATATTTTAATTAACACTTGTTATTAATATATTAACAATCTTTATCAATATATTAATAAATTATATGAATATAGTAACAATTAATAACAATTCCTAGAATTTCTACAATTAATATTTTTATTTTAATTTCAATGTCAACATTTTTAATTTCAATTTCAATTTCTGCAAAACCCAAATCCAAATCTACAACAACATTATCCTAATTAGGGTATTTCATCGGCTAAAATATCTTTTACTTACAAAATTACACTACGGATATGTCGGTGTCCGATTGACTATTGCACTACTTACAAAATTGCACTACGGATATTTCGTCCCGTTACTATGATATATGGGTTTTTTTGGATATCCGAGTTCGTTTACGGCTTCAAAATGCAGTTTTTCTAGCCACTTAACACATATAAACGCATATATCTGCATCTATATGAGGTATTTTGGTCAAACCTTCAACACAACAAACTCTCACCATGATGAGATGCAACTGCCCATCTAAACATTTTGAGATATTTACCCCTCGATGATAAGGCTCCCCATAAGGATAAATAATGGTAAATAGTAGGCATGTTGTGATTCTGATGATCAAACTTCACAACTAAAAATCTGACCGTCAGATATGATCATTATGTCGAAATATGTCTATGACAAAAATTCAACTTGATCCAATAAATTTAAGGGCTTGATTCGGATGGTCAATCCTGTAAGTCAAACCCCTAAATTACATTGACTGCAACTATCGGCACCGAGACTTTACCAGAATTAAGTGATTTTTCAACCTTAGACGTATTTCACCATTCCGGTCATATCTTATTTCACGTATTTTTTTCGTTTGAAGCTTCTACGTATAGTTTGTTTTTAAAACGGAACTTTTACTTAACACTTGGTAAACAAATTATACAACATCAGTAGGCATGTTGTGATTCCTGACAGGACCCACCCCGGGTTAAACCCCTTTAACCCGAAGTAAATCCTGCGGGGACCACCTCAAGGGAACTTCTTACCGAAACCCCCTTGAGATGGCCAACCCTTCCTACACAACTAGCTAAACCGGGTTAGTCAGAGCAGTCTACAGAGATGATTACCCCAAAGAATTTCAAGCAGCAACGGAATGATCGACTATGCCTCGACTCTCGTACGCGCTCGACCTCCTCTCAAGAACCCTGCATCACTGGGCATTTAAAAACGAAAGGCCCAGGGGAGAAACATTTAAAAACTGTTAGAGTGAGTGGACGAAAATGAAATATATAAAAACTCTATTTCCTTTAATGCTCTCCCAAAACTTAAATGATTCAAATAACATTTATGCATGCCCACAATTACCAAATTTCCACAAATGCATGACAAGGTAAACAAATAAAGAATATGGGAAGAGAAATGTTCACCAAACATAATAAGTCTGACCTCTCAGACTAGGGTCGGAGCTAAGAGCTCTAGTAGCGCCCTCACGCTACGCTATGCTAGCTAGATAAAATAATACGGTCAACCCTTATAATATCAACCTGACCTCTCAGGCTTGTCTGTCCTCTCAGACCAGGGTCGGAGCTAAGAGCTCTAGAATATGTGATAACGGTCAACCCTTATAATATCAACCTGACCTCTCAGGCTTGTCTGACCTCTCAGACCAGGGTCGGAGCTAAGAGCTCTAGATAAAGTGGAAATGGTCAACCCTCATAGTGCACTACGTAGTTTGCCTGACCTCTCAGGCTAGGGTCGGAGCTAAGAGCTCTAGTAGCGCCCTCACGCTACTCTAACTAGCATATTTATTGGTCAACCCTTAAAATAAAAATTCATAACGATACATTAATCAAATTCTCTTCCCAAAACAAATAAGTAAAACAATTCCTTGTCATATATGCATAAAACCAATTTCCAACGAAGTCTCGGGTTCAAATCCATTCGAAGGACGGCCATCACCGTCTATAACCATTTTCGGGAGAAATAGAAAATTGAGTAATAATGTAAATACTTCACGCATAAGTGTCAATATCTCAAACCATAGTAAAAATCTTTAACCGAGGCTCCCGCTAAACTTTAACCAAATAAAAACGTTCAAGAACCCGCTAAACTTTAACAATCATAAAAAAACCATGCAATTAACTCAATAATTAAGGCATGCAATTTATTTAAAATAATATGTCCACTCACAGTACTATTGCGACCATTCCGCTCGGAAAGCTCCTCGAGCGAAACCCTCGAACTACCTGCGTAGTCGAGCCCGTCTCACGTTCAATCAGAGACTGTACAAACAAACCACTATATTAGTCATTTCATCGTTGACTTGGTCTTTTCCTAGTTTGACCAGGAAATCCTATTTGACCACGTTTGACCAAATTCCTCTCTTTTTAACAGCTTTTCAACATCACACTTATTTCCGATTATCGACTCGAAGTTTGGTTTCCGTTTACGCCACTATAGCATAAGTATTTTCTCTTTACTAATTGTGGGTCGATGCGTCGATAATAAAATTATCCGATTAATTTTCCACAATCAACTGGACATTTCCGTTAATGGGAGTTAACATCTTCCTTAACCACTAGAGTGGTCAATATATTATAATTCCCATATTTCACTAATTAACTTCACAACCTTTAACCTGAACTCTACATTTTCTTTAACCTTTTCAACCCGATTTAACATCTTCTCATAAATGGAAACCTTCCAAAAAGGGAAAGTTTCCCATAATGGCAAGTTTCCTAAATTGGTAAGTCTTCCTTAAAATGGGAAGTTTCCTAAAATGGAAACTTCCTACTTACGTCCAATTTTCCGTAAATAACCCGATTACGATTCAACTGACACTTTTCGACTCAAAGCTTAATGGGGATTCGGTTTCTACCTCTTCGGCATTCTGCCGGTTTTACGGTATCACCGGAATCTTCGCCGGATTCCGGTAACTTGCCGGAATTTCGCCATAACCTCCTCGTTTCTCCGATTACCAAGTTACGACAACACATGAGAGGGAAACAACAAACAACATCATCAACAACAGATCAACACAACAACAGCAACTACAAATTCACAGTAGCTAAGAAACCAGTAGATCGACTGCCTCTCACCTCCCAAAATCGATCTGAGGCAGCTTCTCTTCTTCCTTCACCTTCCTTCCTTCTTTTCTAACTCTAGAGCCTCACTGACGCTCGAACACTGCTCACAGGAGTGCCTCAACAACCAACCCAGAAAAGTCAGATTAGGGGTTTTCAAATTCGGGTTCAATCCATGAAATCCCAAACATGAAATTGAAGGGGATGAAAGGGTTAACGAAACCCTACCTGTTTCTTGCTTCCGCCGCCGTCATTTTTGCCTGTGACCGGGTACGAGGCGGAGCTACCCTCGGACCGATCTCCCTCGGATTGGGGTCTAAAGGAGAAATTCCTTTGGGGGTTTAGTGATAGGGAAGAAGAGGAACGTTCCGGTGGTGGCGCGCCGGTGTGGGTCGGCCGGACGCGCCGGTGGTGTCGCTCGGAGCGGAGAGGGCGACGCTGCGTCGCAGAAGGGAGAAAGAAACTCGGGTTTGACCCGATTTTGGTCTTTTGACCAAGTCAACTCATTACTCCTCTTTTTATACTCGAATGGACGGTCCAGATCAATTCTCTAAATGATCTGACGGTCCAGATTTAAAGAGAGTGAAAAGTGAAAAGGTTAAATGGTAATTCTCCATTTTACCGGATGAATAATTAAAAACTACCAAAAACTTCTGAAATTCATAGAAAATACCCGGAAGCTCCGAAAAATATTCCGAAAATACCGGGAGACTCGTGTCGACACGTACTACAACATCGAGTCATCAATTCAGGTATTTGGAATACTATTAAAAACTCGAAAATTAACTCGAGCGATAACTTATCGAATTACCGATCGAAATTAAAAGTCCTCGGTAACTCGTGAATCTCTGTGAAAGGTAACTTTTATTAACTTCAAAAGATTCGGGGTGTGACAATTCCGATCATCAAAATTCACAAACAAAAATCCGACCGTCAGATATCATCAATATGTTGAAATGTGTATGAGAAAAAATTCATAAACTTCTAACAATGTTAAGGGCTCGATCTGGACGGTCAATCTCGTAAGTCAAACCCCTAAACGCATGGAAATGGTAATTTGACCATCTAAATTACGTATTTTGGCTGGACCTTCAATTGAAAATAATTTCAAATTGATGAGACGCAACCAGTGGTATAAATTTTTTATTTTATTTATTATAGCATAGCCGGTGAAATATTAGGGTATTCGTCGGTGAAGGTTTAGGGTTTTAGCCGACGAAATTTATTAAAATTCATCGGCTAAAGTTAAATATATAAAATATAAGATATTTTAGCCGACAAAATATATAATTTCGTCTGCTAAAAAATATATAATTTTTTCTATATCTTTCATTCTTCTTCTTCTTCTCCTCCTCTTCATCTCTCTTCCTCCTCCTCCTCCGGCGGCAACTCCTCATTATCCTCTCATCTCCTCCTCTCCTTCCCCTCCTCCGGCCGGCCTTCTCCTCTTCCTTCTCCTCATCCACCACTGGCGGAAAACCGAAAAAGAAGAAAAAAATAATCAACAATACAAGAAATAAAAAAAAGAATATAAATAAAAAAAGAAAATAAATAATTATATCTGACGAATTTTAATAAAATTCGTCGTCAAAAGTTAAATGAAAAAATAAATAACTATACCCGATGAATTTTAATAAATTTTGTCAGCTAAAATTAATTAAATATATAAAATAAAATAACTATATATAGCCGACAAATTTTATTAAAATTCGTCTGCTAAAGTTAAATAAATAAATAAATATAACCGACAAAATGTAATAAAATTTCGTCGGCTAAGGTCTAAAAATTCATCGTCTAAAGTCCAGACTTTAAGCGACGAAACATTTCTTCGTCGGCTAAATAATGACTTTAGCCGACGATGAACAATAATTTCATCTGCTAAAGTCTTCACCGACGACTTTTAGCCTACGAAATTTTTTACTTAGCTGACTAAAAAATTTCGTCGGCTAAAGTAGTTGTTCTGGTAGTGATTTTTATATAAATTTTAGAAAAATTTCTATCGATATTCGATAATTTCTTGATATATCCATCGAGATGTCAATTTTTTGAACTACCAAAATTTCTATGATTATCGATATTTTAATCCTTGATTTATCCTCATCCCCATATCTAGCTGTAAAAACATTGATGACTAACACTTGACACATAGATTAATTTCTAAAGTCATAATATATATATATATATATATATATATATATATTTTAGGAAATATATTATGTAGTAAATTGGAAAAGAAAATGAATTATGAGAACTCATTCTGATGATCTGATAAGTTATGACACAGCATACCAGGTCAAAGAAATAGAGTCTCCGTGCGTTGTGAATATCTGTAAGTTGCATTTGAGACCTGACAAGAGACCATCTTACTTATAGAACATGAATCTGCGTCAGACACTTTGTTTATCTGAAAAAGATAATTTGACTGCAATCCAAAGACGACTAGACTTGCTTCCGACGGGAGCAATCATGCAGTGTTGGCTCTTTGGCGTAATTTTTTGTCATTCTTAATACTGAAACAGAAAGTTTTGATTGATCTGGTGAAGGATTCTACCGTTGGGAGCATTGACATTACTAATGCAGATCTATCCAATGAATGCTTAAAAGTATTTTGTCTTAATAATTCATCAGTTACCAATCACTAATCATCGATCACAATCCCACAACTCTGGTGGTGAGGGTCACGACTTAACATGCATGCCATATAAAGGCATTGGCAAAGGAGGAGATACAGAAGAAATCGTTGGCGGCAGTGATGATGATGAGGAGATACCAAAGGGATATACAAGGACATATAAGGACTACGGTACCAAGGAGATTGGTGAACCCATTAGAGGGCCCTCAACAATGATTGCTCCACAAAGGTGAAATTGCCAAGCTCTCAAGAATCAGCTGTTACCGGCAACACTTCATGCTCCTCAGCACCAGTAGTTATTGAGGGAACCCAGCAACATGATGATACCAAGGATATAAGTGTCTTGCCAGTTATTAATAGCAAATTATGATCATACGGTTTGGATTCTATGTTGTTCGGCAAAAGCCAGGCATTTATTTCTGTATTCAATCTCAAAAACCAAAATGCAAAGTCATGTTTAGTTGTTTACTTTCATGACTTGTATTTTGTGACAATTGTTACATACTTCTTCAAAGCAATACAATTCTGCATCATGCCATAAACGCTATCAATCAAAAATACCCCCCCCTATTCTGAAATCTTCTTTGTGATTAACCAGAATAGATGGTTAACAGAAAATCACACAAACTGTAGGTACAGGCTATGAGGAAGTTCCTGCCAATGAACACTAGATATTGCCACAGTTCTTGCTCAATGAACATAATCACATAATATCAAGTATTTTGGAGGACCGCATGTCACAAAATGAAAGCTAGCCAAACCAAATATAAAACAGTCAAACATCATATTTTAAGCAAAACTTATATGAATAATGCAGGTGTATTAATTAGTACAAGAACCAAACCATGCAAGCCAACACATAGCCTTTTATCAGTACCGGTACTACTGTTGGGAAAGACATAATAAACACATTCAAGGACGGTATTCTTGAGTTTTTTTACAAATTTTATTTACAAATACAAGTGGCAGGAATTAAATTACATCACTCTCAAGCATGTCAACTGATCTCTTCACCTTCCAAGATTCCAAGAATGGCCGTTACAATCTCTTTGGATGTTTTGAAAGTCATGATCAGCAAAGCTTCTCAATTGGAGCTGAAGCCTCGGCTAGAAAACCAACCCTGAAATATAACGAAAAACGAGTGAAAGAGTAAACTACTTTGAGAAGTTCTTTCTTTTAAGTAGCAAGCAAAACACTAATTCTTGCAGTTACAAAAATCATATGAAATGATTATCCTAAATGCCAATTGATGCTTCTCTTGAATGAGTTGATGACTACCAGAAATCTTTGTATACTCTGTTTTCCTGTAAGTTTATCAATCTGCACCCCACATTCCCACATAATTAATATAACAAAAAAAAGAGAGCTTAATTTTGTTTTAGGATGGGACTCAGTGCATATGCATTGTGGTAGTATGACTCCAAAGTTTAAATGATATGTTGATGCGGATGACAGAAGGTGTTAAGAATGTAATTTAAAATGAAGAGACTCTACCAGCATCCCCATGCTAGTTGTGAACACATTATATATCAAAGACTACAGAATCATCACTCAAAGGACTAATTTCAAAATGCTAACACAATTTCTCTTCATCCCAATGGCTAGTTGCAATAACATTGATGTCTAACACTTGCCACACAGAGACTAATTTCTACAGAGATTATTTGCCGAGATTTAATACACGTTTGTGTGTGTATTTAATAGATTACAAATTTCTGCTTCATATGCAAAGCATACTTCTCCGCTTGCAACCTTCAAGTCAAACAAGTCATTATTATGTAACCAAAAAAAAAGTCATTATTTCTTATATATAACAGGACTGAATGAATTGACTAAAGCATGAATCATCGTGATTGGAAATTGTTTCAAACTAGACATTTTCATTTAAAGGTAACAGTAATTTGTATTAATAAGTATTGAAAACAAAACACTCCTTGGGGATACCACTTTTCTGTGTGATACTGTTTCTGTTTCACAATTTAAATATCTCCCATCAATTAATCACACAAAAAGGTTGATTGATAATGATGAATGATAATTTTTTTTGGCTAGAATAGGGATAGGAGAACTCTCCAATCTCAATTTACTAACAAAAAAGATATACCATACAGTCAAATAGAGGAAGGAAAAGAGAAAGAAGAGAATTCAGTAGATCACAGAGCATCATACCTGGACCAAGAAATAGAGTTGAACTTGGTTACTTCTTGCTGTGGAAGTCAGAAGCATAGGTCCATGTCTTGCTTTAAAAGATTTCACAAATAGAAAACAGATTTTCTTTTCCTTCAATTGGGAAAAAATGAATAAATTATTAAATATTATAAATTTCAACATATGAACAATATTCTAAGAGTGTCTATAACATTGTATGTAATTTGCATTTACTATACTAGGGTAGAAAAAACGAAACAATCATCAATGACGTGAAGTATTCGGTACAATTTTGCTCTTTCTTCATTTTGTTCACATTATGAGTGATAAAAAAGAAAAATAAGAACGAAAATAAAATTGCTATTATTTAGTCGTGGGAGATCAATTGTAGTAAGAGACAGGGAAGAACAAAAATGGAATCCCAGTTATTAATTGAACAAATTATCTTTGATCAATTGCTAGTCTATAAATAATGAAAGCAAAGGCCATATCTGTTAAGATCTTAAGTGTTTGATACGGTAAAAAGCTGGAGATAATGTATCCATTATTGACTAAAAGAGTTGGCTTTTAAATAGCCTTACAGCAACTAGAATCTGAAAAAGATGCAGCCCACACAACAACTTACTAACGTGTGGTAAACAGGCAAGGGAATAGGTCAAAATAACAAAATATCCCTTAACACTAGGGATTATTGATCATATCCTAACTACATAACTTAAAACACAGTACAACTATTTTTAACATCCTCCCTTAAACTAATTGCTACTAGCAATCAGTTTACATCCAGCGAAGAACACACTCCGAGTAGATTGCGCAACTTCACAAATGCATCAAGTTTCAAAGGCTTTGTCATCACATCTGCAATTTGTTCCTGAGTGTTGCAGTGAACTAATTGCACAGTTCCATCTTTTGTGAGTTCACGAAGAAAATGGAAGCGTACATCAATGTGTTTGCTACGTCCATGCATCACAGGATTCTTGGCAAGCTTAATTGTTGAGCTGTTGTCACAGTAAACAGTTGTAGAATTGCTTTGTGTATGACCAAGCTTCTCCAAAATCCTCCTCAGCCAAACTGCTTGACAAGCACATGCAGCTGCAGCAATAAATTCTGCTTCTGTAGTAGACAAAGATACTACAGGTTGCTTCTTAGATAACCAAGACACTGCACCTGAGCTCAATAAAAACACATATCCTGAAGTACTTTTCCTATCATCCAAGTCTCCTGCATAGTCACTATCTGTGTATGCAACTAGTTCTTTATTTCCTCCCTTCCTGTAGAAAACTCCATAATCAACCGTTCCTTTCAAATATCTTAAGATCTTCCTTGCTGCCTTTAAATGTATCTTCGTAGGATACTCCATGTATCTGCTGATAAGACTAACAGAAAACATAACATCTGGCCGTGTAGCAGTCAAGTACATAAAGCTTCCTACTATTTGCTTATAATAAGTGCAGTCAACTCTCATGCCATCTCCATCCTTCTGTAGCTTTTCTCCAGGAACAATTGGATTATGGACAGGATTGCTTTTGTCCATTTCAAACCTACCTAACACTTCCATCACATACTTCTTTTGACTAATGAAAATACCATCAGTCTTCTGCATTATTTCAACACCAAGAAAATACCTCATCTTTCCCAAATCAGTCATATCAAACTCAACCATCATTGACTTTTTGAATTCAACAAACATAGACTCATCATTGCCAGTAAATATGAGATCATCAACGTACAAGCTTAAAATCAAAATTTTACCTCCTGTACTCGTCTTGATGAATAAAGTGGGTTCATGAGGACACATTTCAAATCCTTCTTTCATAAAGTATGATTCTATGCGATTGTACCAAGCTCGTGGAGCTTGTTTCAATCCATCGAGAGTCTTCTTCAGCTTGTAAACCTTTTGTTTTTTGCCCTTAATTTCATATCCACAAGGCTGTTCAACAAACACTTCCTCACTGATTTCACCATGTAGAAAAGCTGATTTTACATCCAATTGATAAATGGTCCATCCCTTTTGAGCTGCAAGTGCAAGTACCAGCCTGATTGTGTCTAACCTTGCTACAGGTGCAAAGACTTCATTGTAATCCACTCCATGTTTTTGAGCATACCCCTTTGCCACTAGCCTTGCTTTGTATTTGTCTACTTCCCCATTTTCATTGAGCTTTGTTCTATACACCCATTTCACACCAATTTTCTTTCCTCCAGCTGGTAAATCTGTCAGTTCCCATGTGTCATTCTTCTCTATTGATTCCATCTCCAAATCCATAGCATTTCTCCATTTTTCACTTTTCACAGCTTCTTCAAAGAAAATTGGATCTGTAGTTGCAAACATAGCCAAGTTGGTCATGTCTTCTTCTTCAGAAAGTCCTTTTCCACTTTCATAGTCCGTCATCCAAATAGGTTGCTGCCTGATTCTTCTTCTATTTGAATCTGGTGTGTTTCCATCAGTTAACTCGTCCAAGCTTGCATCCTCCATTTCTTCTTCTGTTTCTTCATTGATGTTTGCTTCATGGTTTTCAACATTTACAACTTCATCTTGTTCATCTCCCCACTCTAAATTGACAGCTATTGTTTCCTCATGCTTTTTATCCCAATCCCAGCTTTTGTCTTCTTCAAACACAACATCTCTGCTCACAATGATCTTCTGAGAAACCGGATTATACAGCCTGTATGCCTTTGATTCTTCACTTACTCCAAGTAGAACACAACTCACACTTTTGTTATCTAGCTTGGTTCTTTTATTATCAGGTATGTGGACATGAGATACACATCCAAAAACCCTAAAGTACTCAACTGATGGTTTTACTCCACTCCAAGCTTCCTCTGGAGTCTGATGTTTCACTGCAAGTGTTGGACATCTATTCAACACATGAACAGTCCAGTTGACTGCCTCTGGCCAGAAAGTCCTTGGAATCTTCTTCTCATAGAGCATGCTACGAACCATGTTCATGATGGTTCTGTTCTTCCTCTCTGCAACCCCATTCTGCTGTGGTGTGTATGCAGCTGTCAATTGTCTACTTATGCCATTCCCATTGCAGAAGGCAGTAAATTCTTGGGATGTAAATTCACCACCTCTGTCAGTACGCATACTCCTTATGCACGCACCTGTTTCTTTCTCCACATAAATCTTAAAACTCTTGAAAGTGTCAAAGGCTTCTGATTTTTCTATTAAAAAATACACCCAAGTCTTGCGGCTATAATCATCAATAAAGGTGATTAGGTACCTTTTTTTGCTGTTTGAGATAGGTGTGATAGGTCCACATATGTCCGCATGAACTAACTGTAGGATCTGAGAAACTCTCCACGAGCTTTCTTTTGGGAATGGATCCCTCTTCTGTTTTCCCACTAGACAGTCTTTACAAATTTTGGAGGGAGTCTTTAGTTGAGGCAGGCCATTCACCATCTTCTTCTGCTCAAGAGTCTTCAAGCCTTTAAAACTTAAATGTCCATATCTGCAATGCCATAACTGAGCTGAATCTTCAGTAATTGTGTTGAAACAGGCTGATACATCTGGTTGAGATACAACACGCAGAATGAACATTCTGTTTGAGGACATTGTTGTTTCCATAATCAAGCCTCTCTTCGGATGATAAACTTTGCATCTTCCATGTTGAAACAAGATCGTTAGTCCCTTTTCTTCCAGCTGACCAATGCTTAGCAGGTTGTTCTTCCGCTCAGGTACATAGAATACTCCAGTAATGATCTGTGAAATTCCATTTAATTTAAATCTCACATTTCCTTTTCCCTTCACAACCATGCTAGAATTGTTTCCCAACTTCACGGTTTCTCTGAAATTTTCATCCAAATCAGAGAATAACTCTTTCTTGCCACACATATGATTGCTGCATCCTGAGTCAAGAAACCATACATCTTCCTTCTCTGCTTGATCCACATATGCCATCAAAAGCATTTCTTCTTGGGCTTCTGCAAAGTTAGCTTCCTTCTCCTTGTTTGGACATTCATATTGATAATGTCCAAGCTTATGGCAGTGATAACATTCCACTGTGGACTTATCAAAGCTTGATGAGCCTCTTCCTCTACCTCTCCCGCGAAATCCTCCGCGGCCTCGTCCTCTTGCTCCTCCTGATCTGTCTTCATAAGTTACCTTCAAGGCTTGCTCTTCAATCACAGGGACACTCATGCGCTGTTCGTGCACCAAAAGACTACTTTGTAGCTGATCAATAGAGAGAGTGTCAATATCATTCGACTCCTCAATTGAGCTGACAACATAGTTGAATTTTGGAGTCATAGATCGCAAGATCTTCTCAATGACAGTGACATCTTGCATAGCCTCACCATGAGTCCTCATCTTATTAGCTATGGTGAGGGTTCGAGCAAAATATTCATTCACAGATTCTCCTGCTTTCATCTGAAGAACTTCGAACTCCCTCCGAAGTGCTTGTAGCTGTGCTCGCTTGACCCTTGCTGTCCCTTGATACTTCTGTTTCAAAGAGTCCCAAATGCTCTTTGCTGTATCTTTATTCAAGATAGTCTCCAAGATTGATCTGTCAATCGCTTGAAAAAGATAGTTTTTTGCCTCCAAATCCTTGAGTCTCTGATCATCAATGGCCTTCTTTTGCCCCTCAGTAAGATCAGCTCCTGCAGCTGCTTCAGGGATCCAATCTTACACCAAGCTCCAATATTCCTTGGACCCCAAAAAATTCCAAACCCGTAAATAACTTTTTGAGAAGAATCCCAACCTCGTCACTTATGTCAAGACGCCCAAACCTGAAAGGTTTGTACTGTTTCGGATCATTAAGTGTTACTGGGTTCAAGCTGCCAAAGTAGTCAGAAGCGGAGGTTGAAAATGAAACCGGGTTCATGCTTTCTAAAGGGCTGAAGAGAGACTCAGTGGTTGAAAATGAAATATGGGCGCAATCCACCACGATCAAGTGTTCCAATGAAGGACACTTAATATCAACATTAGTAGCACTCGGACCATACAATTTAGGAAGATTCTTCAAAACCAAGTTCTTCAATTTTGGTAGAGCCGTCTTCTCCTTGTTCACTGCTTCCATTACTCTTTCCAACAAAGGACACGCCTCTACAAAAAGGTCTTCCAATTGAACAAGACATGGGGCTACATCAGATGTGAATATACTTTGCAGCAGCTCGCAACGGTAAATGGTCAAAACTTTAAGACCCTGGAACATTGCAGGTGGAGCGGGACCATTACATATGCTTCGAAGTGCTTTCATGTTCAACATACGCAATACCTTCAGATTTGAGAGAGACCCAGGCGGTAGGTCACCAACACACAACTCTTCTAGGTGGATCAGAGATAGCAGATGCAACTCTTCCAAATTCTCAAACACGGGTCCTGTTTCAATTCGTCTTGTTGTGTTCATCAACTCTTTCAAGTACACAACATTAGAATTAAGAGAATCCTCAGAAACTGTGAGATGCTTGAGTTTATGCAACCTCCCATGGTCATGTTCCGTAACAATGTCACTCATCCAGAAACTGCAGCAATGGTACTGTAGCGTCTCTGTTTTCTTTGTCACTGCATTGATAAACCAATCAGGCAAGGTACTGATGGTTGCTTTATTAAGAAACAAGGATCTTGAATGATGATCTCCTTGTTTGTACGCAGCAGATTTGTGTGAAGAGCGGGTTCTTCCGCCGATAATGCTTATACAAAAGTAATCCCAATCTGGTGCGGCCTCAACATTGTTAGGGATGAAACTTTCATCAGATAAGACAACCTGCAATATTTTCAAATTTGATAAACCAGCTAACTCATGTAGTCCCTCAGCTTCACTCCACCCCTCCTCAAATCTACAGTTCACCATGTATAATTCTTCTAATTTATGCAACTTTGATATCACTCCAGGTGGAATTCTAACCATTCCTCCTCCCATTTTGAATTGTTCCCTAGCGCGATTGACATCCAAAATCCTTAGATTGGCCAAATCTCCTACTTCTCTCGACAATTGCACCCCTGGACAGCCTCTCCTACTAAGAATTTCAATCTTATTAAGTTTCCCCACTATAGAAATGTCATCCAAATTGTCGCAATAATCTAAGTACAAAGCTTGGAGGTTGGTGAGGAGACTAAATGATTGGGGCAATACAGAAATACTAGTCTTGCTAAGATCCAGAACCCTTAACTCTTTCATATTCTGCATCAACTTTTCAGGGATCTCACTTAGTTCAGCATTCCCATTTAGTAATAAAATCTGGAGATTTGGAAATACCAACTCCTCTTCCGGTAGCTTGCAAATTTTGTTGTTCATCAGTGAAATTGCAGTGCAGCCTTTATCTATTCCCCGTGCCCAATCCTTTAAACCACGACCAGCTTTCACCAAAAACCGATGGCCATCTTCAGATTTGGCAATTTGAATGGCCGTGTCCCGGATGACATCATGCATCTTTACACATCCTTCTTTCTTGCTATCCAAAAGCAGGCTAGAATTTTTCAGGTACTTGACCTCTGAAACTAGCATTCCTCTGGCTTCTTCCATTGTTTCGGCATCTTGAAACAATCTTTTTCCGATCGTGTACCGGAACAAGTCTTCTATTTTGATGTCATGGTCTTCTGGGAACAGGCAACAGAGCAAGAAGCATGACTTTGAATCCCCACCTTTCAGGTAATTATAGCTTAATCTTATACATCGCAATGCATCTTCCTCATGGTTACTATTGACATATTGTGACTGCTCTAGTCGTTCAGCTGCCTTCTCCCATTCCTCCTGGTCCTCATCTCCGAGTGCCCTTGCAACGGCTATCAATGCAATCGGCAGACCCTTACACTCTAAAGCTACCCTCCTTGCCACTTTCTCAAATGAGGTGGGCTCAAAAGAAATTGTTCCTGCATTTCTCACGAACAAGGTCCAAGAATCTTGATCTGAGAGAATTTTGAGGTTGATCTGTTTATCACACTTCATGGCATGACAGACATTCAATCTCCTTGTGGTGAGTAGCAGTTTGGACTTGCACTTTTGAAGCTCGTTGTAGCTGGGAATCCCTATCTTTGACAACTCTGTTCTCTCCCAAACATCGTCCACAACTATCAGGAGTTTTTCTTTTCTCATTATCTCCTTATGCAACCTAGCGGCTCTTCCATCTTCTGTCTCCTCCCCAAATTTAAGCCCCAACAAATCTGCCAATGTACCCTGAACTATTTTCACGTCAAGCTTTTGGGATGAGACGGCCATAATCCATTTGTTAAAAATACCATTTTTACAGGCTTGAGCAGCTACATGTCTCACCATGCTTGTCTTTCCAACGCCGCCCATGCCATAGACACCAACGGCAGTAACCTTGTCATCTGTTAGCGCCTTCATAACCTTGTCCGTCGCTTCTCTTGTTGCTCCAAATGATTGGAAATCATCTGTGGATTCAATTGCATCACGTGGTACTTCACTGCGGAGAGATTCCACAATGTGGTCAACAAGTTCTTCGTGAGTTCTACAAATAAGAATTTAACAACGTTTAAGGATTAGAAATCAGTGTTGGGTAAAATATATAGAACCGAAATTAGAGGCACAAAACTTACTTGAAATTATTTGTACTCCACCCAGAGATATTGGCCACTTTTTTTAAAGCAGCTCTCCATTGTTTCAACTTCTCTGATTTATGTCGGCCAGAGGTTTCATGCTTAGAGAAAGCATCTTCGAAACTCTTCTTCTGATTTCGAACATCAGTAGGATCAACTTCAAAAAAAAGCGGCAAAATTCGGTTGTCTTTCATGGACTGACAAATCTCTGTAAGTTCCTCCAAACACCAAGCAGAAGAAGCATAATTTTGCGAGAGAATTACGATTGCAAACCTTGAATCTTTAATTGCCCTTATGAGAGTGGGAGAAATAGTATCCCCTACTCTAAGATCTGGTTCATCCATGAACGTTATAATGCCACTCCTATGAAGTCGATCACGTATTTGAGATGTAATCCCCTTGCGAGTGTCAAGACCCCTGAAACTCAAAAACACATCGTACTTGGGATGTAATCCCCTAGTTGATGAAGAAGAAGAAGAAGAAGAAGAAGGAGAAGAAGAAGAAGAAGAAGAAGAAGAAGAAGAAGGAGAAGAAGAAGAAGAAGGAGCAGAAGAAGCAGGAGAAGAAGCAGAAGAAGAAGAAGAAGAAGAAGAAGAAGAAGGAGAAGAAGAAGAAGGAGAAGAAGAAGAAGAAGAAGGAGAAGAAGAAGAAGAAGGAGCAGAAGAAGCAGGAGAAGAAGCAGAAGAAGAAGAAGAAGAAGAAGAAGAAGAAGGAGATTCAGAGGCATTCAAGTTAACCACTTCTTGATGATCCTGCAACTTGGTCCATATCCCCTTAATGGCCTTGCAACCCATAAATGTCACAATTACCACAACAATCGCCAACGATATCTTTTTCTGATATGCAAACATACAGAAGAAGAAGAACAAAAGGGTGTTAACACCAACGACCACAAAACATTAACAAATATTGGAGGGTATGATTTATGAAATACTTATGTTTCTAACCTCAAAGAAATAGAAATCCATTAGCCTCGGCTATTACAGATGAGAACTCCAATAGTGAACAAATCTATGTAGAGCCCTTCTGATCAAACAGCGTGATAGCACATAAAATGGAGAAAATGGAAGACACAGATATAGTTTGAACGGAGAAAAAAGACTAGATTGTGTCCAAACTTCCCCTGCTTTCGTTGGTATCAGAGTCTCTGCTTTCTACTCTTTTTATGCCTGGAAAACTAAAGCCTGCTCAATTCACCTGAAACACCAAAAGAGCCAATAATGTCTCCTATTGCAGGTCCATTGGAACCCACAAAAGGTAAAAACTTGTACAAATTATTGGACACACTGTAACCAAAGTACCAATAATTTCTTATAACCAAAAAAAAAGTACCAATAATTTCTTATAACCAAAAAAAGTACCAATAACAGGTCCAAATACCCCGAGAGGTAAAAAGCTGGGTAAATTATTGGTGCTAAATTGCCAAGAAGTCAGAACATTGTTTGGGATAACTACTTTTTGAAGCCAGTAAACCCCAATTATATTTCTACCATGAAAGAAACATAGAATAACTACAACCATGAGTGCAGCACTTATTTGATTTCAGAAAAGAGTAATATAATTAAACTCAGCAGCAAGAATACCGTGAATCATTTCCCAGAGCATGTGAGCTGATCACTTCACTCTCAATTAGTATTAACTAGTCACTTCACATTCGATTTCCCAGCTAGATCATCAGCCTCGATGTATACATAGCTGATACAAGCCTCCATAACCATCTAGTCCAAATGAAATTAAAACTGACAAGTTTACTGAAGCTATTGTAACCATCATGAGTAACTTAACTACATAAGGAGAGTATTTTTGTTTTTACAGCATAACAATCTTCTAGTCTATTCACCAAGTGACTCTTCTTTTCACATTAAGGAGAACTGTCTAGTTTCTTTCATCCATTTGATCAGTGGGTGAGGCTTACCTAGTTAATATCTCATATGAAGCTTTAAATTTTCACTTGCCAGCTATTTTATATAATCAATTAATGTCAATAGATTATTTCAGTATATGTGATTTCCATGGTTTTTGTCGTCCTATATATTGGGACCGAAAACTTGTAAAGCATGGAAGAGAGGGGAAGAGTGGATTCACATTCAACCAAAGGACAAATATAGGGGACACACAACAAAGTTGGATGCAGAAAAAGTTAAAGTGGATGCTATGATACTTTGCTGAAGTTTCAGAACTTCTGTCAATTTATGAAACTTCTCACTTTCCCACCTACAGATACCATTCAATATTTAGCATCAGTACATATGCCTACAAAATTCAGTCCCAGGCATCTTGACCAAAAAAAGTGCCTTAGTTTTGAACTGTTGGAGAGGAGAGATCCCACATCAGAAAAGTGACAAATAAAAATATAACTAATAAATGGGTGGATCATTCCTAATTATACCGAGGCCTTTTGTGATAAAACCCAACACCTTAAAGGTGGTTAAGTTGGGACAATATCGGTACAAGGATGATCCACGGGCCACGCTTGTCGCTGTTTGACTTGGTATCAGAGCGGGTCCCTCCCCAGTTGCTTCACCATGAGCTCGGGTGCGTTCTTTCAGAGGTCATGGCTCTGGTTTGGTTGAAGTTGTTTCGGAGTTTGAGGTTCGGAGTTTGGAGTTCTTTCGGTTAACCATGAGGCCCGGGTTCAGCTTCTTAATCAGTTTCACGTGCAGACCTAAAAGTTAGGTTGCACGTGAGGGGGAGTGTTGGAGAGGAGAGATCCCACATCAGAAAAGTGACAAATAAAAATATAACTAATAAGTGGGTGGATCATTCCTAATTGTACCGAGGCCTTTTGTGATAAAACCCAACACCTTAAAGGTGGTTAAGTTGGGACAATATCGGTACAAGGATGATCCACGAGCCACGTTTGTCGCTGTTTGACTTGGACTACATGTTAAACCTGCTTAGTGATGTTTAAAATTATATGCACATCCATTGGCAAGAATATCGGAGAAATAAATGTCGAAAACTCCAAAAGTTGACAACTTCAGCAAATACACAACCAGCAAAACAATATGATGCAGAGACTGATGAGTTGTGCTAACACATTCACAGAGACTCCCAAAAAAACTAGGCCAAAGAGCTCCCCTTTTTTAGTTCTTTGCAGTGGAAGAACATTAAACCTTGGATCATTTATGATACAAGTATTCAAGTTCCATAGCAACGCCAATATTTATAGTCAACAAGTTAAGAGTCGAAAAAGATTCAACCTTGGATTTGCAAACCTTACGTAGACTTGAGTTATACAAACATTGGGTACAAAGTTGATTCACTTTACTTCGCTTACCTCAAGAACTACTTGATCTAAAAAAACATTTCAGTATATGGAAGTGTAGCTTAAAATCAGTCTATTCCGGAAATGATATCAGTTTTTGTTTGGTTCCAAATTGCTACATATCTCTTAAAATTATCTGAAATGGAGAAGTGCGCAAGTCTATGTTACGGGAGTGGCCAACTAGACAATTGTTTCCGACACAATTCCGACTAGAATGGTTAGGAAAAGCTTATTTGTGTTCGAGTAAAACCATTAAACTCTCAGACGGCTATAGTTAAATTTTAGTCGACAAAAAAAGTTTTCGTCAGCTAAAGTGTTTTTTTCGTCGACTATAGTATGTGAATTTTAGCCGACGAAATTAGAAAAGTTTAGCCGACGAAATTAGGGTATTTCGTCGGCTAAAGTAACTTTTAGTTATAAAATTACACTACGGATATTTCGATGTCTGATTGACTATTGTGATACCAATCTGGAAGCAGAACGGCCGTACGAGTAAAACTCATCGCTAATGCCATGACATACAGGCTTTTTTGGCCATCCGAGTTCGTTTAAAGCTTCAAAATGAAGTTTTTCTAAACGCTTAACACACGAAAATGTCCATATCTACACCTATATGAGGTATTTTGGCCGAACCTTCAACACAACAAACACTCACCATAATGAGACGCAACTGTCCATCTAAAAATTTTGAGACATTTACCCCTCCATGATAGGCCTCCCCATATAGATAAATAATGGTAAATAGTAGGCATGTTGTGATTCCGGTCATCAAAATTCACAAACAAAAATACGACCGTCAGAAATCATTAATATGTTGAAATATATCTCTGGTAAAAAATTCAACTTTATCCGATAAATTTAAGGACTTCATCTAGACGGTCAATCTTGTAAGTCAAACCTCTATATTGTATTGACTGCAACTATCGGCATCGAGACTTTACCGGAATTACGTGATTTTTCAACCGTAGGCGTATTTCACCATTCTGGTCATATCTTATTTCACGACTTTTTTGCGTTTGAAGTTTCTACGTACAGTTTGTTTTAGAAACGAAACATTTACTTAAAACTTAGTAAACAAGTTATACAACATTAGTACGTATGTTGTGATTTCGATGATCAAAGTTGAGAAACAAAATTCCGACCGTCTGATATGATCATTATGTTGAAATATGTATATAGGAAAAAATTTAACTTAATATGACAACGTTAAGGGCTCAATCCTTACGGTCAATCACGTAAGTCAAACCCCTTAACGCACGGAAACGGTCATTTGACCGTCTAAATTACGTATTTTGCCCGGACCTTCAACTGAAAATAGTTTCAAATCGATGAGACGCAACCAGTGGTATAAAAATTTTATGAAAAATAACTACTGGAGATAGGGCTACCTCTAGGGAGAAAGAATGAAAAATTGAGTTAACCGCAATTATCGGTACCGAGACTTTACCGGAATTACGTGATTTTTCAACCATAGATGTATTACACCATTCCGGTCATATCTTATTTCACGGCTTTTTTTCGTTTGAAGCTTCTACGTATAGGGTTTAGGGTTTTAGCAGACGAAATTAGGGTAATTCGTCGGCTAAAGTTAAATAAATAAATAAATAAAATAAATAACTATAGCCGACGAAATTAGGGTATTTCGTCGGCTAAGGTTAAATAAATAAAATAAATAAATAACTATAGCCGACGAATTACCCTAATTTCGTCGGCTAAAGTTAAATAAATAAATAACTTTAGCCGACGAAATCCGTCGGCTAAAGTTAATTAAAAATTCAAAATTTTTGATGGGGATTTTTTAAATTTTGAAAATTTTCTATATATATCTTTCATCTTCCCTCCTCCTCCTCTTCATCTTCCCTCCTCCTCTTCATCTTCCTTCCTCCTCCTCCTCCTCTCCCTCTCCCAACCTTCTCCTCCTCTAAATCCTCTCCTTCCTCATCCTTCTCTAAATTCTTCTCCTCCTCCTTTAAATTCTCCTCCTCCCCCTCCTCCTCCTCTCCCTCTCCTAACATTCTCTTCCTCATCTTGTCCTTCTCCACCACCGGTGTAAAAACGAAAAAGAAGTAAAAATTTTAATCAAAAATACAAGAAATTAAAAAAGAAAAAAATATGAAAAAATTAAAATAGCTATAGCCGACGAAATTTTAATAAAATAGCTAAAGTTAAAAAAAAATAATAATAACTTTAGCCGACGAATTACCCTAAAATTCGTCGGCTAAAGTTAAATAAATAAATAAATAAATAAAAATAATAGCTATAGCCGACGAATTTAATAAAATTCGTCGGCTAAAATTAAAAAAAAATAATAACTATAGCCGACGAATTTTAATAACTATAGCTGACGAATTACCCTAAAATTCGTCGGCTAAAGTTAAATAAATAAATAAAAATAATAGTTATAGCCGACGAATTTTAATAAAATTTCGTCGGCTAAGGTCCAAAAATTCGTTGGCTAAAGTCCAGAAATTAAGCGACGAAAAATTTCTTCGTCGGCTAAATAAATGACTTTAGCCGACGATGAACAGTAATTTCGTCGGCTATAGTGTTGGCCGACGGATTTTGCCCGACGACTTCTTAACCGACGACGTGTCATCGGCTAAGACTTTAGCCGACGAAATTTAGGGTTTAGCCGATGAAAAAATTTCGTCGGCTAAAGTGGTTGTTCTGGTAGTGTATGTGAACCATTATAAAAGAAAAGTTTAAGGATCAATCTACACACACAATCATTCAACACAACAATTACATACACAATCATTCAACAACAACAATATAATAGAATACAATACAAACCTCGACCTAGTCGAACCTGACGCTAAAGCCTTACGCCTTAGCACTTTTTCCTTCCAAGCTCCCTAGAGCGACGTCCTCATCTACTTTCCTTTTGTTGCTCTGCTCATCTCTACATGAGTATCAATATTGGTGGCGAAGAACCTATGATAAATTATTCCTCCAAGGTGACATCAGTGACCTACATTCGTTTGATTCGAAGCATAGGTGACGCACAACCTCTCCTTATTCAGACTTCTACATTTCGCACCCGTGCGGTGGCAAACCCACACCTTCTTTTAATTATTGTATAATTTACTTCTTATACTTTAATTTCTGCATTTGTACTACCTTTCTCTTACCGCGAAGTGTGAGCCAAAACAGTAATAGATATTTTTTGCAAATTAATGGTCCAGAGTTCATTATGTTAAGAATTGAGGAGAACACAATCTTGGAGATTCATTCAGAACCTGTAAAACAAACATTTTCCAAATCTTTTAAAAAAAACTCCACACACGGGAGTCAATTAAGCCAAATCGCGTGAAAAATGATCAAAACTATGAACTTCTGAGACCATAATGGTTCAAAAGATGTTCGGTTTTGTCAATAATCACACACGAATGAAAAAAACCAGTGGCCTGAAAAAATTAAAATTTACCCAAAACTCGTGGGTTATAGGAAGGGCTTTCGGCCTAAATTGTGTTGTGCTTTCTTATGTATTTACAGTGACGCTCGATGAGATCCAAGTAAGTTAGTAATGCATCAATGTTTGTTAAATCATTTTAGGTATCCTTGTTAAAGCTAGAGCTAGAACATTATGAGAATTCTTTGCTCGCTCTGAAGATGCAGTATAAATTAAGTCCCTCTAATTTTCCTGATCAGGACAGTCTCAAATCATCACGAAGAAGGCCACCAAAATGGGGGTGATGGTGATGACTATACGGTTCATCTTGTGTGGTACCTTGGGGTATACCGAATTTGGTGACGAAAAAGTTCCAGGAAACCTCATGGCTGCGTTTGTATCTCATAAGGCCTTCTGGATAGTGGATTGCAGGCATATATCTCGTAGACGAATCTAAGGTCCAGTTTGGTATTAAGTTTTACGAATGATAATCATTTATAATCTTCATTTTGAATAAAATTTCTGTTTGGTAAAATTTTAAAACGTGTTTATTTAAAACTTTTGAGTTCAAATAACCACGATTTTAAAAAACACGTTAGGGTTTCATATTTAAAAATTAAAATTGAGTTTTTAAACACCAATACCGAATAATAAGTTGATATAAAGAGTATCCATGTCCCTAATGGGTGTGTTGGGTATTTGTACAGGTATTTTCCCAACAACTGTACCGCCTGACTGAAGTGTGGGCTGCAAGGAGATGGCCTAAGTTTGGCTTTGTAACCAAGGAAACGACTGTGAGCTTTGGGAGGGTGAAGTTCGATGTAAACATGCTTCGCTTGTGCTGCAGAACATGCTTCGCTTGTGCTGCAGAACATGCTTTGTGCTTTTGACTGTTGTGATTCGATGTAAACATGCTTCGCTTGTGCTGCAGAACATGCTTCGCTTGTGCTGCAGAACATGCTTCGCTTGTGCTGCAGAACATGCTTCGCTTCTGCTGCAGAACATGCTTTGTGCTTTTGACTGTTGTGATTCGATGTAAACATGCTTCGCTTGTGCTGCAGAACATGCTTCGAATTCGCTTGTGCTGCAGAACATGCTTCGCTTGTGCAGCAGAACATGCTTTGTGCTTTTGACTGTTGTGATTGCCACAGCGCTGCCTTTTTTCTCAGATATGTTGGCCCCACTACTTGGCATTGTTGGCTTCAGGCCGCTTACCATCTACTTCTCATTGCAACTACACATTGAGCAAAAGAAGATTCAACGAGCATCCCTCCGTTGGTTTTGTCAGGACCCACCCCGGGTTAAACCCCTTTAACCCGAAGTAAATCCTACGGGGACCACCTCAAGGGAACTTCTTACCGAAACCCCCTTGAAATGGCCAACCCTTCCTACATACCAACTCAACACTTCCATGAGTATCTAACAACAATCCCTAACTCATGAAGGCATCCTGCTCCCTAACCTACGTAACTAGCTAAACTGGGTTAGTCAGAGCAGTCTACAAAGATGATTACCCTAAGAAATTGCGGCAGCAACAGATTGATCGACTATGCCTCGACTCTCGTACGCGCTCGACCTCCTCTCAAGAACCCTGCATCACTGGGCATTTAAAAACGAAGGGCCCAGGGGAGAAACATTGAAAACTGTTAGCGTGAGTGGATGAAAATCCAATATAAAAACTCTACTTTCCTCTAATGCTCTCCAAAAATTTGTTGATTTAAATATCATTTATGCATGCCCACAAATACTAAATTTCCCACAAATGCTTGATAAGGTAAACAATAAAGAATATGGGAAGAGAAAAGTTCACAAAAATAATAAGTCTGACTTCTCAGACTAGGGTCGGAGCTAAGAGCTCTAGTAGCGCCATCACGCTATGCTAGCTATAGAAAATAATAACGGTCAACCCTTATAATATTAACCTGACCTCTCAGGCTTGTCTGTCCTCTCAAACCAGGGTCGGAGCTAAGAGCTCTAGATAAAATGATAACGGTCAACCCTTGTAATATTAACCTGACCTCTCAGGCTTGTCTGTCCTCTCAGACCAGGGTTAGAGCTAAGAGCTCTAGATAAAATGATAACGGTCAACCCTTGTAATATTAACCTGACCTCTCAGGCTTGTCTGTCCTCTCAGACCAGGGTCGGAGCTAAGAGCTCTAGATAAAATGATAACGGTCAACCCTCATAGTGCACTACGTAGTTTGCCTGACTTCTCAGGCTAGGGTCGAAGCTAAGAGCTCTAGTAGCGCCCTCACGCTACTCTAGCTAGCATATTCATTGGTCAACCCTTATAATATAAATTCATAACAATACTTTACTCAAATTCTCTTCCCAAAACAAATAAGTAAAACAATTCCTTGTCATATATGCATAAATCCAATTTCCAACGAAGTCTCGGGTTCAATTCCATTCGAAGGACGGGCCATCCCCGTCTATAACCATTTTCGGAAAGAAATAGAAAATTTGAGTAATAATGGTAAATACGTTCAAGCATAAAAATCAATACCTCAAACATAGTAAAAATCTTTAACCGAGGTTCCCGCTAAACTTTATCCAAATAAAAACATTCAAGAACCCGAGAAGGATATAATTCTCGAAAACAATCATAAAAACCCTGCAATTAAATCAATAATGAAAGAATGCATTCATTTAAAAATAATATGTCCACTCACAGTACTATTGCGACCTTCCCGCTCGGCAAGCTCCTCGAGCGAAACCCTCGAACTAACCGCGTAGTCGAGCCCGTCTCACGTTCAACCAGAGACTGTACAAACAACCCATTATATTAGTCATTCCAAAGTTGACTTGGTCTTTTCCTAGTTTGACCAGGAAATCCTATTTTACCAAGAGTTGACCAACTTCCTTTCTTTTCACAACTTTTCAACAAATAGATTTAATTCCGATTACCCAACCGTAACATTCCGACTTTCTTTAATAAATCACTTGACAATAGGTTCACCCATAATAATTCGTGGAATTACTATGGACACCCATTCAACCACTTCACCAATACCTCAGGAGTCCTCAAAATAATCCTTAAACCTTACCCGGCAATAATCGATGGTCGGAATAATATTTGATTATCCGCCAATAATACTAAACTAGAACAATTCCAAAACCTAACCAAAACTCCCCCAAAAATTACCAAATTTTAACCATAGACTCCTCACAATATGTACTAATTAATGGGCATGAAAAACTGCCCAAAAAGTGGCGGCACCGCCGCGCAGCTCCGCCGCCGACGGCGGCCGCCGGCAGAAATTCTGGCTAAAATTCCGGCGACCTCGGATCGCCACCAAATTTTACCAGTAGCTTCGTCTCATCATTTGGGACAACTTTCTAGTTCAACTCGAAGGCCAATTCGGCCTCTAACTAGGTCAAAAACTCGATAAACAGTAGACCCCGAAAATTTACACTTCAAAACTTCAAATCCTCAATTCTTCCTACACACTTCGAATCAAGCTATCAAATTCTAGGGGATTGTAGTACACTTAAAACCCATCCTAAACATATAAAGAACTCAACAAATGGTGATCTAGGGAGGGAGAAATCAGATCAAGAACAAACACTGTACACTTGATGAACAAACCGGAATTTCTCCCGATTTACGGCGAGTTAGGTCGGAAAGCTTACCTAGAAATGAAGTAGACTCGGAGGCCGAACTTTTGGAACCGGTGTGGAGGCCTGGGGTGGCCGGACGGCGGCGCGGTGGCGGCCGAAAGCTCCGGCAGCGTTTCCGTCGGGGAAGAGGAGAGAGAAGCCGGGTGAAAAATCTGATTTTTCACCCCGGTAACTCCTATATATAGCCGTTTTACCGCATAGTAACTTTATACTTTTGTTCATAACTTTCTCATACGAACTCCGATTTGAGCGTGCTACGTGTCCACGAACTCGTAACGACGCCCTCTACAACTTTCAAGAAGGAAGTTTTCCCAAATTCTTGACTTACCAAAAAGTCAACTTTACCATCATTGTACGGTTAAACGGTTACTTTAAATGGTAAAAGACCAAAGTAACCAACCGTAAAATAATTCCAGGATCGGGATGTGACAGGTTTGGCCTCCAGCTGCTCGGTGATGTGTGCTCACTGCTCACTACCAGGATTAGTAGTTTGGCCGACAAAAAATTTTCGTTGGCCTGTTAACCAAATAAGATTTTGACTCTATCGCCGATGATGATACCCTCGCAAAAATAAGATTCGTACCAAAAGACACGAAATGGTACGCCGCTGATGGGGTCACCTGCATGCGGAAGCAGTGGATAAATTAGCGCCTTTGAGTCATCAACTGTAGGTAATGCTGGTATCAACCGCAGAAGGTAAAGAAGAGACGACATCATCTGTATCCCAGATGACCCACCCTTCGAAGCAGTAGGGCCTTGAGTCGGTGCCCGGTGTATCTCAGGCATACGTGGTGCAAACACCTCCGCATGGGTCAGAGGCCACAGCTGCCTCGAGGACTGAGGGGCGTCTGGCTGCCTCGATGAATGGGTGGCACCCGCCTGCCTCGAGGAATAGGTGGTGCCTAGCTGCCTCGAGGAATGGGTGGCCCCCAGCTGTCTCGAAGAATGGGTGGCGCCCGCTGCCTCTGCGTCGGCTCTAGAAGGGACGCACGTCTAGCTGTCATAGGGCCCTGAAACGATGTTTGAGGGTTGCTAGACGTTCTCTTAGACAATTCGGACCTTTGACCCTTTGAACCCTTCGTCAATCTAAACAAGTCTTTCATCCTGTTTAAAATATTAATTTATTTTAATAGTTGAATGAAAACAAGGAAGAAACGTTGTAGCAGGATATGACAGTCATGACTCTTTAACTCGTACATCTTATTGTCCTGAAAGTTTACACACCGGGTTATATTTCCTGCATAGCCTGAGTGATACTTCACATAACTCATCCACCTGAAAATTACGTTTTTCTGGTCATGCTTCACGGTGTAAGAAGCTTGAGGCATTTTTTTCTTTTCTTCTTTCAACCACAGATGTCTTTATATATCCATTTTTTAAGATCAATGCGTGCCTTAGGACCGTCTTTTGTCTTTCCCTCCAAGTTTAGCACTGTTCCCACCACACTGTCGCACACATTCTTTTCTATGTGCATCACATCTAGGTAGTGTCTGATCAACAACTTACTTCAGTATGAAGTTCCTAGAATATACTCTTATATGTCCAAAATTTGTACATGTCAGGTCTTTCAGGTATTGCCGTCACAATATTGAGATGATTGCTGAGCTACCTAAAATCGTACTCATTAAGCACTGCTAAAATTTCTTCCCCCATCCATCTTCTGGGAGGCACACCGTTTTCTACAGTCTCATCAAATGCCTTGTCATCGAACCGTCATTCATGATCATACGGAAGGAGAGTACGGTGACCCAATTTGCATATCTTGTTGCAATGACTGCTGCTCACCTCATCGCTAAGACACTCTGGACAAGCTTTGTATCCCCTAACAACGTTGCCCGACAACATCCAACGGGCAGGAAAATCACTGATGGTACCAACAACTATGGCATGCATCTGGAACATCTCATGTATGTACTTGTGATAAGTGAGATGACCAACGTTTCAAAAAAACTTAAGCTCTTCAATCAAGGGTCTCAAATACACATCGAGACACTTCTTTGAATAACCGGGTCCCGGAATCAACAAACTTAACATATTGTATTCCTTCTTCATGCACATCCATGGAAGAAGATTGTACGGTACCAAAATCACCGGACATACACTGTATTGAAGACTCATGTTGCCAAAAGGATTAAGCCCGTCGGATGAGAGCCCGAGCCTCACATTTCAGACCTCTGACGTAAAATGAGAAAACTCTCTGTCTATATGCTTCCAAGCCTCCCCGTCAGTAGGGTGTATAAGGGTATCTTAGTCATGCAATTCTCTATCAGCATGCCATCTCATAACTTCTACCGTGTTTGATGGCATGTATAACCGCTCCAGCATATCGCTCAACGGGAAATACTGAAGTACCTTCATAGGTTTCATATTGCCTGCAGGACTCAGCTTATACCTGTCACTCTGACATATCGGACATGCGTCAAACCCACCAAGATCATTCCCTTCTGGATCTTTACCCCAAAAGAGAACGCAGTCATATCTGCATGCATGGATCTTGATATAGGAAAGTCCAAGATCTTTCAGGATACATCAGACCTTATGATGAGTGGTAGGAAAACAATGACCGTGTGGCAGCATCGAAGCAGTGTGTTGTAGATAATCATCAACAACCTTAATAGTAGATTTTGTCTCAACTTTAATCTTCATTACATCCATCACACTTTCAATAACCGTCTTCTGACAACTGGGGTACACAGGGGTATGTTGGAAAGCAAACAGTTTGTTGTATTTATCAATACCAGCAGTGTTGAAACTCTAAGAAATGGCAGCACCGGCTCAAGCATATACTGTCCTTGAGAGCATACACCGCTCTCATAAGGAAACATATCGTTGATGAAGACCGTTGTTGAATCGTTAGATGTATTGCCCGTCTAAGAAAATTGTCCATGATCATGCGGACCCCTTGATGATGTTTCACCGTGATATATCCAACATGTGTACTTCTCTCAAAACCTGTTACTCTTTAGGTGCTGTCATACTTTGTCAATCTCAAATCGATGCATATCGCTGCGACACTAACATTTTGTGCATGTGCAATAGAAAATTGTATTCTCGTTAGCATTAGCCAGCGCATATTCAATAAAAATAATAACTCCTTTACCATATCTTTTGTCCCATTTTGAAAGCGAAATCCAACTTTTATCCATATCCTCAAAAGATAACAAAATATATATGTATAACTTTAATTAATTAATTAATTCCATATATATAATTTCAAATCATTTAGTATTCTACAACAATTAATTAATAACAATTTAATAAATAACACAAATATTTATATATATATGTTTAATTAGTATATATATATATACTAATTACATAAAAATATTATATATCAACACATCAATCATCACAAAATCATAATCAACATATATAATCAACAACTTAATTAATTCATATCATGCTTCAACACAATATTATAATCAAATTAATTAACATATATATACTCAATCAAAATCGACAACGTATTAACAACAACTTCATATATATTATCAAATCAAAATCGATCAACTCAATCACACACAAAATTCATTAATTCAACTCAAATAAAACTCAAAATCAATATTATCTAACTCAAATAAAACTCTTAAATCAACTCAAAATCAATATATATAGCTCCACAAACTAATTTTGAACAGATTTCGAGGACACCCAACAATTTCGACAACACCCAAACTTTTTCTCATGTTTTTTTCTCATATGAGGTGATGTCTAGATCTGCAAATATAAGGACTTTTAGCTGACAAAATTATTTATTTCGTCGGCTAAACTTTTATAATTTTGTCGGCTATAGTTTACATATTATAGCCGACGAAAAAATTAATTTAGCCGACGAAAAAATATTTCGTTGGCTAAAAGTCAACATTAGCCGACGAAAATTTAACTTAACCGACGAATTTTTTCTTCGCCGGCTAAAGTCCACTTTAGCTGAAGAAAAAAATTGTCGGCCTGTTTTTTTTAGTCGGCTATAATGTTTATGCAGGTAGTGGCTTCCTAACTTCAGTTGCCGCAGCCTCTGGTGTAGTCTACGGTGTGCACAAGGGTCTGAAGCTCCACAAATCATTTCAGTTCAAGCAGTGAATCATTTTGGTTTTTTATTTTTTGATGAGGAATCCTTTTAGTTGTTAGTTAATGTGGTTTTAGATTATTGTCTGCTAACCAAGTTAGTGGCTCTAAAAAATTCTTGTAAATATGGAACTTTTTGTTTCACTATTTTTATAGAGTAATACTACCTGAACCATCTTTTAAGAAACCACCTATATGACATTATCATGTTTAAAATTTCATTTCTTAATTATAATAATTTATTTATTTATTTATTGCACTTTCTTGAATTTATCCTTTAACCTAGTTTTTCTTTCTTTCTGAACTCATCTGTGCCGCCGGAGACCAATGTTTTTTTCCTTCTCTCATCTCTTTTGTAAACCATCTTATCTTCTTTCCAATTGAGAAGAAGATATCGACTCAATCCATAGCCATATTTGTTAACAATGAAGAAGAGTATATTAATCGAACATGAAGAGCTTTAGTTGTTTTAGGTTTGATCTTGAAGCTTTATGGTTATCATTACCAACACATCCTCTTGCAAATCATGTGTCAAAGTTCATTATCAAAACCATGACATGCGTACAGAACCATTAGTCCATTAACATAATCCATAAGGATTGATGAATAGAATCTTAATCTTAATCAACAACCAAGCAACACAGTTTGTTCTCTCATCTTCTCGATCTCACCCCTCCAAATCTCAATCATATGACTCATATCCTACCTTTTATTTAATTGTCAGCCTGCGATGTCGATCATCGATGGACATGAGGGATAGGAGAGGAGATGAAGACGGTGAAGACCGTAAGAGAAAAATAATAGGGGTCAAAAGAAAATGAACAAAAAAGAATTCGTAAGAAAAAAAAATTAAATTTCAAAGGAATAACTAATAAGAAAATATGTTTTAATGCTAAATAAGCTGTCACCTAAAGTTGGTTCTCAAAATAGTGATTCGATCACCTAGCATTACTCATTTCTATATAACTCGCTTCTATATCAATACAACTCTCTCTCTCTAAGTGTTAGTTTAACATTGTTGTAGTTTCTTTTTAAATAATGTTTATGTTATATTGTGAATATACTCAGTTATCAGTTAAAATAGTAAACTATTTGATAAATGTTACTTTTAAAAGTGTTGTCAAGACTTAAAATGTAATTTTTATGTTTTATTGATAGCAGTTTCTAAGAGCAACTTGAAAGGCTACTTTTAAAATCTATTTTCACTAACATGTAATTTTCACACATAAAAAAAATATTTTATTTGGTTTACCAAACAATAAAATATAAAAGTTGGTTACTGTACCAAATTAGCCCTTAATTTAATTTCTTAATAAAAAGGGTTTCCATTTTCAATATTGTGTGCTTGGAGTTAATCCACTACTCGGATATTATGGTAAAGACAATGAGGCAGCTAGCCAGTTAACCAAACCAAAGATTTCAAGATGATTCGAGGACAAGAACAACTCAGTTTCATGTGAACCAGAAAGTGGATTGTGGGAGATATTGAGGTGTGACTAATTTGTTACATTTTCAAGAGAGCTAGAAATGCTTCCCTGAGTCATGCTAGCTTTCCTCATGATGCTGTTGCTGCTGTCAATTTCAACGTTCTCCACACATCACCAGTTGTTTCAGAGGCTTTTCTTTTGTGGTTTGTTGTTTGTTTTAATCGTATCATATCAGAAAAAGATAAACGAGTATTCTGGGAGTCCTTCTAGTGAGGACTAGTTGAAGACTTTTCGGTTTATCCCGCTTTTCGATCTTATATCCACATCTTAACCATTCATTTTATAAATATTTATGAGTAGATCATTTCTGCAAATTTTCAACTAAATTGAAAATCGTTAAGACATTCATATGTGTGATTTACCGATTATGAACTTGAACGGTTCATATTTAACAGATTTGGTTTGTCCATTGATTTGATCTAAAACTAGTACTTAACGATCACTAATTTGGCTAAAATTTTGTATGATTGATCTACTTATATAAATCTACAACTTCAACGGTTAAGATGTCAAATTTTGATCAAAAAGTTGGTCTAATAAGTAATTAATTGAAAAGTCCTTAACTAGTCCTCAACTTAGAGGTCCTCATTAGAATGACTCCCCCAGTATTCTAACCCTAACCATTTGTCCGGTGTAAGTCCTCGTCTCTTATTGGTTTTTTTGGACCGAGTCTCTTTTTTGATTTGGGCCTCGTAAAACAAACATTCTTGAAAGGCTATGGCCGACCCAAACAACTACACGGGTCGGGACCAGTTAAAACATTGCAAATTTAACAATTATTGCCGACGCATTTTCGTTGTCTCACCTAAATACCAGTTTCCTTGATAATTACACCACAACGAAACCCAACACAACTCTCGCTTCCCCAACCAAACACACCTAGACGACCACAAAAACTATGTCAAACTGTACTGTTGAGACCTGCACAGTTGAGACCAGTGATGGAGCCAAGCTCAACACAAGGCTCTTCAGACCCAGTGAAGTCAAGGAGGACAATGATCCTGCGGTGGTTCTGGTCCATCCCTACTCTGTCCTTGGTGGCTGTCAAGGCCTTTTGAGAGGCATGGCAACTGGGTTAGCTGAGAAAGGTTTGCAAGCTGTGACCTTTGACATGAGAGGAGTTGGGAGGTCAACTGGTAAGGCTTCTCTTACTGGGTTTACTGAAATCAAAGATGTCATTGCTGTTTGCAAATGGGTCTCTGAGAATTTGGATGCCACTAGAATTTTGCTTGTGGGTTCTTCTGCAGGTATGTGTTTGTTTTTTGTATGTGGGTAGTGATTAGATTTTGTATTTAGTTTGTTTTATGGTGGATCAAGTGTGTATGGTTATGAATTGTGTAGACAGTGTGTATGTGGTGATGTATTTTTGTTGGATCAAGTGTGTTATGGAATAAAGGAGAGGTTTTTATGTGGATAGTTTGTGAATTTTGGTTGTTTGATTGGTTTAGGTGGGTGATTTTGTGGATCTTTGGTTAGTGTACTAGGAACAAACATGGTAAGAGTTTAGTGGTAGTTTTTAGAATGATCGATGAGTTGAGTGTAGTTACTACTTACTAGTAGGTGTGATCAACTCATCTTTGACCAGAAGTCAGTGCGTGTTAATGTGTTGCCTAGGTATCAAGGAAATCTGATTGGTTTGTACCTGAGATCAGTGAGATGTGATGTGCTACCATTATCGAATAACTTTTTTTTGGCAACAGCATTATCGAATAACTTGTATATTGTTTTGTTTTGCTGCTTGTGGAGTTTTCTTTAAGTTTGCCTTTGCTCAACTCAACCTTCCTTTAATCAGTTGGGCTTTTGATGAAATTTATAGTGAAAATAAGTGGTCTTTCTTCTACTGTAGTGGATTTTCTCTTCAGTTTGCAGATTAACTCTAGATGTACTTTGCATTGCATGAGTTAGGAGGATTGACTCTAGAAAAAAGGCTTTTTGTGGATTCTTCCCTTTAATATTACCTTTAGTGGAATGAGGTGGGGTGAAATGAAGGTTATGTTCTCATTCTAAGCGGAAGTGTATAGATACGTTGGTTTTGATTTATGTTTTTGAATCTGGAGACTTTTTGAATGGACATATAGAAATAGTTCCACTACTGAAAAGGGTTACCGATTGTTTCTCATTCTAATGCCTTGCATAGTTGCATACAGTTATTGTTTCTCATTCTAATGCCTTGCATAGTTGCATACAGTTATCAGTGAATCACAGATCACCACTAAAATGAAATAAAACAGAATATGAAGAGTCAGTCAAGCCTGTAGCAATAAACTAGTAAGTAGATGTTTAAATGAAAAATGGCATGTGAGAAACTCAATATTCGAATAGCTGTGAGCTAAGGGGGTATAATGCAGACTCTTGTGCAATTTACTTGATTGTAAAAGATTGACTTAACCCATGATCTGATAAACAAATTTCCAGTAGTTTTGGTTGGAGAACTACCATGTAAATGTGGCTGAAAGTTAGATATTAAATCTTAGGGGTTAATTTCTATGTACTTACTGCTGCCTCTTAAACTGGCACCTTCACTTGTATAAACTTACCGAATTCTTAGTTATGCATGTCTTGGTTATACTATTGTGCAATATTAAATATAAAAGTTCATTGACAGTAAAAAGTAAAACTGAGCTTTTCCTTGAAGAATATGGTGCTCAAACTTTATCGTTCTTTTGATAAGGACTTGCTTTAGGAATGTTCTGTTATGGACTCATTGGACTGTTATAGTCTAGAAGTGGGTGGTGTTATTTGAACCTTTGATAAATATATAGAGCCTAGTCAGTTAGTCCACTTTTATTTGTTTGTCAGTATTATGTATCACTGAAGCCAACTTCATTATTATTAGCAGAATAAATGTGCTCATGTGTATAATTGTAGGTGCCCCAATTGCTGGCTCTGCAGTGGATCAGATTGAACAAGTTGTGGGATATGTGAGTCTGGGGTATCCTTTTGGCATGACTGCCTCGATTCTTTTTGGGAGACACTACAAAGCCATCCTACAATCCCCGAAACCTAAACTTTTTGTGATGGGGACTCGAGATGGGTTTACAAGTGTGAAGCAACTGAAGACAAAGCTAAGTTCTGCGGCAGGGCGTGTTGAAACACACCTTATTGAAGGAGTTAGTCACTTCCAAATGGAAGGCGCAGCTTATGATGCACAGATGGTGAACCTTATCCTTGAATTTATTGTATCATTGTAGATAATCAACCATTTGAATGGGGCAATCCTGTGTTGAAATTCATCAGATTCTCCTCTCTTGGACTTGAGCTGCTGAATGCTGTGCATATGATAAGTTTATATCGTGTAATTTGCAGAAGCGTATTGCTTGCATGCTCCGTGCCATCAGTGTACTTAAAATGTAATTTTTGTATTTTCTCACGAGTCATGTTCAATCATAGACAAAATTGAGAGTGCCCTCACAAACAATCTTTACACATGGTCAAGTGTCACTCATTGCACCAAAAAGAAAAGAGAAGGCAAAAGGGCCATTACGGAATTATATCTGGGCTTAAGGTTACACTACTGAAATGACACCTAAAGCTTACCACTAACTAATAAACAGAAAAGCCTAGTATTCACTTGGCTGGTCAATGAGTTGAATAAGACACAACACTACATTACAAGCAGCACTACAACTGAGCATTACAAAGCTCAGAGATCATATGCCATCATCTACAAAACGTTGATCAGATGCAATTCTACCATCTCTCATGATTTTGGAACCATTTGAACCATCTACTGCCTGACCTGCCATTTCATCATATTGCCGTTTTCTCCATCATCGTTCTTGGTCCATTGGTTGTCTTTGAGAAAATGTATGTTCATCTGTTTTGAAAGCCAATATTAGAAAGATTGTAGTGGTCATCAACAAATCTTAATAAAACCTTGCGCAGCTCTGGTGCACCTAGATTCATTCACTGCAACAATATACATCCATTGAAATTTGTGGACAAGCTAGTGTACTATGGCAGAAATGGATGTTTGTATCTACCCTTCCTTATCTTAAGATGAGAAAAGATGAACAAAGATGGTAACATAAGGGCACACAGCCTTAGACAACCATTTTGGGAGCCTTGCAAACAAATTTTAATAGAAAACACAGCACTGATTGAGTGACAGTCAAATTTGACCAACCATGACTATGAATACAATAAAGGCAGAGGAGCTTTACTATTTAAAACTGGACATGGGTTATATATAATTAGTTATTACCACTTTCACCGTCTGATGCATCTTCAAGCGTTGCAATTGCATCGATCAATGCCTGTTCATGCTCCTGCAATTTAAAGAACCAATCATAATCCCAGCAACAAAAAACTTGATGTAATACAAATAAAAGAAGAAAGTTGTTCTTACTTTGAGAACTTTCTTTGCTTTCTCAATCTCCCTGGGGTCGGGATGGCTAGCACCGAAAACCTTCTCAACCTGAGTTTCAAGCAAAGAGGGATATATAAGCGACCACCAGCTAAGTGGGGAACACGGAAAAACACGTTACAAGTTTCCTTACCTCTTTAATCAATGAGTCAGTATGAAGTATTTCAATGTCACTCATGGCCTTCCTGCCAATGCCATTTTGTTGTGGAGGCAAATCCTTTTTAGAATGACCTTTTATGGTCCCTCTACCCCTTCCCGCACCTGAAACTGCACCACCACGTCCAATGGCCTTAGTCCCTCGGCCAGGTCCAGGCCGACCACCCCTACGAGAAACTCCAGGATCATCACCATCCCACCGAATATCTTCAGGAGATATCTACCATTTGAAGGTACAACAGTTAGAGTTGGAAAAATGGGCATGGATCATAAAGTGACCAAATTTGTCAAGTATTGGGTTCTTTGAGAACCCAGCATCATGAATAGAGTTGATTGCATACTATATATTCAGCTAGTCCTCTCTTAGGATTACACAGGCATAAAGAAACAATAAATGATAAAGACAACTGGTGTGCAGCTACCTCTTTCAGCAGAAAAAGGTTCTGTTAACAATATCACCCATATTGTTTTAAGTGTGCAGCTATCCCTTTTGCAAAAACATTTAATAGTTTTTCATCATTTCCTGGAAGCAAGCCAACCATGTTACTATATATTATACGTTCTACTTTCACCACTAGGCCTCTGCTGCTCAAGCTATGTTATAATAGCTACAGGCAGAAGAAAATGCCAAGCATAGGACTGTTACAATGATGCACGAATGGTTATCCACACCTTTCAAATAGTAACATATAGTTTCCATACTGATACAGCCATCACAATGCCTTATTCAACTATGTACCGCATGTTGAGAACTTGACATACATGACATGCATCATATGTATTCATGGTCCTGATTATCATGGGTGTCTACACATTGCACAGGGGAGGACATGACTCAAATGCTTTCCATGAGTCAGTCCGTGGGAAAAATCTACAATATTATTAAATTTTGTGTAGTGCTCAGGGCCAAAGAGCAAGAGTTTTATCTTGAAAGATATTTGTGGTGATATCAAGGTAACTAAAAATAAATGTGTACCAAAGTAATGAAGTAAATGAGAAAACTTCACATCAGATAGCAAAGCAAAGCTGACCCAATGTTATTTACATATTAAATTGAATTGCAAAATGAACACAACAGAGAAACATTCTCAGAATCAGATCAAGAGAAATTGTCATTCATTTGTTGAAGTGCAAAAAAGGAAAAAGTACAAAAGTTCAGACTCTTACTTTTCTAAATTATGAGGCATGGATTTATTATTAAAGAGAATGGTTAGAACAATACATAAAACAGTAGAATAAGCAGCAGGTTTTACCTCTTTTAGGTTGACCCATTCCCATGTTTCGTTCTCTGTATACATATCATAAACCAAAGCATGTAGGCCCTGTCAAATTTCGACAACTATAATATTAGGAACATATCCTGGCTACTAATTACTAAGCTTAATCTAAGTTCAGATGATTTCAGTCAATGCAAGAGTATATACCTGAATATGGTTGTAATCAGTTATTGTAGCCTCATAGAAATTGTTGTCCTCAGGCCACTTTGTCCATACTTTTCTTCCTATTAATGGATCATAAGTAGTTGCCACAGCAGGCTCAGTAGCCACAAGGCCACCTGAAGAACCTCGAGTTGGGGGTTGGGGCCTTCCAGTAATACTTGTAGAAGGGACCTGTGTGGACTTCAGAGAGAAGTAGTAACATACTCCGTTTTAGCAAAAACATATTAATAGATCCTATGCCATAAACTTCATAACCACATTTATTTGGTAAAATATATTTCTACATACTGATTTTGACTTCTTGCTCCGAGCTCCAGGAGGAGGACCTCGTCTCAAGGCCGATGAAGAAGGTTGCATGGATGGAGGCAGCACTGGAGATGGAGCACCACCGTGTGATAAAGAAGCTACAGATTGTGACGTTTTCTGTTTCTTAAATGATGCTGAAACAGTCGGACTAGGTATAGGGTCATGAACAGGCTGAGCAGCATTAAGTGTACTGTGCTGCAGACCACTGGTTTTTCTCCATTCCCTATTATAATATTTCACATGAAAAAAATAAAATCAGAACAGAGCAAAAGAATAACATATTTGCTGCTGAGAGAAATATTCCGTCATATAATCAAACCTTATTCTTCGGATCATGTCATCGGCATTGACCCTGGACAAAAGTTCTCTGTGTTCCTCATCCGATACTCTCAGCTCCTTTCTAAGTTCAGTTATTAAACTTTCCTTCTCCTGAAATTTACATAAGAATACTGACTTTCAAATCTACATAATATATATATAACAAGAAACAATAACATGATCAAACAAACACGTACCCAGGTGATGGCATCGGATTGGGCTTTAAACGCCCGCAGGACTGAACAGTATGCTTCTTGCTCAATGTGGTGGATCTGTGTTTCCATATCACCGTGCATCCTAGGTAATGGAGCAGAACCAACAGCTGTAGATCTTCCATTCCCAGAACTTCGGCCTCCTCTTTGAAATCGGTTTTGATGAGATGGGGGAAGGTCATCATCCGTTCCTGTACAAGGTCACTCACATAATACACAAATACTGTTTTCTAGAAACATGGGTCTTAAATATTGCATAACTTTGCATAGCAAAACATTAAATCTTCTTTCATTCCTATCCACAGAATCACCTCATTTGATTATATACGTGTCAAATACTGCATGCAAAACACTCCTTTGATCTGAGTCTCATAACACAGACATAAAACATATGTATAAAGAACAAATATGGATCTTTTATTGCAGACAAACCGTTTCTAAGAATATGTTCTAAAACTATACAGTCTATCAAAGATTTTACTTTTACCATCTAACAGTGGAATCAATGTTAAACAACCAAGAAAAGATGAAAGAGATCACCATTTCTCCTATAGTCATTATACATTACATACAACAGCCATTGCACGTTAATAACATAAACAGAAATAGAAGTTTCACTTAGAATACACCTTCCGACTACTGTCACTCTTCCTACACAATTCAACTTTTCTAGCATATCCTATCAGAACTCTAAATGCTATTCTCGCTCTTGTTTCTCACATTACAGCTCCTTTCTCTAAACATCAACAAAGGCTAGAATATAAAAACCTGGCTTATAGTAATCAAATTCAACACAAGAAGGACAACAATGACTTCAAACCCTAGCACAAACCATCAACCTCAATCTCTATCATCTCTCTACGAACAATGCACATCATGAACATTACCTCCAGTCAATCCAAACAAACCCTAAACTTGACCAAATGCCATCAAAATCAGTACTTGAACAGCATTAATCAAACAAACCCAAAACAATCAATGACCCCAAATTCAATCACATTAACATAAAACTCAAAAAGTAGAGCTAACAAAAAACAAAGGAAAACCCATAAAGCACAAATCTTTCTTAAAAAAATCAACTCACCGCTGCTATCTGAGAGCTCATAGGCCATCGTAGCCCCCTTTCAAGACTCAACCTTTCACTAACTCCGAACCAAACCCACGTCGAATCTACTCCCACTCGTCGGAATACTCGATCAATTTCGTCGAGAACTCGAGCTGGTACCCATCGGCACAATACAAACCATGCCAATTCGTCGAAATTGGACCCTAATTTAGGACCAGGAGGATTACGTAAGGAAAGAGAAGTTGAATTTTGGGCTCGGCAAGCGGCAGAGAAGGCGATCGATTAGGGTTGATGGGAAGCGGATTGGGGATTTGAGAGTACTTGTTCTAGATTTGGGGCGGAATTGCAATTTTGAAAAGTTGAGGGGTGGGAAAAAGAGTGTGCGGACTTCAAACCAGTTCTTCTGGCGCCGTCGATGTTTTTAATTAATGATATAGTTTCAGTTCCGCGCTTCCTGTTTGTCGCCGGAGACATGTGTGTGCTTTTTTATTTTTTAAAACTAAGACATGCGAGCAATACAAATTAAGGAATATGTTATTCTTAACCTTCATACCCCTTCAAAAGAATTGAACACCTCCCCACCATAGAGAAGAGAATTATTCTCTTCAAAAAAAGATGAGAATTATTGTAGTGACAAAGTCTTAACCAGTTGTTGATGTCTTGTTATTTTTCTAAGAGCTATGACAATCATAGAGATGAGAACATCGTATCTCTATGATTTGATAAACTAATTATGTAAAGAAAAATGCATAGCTACGGTTATTTCGCGGAAAAAATTACTTGTCCATTTACATTTTCAATCCATCGCTACAAATAAATAGTATATTCGTGTTGCTAAGGTTCGAGCTATGCTGCTTGATTGACTACATCACATACAACGCCGACTCCCAAAGACTGAGGTTAGTCGACTAGTCGTGATCGCATTCGTTGCATGCATAGATTGTAGTGACAGAGAGGGAAAAGATGAAGAGGATGACATAAAGGCTGAATATTTTGATTGGTCTGGCATTGCTCAAAAAGAAACCAGAGCAGCAGCTATATTTGCCCCACGCATTTCATCGAACACTTCAACGACAGTCTCAGCTGGAAACATCCAGGTGACTCTTATTTAGGTTTCCAAAGAATTTACCTATAAATGACACAATTATATTCATCACATAGCATTCTCTTGACTTAACCGCCTGAATTATCCCACATTTTTCATTCACAAATGCTCGATCGAGATTTAAACTTCGGCTACCTTGTTTGTTGTAGTGGATATTGAGCTAATGAACAACATGGCATGGCACTTGTTCTTTTCGAACAGGAACCATTCGAACCAACATGAAGTAAATTCCTGTTCGTTACGTCCTCTGGAGAACTAAGTATAGTGAGGATTATATCATTTGTCTCAATTATGGTGAGTAGTTTTAGTTTGGCGCCTATCAACATAGAACCGTCTATCTCCTTATTTTTTTTTAAGAAAAAGAAAATTACAACGAAAAGCCAATAAAACACCTAATTTGAAAACAATCTAACTGAAAAGCACTCAAAGTTTGAGGAGGGTAAATTACCTACCTAATGTAGCATAAAAAGAGGTTAGATAATGCATATATATATTCACATAAATCCAATTTATAATTAATCAATAATTATAAATAATTAAATGATGAAAATAAAAATAATTATTACGAACAACAATGGTTACCACACTTGATTCAATGAGAAATGAAACTTGTTAGCTGAATCACGTGTCTTGGAACACTTAGTACGCAGAACATCAAAACGTATCATGACTCCAAACTCAAACGAAGGATATGAGGAAAGTGATGAAGTCGAGTCGTGCGTTTCACACACTTTCCTTACACTACCAGGATCAGCACTTTAGCCAACAACATTTTTTCGTCGGCCTGTTCATCAAATTCGTCGGCAAAGGCTCGTCGGCTATAACTTTAACCGACGAAATAAAAGCCGTCGTCGGCTATAGTGGCACACTTAGCCGACGACATATTTTCCAATTATTCGTCTGCTAAACATAAGACTTTGGCCGACGACATATTAATATTTCGTCGGCTAAATATTTTTAAAAAATTAAAAATTAAAAGGAGTCAAGCCGATGAAATATAGTACATTTTGTCGGCTTAACTACAACGATAGCCGACGAAATTTACCATATTTCGTCGGCTAAACTGTGAAAAAAAAATACTATAGCCGACGAATTATGATAAATTTCGTCGGCTATAGTACTTTTTATACTAAAAAACTATAAAATTTCTAAATTATCATCCAAGCAAGCTGCAAATTACACAAACAATTTGATATAACCAACAACAAACACCATCAAAAGTAGTCTAAACGTTTTGCATTAAATTATTATTTTATAAATTGTTCATAAACCTAAAAAACTAAATAAAATCTATATCATCTAAATCTATATCCGCGCCAGGAGGAGGTTGCTGGGGAGGTTGCGGCGGTTGAGGTAAGGGAATAAGCGTAGGCATGGGCGGAGGCGGAAGTCCCTGAAGCTGCGCAGCTGAAAAATCTTGCAAGTACTGGAACATCTGCTGCTGCTGTGCCTGATTTGTGGCATATATTGCCGCATTATACTCCTGTAAAGCGGTAGTATATGCTGTTTGAGCGGCTTGCTGTTCCCGTAACATCTGAACTTCCGCCTCTAGCTGAGTCATTCTGTTGCTGGTCGAGGCTGCCTTTTTCTGAAATCCGGGAGTGGTCTTCAATACCCCTTATCCCTTCTTTCCTAGACCCAGGCAGTAAAAGTTATTTCCTGGCGATGAGAATGTTGTGCCCATGATCCTCGCCCCAACCCTAAGATCCGAAGTGTCGATCCGGGACATGGCTTCGGACATGTCTTTCTCTTGCGTGTCAGGCCATGTCTTCCTGACTATAGCAGTCATCACCTCGTCACTAGCCTGTCTCACCCTCGCCTAATTAGATAGGAAAAAATAATTAATTAACATTTTGAAATATATATATATATATATATATATATATATAATTTACAAAAATTTAAAACGTAAAACGACTTACAATATCTTCCTAGGCGTCAGGATATGCCTTCTCGTATGTATAGACGTACCGGTTGACTTATAGATGTTACATGGCCGCCTCCTCCATCAATGATGCGAACGGTCTAGAACCGGCAGGATGGTTCCTTGTGCTGCGTTGCCGGTTCTGAGCGTTCGCCCAGGAAACGGCCTACAAAGGAAAAAAAAATTAGTAAAATATTTTAAAACGTACTAATTATAATTCAATATAATAAATTATTATTTTTAATTACCTGTTTATGTGGGTTGTTGAATTCAGATATCAGAAGCCAACGCCACTCGTATTCTCTGAACTGGAACTCAATGGGGTACCAGAACGTTCGTTCCCTTGCGTAGTCTAGTGGGTCCGTAACTCGTTCTTCCACTCCTTATACCTGTAATACGACAAAAAAATTATAAATATTATTAATTATACATATTTTTTTTGTCATTAACTTTGCAACGTACCTTCTCCTATGCACAACGTCTGTCAGGACCCACCCCGAGTTAAATCCCTTTAACCCGAAGTAAATCCTGCGGGGACCACCTCAAGGGAACTTCTTACCGAAACCCCCTTGAAATGGCCAACCCTTCCTACATACCAACTCAGCACTTCCATGAGTATCTAACAACAATCCCTAACTCATGAAGGCATCCTGCTCCCTAACCTACTTAACTAGCTAAACCGGGTTAGTCAGAGCAGTCTACAAAGATGATTACCCTAAAGAATTGCGGCAGCAACAGATTGATCGACTATGCCTCGACTCTTGTACGCGCACGACCTCCGTTCTAGTACCCTGCACCACTGGGCATTTGAAAACGAAGGGCCCAGGGGAGAAACATTGAAAACTGTTAGCGTGAGTGGACGAAAATCCAATATAAAAAAATCTACTTTCCTTTAATGCTCTCCCTTAAAGTTTTCTCAGAAAATCCGCATGCAACAAATTATGGACATTAAATAATTAAATCATTCAACAAATACCTTGGCTCAATTATAAACAATTATGTGGGGTGTTAACCTCATCCACGAGAAAACCGACCTGCTCTATCCGGGAAGGTCTAATGACCAGCTACCACCGGAGAGGGTCCCCGACCTGCTCTATCTGGGAAGGTCTAGTGACCAGCTACCACCAGAGAGGGTCCCTGACCTGCTCTATTCGGGAAGGTCTAGTGATCAGCTACCACCGAAGATGGTCCCCTACCTGCTCTATCCAGGAAGGTCTAATGACCAGCTACCACCGGAGAGGGTCCATGCTAGCATACAATCCTTATATACTTTTCCCTTTTAAAAATCCCTTTTAAAACCTGTAAAACCTCGTGGGAATAATAAATCGAAAACCCCTTTAAATCCGTGAGCCAAGTTTCTCCTTTTAAAATCATCCCCCTCCATAATCCCAAAACAGTGATAATCATTAAAACCATATCCCGGGAAAATCCTTTAAAATCACGGGAAAGGTATGAACCTCTTTCCCGGCTTGTTTGTCTTTAAAATCCTTAAATCTCATTTTCCCAAATCACCGTAAAACATATAAATGGAGGAAATCATATATGCAGGAGAAATCAATTAAAGTATATGACATGTAATTTAATTTAAAACAAAGGTCCACTCACTGTACTCATCGCGACCTTCTTCCTGCTCGGAAAGCTCCTCGAGCGAAACCCTCGAACTAACCGCGTAGTCGAGCCCGTCTCACGTTCAATCAGAGACTGTACAAACAAACCATTATATTAGTCATTCCATAGTTGACTAGGTCTTTTCCTAGTTTGACCAGGAAATCCTATTTGACCACGTGTTGACCAAGTTCCTTTCTTTTAACAACTTTTCAAACATCACACTTATTTCCGATTATCGACTCGAAATTTGGTTTCCGTTTGCGCCATCTTAGCATAAGTATTTTCTCTTTACTTATTGTGAGTCGATACGTCGATAATGAAATTATCCGATTGTTTTTCCACGATTAACTTGACATTTCCGTTAATAGGAGTCAACATCTCCCTCAACCACTAGAGTGGTCAACATACTATAATTTCCAATTTCACTAATTAACTTCAAAACCTTTAACTTGAATTCTACCTTTTCTTTAACATTTTCAACCCGATTTAACATCTTCTCATAAATGGAAACCTTCCAAAAAGGGAAAGTTTCCCAAAATGGATAGTTTCCTAACATGGCAAGTGTTCTTTAGATTGGGAAGTTTCTCAAAATGGAAACTTCCTAATTACGTCCAATTTCCCTGTAATTACTCAAATTAGGAATTAACCTTACTTTTTGACTGAAAGTTTAACAGGGATTCGATTCCTACCTCTTCGGCATTCTGCCGGAACTATTACGTTTCACCGGATTCCGGTAACTTATCGGAATTTCGCCATAACTTCCCCGTTTCCCTCGATTCACCAAGTTATCGACCACAGCAACAAAAACAACACAATTTCAGCAACAAACTCAAGCATCAACAGAACCAACAACACAAACACACAAGAGACACAAAACCAACTCACCTTGAATCCACCCTCAAGACAATCTCAGTAGCTTCCCGGTCTCCTCCTGCCAGACTGTACACCTGCAGCACCCCAATCCCACGTAACAGCTACCTCAGTCGCCAACCAAACCCAAAGCAGCCCCTCTCCCTCTTCCTCGGCGCCCACACAGCCAAACACCAAGACCTCTGCCTAAACCCGAACCCACAACATCGACCTCAAACCCTTTTTTCCAGTGCCCCAAAACTCTGCCTTGGCTTCACCGAAGTCCCAAGGGGGTCACCGGAGCTCGAAGAAACCGTCGAAGATAGAAAACCCGAAGAACAGCAAATTGGGGATTTTGAGATTAGGGTTCGATTTCAGGGATTTCAAACATTAAATCGAAGGAGGAAGAAGGGGAAAGAAACCATACCTCTCACTGCTACCGCCGCCGTCACTCATCGCCCCAAAAACCGACGAACACAGCGGCATTGACCTTGGGTCGATCTCCTCTAGATTTGAGTTCCTAAGGGATTTAAGGACTGGGTTTTGGAGAGGGGAGGAAGAGGATTAGTTTGGTGGGGGTGCGCCGGCGTGGGGTGGCCGGACGCGCCGGTGGAGACTCCGTTTAGGGAGACAGGCGACACTGTGTCGCGAGAGGAAGGGGGAGAAGAAACTCGGGTTTGACCCGATTTTTTTTGTCTTTTGACCAAGTCAACTCAATAACCCCCTTTTTATACTTGAATGGACGGTCCAGATCAATTCTCCAAAAGATCTGATGGTCCAGATTTAAAGAGAGTGAAAAGTAAAAAGGTTAAATGGTAAAACTTCTTTTTACCGGATAGATAATTAAAAGTTACCATAAACTTCAGAAATTTACAGAAATTTGCCGGAAGCTCCGAAAAATAATCTGAAAATACCGAGAGACTCGTGTCGACACGTACTACAACATCGAGTCATCAATTCAGGTATTTGGAGTACATTTAAAAACTCGAACATTAACTCGATCGATAACTTATCGAATTACCGATTGCAATTAAAAGTCCTCGGTAACTCGTAAACCTCTGTGAAAAGGTAACTTGTAGGTACGGGATGTTACAACGTCCGCCCAGGTGTTCCTCAGGTGCTAGGGAACGTCAAACCACACCTGCATTAAAAAATTTATTAGTTTAGTTTTTCATAAATCTACAATGTAATAAATAATGTTAAATGTGAATTTTTTTATACTTACCGACATTGCGTTGTGGACCATGTCCATAACCTCCTGTGGGACCTCGCCCTAGTCTGACCACAACATAGAGACTTTATCCCTAATAAGCGCTCCCACGCGGCCGGAGTACATCCTCGTCTTACCGCCCGATACTACATTTCCATCCCCGTCAGTATCAATGACGATCCTTCCTGAGGTACTCACTGTCTTCTCGAGAGCCTTCACTATGACGGGACATCTCTTCTTCCTTGTCGGCTTGGCTCCGACGGTGTCTATCATAAATTGATTATTAATAGATTATTTTTATTATAACATTATAAGATAACAAATTATTTATATATCATTACCTGAGGGCGTTAGGGCGGACGCGACAGATTCCAACTCTGTCGCCGATGATGATACCCTCGCAGAAATTAAATCTGTACCAAAAGGCACGAACATGTACACCGCTGATAGGGTCACCTGCGGGGGTAGTGGATAAATCGACGCCCCTGAGACATCGACTGCAAGTAATGCCGGTATCAACCGCAGAAGGTAGAGAAGAGGCGGCGGCATCTGTACCCCAGAAGACCCACCCTTTGAAACAGTAGGGCCCGGAGTCGGTGTCATGTGTATCTTAGGCATACGTGGTGCAGACACCTCCGCCTGAGTCGGAGGCCACAGCTGCCTCGAGGAGTGAGGGACGCTCGGCTGCCTCGAGCGAGGGGCGTCCGGCTGCCTGGAGGAGGGAGTGGCGTCCGGCTGCCTGGAGGAATGTGTGGCCCCCGGCTGTCTCTGTGTCAGCTCTAGAAAAGACGCACGTCGGGCTGTCATTGGGCCCTGAAACGACGCCCGAGGGTTGCTAGACGTTCCCTCAGAAGATTCAGACCTTTGGCCCTTTGAACTCTTTGATTTACTAAACAAGTCTTTCATCTTGTTTATTAAATAATTAACATTATCATAAATAATTAACAACATTATCACTAATATAATTAATATTTTATTAAATATATAGCATTATAAAAAAATACCAACATTATCACAAATATATTAAATATACCAATTAATATTTTAATATACCCAATTTATTAAATATACCGAATTATAAAAAAATAACAACATTATCACAAATATATTAAATATACCAATTAATATATTAATATACCCAAATATATTAAATATACTAATTAATATTTTAATATACCCAATTTATTAAATATATCAAATTATAAAAAAAATAACAACATTATCACAAATATATTAAATATACCAATTGGGAGCCCTTCTAGTGAGGACCTCTAAGTTGAGGACTAGTTGAGAACTTTTCAATTTATCCTGTTTTCGATCTTATACCCACATCTTAACCGTTCATTTTATAAATATTTATGAGTAGATCATTTATGTAAATTTTCAACTGAATTGAAAATCGTTAAGGCATTCATAAGTGTGATTTACCAATTACAAACTTGAACGGTTCATGTTTGACAGATTTGGTTCGTCCATTGATTTGATCTACAACTAGTTCTTAACGATCACCAATTTGGCTGAAAATTTGTATGATTGATCTACTTATATAAATCTACAACTTCAACGGTTAAGATGTCAAAATTTGATCAAAAAGTTGGTCTAATAAACAATTAATTCAAAAGTCTTCAACTAGTCCTCAACTTAGAGATCCTCATTAGAAGGGCTCCTTATACCAATTAATATTTTAATATACCCAATTTATTAAATATACCAAATTATAAAAAAATAACAACATTTATGCAATATTCACAATTTCAATAACAAATATACCAAATTAACCAAAATTTCATATAATTCAATATATTGAAAATAGTTCTATAATTCAATATAGACATGAAATTGCATACCTTAATTGTTTAGGAGAGGGGGGAGGCGGAGTGGAGGTCAGAAGGAGACGAAAAAATGCAAAGAAAATCGAGAGAGAGAAAAAACGGAGTGCGGCCGAGAAGGAGAGGAGAAAGGAGGAGAAAGCTAAGGTCTGTCGCTGGGTCCGAATATATATGAAGAAGTATAACCGACGAAATAAAAAATTCGTCGGCTAAAACTTAGTAATTTCGTCGTCTATAGTCCCACTTTAGCCGACGAAATTACTAAGAGTTCGTCGGCTAAAGTACTTTTTATAATAATTTAGTAAATTTATGTCCAATTTATATGTTTTATCAGTATTCAACGAAAATCCGACCATCAGATATCATCATTATGTTGAAACATGTGTGGGGGTAAATTTTCAGCTTAATCAGACAAACTTAAGGACTCGATCCGGACGATCAATCCCGTTAGTCAAACCCTAAACACAAACAAACGGTAATTTGACCGTCTAAATTACGTATTATGTCTGGTCCTTCAACTACAAATAGTTTCAAATCGAGGAGACGCAACTAGTGGTATAAAAATTATAAGAAAAATAACCATCACAGATAGGGCGTCCTCTAGGGAGAAAGAATGAAAAAATGCAATGACCGCAACTATTGACACCGAAACTTATCGGAATTATGTGATTTTTCAACCGTAGACATATTTCATCATTCCGGTCATATCTTATCTCACGAATTTTTTTCGTTTGAAGCTTCTACGTATAGTTTGTTTTTGAAACGAAACATTTACTTAACACTTGGTAAATTAGTTATACAATATTAGTAGGCATATTTTGATTGTGAAGATCAATTTTGTGAAACCAAAATCAGACCGTCAGATATCATCATTATGTTGAAACATGTGTGGGGGTAAATTTTCAGCTTGATCAGACAAACTTAAGGACTCGATCCGCACGGTCAATCCCGTTAGTCAAACCTCTAAACACAAACAAACGGTAATTTGACTGTCTAAATTACCTATTTTGTCCGGACCTTCAACTACAAATAATTTCAAATCGTGGAGACACAACCAGTGGTATAAATTATTATTTTATTTATTTCACTTTAGCTGACGAATAATTAAGATACTGTGTACACTATAGCGATTAGGGGAAAATCGAGTTGCAAGAAAACTTTGCGTACTGTGTACACTATTGCTAGTCTTCAAGTCATTGTCTATATGATTCTAGTGAAAGAAGAGAGAGCACGTTATTTACGTACTTCACATGCTCATAATTCTTCTAAGATACCAAATTTGTAAATAATGAATACATACACTAGATAGGATCCTAAATCCAATGAATGCAACTGTGGAGTTGCAGACTTGCAGCCAGAAATTTCGTTCAGGTTAAAAGAGTTAGGTCCAAGACGTTAATCTTCTAAAACGGTCACCAACTTCGAAAATTCTTGTATGGATTAAGATACAGGTGAATCAAACAATTATTAGAAAATTTTAACCGTTGATAATTATATTTAATTTTTATTTAAAAAATTAATAAACAGGTTAACAGGTCAGGGTCATTAACAGATCAACATGTCAAAATTTTGATCTAAACCCGTTTAAAAATCACGAATTATGTCCAAATCAAAATCAGGTCTAATTACATGTCTATTTGAGAGTGTTAATTACCTACAATGCGGACGTCCCTGGATTAGACTAAGTGAATTGGGGCCAAATCATGGTCGGAGAGATTCTCAGAGATCTCAAGCTCTGACTTGACCCAAAATCTCTCAATCACCATGAGGGCACTATCAAAACACACTCCCCAGACGCAGAAAGAGGGTCAGACCCGTACTACATGCATCCGATTTAGTAGCCTGAGGTCACCCAAAAATCTGAGATGCCCGTTCTGCGTCCTCCTCATTCGATCTGGTTTGGATTGAATGTTTGGCTAGTGACACTACTGGTGATTTTTTTGGGTGGTAAAACAAACTTTCATTACTAAAAGCAAGAATTATATGCCCACAATTGAGCCAACATGACAACATAAGGAAGAAATAGAAAAGTCAACTAACAGGCCCAAATACAATAAACCATATAACTAATCCCTTGAAGAGGGTAGAGACGCCGACACTAGCCAAACCATCATGAGCAGTGGTCGTCGATGTTGCAGCCATCTGGAGTATCCAGCAGAATATAGCACCAAAAGCACAGGGGATCCCACAGATCCAACCTCATAACCACATAAAAAGTCTTCTTTCACAACCAGGCAACCGTCAAGCAAGAAGTTGCTTGAGGATAATCTAACCAAATAAAAAGAAAATAGAGTTTGGAGGTGAAGAGAGCCAACATCGCAAGCGGTGAACATGCCCGAATCGGGTAGCGAAAACTCTCTTAACACCATGGCCAGATAGAGAGAGAGAGAGAGACGAGCTCTTCCACCATGACCAACGGAACCAAAAGAAACCCAAAATAGAAGGGGAGGTGAGTCACTACCAGAAAAAAAAAAAAAAAAAACTATAGCCGACGAAATTTGAAAAGTTTAGCCGACGAAATTAGGGTATTTCGTCGGCTAAAGTAACTTTTAGTTATAAAATTGCACTACGGATATTTCGGTGTCCGATTGACTATTGTGATACCAATCTGGAAGCAGAATGGTTAACACACGAAAATGTTCATATCTAACTTATCGCAAATCCCATGACATACAGGCTTTTTTGGCCATCCGAGTTCGTTTAAGGCTTCAAAATGAAGTTTTTCTAAACGTTTAACACACGAAAATGTCCATATCTACACCTATATGAGGTATTTTGGCCGAACCTTAACACTCACCATAATGAGACGCAACTGTCCATCTAAAAATTTTGAGACATTTACCCCTCCATGATAGGCCTTCCCATATAGATAAATAATGGTAAATAGTAGGCATGTTGTGATTCCAATCATCAAAATTCACAAACAAAAATACGACCGTCAGATATCATCAATATGTTGAAATATATCTCTGGTAAAAAATTCAACTTTATCCGATAAATTTAAGGACTTCATCTAGACGGTCAATCTCGTAAGTCAAACCTCTATATTGTATTGACTACAACTATCGGCACCGAGACTTTACCAGAATTACTTGATTTTTCAACCGTTGGCGTATTTCACTATTCCGGTCATATCTTATTTCAGGACTTTTTTACGTTTGAAGTTTCTACGTACAGTTTGTTTTAGAAACTAAACATTTACTTAAAGCTTAGTAAACAAGTTATACAACATTAGTACATATGTTGTGATTTCGATGATCAAAGTTGAGAAACAAAATTCCGACCGTCTGATATGATCATTATGTTGAATTATGTATATAGGAAAAAATTTAACTTAATCTGACAACGTTAAGGGCTTGATCCTTACGGTCAATCACGTAAGTCAAACCCCTTAACGCACGGAAACGGTCATTTGACCGTCTAAATTACGTATTTTGCCCGGACCTTCAACTGAAAATAGTTTCAAATCGATGAGACGCAACCAGTGGTATAAAAATTTTATGAAAAATAACTACCGGAGATAGGGCTACCTCTAGGAAGAAAGAATGGAAAATTGAGTTAACAGCAATTATCGGTACCGAGACTTTACCGGAATTACGTGATTTTTCAACCATAGACGTATTTCACCATTCCGGTCATATCTTATATCACGACTTTTTTTTCGTTTGAAGCTTCTACGTATAGGGTTTAGGGTTTTAGCCGACGAAATTAGGGTAATTCGTCGGCTAAAGTTAAATAAATAAATAAAATAAATAACTATAGCCGACGAAATTAGGGTATTTCGTCGGCTAAGGTTAAATTAATAAATAAAATAAATAAATAACTATAGCCGACGAATTACCCTAATTTCGTCGGCTAAAGTTAAATAAATAAATAATTTTAGCCGACGAAATTCGTCGGCTATAGTTAATTAAAAATTCAAATTTTTTGACGGGGATTTTTAAAATTTTGAAATTTTTCGACTAAAGTTCAAAATTTTCTATCTTTCATTTTTCTCCTCCTCCTCCTCCTCCTCCTCCTCTCCTCCTTCAAATCCTTCTTCTCCTCTAAATCCTTCTCCTTCCTCCTTTAAATTCTCCTCCTCCTTCCTCTCCCTATCCTAACTTTCTCCTCCTCCTCTCCTCTTCTCCTCCTCCTCTTGTCCTTCTCCACCAACGGTGTAAAAACGAAAAAGAAGTAAAAATTTTAATAAAAAATACAAGAAATTAAAAAAGAAAAAAAATATGAAAAAATTAAAATAGCTAATTCGTCGGCTAAAATTAAAAAAAAAGAAAAAAAACTATAGCCGACGAATTACCCTAAAATTCGTCGGCTAAAGTTAAATAAATAAATAAAAATAATAGCTATAGCCGACGAAATTTAATAAAATTCGTCGGCTAAAATTAAAAAAGAAAAGAAAAAATAACTATAGCCGACAAATTACCCTAAAATTCGTCGGCTAAAGTTAAATAAATAAATAAAAATAATAGCTATAGCCAAAGAATTTTAATAAAATTTCTTTGGCTAAAGTCCAAAAATTCGTCAGCTAAAGTTCAGAAATTAAGCGACGAAAAATTTCTTCGTCGGCTAAATAAATGACTTTAGCCGACGATGAACAGTAATTTCGTCGGCTATAGTGTTGGCTGACGGATTTTGCCTGACGACTTCGTCGTCGGCTAAGACCTTAACCGACGAAATTTAGGGTTTAGCCGACAAAAAAATTTCGTCGGCTAAAATGGTTGTTCTGGTAGTGACGGCCATCACTGCAAGCAGATGACCCGAGTGATCTAGTGAAAGATCTTTGAACACTATGGCTGATTGGACCCTTTTAGTTGAAAGAAACTAATGAAAATTTTGGCTTGGGGAAAGACAGAGGGAAGGAATGAGGACGGGAGAAGATTTGAGTGGGTGAAACATGACGGAGGAGATGGAGGATAGATGAGAGTGATTAGATGGTGAGATAGGTGGAGCTGGGATTTGAGTGTTTGAGAGATAAGCAAAGAGGAAAGCAAATAAACTGTTGAAAAAACTACCACCATCAGGACAGAGAAATACCTAGAGATTGAAGTCTCTCCCTTCTCTGAAGCCAAATCCAGATCAATAGATCTAGATCTGGTGCCGGAGGAAAGTGAAGGAAAGAGGCTAGGCTATGGGTTTCTGATTTTCAGAGAAAAAACGCGATACTACTATCTGTTACTTCAAAAGTAATTCTTAGAGAGACAGACTTTGAGTGGAACTGTTGTTATATCAGACGACATTACATGCGTCGGTTTTTTAACTACTTGATCAGCATGCAGGACCCAGCAAGAAGAGAAGTGAGCTATGATGATTTGCATGTGGCCGATATACTTGAATTTTTCGACTTTGAGAGGGGAAGATAAAATCATATTGGTGATTTGGTTAAAGAGATATTTGGTTACGTCACCCGTACGGAAAAAATGGTGTCTGAGCCCACATTTGTACCAACGTTGGGTACACAAGTTTTGCGTGTGCGAGCGATTTTAGCAAAGTTGGTACCCAATACCAACGGCGTGGCCTTTTTTTAATACTGCTCTCTTTTAAATTTTCTGACTTGCTTCTTCAAAGTTCAAACTCTTCTTCCCCTTCAAGATCCCAACAAGTCTCGCGTTTCAAAGGACAGAAAAAAAAACACAGACAAAACACCTCCCATTTTCCATGGCTTATTCTTCTTCCCTCACAGCCATCCACCTTCACCACCATCATCATCCAAATTAAAAAGCTTCACTAAAGCTCTGTCATTTCTCTTCTCCCTCGCATGTACGTCGCAATGATTCCTGTATATCTCTCAAAGTCACCAATGAAATGAACAGCGGAGAGACTTCATCCAACGTCAAATGGTGTCCCATCAACTCTGAGTCGACGATCCTCGTCTCCCACAAGATTGGAGAAGCTGGACTGGAGGTCCTACGCTCGTTCGGGAACCTCGAGTGAGCGTACAACTTAACCCCGAAGGAGCTCTGCCTGAAGATCTCAGCATGCGATGCGTTAATCATAAGGAGCGGAACGATGGTGACAAGGGAAGTTTTGGAGACGTTAAAAGGGAGGCTCAAGGTGATGGGGAGAGCAAGGGTTGGTAAAGACAATGTGATGTGCAGGCCGCAACGGAGTTTGGATGTCTAGTCGTTAATGCGCCAACAGCTACCACCATCGCTGCCACAAAGCACGACATCACCTGCTCACTTCCATGGCTAGAAATGTTGCTCAGTCAGATGTCGTGCAACATTTCAGTCATTTCTAGCCATAGAAGTGAGCAAGGTGATGCCGTGCTCTGCGGCGGCGACTGTGTTAGCCGTTGGCGTATTAATGACGAGACATCTAAATTTTGTCGCGGCCTGCACATCCATATTGTCTATACCAACTCCTGCTCTCCCCATCACCTTCAGCTTCCCTTTCGCCGCCTCCAAAACTTCCCTTGTCACCATCATTCTGCTCCTTACGATCAACGCTTCGCATGCTGAGATCTTCAGGCAGAGCTCCTCCGGGATTAGGTTGTACGCGCACTTGAGGTTCCCGAACGCGCGTAGGACCTCCAGTCCTACTTCTCGGAGATGAGGATCGTCGGATTGGAGTTGATGGGAGACCTTTGACGTTGGATGATAAAGTCTCTCCGGTGTTCATTGCGTTGGTGACTTTGAGAGATATAGAGGAATCATTGCGAGGGAGCATTAATCGTTCTTGTGTTAAGGACTTGGTTTAGGCCGGATTGTTCTGCTATGGATTGTGCCTGTACTATATTAGAAATGTGGGTGTTATTTGAATCTTTGATAAAATATATAGATCAGCCTACTCGGTCCACTTCTGTAAGCACTGTCTGACTTTACTCTCTCTGTGTTGATCTTCAGTTCCTCTGCTTCTCCTTTTGGTTTTCCACTCTGTTTGCTTCTATAGACTTCACTGCAACCAAAAAGATGAAATTTTTCTCTCAATTTTCTGGAAATGGGACTGGTTTTCCACAGTCATCGACTTTTCTTCTTTTCTGACTCGGTTAATGTTATTTCGTTTTTTGGGTTCTTTCAGTTTTTGTGATAGTTTGAGCTGTGATTGTCCTTGTTTGTTTGAACTTAGATAGTTTATAATTGAGCTCCGTAGTAATCGTAAGTGAATATTATACATTAAAGTATGATAGACGTGACTCCAATTGAGGTAGCTTGCTTGGTTTCAGCTGAATTAGTAGATATATTCCAAAAAGTTGGAATCTTTTCTAAAGTTGGTTCCGGATGGTTTGTAGTAGAAATTTTTTATTGTGCATTTTGTAGATGGCAAGATGGGATGAGATTATGCCTCTTCCTGTACAGAACCCTCCGACATTGGAGTCTTGTGAGTTCCAAGGTGCGAGGTTGGTGCCACAAGAAAGATATAGTTGCTGTAATCCCTTTTCAAAGATATGTTGCAAGGGGGAGTAATCGATGAGGACGCATTAATTAGAGCTCTTGATAGCGGAATTGTAGCTCAGGTAAAAACATTTTCATGTCTCTAGTATTGTTTTGATCTATGCATAAGTGACAATTATCTTTTCCAACAGGCTGCACTTGTTGTCTTGACAGAGGAGCCTCCGGCAAAAGAGAGCAAGTTGGTGCAACATGAGAATGTCATTGTAGCCCCTCACCTTGGAGCTAGCACAAAGGAAGCACAGGTAGGCTTAGTTTCTGATCTGTCTTCTATATTCAGTTTAATAACTACATTGATCAAGCTTCTTTATCGAAAGATATCTTACATACTTAAATAATTGAAATTTCTATGTGAAATGCAGGAAGGTGTAGCAATTGAAATAGCCAAGGCTGTAGTTGGAGCATTGCAAGGGGAATTTTCTGCTGTCAATGCACCCATGGTTCCTTAGGAGTTGTCTCCTAGTAGCAGGAGGGAGTAAAATCACAAGTTGCCCCCACTAGCTAGATTCAAATATTTACCTGCTTTCAGAGATTGTTATCGATGTTGCTGTTGTTGTTTGCTTGTATAAGTAATTCTTATGCTAGTGAATAACGTACTTGATTGTATTCAGGTATTCGAACTGGAAAGAGCTTGATTAAGTTTCTTTCCTAGAAATGTTGCCCTCGTCATTGAAGTTCTTATATTTGCAACTACAATGTGATTTAGTTTCTTTTCTAGAAATGTTGCCCTAAGTGTCCAGATCATTTATATTAGCTTATTAAGGTCTAGTTTGCTATTGAGTTTTAGAGAGTAAAATCACTTATAATCACCATTTTGAACAAATTTTCAGTTTGGTAAAATCTCAAGGGAATTGGTAGGAAATGAAAACAGACAAGCATCAAGATCCCAAGAGGACTACGGAAATAAAGGCTGCAATACAGATACTAGCAACCCCAGTTCCTCTAAAGAACTGTACTTGAAAACTTAAGAGTAAAAGCATAAACCATCACATTGCGAACGAATCATTCGAACACTCAAATTCATCTTTCAGAATTTCGTCTTTCACCTCTATGAGATGGTGAAAACATGTCTTCCTATATCTCTCTGACATTCCTTTCACAACATCTATAGTCATTCCAACTTGCTAAAACCACTGAGAGTACTATAGTTTCCCCTCTGGTTTCCTAAAATCAATAACAAAGAGTGAAAGAGAGCAAGGGGGTATGAGTTGTAACTAATCCGAATGCGTAGAGCACATCTCAGCTTAATCGGCAACCAAGTTTCACATTCAAACCCAACAAACGTGATTTATTTCATCTCATTTCATTCAATAACACTGATTAAGATCATCACCATTAGTGATAGGATCACAGAACAACACAACTGAAACATTATCTTAGCATATCATTATCATACAATAGCAAAACGTACTAACAGAGTTGCAAACATACGAAATAACCTCTAATAAACAATAGCTTGGGGAAATGATGACTTGCAGGAAGCCAGGAATGACCTCTAGGATCCCCAGAACTGGTTCCACTTCATATGGTCCTGACTCCAGACACTTGATCTTTCATGTGTACACTCTAAAATCCCTACAATAAAAACAAGTTAAATTAAGAATCATTCAAACATCAGAAAGGAAAATATTGAGAGTACTTTTGCCTCATATATAAGTGAATCGAATTAAGCAATTAATTTGCTCACATGTATCACACAACAACACCTTTTCATATTAGAGCATGTGCACCCGTTTTTTGGCTTGCTCCTCCTATTTTGAGGAGGAGCAAGCACTATTTGAGCAAGTGCTATTACTATTTGAGCAATAGGAGGTGCAGTGCAGTTTTTTCGTGCAGCGGTGGGAAAAATAGCACCTCATATTACTATTCATCGACTTTTAAAAAAATTCAAGATAAGATTTCCAACCAATCACTAGTCAACATGTGTCGGCTTCACGTGTCGTTGTCGTTGAAAAAATTGGATAAGATTCCCGGTGAGATTTCCGGCCAATGAGTATACGATACGTGTCATTATCTTCAAACATCAGATGATCCAGAATTAGCTATATATATACGGCTCCTTGTATACTCACTCACACCATCTACAAATCACTTGTCATTCTATCCGAAAACATTTCCAAATTTAGATAAGATGAATCCCTTCACTTTCGACAATTTTTTCAGGAGGAGGCGACAGCAACACCGGTGAAATGCCGAAATTGCTAATGCCTTCATCACTGTAGCTGTCACGGTTGATGCAATGGTTGATGATGAGCCATCTCGCCGCCGTCAAAATGTAGAAAGGTTGCGGGAGTTGAGGGGACATAATCTTATGGAAGATTACTTCATCGAACGCCCTGTCTTCGATGAGCAAGTCTTTCGTCGGAGGTACCGTATGAGCATGAATTTATTCAACCGTATAATGACGGATCTCTATAACCATGACGAATTTTGGCGTCAAAGATCAGATGCTGCCGGAGTGGTCGGACTTCTTCCCCAACAAAAGATGACCGGCGCTCTTCGAATTTTGGCGTACGGCTCAGCCGCAGATCAGTGTGCTGAAATCACAAGGATGGGTGAATCTACAACACTAGAATGCATGAAGAAGTGGTGCATCCAAGTGTGCGAGCTTTATGGTGATATTTACCTCCGTGCTCCAAATGCAGTAGACATAACTAGACTTCTAAGGAGGGCCAATCATCGAGGATTTCCCGGTATGATCGGAAGCATAGACTGCATGCACTGGGAATGGAAGAACTGCCCCACAGCTTGGCAAGGGGCATTCTCGGGGCGAAAGAAGCGTCCCACTATTATTTTAGAGGCGGTGGCCTCATATGACACGTGGATATAGCACAGCTTCTTCGGGGTACCTGGAGCACAAAATAATGTGAATGTGCTCCACCAATCTGATATATTTGATTCGCTCCTTGCCGGAAAATCCCCAATTGCGAGGTATAAAGTCAACGGTATGACGTACCACAACACTTACTATCTAGCTGATGGAATATATTCGAGGTACTCCTCGTTTGTCAAAACAATTTCCAATCCTCAAGAGCTGCCACAGAAGTTGTTCGCCAAGAAACAAGAGGCATACCGTAAAGATGTAGAGAGGTGCTTCGGCATCTTGCAATCTCGTTGGGGAATTATTCGTCATGCAGCGAGGTGTCACCACCAATCGACGTTGAAGAGCATTATGTTGGCTTGCATCATAATGCATAACATGATTATTGAGGAAGAATTTGTGGAGGAAGAGTTTGAGGAGAATGTAGAAGAAGATCTACAGAACCCATCAAGTGCTTTCACAGTTTATGATGGGCCAGTAGATGAACATGGTAATCGAATTCCATTTGAGCCAGTTGGAAGAGATGGACCGTATAATGAACAATGGTTTCGGGACCGCTTTGTGGATCTTCAATCTTCTTATATCCATGGAGAGCTTCAGAATGACTTAGTTAAGCACAATTGGTTTATTGAGACCGGTGAACGACTCTAAATATGTTGTGCTATTTTTATTTCTATGCTTTGTGTGTGTGTGTGTGTGTTTGAATGTTGTTTGTTTGAATGTTGTGTGTTTGCATTATATGTTGTTTGATTTGACGGAATAAAGAAGGTGTCGACACGAGTTCACCGATGTCTTCGAAATATTTTTCAGATCATCGAACTATTTTTTACGATTTATCGAAGTTCCGATAAATTATACTAATTTTTCTGAAATTAGGAAATTGTTTTTCTAAAAATTAAAATTCCAGATTAATTCTCAGCCATTGATCAATCTCCCATTTCAAAATCTCAACCGTTCATTTTCTTTTAAAAGGAGAAGAATTCTTGACTTCGGTCAAAATCCCTCACCCTCTCTCTCGACTTCTCTGTTCTCCCTCGCTCTCTCACCTTCACCGGCAGCGCACGGGAGAGCACCACCATCTAGCCACCACCGGCCACGAAACTGTTCACATTCTTTTCCTTTCATAGTTTCCTACAAAGCCCAGTGATCAAATCACATATGCATCCACAATCGGAGGAGATTGAAATCTGAGAGCTCCGACTGTTTTCTCGGTGGCGTTGAGTTTTCTGGCATGAGATCGGTTTTCTGGGCATGCGATCGGCCGAATTGGACATGTCTCGGTCACCCACGTGTGTGGGCTCCACCGGGACTGCTCGTGCTGAAGAACAAGCAGAGATTGCTCGAGCAGCTGCTCGCCGAGCTGGTCAACGAGCGGTCGCTGGCCTCCACCTCTCCCGCTGCACGCTGCTTTCTCCCTTGCTCCTGCTATTTTCCGGCTGACCCACCGATCGGCTCCTCTGCTCGTGCCCAAAGCAGTACCGCTGCAGATGCTCTTATGATATAAGATCCATTCTGGTACACATTAAGAGTGAAAAACAGCAAAGACAAGATGCAGAATATTATGCTCATTTTGTAGGTTTAAGAATTTCTGAGACCATGGACAGTTGACATTGGGTTTTCTGAGTGTCGACAGAGACAAATATTCAACTTCAGAACTTAAGTGACAATGTGACATAATACACATGGCCATGTCATCTTGATAACATTCAAAAACAGAGCTTAAACATGATACACATTTCCGAAACTTAACTCGGTACACTTCAATGCAAAACATGATACAGTAATTCAACTAAGTTTGCATGATTTAGTTCCAAGGGCATACCTAAGTTTACTTCTTGCAATCCTTATTTCAGTGGAACAATATGGGTATCAACCAAAACTCTGAATGAAGAAGCACCCGGACCCTATTATTTAGCGGGCACACATGAAAACTAAAGTTTTAGAGATTCGGCTCCTCTAAAGTAAGCAAGTCATGAAGTTCGTAAACTTCATAAAATCTCAAGCCTCTATATGCTCTAAATGTTCAAAATTATCAAGTTAAAAACACTTAGACTTTGGATTATTTATGTATTTATATGTAATTTTTTTCCTTTTCTCTCATAAAAAAATGAAAGAAAATAAAATTATTGTTGTAAATATGGCTATTCATGTCACCACCATTAGTGTATATAAGTTATGTTATTTAGATATAATAGTGATTTATGGTATTATATTGTAGTTGTAACCGATAACTATTCAATACTTACCATTTGTATACATGAGGTAGTAGTATATAAACCTCATATATGATGAATAAAAAACACACTATTTTTGTTTGTGTCAAAACTCTCTCACTCTCAAATCTATTTTCACCTTATTTTATAACACGTTATGAGCACGAATAGCTCTAAGGTTCGGATCGATTGCAGATAGCTGATAGAAGAGACAAATCATTTTCTTTTGTGGCAAACAAGAAGAGGTGAAAGAGAAGGAAATGGGTGATTCATCAGTCTATCAACATCATCAGATCATCTTACTATCTCTATTGCTCTTCAACCAAGAAATGATGGTTGTCCAAATTGATTCATCAATTCACACTACATGGAGATGGAAAGCTCAGAAATCGCTGATCAACCACATGAAGATTATCATTAAACCAAGCAAAAAAGATTGGCTTAGAAGCACCAGAAATGACATGCTCAATTATGCACAGAAAAGTTGAAGATTATCCATTCTGCAATGAGTAACGTTTTCTATCCTAATGCAATCTATATTTTTAGCCTTGAAAAATATGATGAACAAATCAACATGAAGCATGAACCATATTTCGTTTATTTTTAAAATTCGTATTTGCATGCTTATTGATTTGTGCTCGGATGTAGAATATTCTGAACTTTGATGCATGAATCATCAAACTTATAATGTTAATCTACTTGGTTAATACATATGAACATGCATGTCATATAAATTTGATTATGTTTCAAGAATTGAAAAGGAAAATTTGTCATCAAATATTATTGAAGAGGCCAGTAGCCACACCGAAATGAGCCCAATCATGTGCCTAGTAGTGCATACCAAAAGGTGTATGGATGAACGAACTTCAGATTCAATATCTTATTTTCTAAGACATTCAAACTCAAGAGCGTGAATGTATTATGGAAGAAATGCATGTAACTACTAATGCATGATCATTAATTTTATCATTTATACCAACGGTTATATATATGGATTAATTATGCATGATGCATTTAGTGTTACAAATTAATAGTGTTCATGCACTACCAGGATCGGCACTTTAGCCGACGAACAATTTTTGTCGGCTTGTTCATCAAATTCGTCGGCTAAGATGTCGTCGGCTATACCTTTAGCCAACGAAATAAAAGTGGTCGTCGGCTATAGTTTTACACTTAGCCGATGACTTATTTTTCTATTTTTCGTCGGCTAAAGTAAGACTAAAGCTGACGAAATAAATTGTCATCGGCCTTAACCTGAGACTTTGGCCGATGAAATATTAATATTTTGTCGGCTAAAGTATTTAATAAAAAAATTAAATAAATAACTATAGCCGACGAAATTTACTATCATTCGTCGGCTAAATATATAAAAATAAATAAAAAATATAGCCGACGAACTATAGTAAATTGCGTCTCCTAAAGACTACTATACCCGACGAAATAAGCCATATTTGGTCGGCTAAACCTTGAAAAAAAAATTAAAAAAATACTATAGCCGACGAATTATGGTAAATTTCGTCGACTATAATACTTTTTATACTAAAAAACCCCTAAATTTCTAAATTACCATCCAAGCTAGCTACAAATTACACAAACACTTTCATATGACCAACAACACCATCAAAAGTGGTCTAAACGTTTTTTTATTAAATTATTTATAAATTTTTCATAAACCCATAAAACTATATAAAATCTATATCATTAAAATCTATATCTGCGTCAGGAGGAGGTTGTTATTGAGGATGTTGCGGCGGCTGAGGTTGGGAATAGGCGTTGGCATGGGCGGAGCCGGAAGTCCCTGAAGCTGGGCTGCTGAAAACTCTTGTAAGTACTGGAGCATCTGCTACTGTTGTGCCTGTTGGGTGACATATACTGCGGCATTATACTCCTATAAAGTGACAGTATAAGCTGTCTGGGAGGCTTGTTGTTCCCATAGCATCTGAACTTTCTTCTCTAGCTGAGTTGTCCTACTTTTTGAAATCTGGGAGTGGTCTTCAGTACCCTCTCGCCCTTCTTTCCTGGACCCCGGCAGTAGAAGTTATTTCCTCGTGGTAGGAATGATGTGCCCATGATCCTCGCTCTAACCCTGAGATCCGAAGTATCGATCCAAGACATGGCTTCAGACATGTCTTCCTCCTGCGTGTCTGGCCATGTCTCCCTCACTATAGCAGTCATCACCTAGTCACTAGTCTGCCTCACATTCGCCTAATTGGATAGGAAAAAATAATTAATTAACATTTTGAAATATATATATATAATTTAAAAAATTTGAAAATGCAAAACGACTTACAATATCCTCCTGGACGTCAGGATATGCCGTCTCGTACATATAGACGTACCGGTTAACTTCTGGATGTTCCCCGGCCGTCTCGTCCATCAACGATGCGAACGGTCTAGAACCGGCATGATGGTTCCTTGTGTTGCGTTGCCGGTTCTGAGCGTTCGCCCGGGAAAGGGCCTACAAAGAAAAATAAATAAATATTAGTAAAATATTTTAAAACGTACTAATTAATAAAAATATAAAAATTATTATTTTTTAATAACTACAATTTCATATATATTATCAAATTAAAATCGATCAACTCAATCACACTCAAAATCCAGTAATTCAACTCAAATTAAAACTCAAAATCAATATATATAACTCAAATAAAACTCTTAAATCAACTCAAAATCAAGATATATACACATATACGTACCTATATATAGCTCCACAAAATAATTTTGGACAGATTTCAATGACACCCAACAATTTCAACAACACCCAAACTTTTTCTCCTATTTTTTTTTCAAATGAGCTGCTGTCTAGATCTGTAAATATAAAGACTTTTAGCCGAAAAAATTATATATTTCGTCGGCTAAACTTTAAAAATTTCGTCGGTTATAGTTTACAGGCTATAGCCGACGAAAAAAATATTTTAGACGACGAAAAATATTTTCCTCGGCCAAAAGTCAACTTTAGTCGACGAAAATTTAACTTAGCCGACGATTTATTTTTTGTCAGCTGTAATGTTTAGGCTGGTAGTGATGGTTTTTGTATATATAGAAACCATTTGGAGATGTAACGTCAATGATACAGCGACATTTTAGTTTGATTATGTTATTTACTCAAAATTTATTATATAATCTATTATGTCAGTTACAATATGAATTGTGCCAAATTTATCATTTTATTTAAGAGCGTATAATGCCAGTTACCATGTTACAACCCATTAATTTGGTCGTTTATGCTAGACGTAACCATGGGTTCCAGAAGTAAGAGCCATAACCATTAATTTTGTCGTTTATGCTAGACATTACATCTAATCGTGTAAATTATGTTCATAATAATCAATTATGCTAGAAACATAATATGTGAATTTGTTACGCAAATTATTATAGAAGCATACATAATGTGCTTTAATGAAGTTATTTTATATATCTGTTATGCCAGAAGCATGAACCTAATTCACAGTTTGTATATAAGATACTAGCATCATTAATGAGATTTGAACTCATTTCTTTAAGTACATAACCGTTATGTAAATGATATGTTGGTTACTATGATTAAATCATAATGGAAATATAATAAATTTGGTCATTGATACCAGCAGTTACATATTGAAAATATTCATTATACCCGTAGCATATTAAGATATAAATAATAAATAAATGTTATTTTTCTTAATGAGTTTAGAGTACGATTCCTTTTAGTAACTGCTAAATCATTAGCATTGTGTAATTTACAAAATTTATAATCTATACATTATGCTAGAAGCATTATGAACTAAAACACAATTATTAATTAAATATAATTGCCAGAAGCAGTTACTCTGTTTCACCATTTGATTATCTTGTGTCGGTTTCTAATTTATTTCTATGTCATCATTCATATGAATTAATGTCAGAAGCAATTAATACCTGTTACGTTTTTTATATTTATTGGTTCAGTGAGTACCTTAGTGCATATACATTACGTTGATAATAATGAAATTATTTCTGTTATAATTTTATTTTATTTCATTATACAAGATCTTCATCACATAGACATCCCCTTACTAATAAAGATCTTGTTTATAGTAATATATTAAGTCAAGCTTGCTCATTGGGAAAGTTAGATATAAGATCATCCTATCCAAAGACTGAAAAAGAATCCATCATTTTTCTACAAAGAATATAAGGAGATGTATGTGGAGCTATCCAACCACCGTATAGACCATTTAAATATTACATGGTTTTGGTTGATGCATCGACAAGGTGGTCACATTTTATGTTATTTTCCACAAAAAATGTTGTGTTTGCTAAACTCCTTGCCCAAATTATTAAATTGAGGGCTCACTATCTGGATTATCCTATAAAATCCATAAGACTTGATAATGCCGGAGAGTTTACATTGAAATCATTCGATGATTATCGATGATTATTGTATGTCCCTTGAGATTAATGTTGAGCATTTGGTTCCACATGTTCACACCCAAAATGGTCTAGCAGAAGCATTCATTAAGAGATTACAAATTATTGCACAGATTTTGGTAATGCGCACCAAACTCCCAGTATCTGTGTGGGGCCATGTAATTTTACATGCATCCATGTTGGTCCGACTGAGGCCCATTGACACTCAACCTTATTCTGCGTTACAGTTGGTAACTGGGTACGAGTCCGATGTTTCGTACTTACGCATATTTGGATGTGCAGTTTATGTGCCAATTGTGTCGCCACAACGTACCAAAATGAGTCCTCAACGCAGAATGGACATATATGCCAGAAACGAATCCCCATCTATTATACGTTTTTAGAGCCCTTAACAAGCGATCTATTTACCGCTAGATTTGCAGATTGTCACTTCGATGAGACATTTTTCCCTCCGTTAGAGGAGATAATAGAACGCTAACGTTCTTGATGAACAACATGAATTGACGTGAAATGTCTCTACTATGTCTCATCTAGATCCTCGAACGACACAATATGATAGTGAAGTGCAGAGGATTATAGATTTACAGAGTGTAGCCCAAAATATGCCAGACGTTTTCTCTGATCTAGCCAAAGTGAAGAGATCACATATACCTGCTGTAAATGTGCATGCAAGGATAAATGTCCCAGTGGAACGTGTCGGCACAGATGGACGAGGTGTGACCATGGCGGCTAACCAGTCATATATACCTGCCCAGACGCGAAGTAGACCATTTGGTTCGAAAGATTCATATCCCCGGAAGAAGGTAAACTCAGCACAAATGAATTCACCTGACATCGCCATCTCAACTTATCCATCTCATGAGACAATTCCAGATTATGGGTATGTTCTAGATTTCCTGTCGTTAGGGAAAGATAAGAATTCTAATGTTCCTGATGAATGACATGAAGTGACGTGGAATGTCTCTATTATGTCTCACCTAGATATTCGAACGGCACAATGTGATAGTGAAGTGCAGAGAATTATAGATTTACAGAGTGTAGCCCAAAATATGCCAAACACTTTCTCTAATCTAGCAAAGTGACGACATCATATATACCTACTGTAAATGTGTATGCAAGGATAGATGTCCCAGTAGGACGTGTCATCCCAAATGGATGAGATATGACCATGGCGGCTAACCAGTCATATATACATGCCCAGAAGCGAGGTAGACCATTTGGTTTGAAGGATTCATATCCTTGGAAGAGGGTAAACTCAGCACAAACGAATCCACCTGACATCGCCATCTCAATTGATCCATATCATGAGACAATTCCCTATTATTGGTCTGTTCTAGAAGAACGACGTTGGGGGATGCTCTAACGTTGAAACCCACTCCCGAGAATAGAGAAATCTCAATAAATTATGCATGTTTAAATGAGATATGAAATCGAAATGAGATTATCATCGATGATGTATTTGTATTCACAGTAGCTACCGAAATTATAATTAGCGATGACATCGAACCTCGCTCCGTTGATGAATACCAACATAGAGATGACTGGCCAAATGGAAAGAAGCAATCCCGGTTGAATTAGATTCCTTGACAAAGAGAAAAGTGTTTGGACTTGTTGCTCCCACACCTCCCAATGTGTAGGATTTAAATGGGTATTTATAAGGAAGCGTAATGAGAAAAAAGAGATTGTTAGATACAAGGCTCATCTATTGGCGTAAGGATTTTTTTAATGCCCTGGGATTGATTACGAGGAGACGTATTTCCCCGTAATGGACGTTATAACGTTCCGCTACCTTATCAATTTGGTAGTTTCTGAAAAACTGAGTATGCAACTAATGGATATAGAGATTTACATGAAAGTTCCTGAAGGACTCAAGGTACCTGATGCAAATAGTTCTAGACCACATGCAGAACACGCACTCGATTCGTTTGAAGCGTTCACTTTACAGATTGAAACAGTTTGGACGGATGTGGTATAACCGAGTAAGTGAATATTTGACCAGGTTGGGATATGTGAATAATGAAATTTGTCCATCCATGTTTATTAAGAAAACAAGTTCTGGATTTGCAATTGTGGTGGTCTATGTTGATGACATTAATCTGATTGATACTCCAGAATAGATCAAGGAAACTGCTAAGCATCTTAAGTCAGAATTTTAGATGAAAGATCTTGGGAGAACAAATTATTGCCTCAGCTTGGAGCTTGAGCATCGTGCTGATTGGATTTTACTTCATCAGTCAAACTACATCCAGAAGATGTTAAGACGCTTTTATGAAGATAAAGCAAAGCCTTCAAGCAGACCCATGATCGTCCGAAGTCTGGAACCTAAGAAAGACCCGTTTCGTCCAGTAGATGATAACCAAGAGATATTGTCACCGAAGTACCATACCTAAGCGTAATAGGTGCATTATTATACTTAGCATAATGTACTAAACCAGAAATTTCATTGGCTGTGAACTTGCTAGCTCGATATAGTTCTGCACCAACATGTCGCCACTAGAATAGTGTAAAAGACATATTTCGCTATCTTAGAGGTACGCCATATATGAGTTTATTCTATCCTTATGCATTAAAGAATGGATTAACCACCATTGATTCTCAGTATGATGCACGACTTATCGGATATGCTGATGCAGGTTATCTATCTAACCCGTACAAGGCACGTTCTCAAACTAGTTATGTCTTTACCATTGGGAACATTGCAATTTCTTGGAGGTCTAAGAAACAGACTTTTGTTGCTATATCTTCGAATCATGCTGAGATCATTGCTCTTTATGAAACAGTATGTGAATGTACATGATTGAGAGCTATCACAAAGCATATACAAAGTGCGTGTGGACTGCATTCCATCACTGATGAACCAACCACTTTCCACGAGGATAATGCTGCTTGTATCGAGTAAATAAAGACAGAATTCATCAAAGGAGACAACACCAAACACATTTCACCGAAGTTTTTCTTCAATCAACGACAACAAGAGCATCAGAAGACTGAAGTCAAACAAATACGATCTAAAGATAATCGTGCAGACCTCTTCACCAAATAATTACCAAAGTCTACATTCAAGAAACACATAGAAGGTATCAGTTTATGTAAATTTTCTGAATTACCAAATATGTAATTTTCAGGGGAAGTATCCTGAAGTATACTCATTCGACCATCGTGTACTCTTTTGTCCTTCGCTCAGGTTTATTTTGTCTCACTAAGGTTTTGTTTCCTGACAATGTTTTAATGAGGCACATCTTTGGCATGGTCACCCTACTCAATACATCTTGAAGATGCGTTGATTCGACATATGCACATTTGCTCATCTTTTTCCTTTGACCACGAGTTTTTCCCACCGGGTTTACCGTGGCAAGGTTTTGGTGTAGCAACCTTAATGTATTCCTCTCGTCGTTCTAAATAACAAAGCAAGCGTTAACATGAAATATCCAAGGAGTGTTATAAATATGGCTATTCATGTCACCACCATTAGTGTGTATAAGTTATGTTATTTAGACATAATAGTGATTTATGATATTATATTGTAGTTGTAACCGATAACTATTCAATACTTACCATTTGTATACATGAGTTAGGTATGAATAAAGTACACACTACTTTTTTCTGTGTCTAAACTCTCACTCTCAAATCCATTTTTACCTTATTTTACAACAATTGTTTCCCATTTTCTTGAAATCAGAGGTAGTGAAAATAAGAAAACAGGTTTGATAAGAAATTGAGATGATCGAGTGCCGTGACCCATAAAACCAAAACAAAAATGTAAATCTGATCTAACAAAGTTGGCATAAACCTTAGACTGAAAGTTGCCTTCAAACTCCAGTCTAGTAGCAACCATCAAAACCATTGCTAACTAACTAGGATCAAGCCCCTCTTCCAAAATTTTCTATGCTTTGTGATTCATCCTCTGTAGATTTCCCTAGATCGATCGATGCTGCGTTTTTCTATTTAATAATTGAATTGTACGCATAGATCAGTTCCCGAAAATTTTCCTAGCTTTTAGTTTGGAGTATTCCCAATTAATTATTCATGAACTGCAATAATCTAATATATGAAGGACTTAAAGCACTCATTAAGCATGAAGCCATGAATTTCCAGAACTATGATTTTCTAAGAAATAATGGGAACACATGTTTCATATAAACATGAACAAGGATCGATGAAGGCTGAATAAATAAAGAAAAAAAGAGAAAAAAATTAAGAATTAAGTTGATTAACCACAATGTGGAAAAGAAATTATCAATATTTTTTTTATTGATGTGGCATAATTTAAAACCTTTAGATTATATAGAGACATGAGATTTTATGAAATTCATAAATTTTATGACTTACTTTAGAGAAGTCGGATCCCAGTTTTAAAAAGCATTATCTTGAAGTTTCAAGATTGGGCATTGATTTCAGTATCGATACTGAATCAACCATTTGGAAGGTAATATCTCGACGTTTAACCTCTCGAGACTATTCAGACTAAGTAAACTTAGTATGCTTGATCTTGGTCAGAATCAGCTCACCGGTATCTTACCAAGTAGCCTTTACTCATGCAAGTCACTTAGTCACTTGAGAGCAATTCGACTGATCGAGTAGGAACGATTTGGAAGGAGAAATTCAACCTGAGATTCTATCATTGTCCGTCCTGTCGCTTAATAGGTCAGAATCAACCATTTTGTTTCAATAGGTTGACTAATCTCAAAGCCAATGAGGATATTGGGGCGTTGCAAAAGTCTTGTATTCATATAATTCGCATTTGGTTTTCAAGGTGGGGAATTACCAGCTAATCTTCGGTTTTTGTCTTTAAGGACAGTCCTATTTCAAGAAAAGTTGGATAATGATGGTGTTTGAAAAACTAAAGAAAATAAGAAACAGAAGCTCTGTGTATATGCAATGGATGCCCAAAAGCATTCTACAAGTTCACAATACATGTCTCTATCCCCCTCTTGTAAATACCCCGATTCTCTTTTTGCCTTCTTTGGGCCAAAGTAAACTAAAAACCAACTGAACCTAAAGCATCCTATAGCATTCTCTAGCAACATGAAAACAAGAACGAGGAAGAAACAAACCAAAAGCACGCTCTAAGATTAATTTACATGATGTAACACTCCAGGGCCATCACCTTCTTGTTCGTTTCCTCGGCCTCCCTGCACTCCCCACCTGATCTGCCTCGCCATTGTCTCTCCCCCTCTTTCCACTTCCAGCTGCCGCCGTCTCTGGTTTCTTAGGCGGCCGCCCGACCCCTCTCCTCCCCCTCCCGATGCTCTCCTGACCTCTCCCCCCTCGCCTTCCCCGCTTTCCACTAGCGCTACGAGTCACCCTCTCTTTCTTCTCCACCTGATCCGTTTTCTTTCTCCCCGTCGTCTTTTTCTTCTTTTCTTCCTCCTCCTCTTCCTCCACCTCCTCTTCTTCATCCACCATGCTATCTTTGCTCTCATCCTCCGAAGCATCTGACCCATTCTTACCTCTCCCGCCATTCTGCTTCATTCTCCTCAAGAAGCTCGCGGCACCTTGCTTTTTCTTCTTCAAGTCTTGATTCTTCTCCGTCTTCACCACCTCCAAACCCTCATGCGCACTCACCTCATTACCGTCGGACGTCTTGGCGTCTACATTCTTCCTTTTAGTCTTCGTCATCCTCGGTCTTCCCCCTCCCCTTCTTTCTTGAGTCGACCTTCTTTTCCTCACACCCTTCTCCTCGACCTTAACCGGAGCAATCTCTTCAATATTCTTCTCGTTCACCTTGGCTTCTTTTTCCTCGACCTCCACCTTCCGAACAGTTCCCTTCTTGTTCTCCGAAAATGCATTGATGGAACCACGTTTACCACACACAACTATGGATGACGACTTGCTGGGTCTGATGGACATTGTAGTAGTGATATCCGACTCTACATTGGCCTTGGGCTTCACACTACTCACGGAGGGTTGAGTTCTCGGTAGGTGGTCGTTCATTTCCTTCAACACAAGCGACCGTAGCTCCAGAGCCGCCACATGTTCCGGCGCGGCCTTGCGGTAGAAGACGACGGCGTTGCTGAAGATTAGGAGTAGGTCGCGGAAGAACTTGTGGGTGCAGTCCTTGTAGGACCCTTTGTCGAGCCTCGATTGGACCACGCGGAGGTCCACGTGTTCCCTAATCAAGTTCTTGTACCTTTGTGACTCCTACAAAGAAAAATCAAACGCTTAGAAATCTAGGGGCTTTGTAGTAAATTGGTGCATCAAATTTGCTACATGAGATAAGGGCCCAATAAGCATTAGTGGTCCACCACTTATTTACGTGAGTTGACTCACGCATGTGTTAGTGTAATACCGTCGATTCCGGGCCGAATATCGTAGATTACTCAAAATTATACACCAAAAATTTGAGTGACAAATTAAGGAAAAATAAAACAATAGTGCATCATAAATGAATAGTGCTTACTAAGGGAGAAGTTAAATTGAGGAACTAATATGGAATCATATAATCATGGATGAATTTCACTTGAGCAAATTACCAGATTCTAAAATAGTGAGAAATCTAACTAAATTTTTTCTTTTCCATCGCTGAATAGATTTATTGTATAAGAGTAAATAGAATACCCAATATCATTAATGTTCACCTTGTTAATTATCAACTAGACAATTATGCTCAACCACACCATTACTATTAGATTTACATTACGAGTGATTGACAATCTTTAGTCGATTAGTGACCAAGTGAACAACACCCGATTGTTTCTGCCGCTGGACTTTCTATATATCTCTAGCTAGGAGGATGTCAAAAATTCAAATAAAATACCCACCTAAAGATCGACGGTTATATATACGCAAGTGTCAAGAAACGTAACGTCCCTGCCGGAGGACCTAGGTGCTACCACAAATTCAAACTCCCACCCAAAACCCCACAACCACCTAAGCCAACTCATCTCCATCTTGACCAAGTTGTTTGTACTATAGTACCAAGTTCTCCTCGCTAGATCATCTCACACTCAACCCTATTCTACAAATTTACCAAAACACCCCCGTCACATATCCGGAAGGACAATTTCACCATCGTCACCGGGAAATGCCACACCGTGATTGGTTCATACTCGGAGGAAGCCTAATCTATCCTAGAGTTAAGCTTACGAGATAAATGATACAATCCGTATTAATTTTTGTGAAAATGAATAATAATACCTGGCTCCGAAGCCGGCGCTGGAAAACGGAGCCGAGCCGATGAGAGCGGACGAGCTTGAGGACCTTGACCAACGGCTCAAGTTTAACGAACTTAACCCGTTTCGTGGTGGCGGGAGAAACTTCCTCACCACCCTCGGGCTCTTCGCCGCTGCTACTCTCGCTACCACCACCTTTACGACGTCGTTCCCTGTTCCTCGACAAGCTGGCCGAGCTTTGCACATCGCTGTTGTTCTGCTTCCCCACCTCCTTCTCCTCCACCACCACCGCCCGTTTTGCCTCCGCTAACTCGTCGGCCCGACCCGACAGCTCTCCTCCGTCCACGTCGTCGTTCACGTTCACTTTCCCGTTCGGTTCGGATCGGGTCTGAGGCTGGGCCGGATCTGACTCCGGGCCGGGTTCCGGTTTTTTCTCGACGACGCCGTTTGGTTTCGCGTCGCTTCGCTGGCTTGTGGAATTGGACTCGTTGAAGGATCGGTTCTCGCGCTCGGAGGAATTGGAGACGAAGTCATCGCTGGAGTTTAATTTTCCGTCGAGTTTCTCCGGCAACTCCGATCTCTCCGCTCCTCCGCCGCGATGGAGATTTTCTGCCGGAAGAGGCGGCGCATCCACCGCCTTCAAGCTCCGTTCTCTATCCTCCTCCATCTTCTTCACCTTCAACTCCAACGACCTGCAACACATACAAAACAAGCACACTCAGATCTCCAACGCTATCAAAACGACGACGTATCACAGTCAGATCTCAATCGGCAGAGGATTTTTACACGATCGAAACGTCGCGGCGGCGGACCTCGAGGTGGAGCTCCTCGACTCGGAGCCTGCGGAGGTCGTCAACCATACCAGCCACGCCGTCGTCGTCGGCGGAGGCGGCGTCGTATCTGCGTCGGAGGTTTTCGAACTTGTCCCTACAGGTGTGAGGAGTGAGGGCCGCGGCGGCGGAGGAGGTGGTGCGGGACTGAAGCTCCGACGCGACGGAGTCCCAGCGGTTGGGGCCGTGGCGGTTCACGGCGCACACGAGCAAAAGCTCCTCTAACGTCCCCCACAGTTGCGCACTCGTACCGTGTTCCCTAGTAGCCATGCTCCTCCTCTCATTTCATCCTCGTCGAGTTTTCAAATAAAAATTAGGGTTTTTGGTTTTATACGATCAAGATGATTTTCATTTTTATGGATGGGGGTGATGAATGTACAGTTTTATCGAGTCTGCTCGTCGCCTTTATATTTCCCAGACCCCGTCCTTTTTTTGGGTCAAGCTTCGTAAAGCTCGCGGCCTCGCTCCACCGCCTTTGGGCCTCCAACTTCAAATTGTGTTATCCTTGTGATCATTTTTGTAACAAAATTCCGATAACATTTTCTACCTACCGTCAAACTTCTCTTTCTCATAAAAGAGGCGGTAGTTGGATTAAAACAATGGCGTAGCTGCACACGAGCTCCGGTGAGCTACAACACATTTTAATTTTTTATTAAAAAAATCATTCATTTCTAACTTAATTTTAGTTCAAAATATTAAAAATTAAAATCTAACTCATCCCACATTTCTAAATTTAGTCCATATATATGTTATTAAAGGATAAATTTCTAGCTCATCCCATTATAAAATTCTAACTCTGTCATTTATTAGAAAGATGCAAATAAAGCAAACGAAAATGTGTATGGTGGGAATTCTGAATAGTTATATTTTGTCGGAATGTTGGAATCAACGATAGATATGTTGAGACATACATTATCTATCTATGCATTAACATATGTAGCACGAAATACAAAATACTGTTATATATGATCAAAAAAGGTAAAATTGTTATTAATCGAAAGCGACAAATCTTCTAGACAATTATGATATAAAGATCCAATCTCAGTTATGAGAGAAGTTGGTGAATGCCAAATATATAGCAAATGGCGTCATTTTATATATAAATGAAGTGTCGGTCAAACAAGCGAGACAACCGATACTCATCAACAAACGATCATTAGATTTTAATTTTATTTGCTCAGACGTTACGATCTTTAAATTTTATCCCGAATTACTTTTTGATCCGACAACGCAAAAGTAACAAACATACATTTTTAAGTGTTGGCAATAATGAAAAATATCATTATTATAAAAGGACATTGGACAACAGTACAAAGAAGCCCAAAAATGCATCTTACCCTCAGGCCTACACCATACAAGAAGCCTACAATACATCTCACATAAGAAAACCCACCCCAAGATATCAGCCCAAAAGCCATGCACCAGCTCATTTCATCATCAATTTCTCCATTTAAAATCAAATTCATAAATACAAAGCAATCGTCCCCTAAAATAGTTCATAATCAAAATCAGAAAACCTCTGAAATCCTCAAATTCTAAAAAAAAAATCCGAAAATCTCAAAATCTTTTCGAACGGAAAAATACAGCGCGATTGTGACTATAAAATAACATCATTTTAATTTAATACAGTTACCAAAATTATATTTTTCGATTTCAATCACCCTATTTTTGATACAAAACGCCGCACATGTCCTAAAGTTTCAAACCCAACTGCCAAAAACGAAGCACAAACCTCCTTTCCAAATTCAACTCTTTTCTTTCCCTCTCTTTGTCAAAATTAGGGTTTCTTAGGATTTAGGGCTTTTCTGAATTTTCGAATGCCGAGGTCCGCCAAACGCGACCGGACCACCGCCCAAGGGCGCGGCGTTGATGACGTGGAGGAGGCCGAGCGGCTACGATCCGTGAAGCGCGAGCGACTCAACGCCGAGCAGGATGAGAATGAGAATGAGTCCACCGAACAAGACGCCGGTCAACGGCGAGCGCTCCGATCTGACTACAATGATATCCTCAATCTCATCAGCGGTCTGTGTCTCTAGTTATTCGAATTTGAAATATTTGTTTTTATTAATTTGAATTTGAATTTTTTGTTTATTTAATTACTGGGTTTTGCGATTGTTGCAGAGAAGAGGAACGATTTGTTGAGGCCGGAGTCGGAGAAATTTGGGGTTATTATTGATAGAGTTGAGAAGCTGCATAAGAAAGGTACTCCATTTTTTACTCTGTGAAAATTACTGGTAAAATTTGAGAATGGTGAAAATCAATTGAAAGATTGAACCTTTAGTTAGAAAAGTAGATATTCACTGTGTTGTTTTTTATATTGACTTGTTCTTATAAATTTGCGATGTTCGTTGTGATTTTTTGTTTCAGTTCAGAAGCCCAGAGAGCAAGTAGCAGACGCAGAGGCACTGTTGGACATAACCAACACATTGGTGAACTCTGTGAAGTCGCAGTCCAGTGCTGGCATTACCCCGTCGAACTTCATTACCTGTTTGATTCAGGAATTTGGGCAGTTGAGGGATGGCAATGCCTCGATTCGGTGGAAAGATGTTGTGCTTGGTGTGGCACCAATTTTCAGGAGGGCTCATGGGTGCTGTACAATGTGAGTTGTTTTTGTGAATTTGACACTGTAAAGGATTTGTGTGTATTTGGGATTGTTTGTGTACTAACTTGTAATTTGTTACTTTGTTGAAGGCTTGGACCCATGAATACCGAGTATAAGGAAAGGAAGGTTGGTGTTCGTACTAGACGAACAAAGCCAACTATGACTGATGAACCTGAGGAGGTTAAGTTATCATATTGGGTGTATTCCTCTGTGGAAATGATAGTTTTGTTATTGCTACCAGGGCAGTCTTAGTTCATATATATTTCTGTGTTAGCCAATGTATTTTCAATGCCTTTTTTGAGAACTTTGCCGATTCTGTTTACTCATTTGTGCTCTTTTCCAACAGATTGATGCACAGGAAGAAGAAAAAACTGATACGGATAGGAATATGTCAACCATGTTTGAGATTTTAAGAAGGAAGAAACGTGTACGGCTGGAAAGGTTAATATTAAACAGACTGTTCTTTGCACAGACAGTCGAGAATTTATTTGCTCTTTCATTCCTTGTTAAAGATGGCCGGGCTGAGATCATAGTTGATACAAATCGTTGTCATTTTGTTGGTAAGTTTGTTGGAACAGATTTCTAACCATTTTCTTGTCTATATTTGTGATTCGATTGTTTTATTCATATTTTTTTTCTGCTCCAGCACCAAGGAATGCTGCCAAGGCCACTGAAGTGGCATCTCGTGAGGTGGTTTATAGACACTTTGTTTTCCGATTTGATTTCAAGGACTGGAAGGTATAGTCTACTTTTCATTCTTTTAGTGTTACAATGTTCAGTTGAGTCATAAGAGAATCATGTATTTGATATGGCAAACATTCCAGTTTCAAAACCAATTTTGAAATGATTGATTTGATGCAAGATAGTTGATAAAGTGAACAATAGGTCACCACCTCTTTTCTTGTTTGTATATTTGATGATCCCTACTGGCTTTCACTATGAAATCGAAATAAAGCAGGCATCGAAACTCTAAACTAGAGGGTTGTTGTTCTGTTTGTTATTTTCTATTTAGTGCATCTCCAGATTTATCCTCTTATGCTTGATCTTTTGATGATCTGTTTTTGAACATATGGTTTCTTATATTCTCACAGTTGATGAAGGATATGGTGCCTGATGGTCAGGAGCTAATGCCGCATAGAGTCCCTGCCAACTCCAAACCTGCCTCTCAGGAGGAACCAGCCACATACGACTCCCAAACAGGCCACACTACTCCAATTAGGAAGCTTTCCAGGAACCGTGGCCGTACTGTGCAGGAAGATACTATAATAGAAGAATCCCCTGAATATGATAATGGTCATGGTGGAGGCACATTTCGCAGGTCTAAGTGCAAGCTTTAGCGATTTGGTAATATGGGATAGTCCTGCTGTATTTATTCAGTTATCACCACCAATGTGTTCAGGTTTAGTTTTGGTTGTATATAGGATTAGGTAGATAACCTTTCTACCTAGAATAGATTATCTCTTTCATCAGCTTGGTTTTGACACTGTTCTGATCCTTTTGGAGCTTACTGAATTGTGCCATTAGCATTATATTCTCTATCAAATCTGCTTATCGTTCCTAACCATCACTTTCAAAGAAATTTTGCATGTGGTGGTCTGGAACTTTTAAGTCAAACAAATTGGTGTTATTGATCGAGAAATCTTCAAATTGTATTGAGCAACGTTTTCCTATTTTTTAAGGATTGATTACAAAAGATTACCTGAATTATGATGTTATTTTTATTTTTTACCTTATTATAAAAAATTTGTATTTGCATACCTTAAATTTCATTCGGTTAGTATTTGCATACCTTGATTACTAACAATCTGATTTTAAAATCAAGAAGCTTAGATCAGATAGAGGTGGCGAATACACATTAAATGAGTTTGGAAGGTTTTGTGCAGGTATTGGCTTAGAATGACAGTTAACAGTAAGATATATACCATAGAAAAATGAGGTAGCTGAAAGAAAAAATAGAACTATCATTGAAATGACAAAGTCTATGCGCATGACAAGAAAGTGCCTTTAAAATACTGGAGAGAAACAATAAATATTGTAGTGTATTTGATGAACAGACATCTAACTACAGTTATTCAGCGAATGACACCATTTGAAATATGGAGTAGGAAGAAGCCAAGTGTAAATCACTTAGGAGTGTTTGGTTCAATCTATTTGCACATATCCTAAAAGTAATGAGAAGAAAGTTTGATGAATGTGTGTGTTCATGGTATACCGCTTGCACACAAAGGGTTGTAGTCTCTATAATTTGAAAAAAATAAAGTGATTATTTGTAAAGATGTTCTCTTCAGTAATAATTCATTTTCGAATTGGAAACAAGGCTCAGTTCAGCAACAATGGGTGTCAGATAACATTGTTCAAGTTGAAGATGTTTCAGAAGAGATGAAACTCAATCCACCACAACAAACTCCAACCAACACCTTCAAATGCTCAATATGCACTAAACTCAACATCAATAAGGAAAAAAAGCTTGAATGAAGTGTATGAAAGCTGCAATGCCTTCTTGATTGAGACTGAAAGATTTGAAGAAGCTGTGAAAGAAGATGAGTGACAAACGACAATGAATGAGGAAATAGATGTGATTGTGAAACATAACACATGAGAGTTTGTTGATAAACCAGACAACATGTCATTGGTTTGAAATGGATGTACAAAACCAAGTTGAATGCAGATGGTATGTGCAAAGAAAAAAACAAAATTTGTGGCAAAAAGTTATTCACAGATACCTGAAGTTGACTTCAATAAAACTTTTACACCAATTGTAAGACATGAGACAATAAGAGGTATTATTTTTCATTGTAGCACAAAAATGTTGGTTCTTGCACCAGTTAGATATCAAATCAGCGTTCCTAAATGGAAATGTTAATAGAAGAAATATTTGTTGAGCAACCGTAAGGTTTTATCATCAAGGGTAAAGAGTAGAAAACTTACAAGCTGAAAAGAAAAACTCAAGGTAAGGAAATCCTTGCTAAGAAAAATTATATATATATATAGGATCGAGAGCAGATGTCCGCACTCCGGCTAAAGTGCGGACGTCGACCGTTTCTCCGTCGTTTCATTCCGACGATGGCTTCTCTCCTTCCCGGATGACTGCACAGCCTCCCAAGACCTCTTTCCTCCTTCCAGAATTCGTCGGCGACGATTTTTCTGGCCAACATTGTGTTTTCTGTATAGAGCTTCATTCTAGCTGGAAAACGCGTCGTCGACGAGTCTTGAAAGGAGGGAAGCAGTCCTATGAGGCTGTGAAACGGCAGAGAAAAGACCGAGGTCCGCACTTTAGCCAGGGGCAATATTGTCTTTCTGGCCTCAGTGGGAGCTTTGTAAATATGCAAAGCGGCCAAGGGCATTCCTGGGATTTCACCTTCAATGGCATCCTTGTAATTATACAAAACAACCAAGGACATTTATAAGATTTCAGCCTCAATGGCATCCTTGTAATTATACAAAACAGCTAAGGGCATTTATGAGATTTCAGCATAAATGATATTCCAACAATTATACAAACAACCAGGGACATTTATGAGATTTTAGCCCTGGTGGCACCCCCAAACTGCTAGGGGCAGTTCTGACATTTTACACCTGCAGTAAATGGTAAAATACTAGATCTACCACGGTAAAAACTTGGAGATTTACCCCTTTTTACCCTAACCGTCCAAAACAACAACGCTGCCGTCAGCTCCGCCACCAACGGCGGCCGGACCGACCAACCCCAGAAACTTACCAAAATTTTATAGAATGATCTTCACATCATTCAGAAACATCTTTTTAGTTCAACTCTAAGCCTAAATCCGGGTCTAAATAGGTCAATTTCTCAAGAACATGTCAAACCCGAATTAGGGCTAAAAACCATAAAATTTCAAATTCAAAATTCATCACACAGCCAGAATCGAACTACAAGATTCTAGAGGATTGTTAAACTCCTCAAGAGGATCAAAATCATACCTGGATAGCTCGAGGTGGTGGCCTGAGGAAGAAGAAATCTAATGGAGAAGCTCCCACTGCTCCGTTGGCTTCCAAGTGTTGCCGCTTCCTCACGGCGGCGTTGCAGCGTCACTCACCTACCCAAGAAGGAAGCCAAGACGGAGTCGAGTCGAACACTACCCGAGCGCCTACCATCGGAGGTCCGGTGACGGAGAAGGAAGCCGCCGAAGCCGGACGGTGATTTCAGGTTCGGGGAGCTCGAACAGTAACAATTTCGGATTTCTTACCTTTCTACCGTTTCACCTTGTTAAAATCTCTATTTATAGACTTTTACCGTGAACAGTAATTTTGCATTTTTGCGTATATTTTTTTACATACGAACTCCGATTTGAGCGTGCTATGTGTCCACGAACTATGATCAACGTCCTCTACGACTTTCATGAAGAAAGTTTCTCCAAATTCTCGACTTATCACAAAGTCACATTTTTACGGTAAAGTAAATAACAATTATTACTTCCGTAAACTAAATAAATCCATAAAAACATCTCGTGGCTCCGGAAAATATTCCGGACGTACCGGAAAACTCGTATTAATCTATTTTACACCCACATGACATAGATTCTACTTTCTCCCATAATCGAGAATATCTTGATATTAAACTCTAATATTAGTTCGGGGAAGACTAATAGCGCGGTTACAACTCTCTGTAACCCGCCTGATCCCGGTAAAAAAGTAAATTTAGGGCAGGGTCTTACAAATCATCTCTACAAATTTTTTCAGCAAATTTGGAGATCATTAAAAATCCAAAATGACTCAAAACTATGAACGTAATAAAATAGTTCAACCGAAATCGTTAGTTTTTTCCGTTCTAAATCACATATTTGAATACCTTAACGATCTCCAAATTAAATATAGGACGCGAAACGACTATCGAATAGTCTAACAGCCCAAATTTTCCTGGTTTGACCAGGAAAAATATATGATTGACTTTAGGGTTAGCCAAGTCTTTCCTGGGTTGTCTAGAAAATTGACCAAAACTTTCCGACTAATCGACAAGGATCAAACCCTAGGGAGGGGGCAAGGGGTCAATTGTCCCCTCTTAATTAAAAAATAATAATAATTACTCTTAACTTGTATCGGATATTAAAGAAAATGAAACATAAATTGACTCTTCACCTTTAAAAAATCTTTGTTCAGTCTTTAATATTCTTCAATAATAATGAAATGAAATAAAAATTTATACTATTTAAAATACTTAATCCAATTAATACAAACCGTGTCAATAATTTCGTATCTTAGATCTATACTAATATGTAATTTAATGCTTTAAATTCTATTTATGATTTTTAATTTTTTTTATAAATAAGCTAGATGGAAGCAATACATTGATGTTTACCATACATTGACGTACGTACATTATTTCTCAAAAATAACATATTGAAATTCTGAAAATCTGAAGTTTATTGGAGATGAATTAATGGTTTGTTCGAGAGCGTGTTTTCATTTTGAATTGGTATACAGAACATTGTTGAAATTAAGTTTGTCACTTTTTAAGCAAAATCGTGTTGTTGCTAAAGAGTAACGAAGATCGTTTATTTTTTTCGTTAATCAAATTCGATCTTTCTAAGTGAGATGTCTGGCTACGCCACTGCTTATTAGGGTATGTTTTTTTTCGATTTAAGTATTCAGACATGTTTCTACATGTAATGTTTGTAAATTAACAAAAACATATCTCAAAGCAGTACAGAACTACAGATCCACATACTTCAACTTTTTTCTCTGTTTTCCTCTTAAGAGTTTGATTTTGGACATCTAATCTGTGTCTGAAAGTTGTTTTGTGGCTGATGCAGCGGCTCTAGAGACAACAAATGAAATTGGGGGCTCATCTGATTACATGTGTAGTGAAACTCTTGTAGTAGAAATAGTAGTGCAGGGGAGTCTTGTTCTTAGCACCACTAATTTAGATTTGGTGTGTAAAGCTACTTAATCGGACTTTCATTCGCTTAGGACTTGAATTTGGTGTGTGAACAATCTAATTGGATTTTCATTCGCTTGAATTTGGTGTGTAAACTATTTAATCTGATTTTCATTCGCTTGAATTTGGTGTGTAAACTATTTAATCTGATTTTCATTCGCTTAGGGCTTGTGGTTTAGTACATCATCGAATAGCTTACACTTAAAACTCATGAACTATGTGTTGTGGATGACTGGATGTTGTGTGTGGTTAATTGTTCTCTATGCCAAGGAAATGATGGTTTCTCCATATGTACTATCTGTCTGGTTCTCTATGCCAAGTAGGTTTCACTCATTTCATACACCACCAAATGATTTCACTGGATGTAAGCTACTCCCAACCCAACCAAAACCTGCTACAAAGATAACACTGCCACTAACATTTCCTATTAGAAACAGCCAAGGTAAATCTGCTTCAAACTTGATATATCTACTATCTAAATTGAAACCCGCTACAAACTTTATCTACTGTCTGGTTCTTTATTCCAAGGTAACACTTCCTATTGTCGCGTTTCCATACTTTTAGGCTAAGATGCACATGTAAATTCGATTATTGCTACCTCCAGCCAATCTTGAATAGGGTGTACTTCATACATGACTAAAATAAGAAAAATTAAGATAAGAAATAAGTTTTACTAGTTTGAGAATGAGCAATGTTTTAAAAGGCTAAGGCGTAGCCGAGAGAGCATCATCAAGACGTAAGTATTGAGGCAAAAGGCGTAAGCCTTTTGAAAAAACTGTGTTTATAAAATTATCTCTTTTATATATATAGAACATATATTGCAATCAACACACAATATATTGGCATCCATTCTTAATAAGTACTCAAAACAATGCAATTCAAGCAAGTCACCAAACATAAAATACATTCAAAGACTCAAGTTGAAAGATCATAGCACACTAGCTTGTCTTGCAAGATCAAAAGGCAAATAACAATAATTGAAATGAACTTCATTCCTCCTCATCTATTTAGCTATGACTCCCTTATCTTCAAAATCTTGCCAAGTAACCAAAAATTTGTATGCTCTATCTCCTAGCTAGCTTGGTGCTTTTGGTTTGTTCATAAAAGAGAAAAAAAGAAACAAACTTTAACCGGGATATTGTTCGTATACTCTCTATACTTATTATCATATTTTTTATGGCAGCCAATTTAGAATTCGTTTTCCTTTTAGTTCTACACGACTACACTTGAACTACTCTATAAGGCAAACTCTGTGAGTGTGCCACAAAACCAACCCAGTACTTCACTACCTACGTGTTTTAGAGTTTGGCACAAGCTAAAAACCGTAGTGCCTGTTGAAAGAAGAGCATTTTCACTACAAAAAGGCAATTGAGCTACGAAGAGAGCCGAAATAGGGCGACGAAATCAAATTTCGTCGCCTAAGACTAACTTTAGGCGACGAAAATATGTGTCGTCGCCTAAGATCCAAAAATCGTAGCCTGAGATAAAATTTAAAGCGACGAAAACTGAAATCTTCGCCCAAGGCCATTCCTTCGTCGCCTAAGGTTCAGTCTTGGGCAACGACAGGAAGTTTCGTCGTCTAAAGCCTAACCGTCGTCGCCTAAGAGGGTATCTCTTAGGCGGCGACATCTTTGTCGTCGCCTCAGATGGTCATTCCTAGGCTACGACAAATATGTCGTCGCCTAAGGTCCGAAAACTTTGGGCTACGACGTCCTTTCGTCGCCTAAGAGTGACCAGCTTAGGCGACGACAAAGATTTCGTCGCCTAAGGTTCAAAAACTTTGGGCGACGACGTCCTTTCGTCGCCTAAGAGTCCTTATATTTCCAGATTTGGACAGCAGCTCACTCGGGAAAAAAAGGGAAGAAAATTTCGGGTGTTGTCGAAATCTGTCCATACTCAGTTTGTGAAGCTATATATATGTTGTTTTTGAGTTTTATTTGAGTTGAATTGATAGTTTTTGAATTTTATTTGAGTTGATGAATTGTTAGATTTTGATTGTGTGATTTAGTTGATCGATTAATATTTTGAGTATGTTGATTGATTATGAATTAGTGTTCGATGTAGTTGCATTAATTGGTTGATATATTTTTACATTTTGATTAATGTTATATTGAATATATATATATATATATGATGTTGTTATTAATTAATTTATAATATTGTGTTGATGTTATGAAGTTGTTGATGATAATTTTGTGATATGATGGATGTATATATATGTTGTTGATATATAATATTGTTATTATGTAATTATTTAGTATGTATATATATGTTAATTAATTAGTTTATATATATGTAAGAATATTGTTATGTAATTAATTAATTATATATATGCATGTGTTAATTAATTAATTTGTTACTAATAATTTGTTGCATGTAGTATAGTATTATATATATATAAATGAATTTGATTGAGATTTTATGTATATATGAAATTTAATTAATTAATTGTTATATATATAGATATATATTTTGTGGTATTTTCAGAATATGGATAAGAGTTGGATTTCGCTTCCAAGATGAGACAGAAGATATGCTAAAAGAGTTTTAAGTTTTGTGAAATATGTGTTGGACAATGCTGGCGGCAGTACACTTTTCTATTGCTCATGCAAGAGATGTCAGTATCGCAGCGAGATGCATCGATTTTCGATGGAGACAGTATAGGAGCACCTGAAGAATAACGGATTCTGGGATAGTAACACATGTTGGATATATCACGGTGAACACATCATCAGGGGTTCTGCATGATCATGGGCAGTTTTATGAGAGGGATGGTTCATCAAACGATCCAACAACGGCCTTCATCAATGACATGTTTCCTCAAGAGAGTGGTGTATGCGCTCAAGGACAGTATATTCCTGAGACGTCGGTGCAGGCCGTCCCTAGAGCTGTCAACACTGCTGGTATTGACAAGTACAACAACCTGCTTGCTTTCAACAGACCCCTCTGTACCTCGGTTCTAAGAAGACTGTTCTTGAGTGTGTGATGGAGGTGATGCAGATCAAAGTTGAGGAAAAATCGACCGTGAAGGCTGTTAATAGGTATCTACCGTACGCTGCTTCGTTGCTGCACGACGCTCATCATCATCCCATCATTCATCATAAGGTTCGTCGTATCCTGAAAGATCTCAGGCTTTCCTACATCAAGATCCATGTATGCAGATATGACTGCGTTCTGTTCTGGCGTAAAGATGCAGACATGAATGACCTTGAAGGCCTTCATCGTTGTCCGGTATGTGGGACCGACAGGTATAAGTGGACTCCTGCAGGCAACAGAAAACCTGTGAAGGTACTTCAGTATTTCCCGTTGAGGGATAGGCTGGAGCGATTGTACATGTCTTCACACACAGCCAAACCTATGAGATGACACGCTGAGAGGGAGTTGTATGACGAATATACCATGGTACACCCTGCTGACGGGGAGGCTTGGAAGCATATAGACAGGGAGTTTCCTCATTTTACGTCAGAGGTCCGAAATGTGAGGCTCGGGCTGTCATCCGACGGGTTCAACCCTTTTGGCAACATGAGTCTTCAATACAGTATATGACCGGTGATTTTAGTACCTTACAACCTTCCTCCATGGATGTGCATGAAGAAGGAATACAACATGTTGACCTTGTTGATTCCGGGGCTCGGTTATCCAGGGAAGTGTCTCGATGTGTATATGAGACCGGTGATTGAAGAGTGTAAGTGCCTTTGGGAGGTTGGTCATCTCACTTATGACTCCTACAAGCAGGAGATGTTCCAGATGCATGCCATGGTTGTTGGTACCATCAGTGATTTTCCTGCACGTGGGATGTTGTCGGGTTCCGTTGTTAAGGGATACAAGGCTTGTCTAGAGTGCCTTAGCGAGGAGAGGAGCAACAGTCATTGCAATAAGATGGTCCGGATGGGTCACCGTACTCGCCTTCCACATAATCACCTATGGCGGGAAGATATCAGAGCATTTGATGGGACTATAGAAATGGGTGTGGAGCCGTATAGATGGACAGGGGAAGAGATTTTAGCAGTGCTTAATGAGTTTGATTTTGGGTGGCTCAACAATCATCCCGACATTGTGGCCTCAATACCTGAAAGACCCGACAGGTACAAATTCTAGACACATAAGAGCATATTTTGGGAACTCCCGTACTGGAGAAAGTTATTGATCAGACACTACCTAGATGTGATGCACATAGAGAAGAATGTCTGCGAGAATGTGGTGGGTACAGTGCTTAACTTGGAGGGGAAGACGAAAGACGGTCCTAGGCACGCATTGATCTTGAGAATATGAAGATAAGGAAACAACTGTGGTTGAAACAGGGACAGAAAAAGATGTCTCAGGCTCCTTACACCATGAAGCCTGATCAGAAGAACCAAATCTTCAGGTGGTTGACTTGTGTGCAGGAAATATAGCTAAATGTGTGAAATTCCGGGACAATAAGATGTACGGCTTGAAGAGTTATGACTGTCATATCCTGCTACAACGTCTCCTCCATGTTTTCATTTGACCGTTCCTTAATAGTCAGGTAATTAGTTATGGAGGCCGTACTTAATTATTAAAAAAATTACGTATTAAATAATTATTTTACTAACGGTTAATTTTTTTTCTTTCAAGGCCGTCTCTCAGAAGAACTCTGCAAACCGGCAACACAACACGACCAACCATCATGCCGGTTCAAAACCGTTTGCTTGCATCATGGAGGAGGTGATGAGGGACAATCCAGAGGTTAACCTGTTCGTGGGAACGTTCCATAAGGCGTATCCTCAATCCGAGGAGGATTTTGTAAGTTATCTCACGCTTTTAATTTTTAATTTTACTTATATGTATTATTTAATGTTAATTAATAATTTGTTTCTAATATTTCTAATTAGGAGAGGATGAGGTCGGCAGAGTCTGATATGATGCGTGATTACGTGTCGGAGACATGGCTAGAAACGCAGGAGGAGGATATGTCTGAAGCCATGTCCCGGATCGACCGATCAGATCCACTCATCGGGGCGAGGATCATGGACATGGTTTTCTCACACCGTACAAACAACTTCTACTGTCGGGGTATGGGCAGCGTTGGAAACCAAAAGCTGAAGCAAATCAAAGGAGAAAAGAAGGGAGCCTCAAGTAGCAACGTGTAACTACAGTCAGAAGTTGAGAGGCTGCAGCAGAGACTACAACGCCAGGAGCGACACGAGGCTGCCAGGAGAGCCTTCACATCATCCCTAAATGCCTATGAAGACGCCAAGAGTGCCTATGAAGACGCCGAAGAGTAGTATAATGAATGACGTAATGCAGCACAGGAAAACCATCAGATGCAGATAGGGCAGTGGTTTCAGGACTGTCTATATGCTCAGTCAACAAGACAAATTCCTCCTCTCATGTCGATGCGTCCTATTCTGCCTCCTCCGTCGGAACGTCCTCAGCTTCGGAAACCACAAGAATCAGATTTCATGATCGATTTAGATGATATTGAATTTACTTTAGACTAAATTTATATATTTGTACGTTAATGAACAATTTAGATAATTTGTAATGAAAAATTTGTTGTTTTGTTCTTGAAATTTTTTGTGTTGTTATTTATATTTTATAAAAATTTACAAAACTAAATAAAAAATATAGAAAATACTTTTGGCGATGAAATAATGTATTTTTTGTCGCCTAAGAGAGGTTTAGGCGACGACTTTTGCACAATTTCGTCGTCTTAAGATCACTTAGGCGACGAAATATAGCACTTTTGTCGCCTAAGAGAATTTTTTTTTTTAAAATATAAGGCGACGAATATACACGTATCGTCGCCCAAGGTAGAACTGTTAGGCGACGAAACTGACATCGTCACCTAAGATCTAGACTCTTAAACAATTTTTCGTCGCTTAAGAGTTTCGCTCTTAGACGACGACTCCAGTTTGGTCGTCTAAGACAACGAAATGTGTGTCGTCGCCTTAACTTAACTCTCAGGTGTCGTCGCCTAAGGTCTCACTCTTAGGGGACGACAGGGATTTCTTTCGTCGCCTAAGATCTTGGACGACAGACTTCTTGCGACAACACCTTAGGCGACGACTCTTCGTCCCTTAAGATCTTGGGCGACAAAATTTTTAACAAGGCGACGAAATTGCTTCGTCGCCCAAACACTCTGTTTCTGGTAGTGTTTGCTAATGACAAACCAAAACAAAATAGCTGAAACAGATGAAAGCTGCATAGTATAATGTATACATCCATCAACTCGGCTACTGTAGGTACTGGGAGAGTACTTTCTCAAAGTCATGATGGCGCGAGGCGTGCAGTATTCATCGGAAGCAGCAAAGCCAAGGTAGTTATATGATCCCAAGTTAAGGCATCGACTTGTGTTTGAGGTTAATCTACATTACAAAAAGATCATGACACCACAAACTAATAAAACATACCAAACGATGAAAGCTATTGAATCTGTAATTGTAAATCATACTTGAGTGTCTTGTTGTAGTCATTGGAGTAACGTTCAACAACATCAAACCAAGCATCAGGAGCACTTGCAATAGGCCTATTGAAACAGTCCTGGCAATTTCAAAACTCTAAAAGATTATCAATCTATGTTTAGGGGATATGGATCAATATACATACAAATGAGAAGACCTGATCAAATATGTACCTAAATTCGAAGGTAGAGTCGACGGATGTAGAAATCTTCAAGTCCTAAACAAATGGGAGCATAGCCCTGTGAACCAATTAACGAATCAAATACGGAAAGGAATTTGAAAATACTGGAACGTGTGTCAGGGATTGCTTAAACACTAACAATCCCTATGATGTTGAAAGTAGAAACTGATAAGAACACAATAATTTGTTTATGCAGTGTAAACCTCAAACAAGAGGAAACATCACTGCGAGGCACAAGCCCAGAAGAACTTTAATCCACTATAAGAAGATTACAACTGTGTGATTACACTTGCAGACTCGTCTAGTCTATCAATCACTCTCTAATCTTCTCTCACGGGAATCACTTTCTTAAAGGATTGAACTACACAAATCAAACCTTAGGTCTATTCACTCAAACATGGAACAGTGAAAGAACTAGAACTTAACATGCTCACGTTAGAGATACACAACTAATCTCTTTTTCTTGATTCCCAAGGCATACAGAAGTCTTGTGCGCGGCAGCTCTTAAATAGAGGGTCAAAACTCCCCCTCACTTTAGAATCCTAACCCTAATGGACTTCCTACTAGGAAACATCTTAATGAAAGGATTTGTACATTAGGATCCGAAAGATATGATTCCCTTTTATGTAGGAATGCCAAAATACTAACAATCTCCCCCTTTGGCATTCCTACACAAAACACAGGTCCACACACCACAAGTCAATGATTTCCAAAAGAGAGCATAGGCAAAGGTACACAACAGCAGTACTTAAATAAGGTACATAATCCCAAGACTGAAAATAGACATAGAGTCACATAAACAGAAGTACTAAGTAACAGAAGTACTCTCTCCCTTTTTGTCTAGGAATGACAAAGGGTCAGTCCAAATAATCAAGAAAGATCCCAGAAGGGAAACACATATAACCATAGCCAACATCCACGCAGAAGGGCTTGACATGAAGATGGAAAGGAAACTCATCATCAGCAGTAGAAGGAGCAGTAGTAGAACCAGGTGGAGACACCACAGGAGGAGCAGAAGATGCAATGTAGGTGTTGAGCAAACTTTCAAGGCCAGTAATCCGAGAATCCAGGTCTGCATATAGAGTATTAAACTTGTCTTCCATCCATTTCATCAGTATAGTAGTCTCAACAGACACACCACCATCCAATGCCTGACTAGATCCTCTAACAAGAGTGGAGGGAGTAACTGGATTGAGAGGAGGGCCAAGTACATCACCATCCTGATAGTCAACACCAAATGAACTGCACAGCAAGGTGATAATAGATGGAAACACTAGGGCACCTTGAGAATTACGTTGGTCAACAATTGCAGCATAACGAATGGCAGTATAAATGAAAAACTCAGGTGGAAGATAAGGACCCTTGTGACTGTGAATAGCATAAATCTTGGCACCAATATCTCTTGTAATCTTGCTGGTCTGTGAAGTGGGATGCAAAAGAGATCGAACCAGAAAGCCCAGCAGCCGAAACCATTCATCCATGTGTCCACTGGAGAGAAATGCTGGAGGAATTCGAGGAATGTTGGCATACATCTTGTCCAACAACAGAGATATATCACAAGCAGAGAGAAATTGAGTGGCTTCATCAACTGCACCTTCAGAAGGTAAAGGAAGATGCAGTATATGACGAATCACAGTAGGGGAAACCAGAATGTAAGAACCCCGAACAAATACCCCACCAGAGGAAGTAAACAAATCCATAGACTCAGGCAATGATCTAGGAAAGTTAGCATAAAATTCATGCACAATAGATAGATTTGGCCGAGGTAGGGATTGCAGACCCTCCTGCCATCCCAAGCGTGCAACTAAGGTGACAAATAATTGTGGCAGTGAAGAGAAATCAAATGACCGCTCAAACACACAAGGACGATTGCACGTAATGTTCATGTATAAGGTACGGGCAGTAGAATTGACAAAGCAAGTCAAGGGTGGAGCACGCTTACAGACTGTTGATTTGGACTGTTTCTTGACTGAAGGAAGAGTTCGTGAACCAGTTGAAGGCTTGAGCCTTTTGGCAGGAGGCTTCGAAGGCTTTAAAGGCTTTGATGGCTTTGAAGGCTTCGAGGGAGTCTTGCGCTTTTGAGAGCGCCCAACAGTAGGACTGAGAGTGGCGGCGGAATCTGCTGACGAGGAAGAGGCAGCAGTGCGAGCTGGGAAAACTTGATGGAGAGTGCGACTGCGATATGCCTGATTGAGAACGGCCTCTAATGGAGACTCCATGGGGGAAGAAGGTGGTGCACCAGCATTGAGAGGTGGCGGAGATGATGGTCCACTATGAGGAGACGAAGGACCACTATGAGTGGACGAGTGAACAGGAGAACCATCAGCAGCCGAAGTGGCAGCGGAAGGAGAGTCTTCAAGAACTTGAGGAGATGCAGCAGAGGTGGGAGGACCGGATGGAGGTCCGAGACGACGGAGACGACCGGATCGACGCGGAGGAGTAACCTTGAGTCCGGAGTTGCGCATTTTGGGAGCCATGATCAACAAAATCGGATCTGAAATCTGAAAAAGAAAACAGAAAGAACCACAGACAAACGAAGAAAAACAAAGAAATAAACAAGAAGTTTTTTTTTAAATGATGCTACCAATTTGACAAAAATCACTCTTAAAAAACAACAAGGTAAGAGTGTGTATGTTTATGAATAACAAATCAATTGTGGAACCACACAATGCCAAGAGACGTACCCACACGTATATCTGAGAACAGAGGCAAAGCTTTTAGACAAAGAGTAACCAAAATCACATCATGTGAGCAAGACAAGTTCTAAGTTCATCATGAGTCATGTGCCCAACAATTCAACAAGGAGGAATTTTCAGTCATCTCAGTGGGTGAGTGATGAGAGTGAGTTGTCAGAGCAGTGGGACGCACAGCAATCAGTAAGTCCCAAGTAACAGTATATTTGTAACAACTTCTCCTTATATCTCCATATATTTGTAACAATTTTTTTTTTTTTTATAATCGAACTCTTGACTTTTGTCAAGATTTACTTAATCAACTATCACCGGGGTGACCAAACCATTCCCTTTTCTACTCAAACCTTATATCGTTCATCACGACCAAGGCCTGATTACTTTAGGAATAGCCTGGCCATCAAACCATTCCCTTTTCTGCCTAATCCCTATATCGTTCATCACGACCAGGGCCTAGTTACTTTGGGAATAGTTTGACCATCAAACCATTCCCGTTTCTGCCTAATCCCTATATCGTTCATCACGACCAGGGCGTAGTTACTTTGGGAATAGTTTGAACAGGCTCCAAAATGTATTTATTTTAAAACTGGAGCCAACAAAATAAAATATACAATACTTGAGACAATTAAGATTGTGCTTACCCCACATGAGTCTTCCAAAAGAGAGTGCAATGTATAAGTGAGTACAATGTGAGAGATTCATGACAATTCTTCAGAGAAATTGACAGGACACACAAACTTTTAATGACCAAACAACTTGTAATACGCACACTCAAGAGATTAAGAGATTTATCTTTGTCAATCTAAGTTCAACTGATTTCTACAGAGTAGTGTAGGATACTTAACCTGTATGCAATCCCAGTAACAAGAAAACACTTGAGCCGGGGAGAAAAATAAAAATTACGAAGCTACTATGAAAAAACACAGAATGAATGCAAGTGGTGCAGTGTGTGCTCTTACATTTCAGCGCTTGAGACATATACCAATTGCATTTCTAAGAGTCTCAAATCTTTCAGTATCTAGTGGTTTTGTAAAGATATCAGCCAATTGATGTTCAGTAGATACAAAGGATACTTCTAAAACATCTTTTTCAACTAGATCACGTATAAAGTGATATCTTAGATCAATATGTTTTGTACGTGAGTGTTGAACAGGATTTTTTGAAATATTTATCGCACTTGTGTTATCACAGAAAATACTTAACTTGCCTTGAGTGAAACCATAATCCTGTAGCATTTGCTTCATCCAGAGCATCTGGGTGCAGCAACTGCCGGCAGCTACATATTCAGCCTCTGCAGTTGACAAGGATATGCAATTTTGCTTTTTACTATGCCATGCCACCATGTTGTTTCCCACAAAGAAGCAGCCACCTGATGTGCTTCTTCTATCTTTCATATTGCCTCCCCAATCAGCGTCTGAATAACCTGCAATTTCAACATTTGTATCAAAAGTGAAGAAGATACCACAACCAGATGTACATGAAACATATCGAATTATGCGCTTCACAGCCTCTTGATGTGACTCCTTGGGATTTGCCTGAAATCGAGCACACACACCTACACTGTAGGAGATATCTGGTCTACTGGCAGTAAGATACAAGAGACTTCCAATCATACTTCTGTAAAGCTTTTGATCAACAGACTTACCATCAAGATCCTCGCTGAGCTTGGTGGTTGTACTCATGGGATTTGTCACGAGTTTAGGAGAATCAAGACCAAATTTTTTAACAAGATTTTCAGCATATTTAGTTTGAGACAAAAACATGCCATCAGTTAGTTGACGAACTTGAAGCCAAAGAAAGTAATTTAATTCCCCACACATGCTCATTTCAAATTCACTTTCCATGATTCTAGTGAATTCAGTAACATAAGATTCAGAAGTTGAACCAAAAACGATGTCATCTACATAAACTTGAGCAATCATGACATGTGCTTGATCCTTTTTTACAAACAAAGTTTTATCAATAGAGCCTCTAACATACCCTTTGCTTACCAGGAAGTTGGATAGATGTTCATACCAAGCTCTTGGAGCTTGTTTAAGCCCATACAAAGCCTTTTTGAGTCTGTAGACATGACTGGGAGTGTGAGGGTCTTGAAATCCCAGTGGTTGTTCAACGTACACTTCTTCTTGCAAGACTCCATTTAAAAAAGCACTTTTCACATCCATTTGATATAATTTAAAACGAAGATGACACGCAATAGCAAGCAAGAGTCTAACAGATTCAAGTCTAGCTACAGGTGCAAAAGTTTCATCAAAATCAATTCCTTCAACTTGAGTGTATCCCTGCGCCACAAGCCTGGCTTTGTTTCTAGTGATATTACCGAATTCATCATGTTTGTTTCGAAAAATCTATTTAGTACCTATCACATTGCAATTACTAGGCCTAGGCACAAGATACCAGACATCATTTCTAGTGAATTGATTCAGTTCATCTTGCATAGCATTAATCCAATCATCATCAAGCAAAGCTTCTTTCACATTTTTTGGTTCAATAAGAGAAACAAAACCAAAATGACTAATGACGTGTACATCATTCTTGTTATCATTCAAAAAACATGCAAGAACAGAATTTCTACTTACCTCACTTACGACTTGTCTCCGCGTCCTGATTCCATCATCCATGTTACCAATGATATCTTGAGATGAATGATCTTTTTGAACTTGCTTGAACCCAGTTCTTACATTAGGTTGAGTATCAAAGATGGGATCATTAACTTCATCAACTTCCTCTTCATTCACTTCCACAGTCATCTTCCTTTTTGAGAATTCATCTTCTTCTTCAATGACATTTCCTGTTCTTATGAAAGAATCGTCAATAGACACATTATAAGATTCCATAACAGACATGGTTCTTTTATTATACACCCTATAGGCTTTACTGTTTAGAGAGTAGCCTAAGAAGATGCCTTTGTCACTTCTGGAGTCAAATTTAGCAAGATATTCTCTATATCTGTAAATGTAGCAAGGGCTTCCAAAAATACGAAAGTAACTTACATTGGGTTTCTTACCTTTCCATAATTCATATGGAGTTTTGTTACTACCTGGACGAAGAAATGCTCGATTTATTGTGTAGCAGGCAGTGCTTATGGCTTCTGCCCAGAAGTTGAGACTAAGTCCAGCAGAGTGAAGCATTACTCTTCCCATGTCAAGTAGAACCCTATTCTTCCTTTCCACAATGTCATTTTGTTGTGGAGTTATAGGAGCTGAAAACTCATGAGAGATACCAAGTTCACTAAAGAAATCAGAAAACCTGACATTCTTAAACTCAGTTCCATTATCAGTTCTTACTCGTACAATTGACAAATGTAAAGATTGTTTCTCATTTATTACCTTTTTGAAAAGACCTTTGCAGCTTTCAAATGTATCACTTCTTTCTCTAAGAAAGTTTACCTAGGTAAAACGAGAAAAATCATCCACAACCACTAAGATATATTTCTTACCTCTAATGGTCTCAGTTGAAGAAGGTCCAACAAGATCCATGTGAATCAACTCCAAGGGACGAGAGGTAGTCAAAGAATTTAGTGAACTGTGAGCACCACGAGTTTGCTTACCAATTTTGCAACCTTCACACATGACAGTAGATTTTCCACTCATAGAAGGCATTCCACGCACACTTTCCTTTTTAGAAAGTTTCACTAAGTCCTGGAAGTTTACGTGACCCAAGCGTCTGTGCCATAATTCAAGGTTGACATCGGATGATCTGGTGTTCAAACAAGTCTGCACATTTATATTAGCATGAACATGATAGCAGTTATCCTTGGATCTTAATCCTCCCATGACACTTTTTCCATTATTATCAAGAACTATACATTTTAGTTTGTTGAAATTTACATTCTCATAATCATCAGTGAGTTGACTTACACTTATGAGATTTGCTTGAAGACCTTCAACAAGTAAGACATTTTGAAGATTTGGAATACCTGGAGTATTTATAGTGCCCTTACCCATTACCGGTGCTTTTCTTCCATCTCCAAATGTGACTGTTCCGCTGGTGAAATCGTCTGAGAGAGTAGTGAACCAGCCTTTGTTTCCAGTCATGTGTCTTGAACATCCACTGTCTACATACCAAATATCTTCTCTTCTTTCGGATAAGGCTGTTAGGGCAACAAGACATGTAGCATCTTCATGACCAATTTGACACCTGTAGGAAGAAAACAAACACGTTTCGTCAACTGATTCCGGAAATGCATGACACTTACTGATCTTAGCTGAATAACACTTATGTGATCCTTTCTTGACCCAAGTCTGCTTGTTTTTTGATTCCAGACTTTCTGGGATTGAAACCATCTTTGCAATCCTATTTAAAATGTTTAAGTGTTCCTTTAATTCTGCTTGTAATAAAGAAGTAGAGTTAATTTCTGACCCACGTGTTTCAATGTGCATTTTTCTTCGTAACAAATTACAACGAGGACGAATATGTCCAGGTTTTCCACAAAAATGACATGTAGGAGTGAAAGGTGTTTGTCTGAGAACATACCTGGACTGATGAGCATTCAGCTTTGTATCTTTACTTACCTGAGGGGATTGATAGTATGTCATCGATCCCAGTTCTGAACCAGAGTTGATTTCAGGTTTTGACATACGTATATTGTCATTCTTTTCTTCAAGCACGGGATTATGTTCCTTCACAAAAAATTGTGTAACACTTGTGTGGGCATTCTCATATCCGAGACCTTTTCTGTTACATGAAGTTCTACCAAGCCCAATCATTTTTGACACCTTTTCTGAACTAATTTCAAATTTGCTGAATTTTATCCTTGCCTCCGTAAGCTCAACCTGCAGTTTCTCATTCTCTTGTGTTAATAAGACATTTAAATTTGTTTGAGCTTTGAGCTCAACTTGCAAGGTTTTCAATCTATCATTAAGCTCATTCTTACCGTCACTATCCACATGAGATGTAGCTTTATGCTGCAACAATTGAATTTTCTCAAGCAAATTTGTCCTCTCAGTTTCCCAAGATTTTAAATTTGATTCAAGACTTACCTCAACTCTCCTTTTCTCTTTGCTGATAAGTTTGATGTCTTCCTCCAAAGCAAGATTTTTCTTCTGTACACTTTTTGTAGCATTGTACAGTTTCAAATATTTATTATTTGCTTCTTCATCAAAATGATCTTCATCACTTTCTGAATCATCTGAAGTTTCTGGATTGAGAGAGGTTGTTAATGCAAGATCATTTACCTCATGGTCATTGAAGAACTCCTCATCACTATCATCCCACGTGGATGTCAAAGCTTTGCTATCCTTGAAAGTTTGCTTCCTGTTTGCACACTCAGCAGTCATATGACCAAAACCACCACACTCAAAGCATTTTATTTTTTCTGAGAAATTTTTCTTTTGAGTAAATCTAGAAGGTTTGTCAGTTATTTTTTCAGAGTTGAAAACTTTCCTTTGATTAGAGAAATTTTTTGAAGGACCAGAAACATTTTTATTTTTCAAAAATTTTTTAAATTCTTTTGTAAGCAAAGCTAAGTCGATTACCTCATCTTCATCATTTTCCTTCTTCTTAATAGAGGAAAAAGCAACACTTTTTATCTGGTCTGATTCTCATTTCAAAGGTCTTGAGGTTGCCTACCAGTTCATCAAGAGGATAAACGTCTAGGTCTTGAGCTTCTTCAATTGCTGTTTGCTTAGCTTGAAACTTTGAAGGAAGAGATCTGAGAAACTTCTTGACGATTCTGTGATCTTCAATCGGATCACCAAGACTTTGACATTGACTAGATATCCTTAATAGACGAGCATGAAAATCATCTACTAGTTCATCTTCTCCCATAGTCAGGTTTTCAAACTCTTGAGTTAGCCTCTGCAACTTTTGTGAGCGTACCTTTTTATTACCTTCATAAGTAGCTTCCAATAAATCCCATGCCTTCTTCGCAGTGTCACAGTGACTGATACGAGTTCTTTCTCTTTTGTTTAAGGCCGTGAACAAGCTGTTTCTTGCCTTAAAGTCACAATTCCGATCATGTACTTCCGCTTCAGTCCATTCGTACCTAGGCTTTAGTATTGTTGCGACAGAAGTTCCTTCCATCTTCTTTTCATTAGCTTTAGTTGGATGTTCCCAACCTATCTCAACAATGTTCCACATGTTCTCATCTTGAGAATACAAGAAAGCTCGGATCATAATCTTCCATTCAAGATAATCTTCACCATTGAAAAGCGGAGGACAGTTGATCGATCCAGCAGCTCTATCACGTTCCATCCTGATCTACTAGAAACTTCTAGAACCTGCTCTGATACCAATTGAAAATACTGGAACGTGTGTCAGGGATTGCTTAAACACTAACAATCCCTATGATGCTGAAAGTAGAAACTGATAAGAACACAATAATTTGTTTACGTAGTGTAAACCTCAAACAAGAGGAAACATCACTGCGAGGCACAAGCCCAGAAGAACTTTAATCCACTATAAGAAGATTACAACTGTGTGATTACACTTGCAGACTCGTCTAGTCTATCAATCACTCTCTAATCTTCTCTCACGGGAATCACTTTCTTAAAGGATTGAACTACACAAATCAAACCTTAGGTCTATTCACTCAAACATGGAACAGTGAAAGAACTAGAACTCAACATGCTCACGTTAGAGATACACAACTAATCTCTTTTTCTTGATTCCCAAGGCATACAGAAGCCTTGTGCGCGGCAGCTCTTAAATAGAGGGTCAAAACTCCCCCTCACTTTAGAATCCTAACCCTAATGGACTTCCTACTAGGAAACATCTTAATGAAAGGATTTGTCCATTAGGATCCGAAAGATATGATTCCCTTTTATGTAGGAATGCCAAAATACTAACAGAATTAGAGTGCTAACGGCATCGGGGTGAGTAGAGAAATAGGAATGAACTTGGAGATTACATGCCAAGGTGAAATTGTGCATTAGAGCAGAATCAATACCTTTGATGCTGGCGCTGACGATCGCGAATTCGAGAATTTCGAATCGAGAGTTGAGAAGATCGAATTGAGAAGGAGGCAGATTGAATCGAGAGTCTGGGAGGGACTGAGGTAGGTAGACGTGTTTGGGAAGGGAGGCAGATCGATTTGGGGAGGACTGGAGGAGGCAGAATCGAGAGCTTGAGGAGGGACTGAGGGAGACACATCGAAACAAACCTAGATATAAAACCCTCTAAAAAACGACATCGTTTTTTCTTTTTAGTTTAAGGCACATGCATTTTGCGCCTTAGAGCGTGCCTTTCACGCCTTGTGAAGCGCCTTCAGCGCTTGGGCGCCTAAACCATGAAAGCTGACTCAGTTGGAGCAGCGCCTCACACTTTTTAGGCCTCAAGGCGCGCCCGAGGCGTGTTTTTTAATACAGAGAGAATGAGACTGTAGGATTATCCCAGTCATAACGGAGACAACAACAGGTTCTGTTAGTTATGAAATATCTCCGTTTTCTCAGCATATAAATCAATTAAGTTGAATTTCCTTTGAAAGATAACCACGAAAAGACTGCACCTCCATTTTTGGAGGTAAAACAGGTCAAGTTTGTTGGAAATTATATAGTTTTTTTTTCAAACTTAAGAAATCCTAGTTCTCAGGTAAGAGTCCGAGTCACTTGCAAACTCTAACTAGTAAATGCGCATATGCTTTACATGCCAAAGAATGGATATGCCTTTGTTAGAATATGCGCAACAGAAATCCCTAATATGTTGCCAAGTCTTATACCGATTCTCATTATATAAGTGGCTGTTACACACTCGCGTGCGCGCATCACTGACTCTCCTTCATTGCAAATCTCTCTTTGTGTTTATGTTTTGGTTTCCTGCTAGCTATAGACGATCGAATCTATCTATTTATATATGAGCAGGGAACTATAAGCATGATAGAGCAAGGGTACATTTGAAGGAGTTTTGGGTCTTGAAATAAAATACGAGCAAGTGCTTTGGTGAAATTTGGTTCCGTGTTCTACCATAAATGACAATAGGGTCTACTGTGTTTTCTGATTTTCCGGTGACTCATGTGATTATTACCGACACGCGATCTTCACCATCACCGGAGTCCAGTGCAATTTCAAAGCTTGCTTTCTCTGTGATCAAGTTCCGTAAAAGGTCCATAACCTATCCTAGCTACCTTTATGTTTAGCATAGTTATAGTTATATGTATGTGTGCTTGTATTAATGTATAGCACATTAGTAAATTGATTCACGTACAGTGCTGTTCTCATTCTTGTTATCACCACTTCTGATTTCTTTCCTGTGCATATTATGACATATATATAACGGAATCAAAATTAACCCTATAGATGCATTTGTTAGTTACATCTTTAGTTATAGTACATTGCAACGTTAATCAGTTATGAAAGTAAATTTAACCCTATCTTCGTGCAACTATTGAACCTAGGAGCTACCAGAGAAGCTGATATATATTGAGTTATTGACAATATTGTTCAGTATTCTTGTGTGACAAATCTCTCTAGTTTATGTTCATGGCTATCAATTTACATATATGTGTCGCAAACCCTGCAACCTTTATCTAATGTTTGTTAATTACTACATATATAGCTTGTAGCTAGCACATAACTAATTCTTCTCTATAAACCAAGCAGATATGATGACAGGAGAGAAAAACAATGATGTTGCAGAATCATCAGAAGTTGTAAATAGAAGCTCTATTGACATTGAACAGAGAAGAAATTCGCACGAAATCGAACAGAAGAGTAACTTTCATGAGATTGAACTGAAGAAAATTTCTCTTGATGGTACTGAAGAGAAGAGGGACTCAAATGATACTGAAGGGAATGCGAACTCGGGAGTTACTCAAGAGAAAACCAACCACTCCAACTTTCATAATATTGGAGAGAATTCGAAGAACAACTCTCATGAAAATGAAGGGAAGATCAACTCTTATGAAGGTGATGAACTACCTGAGAAAGGGACAATCACTACTAGAAGTCACAATGCACCGATCATCAAAAAGAAAAGAGGTGGATGGAAACTTGCAATTCTCTTGCTAGGTATCTATCTATTGTTAAACTATCAATTTGCATTATGTAATACATTTAGTATCACGATTAGTAACATCACTAACTCTTTTGATTTATGTTATGCAGTAAATCAAGGCCTGGCTACACTAGCTTTCTTTGGTGTTGGTGTGAACTTGGTCTTGTTTCTAGTCAGAGTGCTTGAACAATCGAATTCCGTCGCGGCTAACAATGTCAGCAAGTGGACCGGAACAGTTTATTTGTTTTCTGTGGTTGGAGCTTTCCTCAGTGATTCCTACTGGGGACGTTACTTAACCTGTGCCGTCTTTCAAGTCTTCTTTGTAATAGTATGTGTATTCTTAACCTTCATTACCACCTCTTTCGATATTTTCAAAACATCTGTAAGGCTAATGAAAAATATTGTGTGTTACTCAGGGCTTGGGACTAATGACACTTACATCTTGGGTCTTTCTAATCCATCCCTCTGGTTGTGGCGACGGAGAAAAGCTTTGCAATCCCCCATCCAAAACTGGTGTTGGTTTTTTTTACCTATCAATATATTTGGTAGCATTTGGATATGGTGGTCACCAGCCTACTATAGCAACATTTGGAGCGGACCAATTTGATGAGGCAGATCCTGAACAGCAAAACTCCAGAGCAATTTTCTTCTCCTATTTCTACTTTGCACTTAACGTAGGGTGTCTCTTCTCGAACACCATCTTAGTTTACTATGAGGATCAGGGATATTGGAATATAGGGTTTGCGGCCTCATTAGGGTCAGCAGTCGTAGCCATATTATCGTATTTGATGGGATCAAGTCGGTATCGATATATAAAACCATGCGGCAACCCTTTGCCGCGAGTTGCTCAGGTTTTTGTGGCTGCTGCTAGAAAATGGCATGTTGTTCCAGCTGATCCAGATGATTTTTATGAGACGGAAGGAAAAGAATCTGCAATCAAAGGGAGCAGGAAGATTCTTCACAGCAATGAAATTGAGTATGTGATATTACACACTAATATCACAAACGATTAAAGTGGTTTAAATTGTAAGCACCCTTGTATCAAAACTGTGCTGATATGCATGTTCATGGTTTTATTACTTGTTTTGGACAGGTTTTTGGACAAGGCAGCAACAATAACGGACAAGGATCGAAATGAGAAGAACCCTTGGAGGCTTTGCACCGTAACCCAAGTCGAAGAAGCGAAATGCGTCCTGAAACTTCTACCTATATGGCTTTGCACTATAATTTACTCAGTGATCTTCACACAAATGGCTTCTCTATTCGTAGAGCAAGGTGATGTGATGCATGCCAAAATCGGAAATTTTCATATCCCAGCTGCTAGCATGTCAGCTTTCGACATATGCAGCGTCCTAATCGCCACTGGAATTTACCGCCAAGTCCTTGTGCCTTTAGCTGGAAGACTAAGTGGAAACCCTAAAGGGTTATCAGAGCTTCAGAGAATGGGAATTGGACTAATCATCGGATTGTTCGCAATGGTTGCAGCTGGTATCACTGAGATTGCGAGGCGCAAATATGTGGAGCCGGGTAGGAGAATAAGCTCTCTGAGCATATTTTGGCAAGTTCCACAATATGTTTGTGTTGGTGTTTCGGAAGTTTTCATGTACGTTGGTCAGCTTGAGTTCTTTAACGGTGAAGCCCCAGATGGGATAAAAAGCTTTGGAAGTTCGTTGTGCATGGCTTCAATCTCTCTAGGGAATTATGTTAGCAGTATGCTAGTTGCTGTGGTGATGGGGATTACAGCTAGAGGTTCAGACCCAGGTTGGATTCCAAATAATTTGAATGAAGGTCATATGGACAGGTTCTACTTCCTGATTGCAGGACTAGCAATCATCGATTTTGGAATTTATGTGTATCTTGCTAAGAGGTACAAGTACATTAACCTTGAAGGACCTGAGAATGAAGAGGAAAGTCAAGAAAGTCGGGATGATGAAGTGCTCCGAAGTGTTTAGATCGACCTTAGTGATGGTGCTTGATTTGGTAATAATGGGCATGCAGCGATTGCAGTCAGCCATTTTGCAAGTGTTTAGGGTTTAAAATTATCATATTTCAGCTTTATTTTGGCTTAGACTATTCTAGGATTCTGACTCCTCTTCCATGACGTTTTGGGAATAAAATGGTTCTTTGATGATTTTTTAAAAAAAAAGAACTGTACATGAATACTAAGAATATTTCGTAGTTGCTCTGTCACCCAACATACATGAATATTTCTTAGTCATTTCTGTTACAAAGCGTCTACTAAACTCTACGCAAGAGAAACACCACCTAGCCTCACAAGAAAACTAAAAGCACAAGAGTCAGACTCTACAAGAGTGCTTTTATTTGTTGCTGGATTCTGAACACATCCAACGTACTTCTCCATACAGACCAATTCACCTTCTGATCCCAAGAACAATGAACAATGCGAATGAAGATGCATTGAATTACAATATCTTAAAGCTATTTAAGAAAAAAGAATGAGCTCCTTCATAATATTACCTTTTATTAAAAAATACTTTTTTCTTCAATTTTCAAAAATATACATTAACACAAATAGACGGCACAATTTCATATATCAATTTTATATTAAATTTTGTACCGGTAACTATTTATCCTTATTTTCAAACAGATAGGTATTCCATGTATTAGGATTATAGATAGAGGATATTATTATTTTTGCACCACTCAGCTACCAACCTAGCGAAACCTAGCTATATATTTATCTATTGTAATCCTCATTTTTTATCATCAATACAACGACAATGAAACATGTAGTGTTGTTGCTCATACTTTACATTTACATTTTCAGTATTTCATTTTTAATAAACCATAAAATCCTATCATGATATGGAGACTTCTTTGGATCTTAGCCATATTTCTTTTGCTTCCTCGTTTTCATTTATCTAATCAGGTTTTCCCCCAATTCGAAACCCAAACCCACAAAACTTTCAATTTCATATCATTTCATTCTCCACGCCAGTGGTCGTTAATGCCTTGTCGTCCTCTAATCTCTGGAGCGGCGGTATGGTTCTGGTCTAGTGTTTTTCGACGACTGAGAGTCCATTGATATCAATGGATGGGTCGTTCATGGCTGCGGCGCAGATCTACCCCCAAGCTCTGATTTCCTAAGGCTAATCACAAACACAAGGTAGAGAGTGGTATGAAGGAAGGTTTGAGATGAGTTTTCTGTGTGCTTTGGGTTATGTGATTTTGAAATTAGATTTGTGATTGAGGTCGTTATCTCTTGCCTCTTCACGGTCTGCTCTAGAGGTTTCTCCACTTCGATCAACTCCTACGGTCAGATTGGGTAATCTCCTTTCAGATTGGGTAATCTCCTCATATTGGTTTTTATGAGGATACAGGCAGATGGACTCTTGGGTTTGTGCTGTCACTGGGATCTGCTGTCTTGGCCCTATTGTTATTCTTGTTGGGGACACCAGGGTTTAGGTACCTCAAACCATGTGGCAACCCTTTGAGGAAAGATTTTTTTACAGTAATGAGATTGCGTAAGATATTAACGTGTCTTACCGTATTAACTAGGAGTGTGCATTTGACATCAATTAATACGTAATTTTGATTTTAGGTTCTTGGATAAGGCAGCCACAATAACAAATCATGATCTAAGTGGTCCAAATGATCGATGGAAGCTATGCACTGTGACTCAAGTTGAAGAAGCCAAATGTGTTCTGAAAATGCTACTCATTTGGCTCATCTTCACACAAATGGCATCCCTCTTTGTAGAACAAGGTGATGAAATCCCACATTGGAAGTTTTCACCTCCCAGCTGCTAGCATGTCTGATTTTGACATATGCAGTGTTCTAATATGCACTGGTATCTATCGCCAGTTCTTGTGCCTTTAGCCGGAAAGCTAACCTGAAACCCTAAGGGCTTAACTGAGCTTCAAACAATGGGAATCGGTCTCCTTATCGGCATGTTATCGATGGTTGCAGCTGGAGCCACAGAGTTTGCAAGGCTCAAACATGTGGTCCGTGGGGAGAAGATAAGCTCTCTAAGCATCTTTTGGCAAATTCCACAGTACGTTCTTGTTGGTGCCTCTGAAGTGTTTATGTATGTGGGTCAACTTGATTTCTTCAATGGTCAGGCGCCCCAGATGGAATCAAAAGCTATGGAAGTTCACTGTGCATGGCTTCAATTTCTCTTGGGAATTATGTGAGCAGCTTGCTGGTTATAATGGTGATGGGAATTACAGCTAGAGGTAAAAACGAAGGTTGGATCCCAGATAATTAAATACGTACAGGTCATTTGGATAGGTTCTATTCCTGCTTGCAGTTCTTGCAGCTTTGACTTTGTGATTTATGTGTATCTTGCAAACAAGGCCGGCCTTGAAAGATTAAAGGCCGGCGCGAAAAAAACCATAGGCCCTTTGTGTTTAAGTTGATTTTTGAAAAAATAATAATAATTTGAATAAAAACAATTTTGATTAATAAATAAACCACCATATATATATTGAAAATATAAAAAAATGAAACTAACGCACATCATTTTGTGTGGTAAGGATGGTTGATTTGTTGGCATTTTAATTGGACAATCGAAGTTCGAATCTTCAAAGGTTCTTAAATTTTTAAAATTTTGATTGAATTCTCAAACTGGGCTCATATTTGTTAGAGTTGATGTGCCCTGTTGGACCTGAGCCCCGTGCGTGGGCACTGCCTGCATTGGGCCAGGGTCGGGCCTGCTTGCAAAGTAGATGAAGAGAAGGAAATTCAAATCATGAAAAGAAGATGCTGTGCTCAAAAATGTTTAGGATTCAACTAATTAGTACTTATGTGTAATTTTAACTAGCTTTACTTTGTTTCTTATAAGCATGTAAGAAAGGTTGTAGAATAACCCTGTTGCATATTTTCTTTCTCATTCTTATAAGCATGTAAGAAAAGTTATAGAATAACCCTAATAAGCTAGACTATATCTCACCATGAACGCGTGGAATTAACTTGAAAAGTCTACAAATATGGATTACATAGCATGTTATTAACCGAAAGTTCTACACACCTATTACATTTCGGTTCATATATATCTAAAATCAATGTATGTATAGTGGATGGTTTACATGGATCCCAATTAAAGTTGATTGAGATTCTTAGTGAAAAGGCTAGTTAGGTATCACAATCTGTTATGTGTAGTACGTCGATGTGTACATCTCTTTTGTAGATATTAGTCGATCGGTTGTATATGAATGGGAAGGAATATAAAAATTAAGGCAGAGGCCATGTGTGAAAGGGTTGGTACGTGTATGTTCGGATCAAACCCTATCTAAGGCCAATTGCCAAAAGGGTTTGTAAGTGAACTCTCTTACCTACCGAAAATGCTAAGGCTTACTGTGCACAAAAATTGAGAACAAACAACCATTTCAACGTCATATACGTACTAATACCGCCAAGTATATATGTAGAAACACCTCCCGATTATATTGAGAACAAAAAAACAGTGACATTCAGAGCAAGTGTCCTTGAAAACTGATAGTAAAAGTAAAACCAGGACACCCGCTCGACCAACGCCCACCGACATATTATTTGGAAACGCAAAAAATTGCTTCGGGCCCTGACATTGAACTTCTCACAAAAGCCCATCATCATTGGGTACGGTAAATGAAGCCCATATATTAACCATATCAGGCCCAAAAACATGAATGGATCCAAAAGCACCATAGCATCATGATACCGTCACACGGTTACCACGTGAACACAACCCGTCACTCGTCGTAATATAGTTGTCACGCAAAAAAAAAAACATTATCAAACCGCATTTAAATCGAAACTTCAATTCTCACGAACCCTAGCTAGCCCAGAATCTTCACTCTCTCTCTCTGAGCTTCGATGGACTTCGGCGGCGGTCGCAAGCGAGGAAGGCCTGAAGTGGCGTCGTTTAACGGCAATGGCGGCTTCAAGAAATCCAAGCCAGGTTCGTTTGAGGTTTCTTTTTACTTGCTCTCAGCTCTGCTTTCGTATTTTGAAACTGTGAGGTGTTAGATTGTGTGCGATGAAGTTAGGGTTTGAGCTGTTGATGTGAAATTTATTTGTGGGGTCGAGTACTAGAATTGCGGGAATTTATGTGTAGAGTTGAGGATTTGAAATCTTAGAGTTGAAGGTTAGTTGGATGAAATGTATGGAAATTGGATTTGGGATTAGTTTAGTTGTGGTGTAGAAATTTCAAGAGAGAAACAAGTTTAAGTAGCTTTGGTTTGTTCCGGAACTCGTAAATTGGGCACTTGGCGACTCTGTTTAGCTTATGTATTTTGATATATTGTGGTGTGACCGTGTGAGGGCACTTTAAAATTGAGTTCTTCGTAGTGCAACAAGATTTGGCATTATGGTATCAACTATCTGTTGGAACTTTGTTTTTGTTTGGTATCTCAAGTGTTTGTTGGGAAATTGCTTTACTATTGAGGCATGTAGGGTGATGGTTAGCAAAATTGTTTGTTCTTATTTTCAGTACGATTCGTTGTCGGGTATATAAAGTTCTATGTTATGTTTCGGGACAAGCTGCTTTCTTAAAGTGATACATTACCAGCAGCTTATAAAACATCAAAACCAGTTCCAGTTTGTCTCAGTCAGAACCTAAAATATCTAGATTAAGCATACCAATTTGGAGCGACCAGAACCCTCAAATGCACATTTTTAAGGAAAACATTCACATCCAAGATTCTGTTGGCATTGAGGCCACAATGACACTCATACTTGAACTCTATCTCTTAATGTTTCGATTTCTTCAACTTCCTCCATCGTATGATTGGTCATTTATCCTGTCCCCTGTTTGTTTGTTTTTACACTATCTGCTTATGGGGTTTTTTGGGATTTTAAAACTTCACTCAAACGCTACAATGGAAGATTTTCAACTTTATTATCATGTTTCTATAGTCTCATTGAATAAGTTCTGCAAGCTTATTGTTAGGTGAAGTACCTATGATATAGAGGTTCCTCTGATCAAAAAGATACTGGATGTTCTTTAACCATTTATTTTTTTAAATGGAATTGGTTGTTTGTATATCTACTGTTAGTGATAAAAATGGTAAATTGATGTTGGATTTTAAAGTTCTGAGGATTAATAACTCACTGTAAGTATAACTGAGGGAAATTAATTAATGTTGTGCAACAGAAATGGAGTCGTTTTCAACTGGTATAGGAAGCAAATCGAAGCCTTGCACAAAGTTTTTCAGGTTCTAATCTTAACTTATCTAAAATCCATAGTCTAATTAATATCCCATATTGATAATTTATATAAATTCTTAAGAAAATGTTGCAATTTTGTGAGCAAAAGTATTGCAATTTGGACTAATGAAATGGGTGCTTAAAGCTGTGATACAGGTCCAAACTCTGTTCTAATCATGATAACAAAGACTGAACAGATATGGTTGAGTGACAACAGTCAATTATTCTAAAAATTATTGATGCAGTGTTTTGGGAAAGAAATTGTTCTGTATATATCAGTTATGTTTAATTTGTTTGAGGCATCATTCTCAAGTAAAATCAATATCATGGGCTGCTGTGTTGCCTACTTGCCTACTAAGTTGTGAAGCAGGTTATTCCATGTGTTTAGATATGAAACAAAAAATAAATTGAATTGGTTCGTCTGAGACATGCTGGAGCAGGTTGCCAACTTGCTTACTAAGTTATGAAGCAGGTTATTTCATGTGTTTAGACTATGAAACAAAAAATAAATTGAATTGGTTCGTCTGAGACATGCTGACAAAAGGTAGATCTGAAAAAAAACACAGATATTGTTGTCAATTGTTCCATGTTTCAAGGCCTCTGTTTTCATTTAGTAAAATCTTATATTTTGGCATTCTTTGATGTGGAATATTTACTTAATGATTAGCTCCTGTCCTTTATATAGTGACCATTATGTAACTTTTCTGGCACAGCAGAATTGTCCAAGTTGATATGCTGATTCAGTTGTTTCAGTTATGCCATAGGCTTAACGTTTCAGTTATGTAGCAGACTAACAGGCTTAATAACTCGCTTTTATCAATGTAATTTCTGGTTTAGGAACAGAAAAGGAGTTCTGCGGGAACTCGTATCAGATGAACAAATTATACCTCTAGTACCATAATAGAAATATATAAACTTTATTTTTGCTGCGGATGTAGCAAAGGGGGAATAAACCCATATGGGGGTAACGGGCCATTACTATTTTGGTTCTTCCCTCCTTTCCTGCATCAGATTATGCTTCCAATTGTAAATATTGGTTACATTTTAGACTCATAAACAGGAAAGCTAAAATGTGATTGCTTACTTTTTAGATTCATAAATTTTGTTTTGTTTTTTACAGCACTTCTGGTTGCCCTTTTGGAGAGGGATGTCACTTCTTGCACTATGTTCCTGGTGGCATCAAAGCTGTTTCTCAGATGACTGGTAGTAACCCAACTCATCCACCTCCTCCCAGACATTCAGCAGCCCTGCCATCATTTCCAGATGGTTCTCCTCCAGCTGTCAAGACACGGTTATGCAACAAATACAACACAGCTGAAGGTTGCAAGTTTGGAGACAAGTGTCATTTTGCTCACGGTGAATATGAACTTGGGAGGCCTTCTGCTCAATTGTATGATGATCCTCGTGGTGGGGGAGCAATGCATGAAAGGATGGGAGGTCGGAATGAGCCTCCCCCACCAAGTCATGGAGGTGCAAGTAGATTTGGGGCCATTGCTAATGCTAAGATTAGTGTAGATGCTTCACTAGCTGGAGCCATAATTGGAAAAAATGGTCTGAACTCAAAGCAAATTTGTCGTGTGACTGGAGCAAAGCTTTCTATAAGAGAGCATGAGTCAGATCCGAAGCTGAGGAACATTGAGCTTGAGGGTACTTTTGATCAGATCAAAGATGCCAGTGCCATGGTTCAAGATATTATTTTGAACGTGAACTCAGCTGCTGGACGGCACATGAGGAACCCTTCTATAGGAAGCAGTAACTTGAAGACTAAGCTTTGCGAGAACTTTACCAAAGGTCAATGCACATTTGGTGACAGGTGCCACTTTGCACATGGAGCTGAAGAGTTGCGCCGGTGAGGGATGTGATTTCTTTCAGTACTCATCTTGTTCTCTTACCAACTTCTTGTAGGATACACTTGCAGCATAATTTGTTCCTGATTTTTTATTTTTTTTTTGAAAGTGCAGTTTCCTTAGTTTTCTGGGGTTTAATATCAGGGAATTTTAGTAGTTTGCCATATCTGCTCCTATTCTCCCACATCATTCCGAAGCATTCTGAGTTTAATTGATCGAACATTGTGGTGTAACTATAGGTTGCCTTGTTGCCTGCAGCATGTTCAGTGACAGAATGCTGTTGTTGGCTGCATTAAGATTTTAATTTTGTTTTGATCAAAATGAAGAAGATAAAAGATATGGTCCGGGTTTTCATTTAAGCTTTTTCATTCTGATAGCATTATGCAAACATTAGATTGGAATAAACGTACCCGAGCGGTACTCTCTTTTTGTGGAGGTTTTGATGTTGAAATGGTGGAAGTTGTTGATTTATGCCCTGATTTTGTAAATGATTAAGCTGTAGAGGCAATACCAAACGTTACCCTTGTGTTAGGTATTGGACGGAAATAAGAACTAGTTATGATTTGGATGATTTGATAAGAAGTTTAAGAACTAGTTATGATTTTCATGATGTATCAAAATTATAACCACGAATATGTTATAAGGACTAAAGAAAATAATGAACTTGAAATCATAGATTAACCATCATCACCAATCCCATAACAGAAAATCCCCCGCAAAAGCATAATTCGAAGTTAAACTTCAAAGTTCATGTTTGTAAAGATATAGAAAATTTATATTATTGAGACCCAAGTCTAACACTCGGGATTGATCTGTCTCCTTAATCCTTATAATGCATTAGAGCTGCCCTCCCCGGAAGATCCCTCCCCTTGCTTCTCCTTCAGCGTGAGCTTGCGATACTTGATCCCACAGGCATTGCAAAGTGAGTATGACCATCAAAATGTGAGAGGGTCATATCATGATCTTCATTCTTCAAGACATGTTTACTAAATCTACATATACATATTAATTAGGTTGCTAAAATGGGGTGTTTAATCTAATATTATTACTTTTTTTTTATAAAAGGGTGTTTGATATCTATTTTCAGAACACAAGCATTTTCGGAAAAAAATACTACCACATTCTCTACCAGAAAAAAGCCTTTAGCCGAAGAAATATCTAAAAACAGGCCGACGAAATTTTTTTTCGTCGGCTAAGTTAAATTTTCATCGGCTAAAGTGGAATTTTAGTCGACGAAAAAAAATTTCGTCGGCTATAGTTAAATTTTAGCTGACAAAAAAGTTTACGTCGGCTAAAGTAATTTTTTCGTCGGTTATAGTATGTGAACTTTATCCGACGAAATTTGAAAATTTTAGCCGACGAAATTAGGGTATTTCGTCGGCTAAAGTAACTTTTAGTTACAAAATTGCACTACCGATATTTCGGTGTCTGATTGACTATTGTGATACCAATCTGGAAGCAGAACGGCCCTACGAGTCAAACTCATGGCTACTGCCATGATATATGGGCGTTTTGGTCATCCGAGTTCGTTTAAGGCTTCAAAATAAAGTTTTTCTAAACACTTAACACACGAAAATGCCATATCTACACATATATGAGGTATTTTGATCGAACATTCAACACAAAAAACGCTCACCGTAATGAGATGCAACTGTCCATCTAAAAATTTTAAGACATTTACCCCTCGATAATAGGGCTCCTCATATAGATAAATAATGGTCAATCGTAGGCATGTTGTGATTTCGGTCATCAAAATTCACAAACAAAAATACAACCGTCAGATATCATCAATATGTTGAAATATATCTATGGTAAAAAATTTAACTTTATCCGATAAATTTAAGGACTTCATCTAGACGGTCAATCTCGTAAGTCAAACCCCTAAATTGTATTGACCGCAACTATCGGCACCGAGACTTTACCGGAATTAAGTGATTTTTCAATTGTAGACGTATTTCACCATTCTGATCATATCTTATTTCATGACTTTTTTGTGTTTGAAGTTTCTACGTATAGTTTGTTTTAGAAATTGAATATTTACTTAAAGCTTAGTAAACAAGTTATACAACATTAGAACACATGTTGTGATTCCGATGATCAAAGTTGAGAAACAAAATTCCGACAGTCTGATATGGTCATTATGTTGAAATATGTCTATAGGAAAAAAATCAACTTAATCTGACAACGTTAAGGGCTCGATCCTTACGGTCAATCCCGTAAATCAAACCACTTAACGCACGGAAACAGTCATTTGACCGTCTAAATTACGTATTTTGCCGGACCTTCAACTGATAAATAGTTTCAAATCAATGAGACGCAACCAGTGGTATAAAAATTTTATGAAAAATAACCACCGGAGATAGGGCTACCGCTAGGGAGAAAAAATGGAAAATTGCGTTACCCGCAACTATCCGCACTGAGATCGACTTTACCGGAATTACGTGATTTTTCAACAGTAGACGTATTTCACCATTCCGGTCATATCTTATTTCACGACTTTTTTTATTTGAAGCTTCTACGTATAGGGTTTAGGGTTTTAGTCGACGAAATTAGGGTAATTCGTCGGCTAAGGTTAAATAAATAAAAAAAACTATAGCCGACGAATTACCCTAATTTCGTCGCCTAAAGTTAAATAAATAAATAACTATAGCAGACGAAATTCATCGGCTAAAGTTAATTAAAAATTCAAATTTTTTGGCGGGGATTTTAAAATTTTGAAATTTTTTCGACTAAAATTTTGAACTTTAGCCGACGAAGGAGGAGAAAAATGAAAGATATAGAAAATTTTGAACTTTAGCCGATGAAATTTCGTCGGCTAAGATGCTGATCCTGGTAGTGCATGTCTGTTCTGGCATGGGAAGACAGCGAGTTCCTTACTTTATCAAATGGTCGCAGCCTCTCAGTAGCATGATGAAATTTAGTGTCACTTGTCATTTCTTTTAGTGGCAACATAGTAGGAAAGCTGATAGACATAACAACTTATGGCACTGCATGAGTATTTTCTTTCTGGCATGTCGTAAAAATTGTAAAGCAAATGGAGTACTAATAGTCAATGATGCACTCTTTACTAAATAGTGCTTGTTAGAATACATGAGATTGAAAACTCCTGCTATTATTTCGGGATGTTTATATAATTTGAGGTTTAGACTTTATGGCCTCTTGTATTCTGCGATTTTATTAATGGTTAAGACATGAGGACGGTTGTTTAGCCCATATTAAAAAAAATAGGGTGAACAAAACATTTGGTGGGGTGACAATAACCGCATCCTTTATTTATTTCTTACAAAATAAAATTTTAAGACCGTACGTAAAATTATTATTTCCGTGACATATATAATAACCTAAATAAGACGTCATCACATTAATTAAAAACACAAGTCAGCTGACTGCCAATTAATACTCAAACTATTTCCAATCTATTTTTCGAGATAATAAGTTGGACTCCACGTCACATAAAAATTATCCGCATGTATCGCTTGAAAAATCACTACGTTTGTGAGAGTATGTTGAGATATTCATCCTTCAGGGTAAATATAGGACTTCATCTGTAAATTTATAAGAGTTTATGTCACTCCATCTCGATCTGGATATATATGAACCTCATATTACTTCACCACGTAGACCTTTATAATTAAATACACATGTAAGTATTCCAATCCTCTTATGACATGGTGAAAATCAAAAACATAGGTAGAAACAACAAAAAGGAATCGAAAAAGAAAAGCCTGCCTGCATCTTCAACATTCAAGCGTATCATCAGAAACTAGTTCTTGTTTGAATCTCTCTCTGTCAAAGACAAAATTGAAAAGATGTATTATGAAATAAAAATTATTAGAGACATAAATTGAGAAATAACAACAAAAATAATCACTCAAAGAGTTCGAACAATGCCCTCAGTCCCTCACAACGGAACCTAACATTGATCTATGAATCTGCGTCAGGTAGTCTTCTGAGTGCTCTGGTAAGCTCCTGCCTCTTTCTCTTTGAGTGGTGACTCGCGTGACCACCCAACGCCGGGCCGCTCGGAAATGTCCTACCACATTCGTGGCACCGGTGCTCGTGCTCAGTGATATGCCTCACCAAAGGCTCCTCCCGTGGTCGTCTTCGTCCCCTTGAAGAACTCGAGGATGCCATACCCCTAGGTGCCTGAGTGATTGGACTTTGGTAACTGGAGGGAGCCATGGCACTGAAGAAGGGAACCACAGATGCCCTAGGGCCAAGAGTACCCCTAGGTGCTTGAGTGCTCGTACCTTGGTACCTGGACGGGGCCATGGCACTGAAGAAGGGCATCCTAGGGCCAAGACTACCAAAGCGAGACGTATTTTGTTGGTGGCTAAGAAAGTAACTACGAGCTCCATCATTTAGCCATCCATGAAAATTGACACTGTTTGCAGTGCCTGCATTCACAAAATTGTAATTATGAGTTGGTGCATTGAACTCATATACGGTGGTAATCCGAGTCGGTACCGGAAAGGTATTAGGGAAGGGCACCCCGAAAGCTATTGGATTTAAAAAACCAATAGCCGCGGGGTTATCATTATTGTAGTTTGGTGGGGGGTGGGCGACTGTAATAGTCGACAGTGCATGAGTACGTGAGATAGCAGCAGGACTGTTAGAGCCCCGATTTTCATTGTTATTGGGAAGAGACATGATGAAAAAGCTAAGCGATGATCTGCTTGCAAGTAGAGGATACTCGACAGTTGATAAGATAGAGTGCTCTTTCACAATGGCATAGGGATGGATTTTATAAGGACTTGGGTGAAGTGGTAAAGGAACTGAGGGTGCCAGATACACTGTCCAAGGAAATCTATATGGTATTCTTAAATGACCTAGAATGTTTTACCTAATATGGATTCCACCCAAAACAAAAAGGAAATGTTTTGAATCTATTTTACTGGCCCTGGCACAACTGCATATATATAGAAATTTAGGGAATATTATATCAGGACAATTAAAGAAATGTTGTTATATATCCTTAAAATTCAATATATTGACAGAGAAGTTGTGAAATATCCAAAAGGAAATGAGCAATTACTTGTTTCTATTGAAGCTCCTCCATGCATCATCTGTATAGAAATGTAAATCTAATCCAACTAATTGTTCTACGTAAAATTATCAACGTTTATTGTTTTACGTAAATATTGCATTATTAAGGTACAAACCGTAAAACTCAAACGGTATTACGTGCATGCTATTTCGTTATTACCGTTATTAAGTTAAAGTATTTGGATAACGAAAGAGTTGAATGTAAGATGGCAAGCTTAATTATGCATATAATGAAGTGGTTTTGGTTCGACAACATTCTTATTCCTTTACGTAGAAAATCAAGGAAATTGTTGTAATGAAACTAAAGTACCTACTAGACTCCATCCAATTCGTTGTACTAAACCTTACTCTCACCATATCCTCCAATGTCTTCTCTAATTCCAAGTCTAAACAATTACATTACAAGCAGTTGTATGTAAGTTTCGATTCTTTCCCTTAATGTTAGGAACAGAGTTACAGAAAGCAGATGAATGTAAACCTCAATGTATGCTTAGCTACAGGCAAAAGCTTCCCTACGTATTTCTTATTCGCAACCATACATATATCGTATTAACAAATATATATATATATATATATATATATAATTTTTATTCAGTGCATTGTCCTCGTTTGAAATTAAGTGCGCCAGAAGACTTATTTAGCTCATTTTCACGTCGTATTCCACAACTTCACATTTCAGTGTCTCAAACACAGTGTGTAGATCATTTCTATAAAGTTTCATCCAATTTAAAGATCATTTAGGCTTTCAAAATCGTGATTTACATGAACGGTTGTGCTTAAATAAATTTATTTTGTTGGTTTATTTAATCTAATTCAGTACCTAAATGATCTCTAAATTATGTGAAACCTTGCCAATTTGATGTACACACTATGTTCTACACATTGTATAGTTGAGATGTGAAAATATTACCTAAAAATAAGCCAAATAAGGAGCGTCATACTTTAATTTCAAAACGGTGCTTTAAAACCACTTTGTATAAAAACTGTATATGTATCCATATTTTACAAAACTAATTTTAGAATAATGTAATATATATATATATATATACACGATGGATATTTTTCCATTTAATGATAAAATTCATAAAGAATTGTATATGAATGCAGTCAAGAAATTTATTGTTCGAGACACGCGTCCCTTATAATGTGGTATTGATTTTTAAAATATAAAAATGCATTTTACGGTTATGGTATATGTCACACCTATCCATATTTGCTTGAAACAATTATTGTCTTAATTACGGAGAAACGTATCAATGGCGTTGAGTAAGGATTCAAATTTTCCGACTACCAACATATATTGGTCATAATGACCAACCAATTAAATATTGTCATGTCAGTCATAATTTTTCAAACCTCGTCTTCTTTCTCTACTTTCTCTCTTCATCATCTCTCTCTCTGATTGGTTGGTCATTATAACCAACATATGTTGGTGGTCAGTAAATTAGAATCCGTCGAGTAACCGAAATGTTCCTGAATCATCAAGAACCACACAGATGTTGGTTCGGTCAGGTTAGTGTACTGGGCTCGGAATAGTTATTGTCTAAATTTCAGAGAAACAACTGGCGCCGGTTAACCACAAAGTCATCAAAAAGCACACCTAATTTTGGTTGTCTGTTTTTTTTTAAAAATGTAACTGTAGGTTTTCCGTTGATAGACAAAAGCCAGAATGACATCATACAAGAGTCCTGAAAAAGAGGATAATCAAGCATCATTATATTGAAACCTTACATGCATGTCAACATGAGCCTAGCAGAGACAAGGCTCAAACAAATCCTATAATCTATGAAAAATTTAAATTATAAGACATTATTCTAAGAACAAAATAAAGAAGAAAAAACGCGATCTAGACCGCTCACTCCTAGCCAAGTGAACTGTCGTCGCCGCCTGCTCGATCACCCTACTCCTAGAAAAGCCCTAACAGAGAGGGGTCGACGTTCCTGCTCGATTAAAAACAAAAAAGGCCAGACCCAACAAAGTGGGCCCAACCCCCTCACAAGCCCAAATCATACCCACCAGACCTGGCCCGACCCACCAATCCACCAGCAAGGAGAAAATCTGCAGAACCTCGCAGATGCTTCCACCTCGTAACGTCGCCGTGCACAAACCTCATCTAACTTGACGAATGCCCTTGCTGTCGAAGACACAAACACAAGAACCAAAGTAAGAATCCACTACTCCTCGTACCTTCCCTTGATACGTGAGGAGACCAGATCGAGAACGATCCGCAAACCTCAAATAGAAGATCACCCCAGCCTCTAGCCCTGGTCCATGCCTATGTCGTCGCCCTTCCCATTCTCCAAGCCTGGCCATTCAAAGCAAGTCCTGTCCGACCACACCCATCAGGCATCGGCATGGCCGGAGGCCAGCAACCGCGATGTGGTGCAGTCGAAGGGAGAGAGAAAGTTTTTCTACGAAAACCCTAGAGCTAGTTTTTCTAAGATTTTAGATATTGGTTCAGTCTGGTTAGAGAATCTCCAATAAGGGAAATTATAAATTGTACCCGGAACACCACATGGCATTTAGTCCCCTATAACATTATTGGTCAAAGTGTTTTTATCTTATTTTTGATTTGTTTATACATTTATCTTTACTTTTTCTTTTTGGGTCAATTATATAGAAGTCCCCTTTCAGACATTTTATCTCATATAGATCCACCTAAATTTTACCCACATAAGTCCACTCAAGCCTAAATATATGTTTGTGCTAGGTATTGAAGTATAATAAAATTATAGACTGTCATCCATCAAAAAAATTAGATTATCTGATAAGTGCGTTTTACGCCATGTTCTTAATAGATTTTCACCTCCATTTATACTTTGTTTTTGCCTTAGTATGTTTATTTTTACTTGTTTTAGAGTCAAGAGGGTTTTTCCGTAGAGTTGTGGCTACTAGCCGTTTTTATACAGAAAATTGCACTTAAATGATGAAAACCGTTTTTGGACTAGCACTTGGACGTTTTATTATGATTCGTTATTTTGTTACCCTGTCAGTTTTGATGTATCTTGTTTAAATGTGCAGAAGACAGGTAAATACGCTTAACGTATCAGGAATCATGATGAACGGACTCATGAATGACAACAAGTGAGGCCACGGAAAAGAAGAAACACTTTTGGACATTGTTTTGCTCTCGGACAGAATCTGCCAAAAAACGTACGTCAACTTTGGAAAATCATATCTCAAGATCCATGAGGAGTTAGAAGGCGTGCCACATATGAAATTCAAGCTGTGTGTGTCTACTTTTCAACCCCATTTGGATCACAGCAATCGGAGTTGAGACGAAGGAGTTATGAGCAAAACAGTGGACAGAGGTCAGGCTGCAAAACTGGGCAGAAACTGCCTAAGTTGTCTAACGAGTTTTGAGAGATGATTCTTCACCAAAAGGCTTCCCAAATTTGTCAAGAGATGTATCAAGACCTTAATGAAGTGTTAGGAAGCTGGACAAAAGAAGAAAATACGAAGAAGCATCAAGGCAGCCATATTTTGGTTAAGTGTAAGGTTTCCCGGTCAAATCGGGAAAGCTGACCTTGCTGGACCTATCACTGGTTTTGGCTGCCATCAAAGCCCAAGATTTCGTACATGAGGCCTACATGAATCCATAAACATGTAGGAAGGTCCAAGGAATCAGAAGAAGGAGTCCAAATTCGGATAAGAAGCTGCATTGAAGGAGGAATCATTGAGCAATAAGGAAACCGAGTTGGAATAGGATTGCCTTTCCTTAACCGAGTCAGCTAGGGTTTCTCTTCAATGTTTCTGTATAAATAGGGTCTGTATAGCTCGTGTTTAGGTTGTCCTTTATCAGTTTTAAGTCTTATAGCTAGCCTAGACTCTACCTAAAAACCCTCCACACAGAAATCATATAAGCAGCCGAACCACCTCACTGCCGCAACCTTTCATTGCCGTACTGCCTTCATCCTTTGCCGAATTCCTTTCCCATCCTTGCCGACTGTAATAGGTAGGTTAGGGATGAAAATCCTAAGGTTGTTCATGTATATTTACTGTGTAAAGTTATTGAGTTTATTGATATATGAATTATGGTTTTTGGTTTTGTTTAACATGTATGATTACTTGCTCTTCTTTGTGATTTGTTTGTGTTATGCATGCTGAATAACGATTTAGTATGCATGTTAGGGTTGTAAAAGAAGTTAAAGAATCTGTATTTGTGTGTTTAACAATTGTTAAGTTAGTTAATCCTCTCCCGAGCAGATAATCGAACTTTAGGTTAGCTTGATTGCAACAGGTTAGCTATTAGGGGGGTGTTTCATGTGCCGTGGTATTCTAGGTCGAGTTGAGCGCTAAGACAACTCGGTCCTAGGTGCTACAAGGGATGGTAGGGTGAGAGATTTGCATGTGGAATAGGATGAGTGACGCCATACCTAGGAAACATGTCTCCAACGACTCGTGGACGGTAAGTGTTGCTTGATTAGATTGAGCGCTGAGACAGTTTAGTCAAGTAGTCACATAGTTTAGGGTTGAGCGCTGAGACAACTTTAAACACTTGAGAAGTCTTAAGGGTTGGAACTAATTTGCAATTGTGAAAACATAAATAAGATAATTTAACCTTTCATAAAACTATTTGCATGCTAATCGGAGTTTACTTGTTATGTTCTTGAAACGATAAAGTGACCAATCTTGTACATATTTGTTCTTGTTTTATTTTTCTGTTTTGTTTATTGCCGAAACTCATATAAACCCCCCATATTATTCTTTATGTATATATTTGTTTATATTGTGTGAATATTTCTAACTATCTGTTTTGCAGAAATAAGTTCTTCCCTAGTGTCCCCGGTCTAGAACGATCCCTACTTACCAAAGTACAATGATAGGGTTTAAATTGATTAACATGTCATATTTTGATAGGTCAATTTTTGGCGCCGTTGCCGGGGACGCTAAAAAAGATTTATTAATGTATTTATGTATATTTGTAACTAACAATTTCTGTTTTGTAGGTACAATGCCGAGTTTGGCATGCTATGCCGAGCTCACTTGTATATGTTGTCGAGCATGTTTTTATGTTTTGTGTAAAACATTTTTTTTGTAAAAATTCCATAAGTAGGCCGACATGTTATTGAGATTAGATTGTTTATATGGTTTGTTGTTTTGGAGTGTCTAAAGTGATACATGTCAGGTGGAGTCACCTATGTTAATCATAACCTAAACCCCTCATACGAGCGACGCTTTGTCGGATCCGTTTTTATGAGGTTGAGGGCGGTTTTGATTAACATAGGGTGACTGGTCTAAGGATCCGAGTTTGTTCCTTATGGAATCCGCTCGACTTAGACAAAAGCTCGGGTCGTAGCATCACTTCGCTTTAGACATTCGAAAATGACTTAGCATATCTACACTCTCTTCTCGGTTTCTTGTCACTATGGCCGAAGATCTTCCATGTATATGTGCCGCCACCTAGTAATGGATTAGGGTAAAAACCGAATGTATGATTTTTATATCTTAAAGTCGTTTTATAATTTCTAAAGTAAAACGTGTCAGGTGGAGCCACTTGTGTTAATCTTAGCCTAAACCCCTCATACGAGCGACGCTTGTCGGATCCGTTTTTATGAGGTTGAGGGCGGCTTTGATTAACACAAGCGCCTGGTCTAGGGATCCGAGTTTGTTCCAAGCTGAGTAAGGGTCGTGTGTCATTGATAAGGAACACAGGTTTGTCTAACTGGATCTCAAGGTCATTGACTGTCATCTCTTCTCTGTGAAGGGGACGATAGGGGGCTCGCCCTCCGTGACCACAAACGAGTCCTGCCTGATTCCTGTAGGGGGTTCGCCCTCCGTGACATTCGTCTTCTGAAACCACGGAATCCGCTCGACCTAGCCAAATGCTCGGGCCGTAGCATAAACCTTACTTTAGACGTTGTAAAATAACTTGATATATAACTATCATACATAATGGTTCGAAATTCACCCTCTTAACTTATAATGGTATATCGGATCAAGCAAAACACCGGACTGGCCTGAACAAGGACATTGCACACTGGACTTCCCTGCTCCACGTACCATAAAGTTAAGAGTGAATAAAACAAACTAGCAACTTTTACTTAGGTTGCCGACATATGTGCTTAAGTGACAACTTTTAACTTGTTAATGATTGCCAAGTTACATACTTTGCTTTGTGGCCACATTGCCGAGATTGTACCAATGCCGAGTTTGGCATGCCAATGCCAAGCTTGTCATACTTATATATAACTTGTTTTTAATGTCACTTATGTACTTACTAACTTGATCTTGGCCATTTGTGCCATTCTATGCAGGTGAATGAGTGCATTCGACACTTGGATACGCGACAAAAACAACCGATTAGTACGTGCCCGTGAAGAACTTGCCATTGACATCCCAACTTCATCACAAGTATCACAAGCATCACCAAAGTCTTCACCAACATCTACTCCAACCGAGCCACTTTCACCCAAGGAATCAATTATGACTTCTCTAAGAGCCGAAAATGGACAGATTGATGGAGCGGAGGTTCAACCAGTGAACATCACATACCCCGCTGCAGCTGTAGGGAAGTCAGCTGATTTTGAATTACGTGGTGGTTTCTTCCAGCACTTGCCAAAATTTTATGGGTTGAATGGAGAAGATCCTAATAGGCATCTGCAGCAATTTGAGTTTAGCTGTGACACCATGTTACCAAGGGGCGCTGACATCCAGCTTGTCAAGATGAAGGCGTTCCCATTTTCTCTTGAGGACAAAGCCAAGACATGGTTCTTTGCCGTGCCAGCAGGCCGCATCATCTCATGGGCTACAATGAGAGAGGAGTTTCTCTTGAAGTATTTTCCTTCTTCAAGAGTCACTCATATAAGGAAGGAGATTACATCAATCAGACAGGATGTGGATGAACCGTTTGACGTCTACTATGAGAGGTTCAAAGCTCTTGTGGCGTCTTGCCCCAACCATGGCATTCGCCCAGGTATGCTACTTCAGTACTTCTATGAGGGCCTTCGCCCTATGGAGCGTCAGTTTTTGGATTCAGCTGCTGGAGGATCATTAATGGAGAAGAGTAGGGAGGAAGCTACTAACCTGTTGGAGATGAGAGCCACCAACAATCAGCAATTTGGCTCGTTTTCAACAAGGAGAGTCAACGAGATTGGTAATATGGCGAGCCTAGGGCCATACATGAGCTGAAGCAAAAGTTAAGCAAGTTGACAATGGTAGTTTCAAGCCTTGCCAAGGAGAAGAGTATGCCAGTGTGTGGGGTGTGCAGTTTGGAGGGTCATACGTCCGAGCAATGCAACCAAGGAGTGCCACCATTTGAGGACGTCAATGCCATTGGTTACCAAGGCCATTTCGGCAATGCTCAAGGACAAGGGGGTCAACCACGATTCCAGAACTTCAATCCAAGGGCCAACGATCCAAACTTTCGTTGGAACAACAACACAAATGTCCTGAACCCTCAACCTGTTGCACAAGGAGCACAACCTAACCCTTATGTGGCACGGCCTCAAGGCCAATTCCAGCCTAGGCCGTACCAACCCCATGGTTACCAAGGAGGACAGCCGAGTGGTGGCAACAATTATGATGGGATCTTCAAGAACATAGCCACATCGACACAGTCCTTGCTAGCCACAACACAGTCCAACACCAAAGATATTGCGGAGTTGAAGAATCAGATGGGCCAAGTGTTGGATTTCATGGGGAAGTTTAGTGAACAAGGGAGGTTGCCAGGAGGAGTGATCAAGAACCCTAAGAACGAAGACACTAAAGCCGTTGTCACAAGAAGCGGTAAGAAGTTAGAATCACCAACTCCGAAGCCTACAACCACCACTGAACTTGGAGCATTGATTTGGGGTGATGATGATGATGCCATGGATGATATTGGTGCCGAGCATGCAGCCAAGCCAAGCAATGCCGAGCAAGACATAGGGGCTGCCGAGAATATTGTTTGCCGAGATCAAGGTACCGAGCAACAACCGAAAGCTAAGCCAAGCAAGGGAGACTTGGAAGCAAGGAAGAAGAAGGCTCTTAAAAAGACCCTGCTGCCATGGAAGGAAGACATTCGGCTGCCAAGGATGCAGCCATGCCGAGTTCATCTTGTTGTGTTCCCTTCCCATCACGTTTCACCAAGAGCAAGCAAGCCAAGTCCGACGAAGAAGTGTTGGACGTCTTTCGAAAGGTGAATGTGAACATCCCCTTGTTAGAATGTATCAAGCAAGTGCCCAAGTATGCAAAGTTTTTGAAGGAGCTTTGCACCACAAGAAGACACACAAGGGAGAAGAAAGTGATGAGCATGAGCGAGACCGTGTCCGCCGTGCTACAACGCAAGATGCCGCCAAAGCTTAAGGATCCATGGAGCTTTTCAATTCCAGTTGTCATCGGCACTACAAGGTTTGAGAAGGTGATGCTTGACTTAGGGGCTTCCATCAATGTTATGCCCTACTCTGTTTACTTGTCTCTAGGTCTTGGTCCATTGCAACATGATGACGTGATTATCCAATTGGCGGATCGATCAAGCAAATACCCTAAGGGGTATGTGGATGATGTCCTTGTGCAGGTTAACCACTTGATATTCCCTGCTGACTTTTATGTGTTGGAGATGGAGGAGTCTGTTGATGATTCTACACAACTTTTGTTGGGAAGACCCTTCATGAGAACCGCAAGGACAAATATTGATGTGCATGGAGGCAACCTGACCATGGAGTTTGATGGTGAGATTATTAAGTTCAACATCTTTAATGCCATGAAATATCCAAGTCTCAAGACCGAAATGTATGAAGATGTTAGGGATGCCGAGTCATTTAGAGAGGGAGTTGCCGATTACTTATTGAGGTTTGGTGGCGTTGCACAAGGTGCAATGTCCATCGAGCAAGCATAGCAATTAACCATTGAGCAAGGGGCTGGATTCAACAAGTTTGGAGAACGGGATGAGGAGGCTTTGAAGAATTTAGAGCCGTCCATACTTGCAGTTGTTAATGAGCTTGAGTCTTTACCAACCTATGCAAAGTTTTCTCCAAAGTCGATTCCAGAATCCACAACAAGAATGAAGCCATCTGTGGAAGAAGCCTCTAAGCTAGAGCTAAAAGCTCTCCCCTCGCACCTCAAGTATGTATTTCTTGGAGAGAATGACACCTTACCAGTTATTGTGTCATCACAGTTGACGAAGCAACAAGAAGAGAAATTGATAGCTGTTTTGAAAAGGAACACAGCTGCCATAGGCTGGACTTTGGCAGACATCAAGGGAATAAGCCCTACAAAGTGTGTTCATCATATTTTACTTGAAGATGGCGCCAAGCCAACAAGAGAGCCTCAACGACGATTGCATCCGCCTATGATGAAGGTTGTAAAGGATGAGGTGATTAAATTGCTAGATTGTGGAGTCATATACCCAATCTCTGATAGTCAATGGGTCTCACCTGTCCAAGTTGTGCCCAAGAAAAGTGGAGTGACCGCGGTAGAGAATGACAAGAATGAATTAGTGCCACAAAGGTTAGTGACGGGTCATCGCATGTGTATTGATTATAGAAGACTCAATGCTACTACAAGGAAGGATCACATGCCTTTGCCATTCATGGACCAAATGTTGGAGAGACTCGCCGGTCATGAGTTTTATTGTTTCTTGGATGGGTATAGCGGTTACAACCAGATCATGATACACCCCGAGGATCAAGAGAAGACAACGTTCACTTGCCCATTTGGTACGTTTGCTTATCGCCGAATGCCTTTTGGATTATGCAACGCACCAGGTACATTCCAACGTTGTATGTATAATATTTTCTCTGATTACATAGAAGATATCATAGAAGTTTTCATGGATGATTTTAGTGTTTATGGGCAAAATTTCGAATCATGCTTAGAAAACTTAGAGAAAATTTTAAAACGGTGTGTAGAAACTAACCTTGTACTTAATTGGGAAAAATGTCATTTTATGGTTAATCAAGGTATAGTTTTAGGGCATATTGTATCTACTAAGGGAATAGAAGTTGATAAGGCTAAGATTGATATTATGCATCACTTACCCTCACCAAAAACGGTGAGAGATGTTCGTTCCTTTCTTGGCCATGCAGGTTTTTATCGACGGTTCATCAAAGACTTTTCTTTAGTGGCCAAACCACTTACTTCTCTTTTGCAGAAAGATGTGCCATTTTCATGGTCACAAGAGTGCGAGGATGCGTTCGTTCATTTGAAGACCTTGCTGACTCAAGCCCCTATAATTTCACCACCTGATTGGGAGCAGCCGTTCGAGTTAATGTGTGATGCATCTGATTATGCCATGGGAGCAGTGCTGGGCCAACGAAAGGACAAGAAGCCTACTGTCATCTACTATGAATCACGAACACTCAACGAGGCTCAACTCAATTACACCACCACTGAAAAAGAACTCTTAGCTGTTATTTTTGCCTTAGAAAAATTTCGTTCGTATTTATTGAATTCTAAGGTTATTGTTTATTCTGATCATGCAGCTTTGAGGTATTTGATGACAAAGAAGGATGCCAAGCCAAGGCTCATACGTTGGATACTTCTTCTACAAGAGTTTGACATCGAAATCAAGGACAAGAAGGGGTGTGACAATGTAGTTGCCGATCACTTGAGTAGACTTGTGAGAGAAGAGGATGCCATGCCCGTGTCAGAAACATTTCCTGACGAACAGTTGTTTCAAATAGACGTCAAGGAACCTTGGTACGCCGACTTGGTGAATTACATTGCAAGCCGTGCCTTTCCTCAAGGGATGCCGAGCCATACCAAGAACAAGATCAAGCATGACGCTCGCCAATACGTGTGGGATTCACCATACTTGTGGAGATATTGTGGAGACCAAGTCATGAGACGTTGTGTCCCCGAAAGCGAGCATCAATCGATTCTTGATTTCTGTCACAAAGAGGCATGTGGTGGACACTTTGGACCAAAGAGGACAACTCATAAGGTGTTGGAAGCCGGTTTCTATTGGCCAACGATCTTCAAAGATGCGTATGCAACTTGTGCTTCATGCGATCGTTGCCAACGAACAGGTAATTTGGGTAAGAAAGATCAAATGCCTTTAACTCCTATAATTAATGTCGAATTATTTGATGTTTGGGGCATTGATTTCATGGGGCTTTTTCCTTCATCTAAGGGTTTTCTCTATATATTATTGGCTGTTGATTATGTCTCTAAATGGGTGGAAGCAAAAGCCACCAGGACTAATGATTCTAAAGTTGTTGCAGAGTTTGTCAAAACTAACATTTTTACTAGGTTTGGAACTCCAAGAGTTTTGATAAGCGATGGTGGATCTCACTTTTGCAACAAAACAATAACGGCTTTGCTCAAGAAGTATGGTGTCACCCACAAAGTTTCAACGCCGTATCATCCTCAAACAAGTGGCATGGCGGAGACATCAAATAGGGAGATTAAGCAAGTATTGGAGAAGACTGTAGGTCCAACAAGAAAGGATTGGAGTGATCGTTTGGATGATGCTTTATGGGCCTACAGGACTGCATTCAAAACCCCTATTGGCATGTCGCCATTTAGGCTTGTCTATGGCAAATCTTGTCATCTTCCGGTGGAATTGGAACATAAGGCGTGGTGGGCTGTTAAGAAGTTTAACATGGATCATGATGAGGCTGGACTACATAGAAAGCTACAAATCTGTGAGCTTGAGGAGATCAGAAATGAAGCCTATGACTCCGCCATGATTTACAAGGCAAGAACGAAGGCTTATCATGACAAGATGATAAGAGGGAAGCACTTTGAGATAGGACAACAAGTCCTTTTGTTCAACACAAGATTAAAACTCTTCCCAGGTAAGCTTCGTTCTCGTTGGTTAGGTCCTTATATTGTCACTAATGTGTTTCCTTATGGTGCAGTTGAGATTCAAGGCGCTACATCGGGGAGTAAGTTTAAGGTCAATGGTCATAGACTTAAACCTTACTACATCACATTTAAGGAGCACGTAGCAGATGAGGTTAATGTGACGGAACCACCATCAAATGATGAATGACGCCACCTTTCAAGGAGAAGGAGAAAAGTCTAGGCTGATAGACTATAAACATTAAGCGCTGCATGAGAGGCAACTCATTTCAACCGTAGCTGTGGAGGAGCCATCACCGAGAGTTTGAATTTCTTAATCCCTTCACTGCTATTGTTGATATTTTTGTTTATATATTTGTTATGTGGTTTCGATCCCTGCTTAGAAAATTATTACATAATTTTGCGCTTACATTGAGGACAATGTAATTTTCTAAGTGTGGGGTAGAGATTACATAATAAATGTATATTTTATATTGTTTTTGTGTGTTTTTAATTCTTTGCCGAAATTTTTCAAATTTTGCTAAAATTTTTCAATTTTAGCATTTAATTCCGTCATTTGATGTTAAAAAAAAAATAGAAAACAAAAAAATGTGTTATTTTAATTTTTCTTTTTGTCGTGTGTTTTTAAATTTTGTAAAATTTTCTTTAGGTATTTTTATTTTGTTTTTCCGTTAAAAGAAAAGAAAGAAAAAAAAAAGAGTTGTTTTTATTTTCGAACTTTGTTTTATTTTCTGTTTTTAAATATTTTTAAGTGTTTTGAGTCTTAGGAATATACCCTTAAAAAGTCTATGATGAAATTATCTTTAAAATGCATAATTGAAGGTTTGAATATTTATCTTAAGAAAAATTGCAAGTTTTCATGAATTTTGTAAAGTATGAACACTTGAGATTTTTGAAGAAAAAGTTTACATGTTTTGTTATTTTGTTTCCATAAAAACCTTTGTGAGATTTTGAGCTTAAAATACTTTCTTTTTGAGTGATTAAATTCCATATCCTTTGAAAATTCACTTAAAGCCTCATTATTTTCATTATTTAATAACTATGTGCTATAGCTGTTTAATGGACTCTAGAATTTACTAGAACTTATTTATGTGATTTTCAAAGCATTATAATCATAAATTGTTTGATTTTGAATATGATTGAAATTAATCGCAATTAGGATCACCACCAAAGCCAAAATAAGCCTTTGCCCATTTTTGTGCCCGTCGTGGGACTCCTTAGTAAAACCCCTTTGAGCCTACATTAAGCCTTTTCTTTCATCACCTTTAAACAGTTTCCTGAACCTAGAATAGTTATCTTTCACCTTGTTTTCAAGACTTGGCGAAATACTGTTGATGAAGCTGTGCAAAGATGTTAAAGAACAAGTGTGGGGTAGAGTTGAAGTGTGGGGTGGTACACCATTGTTTTGTAAAGTATATATGCCAAAAAAGAAAAAAAATATGTTGTCCGAAATTGGTTGAAAAAGAAAAAATTTTTGCCGAAACTAAAGGAAAAAAAAAGAAGAAAAGAAAAAAAAATAAAAGTTTCGGCTAAAGAAAAAAAAAAGAAAAAAAAAATGTTTTGGAAAAGAAAAATATTTCTAAGGCATGAGTTATATGGTGTTTACATGATTTGGAGTTGATATTATTTGAGGGTCCAAAGTTGTATATTTGACCCTTGTCCACTGCATGAAGAAGAGACATAAGGAGGATGAAGCTTAAATTTGCTAAGTCTTGATTTCTTACTATCACCACTTATCCAAAAATTCCTACCTTATGAAACCAAGCCCCACTACAACCCTTGAGATTATTTCATGATTCTTAAGATGACTAAACTTGATTTTTGGAGAATTTCATATAAGTAAGCATATGGTTTTGGTCCATTATTGCACTTAGTTATTAAATGAGGTTTTTCCAAGAAAAATGTTTTTTAAAAGAGCCTTTATTTCTTGAAATATGCAAGTTATTCGTTATTTCTCATCTTTTCTCTTGCATATACTTATGAGTGAAAACCATTCTTCGAGTGAAAAAAAAGAAAGAGAGTGTATCTTGGAAAGGAGGATCAAAATTTCATTCATGTATTACTTATAACTTTCGAAACTTCTCACTTTTTCATGCTATAATACAAGTTTATGAACTTTTGCAATTGTGCTTTCACTTGAATGTTTAAACTTGAGATTATGCATACTTAAGAATCTGAGACAAAAATTTCTTAAGGGTATTAGAGTTGTTTTCGTTTTTGTTTTTGTTTTTTTCTTTCAGTTAGAGTCAGTTTGCTAAGGGACTAGCAAAGCATAAGTGTGGGGTAGTTTGATAAGTGCGTTTTACGCCATGTTCTTAATAGATTTTCACCTCCATTTATACTTTGTTTTTGCCTTAGTATGTTTATTTTTACTTGTTTTAGAGTCAAGAGGGTTTTTCCGTAGAGTTGTGGCTACTAGCCGTTTTTATACAGAAAATTGCACTTAAATGATGAAAACCGTTTTTGGACTAGCACTTGGACGTTTTATTATGATTCGTTATTTTGTTACCCTGTCAGTTTTGATGTATCTTGTTTAAATGTGCAGAAGACAGGTAAATACGCTTAACGTATCAGGAATCATGATGAACGGACTCATGAATGACAACAAGTGAGGCCACGGAAAAGAAGAAACACTTTTGGACATTGTTTTGCTCTCGGACAGAATCTGCCAAAAAACGTACGTCAACTTTGGAAAATCATATCTCAAGATCCATGAGGAGTTAGAAGGCGTGCCACATATGAAATTCAAGCTGTGTGTGTCTACTTTTCAACCCCATTTGGATCACAGCAATCGGAGTTGAGACGAAGGAGTTATGAGCAAAACAGTGGACAGAGGTCAGGCTGCAAAACTGGGCAGAAACTGCCTAAGTTGTCTAACGAGTTTTGGGAGATGATTCTTCACCAAAAGGCTTCCCAAATTTGTCAAGAGATGTATCAAGACCTTAATGAAGTGTTAGGAAGCTGGACAAAAGAAGAAAATACGAAGAAGCATCAAGGCAGCCATATTTTGGTTAAGTGTAAGGTTTCCCGGTCAAATCGGGAAAGCTGACCTTGCTGGACCTATCACTGGTTTTGGCTGCCATCAAAGCCCAAGATTTCGTACATGAGGCCTACATGAATCCATAAACATGTAGGAAGGTCCAAGGAATCAGAAGAAGGAGTCCAAATTCGGATAAGAAGCTGCATTGAAGGAGGAATCATTGAGCAATAAGGAAACCGAGTTGGAATAGGATTGCCTTTCCTTAACCGAGTCAGCTAGGGTTTCTCTTCAATGTTTCTGTATAAATAGGGTCTGTATAGCTCGTGTTTAGGTTGTCCTTTATCAGTTTTAAGTCTTATAGCTAGCCTAGACTCTACCTAAAAACCCTCCACACAGAAATCATATAAGCAGCCGAACCACCTCACTGCCGCAACCTTTCATTGCCGTACTGCCTTCATCCTTTGCCGAATTCCTTTCCCATCCTTGCCGACTGTAATAGGTAGGTTAGGGATGAAAATCCTAAGGTTGTTCATGTATATTTACTGTGTAAAGTTATTGAGTTTATTGATATATGAATTATGGTTTTTGGTTTTGTTTAACATGTATGATTACTTGCTCTTCTTTGTGATTTGTTTGTGTTATGCATGCTGAATAACGATTTAGTATGCATGTTAGGGTTGTAAAAGAAGTTAAAGAATCTGTATTTGTGTGTTTAACAATTGTTAAGTTAGTTAATCCTCTCCCGAGCAGATAATCGAACTTTAGGTTAGCTTGATTGCAACAGGTTAGCTATTAGGGGGGTGTTTCATGTGCCGTGGTATTCTAGGTCGAGTTGAGCGCTAAGACAACTCGGTCCTAGGTGCTACAAGGGATGGTAGGGTGAGAGATTTGCATGTGGAATAGGATGAGTGACGCCATACCTAGGAAACATGTCTCCAACGACTCGTGGACGGTAAGTGTTGCTTGATTAGATTGAGCGCTGAGACAGTTTAGTCAAGTAGTCACATAGTTTAGGGTTGAGCGCTGAGACAACTTTAAACACTTGAGAAGTCTTAAGGGTTGGAACTAATTTGCAATTGTGAAAACATAAATAAGATAATTTAACCTTTCATAAAACTATTTGCATGCTAATCGGAGTTTACTTGTTATGTTCTTGAAACGATAAAGTGACCAATCTTGTACATATTTGTTCTTGTTTTATTTTTCTGTTTTGTTTATTGCCGAAACTCATATAAACCCCCCATATTATTCTTTATGTATATATTTGTTTATATTGTGTGAATATTTCTAACTATCTGTTTTGCAGAAATAAGTTCTTCCCTAGTGTCCCCGGTCTAGAACGATCCCTACTTACCAAAGTACAATGATAGGGTTTAAATTGATTAACATGTCATATTTTGATAGGTCATTATCTCTTATATTTACAAAAATATCATCGTGTTAAAAAGTCAACAACCATTCTTCTCTCCGGCAAGCCATTAGACTACCTCAGACAAGGTTTCTAGCAAGACTCCGGTCAACTTCCGATTATGTCTCCGACAGACCTCCGGCAAATTTTTGGGTAGACATCCTGAAAAATTACTATTACTTCTAACAAAAGCTACTATTACTGGTAACAAAAACTACTATAGACATGAACTAAAACTACTATCGTCTGAAACTAAATGTACTATCGCATGCAACAAAAGCTACTACCGCAGACAACAAAAGCTACTACCGCTGACAACAAAAGTTACTACCGCTGGTAACAAAAACTACTATAGACATGAAACTAAAACTACTACCATCTAAAACTAAATCTACTACCTCAAGCAACAAAAACTACTACTTCTGGCAATAAAAACTACTACCTTTGGTAACAAAAGTTACTATAAACATGAACTCAAGCTATTACAGTCTAAAACTAAATCTACTATCACCGACAACAAAATCTACTACCGTCGACAACAAAAGCTACTACCGCCGACAACAAATGTTACTATAGACATAAACTTAAACTACTCTGACGGACTCCGACCAAATTTTGGAGAGATTTCCGGCGGTTACAAAAGCTACTCTCGACAACAACAAAAGTTATTATCACCAGCTACAAAAACTACTTCTCCAGCTATAAAAGCTACTACCACCAACTACAAAACCTACTACTACCAACAACAACAAAAGCGACTACAACAACAAACTTTATTATCGTCAACAACAAAAGCTACTACCCCTAGCTATAAAAGCTATTACTACCAGCTATAAAAGCTACTACCGACAACAAAAACTATTACCGCCAACTACAAAAATTACTACAGCTAGCTACAAAAGCTACTTCTCCGACTATAAAAGCTACTACCACCAGCTACAAAAACTACTACCGTCACCAAGAAAAGATACTACAACCAGCAAGAAAATATATTACCTCTAACAACAAAATATATTACCTCCAGCAACAAAAGATATTGCCTTTAGCAATAAAATATATTATTGTCATAAAGAAAAGCTACTACCATGCATAATAAAATCCACTATTAACAAATTCAATGATACAAAAAGTTTGAAGCCTTGTACAATAATAATTATTTATAAAGCTACTTCTATAGTTACATAATGATATTGTTGTAGTTGCGGAAGTCTACTACAATAGTTGTATAAAGCTATTATCGGTGTTGTAGCTACGGAAGTCTACTACAATAGTTGTATAAAGCTATTATCAGTGTTGTATAAAGCTACTATTAGTGTTGTATAAACCTACTATCGGTGTTGTATAAACTACTATAGTTGTATAAAGCTAAAACACTAGCCTCCAACACAACTCCTTGATGTCCTCCTATTATTTCTGCATCTACACCTTGTGAATCCTGCACACATATTTCCACTCAGGCATTAACACACACCTTATGTGCATTATTAAAATACACTTCTCTTTTTTCAAAACTCACATGATCAATCTCTTCTCATACTCATCAATGATCTTCTTAAACATCTCTTTCCCCTAATCAAGCAGCTCCGAAAATTATAGGTAATGAACAATTATAAACTAAATTCATATATACAACTCATAAAATCTAAGAGCATGTTGCATGAGAAAATTAAATTAACGCTTGGCAAAGGTTTAAGAGTGTGATCTAAGTGAAGTCTATAGGTAGAGAAGACGAGAAGTTAGGAGTAATTGGATTATGTACCAGTGGACAAGGATTTGATGTGAGGAGAAAGATAGGCTCCGGAGATGTGAACGATTCAAGGTTGATGCATCGTGGTCAACATAATCAGAGATGCAATTGAGGTCGAAGTCGTCACCGTCGACGAGGCATCAGCGACTGAACCGAATTCAAGAGATCTAGTCGAGATTGTCATCAATGAAATCAGAGAACCGGTCAAGGTCTTCGTTGATGGAATCAAAGATCCAGTCAAGCTCCTCGCCAATGGAATTGGAGACGCAATCAAGGTTGAGCCGACTTTGTCGTCAGAGATGAGCACAGTTAAGGTCACCATCGACAGAATAGGAGATTCAGTCAAGGTCTTTGATGATGGAATTAGAGATACAGTCGAGGTTGAGGCAGCGTTGATGTCGTCAGAGGTGAGAGAGAGAGAGTCGGGGAAGACATAAGGAGAGAATGAGAGAACTTATTTGGGGTATAGAAGGGATGATATTTTAGGTAGAAAAGAAAATTGAGGTGATGGTTTGGACCAGAAAGTGTACTTATATATATGTACAAACAAATTAGGTGGACTTATAAGGAAGAAAATATTCAAAAGTGGAGTTTCATGAAATTTATTATTTCTTTTTTCATCGCGTGCTGGTCCCCACAGAAATTGATGTATATGATTGGCTAGGAACACCACATGGCAGTGTCACGTGGTGTTCCGGGTACAGAGAATAATTACTCCATCAATGAAGGAGTTAAACTTTTTTTTGTCAAATTTCAAACTTGAATCATGAGATGGATTTTGACATTTTGCTTGATTTTAGCTCTAACCAAGTGATCAATAAAATAACTATTTTTATTAAAAACTCACTGCATCCTCACTTATCCTTATCTCTTTCTTAAAATTGGCTTCTCTGCTTGGATTCTTGTTGCTTGAATTTTCGTGGATGATTTAAAACCATCGGATTGAATGAATATGACATCACTGGTCCATATTGTATTCAATCCAATGGTTTAAAATCATCCAAGCAAATTCAAACAATAAAAATCTAAACAGAAAAGTCAAATCCCTTTTCTCTCACAATTTACTTCTACTATCGATCATTGTCCTAGTTTTTCTCTATTTTTTGTCGTATCTCTTGTTCTACCGAACTGATGGCGGGTTTTTACGCCTGCATCAAATAAACTTTTTTTATCGTTAGTAGTGTAAGTCAAGTAGGGTTATCGTAAATGGTCAAAGATTGAGGGTACCTGCAAAATAAGCGTTAGCATAAATCACAACAATTATTACAAACTAAAAGAAATTACAAAAGTGACTACTGTTCATAACGAACAGCAGTGGAAAAGCTAAATAAAAACCTAACCTAAACTACTCAGAAAATTATGAAAATTTATAGGGATATAGTAGACATACATATGAAAAACTGTACAAAATTTCAGGGGATCGGAGATAGTTTGATACAAAAATAAAATACAACAAAACATGAGACAGAATAGTGACGAAAATCCTAAAACTAAAAAGAAAACAAACCTAAGCTACTATATACAATGGTCATCTCTTGCATACACACAACTTTAAACAAATTCATGACATCAATAGTCGTACGACTTCAACTTTAAATTGTTACATCTGACGGTCTACAATTCCTCTCCTCCTTCATAGCCACATTGTTCTTTTCCTTCATGTTCTTTTCCTTCATGTTCTTTTCTCTAGTTTCCAGATTGTCTATGAATCTGAATTTATATCATGACACCATGCATGCTGGATGTTTTTCTTCCTTTGCTTCTTCCTCACCTTTCAGCTCCTCTTCACCCTTACTTTTCCTTCGCCGCATAGTATGAAAGAGTTTGTCTTCTCTCTGTTTTGAATTGAGATTTTTAGTGAAATACACCTACTCGAAATCATCCACCATAATCTGAATTGAATTAAAAGAACACCTACTCGAAATGTATTCGAACCATAAATTCGAATCCCGACATATTTGTCCCAAATCACTACTGACATACCTGTAGGCAATACTTGGATCCCCACAATTCGGTGCCATCGATTGAGTCCCAACCAATGAACCAATTCCAGACAGTAATCCTCTGCTCCGAATTACAGATCCTCTGAAAGAATAACCATGATGCGATAGTTATTTGGCTCTTTTAGAGTCTCGGACTCTAATAGTCTAGTCGTTCAATTTCTCTTTCTTTCTATGGTTTCGGTTGAGACTTTAGTTCAAAAGCACAACGTGGCACAAATGTAAACCATAAGATTTGAATACACGTGTCATTATAAGATTAAAAGCTTAGAAAAGTCCAACCTGTAACGTCCCGTATCTAAAAGTTACCTTTACAGTGGTTTATGAGTTACCGAGAACTTTTAACTGCAACCGGTGAATTATTAAGTTACTGCTTGAGTTTATTTTCGAGTTTTTCTAAACTCTTCAAATTCCTGATTTAATGACTTGATGTTGTAGTGCGTGTCGGCACGAGTCTCCCAGTATTTTCAAAATATTTTCGGAGCTTCCGTTTATTTTCTATAAATTTCTGAAGTGTATGGTAATTTTCAATTACTATTCTGATAAATAGTTTTTACCATTTAACTAATTAATTTTTACCTTATTTAAATCTGGACCGTCAGATCAATTAGGAATTTGATTTAGGTCGTCGTTTTGTGTTTAAAAGGAGTAGACATGGGTTGACTTTCGTCAAACCCCAACTCGGGAAAAACCCGAGCCTCCCCCTCCGCTCTCCCTGCCTCAGCCCTTCTCAAGCGAGTTCTCCGTCGTCCCGTCACCCCATGTCGGCACACCACCTCCAAAACGTTCCTCTAACTCTCCTCTACAAAGCCCAGTAATTCAACCCTATATACTGTCATTGTTAATGGAGATTGAAGGAGGAGGGTGGCAGCTGTCCCTAGCCAAAAATCTGGCGACACAGGCGGCGAATCGTCAAATTGAAGGTATTTTCTTGCTCCTCTCCACCTCTTATTCAATTCCTCATCTTTGTTTGTAAAATTTGAAGTTATAATCGAAAACCCCTATTCTGTCATTTCTGGGTTTCGAGCCCTAGCTTCTGGTGACGCGCCTTTGGACCTCTGGTGAGCTATTCGTGCCGAGGGGGTGATGGCAGCGCGTGTTTGGGGCTGCTGGAGAAGCAGAGCTGTTTTGTTGGACGAAACAGGGAGATGCAGTTGAGCTCGAATCGGGGTCGACCCTCTTCACTTTGACTCGAGAGGAAGAAGGTGGACTGAGGCTAAGGTAGACGTCTAAGAGCTACTAGTTCTTGAGTTGGAGCAGAGGGAGGCATTGAGAGCTTCGATTTCTGTTCGTCTCGTCAAATTAGAGAAATAGTGGGTGCTATTGGATCTCCTTGATGTTTCTATATGGTTGTTATTGGTGATGAATTTGTGACTGAATTGATTATTTTGTTGTGTGCATGTCGAGAACTTGGTAATGGAGCTATGGCAAAGCCATGGTCATTTTCTAGCAGAATATTCTGGCAACTTACCGTAATCCGGTGAAGTGCAGAATTTCCGGCTGAGAGCCGAAGAGGTTGAAATCGATTCCCTTGTTAAGCTTTAAGTTGTAAGGGTTCTGTTGAACCGTGAACTGGGTAATTACACAAAACTTGTTTTAAATTGGAAGTTTCCATTTTTGGAAGTTGACCGGTAAAAAAAAGTCAACCTTAGTTAACCGATAAAAATAAGCCAATCCGATCTTTAAACGAGAATCTGGTCAACTCAGGAATCTTAAAAGTTGATGTCGCATTAAGTACTATGAGTGAATATTTTATTTGCTTATTTTATTATTTTCTCGAATTTATGCATGCAGAATCTTTTTCATGATCCTTGCCATTGCTTTATTAATTATTTGTATTTGGCAATTTAGTTTTGGGGCATTTGCATATTTTGTTTTACAAGAGAGTGCAAGAATGAAATCGCTAGCTAGCCCTGCGTACCCGTTCGCTTTAACGGTGTGGCGCAACCCAGTTATCGTGTGCCCTTGCGCTCGCGCATGTGGAGTAGCCTGCTGTTTTTAATGCATGTCATTTTTAGGACTATGGGTACGTACACACCCATGTTTGTCGACTACGATGGTGTGGCCCGACCTCATGTAGTGTCCCGTGATCGCGCTTCTCGCGAGCGGTGTAGCCCTAATTGTACCTATCAATTCATGAGGGCAGTATGGGCATATGTGTATAACTTTCAGAGTCTGCATGTTTTTGGATGGTTTTTTTCATTGTGTCCCATTTCCGTCATGGTTTACTAGGATTTGTTTTATTGTAAACATGCTTAGTGGATTTGGTTTCAGATTTTAAGTGGGAGAACATTTTCAGAAGTTTTAAAGATTAATATATTTTTATCCACTCACTCTAACGTTTTATTTAAATGTTTCTCCCCTTGACCCTTCATTTGTAAATGCCTAGTCTGCAGAGTTTGTGTTGGCGTTAGAATAAGGCGAGGCATAGTTACTTCCATCACCACAAGTTTTCACCAATAGGTGGCTATCATGCCTACTTTCTGTAATTTATTCTCTTATCCTTTCTAGAAGAATGCTCTGATAACCATATGTTTTACTTTTTTGTGTGAGATTTTATTTTTAAGTTGTATCGGATTTATGTGACGGATTAATATGGTAAATTCTGAAAAATAGGAAGGCATGCTTTTATCCGTTTGGTGGTTGAGTTTGTGCGTTGGTAGGTTAAGGGTTGTCCATCTTTAGGGGAGGTTCGGTAAATCTTCTCTAGAGGTGGTCCTCGCAGGGTTCACTCTGGATTTTAGGATAAAAATCAGGGTGGGTCCTGATAGTTGGTACCAGAGCCAGGTTATCGTTTCATGTTACTACCTCATGCACTTGGTAGCACTTAGTGTCTATAGAGTGATGGTCCGACCGCGGCGAATCCATCGGCATTTTATGCTTGTGACACTCAGTGTTATTAGGGATATGAGTTAGTAGTTCCTACTGTACTTATGGACCAAGTGGTTCCATAAAAGTCTGCATCTTTAAAACAATGCCTCGGTACGCCGACCTCTTATAGAGTTCCCGAAAGGAAAAAGTAATAAGTATTTGGCGATTTTCCATTTGTGCATTTGCTGGACTATTTGAGATTCGAATAGAGTTATGAATTGAGAACTCATATTATTTCATGTTGGGCATCTTGTGCAAATGTCTAGAGAGCGAAGCATTTGATTCATGTCTGGGAGGCTGTTGCGAAAGGGGCAGGGATGATGTTGTAGAATCCTAAGACGAGGCCTTTGTGTCCGAGTTAAGGGACTCTTGGAAGTGAAGAGACATAAGGGATATTAAAAGTGATTTGTGTTATATGATGGGAAAGGTAGTTGGAGATGCAAAGTGTGATTATACAGAAAAGATAAATAATAAGAATTGATATTTGTCAAGATTTTGTTGACGTTCGCCTTAATTGTGGTTTCGGAGAAACTAGCGAACGTATAAAAGTAGAATGACTCAAGGGTTTGAGTGTTGAAATTTAATGGTCAATAAACTTGGTAAGGTGACGAGTCCATGATGTGACGTAATTAAAGAAATTAAAGAGTTGATAGTTTTGATTAGTCATTTAAATGCTTTAAGAGACATCCATTGAGACTACTGGCTCGGGCCACGCCTCGGTGTTGGCATTGTTGCCATCAGCTATTATTGGATTCTCATCGCCCAGCCACCCATGATTGGAGTCCTAGCAAGATTTAAATTGTTGGTGAGTCTAAGCGTGATTTAAATTATTGGTGACAACAGGTCGCTAGAACGTATATCGTAAAGGTATAAATTAAATCGTATCACCAAATGTCTTGGAGCTTAGGTCAACATTAAAGTGTGTTTTGCATCGGTTGGTCGAAGTATTTTTATTAGTACGCTTGTGGAGAGGCCTCCGGGTTGGCTGTATTAGAGATCGGTTTTTGGGATCGAGTGAGCTTTTCGAGTAGTAATTAAAGGTAATTGGTTTTGGAAATTATGAGAGATGTTGAAAGTTGCAGCAAGCCACTGAGACATGGAGCAAGAGTGCTTGGGGTACTAGAGATAGTGATAAGAGTCTTGAAAGACTTGGTGTTAGTGTGACGTAAGAATGAAGTTGGTGTACTAACGTCACTATTTCGACAACTAGAGACTTGTATGGCTGTACCTCATATGAGTACGTGTTTACCCTCCTTTGTAGGGTAGTGATAAATTGGAATCTAGGTAGCACATGCTGGCAATGCATAATTATTTTGTTGCAGCTGTACATTCTCACATTTCGAGAATGTAATGTGAGGATTCCATATTTTGGAGACGGAGATTAAGGATGCTTTGACAAGTTTTGTGCAAGATGTTGAGTAAGTGGTCTAGAAATTCAAGGGTAAGTCGGAAGTGAGATTATTGTGGTCGCCCCGACTTTTGAGATGGTTAGTGAATTTAGTAAATGTTGGTCGTAGGTGCTCGAATGCAGGCTGAGTTAGATGCAAAAGAATGGTGAAGTGGCAGCGGTGTAGTAAAGTCTGCTGATTCATTAAATAAGAGTGTGAGAATGTCTCTGGTTGCTCAAGCTTCGATTTGCAACCAAAGTTGTCGGTTGATGACACCTGGCTCTCAGTGGGGGATCAACTGAGCTTGTCGACGTGGGAATCTGATTACTCACTGACTGTTGTTTAGTCAATTATTGTAATCGAATGTATCCTTAGACGTGTCTGAGGGTTCATAAATTAAATCCACTAAAAAGTTGGGCAGTATCCTCAATTTTGATCTGTGGAGTGAGGATTAAGATCTGAGAGATCAAATTTTGGTGTTAAATTATCGAAATCTTGAGAGGATTGAAGAATTGTTGGCATTGCCGTAGTCATGGGTCATTGGCGTAGTGGCCCTACTAGTTATGAATTATGATCTAGCGGCAAATCTTGAGGCCACAAGTGTAGTGTGGTAACAAGAAAATCACAATGTGTGGTTTATGCAATTGTCAGCATTTCAGTGAGTATGATATGCGATGAAACTGAGGAAAAGGGTTTTATTGATGACTCAAAAAGTAATATAAGTCAGGTATGGTAAACGTTCGGAGCTTGGAGTCAGTTTTGTTTAGAAACTGTTCAGTTATGCGAGGTGACTAGGTGATTATCACATGCCAAGTGCGGTGATGATAATCTAGAAATGTTGTGTCTTGAAGACTTCGTTCATGATGATCAATGAGGATAATTTTGTGTGAAATTAAATTCAGGTACATTGATCAAGGGTTACGTTGGGTGTGCATTATTGGCATTAATTTTGCGTAGATGTTCGATCATATTAGATTTTTAAATTTGTCAGTTGTTACCAGAGGATTTGGTAATGAAGGCATTGGTGGAATAAAACATCCTTGATGAGCGGGTAAGGCTCTGGGATTCGCGTAATGGTAAAGTCTCTTCCAGATTATGATTCAAATAATGTATAATTGATGCACAGTTATAGTCAAAGTGCGGATTTTGCACTATACGTTATTCAAGGTCAGTATAAGAGATAAGGAGGTCGATGGCACCTCATCGGTGTATAGTATGTGTGGTATGTTGTTACCAGTAATATTTCATGCAGTAAAGTCCATGAAGCGATAAGTTGAGTTAGCGAATTGAATGATCGGCTGGTTGGTAAAAAGTCAAGATTTATGTTGTCAGAATAGCTATGTGAGCAATGCGTAGCCTGACAATTTGTCTTCATGCAAGGAGTACGAATTTTATATCTTGACATCTGGAGATTTGGGTCTCCTAGATTTAAAGGCTATGGTTGCGAATTTATGCTCGTATTCTTTTAAAATAAGTTATGTTTGTGAAGAACGTGATCGAGTTAACGACCAAATAAAGAAAGAGAATTACTCCTTAATAGGAGAAGTCAGCAGAATATTTAATGGAAAGCGTAAACCAGATCAAGCAATTATGGTCAAAAAGGGTTGCATGTCTAAGTTGGCCATATTTTCATTGTGGGCAAGTGTAAGATTTGGCTCGAGAGTCGTGACGTTGAAAAATGAGGGTTCAGTGTTGTTGAAATTGTTCCTCGGATGAGTTAGTCATTTGTACTTACACGGAAAGCTTGTATGTGTGTCTGCATAAGTTCCAGCTTCGAAGTCGGTAGTGTGGACCTTCTAGTGTTCAGATAATAGAAGATTAACGATGATATTTGGGTTTTCCTTTAAACAAGCTTTGATCACGGCAAGCCAGAGATTGGTGATCAGAATCACCAGTAGATCATTTGTGATGATGTCACACATGGTTGATAGAGGCAAGTCATTGTGTTGTTTGGCGAAACACGTAGAGATTGTGTTAAAACAAATAATGAAAGGTGGTTGGTTATTGCCTATAGCAACGGTTTGAGCAATTAAGAATTTCAAGGACGAAATTTTTTAAAGTGGGGAGATTGTAACGACCAGTATCTAAAAGTTACCTTTTACAGTGGTTTATGAGTTACCGAGAGCTTTTAACCGCAACCGATGAATTATTAAGTTACTGCTTCAGTTTATTTTCGAGTTTTTCTAAACTCTTCAAATTCCTGATTTAATGATTTGATGTTGTAGTGCATGTCGACACGAGTCTCCCATCATTTTCAAAATAATTTTCGGAGCTTCCGTTTATTTTCTGTGAATTTCTGAAGTGTATGGAAATTTTCCATTACTATTCTGATAAATAGTTTTTACCATTTAACCAATTACTTTTTATCTTATTTAAATCTGGGCCGTTAGGTCAATTAGAGATTTGATCTGGGTCGTCGATTTGTGTTTAAAAGGAGTAGAGATGGGTTGACTTTCGTCAAACCCCAACTCGGGACAAACCTGAGCCTCCCCCTCCACTCTCCCTGCCTCAACCCTTCTCAGGCGAGTTCTCCGCCGTCCTGCCACCCCACGCCGGCGCACCACCTCCAAAACGTTCCTCTAACTCTCCTCTACAAAGCCCAATAATTCAACCCTATATACTGCCATTGTTGATGGAGATCGAAGGAGGAGGGCAGCGGTTGTTCGTGGCCAAAAATCCGACGACACGGCGGCGAGTCGACAAATTAAAGGTATTTTCTTGCTCCTCTCCACCTCCTCTTCAATTCCTCATCTTTGTTTGTAAAATTCGAAGTTATAATTGAAAACCCCTATTCTGTCATTTCTGGGTTTCGAGCCCTAGCTTCTGGTGACGCGCCTTTGGACCTCTGGTGAGCTATTCGTGCCCAAGGGGTGATGGCAGCACGTGTTTGGGCTGCTAGAGGAGCAGAGCTGTTTTGTTGGACGAAACAGGAAAATTCAGTTGAGCTCGAATCGGGGTCGACCCTCTTCACTTTGACTCGAGAGGAAGAAGGTGGACTGAGGCTAAGGTAGACGTCTTAGAGCTACTGGTTCTTAAGTTGGAGCAGAAGGAGGCATTGAGAGCTTCGATTTTTGTTCGGTTCGTCAAATTAGAGAAATAGTGGGTAAGATTGGATCTCGTTGATGTTTCTGTGTGGTTGTTATTGGTGATGAATTTGTGACTGAATTGATTATTTTGTTTTGTGAATGTCGAGAAATTGGTAATGGAGCTATGGTGAAAACATGACAATTTTCTAGCAAGATTGTCAGAATCCAGTAGAATATTCTGGCAACTTGCCGAAATCCGGCGAAGTGCAGAATTTCTGGCTGAGAGCCGAAGAGGTAGAAATCGATTCTCTTATTAAGCTTTAAGTCGTAAGGGTTCTATTGAACCGTGAACTGGGTAATTACACAAAACTTGCTTTTAATAGGAAGCTTCCATTTTTGGAAGTTGACCGGTAAAAAGAAAAGTCAACCTTAGTTAATCGATAAAAATAGCCAATCCGATCTTTAAACGAGAATTTGGTCAACTTAGGAATCTTGGTCAAAAATCGAGTTGATCGTTGTAATTATTTAGATAATTTCATACCTGATATAACGACTCACAATCCGTAAATTGGTTAAGCAGTTGATTGGGTGTCTATAGTAATTTCACAAATTACTATGTGTTACCTAACGTCAAATGATTTAATAAGGAAAATACATGTATTAAGGTGGCGTATTCGGAAACTAAACTTCGAGTCGATAATCAGAAATAAGCGTAATGGTTGAAAAGTTGTTAAAATGAAGAAATTGGTCAACTCCTGGTCAAATAGGATTTCCTAGTCAAACTAGGAAAAGATCAAGTCAACAGTAGTAAGACTAATTTGTTGGATTATTTTTACAGTCTATTGTTGAACGTGAGACGGATTCGACCATGTGGATGCTTCGAGGTAGCGCTCGAGGGGTATTCCGAGCAATGAGGAGGTCGCATTAAGTACTGTGAGTGGATATTTTATTTGCTTATTTTATTATTTTCCCGAATTTATGCATGAGAATCTTTTTCATGATCCTTGCCATTGCTTTATTAATTATTTGCATTTGGCAATTTAGTTTTGGAGCATTTGCATATTTTGTTTTACGAGAGAGTGCACTAATGAAATCGCTAGCTAGCCCTGCGTACATGTCCGCTTTAACGGTGTGGTGCAGCCCCGTATCGTGTGCCCTTGCGCTCGCGCATGTGGAGTAGCCCGTTGTTTTAAATGTTTGTCGTTTTCGGGAGTATGGGTACGTACGCATCCATGTATGTCTGCTACGATGGTGTGGCCCGGCCCCATGTAGTGTGTCGTGATCGCGCTTCTCGCAAGCGGAGTAACCCAAAATGGACCGATCAATTCATGAGGGCAGTATGGGCATGGGTGTATAACTTTCGGAGTCTGCATGTTTTCAGATGATTTTTTTCATTGTGCCCCATTTCCGTCATGGTTTACTGGGATTTGTTTTATTGTAAAGATGCTTTGTGAATTTGGTTTCAGATTTTAAGTGGGAGAACATTTTCGGAAGTTTTAAAGATTAATTTATTTTTATCCACTCACTCTAACGTTTTATTTAAATGTTTCTCCCTTGGACCCTTCATTTGTAAATGCCCGGTCTGTAGAGTTCGTGTTGGCGTCAGAATATGGCGTGGCATAGTCACTTCCATCACCACCAGTTTTCACCAGTAGGTGGCTAGCATGCCTACTTTCTGTAGTTTATTCTATCATTTCTAGAAGAATGCTCTGATAACCATACGTTTTACTTTTTTGTGTGAGAATTTATTTTTAAGTTGTATCGGATTTATGTGACAGACTAATATGGTAAATTCTGAAAAATAGGAAGACATGCTTTTATCCGTTTGGTGGTTGGATTTGTGCGTTGGTAGGTTAAGGGTTGTCCATCTTTAGGAGAGGTTCGGTAAATCTTCTCTAGAGGTGGTTCCCGCAGGATCCACTCTGGATTTTAGGGCAAAATCGGGGTGGGTCTCGATACAACCAATTTCATAGCTCAGGAGAGGATCCTCTCCCTCAGATTTGACTTCATCATTGCAGTTGCTATTAGTGTGTGGGTCATCGACACTATTAGACTTTGATTTCTAATATAAAGTGGGACAATTACCACTCCACGCAAATTTATGCTAATAGCCACACTTCAATACATGGTCTTCAATTTTGAAGATTTTGAAAATATCGACATTCTGAAAAATGTATATTTTGACAGAAATTTTGAGGAAATATCGATTGCAATAAAAAAATTGACAAAAATTGACGAAAATTTGAAGAAAAACACGTAAATTTTAAATGAAAGTTAAGAGATATTTGTTTACTATATTATGTACTATATTCGAAAAATAAAACATTGAATAAATATTGATCTATAAGAAGTTGAATAAATATTGATCTATAGGAAGTTGTAGTAATTTAAAGTGAAAAAGTAAGTGTTGAACCGTTAATAATGCTTAAAGTTTACTTTAAATATTTTTTTATGGCTGGAAACCCAAAGCGAGATTAGGTCATCACGCCTTATATACATATGATACATTTCACATGAAATTAAATGAGTACTTTAAAACCATGTAGAAGACCTATGTGGTACAAAATTTTCTCTATATTCACCATCTCTCCGAGTGGAGCCTTCAGTGTATTGTGAAAAATAATAATTAAATGATACCACATATTTGTAGTTTTGAATGTATTGACTTATATGCTAACCATACGGGTCAAGGGGAACTGACTGTGGGTTTTCATACTGGGAGTTGTAGTAGGCATTGGACATGGCATGACATTGGCTATAACCATAATCATTGGAAGATTGTGCTTCAGACTATGAGTACGAGTTATCATTTGATTACACCCCATAAGGCATGAAATATGTTGGATAAGGCATTGTCAGATTTTCGTCATAAGGGTATATAGTGGATTATAAACTTTTGAGTAAAAAAAAGGGATAAAAGTAAGGGTATGAATTAAAGTAATTGTTTGAATTTTAACTCGTAGATTAGAAAATTTTGGGCAACAAAATTTTATAAAAATATGGAAATTTTTGGAAAATATCAAAAATTTCGAACGAGAAATGCTTGGAATGTGAAAGATGTTTCGAAAGTTAAAAAATAAAATTTTTGACGAAATTTTGCTGAAAATAATGATTTTTAAGACTTTACTTCAATAAATCAGAACAATTTAAAGTTAGTCTACGGTTCTCAAAAAACAAATTGAAGTAGGATTGGACACGGACAGAATGAGACAGTTTAGGCTAATCCCTTGTTCCATTCCTGCAAATGAAACATAGACTGCATGAGACGAGCCTTGCATTTTTAATATCCAATCCTGGTCAATCCCGGTTGGTATCAGGACGGGACCAATGAGTGAGACTGAAACACAAAAAACTAGCCCCACCAAAAAAAATCACGGCTTTTTCATAGTTTGTAAGCTGCAAATATAACCCTGCAACAAATCTCTACACCATTGTCTAGCTAATCACATTCATTGTCTAGCTAATCACATTCATTGTCTAGCTACTGTGGAAAACTCAAGCAATTTTTTTCCGTGCGGATTGTGCCCAAAAATATACGTCTGATAAGTTTTGAAAAAAGATCAGAGGGCGCTCGATGGGAAGAATATGCATGATAATCAGAAAGGGGAACATGAGCAAAATGCTTAAAACCACATTACTAGCTCATGAGCTGCATTATACATATAACTTGGTAGAAGACCCCATATCAAAATTTAACTGCAGTTGGCCAGAATTGCAGTTAACTTGAGTTTTATTACAAATTACATGAGCAATAGTATATATGCAATGTAAAGTGTTGGCCTATATACATGAGCAATCATCATGGACAAGCATTAAGCATGTTCTGTTGAAACTATTCAGGCTATGATAAACATGAACTTATAAACCCGTTTTCATTTCAATAACAATTACAATGTTCATGCCAAACTGTTCCGGCTCCATCTTCACAATTGAACTGTGGCTGATCTGATATCTTAGTAATAGTGGACTAATCATACATCGTTATTTTTATTGAAACATGATAAATTACTATCTATGCTTACCAAATTCATTGTCCATTAGTTTCCCATTGCCCAAGGGAAGTTACTTTAACTCAGCAACCAAACTTTAAATGTTTTCCCTTTCATATTAGGAACTGTCTCTGTCTCATTCTACCAAGTTGCATCAGGTATGTACTTTCCTAGTTTTTGATGATTTCCTAGTTCCAATAAGAATAGTTCTCTATAAAAGGGGATGCCCTAGGTCTAATTTTATACATCAATTAATCCAGATTCTTACTTAATCTGAAGAGCGGTGATGAAGTCTCTACTTTTACTACATCTTGTGCTCAGCTTACTACTAATAGGAGGGGTAGAGAGCATAAAACTACCCAACCTCTACGACCATAAATCTGAATCCTCCTTTGACTACAATGCCATAACCTGCAGAGCTCACAGTTTTTCCCTCACCGATTTTGGCGCAGTAGGAGACGGCAAGACATCAAACACAAAGACATTTCAAGCCGCAATCAACCACCTAAGCCAGTTCTCAACCCATGGCGGCGCTCAGCTTTACGTTCCACCTGGGAAGTACTTAACCGGCAGCTTCAGCCTCACCAGCCACTTCACTCTTTACCTCCATAAAGAAGCTATTCTCCTCGCTTCTCAAGACCTACAAGACTGGCCTGTCCTCAAACCACTCCCTTCTTACGGCAGAGGAAGGGACGCACCGGATGGACGCTATGCTAGTCTCTTATTCGGAACCAACCTCACCGACGTGGTCATCACCGGAGACAACGGCACCATCGACGGCCAAGGTGAGTTCTGGTGGAGCAAGTTCCATAGTAAGAAGTTACAGTATACACGCCCCTACCTCATTGAGCTCATGTTCTCCACCGACGTGCAAATATCGAATCTCACTCTTACAAACTCTCCATCATGGAATGTACATCCCATTTACAGCAGTAACATATTAGTGCAAGGTTTGACGATCTTAGCTCCGGTGAGCTCTCCCAACACAGATGGAGTTAACCCGGATTCATGTACAAATGTTAAGATAGAGGACTGCTACATTGTGTCCGGCGACGATTGCGTAGCGGTGAAGAGCGGTTGGGATCAGTACGGTGTGTCGTTTGGTATGCCAACCAAGCAACTAGTGATCAGAAGACTTACTTGTGTTTCTCCTTATAGTGCTGCCATTGCATTAGGGAGTGAGATGTCAGGAGGTATTGAAGATGTGAGGGCAGAAGACATCGTGGCCGTTGAAACGGAATCCGGGGTGAGGATCAAGACAGCTGTAGGGCGAGGAGGGTACGTGAGAGATGTGTACGTGAGAAGAATGGAAATGCACACCATGAAATGGGCGTTTAAAATGAGCGGCGATTATGGGTCACATCCTGATGAGGGTTATGAGAAGAATGCGTTTCCTGAGATCAAAGGGATTTACTATAGGGATATGGTGGCTGATAATGTGACGATGGTGGCGAAGCTCGAGGGCATTGAAGGACATCCGTTTACAGGGATTTGCATGTCGAATGTGACAGTTGGATTAGCTGCTAAGGCGAAGAAGCAGCCGTGGAGCTGTGCTGATATTGAGGGGGTTGCTAGTGGCGTGACGCCGACGCCGTGTGATTTGCTACAGGGTGATGTTGTTGATGGGGCGTGTGATTTTCCTGTGGATGTTATACCAATTGACACGGTGGAGATGCAAAGATGTAGTTTTGATAGTAAAATGGAGTCGCCTATTTCATCTCTTAGTCCTTTCAGGAGTCCTCCTGCACCTTCTGGCGAGGAACCTGCGAACAAGGATCCGGCTCCTATTTCATCTCCTAGTCCTTTCAGGAGTCCTCCTACCCCTTCTGGCGAGGAACCTGCGAACAAGGATCCGACTCCAAGTCCATCAGAACCACCATCAACAAGTGCCGCAGGGCCTGAGACACGCCATCACATTCATGGTCGAGGATCATCATCAAAAAGAAAGCCCAAGAAATCAAAGCCGAATCGGTCACCACCACCACCTTCTGATGTTGGAGCGCCTGCACCATTGCCTGAGACACGCCATCACATTCACAATCGAGGATCATCATCAAAAGGAAAGCCCAAGAAATCAAAGCCGAATAGGTCACCACCACCACCTCCTGATGTTGGAGCGCCTGCGCCATTGCCTATGCCATTGCATATTGAAAGCAATGCGCCATTGCCTCCTCCTAAGATTGATGCAAGCGGCGCTGCTAAGCTGGGTACTAATTGGATTGGGGTTGGCATCGGTTGCGTTCTTCTGGCTGTTATGTTGCCTAGTCTATCATAAAAATCATTAGTGTACTAGCAATTAAGTTTCATTTTATTTTTCCTTAATTATTTACTTAAGTACTTTTTAAACAGTTTTATGGAATAGAAAAAAGAGGTGCTAGCAATAGCTCCTGAAGTTCGTTTTATTTTTATTTTTTGTATTTTATTTTATTTTTTATTTTTTATTTTATTAATATTATATCAATATTATCATGATGAATGTTCTGCCTCATGAAACTCGATGGTAGATGTTTTTATTTTGACCATGTTTTTTCTTTAACAGTTTCTTGTTTTTACATGACTGTTTGACCAATCAACCAAATCAAAGGAGTATATTTGTATATGTGCTTTCTAGAACTTTTCGGTCACAAAGCAATTTGTCTCATTGATAAGCAGACAATGTGGAATATATGAGTTCAATTAAAATACAACTACAGTGTCAATGGTGGGTGACACTTTTGTTCTAAATATACACTTAAAATGTATTTGGCTGGAGAAGTCAGAGATTTGAATACGAATGCAATTCATGATTGTCCAAGGCTGGCAAAAGTGCGGTCATTGGTTACTTCTGATAGCGAAGGAGACAGGCTTTTTGACATTACAAAGGTAATGCCTTACTTAGTAGATCACTTATCTGTTGCTAACTTGCTATATAATGTAATGTTTTTTTGTGGAAATCTCTTTTATTGTGTACAATTATTTTTATAGTAATTCATGTGTTCTAATCTTCCCCCATTATGGACTCTTTTTAATAAAGAGAAATGTATACGGTAAAAGATTATTCTTTATTTGTTAGAAGTGAATCTAACTTTATGCTTGCTCTGTGGTCTTTTCAACAACTAAGAGACTTCCACTATACAAAGAAGAATACACCATGGGACGTGTAAATGGTTAATAGATCAATCAAAGAATATGTTTCATTTCTTAAGTTTAGCCAACTAAATGAATGATGAACCGTGCATAATGCTCTTTCATCCTTTATTACTCATTAGGATAGAAGTCATGACCTTATGCCTTTATTATCTCTGTTAGAGGGTGCTGTGCTGATATCTCTCTACCAGACAAGAGCAATTGGTTGTGGAGCCTTCAGTTCTCTTGTGAGATGCTCGCAAGAAATTCCTGGACAACCCTATTTCCTCAATTCACTCCCTCTTCTTTCATATGAAGAGCTAGAGTTTGTCCTGATATAGGGTGTTAGCTTGGGTTATTTCTGAGGTAAAGGACATCCAATTGACATTTGTTGAAACGAGTTTCTAGGGAGTCCAATCTGAGTTGAGTGGATTGTGTAGCCTCCTAGTTTGAGAAATACAAGAATATTTGTATAATGGTGGAGAGAAATAAGAGAATTTTTGCTGGAGCTTTTGGGAGAGAGTTTACCTTGAGCCACAGTTCCGTCAGGATTCAGAATTAGTTTATCCATACCAATCGAAGTCATTGAAATGCTTCTGTGGCTTATCCTACAAATTGTGTAATGTTTGTTTGATGTTATCTTGAATTGCGTCCTAGAACATCTAGCTGCACATTCAATAGACATCTCCTTCTTGATGTTCTTTGTTTAATTGTTAAGAAAAGTTTATTTCTTATATGTATAGAAAAAAAGATTGGATTGACTTCAGTGCAATAAACCTATTTTAGATTTGCAGTTTATCTACTATTGGTTGTGAATATATGGCTTTGCGGTCAATTGGTTCTCTCCCTTTTATGGATTTGAGTTTTCCTAATAGAATTCACAAGCCGTCTAAAATTGAGTTTTCCTACATGCTCCAGGAAAAAAGGATATTTACAAGGATTATACATCATTTACGGATTTTGGTAACTACAAGACGTACATGTAACTCATGAAAGTACTCACGTATTACGTAAACTTCTAGTGCCCAACTAAACTCAAGGAATTAAGTAATCAGAGTGCCTCCAAGGTTAGGGTTCTTTAATATAAACAATTTTCGTTCTCTTCTATTCAAAAGTCCAGGAAATAGTGAAAGCTTCTTTGTCTGTTCTTTTCTGAGATCATGCGTTTCTCTTTACTTCAAGTAGATCCTTGTATACTGTAACGTTATATATTTTCATACTGATCTAAATATTTTCTCCGGAAATTATGGCATACAACACTTTTGCACTCCATGATACTTCAGCAAGGTTTTGTAGAGGAACTGAAATATCTTCTGTGTTTTCCATCAAAAGCACCCTGCACTCTGCAAGAGACCATAGATCAAATATAGTACGTTCACTTAATGAGTTGGAACTCAGATGCTTAAATTTGCTATTAAAATCTATTTCTCTAATGTAATCGTTTTAAGGAAATTAAGTTCATCTTACATTCAGGGGCTTACCAGAGATTTTGGTGAAGTTGAGCAGAGACATTGAAGCAAGAATTTTTTGCTCAACGTGCTCATTGTTCTTCAGGGTTTCTTTCAGTGGAGGAACGAGAGATGACAAGGCTGAGAGCTGAAACTCAGAACCAGCTAGTGAAGAAAGTGCTCGGCTCAACCATTCTGCAGTGATTAAGCACATCCTAACCAAATCTCAATGTTCTGACCCTAAAACTTCATAAGGATTTCTAAAATTGATTTTTTGTCATATCCAAGCAGTGTGATTGTCATATACCTCAACCAATATTCAGTCAAATTATCTTCATCATCCTGTATCATCAAACTAGTAATTAGAATCTAATCAAATTCGTAGTCACAGAAATTAATTAAAACTTAAGGTTCTTAACTTCTTATCACTTTAGAAAAAAGTAAAATAGCATCCTCAAAGTTTTAGAGAAGGCATATATATTTAATTCATATTCCAATAAGAAAAATGTGCAGAATTTAGATTATAGACACTAGTTCTTAACAAAACAAACTCAACTGAACTAACTTTCAGCCTCATTCTTTTAACCAAATAGAAGAAGAGGGGCAAATATAAACTTGAGAAAACCTAATCACAATGCTAAAAATGAAGAATATCCTGCTAAAAAAACTTACTAACACTTGACCTTTATCCTGAGACCCTAGATCAATGATATGGATAGAGGTATGATATTCACTTGAAGTATAAAAATCTATTGAAGCATCAAAATCTGTAGAAGCTGACAGAGGAAATAGAGAATATGGGATGTACCACTGGATTTGTGTCACTAACTAGTGAACCATCTTCTTCATTTTCAACTGAATTCACTTCACCATTACCATTAGGATCCTCTTCCTTTCTTATCCACTTTTCTGACAACAATTTTTAAGAGATAGAGAAATGCATTCCCAAGATATGAAGTGCTTTGCAGCAATTCTCTCGAACATTCACATCAGTTAAGCTGCAATCAAGACTTTCTGCAATGGCATCAACTACTCCGATCTATATATACCATACTCTTGAGGTTCAGTTGATACCTGTAACATTTGGTTGTCTTAGTAACATGCCCCTTATCATGCATAAAGGAGTTGGAAACATTATGATTCGAATGACCAGAAATAAACGTCATATGGTTTCATTAGAATTGTGTGATGAAAATATGAATGAATTGGGCACCTGATGCCAGTTCAAGATTATGATTTTGCAACTAGTATATGCTAGAAAAATTATTGCTAAGCAGATCTAACAAATGATATGATTTAAAGTAACATAACATCTCTGTTATTATATAATCAAAATAGAACATATATATGACAGTATTAGATGCTCAACAGAACGACTCAAGAAAATAAATTAAAAGTGATATAATAAGGGATGAAGGGATTCATATCAAGACCTAGAATCAGTTGTCATCCGCAGTGTTAAGCATGAATGACATCTATTCCTATATTTAATATCATAAAAATACAACTCATATGAGTGATTAAGATTTTCAGAAAAATTTCCTTTCATAAAAACTGGGTCAGGGTTTGTAGGTGGCACTGCTGATGCAAAGATAGAGTGCAATAAAATGGCATACTATCTAAATATATGGAGGAACTAAGGATAAAAAAAGTTTCAGAAAATTTCTGTATACCAGAATATCTAGTACAACAGAAGCACAGCAGCCAGGGGTCTTTGGTTGGGTAAAGAACTCTGGAGATGCTCAAGAAAAAATGGCCATTATATTCACCCCTCCTTCATTCTGCAAGCCAGTGAGAAATACTGCAACATCTTTCTTCCTGCAACTAAGTAAAAAACATGGTTAAGTAGTGAAATTGCTTCAATAACAACAAAAAAACCAATGAAAATTAATTGGTTTGACAGTAAATTTAATCCTTGCAGTTCCATTATTGGATACTTTCTTATATCTTTCACATTCAAAACAAGAAGAATAAAGGCAACAGGTTTGTTGTTTCCACTGAACCATAAAACAGCATTTTTTTGGCGTTTCAAAAATGAAGGATGGAAACAAAGGAGAAAATGACTTGATTCATCATCATCATTCACATTTTGTTACCTAAAGTCAGTATATCCCACCTCTTAAAGCAAATGAGTTCTGTCATCAACAGTACTGCATTTGTTCTTATGTTAACCTCTTTTCCCTGAAGTAGCTCCACCAGGCACCGTTTGTTGATGCTGCTGGCTATTAGACTCCTACAATCTGGATCTGCTTTTATACAACAGGAAAACAGTTCTGCTACACGTGATTTTCCTTCCTCCCTTCCTATTTCAAACCTTTGAAGAAGAAACTGCAAGAATCCAAGAGAGATGAGGTGTCTGGCATTTTCTGTTCTTTCCTTTTCGCTGAAACCAGTGAGAAGCTTCTCCAGGACTAAAATAAGTGTTTCATCATGATGCTTGGATCCAACTAGCTCATGAGCAAAATGCTTAAAACCACATTACTAGCTCATGAGCTGCATTATACATATAAATTTTTGGAAGACCCCATATCAAAATTTAACTACAGTTGGCTAGAATTGCAGTTAACTTGAGTTTTATTACAAATTACATGAGCAATAGTATATATGATGTGTAAAGTGTTGGCCTATATACATGAGCAATCATCATGGACAAGCATTAAGCATGTTCTGTTGAAACTATTCAGGCTATGATAAACATGAACTTATAAACCCGTTTTCATTTCAATAACAATTACAATGTTCATGCCAAACTGTTCCGGCTCCATCTTCACAATTGAACTGTGGCTGATCTGATATCTTAGTAATAGTGGACTAATCATACATCACTATTTTTATTGAAACAGGATAAATTACTATCTATGCTTACCAAATTCATTGTCCATTAGTTTCTCATTGCCCAAGGGAAGTTACTTTAACTCAGCAACCAAACTTTAAATGTTTTCCCTTTCATATTAGGAACTGCCTCATTCTACCAAGTTGCATCAGGTATGTACTTTCCTAGTTTTTGATGATTTCCTAGTTCTAATAAGAATAGTTCTCTATAAAAGGGGATGCCCTAGGCCTAATTTAGTACATCAATCAATCAATTAATCCGGATTCTTACTTAATCTGAAGAGCGGTGATGAAGTCTCTACTTTTACTACATCTTGTGCTCAGCTTACTACTAATAGGAGGGGTAGAGAGCATAAAACTACCCAACCTCTACGACCAGAAATCTGAATCCTCCTTTGACTACAATGCCATAACCTGCAGAGCTCACAGTTTTTCCCTCACCGATTTTGGCGCAGTAGGAGACGGCAAGACATCAAACACAAAGACATTTCAAGCCGCAATCAACCACCTAAGCCAGTTCTCAACCCATGGCGGCGCTCAGCTTTACGTTCCACCTGGGAAGTACTTAACCGGCAGCTTCAACCTCACCAGCCACTTCACTCTTTACCTCCATAAAGAAGCTATTCTCCTCGCTTCTCAAGACCTACAAGACTGGCCTGTCCTCAAACCACTCCCTTCTTACGGTAGAGGAAGGGACGCACCGGATGGACGCTATGCTAGTCTCTTATTCGGAACCAACCTCACCGACGTGGTCATCACCGGAGACAACGGCACCATCGACGGCCAAGGTGAGTTTTGGTGGAGCAAGTTCCATAGTAAGAAGTTACAGTATACACGCCCCTACCTCATTGAGCTCATGTTCTCCACCGACGTGCAAATATCGAATCTCACTCTTACAAACTCTCCATCATGGAATGTACATCCCATTTACAGCAGTAATATAATAGTGCAAGGTTTGACGATCTTAGCTCCGGTGAGCTCTCCCAACACAGATGGAGTTAACCCGGATTCATGTACAAATGTTAAGATAGAGGACTGCTACATTGTGTCCGGCGACGACTGCGTAGCGGTGAAGAGCGGTTGGGATCAGTACGGTGTGTCGTTTGGTATGCCAACCAAGCAACTAGTGATCAGAAGACTTACTTGTGTTTCTCCTTATAGTGCTGCCATTGCATTAGGGAGTGAGATGTCAGGAGGTATTGAAGATGTGAGGGCAGAAGACATCGTGGCCGTTGAAACGGAATCCGGGGTGAGGATCAAGACAGCTGTAGGGCGAGGAGGGTACGTGAGAGATGTGTACGCGAGAAGAATGGAAATGCACACCATGAAATGGGCGTTTAAAATGAGCGGCGATTATGGGTCACATCCTGATGAGGGTTATGACAAGAATGCGTTTCCTGAGATCAAAGGGATTTACTATAGGGATATGGTGGCTGATAATGTGACGATGGTGGCGAAGCTCGAGGGCATTGAAGGACATCCGTTTACAGGGATTTGCATGTCGAATGTGACAGTTGGATTAGCTGCTAAGGCGAAGAAGCAGCCGTGGAGCTGTGCTGATATTGAGGGGGTTGCTAGTGGCGTGACGCCGACGCCGTGTGATTTGCTACAGGGTGATGTTGTTGATGGGGCGTGTGATTTTCCTGTGGATGTTGTACCAATTGACACGGTGGAGATGCAAAGATGTAGTTTTGATAGTAAAATGGAGTCGCCTATTTCATCTCCTAGTCCTTTCAGGAGTCCTCCTGCCCCTTCTGGCGAGGAACCTGCGAACAAGGATCCGGCTCCTATTTCATCTCCTAGTCCTTTCAGGAGTCCTCCTACCCCTTCTGGCGAGGAACCTGCGAACAAGGATCCGGCTCCAAGTCCATCAGAACCACCATCAACAAGTGCCGCAGGGCCTGAGACACGCCATCACATTCATGGTCGAGGATCATCATCAAAAAGAAAGCCCAAGAAATCAAAGCCGAATCGGTCACCACCACCACCTTCTGATGTTGGAGCGCCTGCACCATTGCCTGAGACACGCCATCACATTCACAATCGAGGATCATCATCAAAAGGAAAGCCCAAGAAATCAAAGCCGAATCGGTCACCACCACCACCTCCTGATGTTGGAGCGCCTGCGCCATTGCCTATGCCATTGCATATTGAAAGCAATGCGCCATTGCCTCCTCCTAAGAATGATGCAAGCGGCGCTGCTAAGCTCGGTACTAATTGGATTGGGGTGGGCATCGGTTGCGTTCTTCTGGTTGTTATGTTGCCTAGTCTATCATAAAAATCATTAGTATACTAGCAATCAAGTTTCATTTTATTTTTTCTTAATTATTTACTTAAGTACTTTTTAAACAGTTTTATGGAATAGAAAAAAGAGGTGCTAGCAATAGCTCCTGAAGTTCGTTTTATTTTTATTTTTTGTATTTTATTTCATTTTTTTATTTTATTAATATTATATCAATATTATCATGATGAATGTTCTGTCTCATGAAAGCTTCTTTGTCTGTTCTTTTCTGAGATCATGCGCCTCTCTTTACTTCAAGTATATCCTTGTATACTGTAACGTTATATATTTTCATACTGGTCTAAATATTTTCTACAGAAATTATGGCATACAACACTTTTGCACTCCATGATACTTCAGCAAGGTTTTGTAGAGGAACTGAAATATCATCTGTGCTTTCCATCAAAAGCACCCTGCACTCTGCAAGAGACCATAGATCAAATATAGTACATTCACTTAATGAGTTGGAACTCAGACTCTTAAATTTGCTATTACAGTCTATTTCTCTAATGTAATCGTTTTAAGGAAATTAAGTTCATCTTACATTCAGGGGCTTACCAGAGATTTTGGTGAAGTTGAGCAGAGACATTGAAGCAAGAATTTTTTGCTCAACGTGCTCATTGTTCTTCAGGGTTTCCTTCAGTGGAGGAACGAGAGATGACAACTCTGGAGATGCTCAAGAAAAATGGCCATTATATTCACCCCCTCCTTCATTCTGCAAGCCAGTGAGAAATACTGCAACATCTTTCTTCCTGCAACTAAGTAAAAAACATGGTTAAGTAGTGAAATTGCTTCAATAACTACAAAAAAACCAATGAAAATTAATTGGTTTGACAGTAAATTCAATCCTTGCAGTTCCATTATTGGATACTTTCTTATATCTTTCATATCAAATCAAGAAGAATAAAGGCAACAGGTTTGTTGTTTCCACTGAACCATAAAACAACATTTTTTTTGGCGTTTCAAAAATGAAGGACGGAAACAAAGGAGAAAATGACTTGATTCATCATCATCATTCACATTTTGTTACCCAATAGTCAGTATATCCCACCTCTTAAAGCAAATGAGTTCTGTCATCAACAGTACTGCATTTGTTCTTATGTTAACCTCCTTTCCCTGAAGTAGCTCCACCAGGCACCGTTTGTTGATGCTGCTGGCTATTAGACTCCTACAATCTGGATCTGCTTTTATACAACAGGAAAACAGTTCTGCTACACGGGATTTTTCTTCCTCCTTTCCTATTTCAAACCTTTGAAGAAGAAACTGCAAGCATCCAAGAGAGATAAGGTGTCTGGCATTTTCTGTTCTTTCCTTTTCGCTGAAACAAGTGAGAAGCTTCTCAAGGACAAAAATAATTGTTTCAGCATGATGCTTGGATCCAACTCTCCCTGAGGTCCCAACTACATGAGAGGCATAAGCAAAGAGTTGCCTAGAATGTTCAGAGAGAGAGACAAGATTAAATACCATACACTGGACAATGATATCGTACAAAGTTCAAGAATCTAGAGAGAATTCAGTACATTTATGATAGAACTGATAACTGATGCTTGACTAGAATTCGAAAATGTGGAGACTGATTTTGTAACCCCTTTCTGAGTAAACTCCATTTTTTCAGGAGCTGATTGATGTGGCATCTTGGTGCTTTCTGTATTTTCTTTAGAAATGTTACCAAATTGGTCATTGATGTTGTTGTAACGGATGGAAGAAAGAACACACAGATATACGTGGTTCACTAACAATATGTTAGCTACGTCCACGGCAGAGGGAGAACAGTTTTATTGATTGAGGAAGAACCCAGAATACAGAGTGCGGAACACAGAGATTACAAATAGTGCGGCGCTCAATAACCCAGCACTAAATACAATTAGGTTTAGGACGTTTATATACTAAACGTCCGCGAACGAAACTGTCCCGCGAGCGACAGTCGCGCGAGCGACTGATGCGCGCGCGACTGATGTTCGCGCGAACGACTGATGTTCGCGCGAACGACTGATGTTCGCGCGAACGACTGATGTTCGCGCTAACGACTGATGTTCGCGCGAACGACTGATGCTCGCGCGAATGACTGATGTTCGCGCGAATGACTGATGCTCGCGCGAATGACTGATCCCCGACTGGCTGGTACCTTCCGGATGACTGGTTCAAGGCATATATTAACAAATCTCCACCTTGACTTGAATCCTCTCACAAATCTCCACCTGAAGTACCAGATGCACCATAATAGTGTCAGATGTACAAATAACTCCTCTGCCTCAGATGCTACACAGATGTACCAGATGCACCACAGTAGTGCCAGATGTACCAGATGGCTCCTCAGCCTCAGATGTTACACAGATGTACCAAATGCACCACAGTAGTGCCAGATGTACCAGATGGCTCCTCAGCCTCAGATGTTACCCCCAAAAGGCAACTAACAGCTTGTAACATTTAGCAAGTCCAAACAATGTTGGAACTTGCTGTGCGGAACCGGCTTGGTGAACATATCAGCGGGATTATCAGCAGTACCCACTTTCTTCACCTTAATTCTGCTCTCACTTCTCAGAAAATGATACCTGACATCAATGTGCTTAGTCCTCTCATGATGGACCTGATCCTTTGCTAAACATATTGCACTCAAACTGTCACAATATACTATAGCCTGATCATGATGCAAACCAAGACTGCTGACCAGTCCCTTCAACCATATTCCTTCCTTTGCAGCTGCTGTCAAAGCTATGTACTCTGCTTCAGTAGTAGACAAAGTCACTGTAGGCTGCAGAGTAGCTTTCCAACTAACAACAGAGCCACCAAGGGTAAATACGTAACCGGTCATAGATCTCCTAGTGTCAACATCTCCAGCATAATCGCTATCTGAATAGCCTGTTACTAAGCATTTTGTATCACCTCCATAAATGAGACCAACATCAGACGTACCTTTGAGGTACCGGAAGATTCTCTTCACAGCTTGCCAATGCTCCTTTCCGGGATCACCCATAAATCTGCTGACAACACTAACAGCATGTGCAAGATCAGGCCTAGTGCAGACCATAGCATACATCAAGCTTCCTACTGCACTGGCATAGGGAACTCGAGACATGTATTCCTTCTCCTCAGCAGATTTAGGTGCAAACGCAGCAGACAGATGAATATTTGCAGCACTTGGAGTATCTATAGATTTTGATGTAGACATACCAAACCTGGATAGAATTTTCTGGATGTAACCTTTCTGTGATAAGAAAAGCTTCTTCTGACTTCTATCCCTGTAAATCTCCATTCCCAAAATCTTCCGAGCTGCTCCCAAATCCTTCATCTCAAACTCTGCACTGAGGAGACCCTTCAACTTCTGTATCTCAGACTTGTTTTCTGCAGCTATCAACATATCATCTACATACAGGACCAGATAAATGAGAGACCCATTTGTGACCTTGTTGTAGTAGACACAACAATCATACGGACTCCTGATGTAGCCTATCTCTATCATATAGCTATCAAACCTCTTGTACCACTGTCTGGGAGACTGCTTTAGTCCATACAAGGACTTCTTCAACTTGCAAACATAGTCTTTTTTTCCAGGAACTTGGAAACCATCTGGCTGAGTCATGTATACCTCTTCTTCCAACTCTCCATGTAGAAAAGCTGTCTTCACATCTAGTTGTTCAAGCTCCAGATTCTGATGTGCTACTATGGCTAGTAGCACCCTGATAGAGGTATGTCTGACCACTGGCGAGAAAATTTCATTGTAGTCTACTCCCTCTTTCTGATGGAACCCTCTTGCAACTACTCTAGCTTTATACTTAATGCCCTCAGCAGGTGACATCCCTTCTTTCTTCTTGAAGACCCATTTACAAGTAATGATCTTTCTCCCCTGACCAGGTCGTTTGGTCAATTCCCATGTCTGATTTCTCTGAAGTGATTTCATCTCATCTCCCATTGCAGCAAGCCATTGGATTGACTTTGGACATGTAACTGCTTCCTTATAGGTGGATGGCTCATGAGGATCCACCTCTTCAGCAACCTGTAGTGCATAAGCCACCATGTCCTCAAACCCATACCTAGTGGGAGCTTTCCCAAAATTTGCTCTCCTAGGTCGCTCATGATTCAGAATATGCTGATTAACTACCGTTGGTTCTGCTCCTGAATGTAAGTGTTGATCTTCCTGTTGTGGTTCAAACTCATCTCCAGTGACTTGTTGCTCCACCTGTCTCTCAACACTACAATTTTCTGATACTACAGTAGACTTCACAGTAGGGTTAAACATAGAATTTTCATCAAATACTACGTTTCTACTAAGTATAACCCTCCTTTCAGATGGAGACCAGATTCTGAAACCTTTAACCCCATCCCCATAGCCTACAAACACTCCCTTTTTAGCTCTTGGTTCTAACTTACCCTCACTTACATGATAATAAGCAGTACACCCAAAAACCCTCAGATTGGAGTAATCAGCAGACTTACCAGACCACATCTCATAAGGTGTTTTGAGATGTATACCTGTGTGAGGTCCACGATTTATCAGATAACAAGCAGTACTCACCGCTTCTGCCCAGAACCTTCTTTCTAATCCAGCATTAGAGAGCATGCACCTAGCTCTCTCCAGAAGTGTCTGATTCATACGTTCTGCTACACCATTTTGCTGTGGTGTATCCCGGACTGTATGATGCCTTGCAATGCCTTCAGATTTGCAGAGCTCATCAAATTCAGCAGAACAGAATTCCAGACCATTATCAGTTCGCAGCCTCTTGATCTTCTTCCCTGTTTGATTTTCCACTAATGCCTTCCACTGCTTGAAGTTCTTGAAAGCGTCACTTTTATGCTTCATCACGAACACCCAAGTCATTCTTGAGTAGTCATCAATCATAGACACAAAATATCTGTGACCTCCCAAAGAATCAACACGAGAAGGACCCCAACAATCAGAATGGATATAATCAAGCGTGCCTTTAGTTCTATGAACTGCTTTAGGAAACTTTCTGCGATGTAGCTTCCCAAAGATACAGTGTTCACAGAAATCAAGATCCTTGACCTTGTGGCCACCCAGAAGATCATCTTTTGACAGAATTTGCATCCCCCTTTCACTCATATGACCGAGCCTCATGTGCCATAGCTTGGTCATATCATCCTTGTGAAACTCCGATGATGCAACAGCAGCAGAACATGAAAGCGTAGAGCCTTGCAGAAAATACAAAGTACCCCGCTTGACACCTTTCAGGACTACATTAGAACCCTTGTAGACATTTATGACTCCACGTGAGCCTTTATAACTGAACCCTTTGCTGTCTAGTAGACCCAAGGAAATCAGATTCTTCGTCATGCGTGGAGCATGCCTAACCTCATTCAATGTACAGAATTTACCATCATGTGTCCGTATTTTTATTGAGCCTATTCCAACCACCTTGCATGAATGACTGTCAGCCATAGAAATATTGCCTCCATCAATCTGCTCATAGGTTGAAAACCACTCTCTACGTGGACATATATGATAAGACGCCCAGTATCTAAGATCCACACATCCCTGTGATGTGTATGTGCATCTGCAACCAAAGCCAAATCCTCTTCAGAATTGGTGTCAACTTCTGCTATAACAGCAGTACCTGATGCTTTCTCATGCTGCTGCTTCTTCTTTGGACATTCGTTTTTCCAATGTCCCTTTTCTTTACAGTAGTTACAGACATCATTGGATTTGGAACTCTTTGAAACTGGTTTCTTGAATTTCTTCTTCCCCGAGCTTCCCTGTCCCATCCTTCCACTGGCTACCAACCCAGCAGCCTGACTGTCTGAACTTGTACCGGTGGCCTTATGACGCATCTCTCTAGTATGAAGAGATGATCTGACCTCCTCCAGAGTTACAGTATCTCTCCCACCAATAAAAGAATCCACAAAATTCTCATACGACAAAGGTAGAGAGACCAGCAGAATTAAGGCAGCATCTTCATCATCAACCTTAACATCAATATTACGCAACTCTAATAGAATTGTGTTTAACTGATCTAAGTGATCTCTTAGAGTCGTGCCTTCTTCCATTCGCAGACTGAACAGACGTCGCTTTAGAAGCAACTTGTTGGTTAAAGACTTCGTCATGTATAGACTCTCAAGCTTCAACCACAGACCAGCCGCAGTTTCCTCTTCTGCGACCTCGGTGATAATATCATCTGCAAGACACAACAAGATTGTCGAGTGTGCCTTCTCCTCCAGACTGGCCATCTCAGCGATTTCTGAATCCCCCGGTTTCTTCACCAGCGGTGCCCACATCCCTTGTTGTTTTAACAAGGCTCGCATCTTGATCTGCCATAAACTGAAACTGTTTCTCCCCGTGAATTTATCAATCTTCACGTTTAACCCAGACATCTTTCTTCCCAGAATTCGAACCCCTCCTGGGCTCTGATACCAGTTTGTTGTAACGGATGGAAGAAAGAACACACAGATATACGTGGTTCACTAACAATATGTTAGCTACGTCCACGGCAGAGGGAGAACAGTTTTATTGATTGAGGAAGAACCCAGAATACAGAGTGCGGAACACAGAGATTACAGAGAGTGCGGCGCTCAATAACCCAGCACTAAATACAATTAGGCAGCGAGATCCCCGACTGGCTGGTACCTTCCGGATGACTGGTTCAAGGCATATATTAACAGATGTCACTTTCTGGTGGATCACTATCTCCAGAAAAACTCCACTGTTGCTCAGGTTCCATAGAGAGTCCATCTCCCTATAAAAACGCAACAAAGCATGAGCCAATATGTTTGGTGTAGTCGGACCATCAAGATACTCTTCTACAGGATTAGTCTTATATTTATGTACCACACATATAGCCAGAGTTTCATAAGCAGTTGTCAATCGTTACCAAGAATCAAGTTGGATTTCAGCAGAATATATATTCACGGTATATGTGGAATACATGCTAAAAAACATGTATGGTACACTGCTAACATAGAATAGGCGACCACCGTATGATATGGAGCCTTGTTGGATGCAATTATTAAAAAAAGGAAGTAATTTAGAGAGAGAAAAAGAAACAGTGCTTACAGCAAGGGATTCATTTTCTAGTGCACTCTTACTGGGATCTTCTTCAATGTCACGGAACCCATATTGAGCTGCTTCACCAGAGTATGGTCTTTCTTGTACAACAACAGCTGAACCATCAGGAGTTCTCATAAAATCTTTTAGCTTTCAATCTGTCCATCATCTTCAACTTCATATACTTCTGTTTTACTTGCGCAGCCAAACACTGAATCATACAGTTTTTTGCTGACCATTGATTGCGGACCAGCTGGACTAGTCATCTCCGAAGAATAACCATGAGAAATTCCCTGCTGAACTTGCCAAAGAGATACTGAAGGGATAGGAATTGAAGGAATGCAAGGAGATTCAATTCCTTCTGTAAGCCAATCCTTGTAGTAAGTCCCAGAGTCTAAAATATCATTGTACACCTTTCCTAAAAGCTCCAGTTTCCTTGGCCCATTCTGTGCATCTGCCACAGAATCAGCTTCCTGATCATACCACACCTTTAAGTGTGAAAGATGTGGAAGAAATAGATAGTCCCACAGTTCAGGCAACAATATAGTTCTTAAAGTAGGATTGGACACGGACAGAATGAGACAGTTTAGGATAATCCCTTGTTCCATTCCTACATTTTTAATATCCAATCCTGGTCAATCCCGATCCCGGTTGGTATCAGGACGGGACCAATGAGTGAGACTGAAACACCAAAAAACTAGCCCCACCAAAAAAATCACAGCTTTTTCATAGTTTGTAAGCTGCAAATATAACCCTGCAACAAATCTCTACAACATTGTCTAGCTAATCACATTCATTGTCTTACTGTGGAAAACTAAAGCAATTTTTTCCGTGCGGATTGTGCCCAAAAATATACGTCTGATAAGTTTAGAAAAAAAGATCAGAGGGCGCTCGATGGGAACATGCATGACAATCAGAAAGGGGAACATGAGCAAAATGCTTAAAACCACATTACTAGCTCATGAGCTGCATTATACATATAAATTGGTAGAAGACCCCATATCAAAATTTAACTACAGTTGGCTAGAATTGCAGTTAACTTGAGTTTTATTACAAATTACATGAGCAATAGTATATATGCTGTGTAAAGTGTTGGCCTATATACATGAGCAATCATCATGGACAAGCATTAAGCATGTTCTGTTGAAACTATTCAGGCTACGATAAACATGAACTTATAAACCCGTTTTCATTTCAATAACAATTACAATGTTCATGCCAAACTGTTCCGGCTCCATCTTCACAATTGAACTGTGGCTGATCTGATATCTTAGTAATAGTGGACTAATCATACATCGCTATTTTTATTGAAACAGGATAAATTACTATCTATGCTTACCAAATTCATTGTCCATTAGTTTCCCATTGCCCAAGGGAAGTTACTTTAACTCAGCAACCAAACTTTAAATGTTTTCCCTTTCATATTAGGAACTGTCTCTGTCTCATTCTACCAAGTTGCATCAGGTATGTACTTTCCTAGTTTTTGATGATTTCCTAGTTCCAATAAGAATAGTTCTCTATAAAAGGGGATGCCCTAGCCCTAATTTAGTACATCAATCAATCAATTAATCCGGATTCTTACTTAATCTGAAGAGCGGTGATGAAGTCTCTACTTTTACTACATCTTGTGCTCAGCTTACTACTAATAGGAGGGGTAGAGAGCATAAAACTACCCAACCTCTACGACCAGAAATCTGAATCCTCCTTTGACTACAATGCCATAACCTGCAGAGCTCATAGTTTTTCCCTCACCGATTTTGGCGCAGTAGGAGACGGCAAGACATCAAACACAAAGACATTTCAAGCCGCAATCAACCACCTAAGCCAGTTCTCAACCCATGGCGGCGCTCAGCTTTACGTTCCACCTGGGAAGTACTTAACCGGCAGCTTCAACCTCACCAGCCACTTCACTCTTTACCTCCATAAAGAAGCTATTCTCCTCGCTTCTCAAGACCTACAAGACTGGCCTGTCCTCAAACCACTCCCTTCTTACGGCAGAGGAAGGGACGCACCGGATGGACGCTATGCTAGTCTCTTATTCGGAACCAACCTCACCGACGTGGTCATCACCGGAGACAACGGCACCATCGACGGCCAAGGTGAGTTTTGGTGGAGCAAGTTCCATAGTAAGAAGTTACAGTATACACGCCCCTACCTCATTGAGCTCATGTTCTCCACCGACGTGCAAATATCGAATCTCACTCTTACAAACTCTCCATCATGGAATGTACATCCCATTTACAGCAGTAATATAATAGTGCAAGGTTTGACGATCTTAGCTCCGGTGAGCTCTCCCAACACAGATGGAGTTAACCCGGATTCATGTACAAATGTTAAGATAGAGGACTGCTACATTGTGTCCGGCGACGACTGCGTAGCGGTGAAGAGCGGTTGGGATCAGTACGGTGTGTCGTTTGGTATGCCAACCAAGCAACTAGTGATCAGAAGACTTACTTGTGTTTCTCCTTATAGTGCTGCCATTGCATTAGGGAGTGAGATGTCAGGAGGTATTGAAGATGTGAGGGCAGAAGACATCGTGGCCGTTGAAACGGAATCCGGGGTGAGGATCAAGACAGCTGTAGGGCGAGGAGGGTACGTGAGAGATGTGTACGCGAGAAGAATGGAAATGCACACCATGAAATGGGCGTTTAAAATGAGCGGCGATTATGGGTCACATCCTGATGAGGGTTATGACAAGAATGCGTTTCCTGAGATCAAAGGGATTTACTATAGGGATATGGTGGCTGATAATGTGACGATGGTGGCGAAGCTCGAGGGCATTGAAGGACATCCGTTTACAGGGATTTGCATGTCGAATGTGACAGTTGGATTAGCTGCTAAGGCGAAGAAGCAGCCGTGGAGCTGTGCTGATATTGAGGGGGTTGCTAGTGGCGTGACGCCGACGCCGTGTGATTTGCTACAGGGTGATGTTGTTGATGGGGCGTGTGATTTTCCTGTGGATGTTGTACCAATTGACACGGTGGAGATGCAAAGATGTAGTTTTGATAGTAAAATGGAGTCGCCTATTTCATCTCCTAGTCCTTTCAGGAGTCCTCCTGCCCCTTCTGGTGAGGAACCTGCGAACAAGGATCCGGCTCCTATTTCATCTCCTAGTCCTTTCAGGAGTCCTCCTACCCCTTCTGGCGAGGAACCTGCGAACAAGGATCCGGCTCCAAGTCCATCAGAACCACCATCAACAAGTGCCGCAGGGCCTGAGACACGCCATCACATTCATGGTCGAGGATCATCATCAAAAAGAAAGCCCAAGAAATCAAAGCCGAATCGGTCACCACCACCACCTTCTGATGTTGGAGCACCTGCACCATTGCCTGAGACACGCCATCACATTCACAATCGAGGATCATCATCACAAGGAAAGCCCAAGAAATCAAAGCCGAATCGGTCACCACCACCACCTCCTGATGTTGGAGCGCCTGCGCCATTGCCTATGCCATTGCATATTGAAAGCAATGCGCCATTGCCTCCTCCTAAGAATGATGCAAGCGGCGCTGCTAAGCTCGGTACTAATTGGATTGGGGTGGGCATCGGTTGCGTTCTTCTGGCTGTTATGTTGCCTAGTCTATCATAAAAATCATTAGTGTACCTATTTACTTAAATACTTTTTAAACAGTTTTATGGAATAGAAAAAGGAGGTGTTAGTAATAGCTCCTGAAGTTTGTTTTATTTTTTTTTGTATTTTATTTCATTTTTTTATTTTATTAATATTATATCAATATTATCATGATGAATGTTCTGCCTCATGAAACTCGATGGTAAGTGTTTTTATTTTGACCATGTGTTTTATTTGACAATTTCTTGTTTTTACATGACTGTTTGACCAAATCACCGAGCCTCCAATCAACCAAATCAAAGGAGTATATTTGTATTTGTGCTTCCTAGAACTTGTCGGTCACAAAGCGATTTGTCTCATTGATAAGCAGACAATGTGGAATATATGAGTTCAATTAAAATACAACTACTAGTGTCCATCCATGGTGGGTGACACTTCTGTTCTAAATATGCACTTATAATGTATTTGGCTGGAGAAGTCAGAGATTTGAATACGAATGCAATTCATGATTGTCCAAGGCTGGCAAAAGTGCAGTCATTGGTTACTTCTGATTGCGAAGGAGACAGGCTTTTTCTAGTGCACTCTTACTGGGATCTTCTTCAATGTCACGGAACCCATATTGAGCTGCTTCACCAGAGTATGGTCTTTCTTGTACAACAACAGCTGAACCATCAGGAGTTCTCATAAAATCTTCATAGCTTTCAATCTGTCCATCATCTTCAACTTCATATACTTCTGTTTTACTTGCGCAGCCAAACACTGAATCATACAGTTTTTTGCTGACCATTGATTGCGGACCAGCTGGACTAGTCATCTCCGAAGAATAACCATGAGAAATTCCCTGCTGAACTTGCCCAAGAGATACTGAAGGGATAGGAATTGAAGGAATGCAAGGAGATTCAATTCCTTCTGTAAGCCAATCCTTGTAGTAAATTGCAAATTGGTAAGTCCCAGAGTCTAAAATATCATTGTACACCTTTCCTAAAAGCTCCAGTTTCCTTGGCCCATTCTGTACATCTGCCATAGAATCAGCTTCCTGATCATACCTCACCTTTAAGTGTGAAAGATGTGGAAGAAATAGATAGTCCCACAGTTCAGGCAACAATATAGTTCTTGCAGTAAATGATGAATCACAGAACACTTGCAGAAGATGCTTTGCCGAAACCCTGTCTTTCTTCAGTATCTTATACACCACACTGAGGTAGAGATGAGCACAAGCGGACAACCTACAATTAGAAACCCCCGATGTAAATCCGTCCTTCAAATCATCAGAGGTCAACCCTGTGATAACACTAAGCTGCAAAGAAGCCCTTCTTAAATCTTTTTCATTTGCAGAGTCCTCAGCAGCCATTGCTATTGTTCCCATTGCTTCTTCCAGGTTTACTATGACTTTGCTCCCAGCATGCTGTTCTTCCTGATCATTAAAGTTGAGAGAACTCATGCAGTTATCTCTAAGTGCACTCCGGAACTCCTCCTCCTTGATGAAACGCTTAATGTATCCACTTAATATGGAAACCATGGCTTTGATAGCAATTTCATCAAGAGCAGGTTTAGAATCACGCTTTCGGCTGCTATCTTCAGAAGTTTTGCTGATTGATGAACCTCTCTTTAATCTGTCATGAGAACTTGCACGTTGTTTCCTGCTTTTCCTGTTAACATCACTAAAACTCACACGTCCAGACACATGAGTAGTTGAACTGTTGCTGTGCTTCCTATCCGCCTCAGCCAACTTCCTTAACCTCTCATCAAATCCTTCCTTTTCCATACTTCCAGTAGAATATTTACCATTCCTTCCCTCTGACCTATACAACCCATTTGAATATATGTCCTTGTATTCTTCATCTTCAACCTCAACTATCTCAGTTCCCGGCAGATCCTCTGATACATTGCTCTTTGAACTTCCAGCTTCCCACATACTGGCATGACCTCTGTCTGAAAAATTACTCCTCACACCTCTATCCAATAAATTACTCTTTACACTTCTAGATTCCCACACACTAGCATGACCTCTCTCTGCTACATTGCTATTTAAACTCTTAGCTTCCCATCCGCTAGTAGATCCTAGTCTACTGACCCTAACTTCCTTCTTTGATTCTCCATCTACTCCATTTCTCCTAAGGAGATCATCTCTTAGTCCCCTCCTACCTCTAGTATCATCATCTGTCAGCACATCATCTTTTGCACCATTACGATTTACATCAGACCTTGTCCTCCCTGTCCTAATTCTATCTCCTGACACCGAATGTCTCTTTGGTTGGTCTGGACTACGGTGTTGAGGCATACTTTCAGTCCGCAATGGATTCCTTGACCTTGCCCACAATTTTTTTCCTTTGAACCCATCTTCTGCTAGAAGGTCCTCCAGAGACGTTGCCATATGGGGTGCTACCAACACCCTCGCTACAGTACCAAGAAACCTTGAAAATGAACAACAACAACAACAACAAACATCAAACTCTTTATACTACATCTTATCCTTAATGTAGATACAAAAGTATGCACTGAGGTACAAGAAAATGAAAAGCACTTAGGTATCAAACACTTGGGTCTGAATTGTCCTTGCAAAAGTGGCTTGCAAGGGAAACGGAGCTCAAGAGTTTAGATTCCATACTAGATATTCTATCTTTTAATGTTGAAACACATTTTGCATATGATCAGATTGTTTAATCATGCAAAAGTTAACTTAGTACGAGGCTATTCGAGTGTGATCTAAATCCAATAGTAACAGATGCACAACAACAAGAAACAAAGCTTATGAGTCTGTCCCCACATTGAACATGTGATTGGAACAAGAAACAATCCAGAGAGATATAACAATGCTAAAATCTACTTTGTAAACACTGAAATTTCATACCCGATTGAACCAAAGCCAAAAACTTGATCTCATAAACAACCTAGTAACTCAAATCACCAATAACACAGAGAGTCACAAAGACATCAGTTTTCTCACCTTGCCAAAATGTCAGAGACATTAGATTAAACACCTTGAGGGCAATCAATCCGGGACGGCAGTCAAAACAAGAATGCAATGAATAAAGAGTTTTGGTTTGATCAAAAACAAAGAATATGGTGATGAGGTATCTAAGGAAGGAAGAATAAAGAACTGGGCCTTGTCTATATAGGAGTTGGATGACATGGAATAAAAAACAATAGTACCAGAATAGTTAGAAAACGATGGAGAATGGCTACAATAGGGAAGCAGGAGGCAATGGATGAGTGAGGAAGAGAGTGACAAAAGAAAGCTGACAAATGAAAAGAGAGAGACCATGAAATGCATCATCATAGCATACAGATTTTCAGGAGTAGTGAGACTCTTTCAAACTCTGAAAGCGTGTGTGTTTATATTTGCAGGCTTACTGGTGTTTTCAAACTGTTTCAACAGCCGCCCCTTCTAACACTAGCTTAGCTAGCCTTGCATAGATTAAGAATGATTCATCGTATGATTGGAGGATCACAATTTGACTATTTCAGTCATATTTCTAAACACCCAAAAATTACATATGATGACTATTGGCATATCCTATGTTCATGTTTTTTCTACAGATAACAAAATAATTCTAACAAATCCTTGCAAAACGAACCATGTCAGACAAGATTTTGAGGCCAGCTCAATATATGAGTAGATGGGTGCTCTCTAACGAGAATTACTAAGAGCATCTCCGGCAGTTTCTTTAAAATTTCTTCAAAATAGAAAAGCAAAAACCAAATTCTCTAAAAATATTATGCTCTAATTCCAACAGCTTCTCTATTTTGAAGATTTGACATTTATTAGAACAACAAAATATGGTACATCATAATTAATTATGACCAAAAGAGATTATATATTTTATTGTAACAACAAAATAATTAATAAAATATTCTATTTTTGAAAAAAAAAATTGTTGGAGCCCGTGAAGAATTAAATTTTGGAGAATGGAAGTTTTGCTGCAAATTTAGAGAAGCAATGCTCATTTTTCTTCTACATCCTCATTTTAGGGAATGAGATGGGGAAGCTGTTGGACCTAAAAAATACTCAATAGTCTCCAAATTTAACAAAATCGAAAAAATGGGGAAGCTGTTGGAGATGCTCTAAGTAGAGAACTAGTTAATTACTTATTTGTTTTCATCTTTTTTTTATCGCATATCTATTTCTCGACAGTCTAGCGTTTAGCTATACGGTTATATATTTGAGTAAATCATTTTTGTAAATTTTCATTTAAATTAAAAAATCGTTAAAACATTTATAAATGTGATTTACTAGTTATAAACTTCAATTTTTCTTGTTTGACAGATTTGTATCGTCTATCGATTTGATATAGTTCAATTCCTTAAGGATCACCAATTTTGCGAAAAACTTATAGAACTGATATACTTATATTGACCTAAAATGTGATCGAAAAGTATGTGTCATAAACACTTATTAGAATGTCAACAACTAGTCCTCAACTTAAAGCTTCTAATCGGAAGGTCTCATATGTATATACTACATAGCAGGCCGGACGTCCGCACTTGGCTTAAACTGCAGACGTCCCTCCGTTCTCCTCTGTCCGGCGCCGGTGACAGCTCTCCTCCATCCGAGAGGACACCAGCGACATCCCAGCAGCAACCTCCACCGATAACTTCAGACAAGGTCTGTCTCGCCAGCAAACTGGAATTCGGTGGACTCGTAGGGAAGAGAAAGTGGTCGGGGACGTCTCTGGTGTCCGCTGGTGTCCTCTTGGATGGAGAACCGTCGCCAACGCCGGACGGAAGAGAATGGAGGGACGTCCACAGTTTAAGCTGAGTGCGGACGTTCGCCTCACATCCTCTCTACTACATAGTACATGAAACTGCACTGTGTTTCCTATGCTGTTTAACAAGCTCATAAATTATATATTGTATTTTTTCCCTTGCAGACTGTGTCTGTTGGTAGGAGAAAGTTCAGTGCCGAGTACCAACTTGTATTCCGGCTGATTAAGGGATTGATATTTGTGACTTTCGTGGCCATTTTGGTCATTTTGTATAGATCATCTCTGCAAAATTTCAGCTCATTTGGTGATCATTAGGACATTCAAAACTGTGATTTATAGAGAAGAACACGAACGGTTCCGGTTGAACAGATTCGGTTCGTTCATTGTATTTGTACATTTTCAAGACCTTAATGATTACCAAATGAGTTGAAATTTTGCAGAGATGATCTATACATATATATCTAGATTATGAACGGTTAAGATGAGAAAATTTAATCTACAAGTTGATCAAATTAAAAAAATTCACACCAAATTTATGATAAGGATATCCTTAACGTAGAAGGACTATATATATATGAATCCTATTTCTCATTTCAGTCTTTGCAATATAGTCATGTAGTTAACTACTGTGCTAGGAGCTGTGGCATAAGAAAAATGAGCTTCGTATGAATCGTATTCTGTTATACTGTCAATAGGGCTACATGTGGGTCTATATTTAGGTTCTTGGGCCAGTGTACACTTGGCATGAGACGGCCACACTGAAACACCACCACCGGCCGATTTAGACTTTGTTTAACCCAACTTCAATTCAATCCTCACAACTAGGTCAACACGACACTATTAGTAAGGTGTTGCCTGAGAGCATCCATTATTTCTTTAATAAGATTACAAGTTTTAGAAAGAAACAAGGAAGGAAAACCGAGTTCGGATCGGCGGTAACGAAATCTAGGGGTGAATGCAGTTCAGTTCGGATCGGTTTGAGGCTCAAACCGCAACCGAACCGTTTTTTGTTTTACAATATTTCAAACCGCAACCAAACCGTTTTTTTCGGTTTTCGAATAATTCGGTTACAAAGTTTTTCAGTGCGGTGCGGGTCTGTTTCGGTGTGAACCGATTTATTTATTTCAACAAATAAGGGATGTTCAAATTTTTTTTCCTAACAATTTCTAAAAGGCATAAACAAATTTTGAATGCATTTAGAGTCCATACAAATCTACAAATGTCGTCAGAATATCAATTAACTAACAAAACACCATATTTGATAACTTAATAAATCAACATATATCTACTATCATGTAAACACAACAACTTACAAACTTGAAGATAAATAATTTTTTATATATTACAAATCAAATTCAATCAATGAAAAATTTAAAAAAATAATTTGGTGCAATTCGGTGTAAATCGGTTGAATTATAACCTCAAACCGTAATAGAACCGCTTTTATGCGGTTCGGTGTGGTGTGACCATAAAACGACACCATTTTAATTCGGTGCGGTTACCGAATCGTGTTTTTCGATGCGGTTCGGGTCGGTAACCGCATTTTTGATGCGAAACGCCCACCTCTAACGAAACCAAACCAAATAAAAAAACTAAATTCATAAAAAAATTTCCTGTGATGCATATACACTAGATGCAGCCAAAATTTTTGCGCCTTACATTTCCACAAATTTTACTTATGCGATTAATTTGTATTCTCCTTGTTTGAGTAGTAACTTGGTGTGGTTTTGTAATTAGAGGATCTGTGTTTGACTTGTAATAATGTAACTAGAAAATGATATAGAAAAGATTGAGGACTTGTCAAATCTGTATCGACAGATACTAGAGCTTTTTCCTGCTGTTTTCTTTTTCTTCCAATCGACTCGGCTTTATTGCGTCGGATCACATTGAGGTTGAGTCACTGTTATCACAGAGAATGGTTCTCATTCATTTGTATCAAAAAAGAATGGTTCTCATTGATGCATTAAAAGTCATTTTCAAAAGGAAGCAAAAGTAGGGGCGGGCATAAATCCCGTAAATCTTGATCCCGTTCCGGTTCCGTCCTGATTCCGGCGGGATTTAAAAGTAAAAACACTTGTCTCGTCCCGTCCCGTGTAACTTTAAAAATTCATAACTAATTATAGAAATATTATTTTCGAGAAATTTCAACTCTCAACTGATCTTTAAGATGTCCTCTATAAGTTTCATGAATACACTAAACTCATATAACAAACCGATTTGTATAATTTTTTAAAAATAAGTCAACTAGTCCAAAATCTCATAATTGATATGCATAATTTACTAATGCACCCTAATGTTTAACAAATCATAACTTAATCTAGAAAATTCATTTTCAAGTGATTCAAATTCTGAAATGAACCTTAAAATGTCTACTATAAATCATATGAAGATACCTAGATGAAACTTCAAATTAAACTGTACGATTTTAAGAGGAAACGAAACTAATGCAAGATGGCTGAGATTAGACTCCTCTCGTCTAACTTTCAAAATTCATAGCTAATTGTAGAAACCTTATTTTTGAGGGATTCTAACTCTCAATTAATCTTTAGGATGTCCTCTGTAACTTTCATAAAGACACTAATCTTAAATAACCAACCAATTTATACAGTATTTTAAAAGAAGCTAACTGGTTCAGAATTTCAAAATTTACTGATGCAGACCCTAAACTTTAAAAAATCATAACTTAATCTACAAAATTCATTTTCAAGTGATTCAAATTCTCGATTGAATCTTAAGATGTATACTACAAATCTTATGAAGACACATAGATAAAATTTTAAATGAAACTGTATGATTTTCAAACGAAAAAAAATGATGCATGATGGCCGGGATCCCGTTCCATACTGATCCCGTCTCGTCCCATCCAAAACTAGGCCCAGTGAGATTAAATCTAAAAAATATAAGATCTATTCCGATCCTGTTCCATGTGTAACAACTAGAATAAAACATGGGATCCATCCCGTTCCATGCCCACCCACCCGTAAGCAAAAGAGAGCGGAGAAGGTCCATGCTAATGGGTCACACGCGTCTCACGTGCGTAGCGTGTGTGTCTTCTTTCCCTTTTCTTCAGTTTTCAAACCCACGTTTTACCTCCTCCGCCTTCTTCGTCTTTCTCTCTCTCTCTCTCTATGAAATTAAAAACCCAGAGCGCCGATATCGGAGACTGATTCAACTCGCCGTCAACTCGCCCCGCTAGGGCTTAGCATTCACTGTTCGCCCCTCTCCAATCCGGTTCGTCTCTATTTCTCTTCGAATTTCGCTGAGAAATGAGTTTAAGCTTTGGTTTATCGATCTCGCTTATCGTCGCTGGTGTTAGGGTTTCGAATTCCAGAGGTTTAGCTCGGATTAGCGTAAACTGTTCCCGTTAGCGATCGACTTAGCTTGGATTTAACATTCAAATTTAGATGTAGTTGCTGTGTTCGATTATAGTCAGTGTTGAGTTAACCTAGCAGTAGATGGAGCTTGATTCATTCTGTAGCTGTTTTGTGTTTGAAATTGGAATTGAGGATCAGTAAATGGCTGTGATTCTAGAACCTATGCTATTGGGCTTTTTTGGAGTGTTGAATTGTTACTGTGTGGGAGTTTTGTTGATAATGTGTTGTTGTTTTGCAGAAAATGGCGCGAGTTGAGGAGCGATGGGAGCGCTTAGTCCGTGCAGTGTTGAGGAGGGAAAGGATGGGGCCTGATTTGTATGAGAGGCATGGTACTGGCATTGCCGGAAACGTTCCGTCTTCACTTGCGAATAATAGGGATATTGATGAGATTCTCAGAGCTGCAGATGAAATCCAAGATGAAGATCCCAATATCTCTAGAATCTGTATGTTACTCCTTGTCTTTCTCCAGTACTTAAACCTGTGAATTTGCTCCTCTAACATGAAAATAAGATAAATGAATCATTCTGTTTTGTATGGAGTCCAAGTCCACCCTCCCTTGTTTTCATGAATTGTCAGACACTCCATGTATGTTGCTAAAAGTTGCTAAAGTACAAAGCACCAAAGTTTACTAGTCTATAACTGAAACATGCATCTGCCAATAAGGATCAGTTTCCTTGCCAAACCTAAATATTTCTAATGAAAAGCACTTTAGAAGTATATTCAAGACTGTAAGAACCTATCACGAGATGGACGGGAATATGATTTTTTTTCTTGGGAGCATACTGTCATAACTTCAATTAGTGCGGCTGTGGAGAGATTACAAGCTAGGGTTGTATATTGGTTCTCTTTCTGTTATCTGTCTTTATGGTTGAAAGTGTGATTGAATTTAGAGGCAGCTGTTTTCTAATATCTTTATAGTAGTTTATTTCAACTGAGTGCATTTTGGGAAGTGAATCATTATCTGTTCAAGTGTAGTATCGTCTTATCTTTGGCTGATGTTTATTTATATAGTTGAAAAAGTGAAAATCACATCATATTTCTTGTTTGATAAAAGGGAAGTGGGAAATAAATCGTTTAAATGCAGCGGTTCCTGTAAAATTACATGTTGAAATATGTGTGAATTGTGTGAAATACATCAATTCTGTGGTCACATTCTCATGTTTGAATGAGGTTTTTAATACAATGGTTGACCTGCAGTATGTGAGCATGGTTATTCGCTGGCCCAAAATCTTGACCCCAATAGTGAAGGAAGGGGAGTATTACAGTTCAAGACTGGATTGATGTCTGTCATTAAGGTACAGTCTTTGTATAGAATACTTCAATAATCATTCAGATTTTGCATCCTATATCATATACATGATTTATTTATTTTTGTAGTTGTACCTGTCTTGTGCAAGTGCAAGTATTGTCATTGCTCTTTGGTGTCTTTTCTTAATTTCTTAATATGAGGTATTACTTTTGGTACAGCTGATGTTCAAACATGTTGACCTCAGGGGTATGAAGTTTGAACACATGAAAAGCTTCTTCGCTTACCATTTTTGGCAAGAGATGCACTAATAACTTATTTTATCTAGTTAATTGTATGATGCACATGTTATATTGTCTGCTTGAATCCAAGTTCATAATCTATATTTGTGAGTACATTATGAATTATTTAGGATGGGAAGAATTTAGATACTTAGCTTGACTACATTTTAGATTGTATAATGTTCGAATTTCTTTATGCCGTTTTATCAATCAGATCTCTCTCTGTTTTTTTCTTTTCTTTCAAATATACTTTTATTTTACTTTTACATACATGCTTATGGAGGGAGGTATTATATTTCCAATTGGATAACTTGATTTGTTTTGTCCGTTTGATCGAATTTCAGCAAAAGCTTGCAAAGAGAGAGGGTGCAACCATAGATAGAAGCCAGGACATTGTTCGTTTACAAGAGTTCTATAAACTGTATAGACAGAAGAATAATGTTGAACAGTTGCGTGAGGAAGAAGCAAAGTTGCGGGAGTCTGCTGTTTTCAGTGGAAACCTGGGAGAGTAAGTTATTTTTATTTTGTTTTTCTTGTCTTGCTGCACTGTACAGTGTAATGTCTTAGTTTTTCATTAGGTTTTGGATTTTTTATGCTTATGACGTATAACTGTCTAGGGTTTAACTGTCTCGTACTGTGTAATGTCCTATTGTTGATTTTGAAGCAATAATGTTTTAAAGACTGGGTTTTTCCCTGTCAGATTTTATAATCTGTCATTGAAAGAAATATTTCATTGTTTCATGTTGTTTTGGGTGTTCTAATTCAGTTTGTAATTTTGATTCATAAATCAGACTAGAACGGAAAACAGTCAAGAGGAAAAGAGTATTCGCGACTCTGAGAGTTCTGGGCACAGTTTTGGCGCAGCTGACAGAGGACATTCCGGAAGAGGTATATCACTGTTAATCTTATGAATGCATAAAACCATCCTTTGTGTAAATAAGAATTTAATTTTCTATACCTGATTCTGAATCCGTGTATGAAGCCTAGTTATTGTAATTGACTTATTAAAGACCTAAAATCACAATTGTGCTTATCTTTTGTGAATCACGTAAGCATAATTATACAAGTTTTCACGCTTATCTTTAGTTTGGTCAAAATGTGATGTAGTCTTGCTTCTTGTCTAGTTTTTGGTTCTGCTTTCTTGTCTTGCTTTTGGCTCTTTTATATTTACATAGATCGCAAAGATGTTTTGGTACAATCATTTATATATGTTATAATTACTCCTATCTGTGTTCAATCTTGCGTTGCTATATGGTATAATTACACATATAGGTATCTCATGCTATAACTTAGTCTCTCTGTATCACAGCTCAAGCAAGTGATGGAGTCAGATGCCGCAATGACCGAAGACCTGATTGCGTACAATATCATTCCATTGGATGCTCCTAGTATTACAAATGTTATCATGACCTTGGCTGAGGTTAGTTATTTCTTTCGGGTTAGTTAAAACATAAAAGCTTGGTATTTTTGCTCACTCTAATTCAAGAAAATCATGGTTAGGTTCAAGCAGCAGTTTCTGGGTTAAAGTACTTCAGGGGCCTACCTAAGTTACCGACAGATTTTCCAATCCCTGCTACACGAGAGCCTGACATGCTTGATTTCCTGCATTATGTGTTTGGATTTCAGGTATATATCATATTGATCACTCTCTTCTCTGAGTTCAAGTTTCCTTTGACTTCTTAGAGTTTCAAGTTTCAACCAAGCTTTCAAGTTTGGTTTTGCATCATCTATACTCTTTTGATAAACTACTATACAATTTGATATTCATATTTATAATTTGGCAAAATATCACAAATGGTCACCGAGTTTTGACCCACTGACATTTCAAAAATATCACTTAACTCACTCACTTTTGACTTTATCTTTCATTTAACTCACTGCCGTTAACTCTACCATTAGAAGCCATTAACATCAAGGGTATCTTTGTCTTAACACTAAAAATGATTAGTTTCTATTTATTTTTGAGGAAAAAAAATTACAACAGATTTTTTCCTCATCATTTGATCTTGATTTCAAAACATTTGTTTTGTATTAGAAATTCCATAAACTTTAAGAAAAAGTTTACAATGATTTAATAGCTATAGAAGAAGAAAATATGCATTTTCAAGCTAACTTTTTTTTACAAAGAAAATAAGTACAAATAGGTCTTTTTCAAAAATAATTTCAAATTTTATAATATTTTTTGTCAATAAATATTTCAGAAAATAAAGGAAGTTGGAAATGATATAATAAATTTAGAAAGTAAAACATTGAAATAGAAATGCATTTTAAGTGGTTAGACGAATATACCCTCAATTATAATGGTTTTAAATGGAAGATTTCATGCCAGTGAGTTATGTGAGAGACAGACTCACAAGTGAGTGAGTTAAGTGATATTTATGAAATGTTAGTGAGTTAAGTGTCGAACATGTCAAAACTCAGTGACCATTTGTGATTTTTTGCCTTATAATTTTCTGAATTATTCAGTTTTTAGGTAGTTGTTAGCTTTGCTTGATGGTAGGTTTTGGTAGGCTCTTTTTTCTGCATTTTGGTGATCTCCATTTGGATGCTTTCATCAGCATTGGTTTCACGTTTTCTTATAATTTTTTAATACATTTGGCTTCAAAAACTGCGTCGAATCAATTAATTTTTTCTTTTTACTTCTACAATAAATCTCTATCCATGGTTCTTCAGAACACTGATATGCTTCATAATCGCTATGATGTCATTAATTTTTGAGTGGTTTTGTGATCCTGGATCTGTGCAGAAAGACAATGTGTCTAACCAGCGTGAGCATATTGTTCACCTCCTTGCAAATGAGCAATCACGGCTTCGTATTCCTGATGAAACTGAACCTGTAAATCTCTCATCAATATTCCTTGTTAGTTGAAATAGTTAACTACATGATGGAGTGGCATCGTTGTATTATCGTTGAATATATGTTTTGTTATGAATTTAGAGGCAGTGGAAGTAACGGATGGGATGGTACGATGGGTATCATTTGTGAATCTTATTTTTGATAACCAAATGTCCATGATTTAATGCTGGCCTAGACATTTTTTCAACCACAATATAGTATGCTATATCTACCTATTCGTCTTGTATCTATGCAAAAGTGATTTGTGTAAGTTCATGTATTTCAGACACATGACATGATAATACTGCACATTATAATTTGTAAAATATAACATGAAAAGTTTGTCTTTGATGTGCTGGCCACAGTGGGATCTACATAAAATGATATTTCTAACGTAATGTGATAATCATATAACTGAAGATAAGTTAAAGAAAAGTACACATAATATTTTTATTCGAAAGTAATCATAAGGAATCCAGTTATTTCATCACAGCGCCACATGTTGTTGAAGGTTTATTTTAAAGGCTTACGTTTCTGTTGCAAATTGTGACTTGTGTCCTTGTGTGTGCAGATATTGGATGAGGCTGCGGTGCAAAATGTATTTCTAAAGTCCCTAGACAACTATATTAAGTGGTGTAGCTACTTGTGCATCCAGCCCGTTTGGAGCAAGTAGGGACTTCTAGATCTTATTTCCTTTCCTTTCTTACGATGATAGTTTGATATCATTAATTTATTTAATGATAAATGATGGGAATTGATGGTAGTGACTAACGGATACTGTCAATTTTGTGCAGTTTGGAGTCAGTTAGCAAGGAGAAAAAGCTGCTGTTTGCTTCCATGTACTGTTTGATCTGGGGTGAAGCAGCCAATGTTAGATTTCTTCCAGAATGCTTGTGCTACATATTTCATCATGTAAGTGAACCTTTTATTTAATAACAGGAATTGATTGTTAATTTTTGATCTACTGCTTTCTTGTAGTTTTTTTTCTTCTGCATAGTTTGCCCAATTTAGTTTTAATTGGTGAAGTGAATGAATCACTATGGTGGTTCATATTCAAAGCACATGAATTTCAGTATATTATCACTATGTTTTCTGGTAGCAGCAACTGTGATGGAATGAAACATTAAAAAAATTGGGATTCCGCTTGTCACTATGGATTATACTTTTTTTTTTCCCTCGATTTTGAAGTAATATGGAGTCTCTATATTCAGAAGACTGGCATTCAATGTGAAAAAATTCAGTCCGTTTTATCGTAAATGCTTCCCTTATACATCTGTTGCTGTCCGGTCATTTGCTTTTAGTACAAACTAGGGTATTTATTCTTATTATTATTTCATGATTAATCAACAGCTCCGTTTAACTTTTTAATGTAATATACAGATGGCAAGGGAAATGGATGAAATTCTGAGGCAGCAGATTGCGCAGCCAGCCAACAGTTGTAATTCTGAAAATGGAGTTTCTTTCCTCAATCAAGTTATATATCCTCTGTTCGAGATTGTGTCAGCGGTATGTCTTGGCTGCCTTTTATTATTTCACCTGAAAATTTTTTACTGATGTTCACTTGCATATACTGCTATAGTTCTTTACTGTTTGTTTCCGTGTCTGATTGCTAGCTAGTCTGGATTGTTGCTTTGAAAACTGTCTACCTGTCTCTTCATCCCATTAGTGTAGAAAGTGGGATGTTTTAATTCTGACAAGTACACACATGTTTATTTATCCAAATAATGATTTGAGTTTATATGCTTTAGCTACCATGTTGTTTAATGTTCTGTTTCTAAATGTTTTCTATACGAGGCTGGCATAGCCATGGACTATGAGCTTTTATCACATGCATTCTTTTAATACATATTTCTTTTTTTTATGGATGATGTTCTAAGAATGTCAAAATGGACTTCTCTTTCCTGACTTTGTCATGCTGGTTCTCTATAATTTCCTCATGCTGATTGATAGTTTCTTGCAGTTGAGTTCTTCTCTTAGCTATATTCGTATGATACATCAGTCTTTGTATGGCCCACTGAAATAATAATATATGGCTTGCTTACTAAAACTTTGAGAGCTGCAGTTCTTTTTGTTTCCTAAGTGAGCAGGTCTTAGATTTTGATAGTGAATCATGAACTTTAGTTGAGTCTTTGTATGGCCCACTGAAATAATAATATATGGCTTGCTTACTAGAACTTTGAGAGCTGCACTTCTTTTTGTTTCCTAAGTGAGCATGTCTTAGATTTTGATAGTGAATCATGAACTTTAGTTGAACTTATTCAATCGGGTAGCATATACTTCTCCATTTTTCGTGGATGCTTCAGTTATATAAAAAGGTTTTGAAAAGTGCTTCTAATATGAAATGTGCACAGGAAGCTGGAAACAATGAAAATGGACGAGCACCACATTCTGCTTGGCGCAATTATGATGACTTCAATGAGTATTTCTGGTAAGACATCTGTAAGAGTGATGCATAAATGTATATTTATATCTTAAAGCTGATAGCCTATTCTTTTCAGGTCACTCGGTTGTTTTGATCTCAGTTGGCCCTGGCGCAAAGGTTCATCATTTTTTCAAAAGCCAACGCCAAGGTCAAAGGTTGTCTTCTTTCATAGAGATGTTTAAACTTCGTTGTTGTGATATCTTTATTGTTTTCTGCATTGTCGGTCTGGGTATTTTTTCCTACACAATCTGTTGCCTACAGTGCATTTCTTCTGTATTAAACATATTATTTTTTTCAATCTCACTCTGGTTAAGCTGCAAATCTATTGAGCATGTTGCAAGCTCTGAAAAAAGAAGCTAAACTATCAAATGTCTTATGCCTAATTGAGGAATTTTTATTCAGGATAGAATTTGTAATGTCAAGTGACACTGATATTGTTCACACAGATTGAAAAAGTGGCACATTTAGTTAATATACTTCATCTTATTTTTTTGCAGAATATTCTTAAAACAGGCAGAAGTCAACATCGAGGAAAAACTTCCTTTGTTGAGCACAGGACTTTTCTTCATCTGTATCATAGTTTCCACCGTCTATGGATATTCCTTGTCATGATGTTTCAGGTTCGCATGTTTAATTAAATGCTCAGTTTTGATGAGGTTCATTCGTGTGTAATATTTTCTTGTTTAGCGTTAGTCCTAAAGCTGAGCTGCTATGCCTTTAGTCAGAGCTGCTCTCTTTTCTTTTTAAGCGGACTTCTTGTTGGCCTCCTTTTCTGCTTTTTTGTTTGATAAAAATCCCTCTTTTCAAAAAATAAAAAAATTTCTTGTTTAGTATCTTATATTTTTCTAACTTGCTTCCTGTCCTTCATCTGCTTCCTACCTAAACAAGGGGATGATAAAGCATAAACCTTTGGAAAAACCTTCCTTTTCCCTTTCAAAGTTAATATCTATCTATTGCTAGTAAATGCAACCTCTTTTGGTTCTATGGTTTATGGTCTTCATGCTATAGATCTTCCTTGTTTGTTCAATTTTTTTGTTGCCTATTATCATGAATTCAGTATTGTATTTCCTTAAATTTATGCTCCCAGTAGATATCCAAGTTCATATTATGTGGCTTCTATGACCCATATTTATTTTTATAAAGATTTTCTATACCTTTTTACTTTCAGGCACTTGCGATCATTGCATTCAATAACCAAAGATTTGATGCAAAATGTATTAGAGAAGTTTTCAGTCTTGGTCCTACATTCGTTGGAATGAAATTTCTCGAGAGTATGTTTCTTTACTGCTTAAAAAATTTGTGTATTGTTTACTTATCTTGTAAGAACCTATTACACGTTAATATTGTTCCATTAAATATTAGCCAGATATTTGTTAGTTGTTCACCAGTTGTGTTATTCATTCAATAGCTGAGAAAATGCTTCTTCATGTAGGTGTTCTTGATGTTCTTATGATGTATGGTGCCTATTCTACGTCTCGGAGCCTAGCAGTTTCTCGAATTTTTCTCCGATTTATTTGGTTTGGCGCTGCATCAGTGGCCATATCTTTTCTTTATGTGTAATTTCCTGAGTTACATTCTTGCATAAGATAATTTTCGTCATGTACTTTTGTATTTAATTTTTCTATTTTTCTCCTCTGATTCTGTTAATTAGAGGTAACATTTCTCTCTGTGCCTTAATGCAGGAAAGCTCTTCAGGAAGAGAGTAAACAAAATGGAAACCCTGTCATGTACAGATTGTATCTGATGATTGTAGTCATATATGCTGGTATCCAATTCTTCATAAGCATTTTCATGCGCATACCAGCCTGCCACAGTTTGACTAATCAATGTGATCGCTGGTCTCTAATTCGCTTTGTCAAGTGGATGCGCCAGGTTTTATTCTAATTAGTTTCTTTCTCTAGTTTATCATCATATTGTTGTTTCCTACTCATCTGCTTTATTGAACCATTATTTATTGTTGTATGTTCATTTTCAAGGAACGATACTATGTTGGGCGGGGCATGTTTGAGAGGACTACTGATTTTATCAAGTATTTGCTAATCTCTATTGATTTTTACTTTTTATTTTTGATTGTCGCTGTATCTCGACTGTTTGTTGTATTTTTGGCTCATTGATACAATTTGGAGAGTTAGGATTCAGCATGTCAATCCAAGTATAGAATGGAAAGGGGACAGCGCTGTAGCTTTTCTATAAGTTCTAGGAAAGTTAGTATTTCAAGACTCTATTAGGATTTGTAATAGACTTGTGTCTATTAGGTTTAGGAATCCTAAACCATGTTGTATTAGCAGCTCCTATTCAGTATATATAGGAGCTGCAGGGGGTTTTCTAAGGTGAGGACAGATTACACAGAAAACCGGGAACCAAGGGTGATAGAGAGATCTAGCAGGGAGTTGGGGATTAGCATAGGGATTTCATTAAGTACTTGTAATCAAGTTGTTATTCTCCATAGTGCTAGTGATCTCTCAAGAGAGATCACGTAAGTGGACGTAAGCCAGGTTTTGGCTGAACCACTATAAAAATTAGTGTGTGTTGTGTTCTGTTCTCCAAGTTCATCTATCCTATAGCTTTGATTAAATCGTATAAAGTACCAGTAAAGACCAGAAGAGATCCTAGGGCGCGCTAAACCACAATACTGTTATTGTTTTCTTCTTATGCAATTGGAAATGGCACTTGTATATCTGGTAAGAAACCATAGGTTGTGATAATACCACTGTAGTAGTACCTATATAACCATCTAAGAAGCCATGATCTCTTGTATCATTTGAATCTATGGGAATTTAAGGTTGGGAAATGCTAATATATTGATCATTTACCTGCTGATGTCCATGTGGTAGGTCATTTTATGTAGAGAGACACCTCATTAGAAAACTAGACTAAATAAACAAGTTTCCACACATCCTTCAAGTGTTGAGTTCTTAGTTTTTGTTTGTGGTGATGAAAAATATACTGTGATTACTTGGCCGTTATAGTTTTACATATATTAATTAAGGATTGGTAATGTGATGCTTAATTGTTAAACCACTTGAAGTTGCTCCAATTCCTTTAATTTACATATGTGGGCATATTATTTTTTACAGGTACATGTTTTTTTGGCTAGTGATTTTGAGCGGAAAGTTTGCGTTTGCATACTTCCTGCAGGTCTGTCATATTATTCTTGTTTTCATTGTCTTATTGTTCTTTAGTTGGCTAATTCATTGTGAATGTAATCTTACTCCTTTTTCGAATTTTCTTAGATCAAGCCGTTGGTGGAACCAACCAAGATTATAGTGACCACAAATGCGATAACATATACATGGCATGATTTGGTATCTAAGAGTAAGTAACCATGCTATCATTACTTGAAATACTTTCCATAATAGAGGACTAGGCTAGATCAGTGGTGAGGGGGTTAGGAATTGGGTACGGACTAGGCTAGATCAGTGGTTCGATTCTCCTCTAATGTACTGAAATTAGAAACCTTCAGTAAATGATATGTTTATAATTTATCTGTGCTATTCTATTTTGTGGATATTTTTAGGTTAATTTATATAAAAACTAAAATTGTCACAGCTATTTGAAACAAGTGAGGGGGGGGGGCAGTCTGGAATCTGGATGAACTATAACTATGCGTCCATCCATACCAATTTTATTCAATTTTCAATCATAGTGGTATCATGTTTGTGCGTTCCTTTGACTCTTATAATTAAACCTAAAGTTAGCACATGTATCTTCCTGAGTGCTACGTTTAACTATTTAAATCGTTTCGTGTTTGCAGACAACTATAATGCTTTTACAGTTGCTGCGTTATGGGCTCCTGTGGTTGTTGTAAGTTGAATATTCTTCATCCTTCTTTTTATTTTGGGTATTTGCAACTCTGCAACTGTCGGGTGTATGTCTTCTTGGATCTCGGAAGTATTTTTTTATGGCGTGTTGAGACCACATTGTTTGTATCCTTGGTTGGATGGTGATGAATTTGAATAGTATGTATGCTTCCATGTAAAATTAAAATGTGATCAGTCATGCTGGGAAATATAACTGGAGATGTTTGTCTTTTTGGAAGTGGGTTTGGCTCACTTGGCAGTCATTTCTCTGTTGGTGCTGCATGTTTCCTTCCTTTCTATTTCCCTTATTGTCTTCCATTCTTATTTTTTTTCCTTTTTCTTTTCAGATTTATCTTCTAGATCTCCATGTATTTTACACCCTTGTATCTGCTGTGTGGGGATTCTTGCTTGGTGCCAGAGATCGTCTTGGAGAGGTCAGTTAAAACTGTTGCTTGGGTTCCTTTTGTTGTGTTCTTGTTGTCTGGGTTTGTCCATCATTATCAGTTTTGCTTACTGTTTTTTTTCATCCACCCAGCAATTACACATGTATATGTGTGATCTTATATAATTGTCTGGTTTTGTCCTTCAGTTTTACATAAAGGGGCTTTTCATTGTCTCATTGTCAGCACATTTCACTGTATATTATTGTTTTTATATATTTTCTGTTCATTAGATATATCTAATTTCATATTATTATTATTTCCAGATTAGGTCACTGGAAGCACTTCATAAACTTTTTGAGCAGTTTCCTGGTGCTTTTATGGATACTCTTCATATCCACCTGCCTAACAGGTTATACGAATACATTCGCATTCAGGGTATTGTTCTATACAAACCATTTTCTTTGAATTTAATCTGACTGCTTATTTGTTTCGCAGGGCTTACCACCAGTCTTCAAGCGAGGTGAGTTAGTAAAACAGGCTGGAAAAAAGCTATATCTTTCAATATATCTAAAATCTTGCGTGCCTTCCTTGGCTGGAATAAAGTATTTAAGTACTATTGAACTGTTTTGATTAATGTCAACTTATCAAGTCTCTTGTGATGTTGTATACTTTTAATTCGAATGTAGTATCGGGCAGTAATTTCCTAAATTTGTTATCTATACTTAAAAATTGATTTCATTTTAGGTTGAGTCTTTACTAATGGTTTTTTAACTTCTCATCTTGTTTAGTTTTTTCTTTTCTGGAAAACATGTTCTTTTGCAAAATCATGTCTCTATTGCTGATACTGGTCTGGTGCTTTGGTATATACATTCTTATACAGTTATATGGGTGATTTTCTTGTGGTGAAATCTGATCTTGAAGGAAGTTCACATTTTTGATGCTGTGTACACCTGCGTTTCTTTTTTCATTGTTTTGTTCCGGACCTTTTTTTATATATGGGAAGCTTAGTTTGCTGTGCATTTCTAGGATATTGTGAAGAACAAGATTGATGCTAGTCGATTTTCTCCCTTTTGGAATGAAATCATAAGTAATTTAAGGGAAGAAGATTATATCACTGACCTGTGAGTGTATTAATTATTCCAATTAATTTTGTTTTCTCGCTCTACCTTCTTGCGACCAGTCAATCACCTCTTCCTTTTTTCTGAGTCCAGAGAAATGGAGCTGCTTGTAATGCCTAAAAACTCTGGAAGTCTGCCTTTAGTTCAATGGCCTCTTTTCCTTCTTGCTAGCAAGGTGACTTTTCTACTAATTACTTGAGCTATTTATATTCTCAAATTAGGTTTTACTAACCTTATAAATCCGTTCATCACTAAGTAAAATTAATTTGTAGATATTTATTGCCAAAGATATTGCTCTCGAAAGCCGGGATTCACAAGATGAGCTTTGGGAAAGAATTTCTAGAGATGAGTATATGAAGTATGCTGTACAAGATTGCTTCTATTCCATTAAGCTAATCCTAAGTGAAATATTGGAGGGTGAAGGAAAGATGTGGTAAGTTTGTGTTAGAAGATACAAATGCGATATTGGCTCTCATTTGCATAAGGTTGTGAACTGACGGCATTGCGGATGGAGGAAAAAAACTCACTGTAGCTATTTCCCATCTTGTCAGGGTTGAAAGGTTATATGAGGATATTCAAGGAAGCATAGTGAAGAAGACTATTCAAGTTGACTTTCAACTGAACAAGCTGCCACTTGTGATATCAAGAGTTACTGCATTAATGGGCATTCTGGTTTGTATTCATTGGATCCTTCTCTTGTGGTTCTCATTTTTGGCTACGTATTCTCCTCGATGATGCCTTTGCTAATGTTTTCTTTGTATAAGCGCTTCTGTATCCAATTAGCACAGCTTATTTGGTTGAATTTTAAGATTTTTTTAGAAATCTTGATTTTTGTCCAAGTCCACTTCTTTCAGATGTGTCAGGATTATTCCATGTTTTAAGGCCAAAAGGAGTTTTTTTAATTTTATTTTTAATTTTTTAATGGTTTTAAAGATAAATGGTTCTATATAATCTCTTTTACTAAGTATATGAAATTAAATATTGTTGTCCATCATTCAACACTGGAAGCTTGCTGTAGCATAGTTTTCTGGTTTTGTGTCTCCCTATGCTAGAGGCTAGTTTCTCTTGCTATTGTTCCCTGTTTTCTCTGCTGTAAACTTCTTGTCCTCAGACTTCGGTACCTTTTTATCTATCCATCGAAGATGTTTCTTGACCATTATATATATATAAATATACATATGAAACAATATTAAAAAAATAATAATAGTAATATTAATTTTCATGTAGTTTCAGTTTTTGCCCTTCTGATATATGTTGCTATGAAGATTGTTTTATGTCTTACTGGAAAATTTTGTGTGAAAGTAGCATGGTCAAGCATACCGCTTATTATTCTCTTTCTAATGTTTTATCTTTTTTATGTACAGAAAAAAGGAGAATCATCTGAACTGGTGAGTGGTGCCGTTAAGGCTGTTCAAGATCTTTATGACATTGTGCGCTATGATGTCCTTTCTTTAAACTTGAGGTCAGTTATAATTTTCCTTGTGTGCCACTAACTGCCAGAGATGTGAGATATGGCATTAATTGACGGGTGACTTTTAGGGAAAACTATGACACATGGAATATATTATCAAAAGCTAGGACGGAAGGTCGGTTGTTTGCAAACTTGAAGAGGCCCAAGGATCCTTCATTGGTATGTTTAAGAAGTGTCTTTGGTTGTTTCAATATATATATATATATATATATATATATATATATATATTTTGGTTCAGTAGTATTTCTTTGTAAAAGATTTTAAATTATTGATGACACGCAGATTGCACAAGTCAAAAGAGTGTATTCATTGTTGACAATTCAAGATTCAGCTGCCAATGTCCCCCAAAATCTGGAAGCCAGACGTAGGCTGCAGTTCTTTACAAATTCTCTTTTCATGGAGATGCCCGAAGCAAGGCCAGTCCGTGAAATGTTATCCTTCAGGTAATCATGTTTTTCTTGTGTAAGATGTATTTGTGTTTAACATACCTGTATGCCTCATCTATTTGTTCTTGTGTATGCAGTGTTTTTACTCCATATTATGCTGAGACTGTGCTCTATAGTGTTGCTGAACTGCAAAAGAAAAATGAAGATGGGATATCAGTATTGTTTTACCTTCAAAAGATTTACCCAGGTACTTATTTTATTTCTCTAGATAAGTGGTAAAGTGGTCCAATAAAGAAATACAATCCAATGGAGCCCCGAAATCTACCCAATAAAAATTGAACTATGGTTAATGTGCTTGAATTCTCTTGATATATATCTACATGGTCTTTTTTGGCCCCCTATAAAAGGTGTTATTTATTAATTTGTTAATTATCGTTATTGCCCATAGTATTCTCATTTTCTCATGTCTGTGGCAGATGAGTGGAAGAACTTCCTTTCACGAATTGGCCGTGACGAAAATTCGAATGACTCGGAACTTTTTGATAATCCCTCTGATATTCTTGAGCTTCGGTTTTGGGTATCTTATCGGGGCCAAACTTTGGCCAGAACTGGTAAGTATACCCTTGGAAATATGTTTTATTGTGCTTCAATTCGATCCCCTGCTGACCCATCTGTGCACAAAGTTTCTTGTTGGTCAAATTGCTTATCCTGTATTTCGTATCTTAACAGTTCTTTACTTGTTTTAGTTGTGTAATGAACTTATTTTCCTTTTATCATAATTAGTATTTACCATGACACTCGTGGCTTGTATTGGCAATTTCACTTGATAATGTTGATCAGATACGTTTGCCTTAAAAATCTAGTTTTTAATGTAATTATGTCACTTCATTAGTATAGTACCATAATGTTGAGATATATAATATCCCACATCAGGAATATAGGATTTATAAGGGTTTGGGCTACTCTCTCCATTACCAATTGGTTTTGGAGTTGAACCCAGACTACTTTCATGGTATCAGAGCAGGTTACCCACGTACACGTGTGAAGCCCACAGCTCACACGAACTCCACGACCACTCAAGTTGTTGTTCACGTGTTAGGCTTAAAGATTCGCCACACGTGCGGAGGCGTGTTGAGATATATAATATCCCACATCAGGAATCTGGAACCTTGCACTCAAGTTGTTGTCCACGTGTTAGGCTTAAAGATTCGCCACACGTGCGGGAGCGTGTTGAGATATATAATATCCCACATCGGGAATCTAGAACCTTGCCTGTGGATTTATAAAGGTTTGGGCTACTCTCTCCATTGCCAATTGGTTTTGGAGTTGAACCCCAGACTACTTTATCACAATGTATTGAACATTTTGAAAATTGACATCATTTGTGGTGGAGAAGGATACCGGGTACCAGGAAACAACGTGTTATACTTGTTACCTCCTCTATCTTTTGTAAATTCTAAAGCTGGTTTGGAAGTCCAAATGCTTTCCAAATGTTCGTTTGTCTTAATGAAATGGTTACCCCTTTAAACATCTATGTTTGGAATCTGCAGTTCGTGGGATGATGTATTATAGGAAGGCTCTTATGCTTCAGACCTATCTGGAAAGATTGAATTCTGGAGGTATGCAGCACTTTGTTCCTATCTTTGACGATTATTTTCTATCATACATTTATTCTCCTTCATGAAGCGATGAGAATCCGACTTTGTTTTCACAGTATCAGATGTGGAGGCTGCAATTTCTAGCTGTGACGCAGCTGAAACTCGAGCATTTGAATTATCTCCTGAAGCACGAGCTCAGGCAGACCTGAAGTTTACATATGTTGTTACTTGTCAAATATATGGAAAACAGAAAGAAGGGCAAAAACCTGAGGCAGCTGATATAGCACTGCTTATGCAAAGGTGAGTTGCACAAAACTAGTTCTTAATTGTTAAACTGGGATACTCTCGTGAGGTGGTCATATGTCAGAGTTTTGCATATGTGGTTTCCTGAATTCTACAGTCTGGGGGGATTTGCGAATTTTTTCATGGTTAGTTTGTATTGTGGAAAATCTAACAGGTAGATTAACTGGAGAATGAAAGATTTAAATACTATGGTTTGACAGACATCACTGCCGAATGCTCAATCCATTTGTCAACATCAAGAATATGTTGATCACTCAGATCGGACACGTTCTTTATTTTTCTGCTATGTGTTTTGAGGGGGGGTTTCTCTATCATTAGATACAAAGCACTAGGCAGGATAATGTCATACCATTTTCCTTTTCCCTTTGGCTTACAAAGCATACAGTTGTGTTTGCTTAGTGAGCAGAATTTACAAAAAAAAGACTGGATAGTGGCCGACCTCAATCACAGGACGGCATTCATTAAAAACTTCATTCACCCCCCTCAACATTCCAAATGCATCGACTGATCTTGTCACACCTAATTCTTTTGTTTAATTTATTGTTAGGAATGAGGCTCTTCGAGTTGCTTTTATCGATGAGGTTGAGACTATGAAGGATGGTAAAGTGAACAGAGAGTTCTATTCAAAACTTGTAAAGGCAGATATCAATGGCAAGGACAAGGTATCACATCTTTTTAGTTCACACGCTTGTATCCTATTGTTGTTTTCTTCTGTTGTTTACTTCTATTTCCTAGAATAGCTTTTCATGGAGATAGTTTATGACTAGTCAGTATCTGTAGTTTTTCTTCAAGTGTTCTAGTTAGGTTCTTTGTTCTTTTTTTTTTCTATTTCATGGTGAAATGAAACTTTTTCAAGGCTTATTTTGTATCTCATAAGTGGAAACATCATTCACTGTATGTAATTATTTTGCCCGGTATTTGTTAAATCTCTTTGTTTAGTGGTGGATGTCGTATGTATAGTTTTTCTTTTGTTTATAAAGTAATCCTTTCTCAATCCAAAGAAAAGAGAGGACACATTATTTTTATGGCGGGCTTTGTGAATATGCCTATTTTTAAATCGCAAGTCTTTGCTTTTAAGTTGTTAAAGATTTGTTAATTATTGATATTGGTATTTCATAGTACATCACCTTCCTAATGTTGTTACTCTAATTGTTTTCGGTGAACTGTAACTTCTATCATGCAGGAAATCTACTCTATAAAGCTGCCTGGTAATCCAAAAATAGGGGAAGGAAAACCGGAGAACCAGAATCATGCAATTGTATTTACTCGTGGAAATGCTATTCAAACAATTGACATGAATCAGGTGGCTGATTATTTTTCCTTAACTGCTTGTATCCTACTTATGTCTCCTATAAATTGTTAGCGGATGATATTATAAAATTGGATGGATCGCATACAGTCACACTGTCCCATGCTTGTTTTGTGCATGAGACTTGTAGTTGAGCATTGTGTAATTAGTTCATCACACTGTTTCTTACTTCTACCTTTCTTCCCTTTACAGTCTGTTAATCTGCGATGTTGCTCATAACATTATTATTTCGTACAGGATAATTATTTTGAGGAAGCTTTGAAAATGAGAAATTTACTTGAAGAATTCCACCGTGATCATGGTCTACGCCGTCCTACAATTCTTGGTGTCAGGGAACATGTCTTTACGGGCAGGTATATTCAATCTATAGTTGGATACTTGTTTAAAATGATTGCAATGTTGTTCAAGTTATAATGTATATATTTTGCAGTGTTTCTTCTCTTGCGTCATTCATGTGCAAACAGGAAACAAGCTTTGTAACTCTAGCTCAGCGGGTTCTTGCAAATCCTTTGAAGTAAGTCCATTTTAGTGATGCCAATGACAGATTAGTAACCCTAGATCATTACCATCCAGCAGCTTGAAACTGATCCCAAGCAATGTACAGGGTCCGCATGCATTATGGTCATCCTGATGTGTTTGATAGAGTTTTCCACATAACACGGGGTGGCATTAGCAAGGCTTCTCGTGTGATTAACATCAGTGAAGATATTTTTGCAGGTTTGGATCTTAATTGATAGGAAGGTGCTCTTGTTTTTTTCTTTTTTGCTTTTTGTATTGTCTTTGTGCAGCTCATGATTTTTTTGAATTCTTGGAACCTTTTTTTTCTTTGAGACTGGCTCTAGTATGTTGATACTTCTAGAAAAGTGATTGAGATTAGAGGAAATCTAAAAGACGTAGTATGTTAATATTCGTACCTTGAAGGATTTGACTGAATTTTCAGTTATTATGTAGGCTTCAACTCAACTTTACGGCAAGGAAATGTGACTCATCATGAGTATATTCAGGTAACTTATCACTATCTTTATATGAGACAAACATAGGTTGTGGGACCATCTAATAGTGCTTTACAGGTTGGCAAAGGGCGGGATGTTGGGCTCAACCAAATTGCAGTTTTTGAGGGGAAGGTTTCTGGTGGTAATGGTGAACAGGTTCTAAGTCGTGATGTATACAGGCTTGGTCAGCAGTTTGATTTCTTCCGAATGCTGTCATTTTACTTTACCACTGTTGGCTACTACTTCTGTACAATGGTAAACAGCTTCATTTATTCTATTTCATTAAGCCCTGCTATCAACATGTTCTTCAAACGTCATTCAGTAGTTAACATTGCCTTGAAGGGGAAAAGCTAAAGTGGCTCGTTTTGTATGGACAAAATGAGGCACAGGCCTCCACTTGTTGAGTTTACTGTATGGATATGGAATTAAGTTTCAGTGCATTTCAAACGGAATTACCTACTCTTCAGAATTTGGTTGGAATATTGCTTGATTATATTGTTTACTGCAGAGTACTTCCAAGGGTTTACTGGGGCAAAGTAGCTTTAGAACTGTTCTCCATTTACATTATTATGTAATTTAAAAATCTTCCTTTTTTGGATTATGCAGTTAACAGTGCTGATGGTTTATGTTTTTCTCTATGGGAAGACATATTTGGTAAGGCCAGTTTATGTTATTCTCGATGTATGCCATGCATTTATTATTGCTACACTATAGCAACAAGTATGTGCCAATATGTAATCTTCACTTTTCTGAATGTGATTGTAAATTTTTATTTCTATGCATCTGTCATCAATAATGAGGTAATGCATGCAGGTTTAGGTTTCAATAGGATTGATACTTTACTCGAGTTAATTTTTCATTCTCTTCATTCAATTCTTAAGGTTACTCTGAATTGAGATTTATCATATTTTGTCACATATGAGATCTATGTACATTGTTCAAGTTCTTCCTTTAGTTCTTAAGGTTACTTAGGGGCCAGACTGAGTACTTATCTTTTGATTAACCTTTCTGCTTTGTTGTCTGTCACTCTGATGATGCTTATATGATTATTATCAATCTTCTCCACAAGGACTGACACATATTTTTATCTCAGGCATTATCTGGGGTTGGTGAATCCTTGCAAAATGTAGCCACAGTAACCAAGAATACCGCACTGACTGCTGCTCTGAATACACAATTTCTCCTTCAAATTGGTATATTTACGGCGGTCCCAATGATCTTAGGCTTCATCTTGGAAGAGGGTTTTCTGCAGGTAACTATGTGTTTCTCTATTTACTCATTTTCTTTGATTTGTTTTGATTCTTTATGAAACAAATTGTCTAAGTAAATCACACTGGCATCCCATGATCCATAAATCTACCTTTGGTACTCAAAAAGTACTTCTAAAGAATTATTTCCAAATACAATTTATCTTCGTAGTTATCTTAGAACCTGCTGTTTACTGGTTACCTTCTAGTTCTGAGAATCTTTTTTTGTTATGCGTGTGACATTTTTCCTGGTTTGTTGGTTTGCGGCATATGTTCAAAGTACTTGCCAAATATTATTTATTTGCATAGTTATCTTAGAACCTGCTGTTAAATGGTTACCCTCTTGTCCTGATAATCATATCTTTCATGTGTGTGAGATTTGTCCTGGTTTTATTTGTTGAGGGAATATGTTCTCAAGAGATCTGCAGGTTTATGAATACACTCATTACCTCTGTGCTGGGCATCTAGGTTTATTTTCTCAGAACATGAGATTACTTCTTTTGAATGGTTCTTTATCTCATACTCTAGTATTGTACATAGAACATAATGCAGGTTCATCCAGGTTAGCTGGAGCCTTCCATTTAGCAATTATATTCCTTGGTGAATGCCACAGCTTCCCTTCTATATTTTACTCTTGGTTGTACTTATTATTTCAAGGAAGAATGTATGTCTCTTGTCATTAACAACTTATTTGCCAAAATTTTCCATTGTTTTTGCTGCAGGCCATGGTGAGTTTCCTCACAATGCAATTGCAACTTTGTTCTGTCTTCTTCACATTCTCCTTGGGAACCAAAACACATTATTTTGGCCGGACAATTCTTCATGGTGGTGCAAAGGTTGGTTCTCATTTTCTTTTGTTCTGGATTAAAATCAATTGTACTATACCATATTCAATTGTGCTCGTTTCTTCTTAGTATCAAGCGACAGGCAGGGGTTTTGTGGTCCGGCACATTAAGTTTACAGAGAATTACAGGCTTTATTCCCGGAGTCATTTTATCAAAGGGTATTATTCCTGTTCCCTCTATTTGCCCTTCTCTTTTTGACTTCTTGCACCACATATTGGTGAATGTAAAATTTTGTATTGCTATATTATTCGGAATGGCCTGGGAAGTAATAAAGTTTGCAGATCTGTTAGGATATTTCAATATTTTACTTTCAAGTTCTTTAAAGTATAATCCTTACTTTTCTTTGTTAGTAGAGAATATATGTGCTTGTCTATAAAGGCAAGAAAAAATGGTCATTTATCTTCTCTGGTTTGTAGGTTGGAAGTAGTTCTTTTGTTGGTAGTGTACCTTGCTTATGGATATGATGATGGTGGTGCTCTATCATACATTCTTCTTACAATGACGAGTTGGTTCATGGCTCTTTCTTGGCTTTTTGCTCCCTATTTGTTCAACCCATCTGGGTTTGAGTGGCAGAAGTAAGTGTTTCTGTTCCTTCTGTAGTAATTCCAATGTAGTACTTCATTGGAAGTGACCAAAGAGAAAAGAAATGAAAAGTAATTCCAATGTAGTACTTCATTTGAAGTGACCAATGTTATTTCCTTCCAGGGTAGTGGAGGATTTCCGAGATTGGACAAATTGGCTTCTTTATAGAGGTGGAATCGGAGTTAAGGGTGAAGAAAGCTGGGAAGCTTGGTGGGAGGAAGAATTGGTAATACTTCTGATTGCATGGTTTGTTTTAGTTGACAAAATGAAATAACTGTTCTATGAAACTGTGTCTGCATAATAAGTTAATAAACAAAAAATCATGGTTTTCGTAATGCATTTTCTATCTTGAATTTGGTAAATGTGTTATGACGCAAATTGTTAATTGAAAGGCTGTTATAATTTAGTGTTCTTTCTGTTTTGTTTTGCTTCTGTATCAAGGCATGTACTTTCTCTTAAAGTAAACGAACAAAATATAGGGACATACATTCTACAGCATATATGTCAGATCATTGTGGGGCCATCAGGGGGACTTGTGGTCTTATTTACTTATATTCATGAATTCATCATACTCTGATTTTAATTTAGTGCAAGCCAAAACTTGACTGAGGTCACATTCTTGATTGGGGTGGATTTTTCTTCTATTTTATCTTGAGTTCTGTCCTTGTTTCAATCACTCGTCATTGAAATCTTATTGGTTCCCGCCCCAAACATACACGCACGGACACACAAATCAATCCTGTGTTTATATTCCTGGTTTTTCTTTTGCAGTCGCATATTAGAACCTTCAGCGGAAGGATTGCAGAGACAATTTTGAGCCTAAGATTCTTTGTCTTCCAGTATGGAATTATCTACCGGCTAGATGTGAAGGGATCCGATACATCACTAACGGTAACCCATCCGTTGTTATATTGTGTGTTTCCCTTGGCTTCCATTAGGAATATAATGAGTCATTATCATATTTGAACAGTGAAGATCATATTTTAAGCTTTTGCTTTGTTATCTCTCTATTTAATCTTTGCCGATTTCATTATGTTCAAGTTTGACCAAGGATTTTGCGTTATTGTAGGTGTATGGCCTCTCATGGATCGTATTGGTGGTGCTTATAATTCTTTTTAAGGTGAAAATTATCATTAATAAGACCTTATACTTTAGCTGATATTGTGGGATATTAATCCAGAAGATTTCATTAAATATGCTTTTTGTTTTGTTTCCCAGATATTCACCTTCAGCCAGAAGGTATCCGTCAACTTCCAGCTTCTATTGCGCTTCATTCAAGGTGTCGCCTTCATGTTGGCACTGGCCGGTTTAGCAGTTGCAATCAAATTTACAAATCTGACCATTGCAGACGTTTTTGCTTCCATTCTAGCATTTCTACCCACTGGGTGGGGAATTCTTTCGGTAAGTCATCGCTATAGTTTCGCCTGTTTCTTGTTTATTCTCCTATCACTATTTGGTTACATGTTGGTCACTCCCCTTTGTGCCCAGATTTGCATAGCTTGGAAACCCTTGATGAAGAAACTGGGCCTGTGGAAATCAATCCGTTCCATTGCCCTTGTTTATGATGCTGCTATGGGTATGATTATATTCATCCCCATTGCCTTGTCATCTTGGTTCCCATTCGTATCAACGTTTCAAGCTCGGCTGATGTTCAACCAAGCTTTCAGTCGAGGGTTGGAAATCTCTGTTCTACTCGCTGGAAACAATCCCAACTCTGGACTGTAGTGTGCCTCGATGTAGTTGTGTAATTTTTTCTTTAATCTGCTTAACGACTGATGATGTAGTTGTGATTTTGATCTCTGAAAGACTGGATCATCATGAATAGTCTGTGTATATCATCGTTAATCTGCTTAACGACTGGTTTACATCTGCATGGTTTCTTGACATTTTGGACTTCTACCTGGTAAAAAGTGAAAAATACTCTAGGCATTTTGGTACATCTCCATAACCAAATTGTGTGGCATCTTTTATTTTACGATTCATGTTAGTAGATCAACCGTAATGGCTTTTTACTGCAAGGAAATATATTTTACTATATTGTGTGCTGGAGTACAAATTTTGTATACACAGCTATGAAAGTACATGAAAATGTTTTAACAGTTCATAAGTTGAAATACACGGTTTCTCACATGACGTCGAAACTAGAGCAGCGAGTCTGATTTTGTTTGTCAAGTAGTCTGGTTCATAACAGGTTATAAGTTCCAAATTTCATTGAGAGTAAAAATAAACCATAATTGGCTAATTCTGTAAAATTTAGGATTTCCCAACAATTTTACCCTATCCAAAAGTAAATTTGAAGCGCCCAAATCTCCTACGATGCGTACCAGGTCGTATACCCAATGACGGACACGTAACACCCAATCCACACCGTCCATTCACAAAATCTCTGATCCAACCGCCCCAAACCCTCAATCTGCCTTTATATATTGAACCCTCTACGGACCAGCCGGCGTCCTACAACGGCTTCTCTCGTGTCCATCGAGATTTCTCAGAAATCAGAGACAAAAATCATCATAAAATCAAAAACCCCTCTCTCTCAAATTTAAATTTCATTTCTTTTTAAGATCTTGATTTTTCAAATCTAACGACTTCCTTAGGGAATTATTTATTAGGGGCTTTTGACTCTGACCGGAAAACGACGTCGTTTCAGGTTTTTCCGAGTTTTACGAGGAACGATCAGTCTCAGTTGATGAATCAGCCCCCGCCGTCGATGATGAGTCTCAGCCAAGCTCAAGCCATGAGCCAGCCGCCGCCGCCGTCGTCTCAGGCCATGGCTTCTCAGCAGCAGCAACAGATGATGATGAACAGTCAGTCTCAGCCGCTGATAATGAACCGGAGCTACAAGGCTTGGCCGCAGCAGCAGCAGTTCGCCGCCGGGAAGCCGCCGCAGTCGAATATGGTGAGGAACAACAACAATTGGAAAGGGAAGAAGGGAAATGACAAGAGGAAGATTGTTCCGAATTTGCCCCTGAGCGGCGGTCAGAGCTGTACCGGAGGTTATAATGTTCCGAATTTACCCCTGAGTGGTGGCCAGAGCAGTACCGGAGGGTACATACCGCCGACGCTTAATGAGTTGCAGTCTCAGAACCAGAATCGTATGAAGGCTCGGAAATTTTACCCCAAGAAGTATAACAATAGGTTTGTGCCTTACGCGCCAAGGAACACCACGTCGTTTATCATTAGAGCTAAGAAGTCCGGTGGGATCGCCTCACTGGTGTCGCCGTGCCCGGTGACCCCTGCTGTGCTGCCCACGCCGATCTTCTCGCCGTCGAGGGAGGTTTTGGGGGACACGGCCAAGGAGGAGTGGGGTGTGGATGGGTATGGTTCGATGAAAGGGTTGATTAGGCTTAGGTCTCCGGGGAATGATGATGATGATGAGGGAGGGGGTGGGTCGAGTGAGAGTGATGTGGAGGTGGAGAGGAGGTTGGACCATGATTTGAGTAGGTTCGAGATGATATACCCGAATTACAGTGGGGTTGAGTATAATAATGTGCTGGAGAATAGAGTGGATGATCAGGATACCCACATTGCTCAGTTGGAGGAAGAAAATTTGACTTTGAAGGAGAGACTGTTCTTGATGGAGAGGGAGTTGGGGGACTTGAGGAGGAGGATGTTGTTTCTCGAGAGACGGCATCAGTGAATGAGGAGGTTGTGGAGAATGGTTCTGAGAATGAGATTGACAGTGATGGAGGGTTGGATGTGCCCCATATGGGCATGGGAGGCCACAGCAACATAGAGGTTGTAGATTATGTGTCTAGACATGGTGGTGTTAGGGATGTCTCGATGGAAGAATATGTTCATGATGAAATGAAATTAAAGGAAAATGAGGTTGTAGGTAATGAGGAGATTGAACATAAGAATGAGGGAAGAAGGAATGATCTTGTAAGTGATGGAGTCGTTTCAGAAAAGGTTGAGGAAGCAAGCAATGAGTTTATAATAAACAAAATAATTGCAAATAAAACTGATCTGGTGAGTAGTGAAGTCGGGGCAAAGAATGAGAATGACTTTGTGCAGGGTCAGGTGAACATAGAGAAGGCAGAAGACACCTGCAATGAGAAGAATGAATCTAAGGTTGAGGAATGAAGTTAAGACCAAGATTGAAAATGAGTTTACTTAATCTCATGCAAACCTTTCCGAATATTCCTCTGCAATTCTATGAATTATCTGTTGTTTGAATTTGCTCTCACTTACAATTTGTATAAATGTCGCTGCATATTTATAATATGAAAAGTTAATATTGTTTTTTTCTTCCTCTGCTAGAATTACAATTGTGTTTGCAATTCTCTATAGACTACTTTTCTCCCTTTCAAGGTCTGGGGAAGTTTGCTGGTGATTATGCAGTTGTAAACATTCGACTCTGTAATATCATGAACATAGGGAACAATTTGTCTGAAAAGTTTTCTGCTTTTTCTCCTTCTGGTGTGGTATCTTATCTTTTATGGAAGTGACACCCTTGCCGATCTTTTGTATTTCTTTGAGGGCATCTCCAAATTCACAGTTTGAGCCAGCCCATACTGAAGGTACAAGCAGTTGGACTGTTTTCTCCATTATCAAAAAGTCCAGAGATTGAGAAGAGACCAATACTTATCTGAGCATACTTATCATATGAGGAAGCTGCTTCATCAGCTCTATTTATAATCTTCAATCTTTGTTTTGTTGCATGGAGTGCTTCACTGCATACTCTGACCGTGGGTAAGAACGGAGATTATGCTGCATTTAGGTTTCTCTTTTTGACTTAATTTTTCTTGATCAGACTGCCTCTATGACTTAACATTGAAACATGCTTCGGACAAAAGTGCCATGGGTTTGTGAAAGGTGCATGACAATGCTGCATCATTCCTTGGCTCACTTTCCTGAATCTATTGTTGGTGAAAACTCAGTACTTTAAGCGGAATTCAGGACATGTTTTACTGCTTTGCAGTAGACAGATCATAGCAGCTTTGCATTGCCTTTGAGCTTGTTGTTTATCGACTTTTATACGTGAATGAAGCTTCAAGTAATATTTTTTTTCTTGGTTTCAGGGTGTCATTGTTCATTATTTCTTAGAAAATTTGCAAAACTTGGAATCAGTTTGCTCAATTTCTTCCTGACGAAGTCAGAGTTCAACTTATCAAACTCAGTAGTAGCAAAAACCAAGTCTAAATCAAACCCTATAAAACAATGAATATCAAAATTTAACTGAAATTAGTCCATAGATAGATTTACCGTTAAAAGAACAAGAACAATCATTATAGACAAAATAGAATGAAGAAGGTTCAACAGTTCAGGACTCATATCATAATATTTGTGAAACCAGACATGCAAACGGAACTGGAAAAATCCAACGTAATCAATTCACTAGGATTTTGTAAATGATCTGAAGAAGAAGCACTACATCCACAAAACTAATGCTTCTACGTAAATACATGAGAACATCTACAATTACCAAGCTACAGCTCCTCATAGCATGCTGTCTATCTTTGATGGCATTCTCCTAATGAAGTTGTGGAAATTGGAGGGAGGTTAATTCCACGAAAATATGGAGACCCGCCTGAACGTCCATATGATTGACGGAACGAAAATAACACGCAAGTCTGAAATGAGGAAGTAAAACAGAACCGACGCGAGGAAAGAAAAGATCAAAACAAGAAGTGTAGCTCTTTTATCCCTCCAACTCAACAAACACTGCACCCTCTCCTCTGTAGCTGCAATGTCACCAAGCGTTGTCTGAACATTCACCTAAAGCCTTTTAAGTCGTTCGTCTCGCTATCGTCGCAAGTTCCATATAGATACACCTGCTGGAAATACATTGAACTCTTCGTTAATGTCGTCAGGGTTGACATTATAAACCTGTGATAATTCGGTGTCAATGTGAGGAAGTTGTCTAGGCCTCTTCCTGAAACCCCAAGCGCCTAGGCCGAACAAGGGCTCCAAAGGACAACAATGAGGAAAATTAGAAACAGACCAGTTTAGTATGGAATAGTCCAATTCCGCAGCTGATAAAATCGCTGTTTGCCAAGCGAAAAACTCTGAAGAAGTTTCAAACACCTCGCATAATTAACTGATCCTCATATTAATCTTACTAGCAAATCTCGCCTGATCCATCTCTGGCATGAGCTTAAGATCATACCATAGACTAGCAGCCGGTGTTCTATCAGTCCTCCCCACATTCTTTATAGGAATCTCACACCTCCCTAAACGTACCCCATCTATCTGTTTTCCATCAACAATAACTGGTACCATCCTCTCATAGACTTCTACCACCAAAGTTGCATCAAATGGTTCCGCAACCACAAACATCAAGTCCTCATTCCACTATTTGGTTGCATCAAATAGTTGGTACTATATTTACTGCAAATAGCTGAGCCATTAAAACTCTGTTACTACATTTATTGAAAACCTGCCACTACTCACTCATTGAAAACCTAAAATTTTAAATTAAAAACATATGTAATTAGTGTAAGGTTAGTTTAGTAAATTAAACAATGACACATGACATATTGAGAAACAAATTGTCCTTATTTGTTAAAAGTTGTCCTTATATATTTAACAACAATATAAGTGGGTTTATTTGTGTTTCAAATCTTTTTAAAAGATGTATATATGATTTGCTATTCTCAATATAAGGTCGTTTGAATTTGCACTTCTGATCTTATGAGCATTTGCGGTTATGTATTTCATCTTTGAAAGTTAATGGAGAGTTTTTGTTGTTAGTATATATTTGTGTTGGCACTCATATATAAAACTAAATACATTGAATATATTATTTGAGTGATTTTAATTATATATATACTCATATATAAAACTAAATACATTGAATATATTATTTGAGTGATTTCAATTATATATATATATATATATATATATATTTGGACGTGGTAAAGTCCTAATTATATTAGACTTCTTTGCGTAGCGGATTTGAAAAAGGAAAAGGAAGATTTTCTTTTATTCAATATATTGAGTTGTATCTGATTGATGATCTTAACGATAAAGATCTTTCCTTGTAGGAAGCCAATTAGGGTTGAGACTTTAAACCAAGGTGGAGTCATTACTCGTATATATGTAACACCCCGTCTTGAAATTTACCTTTTTACCGGGATTAGGCGGGTTACAGAGGGTTGTAACCGCGCTGTTAATCTTCCCCGAATTGATATTCGAGTTTAATATCGAGATATTCTCGGTTCTGAGGGGAAATAAAATAAATGTCCCGAGGGGTAGATTATGTTAATACGAGTCCTCCGGTATGTCCGAAAGATTTTCCGGAGCTACGAGCTGTTTGTTATGAATTGATCCAATTTACGAAAGTAATAAATGATTAATTACTTTACCGTAAAAGGTGACCTTGAGATAAGTCGAGAATTTGAGGAAACTTCCTTCGGGAAAGATGTAGAGGACGTTAATTTGAACTCGTGGGTATGTCCTACGCTTTAATCGGAGTTCGTATGCGAAAGTTTTTCAGGATAAAGTGTTGTTACAGTGCGGTAAATATCAAAATATCTATTTGTTGTCACGCCCCGATCCAAGTTTAGCTTCCTAAACCTGGGTTAGGACGTGCGGGACCCATCTCAAGAGAGATTTACTCGAAATCCCCCTTGAGAAAAGATAACCCTCTTTCTAAACCAAATTCAAACAGTCCAAACGGTACCGGAATAGATCTCATAACCAGAGGTTACTCGATTCCCGCATTTGGATCTCAAACCAACCATTTAGAGAACCTAGGGGTTCTAATAATATTTGTGACTGTACCCGAATCCCGGTCAGGCTACCTACGTACCCTGTCCTTAGGGATCAAACCACACGTAACTCTTATATAAGTAACACCCTAACCAGGCTAAATCCCGTTTTTCTAATTATCAGTCGATCTAAAAATAATAAGGATAGCAACGCCTAATGCTTATCCTGAGTTTAACCTCCTAAATGAGGTATCCACCGACCAACTAACTCCCGGGATTAACCTGAACATAACATCAAACTTATATAAAACACTCATACATAAACAAACATGATATAACGGCTGTTTATAGGTGGAACCTAATATTTCACCTTTACCGGGTTACAATAAAATGTGAAGCCACTCTGGGCCCTTTGTCTGGGCCCAATTCGCCATAAAGCTAAGTAAAGCAAGGGAAACTACTCCCACATTGGAAAGGGACAGGAATGCTGCCTTCAATGCTACTATAAATACCGGCACATGCCTCCCCATAAAGGTACGATGAAACTTCTTGACTATTCCTGAGTTTTATGCTTAGCTGACAGTGTCTAACTTAAGCATCGGAGTAGCTTCCCTCGGTAAACCCGGGGACGCCTCTTTGACGTGTTTGTTCTTTACACAGGAAAACTCGGAGTACAAGGAAGTTCGCTATTTCTGGAACCGTGCAGCCCGCTAAAGGGACCGCGAGTTTACCCGGAAACAATTGGTGCTTTCACTGAGAGTCGAACTCAAGACCCCCCGCTTAATATTTTGAAGAACAATGATGGAATCCTCCGGGTTATGGAAACCCGCGAACTTTTGACAGTGCATACATCAAAACCGCTACCCTCCCACCCGCTTGATAATAGGTACCAAGTTATCTACAACTGTCCAAGTTTATTATGTTTTGATGTTATATATATAAAGCCTTTCAGGCCCACATAAAACCCGACCGGGTTATGTCTATCAATCAGTTTGTTGAGTAAATGCAGGCGATCTCCATATGACGTGAAATATTGCAAGCCTTAAACGACCTTATTTCACTGTCAAACTCGGCATTCTCCGATAATCTCCGATAATCTCCGGTCTACATGACGTGAAATATTGCAAGCCTTAAACGGCCTTATTTCACTGTCAAACTCGTCAATCTCCGATAATCTCTGGTAATCTCCTTAACTTGAAATATTGCGAGCCTTTCGCGGCCTTATTTCAGTCTGACAGTCCTAACGGACCCGTACAGCCCTAGCGGCACTATTTTTATTAAACATGCCAAACCGGCAATATGCGTACATTTTGTCAACATTTGCATATTTTGCATCAGATTACCGTGTTATTTGGCAGGAAGCCCTTGGAAAGTCCTAACGGACCCGTAAAGCCCTAGCGGCCCTATTTTCACTTTATAATGTTAACATGCCAACCCGGCACTATGTTTGAATTTTGTCAACACTTGCAGGTTATGCATCGGGTTGAAAGTCCTTATGAACCCGTAAAGCCCTAGCGGCACTATTTTTATTTACATGCCAAACCGGCATTATATATGTGAATTTTGTCAACACTTGCAGGTCATGCATCGGGTTGGAAGTCCTAACGGACCCGTAAAGCCCTAGCGGCCCTTAAAAGTCCTTATGGACCCGTAAAGCCTTAGCGGCCCTATTTTTATTCACATGCCAAACCGGCACTATATGAGTATATTTTGTCAACACTAGCAGATTATGCATCAGTTTAACGTGTTATTTTACAGGGAAAAACCCGTGTTATAGAAAGACATTCTCCCGCAAGGCCTTAGCGGCCCACGGAAGTCCTAACAGACCCGTATACCCTAGCGGCACTATCTTTAATTACATGTCAAACCGGCATTATGTGTAAATTTTTATACTATGCATCAGGTTACCGTGTTATTTCACAGGAGGAATTATGCGAAGGAAAAGCTTGATTACTTCAAAGAGGTCAATTACAAACAGTAGCGAACCGCTACAAGTAAAGTCTAGTCTACAAAAGCAAAGACAAACTTAGAGGCTCCAGCTCATGGCGCTGCAGACCCGCTACCCCCGCCAGTGCTCGAGCCGCCACGTCCTCCCCGGGGCCGTATGATAAACTGTCCCCTACGGAGCGGTGGCCGGTTTTGAGGACCACCGACAATCCCACCACGGGAAGTACCTCTCCGGGCTGCTGAAGAACGAACCGGGGGACTCCGAGCCGGGTTTGCAGGAGCCCTAGGGTTTGCAGCAATGCCAGCCTTGGCGAATCCCGGCGCTAACAATTTCGGCTCGAGCCTCAGCCCTTGCCGACCGCAGCTTCAGCTCAAACTCGGGGCTCGCCAGAAACTCAGAGATAGCAGAGTCCTTGGCCCGGGAAACTGCCTGGATTAAATCTCCTTTTTGTTGCTCCAAGGAAGTAACCTGTTGCTGCAGCTCCTGGTTTTGCTCGGTCAGCTGAGCTATAGCGGCATCTTGAGAACACCGGTCCTCCCGATGACCCTCGATGACCTTCTCAAGCTCCGAGTTTTTGGCCACCAACTCGGCCATTTGGTCTTCCGCCTTGGACAACTCCTCCCACGACGAGGCCGCTGCTGCACTGGCCTCTTCCCGGAACTGAGCCAGGCATTCTTCGCTAACTGTCGCCTGTTCCCGGGCCGCCCGGAGATCATCCCTGAGCACTCTCTCCCTCTCGGGAATTCCTTCATTGATTAGCCGATCAGTTGCCAAGTATGACATCCTGACCGCCTACAAAAACAATTTAGCGGGTTAGTATCAAAGAAAAAGAAAGAAACCCCAAACACAAGTCACGAAGGAAATACTAACTCGCATCAGCTTCTCCTGTGTCCTCCAGAGGGTAACTACCGGGTCTTCGTGCCCCAAGATGCAGGAGTCCGCGGCACAGTTCTTCAGGTCCGCCACCATCCTCTGCACGGCCACGTCCGCCACCCCTCCACTCGCCAACTCCTGCATGATCTCGTGAATGGCCCGGTGTTGGCTCCTCTCCTTCCTCTCCCTCCTCTCCTTCCTCCTCTTCTTCCTCTCGGACCTTGCCGAGCTGGATGCCTCCCGGGTGCGTTTGTGGGAGGGGACGGGTTCCACTTCATGCACTTCGTCGCTCCCATCACTCCCCTCAGGGTTCTCACTCACCACCCCTTCGCAACCAACTTCTTCACACCCGTCGTCAGCCTCATCTTCAGTCAACTCCTCTTCACCCGGGAGCACAGATGAGGGCACCGCGCTCATCACCGGTTCTTCAGTCTCGTCATCGGCGAAGGTAAATTGAGTCACCGGTTCTTCAAATACCGGGTTTTCACCCGCCTCCGAGGGATTCCTTTCAATTTCCTCTTCCTCTTGATAAACATCTGGTCCGAGAACCTCAGCCAAGTACCCGGGGACCTCGTTGTAGTGCAAGGTATCAACATGGAACTGCTGAAACTCCCCTTGCTCGGCTTCCGGGAGCAGGAAAGCCGCTTTTGTGGTCAGATCGATGTCGTACAGTAGACCATCAGCTGCTTGTGTCCGGATCCCGGCCCATACAGCTTTATCTTCAAAGCCGTCGTATATCCCCGGGTTCTTCCGCTTGGTAAACTCCATCGGAAGAAGAGCTACAACACAGAAACACAGGCTGTTACACAGCATGCAATATGACAACAAAATTTTGAAGGACACGGGACACTGGACAAACCTGGTAGCTCCATTAACCGGCACCTGCTGTACACGTACAGCCTACAAAGCCGGTATGAACTCCGGTCGTCTTGCCCCCGAAAGGCCCACAGCATCCTCCGGATCCTCTTCTCCATCACCGGCTCCAGAGGAATGTCGGGGACATCTGCAACACAAACAACATAATTATAACCCGGGACAGAGAAAAGAAAGAAGAATCCGGAGAGAAAGAAGGACTCACTCATCAGTGGCTGGAAGTCACCCGGTACTTGAAACGCGTATCCCGGGTCTTGAAAGTTTCTTATCAAAAAACTTTTCTCCCTCCAGGTCCGGCTCACGGAGGTTGGCAGGTCCTCGACAATCTTCTTAAAGGTCGCCTTGGACTTCAGTTGGATAGTCCCGCTAAAACCCGCCTTCCGGGAGTACTCGGCCCGGTACATGGCATGCAACTCGTGGTATGTCGGCATCTGCTGCTTCAGTACTTTGTACATCACGCACAACCCGAGTAGCTGCCTCCACATGTTCGGGTCAATTTGCCCGATTGCGAAGTTGCTCGCAGCTAAGAGATACTGCACCTCCACCTTTAGCGGGAGTGACAGGCCGCAGCGTAGCTGATACTCGTGGCACAGCGTCCACCCATCCCCGGGAGCGAAGAACTGGTCCTCGGGTTCTAAGGGCCGTATTTCAACGGACTCGGGGATCTTCCAGTTGCTCCTCAATTCCACGATCTCCTCCGCTGTTAGTGAGTACCCGGGAGGATCGAGAGCGGTACCATCGGTGAAAGTTACAGAGGCAAACTCGGGGACGTGAGTGTCCATTGCTTCATTGGCCATCTGCAAAGACAAAAACACGGGAACGTCAACAAAAACCCAGGTAACCTGGCGCCACAAAGCTAAATTCCCACAGTAACGCACAAACCCAGAAAAACCTTCCTGGGAACCCAGAAACAGTACACAAATCGTCCCACAACACTCAAAAAGGAGGGAAGAAGAAACAATACCTTACTTGTAAAGGCCTGAAGAGGTTTTTGAGACGGATTTGAGTTTGGGAATCAAGTGAAACAGTGACAGGAGAGAGCGAAAGCAAATAAGCACCAAAAAGATATCGAGTTTGGAGGTGAGACAAAACTGTCACCCTCAACCCCTATTTATACAGTTAGGGGCGTGCACTGAAGGGACGTTTCAGTTTCTCGAGGGAAAGGACACGTGTCACGCATGCCGCTTCACAAAACCGAAAAACATTTCAGTTTCCTCCCACTACAACCCGGATACGTCGTTTTGAATTCTCAACGTACAGAGTGTCTACGGGTTACGCTTGCGTACGGACTTGGGGGACTGGGTACCCCGGGTTTGGTTGCTAATTTTGTAACCCGGTAAAGAAACGATTTTAAGTCCCCACCCAAGCGTACCCCTTGACTGAGGACTTGGGGGACTTGTTTATAGGTGGAACCTAATATTTCACCTTTACCGGGTTACAATAAAATGTGAAGCCACTCTGGGCCCTTTGTCTGGGCCCAATTCGCCATAAAGCTAAGTAAAGCAAGGGAAACTACTCCCACATTGGAAAGGGACAGGAATGCTGCCTTCAATGCTACTATAAATACCGGCACATGCCTCCCCATAAAGGTACGATGAAACTTCTTGACTATTCCTGAGTTTTATGCTTAGCTGACAGTGTCTAACTTAAGCATCGGAGTGGCTTCCCTCGGTAAACCCGGGGACGCCTCTTTGACGTGTTTGTTCTTTACACAGGAAAACTCGGAGTACAAGGAAGTTCGCTATTTCTGGAACCGTGCAGCCCGCTAAAGGGACCGCGAGTTTACCCGGAAACAAAGACAAACGCACAATTATAAACAACATTCATGCATAAATAAGTAATATAATAACATCCAGGTAAATTGATAAATCCTCCAAGGATATAAAGGTAATTCAAATCTCAAATAACACCCATGTAATTAGCCCAAAACTGTCAGGGCAACATTGTCATTTTAGCCTTAATAGTAGTTTGTAATTAATCTGAACTACCAAGGGCATTTTAGAAAATTCAGCCTTAGTGGTAGTCCCTGTAGTTATACAAATCAGTCAGGGGTAGTATGATCTTTTTAACCCTAGTGGTAGTCCCGTAAATATACAAATCTGTCAGGGGTAAATATGAAATTTCTACCCTAGTGGTAGTCCGATAATTATCTTAACCTACCAGGGGTATTCTAGGAACTTTAACCCTAGTGGCACCCATGTACATACCTTAAAACTGTCAGGGGGCAGTTCTGGCATTCTACCCCTCGGTAAAACAATAAAATGGAGTTTTATCGTGGTAAAAACCAGAGTTTTTATCCCTCTGCTTCTCCGATCACTGGCTCGCCGGAAAATCCTGGTTTTCCGGCCAAACAAGGTTTCAAGACCTGCCAAAATCATCTTTTACACCATCCCAACCTCTAAGGATCAACCAAGCAGAAGAAAATGAGGATTAGGGAGTTACCCGATCGAACTCGAAGGCTCGACAGTGGCTGCAGGACATCCTCTGGCCCTTCCTCCACCTCCACGACACGGTGGCTCCTCCCACAGTTGCCTGCTTCCACCCAAGAGCAGCTGCGACCGGTTTGGAGCGAGGGACAACCTTGGTGGAAAATCGACTGGCTTCCTGGGTTGGATGGCTGGGCTGGACAACGCTGAGTGTGAGGCGGACCGTTGCGACAGCGAGACGAGACGGAGCTGATGGTGAAGGTGGTGGAGCAGGACGCGCGACAATGATGCTCCGTCGAGGAGAAAACAGAGGAAGAAGAAGAGAGAGATCCCCTCTCCGGTCAACTCCCCATTTAAATAATAAAATCAACGGCCCGGATCAATCTCTGATTGATCTGACGGCCCAGATTGAATTATAAAAAGTTACCATGAACAGTAAATAGATATTTTGATATTTACTTTTATCGCACGGTAACAACACTTTATCCCGAATAACTTTCGTATACGAACTCCGATTAAAGCGTAGGACATACCTATGAGTTTGTATTAACGTCCTCTACATCTTTCTCGAAGGAAGTTTCCTCAAATTCTCGACTTATCTCAAAGTCACCTTTTACGGTAAAGTAATTAATCATTTATTACTTCCGTAAATTGGATCAATTCATAACAAATAGCTCGTAGCTCCAGAAAATCTTCCGGACATACCGGAGGACTCGTATTAACATAATCTACCCCTCGGGATATTTATTTTATTTTTCCCCAGAACCGAGAATATCTCGATATTAAACTCAAATATCAATTCGAGGAAGATTAACAGCGCGGTTACAACCCTCTGTAACTCGCCTAATCCCGGTAAAAAGGTAAAGTTCGGGACGGGGTGTTACAATATATGTTGCGCATCAAAGTCTAGAGTCACCACCTTTTGCATGTAAATTAGAGAGAAAGTTCTTCCGCTGCAAAACTCATTGATAGGTCAAAATTCACTTGATCCTTGTAAAAGTAAATTTCTGTTTCGTATGGCTATCATTCTCTCGAGGCCAAGAAAGAGTGATTGAGAAGACTCAAGGACGCGACTAGTTTCTTGAAGATCGAAGAGAAAATTGAAGAACTATTTTGTTGGAAATTTGTAATAGTTGGGTTACAATAGTGGTTTGTAAACTTTATTCAAATTCATCTAGTAAAGTTCAATTTTTTCTGGGTTTGTGCCCCGCTGTGCTTTTTCCTCTAATTTGAGGTTTTTACACATCATCAAAAATCTGGTGTTTTTGCTTCAAATTTTTTATCTGTTCGTCGAGGATTGAAACTGACTTTCAATCCACAGTGCACGTTTCAGTACCTTTAAATTGGTACCAGAGCGGGTTCTAGAAGCGTCTAGAAGATCCAATGGAAGATGGAAAGTGACAGGAACAGTACTGCAGTCAACACACCTCCTTGGTTTGATGGTGAAAAATATCTTGATTGGAAGATTATGATTAAGTCATTCTTTTATGCACAAAATGATATGTGTTGGTATGTCATTGAGAAGGGTTAGACTCATCCCATGAAGGTAAAAGGTAAAGAAGAGGAGGGATCTGAACCAGAATTGGTGGAAAAACCACATGAAGAATGGGATAAAGATGAAATTCGTCGGTATGTAGCTGATGAGAAAGCTAAGAATAGTCTCTATCATGCATTATCTCTAAATGAAATGAGACACATAAGTCATTGTAAAACTACTAAAGAAGCATGAGACTAGCTTGATCTCTCTTTCTCTACCGTTCCTTCAAGTATAAAAGGGGAAGAGATGTTGACTCGGGTCAACCAAGCCTCCACTCTTTCCCCCGGTTCTCTCTTTCTCGACAGAGCGACTACGACGCCGCTCTCCTCGCCACGCCACCGCCGTCAGGCAGTCGCACCACCACAAATTGATCTCTCTTTCTCTACCCTTTATATTCCTGCAATCAAATGCATCCATCTTTCTCCCCAGATCGAAACCCAACAGAAAAACCCTAAATCCTCAAATCTGCAATTCTCGATCAATTCTTCTTATCTCTGCCGATCATTTTCTAAGTTAAACTCGACTTACTCCCTTAGATTTCAAACTCTCTTAAGCTCTATTTTTAGTTTTAGACTCAATCTTACTTTCCTCACCTTTCTCTGCATCTGCTACTTTGGCGAGTCCCTCTTCGTCTTTCAGCTATGTGGACGTTGCGCGCACAATTAGACGCTTTGCTGCTGACCCAAGGCTAGATGCAATAACGTGAGAGTTTTGGAGGTCTATTTCCGACCATAATTTAATTGTAGAAAAGAAAAGAAAAGTCTATATAAGTATGTATGATGGTGAATGCATACATGTCTTTTAAGTATCTTGTTTTGGTGTAATTGGAGATTGATCAGTTATGCATGATTGGGTTCAAGTAGAATCCTGGGAAGTGTATTGAGATGTTATTATTGGTGGTGTGGCCACTTTGAATTCAAGTTGAGCTTGCTATATTGTTAATAGTTAGCAAGCATGAGACATTTTGGACCGGAGGGGAAGTTTAGATTAGTTGATACCAATATGTGTAAATGCATTAGTTGGACTATGAGTCTACATAAGTGTGGTTCTAGCTTGATTATGAATTGGTCTTTATGATACCATGGGTGTCCATAGTAGTTTGGTGTTTAGGGTTGGTTTGTTATTTGACAAGATTGTCAAGGAATTAGTTGTTAAGGCTAAAAACATGGAATTCAGTGAGAAGTTCATTTTAGTAAACTCTGGAAATAAGAAGTTTTCATTTTGGGAAACTTTTCATTTTTAGAAAGTTGACCGGTAAAAATAAAAGTCAATCATTGTCAACCGGTTAAAATAAGCCAATCAGATCGTTAAATGAAATTTTAGACAACACAAGATTTCTGGTCAAATAAGGAAAAGGTCGACTGAAAAAGTCTAAATAGTTACTATTGGAAAAGTATTATGTGAGTTTCGGTATTTACAAAATATCGAAGGATTTCATAATTTTGCCAACTCAAGTTAAATTATAAGTGTTTGTAGTAAACTAAACGTTAGATCAATAATCGAGAAGAAGATTAATTTTGGAAAGTCGATAAAAAGGGATTAGTCGGTCATCCTTGGTCAAATAAGGATTACCTGGTCAAACTAGAGAAAGGTCGAGTCAATGATTATTGTGGAGTCAGGTCTGGCCGATATGTTTTAATGTTTATCGTCAGACAAGGATTGACTCGAATATATTATGAGGCAGCGCTCGAGGAGTATTTCAAACAATGAAGAGGTCGCATTAAGTACTGTGAGTGGACCTTTGTTTTGAATTAATGCATGTCATGCTTTTATGCTAAACAACTTGATTTTTATTGATTTAATGAGCTGGTGGGGCCAGAAAGGTGAGTTGCCCCCTTCCGTAAGCCCCTATGTTATGTCAGCTGAAATCTGTGTTAGATTGATTAAATTTGGAATGTTTGTTTTATGGCCATAGTTTTGAGGACGGTAGGAAAACCGTGTCTTATGCATGAGATGCATGTTTTAATTTACGGGGGAGGAGTCATATATTAATGACTTTTCGTATTTGTTTTTTTTTTCACCATGAAGGGTCGTTATATATATTAGCATTGCTAGCTAGCCATACAGTCCCCTACTTTAGAAGTGAAGCGGGGCAATAGTAGCCTTATTTGACTCCGACCCTAACCTGAGAGGCTCATTATCATGATGGAATCTCTCTGCCATGAAGGGTCGTTCATTATTTAGTTGCCTCCGGAAGGCTCCGACCCTAGTCTGGGAGAGTTTCCGTCATGGTGAAACCTCTTTTCCTATTTTAATGTGATTTACAAGCCAATGAGATTGGCATTTTACATTTTGGTTTTCAGAACGATTATTTGAGATTCTTTCCTGACGAGGCATGCATATGGATTTTTTTGGAAAAATCAAAGGGAGAACGTAAATTGATTATTTTCACACGTTTGGATATTCTTTTTGTCCACTCTCTAACGTTAGGTTTTTAAATGTTTTTTCCTATGTCCTTCGTTTTCAAATATCCAGTGATGCAGGGTTGCTGAGAGGAGGTCATGCATTTAGAAGACGAGGCATAGTCAAATCATTCTGTTGTCGATATTTAGTCTATTTAGGTATTGTTTCCACGTAGAATACTTAGATTACTCCAGTACAGTTTAGTTGAATTCGTTTGTGGAAGTGTTTTCGTTGGATTGCAAGTATGGTTGTCCATTTCAAAGGGGAGTTTTTGGTACCAGAGGGTTTACTTCGGGTTAAAGGGGTTAACCCGGGGTGGGTCCTGACATTTGAGTTGAGGATAGTTAAGGCTGAAAATAAGGTTAAAAATTTGGCTTTTTCTTCTGTTAAAAAGAAAGCGGCTGATGTTGATGATACTATAGATTTGACTTTTCTGTCAAAAGAATTAAAAAATTACTTGAAAACTAAAAATTCATCTTCTAGCTCTTCAATCACTTTCTGATGTTACAACAATAGATTCAAATTATTTGATGTTGCAAATTCACAATGAATAAAATCTCAAATGTTGTAAAAATTGATGCTTCAATGCCATAGCTTAATAAAGTGTTCCAAGTTTAGATAGTATGCTCTTGGACTATAATCAAATCAACATCTATTCAAATTAGCAATGTAAATGGATTCGTTATGATAAATGAAGGAAAGTTATATTTTACAGCAGATATTCTAACAAAAGGTTTAGCTTCTTCTATATTTCAGACTCACTGTATCAATCTTAGGCATTGAGAACTTGCCAAGTTATTACAGAGAATTGTAATTGTAAACACCATCTTGACATTGTCGCTAGCGCGCAATTGAGCATCAAGTTTACAAAGTAACAACCAGATGGAGAATTAATAATCCCAGCCAAGATATATAGCATTCGCAACAACGAAAAAGTACAGCAGAAAAATCTTCTACCACATGACTTGTTTCACATGATCTGTCTAACCAGCAAATTGTATCCTCTGCTACTGGTTATATTTAAGGAGCTGCATTGGAACGGTTTGGTCCTGGTGATGGTGCAGCTTCTTGCACGGTGCTGGAGCCTAAGGTGGCGAGACTCTGGTGCTCTTGGGCAGCGACCCGGATCCGTATGGCCTGATATGCTGAGGTGGCAGGCGTTGGAACTATTAGCATCTGGGCTGCCTAAGGAATGAGAAAAGATAACAATGTAGAGATAATTAGATAATAACAACTCAACTTCATCTCTATTGAGTAACTTGTGTTCTATTCGTCATACACCGACATTTAATCAAAAGCAAATGGAAAAAATTAAGATACAGAAAGTAGATTCTCACCGTATGGAAAGTTTAATAGAATACAGTCGTGATATGTCAGCACCACATTCCTTCTGTTGGAGCATATCGTACATTTGCTCTGTTTTCTCAGCTTTTTATTTTTGTGCCATCCTACATGAAGATAGTAATGTAGGCACAGTTAGAACATAGAAACTCAGCTCTATTGCTAATCAAACATACCAACACAGACACTTACCCTAGCATCAAATTTATTTATTTTCATGATTCGATCGCAGTAGTTCTTTGGTAACAAGTGGGGAAATTTTCAACGGGATAGACACTACCCCCTATTTGGTGGAGGTACCGTTTTCCTTGATCTGAATTTCACCAGAACTGCACATAACAATGAAGATTGTAAATCCACATTTAAAAGGTGATTTCCTATTACAAGAGACCATGGTAGGAAAATGAAAAAGTGAATGAAAAGGTTGCAGTTCCCTTAAAAACACAACCATGTCATTGAGGAAAACCCAAGAAAAGTTAGAAAACCAAACTGTAAAATTTCTAAATACTGAATGTGAAACTGTGAATTAGTAGCAATCTTAACATGAATAGCATCCAGAATAGATAGTGTAAGATGCAAGAGTGCTTATGCAGTCTCACAAAAATATAACATAACAAGAAAAATGACATATCTACTCAAAACATTCATGTTGACTACCAAGTTTAGAGGTCACATACATTCTAAAGCCGCTGAAAAATGGGCCTTCACCCTCTGGCATTACCAGGTGGACTCCACAGCTCCCGGGGTCAAGTTCCTTTATACTCCCGTCAATACAATGAATACATTTTATGGTGTTGTGTACTTCAAATTCAAACTTAATCAGACAGATGTAAGGCGACGGCAACTCGCTCTCACTCAGCCGCTTTATTATAGCCTCGAATGGCATATAGTACACCTCCTGAAAACCATCGTACATCCATTTACTGACTCCTTCTCCCCACTTATCGGATGTGTCAATGATGGATACACCATTAATGTAGATTCTGCGTTTGATCCACCTAATTGGAGGCCAGAATGCCAATCCTTTGTCCTCCCATTTAAAATTCCCAGGAAAATCAATTCTAAAGTTGCGCTCTTGGAGTCCGTCGCTATTTACAACCTTGCGTCCGGTGAACCATTCAGGAAAAATATCATTCCACGGTAACTTAAGCCGATACTCAGATTGCCGACATGAAAAAAACAAAGAAAACAGAGCTGTTAGCTCAGAATGATCAGGTAAATTCTTTTTCATCTTAGCCACTTTACGAACCAGATTGCAGTACAGGGAAATGCTACCAGGCAGGTTCATCCGAGGAATCATTCTCGAGTCATTACCTTCCAAAATGTTCGACAATTTTGAAATTCTTTCCAATTTAAAGGAAAACGCCAAATCTAGGCCATATATTTCTCGTGGAAATTCACCAATTTCAACAAGATTCATGCAGCGGCTCAAATCGACGAATAATGGAGCATTGTGCTTGTCCTGTAAACTGGCCGATTCAGTTGAAAAGTCTGACTTTGTTGGAAATGTAACCAGCTTGTCACAACTGGAGAGATCAAGAAGTTGTAGATGTTGCAACTCAAATATGTTGCACGACACATGTCGAAGTTTCTTGCAATCAGACAAAATTAACTGTTCCAGATTAATGAGATGTCCAATTGCTGAAGAAGGAAATTCTCTGATTGCAGTACCGCTTAGATTCAGCCTTTTTAATGATGTCATCTCTTTCACAATTTCAATCTTTTCAATTTTTTTACTGCTTCTTATCCTCAACTCCTCTAAGTTTAGAAATCTAGAGAAATCGGAAAACAGTTCTACACCATTGCAAAAGTCCAACTTGAGTGATTTCAACTTCTGCAGACTCTGTAGGAACAATAAGAATAATATATAAAGTTAACTTTACCGATAAGGGGACAAAAGTACCAAAATGTCAAACAATTCCTAACTTTAGGTATCAAATTGTCTTCTTTTGAACACTCCCATATTTTCAAGTTGATCATACATCAGGTACTACACTACTATATGAGAAAATTATCCTTGAAAGTTGAAAATAGCGGAATTTCCGTCACACAAGACCAATGAAGGATAACTTATCTTTATCAGTTAATTCCATGTCAATTAAGTTGTGTCATTGAAATGGGTAATGAAGAGCTTAAATTAGTATGAAATGGGTATTGACAAAGTAATCTTTAAATTACCTGTACTCCCGCCCCCCGTGGTGACACGCAAATCCAAGGCATTTTATCTTCAACACCTATCTTTGAAAGCAAAAAGAAAAACAAAATGGTCAGTTGAATTCAGAGCATGAAGTGGTCTCTCTCTCCCTTTATCTGTTTTTATTTTTATACCTTTGTTCAGCTCCAAAAAAAGAAATGGAAATGGTATAAATGCATACAGTCAATGGGAGTTCCTAAACAAACAAAATCTATGACGTATTGATCAAACAGTTTAATCATATACCTTCAGTGCCCTCAACGGTGATATTAAGGTGAATTCCATCTTGCATACAACGAGTTTCTTGGGATAAAAATTTGATGGAAAATATCGTAGGGGACACGGCACCCAATGAAGGAGAACCAACTCATTGGGGAGATAATCCACGCGATTTCCACTGAACACGCGATTTCCACTGAGCAGGCGTTTTTCACGAAGATAATCAATTAGAAGAATTTGAAGACCGTTTAACTTTGAGAAGCTTTTACTATTCAACGGTATTTCTTCATGAATATCATCTGCATACGAGCGAATGCTCTCCTCATGAAAATCATCTGCATTCCAGGGAATGCTCTCCTTAAGCATGATACCTTTAACTTTGTTTGTACCCTGACATGGAAATAATGATATCAATACACTATAGCAGTTTCATTCTAAATTACTTTTATATTTTAAAATGTATGGACAACTTTACAATTAATTGTTTATTAGTGATGATTTCGGCACTTGCTCTGTATTTTACAACTTGTACTCCACTTTTTTGTTTTGTCGTTCAAAAGGAATTGAAGTGCTAGTATGTAAGATTATCTCCAAACAGTTTTTCACACCTTATGATATAGACTTAAAAGTAATGAATTGAAGTGCTAGTATCTCCAAACAGTTTCTTCATAACTTATGATATAGACTTAAAAGTTTAAAGTTTTCAAAAATAATTATTGTAGCTATAGTAATATTTTCAAAATTCTAACAATAATAAATAGTGAATGATAGAAAATAAAATATGCTTGTATGTTTTGATACAAAAGTAATAAACCAGTAAGATTTCCAAAAATATAATTTTGGAATGACACTATCATTTTAGCCTGTTAAGGTGGGGTGCTACTCACACACTTTTTTTTTTCTATTCACACACCCAATATATGATGATAGCCAATGATGAAACAAATTCAAATATGTAGATTGTAAATAAAATAATAATAATAATTAGATAAAGTGTGAATAAAAAATGAAGTGCTAGTTTGTAAGATAATCTCCAAACAGTTTCATCATACCTCATGATATAGATTTAAAAGTTAAAAGTTTCAAAATATCTAATATTGTAACTATGGTAATATTTTCAAAATTCTAAAAAACAAAAATAGTGAATAATGAAATAAATATACTTTTATGTTTTGAGACAAAAATAATAGTGAGTAAGATTTCCAGAAATATAATTTTAGAATGACACTATCATTTTAGTCTCTTAGGGGTGTGGTGCTATTCACACACCTTTTTTGTTTTTTGTTTTCTATTCACACACACAATATATGATGCGAGCCAATGATAAAACACATTCAAATATGTAGTTTGTAAATAAAATTGATATAATAATAATAATAGAAAATAGATAAGGTGTGTGAATAAAAAAAATAGGGTATAACACTCATAAATTTTACTTACAGTGTTGTTTTTGAAAACATTGTAAACATCTTTGTACAACCATAGTCTGCTACGCTCTCCTGGCTCAGGTGACTCTTGACAAACAATTTCTTTGCCCATTTCTTCTAGCAAGTCATGCATCCAAATACCATTAGATTCGGTAATACTTATGAGGGCCTTTTGTATGAGAACTTCAATCCCGTGTTTAGGCAGCTCACATCCTTCTAAAATGTCCATCACATAGTTCTTATCTTCACCTTTGAAGAAACATGCGATGTGAAGAAAAACTTCCCTCACCAATGGTTCAAGTGCATCATAACTTAATTTGAGAAACTGTTGAAGCTTGGGATTTTTCTTGTAATGCTCCAATGCATCCTTCCATGAATCTATACTTATACCACGTAGATGTGACCCCAAAACTTCCAAAACTAGGGGTAGCCCTTCAGCATAGCGTATTACACTATCTATGTGTTCAATGTAATCACTCATATGTTCTTTTTCCTTGAATGCATTGATTTTGAAGAGCTCCAAAGCATCACGATCACTTAATTTATCCACTTGGTATATTTGATCAACATCATGCCTTCGTAGCAAATCTTGATCTCGTGTTGTTATGATTATTCTACTACCAGAACCAAACCAATCAGGTTTTCCAGCTAAACTTCTTAACTGGTCCAAATCATTTACATCATCAAGAATTAACAGAATTCTCCTACGACTCAATCTTTCTTTTATCATATAGCTTCCTTCATCAAGACTATTTATCTTTAATTCCTTCAACCCAAGAGTCTTAGAAAGAAGAAACTTCTGTAGTTTTTGAAGGCCTCCATATATCAACGATCTTTCTCTAACATTTTCCAAAAAACAACTACTATCAAATTTATGGGCAACTGAATTATACACAGCTTTTGCAATTGTTGTTTTGCCTAATCCACCAATGCCCCATATCCCTATCATTCTTATGTCACCTTCTCCAACACATAGAACCTTTTCCATATTTTCTAAACGAGACTGCATTCCAACTAAGTATTTGTCTCCATTAAAATAGGTAAAATTTGATAGTTGTTGTGAAATATCTTCAACGATTTTATGAACGAAATCAGACTCATGCCTGTCAATCAAAATGCATACAAAACATCAAATGCAATACTAGTAAATATAAGTTTGGAATATCAAAGAACAAAGAACCATAGATTCAACTAAAAAAACATGAGATATTGTAAAAATGAAAAACAACCTAAATTGGAAGAGAGTGTCACTATTAATTATGCAAAGGGAATAAAAGCTCGAAAAAGAATGTCACAGATTACTATGAGAAGACTTACTCTCCGTGTGAGAAATGCCACCCAGAAAGATTTCCTGCTTTTGTAAGAGCTGTCTTCCATCTTGCCAGCTTCTCCAAATCATCATGTTGAGAAAGTGCCTCACCAAAACTCCCGGTTTGGTTTCGCACATTTGAAGGATCTACCTTGTAAAACAGAGGGTACACAATCTGTTTCCTCGATTCATTACACTGCATGATCTTCACCAGTTCTTCCAAACACCACTTTGAGGAAGCATAGTTTTCAGAGAACACAACCACAGAGATTTTGGACTCTTCAATTGCTTTAAGAAGAGAACTTGATATTTGTTCTCCTCTTGGAAGGCTATCATCATCAATGAAGGTGTTAATTCCCTTCTGAACCAAATTGCTGTACAAATGGCCTGTGAAAGTATTGCGGGTATCCTCCCCTCTAAAACTCAGAAAGACATGATAAGTCCATGGCTGAATGGGAGCAGAAGAGAAAGAGGAAGAGGCTCCAGATTGAGCTGCCATATGATAACTTGATCTACAGAATGATGGAGGCTCTAAAATGAGTGATCACCAGAACTCTAATATTATATAAAGGCCATGGGAACCATACTTGCAAGTTTCCTTCTAGTTTCGATGCAAGTAGCAACTTGACTTTACAGAGGAAGATTGATTGGACTGGCCGCCGAATTGTACCTGGTCAGTGAGACCTGGTCAGCCTTTTTATCTATTTATTATGGGGCATGCAACTTCTGCATTTTGCAAATTGGTGTTTGAGTTATAGCAAATTTTTGATGTGTAACGCCCACTAGCTTTGAGGATTCAAACTTACAGTTTGAGAGCAAAGTCGAATCAATTCCAATGGATCCGAAGATATATTAATTCTAGATCTCAAAGCTCAGTGTTAAGGTAGCAGTGTCGAATCTAATTACTAGGAGACATCACCAGAAACTCTTTACAAGCTGCTGCAGGTTCCTAATCTTTCATAGTATTATCATTGCACAAAGCTCTGTCTTCGTTCCAATTCAGAAGTTGTTTTTTTCTTTGTTGTCATGAAAGTTTTGCATGTAACTTTCGTTTTTCATTATCCATTGTAGATGAACTGAGGTCCAATGAAAAAAATCCGTGTTGTTTTGATAAAATGAAAAGATGTTTGATAATTAGTATCCCTAGAGGCTCATGGTTTATCTTACCCGTAAAAAAGGAGGGCACTGCAAAGACAAGAGATATTGGAGTTGCTACGATGTTGAATATATCATTTTGTCAGCTGCTTTTGTTTATACAAGCCTTATGAGTTATGCACTATTTCCAGTATGTTTCTGTTATAAATATATATGTAATGATTCATTAACACAAGGATTCCAATTCCCATTCACTACTCATATTCAACCTTCACTCACATCACATGTTTACTCAATTATTTGGTATTATCAGTCACCCAACTCAGTTTCTAACTTTCTATTAACATACTCATCCTGAGAAGTATGAATGTACTGATACTGAGGACCATTTAATTCTTTTGTTGAATAACTTCTTAACCTTAAATGAATTTATTTTCATAACATCAAACAATGAAATATCTCATTGATTTCATAATTTCAGATGTTTATAACTGATGTCATGAAGAGATAGACCTGTACATCAATGATTTTCATACTAAACTCATTGGCAAGCTGTTGTTGAACCTAGATTCTTCATATTTTCATTCCAACCATTCTGATGCAGTTTCTCGACTTAAAAATCTCCTACATGACCCGTTGTTATTCGATTTAGGTGATTCTTGATACTATAGCAAGTGTAAGAAATCTTCTGTGGGTTCCGCATCAAATTGTGGAGCTCAAAGCAAAGAGAAATCATGGAAAACAAATGATTCGTTATCTTGAAGAACCAAACAAAATGTAGAACTTCACAATACCATAACTCCCTTATTTCTCAATCTATGTAAGTAAATAATATATTGATTTTATACCACACAATATGCTCAACAATTATGTACAATCAGTTCATGATATAAAACCAGGACAGAAATTTCGACCAAAACCACATAGACGAGAAATCAAACTGAACCCAGATTTTATACAGCCAAGCAACACATGAATTAAAACTCTTAACTCCGGTCTGCTTTCCACCTTCATCCTATTCATCATTCGATTTCAAAATTAACAGCCTTTCAATGTCCCATTATATTCTATTGTAACATTGAATTACTATATTCATTAATGAGATTGTGATTAGTGTTTCTATTCTTAGATATGGGTTTTAATGCATATTGGAGTATTTTTTTACTGTTGCAATTGCCCAGCAGAATCCATTTAAATGGTGAAAAGATTCCAATAAATAAAAAAATTGAAGTTAAAATGGGGACATATATAAGTGTCCCCAAAGTGAATGTATGTTTATTGTATTTGTACAAGTATGGTATACCTGATACATAATCCATGGTTGTGTATTAGAGACCATGAGGCCTACTTTTATATTTGGGGACAAATAAATCAAGTGTTCCATTTAGCAATAGGACACTAGCAAAAGACACAAATGCTATAAATGTTCTAATTGCTTAATGGACACATTTGTTTGTCCTTATAGATATCAAATGGCACATTTAACAAATTTCCCCTTATGACATATTTCTAGTAGTGGGTGCAGCAGTTTCAAGGGTGGATGCTAGAGTAGAGCTAGTACTCATGGACCGGTTGATGGCTCAATATGCCCAATGGCTCTTTGTGTATTGTAGTCATAATGGGGGTATGAGTGAAATCCGTTTATCCTCTTTAAAAGAAAGAGAAAAAAGAGAAAAAAAGATATCAGAAAAAAACATTAACGTTTAACGGTGTTATAACGGGATGTACGAAAATTAGGCCTAATTTGTTAGTTCATGTACTAATGTGTTATTTAACAAAGCTCAGACACCTTAATTATGAGTGAAGCAAAGTTGGTGTATTATTTGTATAATTTTTCCTATCTTTTAACCACCACAAAACACAAGTAGCTAATACAACTTTATTATAAATCTCCAACAACAAAGCTCCAATCCTTGATCCTTTATACAAGTACCACAAAATGCAATACTTTTGGGCAAAAATATAACAATAAAAGATATCAGTAATATAGTAGTATACCGAATTTGTGTATACTGACCAAACTAAATTTCCATAAAAAAGGTAAGAAAATGAAAAGTTTTAGGTAGTCATTAAACAGATAGAAGGGCTACCATGATTCCTAGTGCATTGTCCTATGCTACTGACCTCATGAATTTTGGAACAACATAATTTTTGCATAGCATACATCTCGCTGGGAGATGAACTTTCTAATCTTCATAAATGAATAGTTCTACATTGATTGTCAATTATTTTTGCTTCTAATATCAATCATTTCACTTCAGAAAAGGACTTGGCATACAGAACCAAATTCAAACAATCATTTTTTACTTTCTTAATAAATATGTCAAATTTTGAGCAGCAAAAGATAAGTTTACCTGATGAGAGAAAAGATGAAAAAAGCTTACATGTAAGGCCCTGCACTGAAATTCAAACAATCAAATAGAATCAAACAATACCAATAACCAAAAAAGTGGGGAATGAGAAAAGAGAAATTAGGACTACCCAGAAAGACTCCTGAGGGCATTGAAGCATAGGCAAGTGTCTTCCACAAGCACATGACCATTAACCTGAATGCCAGCCTTAGATGCTTTTCTCATAGTCACCAATAACTTGTCAAAATGTAGGTATGATTGGCACCCTCAGATGCTTTTCTCCAACAGCTCAACCTAGTTAGACCAAAAAAAACAATATGTGATACTTAACTCAATCTAAAGTCACAGTCTCACATAGCTAAATATGTGCCAAAAACACCCATGAACCGACAACTTCAGGTTATGACATAAACTACCATAATAAAATTTCATTAGCTTTACAACCAAGACATTCTAAATGAAGCATCAGTGTGAGCCGTACATGTAGATCCCCATTAAAGGTCCTGCAGTTTACTCATAGTCTTAGTTCAATCATTTTAAGCCATTATTGGCGAACCATGAATGTAAAGAAGAGAAGTGCATTTACATATATTCTAACTTAATTTGTAGAACCCCAATCACTCAGTATATTACCACTAAGAAAGCCTGTCACGTATTCCCTGTAAACAAGGACGAACGTATCAATCATAAGACTAGCATTTAAGAGAAACTAAAGATTTCATACGGTATCATGGTACATCACAAAATTTGTACAAGGCAGGGTAATTTTGCAATAGATGGCGGAAGAACACCAGCAAGATCTTTCCCTCTAAGAACACTACTTTAAACAAAAGTACTTAGTGTTGAATATAAAGCTCAAACTTTGCAGAAAAAGTAGTCATATCGTCTTAAATTCACAACAGATATCAAATGAACCACATACAAAACGCTATGAAAAGCTCAGCAAACACATGTTCCTGATATATGAATTCGAAGCCGGCTATTAATCAAATCTCAATAACAAGAAAGGATTCTAGCTAGGGGATACACAACTGCTTACCTCCGAAGTGAACGCGGTCTAATATCCACCTTTCATCGATGAGATCAAAAACGCCTCCTCATCGGTTTCAAAGCTCCGTCTCTTTGGATTGTGCATGACGCTTTGCTTGCCGCTAATTCACCCTCTCGGTAGGTGAGACGTGGTTGCTCTTTTATTGGAGGAGACGTGGCTCATCTCATGTATTAACCTCTTTCACCCATCGACGTGGCAAAAATATGAGCTGTCCCTGGAATATTGTCTCTGCTAGTGAAAAGACGACACGTGCATATGGCCTAGCATGTATTACCGTGTATTCTAGCGCTTGGAAGCGAGAAAACATTTTTTTTAATTGTTGGAAGCTAAAGGTTTTGAAAATGTTAGAATAAAATAATATATATTTGTTAAATTAAAATATATCACTAATTTCTTAATTTTCATATTGTTCTAAGAGAACTCAATTGTATATTTCATCAAATAAGAGACTCCTTGTCGTGGACGAATTAGTAATGTTGCATGCATTATAACCTTAGTGGAGTATTGGTGCACATCAACATATCTCAAGAGTTCTAAAGTCGAGTTTTGAGAGACCAAATAGGTTATAAAAACTTCTCAATGATACGTCCTCAACTCTATGAGGATAACTTTTTTTGTAATGGGTATTGAGCCCAGAGAAGTATAAGCAGTATTTGGTAGACGATAGTGTAACATGTGACCCTATGTTTAACACTTCAACCAACATCATAAAAGCATAAACGGTGTCCGTATGTTAGTTGTATCTGTCTACACAATTCCTTTTTGAATTTATTGTAAGAATGTATTTTGTATCATAGTGTACAAGCTTTACAAAACGAAACAGTTATCGTCGGCCAAAGCCAATGACGCATTAAAGGAGGACCAGTGCATCTCACCCGTGTGAAAAGGAGGACCGGTGGAACCGCACAAGGAGACCTCAAATGTCACCCGGGGTTGCCATTTACAACCAAATGTTTTTGTTTTTAAGAGGAAGAATGGATGTCCAACATTCTGACTCATATATCACTTCCATAATGACCTAAATGTCATAGCTTGTAGGAGTCAATGTTCCAAAATTCATCTATTGACAACATAGGATTTAGACATTGCATCATAGTGACATATAGTCCACTAGATTGACTCATGTTTCTCTCCATGATGCTCTTTCATTAACACTTATGAGACGTATACACAAAAGTTATTCTCACAATGATAGTAACCGTTGGCGGTCCTTTATCTCATCAGTAATCATTCTATTTGCAAGACACTCGATCTCCATACCTATTAAATAAGGTAGAGACAGAAGCAAAAGTGAAACAGGGACTATGCTTCAAGGATGCAAATCATACAATGCAATCTCGAGTAAAAACAATATTCTCGAACAATTTGACCTCTGCTCACTAAATCTGACATAACTCTCGCGTCAGGATGGCTATTAATGAACCGCAACAGCTATTGGAAACTAGACGCAGTGAGCTTTCCAGTGATATAAGATTTGTATTCTAGTTCATCTAGAGCTGATCACAATGCTCAGACGAAGTTACTGTCTAGTAGGTACAGATTTACTAGATGTATTATTTTTGCAAAATTTGTACATGAGAGGGTTTTAAAACCTCAAGTGATGTCATAAGGGGATCCTAGGCCATTATGCCCACGGTCTAATCCTTTTTTTGGAGAGACTTAGAGCAGAATTATCATGTCCTTATGCTAAGGATTCTGAGAATACACTTATAGAACCATAGCAGACAATGAAAGAATACCTTCAATCCAACATGAAAAATTCCTAGACATTGGGCCAACGATTTTATCGAAATCTCAATTTGTAAATGCTAAAGATATCGATACGACGTTTATTTATATATAGCTTGGAAAGAAAATCAAATGTAGTTCCTCAATGACATCAATGTCATAGGCATCCAAAGTTAGATCTGAAAATTGTGAAGTCATGATCATAAGGATGTCATGTTTGTTTTTAATTTGATTTTCCCGTACACCCTTTGTACATTCTTTGTATGTTCTCATGACTTAATAAGCTCCACCATTTTCTTTTTCTTTTTTGGTGATCTAAAGATCCACTACCGTTTTATTATTTTTTCGGAGCTGGCGTGATTTGTTTTGACAAGTTTGGTGTCTATGACTCTAGGCCTAGAGGCACCGCCACTATGGTTGGCTATCTCTCTCCCTTTTTCTAGACAATGCCACAAAGTATCATTGACAACGTAGTTAAACCAGTGGTAATCAAGCCACGAGACTAATAACGCTTCAAGACTTTATACTCGTGTGCGCGTGTCAATGGCGCATCAATTGGGAGCGCACGAGATGTGAAACCTTGGCATCAAGTGTGTCAAAACTTGAATAAGCAGAATGTTACCTTGCTCTTGCATACAAAACCAAGCTGTTATGAGACTCGATAAAGACACAAAACAATGCTACATTGGTTTGTCTTTGAACGTTGTCTAACAATGCGGGTACTCTAAGCTACCACTTTAATAGAAAAATGTAGAACGTTGTCCAACAACACGGGTGTTCTATGCTATCACTTTAATCTAATCATCTCAACGTCAGATACCAAACGACGTGGACTCGTAACACGATCAGTGTCGGGATTTAACCTGCACTCACTAAATACCAAACATGGAAGGAGATGGGAGAAAGAGAGATTTTATCCTCCCTGAGGTTATTTAACTTGAAATAGTAGAAAAATATAAAGCTTACTTGCTAGTATACCAAATAGACTGCGTTTATGAAAACTGTTTTGCAAGTTCCATGCTCTTAGCCACGCATGTGCGGCGAAATTGCTCGATGTATTCCATTTGTAATTCGTCGCGTGGTGGTGTCATGAGACAAACAAATCATATAGTTAGTCAAACTCACCATAAAACAATGGCAAAACTATGGAAAAACATAAACCACATGAAAGGTTTAATGCAAAGCAAGAATTACAACTCGTTTAGTTCTAGGTGTGTAGTAAGGGTGCAGCAGCTGGGCACTCGGGTGCAGCTGGGGTGCTACAGGGATCCGACAAGGGTGTTGTAGGGGTCCGGCACGGGGTCGGTATGGGTGTAGCAGGGTGCGGCAGGGGTCCTACCTGGTGCGGGGGTGGTACATGGATGCGGCACATGTGCAGTATAGGTGTAGCAAGGTGCAGCACAGGGGCGGCAGGGGTGCGACACGGGAGCGGCAAGGTGCGGCACAGGGGTGAACAACCCTTATTTTATCTACCGTATTTGGTAACTTACCGGTTTTAACTCTACTCTGGTGCCTCGTCTCTCTGTCTTCATCTTCTTTTAGTGGGTATTGTGAAGGCAATTTTTTTCCATTAAAACCCAGATGCAAATTCCACCCATATAATTCAAGTAGCCAAAAACCCACCTCGATTGATCAAAGCTACAAGTTGTCAACACGGAATGCATTGAGTTTACCTATTCAAAGATATAAAATTTTGAATAAAATTCCAGTTATAGAATGGTTTATAGATTTTATGAGTTATTGGATTTTTTGCGATTTTCTTTTGTCTCGATATTAGCACGGTATGCTCTCCACTCATATATCCTCCTTCCCTTTTCTTTTGTCTCGATATTGACATCGCGCCAATATGGATGTCATCTTCACATATTCAGTCACAGTGAATTTCCTCATCCTACACTCACTCGGAAAAGAGTCTATAGTAGGACATTTCACAACAATAAGAGCTAACAAGCTCGCACACTAACTCATGTGTGCTCAAGTCCTGCCTAAAAGACAATAGTTCAGCTCAAAGTCCTGCATACATCTCATGGTGCTTCCTTGAACAATTTCACAATCACAATCCAATATTGCACCAATCAGCTCAACTTCTCTTATTCCTCATGAGTGGGTTTCCCTCGAAGAGATACCCCGATCTCTTTTACCAAAATTCAATAACCACTCAAGCAAGCGATCACGAGTAACCCGAACCGTCTCTAACTATACCTGTAGAAACCCGGAGTACCTCACTCCTAAATCTTATATACCATCCATATCCAGCATGGACATGTCAGCCTCTCAGGCTAGGGCTGGAACTTCTCCGACGCCGTTTAAAATCAAATCATGGTCTGCAGCCGTTTAAAGTCAAATCATGGCCTGCAGCCGTATAAAATCAAATCACGGCTTGCAGCCGTATAAAAGTCAAATCATGGCCTGCAGCCGTATAAAATCAAATCATGACATGCAGTAGTATAAAATTAAATCATGGCATGCAGTCGTATAAAATTCAAATCATGGCATACAGCCGTATAAAATCAAACCATGGCCTGCAGCCGTATAAAATCAAATCATGGTCTGTAGCCGTATAAAATCAAATCAGGAAAAACATTTAGCAAATTATCGATCACACATAACAGGGTCAGAGCTAAGAGCTCTAGCGTACCTCTTTGTGAAGTCGTCATCCCGCGCTAACTCTACCATCTCTCCCAATGAAAGAGAAGAGCCACGAGTGGCGCGCTTCCACTCCGTCGAACGAGGAGCGCAGCCCGCTAGCTAACAACAAACAATACATATGACGACCCATCATGACTGTGAGCCCCATAGGCTTGGGTCGGAGCTAAGAGCTCTGACGTCTCATCCACTGTCTAGTGAGAACGCAAATCCGGTGTACCATCCATTCCTGCAAGAACACCATATCCCCATATCCTGCGCTTCCACTCCGCCGAACGAGGAGCGCCGAGTAGGCGCGCTTCTACTCTACCGAACGAGGAGCGTTGTCTGCTAGCTAAATCATCGACGACCCTTATGGTGAAATTAAAACAAATTCCTGATATTTCCATAAATCCAGGCTCAAAGCTCATTTATAAAATTCAGGCCCAAAGCCTATTTATAAAATCCAGGAAATTGCCAAAAATACTTTAAATCCCGGCAATACGCCAAACAATCAAATCCCAGTAAAACATCGGGTCCGATTCTCATCTGTACGACGGGACTCTCCCGTCAAAAACTATTCAAAACCCAAGTGAAAATAAGCGAGCTGAAATCCATAAATCAAATGGAAATAAACGAATAAAAAACCTCCACTGGAGTGCTCGCAAAACCAAAGGAATCGAAAATGTACAGAAACCCGAAAAATCATTCGTTCTGGGAACATTTTAAAACCATTAAATTAATAAACCATGCCATTTTTTTACAAACAAATCAAGGTCCACTCATCATACTGGCCACGCATCTCCTGCTCTAGGTACGGTACCCTAACCATCCTCATATTCAGTGACGTCTCTCTTGCTCGAAAGCGGTTCTCTGACCGTTGTAAAATATTTCTCCTCGAGCTTTATGGACCCGCACGTGTCCGCTGCGCAACTGGATACTTTAAGTAATCTGGTTCTCTTGACCACATCCAGCACCTCAATCACCGGATCATCCCTGATCCTCCTCGAATATAATTACGCAACACCAACGTGTTAACATAAGTGGTCATACCTACTCTTTTAACCCATCAATCAAATGTAGGACGCAATACGACTATCGAATAGTCTAACAGTCCAATTTTTCCTAGTTTGACTAGGAAAAGTCACTAATTGACTTCAGGCTTGACCAAGTCTCTCCTGGGTTGACCAGGAGATTGACCAAAATTTTCCAACTAATCGACAATGTTCAAACCCTCAAAAGCTCAAAAATTGTCGATTTATAAATTCAAACAATATTAGGCGCACTTTTAAGCATATTTACGTCAAATACTGAAATTCGAATTTACTTTTCAAAATCTGTCTCGTTACTAAACTTACGAACCTCTCAACTTTTCGATCCAACGAAAAGTCTATATCGACATCTAAAAGTAATTGATGTCGTAAACTTTACTACTACACTTAACTTCACTATTTTCAACCTCAGGTGGTCATCCTTGCCACCACACATACTAACAAATATAACGACTTGTTCCACTTGGAAAGTCGATAACACATTTAAATATTTTCAAGGACTTTAACTACCTAAACCTTTGGCCCGAGATTTGAACCTAAGCTCTGATACCAGTTGTCAAGCCCCGACCCAAGTTTACCTCACTAAACCCTGGATAGGACGTGCAGGACCCATCCCAAGAGAGATTTACTCAAAATCCCCCTTAAGAAGAGATAACCCTTATTCCCAAACCTTTTTCAACAGTCCTAACGATTCCGGAATAGATCTCACCACCGGAGGTTATCCCGATTTTCGCATTTGGATTTTAAACCAATTTCTTTAGAGGACCTAGGTTTCTAATATTATTTGTGATTACACCCGAATCCTGGTCAGGCTGCCTACGTACCATGTACTCAGGGATCAAGCCACACGTAACTCTTATTTTAATTAATGCCCTAACCTGACGAATCTCGTTTTTCTATTAAATCGGTCGATCTATTAATAAGGATAACAACGCATATTTCATATCCAGAGTTTAACCTCTTCACTGAGTTATTCACCGACCAACTATCTATCAGGATTATCCCGATCACACCACCATTCATAACTAAAACATCCATTCACATATAAACAAACAGTAATGGCAATCACATAATTATATAAATTCACCAAGGATCTAATAGTCAATTCATCTCCAATGACACTAGTAAATACCTAAAACTACCAGGGGTAATATTGTCAATTCAGCCTCAATGATATCTTGGTAAATAGACAAAACAGTCAGGGCAGTATGATCTTTTAACCTTAGTGGCAGTTCCGTAAATATACAAATCTTCCTAGGGTATTTCAGCCCTGATGGCACCCCTGTAATTATCTCAAACTGCCAGTGGCAGTTCTGACAATTCACACCCACAGTAAATGGTAAAATTTCAAATCTACCGCGGTAAAAATTCAGGAATTTACCCCTTTCTACCCTAATCGACTCTGATCGGTCTGCCGGCCGATCCCAACCAATTCCGGCTATTCTACCCCTTCCTTCTCCCATTCCACCACCAAACAACAACAAATTCAACATCACACAGCAATTACATAGTTTTTGGAGGGACAAAACTTACCCTCTGTGTTATGCTCCAGTCCATGATCTAACAACCAACTCAACCTTCCCCTTGCCGGACTCCACCCTCTGATTCACACTGAACCGAACCCAGCTGCTCCTCCACAGCTGCAGCTCACTGCCTCACTAAGCAGAGCTCCTGCATCGATCCATGAACTCTCCTGGACTCCACAGAGACTTTCAAGAGCCACCAGAATCCCCTGAATCGATCGCCGACGCAGGGAGCGAAGTAAACCCAGAAAACACAGAAAAGGGGAGTTTCGAATTAGGCTCAATTTCAGGGGTTTAAGGGCATGGAAAGGAAGATAAGAAAGAGAGGAGCAAGAATCTGACCTCAGTTCGTCGAATCGCCGCCTGGAACGTCAGAATTTCACCGTTGACCGCCGAGCCTCGTCTCGGTCGATCTCCCTCCACAATGACTGCCTCGGTGAGCTGAGGATAGGGATGAGTAGAGGAGAAGTTTGGAGGTGGTCCACCGGCCTGTGGTGGCCGGAGTCGCCGGCGCCGGGCGAAAGACAGCGGAGGCAGAGAGAGCTCGGGGGAGCTCTATTGACCGAACTGGGAGGTTTGACCGAACTGGGAGCCTTAATCGGCATAGTCGATACACCGTAAGGATAATTGGTCTAGTTGCTTTAACCGGTATTAGATACGAGACTTGACACATTAAGGAATGCATATTTGTGAGATTGATGTCAATGTTTACAAGACGGTTAGTGTGGATCACCTGACACTCTCATGTCCCCATTGATTTGAAAAAACCAAATTTACTTTATAGGTTGTTAGTTAGTTGGTTACTTTCATTATAGTTTGCATTATTTAGTTAATTCCTAATTCAACTTTCTTTCAACTATCGACTCATTTATGCATATCCATCTTAGGGCTACAAGTTAGTGGTTTTGAATAGGCTTAGTGCGAGCTAGGCCGAACATTACTAAGGCTTGGTGTCTTGATTGTTTGTAATTTTCGTTATTTTTTATTTTTGTTTTCTTGTGTGTCTTTTAGCAGTTCTAGAGCCGATTACCTCGGTTAGGTCCAACCTAATCCTCATGGTGCGATAACAAAAGTCTTAATATTTTTCTATCTTGACAATGATTCATATCCTTGCGAGTTTATGATTCAAGTCATGTTGGCAGTAACATTTACTTATTTTAGACATCAATAGATGATTTAGAGATAGACTAGATCGATAGAGAAGTACCTTAATTTAAAAACACATCAAACTAGTCTCTTAGTCTCTTAAAGCATGAAATAGATGCATGAAGTGGACTAATTCAGTTCCAATAAGTGAACTAATTTAGACTTGATCAAGTCACACCAAGTATTATGCATCTGCACTTGTACCATTAGACCATAAATCATGTGCAAGTAAAAATGTGAGATGCTGTTTTCCTGCTTCTGATCTTTGAGCTTTATCTCTAACAATAGGTGTCTTGGCTTGAGCGTCGGCAGTGGATTAGTAGGCGGATCAAGTTGGACAATGTCACTCATATATTAATGGTTAGTTTCAATGTTTGATGACAGTCATAAACTCATGATAAAGATTTCCAGCATGGAAACAAAGCTAGACCTTCACCTCGATGGATCAATTGAAGAATAGAAGTTGGAGCAACTGAATTTGGATCATCCTTTATCTGTATACACATGATATATGAAAGAACATCTAAACTACCCTTAAAATATACATCTGTACTATACACTATCTATCAAAAAAATTTTGTTGGATCTTCTCCATTCTGATGAGTTAAAGTTCCAATATACATGCATCTAGAGTATTTTCTCCATGTTCAAAAGGGAGTCCTCTGATTCTATTGCTGAAGCTTCTGTTGATGTTGCTTATTATTCTTCTGTTGCTTGCGGCGTCTAAGGAGTTGAGCATATAGTAACTCGTTCCATGTTTCAGGCACACCGGGTAGGCACCAGTGGCTGCAATCCTGTATTGAAGTCGCTTGTCTTTCCTCAACAGTTATGTTGGGCATTCTGTAAAACGATGGATGACCATCCTTCCGGAAATCAGTCATTGCTGTGATGTTCAGATACAAGATTGGAGTCTTCATCTTCTCTAATACCGAGTCCAAGATCTTCATGTTTGATGGATATTCTCCTCCATATTCAGTCTCTGTAGTTGGCTTTGTCTCACCGTCGCATTTCCCTCCAGCGTTCCATGCTCCACCCCTGTGAAAATGTAAAATGATCATGTATATAGTTGTTAACCAACCATGCAGTGTAGGAAGTACTAATTGTGTAGGCTGTATATATAGTCATGTACCTAAAGTGAGAAGGGGAATAGCCCCGGAAGAAAACTGCTGTTTTCTTAGGATCTACTTTGGCATCCACCCATCTTCCCCATGTACTTAAAGCCCTCCGATAAGCCTCTTCGCCATTCAACTCATCATAGACATGGTCACCCTCTTGATAGTAACCCAACCTGCAACTTTCTCATATTAGCTTTCATTCCTAGTATATCCTAATATCAATGACATAGGAGTGAAAGTGAGCATGTCTTACCCATTGGAAGTTTTCTCATGAGTCCACCAATGAGCTGTGTTGAAGATGAGAACATCTGCATCTTTGTAGTATTCGGCGACACTCTCCATCAAATCAATTCGAAGCGTTTCCTTTTTGGATCCATTTTTGTCTATCCCATCCCATTCTTGAACTAGAAATTGTGATTGAAAGAACTCTACTGAACAATTATAATCCTATTGCAACATAAAATTTGCAGTTTAGACCAACCAAATGAAAAGAAATGAAGAAGTTATCAGGCTTTGAACTCCAAATCACAGATGATGGATAATGAGAAAAATACCTGGAATATGAAAGAGTAAGACCTTTCTGTACGAAACTCTTCCCTACCTGAGACTTCATAAACTTTTTTCTTATCTTCCACTGAATTTCTAAGAACACAAAGCAAAGACTCCCACATATTCCTATTGAGAGAATCGCCAACAAAAACTAGACGCTTTCCCGCCAATAATCTCAACATCTTCTTACCATCCAACCTGCACAAGAAGTTCATCCCAAACCAACATTACTAAACAGAACCAAGCTCTATTCAACATTTTAAAAAAATTAGTAGAAAAAAGTCCTGGTGTAAATTACCTCGGAACATTGCAATGTCTCGGTTGCCATCTATACTTCTCGTAATCATTATCAGGCCTACCATTAAGGAAACAATTGAAAGGCTCATCTATGTAAGGACAAGTTCCTGCAGCATAAAGTGGGTAAGAATCGTCTCTCACCCACCTTCCATCAAACAGGTCACATTCATTCTTCAACTCCAACCCTGTTTGTTTCCCTTTCTTTTTCGTAACCTCATTTTCATTAGAAGAAGAATTAGAGCTCACAACATTTGTCGTCTCGCTTCCTTTCTCAGAACCCTCAACTTTCTCTACATTGTCCTTGGTAGTGTTTGATGGTTGAGCAGTACCAATAGGACGTTTCTTTTGAATATCTGCCTTCTCCTTGGTAGTGTTTGATGGCTGAACAGTACCAATATGTTCATCGTTTGCAATCTCCACATTTTCCTTGGTAGTGTTTGATGGTTGAGGAGTACCAATATCCCTTTCAGTCTCTACATTTCCCTTATTAGTAGTGTTTGATGGTTGAGCAGCACCAATATGATTATTCTTTTCAGTCTCTGCATTTTCCTTGCTAGTGTTTGGTGGTTGAGCTTCAATCTCTCCATTTTTCATCATTCCTCCATTTTCCCCAGAAGATTGATCGTGACCAATCTGAGATCCCTTCTGATCATTCCCTTTCACACTTGCCATCTCATCAAACAGTGGTAAGGATTTGCGTTTCCAATCGGAGTTTGGGGTCTGAGGAGAGGTATGAAGAAGATTTTTGAAGCCAAAAGGAACCGAAGGGAGGGAAGGATTGAAAACCAAGAGGATGGTACATGTAATGAAGGAAATTATGAATGCATATGTACAAACCGTAAAATGTCTCTTGGGAAACAAGATTGAAAACATTGAGGCCTTGCTGGTCTCAGCTCTCGTTGAATGGGGGCTTAACATTGAAGAATAATCTGTACTTGTTGTGATCAATGTGCAAGAACTGAAGGTCGAAGAGAGGCTTTCGACTCTCCTAGGGTTGTTGGTAAGAGGTTTTCTGTTGTTGATGAATGTCCCCAATCCACCATTGTTATATCTTGGTAAGAAGATCAATAGTGAGAGAAGAAACAGACATGTTTTCCATGATCAGTTTCAATTTTCATGAAACTGGAAATGAAGTTTGTGTTCAAGAGGTAAATTAGTCTAAAGTTAGATTGCACGGCCAGAAATAAACCATTGCAGAACCGGGTTAAAATGCAAACCACATTTTTACAGTTTTTCTTTTTACTATTGCTTCATCAGCTAACTCATGCAGACAAATTTCTTTTCAATTTTAACCACTCGCTAATAATATTTATCGGATTACTTCATACGTTATTGGTGTTTTTCATTAATATGTGTCCTACTATTCGGGGGAACACAAATATACTTGATGACTTTTTATCATGTACCTCTATTCGGGTAAGAGCTAATTTGATGACAGGGTCCAATTGTCTCCAATCTTTAATGAAATCACCAGATTGAACTCCACCTCTTTTGACAAGAAGCTAATTATCATGTATCAATCAACCTCAGAGATCTCTTGCTTTCATTGCTGAGATTATTATATAGTAATACAGAAGACTGATACAATTAACAAAGCAAAGCGAAAAATAACAGAAGATTGAGGAACTGTATCGGTAAGTTTTGGGAAAGGCCAACTCAGCAAGCATGCGGAGATCTAATTGCACAAACCTTCAAGAAAGACCAATAACCCTTCCAGTGGTGGTGTCAAGATCAATATCATAAAAGCAAGGCCTAGTTGGAAGTCCTGGCATTGTGCTCATGGTTCCTACCAAAGGATATATAAATCCAGCTCCAATGCTTGCCCTCACATCCCTTATCGGTAGGACAAAATTGGATGGCGCTCCTTTTGCAGTAGCTTTATCAGAAAATGAGTACTGTGTCTTTGCCATGCATATTGGCAGACCAGAAAACCCTTGCCTGCTGTACATCGTGATCTGCTTTTCAGCCTATTCATATAAATGGAGAAGATCTCATATCAACAGGCATGTCATCTAACTTCTGTACCGGTTGCAAAATATATATGAATAAGCATATTAAAAGTTTGATGTTCTGTTTAAACACTTATATGTTTATGAAAACACAAGACATTGATTAGATGTGTTCTCTATCTAATAAATTGGGGTGATATCAACTGCAGATATTGAATTTCAAGGATGCCAAATTCAAGTAAACCATTGGTCACGGTTACCATAAACGGGGGCAAGACAGAGAGGCAGAGTAAAAGAAGTCCAACTTGAATGTCAAAACAATAATACACGATCTTACCTGCTCCGAGTATTCAACACCGCTTGCACCATATGATCTGGCTATTGCCTCTATCTTTTCTTTAATACTGAAGTCCAAAGGATATAAAAACTTTAATGGTTGTGTAACATTCTCACATGCTTTCTGAACCGCAATCCCTAGGTCTACCTGAAGATCACAATCAAGTTCATTAATTATGAAAACCAGTTTCAGAAATTAATAGAAATAAAAGGAGCCAGCTACACATTAAACTTGAAGAAGCTAAACCAACTTTTATACTATAGGAGAATTGCCAGCTCCTAGCAATAACTAATGGAAAACACACCACCACTAGATATATAACTTGCTTAACATCTATCTGGTTGTTAAACAAGATATAACTATAGTGGCAGATATAACGTACAATTCGGCTCGAGCAGCATATAAAACAGAAAACGGACACCCTAGACTAGATGAAGCCTAATGAGATAAGAAATTGGAGATTATTGTGGGCATGAAGCTGGCAAGATTTGTAGAATGTCGCAATAAAGAACAACAAACTACTCCCTTGAGCTATAAGGTAATTCTAGAGGTCACAAAATGCATCAAACGACTTCAATTAATTAAATATACCTCAAGCAAAACAAACATAAGGAATTCAATAGTCAACCAAAACTAAGTTAGTGACTGACCGCTCCCTTTCCACCATGGGCATGGTGAGTACATATAACAGCATCGAACGCTCCAGCAGCCAGTGCTGCATTTCTTACTGCATTTAATTCTGCGTCAGAGTCAGTTGAGAACTTGTTCACAGCAACAACAACATTCACACCATAGGCTTTTGTATTTGTAATATGCCTGGCTAAATTCACACAGCCAGCCTCTACCAGAGCCACGTTCTCAGTTGTGTAAGCATTATTAAGAGGCTTCCCGGCAACAACATCAGGGCCACCACCATGCATTTTCAAGGCCCTTATGGTGGCAACTATAATCGCACACTGTGGTGTTAAACCACTATACCGGCATTTTATATTCATGAATTTCTCAGTACCAATATCAGCACCAAAACCAGCTTCTGTGACTACAAAGCCACCTGGTCCTACCAACTTTAGCGCAATCTTATCAGCCACAATAGAGGAATTTCCATGCGCAATATTTGCGAAAGGACCAGCATGAACAAGAACCGGGGTCCCCTCAAGAGTCTGCATTAATGTAGGGTTGATAGCATCCTTCATTAGAACTGTTAATGCACCTCCGACACCCAGATCGTCAGCAGTAACAGGGTCACCGGCCCTGCTGTTTCCAATTACCATTTTGCCAAGCCTCTCTCTCATATCTGCTAGAGATGTTGTAAGGGCCAAAACTGCCATTATTTCACTGGCAACTGAAATATCAAATCCTGTTTCTCTCACCATCCCTTTCTCTTCGGGGCCCTGACCAACTGTTATTTTTCTCAAGAGCCGGTCATTTATATCCATTACTCTTCTCCAGGTGATAGAATCTGGATCGATATCAAGCCTGGCAAATTTCTTAACCTCTTCTGGTGTAAGGTCCTCAGGCTGCATATTGGTGATACCAAGCTTGTTCAGACGTCTGAACATGATATCATTAAAGCTCTTTTTTCCTTCTTTGTTTGGGGGACATAATCGGTTCATTAGAGCCTTATCAGATTGGGTTGCCTCATGGAACATCCGAGTATCAATAGCAGCAGCTAGAAGATTGTTTGCAGCTGTTATTGCATGAATATCTCCTGTCAAGTGCAGATTAAATTCATCCATTGGGATCACTTGACTGTAACCACCACCTGCTGCACCACCTTTGATTCCAAAAGTTGGTCCTTGTGATGGTTGACGTAAGCAAGTGACAACCTAGTATCAAGAAAATGGAGAAATTGTGATCAGGACCATACTAACTACTACTAGCATAAGGTTGTTAATTGTGACTTGTAAGGTTACAAATCTATGAATTATGAGAATACAGAGAAGTGTGGTAAGGAAAGCAAGTGCTAAAGACCTTTGTTTCCTAAATCTCGCATGCAAACTTTAATTGCTTCAAAAATAGATACATAGAAGTCATATGATTTCACTTTTTATGTGCCAAATCTGACATACTGATCTTATCTAGGATCTTATCTGTTCCAGGAAATAGAAGATCTCTTATACTCCTCAACGTATACACTCTTAAAGCATGGTAAATAAGATAAGTAGCAAAGTATGTTAACGAAATCCAGCAGATAAAGGGTAAGCCATGGCAGGCCTCAGAAACAGATTGTTAATGTCTTGATCAAAAATAAATAAACACATTCCGGTTATAAACATGTATTATCAGTACAAAATGACAATGGAAAAATGAGTCTCCAGCTCCTCTGTAACTGCACTCATTTGTATAGGCCTCTTGCAGCTAGAGCTTAAGATGTACGAGGTTCATATGTTTCCATATTAACTGGCATTTTTATGATTGCTTATAGGTGTCACAACTCTCCAAATTTGACCCAGGCAAGGGCGTGCTCACCAATTAAACACTCCAAACTCAACAGAAACGTTTAACACCTCGGTTTATCAGCAACATAACCAACCAACATGAGATAAATCAATACTCTTTTATCAACTTCAAACCAAGTAGAACAGTTCAAAACATTTGGTACATATTCTTATCTCCGTTTCATTTCAGGAGATTTTTTTTCAACAAACAGATGTAAACTTCAAATTTGTTGATTATTCTTTGAAAAATTTCAATATCATCAACCAAAGAAGACTCAGATAAGATCACAAACATATCCGAAAACTGTACATACCGCAAAAGAAAACAACTTTAAGATAAAACCCTTACCTTCTTATCTTGAAAAGCACCCAAAGCTTGACACAGTCCAACAGTAGTGGTAGACTTGCCTTCTCCAAGAGGTGTAGGAGTAATTCCTCCCACCACAACATAATACCCATCACTACATCCTTTGAGTTCATCAATCACAGATAACAAAACCTACAAAAACCCAAACACCCACATCTTTAAACTCAAAACACAGTTCAAAGATTCAAATTTTATCATCAAAAACATAAACACAAAACATTTATCAAACCCAGAAACACTTCAGCCATAAAACCCACATAAAAAAATCAAACTTTCTTCAATTAGAGCAAAGATAGACACAGAGAAGCAATGACCTTGGCCTTGTATTTTCCATAAAGATCATAGTGGTCAGGGCTGAGATTAAGATCTTTGGCAATCTCAGAGATGTGAACAGGCTCAACTGAATTGGCAATGTCAATATCAGCTGGGACTGGTGAAACCACCTCCAGCTTCCTAGTGTTCTTTGATGGGCTCATTTTGGGCTCCCAGAATCTGTGAAAGGTGGGTTCTGGTTGTTGTGTTGGTTTAGGTTGACCTTTGGATGATGGGAAAGTGAGGCTTGAAGAACATAGAATGGAGTGCCTTGATCTCTTATCGACAGAGATCCAGAACGGTGGGCTAAAGTGTTAACTGGGACAGTTGTGAACACTGATAGAGTTGCATGTCAATTATAGTATTCTTTTTGGTTTTTCCTTTTTCTTTTTTGTCAATTGAATTATAGGATGACACCGTCCTAGTCATGCTATGGTGTGAAAAGTTTCGTGCCATCCAAAATTACATTAACAGATTGAAATGAGAGCATACAAACCACAATGAAAACATGAGGATATGGGGTGAGCTAACATTTGTATTCCTATGACAGATCGGTTTTGAATATCATAAGTTTTCATTTTTTATAATTGAGAGAGCGTCTTAAGTCAAACTTTTATTTTCTATAATTAAGAAGACGTCAATCCGCTAATGTAAAATGAATGTTACATTGCAACACGACATTTCAAAAATTCATGACTACGTACGTCACAAGCCTGTGATATAGGTAAAACCTAACTTCAACAAAAAACAAAACAATCTTATAGGCTATAACTTATAAGTAACCAAAACGATGACGATATCAATTAGAGTTTTTAGCAGTGTCGGTATCTAAACTTTTATGGCACGGTCAAAGTGATACTCAATCTTACAAAACGACCAATATGGTACTCAAACTTCATTTTTGATACCAAAGAAAGACTTGAGGGCATTTTCCGTCACGACGTCGTTTGTTTGATGACGTGTCTCGTATGAGACCCACCGAAAATATTTATTGTCAGTAGATAACTACATCAGTAGTCCCCGAACTCTTTTAAAATGATTAATGTGATACCCAGAATGAAAACCCAGGTTTTTCATATTCAAACTCAAGCTTAAATGTTATTTAAACCCTAAACCCTCAACAAAAAAAATCTCTAAACTCTAAACCCTTGAAGGAAATATGATCTAGAAAAAGTCTAAAAGTCATCTAAATCATAAACACTAAACTCTCGACAAAAAGTCTTTAAACTCTAAACCCTCGACGAAAATAATCTTCTGTCTTTCCTAGATCTCATTTCCTTTCAAAATCTCCAAAATTAAATCTTGCAGATCCACTTTCCTTCCTAGCTAGTTTGAACATAAAAAACTTGGGGTATCATATTAATCATTCTAAAAGAGTTCAGATACTACTGATGTGGTTATCTACTGACAAGAAATATTTTTGGTGGGTCTCATACGAGACACGTCATCAAACAAACGACGACGTGACGGAAAATGGTCTCAGACCTTTCATTGATATCAAAAATAAAGTTTGGGTATCACATTGATAGTTTGTAAGTTTGGATATCACTTTAACCGTGCCACAAAAGTTTGGGTACCGGTGCTGAAATTTACTCTATCAATTATTATCATACATTCACAAGGATATGTTCTCATGCAAAATTTATGGATCATAGGGATAGATGGGTTTTTGTTTCAGCCAAATCAGAAATTATTGCCCAACGAACTGGAAAAAAATTTGTATGCCGCCCGCCAAAGCTTCACTCCAAGGTTTGTGTTGATGAATATTTGGTGAAACCAAAGTTCATGTATTTCTCTTATCCTGAATATGTGATAGCCGTCAAGGTGTGTGGATTACGTGAGTCTTCTTTGGATTGCCTCTTCCAATAAGAACCTATATGCATGGATTGCATTGATCTGTTCTTTACTTTGTTCGTGATTTAGAATCAGAAGATGAAGACCAAAAGATCCAAAGAGCTAGATACTCCTGCAATTAAAGACGAGGCTGATACGGTAAGGATTCTCTTACTTGATGCAACTAGCAGGCTAGGGTTTTGAAGCATATATAATAGATATGACGTTATTAGTATTGTAACATGAATACACGATTATTGATTAGGTATTGTGAGTGAATGGGACCATCATACGATAGTACTCCTGTTCAATCAAAAAAATCCACAATTGGCGATCTCCCAGACATTCTGTTGGTTGAAATCCTATGTCGGCTTCCTAACAAGGAATTCGTTTTTCAATGCAAATGTGTTTCCAAGCATTGGCTCAATCTCATCTTGGATCCGTATTTCATTGCCCGATTTCTACATCTTCAAAGATTTCATAAACAAACCCGAATAGCACGAACTCTGATAGACAGAAGAGGAGAGGAGTTCCCTGCAACGACACAGTCGTCGTCAGCATCCAATCTTTTAGCTGCGCTGTTTAAAAGACTCACGAGTTATCACGGTTTGGAAGAAAATCCATGTGTAGCAACATCTAATGATTTGGTTTTGTGCTGCCGAACTCCACTTGACCAATACCAACGTGATTTCTACATTTGCAATCCATGCACAAGGCAATGGATCGCTCTTCCTCCCACCACTCGTTGTTGCATGTTTTCACCAGTCGGATTCATTTCTGATCGCTAATATGAGGACGAAGATAGTATTCATAGTACTAGTAGTAGTGTTAAACTTAAGAAGGACTATAGGTGCAAGGTCGTGAGAATTCTTCCTCACGATTCAGCTACAATATCTCTTAGGACGGATGAATTTTTCTCCAAGTACATTGTTGAGGTATTCTCTTTTGAGACGGGTGAATGGAGAGAATCAGTTGTATCATCCCGACGAAGCATCAAGTTTGGAAATGCTACTGGCGTTGCTCACAATGGAATGCTGTATTGGACATATATGGCATATGATGAGAAACCCCAGAGAGGGCTTATTGCGTTGGATCCTTTCGTCATCGGCAATGACAGTAGTGCTATGAGTAATGGTGGTGAGAATGTGGACGATGATCCTTACCAACTTCGTCTCGTTGATGCAGTTCGATTTCAATCATTAGGAAAAATAGTCATGAATATGTGTGTGCGCCAAGGGCGTCTGCACATTTTAACCTACTGTATCTGGAATGCTGATTTTTCGGTTTGGGAGTTGACAGATGATCTTGGATCAGCTCAAGAATTCTACTTAAAGAGAGTGAGTACAAGTCCACAACCCCCTGAAGTTTCTCCACATAATGTTGTTCATCTAACTTTGGACCCAAATGATATGGATATATTGTATGTAAAAATGCGTACTGCTTACCATCTCAGGCGGAACGATAATACCTCCGGCGAATACCAATATTTCAAGCACGACATGAGTAGAAGAAAGTGCACAAGAATAGCTACGGCCAAGTATTTTGAAGACATTTGTCTCTATCCATTGGCGCTGTCAAGGTGGCCAACACCACTTCTAGACTACCAGTAAATTGTGCTAGCTAGCTAGCTATAAGCATACTTCGGAATCAAACTCAACGTAGTGCTACCATGTTTCCCTTTTCTTTGGTGGTACTTAACATTTGGATATGGACTGACTCTTAGGCTAGGCAGCTTTGAATGCAAGGGTGGCCTGACTATATGCGTGGGGTGGTTTCGGTTGTCGGAATAAGCAGGTTTGGGGGTATATAGCCCCATTCCTCTGTCAATTTAATTTTCGTTTTCTTTCGTTCACCGGTAGTTTGTTTATGTTGCTTTCAGTCATGACTTTATTCTCTCGTTACCATTGCAAGCGAGTTATCTTTGTAATTGCCATTTTTATTGGTTATAAGGGGTTGTTGTCCTTTCAAAACAAAAAAGAAAGGACACAGTGAGCATGCATTATTATCATTCCAAATCTCAATCTATGGTTACTTATCTTATTTCATGCCAAAACATGAGTTTGCTTCTTATACATATCACATATGAAAAACGTAGAGGGAAAATAAGGAAAAATTAATGAACTTTCAACTATACTAACATTTTTTTGGTCGAAACAGGCATCGAGTCTATGTTAAAAAATCTACTTAGCACAAAATCTTCTTCAAGAGAACCCGAAAAAAAAAAGACATCTCATAAAAACTGATGAAGTTTCGGTAGCAAGCATCATGGAAAAATTGACCCAAAAAATTATTGACAGGCCGCAAAATATGTCGGGCTCATTTTAGCAGGCCGCAAAAACATAAGCCCAGCAAACCAACGGCCCGAAACAACAAACCCCAGAGGGGAACAAAACCCCGCCACCCGTCTTTCTTTCTTCGTCTTCCTCTCGCAGCCGTCGCGCCTCTCATCAAGCTTTGCCGCAAAAAGCTTCACTCCAAGGTTGTAAAGGTAACATCTTTATGCTCTTTGGAGATTAGGGTTGCCATGAAACTCTTTGACAGAAGCTTCTTGTTGCAGTGAGAAGCGTCTTATATTGAGATTTCAATCCCTTTATTGGGTACCCTTTACTCAATTCGGAACATTAGAACTATAAAAACCCAGTCTTTACTCCCTCGCCATTTTTGTTGCAGTTAAACTGGTTGGTTTGTGTTATGCGTTTTACTTGCAACTAATGCTATATTTGTTGTGCATATTGGTTTTACAATACGTCATAGTTCAAGTCATTCTCTAGAAATAAACTTCTATGGATGACCTATCTACTTCTCGTTTTACATATAAATATATGCATAGCCATCTGAAGTTCCTATGTTTATCTGATTCTTCATTTTGGTATTCCAATTCCCATTTGGTGATTGCGAGTACTGTTACAGTTTCTAAATTCCAATGTGTTTTCGTCTATCAGTTATGTGATGGTCATCTATTGTAAGCCCATTTTGACGTGCATGTTCTAGCGTTTCTGATAGCCTTGTCGTTGATTAGTTTTACATTTGTGATTTAGAATCCAAGATGAAGACTAAAAAGTCAAGTAAGAAGCGGGCAGCAAAGGAGCTAGATAGTCCTGCTATTAAAGAGAAGGTTGAAGCTGGTAAGGTTTCTTTTGTTCGATAAAACTAGGAGTACCACTTGAGGTTTTGAAGCATATATATCGTTATAAGTATTGTAACATGAGTATATATCAGGTGTTTTGATATTTAATTTGGCTCCGATAGTCTAGTCTAAGAGTAGAAATTGCTGGTCCGGGGTATAACGTACGACTCTTGAACATCTGGTTTGTTGAATATGCATGTTCTTGTACATGTAGGTCATGAAGAGGCTACAGATGGAGTCCTTGTTGATCAGGATTTGAATGAACCAACCATGGCAGAAAAACTTGCTAGTTTGAATATAGTTCCTGATGATAGAGTGGAGAGTCAACATAAAGAAGGCTCTTCTTTCATTGCAAAGCCTCCAAGTGCAGACTCTGTTCATATTTTGCTTAAGCAAGCATTGCACGCTGATGACCGCGCCCTTCTATTAGAGTGCTTATACACCCAAGATGACAAGGTAATGATTCCAGTGTATTCACTTCAGTTATTGTATATTGGTGTATAATGGTAAGTGTTAATATACTTGTTATATCTGTTGGTTTAGGTCATTGCAAAGTCTGTCTCTCAGTTGAATCCAGCTGGTGTCTTGAAGCTCTTACAAGCTCTCATATCTCTTGTAGAGTCAAGGTAAGATACCTAGCAGTGAGCTTACAAGTGTTTATATTTCAATTGGGAAGTCTGTAGATCGTGTGATGGTTCTTTTTTTTCCTTTTTTTCCCTGGGTGGTTGGATGCTGTATCATGCTGCAGATTTGTGCTTGAAAGAAATTAGGAAGTTTTATTGTATTTTGCTCTATCCCTTTTTGTATGAATGAACAGGAATCAATATGCCTTATTTGGTTGGCTCCATACTCAAATGCCTATGTTAATCTACATAATGAATGTGTGATTTATTTTTCATTCCAGGGGTGCAATTTTGGCATGTGCGCTTCCATGGCTGAGAAGTGTACTTCTTCAACATGCAAGTGGAATAGTGTCTCAAGAATCTTCATTAAGCGCCTTGAACTCTTTATATCAGGTCTGGAACTGTTAATATGGAATGTAGCAGTTATGAGAAAGCCAAATTTCTGATGAATAGAAACCCTGTTACTGTTTTCAATTGATAGTTGCTGTGAAAATCTATGAAATATCAGATCTATCTTGCATCACAACTTGACTTTTGATCTGCATTTCTCATTTGTGCAAGAGAAGGCTACAAAGTGAATAGTGGACTGTCTTGTATCATACCAGTTTGAAATTCAACTGTTTTAACAGAATGCTTCATTGTATATGCAGCTCATTGAGTCCAGAGTTTCAACTTTTTCATCTGCTGTTCAACTATCAAGTGTCTTGGACTTGCTGTATACAGGGGTAAAGATTGGTTGTGGTTGTGAACATTGTGGCAAGTGAAATGCTCAGAGATATGTAGTTTATGCAATACTCTTCCTTTGCAGGTTGTCGATGATTCGGATGATGAGAATGGCACTACAGGTCCAGTTATTTACGAGGACAAAGATAGTGATGAAGAGGAATGTGAGGATGCCATGGAGACTGATGAAGACTATGAAGATGAAGAGGATTTGGATGCAGAACTTGGTGGTGTCAGCAACTTTGAAGGAATTGAAGGACTTGATGACGACCTGAGCGATTGATCCAAGTTTTGAGATGCATTTTTGTTGTATTAAAGTATTAGCAAATTGTACCAAACTACCAATCACATGAGAACTTATAAAATCAAATGGGTTATGAGTATCCACTGAGCGACTGCTTATTGCAATTACAACAATTCCACTACTATCCAAATGAAACATTCAAATTAGCAATTTTCACAGGTTGAGAACTGGATGATGAGAATGTCACGATAGGAGTTGGGGCATTTATGAGGATAAAGATGAAAGATGAAGAGTTTGGGGATGCACTGAAGATTGACGGAGCTGGATAATGAAGATGAAGATGCAAAGGAAGTTGATGCAGAACTTGGTGGTCTAAGTTGTAACAAACGAATTGAGGACTAAATATTTGCCTTCATTTTTGTGCCTTTAGTGGGGTTACATTACTATTTCCTGTAATTGCAATGGTTTCTTTTTCTCTTCGTGTTCAAAGAAACAACTCTGATCCATTATCCATTGTTTTTCCAGAACTTTGATCATAATACATCTATCCAGTTGTGAAATGATTATCTGATAGAATTTTGCGATGAAGTTTGTTGGTTATATCAACTTATTTGATAATTCGTAGCACCATATACATGAACAAAGTTTGGATAACACATAAAACAAAAGGGTGGGATTGCATTTCATATGAGTATATGACTTGATAATTACAATTCCACTTCTAAAAAAACAAATGCAACAGTCCATTCTCATAGAGATGGAAGCACAGGGCTTGCAAAACATGCGCCGGCTATAACAACAACAAAAGACAACAGCTGAAAAAGCAAACACAAACAACAAACACCAATACAAACTACTTCACAAACTAGTTCCTGTCTTTCTTATAATAAACATTGTCCTCTTCCTCATCATCCCCTGCCATGCCAAGAGTGTCCTTCACAGTATTAACAGCACCTTGGGCCATGTTCTTCACCTGCTCTCCAGTCTGTTGCAGGAAACCCTCACTCCTCTCCTTGCCATACTCGGCCTTATCTCCGGCTCTCTGAGCCGTATCCGAGGTCCTATCCTTAGTTGCCTCCTTGCTCTCCCAGGCCTTATCGTTAGTTGCCTCCTTGCTTTCCCAGGCCTTGTCTTTTGCTGTTGTTGCCTTGTCTTTTGCAGCTCCTGCCTTCTCTTGGACCTTTTGGGTAGTTGCTTGGGTAGCACCTTTTGTTTTCTCTTTGGCTGTCTGAGCTGCCTCGTAGGTCTTGTCCTTGGCTGCTTGAGCCGTCTCCCCTTGTGACTCCATCATCTGGTTCGTCTTTTCCTAATGGTACCAGGATTAACATCACGATGTATATAGTCAGTACTCAACTGGGGAAGTAAAGACTAGTTTAATTTTTTTTGGACATATTTAAGGTTAAACAACACGAATTTGAAAGAAATTTCAATGGTCTGGAAAAATTTGGAACCAGTGATGACATTAAGCTACAAAACTGTTGATGATAGAAAGAAATGGATGTATACCTCAGTCTGGCCCTTGGCTTCACCAGCTCTGTAGCTCTGTCTTTGGGATGCCATTTTTGCTTCCGAGTGATAGCTAAACTTTTGAGTGTGTACTTCTCTAGTTCTCTAGTTGATTGCTTTCATGTGATGGGAGTGAGAGCTACAGCACATTATATAGAGTTTGAAGTGAGTTGAGTGATCGACGTGTGTCCTGCTGTGTCAACACTTTGCTGGATACGTGCCTTGCTGTGATAAGAGCTGTTCATGACAGTGTTAATATATTGAACACAACCCTACAGTCTGTTGCCACGTATTGTTTCTTGTTTTGATGCACTATTGTTCAGTTCTTTAGTTACTATCAGCAAAAGGTAAATGTTTGCTGAAACATGTAGTCCATGATTTCAACCAAGGTACCTATCAAACAATTGTTCGAACTTCAAACCATCAAAAAGTAAATAAAATACCAACATGAACCAAGTAGCTACTATGAATGACACAATGTACAAACTTGAATACATTTATTATATGTATTAGATTTTATATATTACTTACACCCATTGATTTGCACAGGTGTTAAAAAAAGAAACGATATCAAATAATTAAAACGGAACAAAAAGAAAACTGTGCGAATTATTCTTCATCTTTGTTGTGCCTTATCCTCATCGCGGTAGCTTCTTCTACATGTTCAAGTAGTTGTGCAGATGAGGTAAGGCAGGTAGCATACACAATGAACACGACTTTGCATTAGTTTCTTTTGGTATATAGGCCACGAGAAACTCGTCACATCTTCACAATATGTTGGTTTCTAAAGCCTATACAGGAGGGAAACTGTTCCTTCCCTTCCCTTCCCTTCCCTTCCCTTTCCTTTCCTTTCCTTTCCTTTCCTTCATCCAAAAGCATAGGCTGCGTTACACAAGCACAAAGCATAGGCTGCGTTACACAAGCACGGATACGCATGCATGGTCAGGGCTTACTCACCCTAGCACAGTTCAACAATTGAGGTCATCATAAAACTATCACAATTCACTATTAAATCAAATCTTCTTCCAATCAAATTGTGAAAGAAAGAAAGGCAAAGACCGTTTCTCTAGTCTTGTTCAGTCAAGTCTTACGTATGCCTTATAAAATAAAAGTCTGGTCAATAATTAGTAGCAAACTCTAAATAAACAGTCAATTAGAAGCTACATAGGCTGCTCCATGAAGCAGCCTTTACTATTCACTCCATCTCTGTATATATAACGAAGGCCGGCTAACTCTCAAGTACATCATCGTTCTTTCTTCTTCTTCTTCTTCTTCTTCTTCTTCTTACAAACAATAGCATACTTAGCTTCTCGATCATCAAACTGCTTCCCTCAGAAGAAAAAATGGCGCTAGAGTCGATTTTGCTGATGGATAGCTTAATGAAGGTGGGGATGTTTGTGGTTGTTCAAGCTTTGGTTTATGTTATCCTTTCCAGTTCATCCAATCTCTTCTCTGAGAACAAACTCAGGTCATTCAACAACAGCTTCAAACTTGGTCGTTCTGCTAGCATCAATGGAATTCTCGCCGCCATCTCTGACTTACCCTCTGGAGCTACTACCACCGATCAGGACTAATGTTAGATCAAGTACAGCTACATCTGTAGGCATATTTGTTCCTCATTCTTTCATTGTTTAAATCCTTATGCTGTATTTAAGTTTATACTCGGTGTAAATATATGTTTCCTTTCTCTTGTTTCCCTTGAATACTGGTAGTAATGAATCGAAGCTACGGGCATCATATTAGCACTATTCGTAATTCGTACAATGAACCATCATCTTATACAGACAATAAGTACTTGCAGTAAATGTTACAATTATAACAAAGACATGTTGGCTAATTAAACCAACCTTGTTGGTTTGCTTTACTAGAATAATGTTGCAGTCAGTTATAATTTATTAGTTTCCAATATTTTCAGTTTTTTTTTTCAATTTCATATGTTGTGTCTTTTCATATTCATCATCATGTAGTGGATGTTTAATGTCTTTGTCGGTTACAGAGTTTTAGAGTCAGGTCTTATCATTTATAAGTCTATGTAATCTTGTTGTTTGTAGAAGAGAGTAGAAGCTTTCAATAAGAATTCAAAGCCAAAACACTTGTTATGTTCTCTTCCTTCTACAGTTTTACATTTTGGTATCAGAGCTGTAGAAGCTCTGACAGCTCCTATGGCAAACGAAAACAGCTCCAACTCCAATATGCTATCATTCATTCCTCGTTTCAATGGTGAGAACTATGATTATTGGAGCAAGAATGTCAAGGTCTTGCTAAAATCCCTGGAGATATGGAACATTGTCGAAGAAGGCTACGTCAAACAGGAGAATGAAGGTGTACTTAATAACCCGCAGAGGAATGCTTTGAAGGAGAATCGAAAAAAGGATAGCAAGGCGCTCTTCTATATTTTTAAGAGTCTGTCTATAAAAGAATTGCTCAAGTCGAAACCTCCAAGGAAGCCTGGGACATCATTCATTCAGCCTACAAAGGCAAAGAAAAAGTCAAGATGGTTCGTCTTCAAACTCTACGATCGGAGTTCGAAATGTTGGAGATGAAGGAGACAGAAAGCATCAGAGAGTATTTTACAAGAGTGAATTCCGTGGTTAACAAAATGGCATCAAATGGAGAGATTTTAGAAGATACGAGAGTGGTTGAGAAAGTTCTTCGGAGCCTAACACCGAAGTTTGATTATGTTGAAGCTGCTATTGAAGAGTCAATATATTTGTCTACTCTCAATTTGGATGACCTACAAGGTAGATTGGAAGCTCATGAGTTCAAGATTAATAAGAGGAACTCTACCTCTTCTCAACCTAATCAAGCACTCAAGTCCCAAGTCATATCTACAGGAGACCACTGGAATCATGGTCAAAGATTTCAACGTTGGAATGGAGGAGCTGGTCGAGCAAGGGGACGAGGATGTGGTTTTAATTTTAGTGGAAGTTGAAATAATTTTCAAGGAATTGTAAGGGCTCATCAAGCAATCAATATGAAGATAACAGAAGTGGAAACGTCACGTATCCAAGTAGAGGAAGAGGTCATGGCTACTATCATGGAAGAGGACGTTTTGAAGACTCTTATTGTCATAGACCAAAACCTGTCAAGCAAAATTATTAGAGCAAGCAAGAAGATGATAGGGAAGTACGAGGTTATATGCATGAAAGCAACATTGGTAACAATGAGCAAGACATTTTGTTAGTTGCAGAATGTCATGAAAACTGCATGGACGAGCTATGGTACCTTGACAGTGGAGTGAGCGAACATATGACAGGTAGCAAAAATCTTTTCTTCACTCTCAAATTGGTGGATCATGGTGAAGTAAACGATTGGTGATGCTAAAGCTTACAAAATAAAAGGAGTTGGAGAAATCTCATTTAAATCAAAATTTGGAAGCATTGAGAAGATGTCAGATGTCAGATCTCTATTATATACCTGGTTTAAGAAGTAATCTGTTAAGTGATGGGCATCTCTTGAGGAGGGGATATGATATTCATTTTCATGATTATGCTTGTTTCTTGTCAAAGAAGGATCAACTTATTACAAAAATTGGAGTGGCTGAAAATAATATATTCCCTCTCAAGCTTGAAATAACAAATCTATCATACCTTGTTGGTCGTGAGAAAGAAAATTCCAAGTTATGGCATGACAGATTTGGACACCTGAACTACGGAAATTTGAAGCTGCTGGAAACTAAAAACATGGTGGAAGGGTTACTTGAGAATAATGTAGAAGAATGTTAGTTTGGTAAGCAGCACATGAATCCATTCCCTTCACACTCAACTTGGCAAGCAAATTATCTATTGGAACTTGTTCATTCCGATCTCTGTGGTCATATGTCAGTTGAATCTCTTAGAGATAGCAAGTATTTTATTTCATTTATTGATGATTTCTCAAGGAAATTTTGAGTTTGTTTTTTGAAAGAAAAACCAGAAGCATTCCAAGCTTTTAAGGATTTTAAAGCAGAAGTTGAGAACATTGTTGGCCGGTCAATCAAAGTTTTGAGAACTGATCGTGGAGGAGAATTTTTGTCCAAAGGAGTTTTGCAGAGATAATGGAATAAAACATCAGCTGACAGCTCGCTATACACCTCAACAAAATGGTGTAAGTGAGAGGAAAAATCGAACTATAATGGAGATGGTGAGGTGCATGCTAACAAAGAAGAAAGTGCAGAAGGAGTTGTGGATGGAAGCAGTGTTATGTGCAGTCTATTTAATCAACAGATCACCAACAAAATGCTTGAAAGATTACACACCTCATAAAGCTTGGTACGGAGTGAAGCTAAATGTGTAGCATCTGAGAGTTTTTGGATTAGTTGCATATGCCCATGTTCCAAAAGAAATTAGAAGCAAGCTTGAAGGCAAGTCAGATAAGTGTATTTTCATTGGATATAATGACCGGAGTAAGGCCTACAAGATGTACAATCCGGAGATAGAAATGATCATAATTAGCCGAGATGTTATGTTTGATGAATATGCTGTTTTTGATAAAGAAAAGAAAGACACAACAGACATTCTAGTCCAAGGGGATGAGTGCGGAACATCCATACTTATGAATCAAATAAAGATGACTCACCTGAAAGTCCTTCTCTTAAATTCAGAAGCATGCAAGATCTTTATGATTCTACGGAACAAGTTCACAAGATGATGTTGTTTATTTTGCATTCTTTGCTGGAGAGGATGCAATTTGCTTTGATATAGCTTCTAGAGATGAAAAATGGAAGAGAGCTATGGAAGAAGTAAAAGTCATTGAGAAGAATCAAACTTGGAAGCTCACAAATTTACCACCACACAAGAAACCCATTGGTGTAAAATGGGTGAACATGACAAAGATGAATCCAGATGGCTCGATCTATCAACAAGAACAAGGCGAGGCTTGTGGCAAAAGGATACAAACAAAAAGAAGGAGAAGACTACTCTGATATGTTTGCTCCTGTGTCCAGATTTGACACCATTCGCTTGGTGATTTCTCTTGCTACTCAAAACAAATGGAAGTTATTTCAAATGGATGTGAAACCTGCGTTCTTGAATGGTTCTCTTTAAGAAGAAGTTTATGTTGAGCAGCCCCCAAGTTTTGTGAAGGACGGCGAGGAAGATAAAGTTTACAAGCTCAAGAAATCATTATATGGACTGAAACAATCACCAAGGGCCTGGTATAGTCGCATCAATTCTTATTTTGAGAAGCATGGTTTTCAGAAGTGTCCATATGAACACACTCTCTACGTCAAAAGCAGTCCACGAACAAGTTTTATGGTTGTAAGTCTTTATGTTGATGATCTTATCTTTACTGGAAATAGCTTGGAGATGTTGCATAAGTTTAAGCTCTCTATGATGAAAGAGTTTGAGATGAAATATTTGGGAGAATTACATCACTTTCTTGGAATTGAAGTTCAACAATTCAAGGAAGGCATTTTCATTTCCCAGGAGGGCTATCCAAAAGATCGAAGTTGTTAAGAAGTTCAAGATGGAGCATGCTAATCCAGTAGCAACACCATGTGTGGCAGACTTAAAACTAAGCAAGAAAGGCGAACAAAAAGCTGTGAATTCCACAAGGTTTCAGAGTTTGGTGGGAAATTTGATGTACTTAACTGAGACAAGGCCAGATATCATGTACATGAGTTTGGTGAGTAGGTTCATGGAGAAACCATATGCTAATCATTGGGAGGCTGCAAAAAGAATTCTTCGTTATGTTATTGGTACCATTGATTATGGTATTTTCTATCAGGCAAATGTTCTAGTGAATCTTGTTGGTTATACTGACAGTGATTTAGCTGGAAGTATTGATGATAGCAAAAGTACTTCAGGTTATGTTTTTAGTCTTGGAAGCGGTGCAATTTCATGGAGTTCGAGCTAACAATCAATTGTTGCACTCTCTACAACTGAAGCAGAATACATTGCGGGTGCTTATGCAGGATGTCAAGTTCTTTGGTTGCATGGAGTACTGGAAAGTTTGCAGTATGAACAAAGCAATTCAACAGTTTTGTTTTCGATAATAGTTTCACAATTTAAGTTGCAAAAGATCCTGTTCTTCATGAAAGAACAAAGCATATCCGTATACGGTATCATTTTCTAAGTGATCTGGTGAAATAAGTGATTGAAGCAAAGTATTGCAGGACAGAAGATTAAATGGCTAATGTCTTTACTAAGGCTCTCGGTGGACAAGTTTTCAAGAAAGATATTGCAAGATTGGGTGTCAAGAGCAAGTTTGGTTTACGGGAGCTAGGCTATGTTGGCTAATTAAACCAAGCTTGTTGGTTTGATTTCTTAGAATAATGTTGCAGTCAGTTATAATTAGTTTTCAATATTTTCAGTTTTTTTTCCGGTTTCATATGTTATGAGTCTTTTTATATTCATCATCATGTAGTGGGTGTTTAATGTCTTTATTAGTTATAATGTTTTCCAGTTGGGTTGTAACATCCCACATCGACCAACGGAGAGGGTGATGTATCATATATGTACATCGGTGACACCCATCTAGCACGAGGCCTTTTGAGAGCTCGGTGGCTTTGGAGGGGATGAGAACTCCGAAGTTAAGCTTGCTAAGCTTAGAGCAATCCCATGATGGGTGACCCCCTGGGAAGTTGTTCTGAGAGCTCCTGGAAACAAAACCGTGAGGGCCGGCAGGCCCAAAGCGGACAATATCGTGCTACGGCGGAGATGGTCCGGGATGTGACAGATTGGTATCAGAGCCACTCTGCCGAGGGTGCGAGTGTGCCGACGAGGACGTCGGGCCCCTAAGGGGGGTGGATGTAACATCCCACATCGACCAACGGAGAGGGTGATGTACCATATATGTACATCGGTGACACCCATCTAGCACGAGGCCTTTTGGGAGCTCGGTGGCTTTGGAGGGGATGAGAACTCCGAAGTTAAGCTTGCTAAGCTTAGAGCAATTCCATGATGGGTGACCCCCTGGGAAGTTGCTCTGAGAGCTCCTGGAAACAAAACCGTGAGGGCCGGCAGGCCCAAAGCGGACAATATCGTGCTACGGCGGAGATGGTCCGGGATGTGACATAGGTCTTGTCCTTTATAAGTCTATGTAATTTTGCTGTTTGTGAAAGATAATGTAAAAGCTTTCAATAAAAACTCAAAGCCAAAACACTTGTTCTATTCTCTTCTTTCTACAGTATTACACTATTTAGGCATCTTCATCTTTAACAAGATACGTATATATATATATGCAGGTTTGTCATCTCCTCATTCTGCTGTAGATGGTTCATCTAATCATATTTGTTCCTCATTCTTTCACTGTTTCAATCCCTAAGCTGTATATAATTGTTCCTCATTCTTTCATGGTAGTATTGAATCGAAGCTACGCACATCATATTAAGGCTATTCGTAATATTCGTTCGATCGAAACCATCATCTTATACAGACAATACGTACTTACAGTATATGTTACTATTAAAACAAACACTCGCTATTTAGGCATCTTCACCTATAACAAGATGATGATCATGAAAGCGAAGTCCAAGTAAAAGTAAATTAGCGGTGGGTGTGCTTATGGCAATAAAGATGAATCCTGATATCAAATTTCTAAAATATAGCCGTAGAAAGAAGAAGAAGAAGAAGGTAAGATAAAAACAATTCTGTTTAAATATGAAAACTGCAGTACCACGTACTGGTATTGTTCATAGCTATAAACCAACTGACCTGGAAGAGGAAAAAGAAATAGAGCAGTTGAGTTAAATTTCAAAGTATACCTGGCTATCGGGTACAGAACGCCTTCTTCCCACCAATGTTCAAAATCTATCTACTCTTGACCACCTTTCCCTACTTTTTTGTTTTTTGTTTTTGGGCATTATCCCTTACATAAAAGATATCCTCCTCATTGGGTCGAAAGCTAAAAGACCAGCTTTACCCTTAACACCTGTTTGGTGCAAAAATTTGGTTTCTTCGAACAATCAAGCTTGAGGGCGTGCCAGTACCTATGAGTCAGGTACAACCTTGGTATTGATGCGCGTTCGCCTTCTGACTTCTCTTCAAACGACTGTATACAAGCGTTGGTCAGACCTGCATTCAGGTTCTATAGACCTAGCTGAAGAGCAACTAGGATTTTTCTCCTCTTCCTCTGAAGCGGACTTTCCTACTCAGACCGATATGGTTGAGCAGAGCTAAAATCACGGGAGCTGGTGCGTTCGCTAAAGGATCTCTGACAAACTCTGGATATTTGCTAGAGCTTTCACTCCAACAATAGTTTTTTCCGGGTATTCGCCTACGGATAGGGCTTTATGAGGCGGTGGTGGACTGTTCGCTCACGGATGAGGCTTTGGTGAGGTAGCAGCGGATAATGCCGACGGGTCGGGCTTTAGTGAATAGCAGCGGGGAATGCCTACGGATAGGGTTTTGGTAGACAAAAAGACTCGAGGAATCTTTCTAGTAGAGGTGCTCCGGAGAGGCTTGTTTTGCAGTGTGCAAAAGTTGTGTTGAATCATTGAGATATCTCTTCTTTCTTGTACCTTGACCCCTTTATATAGTGAACACTGAGGTTTGTTCTTGCTTGCGGATTAAGACATATCAAATCTTAATCGGATCATAGAAAGAATCCTTAAGCAACTGCAAATCCTTATCAAACATGACTTCAAATGGAAAGAGAATCTTTACAATTACTTAGACCGCAAGAATCGGTCCAATGGGCTCAAGGAGTCAACATTCGCCAAGAAATATTATTTTGACCCAAACATAGCCCCCCAGGTCTTGAAGGAGAAGCCATGCGTCTTGACTGAAAAGACCTATAGTCATCATGCATCATTCATACCAACGAAAGCCACTCACTGACTCAACTAACAAACACTAATTTCAAGCGTAGGTCTTGACTCTTGAAGCTTTGACAGTAATGAACAGTAGTTAGGTAGCCCATATAACAGCACAATTAATCACCAACATGATAATCATGTAATCAACTTGAATATCTTGCCTTCAAAGATGATGAAATACGTTCTGACGAAAACATGTCTTAGGCTCACGTTGACCAACTGGATGCAGATAAGAAGCCCCTCATGCTTAATTAAATATGGTAACAAGACCACAAACATTGGTCTTGATGATAATTGATAGCAATAAGCCAAGAAAACTTTGTCCCAAGATGGACATAATTAGACTTCATGTAGCCAACTCCAAATAATTAGAATGAACCCATATCAACCACTTCTGGTTGTTATGACATTGATCTTCAACACCACGGAACCAATTCCTCTCAAGAAACCTCTAGGAAAACTAAGAAATCATCTCCACAGAAATGCATTGTCAAAAAACTGATGAATTTTGCTGCTTAATGTACCAACTTTAGGCACGATTCACACCATGCTCGAATGATGTTTCTGATCAGTTCTTAGCTTGAGAATGTAGTACAATATATGTTCTTGAAGGATTGATGAAGCGAACGGTCAAAGAATCCTAGGAAGATATCACGAATGGTTTCCTAAAACAGCCCTAAGAAACACATTTTCTGAAAATTCAGTTTTTCCTTATTATTTGGTCGACTTGAAGAGCTTGTACCTTGAGCTTCCCATGGTATTTATGGATGATTCTTGATTCTAAAATGCTCTACAACATCTCAACTTGATGTATAAACAATAACCCCAGTGATAGGTACATGTTAAGATGAAGAAACAAGACCACCAAAACTCATTGCAGTTCAGTTTTTCTGGAATTGCTGCTTCAAGATGCCAACTTGGACACCTCATAACTCACTCCTCAATGCAGTGAATGACATGATTCGTTTTCCTACTTGTAGTCCAATATACTAGCTTCAAGGTAATGTATGGCAAACAGGATTCTAACCATGGAATGAGGCGCGAATGGACCACGAAAATGCCTAAAAATAAGCCAAATCTGAAATTATCAGATTTTCTCTTATGAAGGGGCTGACTTGGTTGGTGATTTCTATAGGCTTTTCTTGTGATTTCTGGATAATGGAGCAGCCAAACATGTTCCTTAGCACCAGTAGTACATGTCTAAAGTCTTGGATGCTTGATTTGAACCTTTAGGAACCTTGAAACCATCTTGCAAATTAGTACCTTGAGATACCAAGTTTCCTTGAGTTTTTGATAACTTTTTGCTGCTGCTAATATTTCAAAATAATAGGCTACAAGTATTGACCTTTTATGTATGATGATCAACCTCAAGAATAGATTGACTAAATAAAGTACAAAACCACAAATTGGTTTTGAAGAACTATAGGAGTTGGTTCAAGAAATAAGCAAATAATACTGAAACTCTAAAAGTTCCAAAATTTTCAAAATTTTGCCATAGGAATTGACAGAATATGTATAGTGTAGCCCCCAGTTTAGTTGGATGAAGTAAATGTAGTGAGAGTATGCCGATTAAACTGATCTTGCATGCTTCCGGAATAGGCTTTTCTTGTAGAACCTGATGTAGAGAATTGAGCTGCATATATAGAGTTGGAACTTACTTCTTTGCATGCTTGTACTAATTTGGCTCCATGAATGAGAATTACACGCCCTCTTATGGTGATCAGACACAAATAGACTTTTGTTGTAACTGTGAATGTCATGCCAAACCATATGCCTGGTCTTCTAATACTATTGTTATCAACTCTGTGTACATTCTCCAAAGATATCAAAGCATCCTCTAAACTCCTTCTTGCAAATGTCAAAATTTGTATTTTTGTATCAGCTCCATACTCATAATGTACTCACAAAACAACTCAAAAAGTTGTTTGTAATTGACACGACGATATATAGGCCACAGCTTGCAGCCCTCAGTATGGACTTGATTATAAAAGGTTGCTGGTATTCTTCTTCATTGTGGCAGCGAATGCTATAAAACTAGTCATAAATCGATTTTTACTCCATGCAAGAAACCCTTAAGAAAGCTACAGACTCCCTTCCACCATCTTATTGTGGATGTAACATTAAACACACAATGACTTCTTTGAAGATCTTTGCTGCCAACATGTGGTTTGAAGCCTCCCAGTATAGTAGAACCTTCAGCGAATGGCTGCTGTAAAGTCTGTTAATCCCAATACTGGTTTCAAGACTATTCTTCACAGAGGTAAATTCATGAAGGCACCTTGGACTTTTAATTACTCCTAGCATGATCATGTTGGCGCCTAATCTTTGAACCTTTTAGTATATATACAGCAACACACATTTGCTGCTGCTAGATGTACATCTGCTTCACTGCACTTTAGCTTCGATGCTCGATTATGCTTCACTGTTTAGGAATGTTCTAGGACACTATTATGCAGAAGGCTTTTTTCTTAAATTCACTTTCCGGACTTATGTCATAGTAATTGGCATAATCAATAGAAATCTCATCCTCCTGGCAGCTCCTTATAGTAATCATCTCATCTCAAATTGGATCATTCTTATGGATATATCAATCCCCACACACATCACTCAGAACTACCATGTACCAAATTACACTAATCGACTTACGATATTCAGTGAATGAAGTACTCTGCATGATCCCATTATGTTAAAGTGTGCTAATAATCTCCTCAAATTTATAGCCACAAGTCTCCGCTTAATGAAGGAGCTGTTGTCCATCTTCATCTCTTCAGGTGTAAGGAACTTAATCATGTCATTGTATTCGCATAACAACTTCATTGGAGGCCATAGGTGTTGGCCTTAAAAATACCAAGATAGTACCAAAACTCTATGCACAAGAATTCAAAATTTTCAAAAATTTCAGAGTAGCTGATTTCTGTCCCTATGTGCCCCCTAGTTTTGGTGTCCGAAGTTGGTAACTGAAGGAGAGCAAAATTTGATTCAAGCCTCCCATGTATGTAAGCATGAATATAGAGGATTCCTGTGCACATTCGTCAAGCTATTAGTGTATGCAAGTCCGTTCGCCGTAGTCACAAACACAAGACACATATTCTCGAGCATTCTGATATTTCATGACTCAAACTGCCATAACTCTTTACTGGAATGTCGGAATCATAATCCGTAAATTGAGTTAGAAACTAGACATCCATACCTTTCCACCAATATGCAGTCTGCTCACCGATTCGCTCGGGATATTTCCAGGTATATCTGCAAAGTTACTGTATAGAAGTTGCCACTGAAATTGGTTGAACTGCAACTGTTTAGTTTTGATGTTCTTAGTGAGGCGAAGGAGGATAGCGAATCTTGAGTATCAAGCTCCTTAAGCACATAAGAACATGTATTGAAGACACAAGTATACATTCGCCAGCCAAACAAGACCTTTAATGCCCATTCGCCATGCATATATGCATGCTGCCAATTTTGCGTTCATTCTGACATCTCTGTCTTCAAATTGCAATAACGTTTTACTGGAACGTCGGAATTACAAGCCGTAAACTCCGTTAGAAACCAGACATCCAGGGCTTTCCACACATATAAAACTTACGAACTAGTTCTTAGTATATCATCACTAGTGATCCAATGAAGTTGATGTAGAGTAGAATATGCTGCTGAAAACGTGTCTTCTGACCTTCTGAGACTCAGACTGTCATAACTTCCTCTTGGAGTGTCGAAATCATGATCCGTAAATTGAGTTGGAAAGTAGACATCCTGAGCTTTTCGTGCATATGAAGTTTTCCTTCTAATTCTTCCTGGATCCTCCCAGTTTATTCCGTGAAGATACAACACAGAAGCTGCTGTTGTAAATTTGCTAAACTACACTCTTGCTTTGAATCTTCTGTACTCTGCTAGCAGAATGGCTGTAACTTTGAAACACATATATTGTTTCTTTAATCTAAGACCTCAGAAATAGATCTCTAACAATATAGAATAGAATTCAAACCTCTGCTAGGTAAGAACATTGTCTTGCATTTTAGCAAAACACATAATCTCTTTTTGTATTTTCTATTTTTCAATGCAAGAATTGAAATGAAACTAAAAATGGCTGGAAGCAAATCAATTTTTTCTGACATGGTCATATAAAAGATTTCGCCACTAGATTGATCAAAAACCGATTCAACCTCTTTGGCGAGAGTATCTTCGTCAGCTTTAGGTTCTACTTTTTGGGATTGTAAAACCTCTTGGTTAGTATTACAAACATTATGGTTTGCTTCATCTTGTAGCTTTGTTGTCTTCTCATTGGTTGCTTTAATTTTTTGGTTATGCTGATGCATTGAAGCATTTATTTGGTCCGCGGTTGCATTGATCTTCTTAATTTGCTCAATGATAGCCTTCAATTTCCGCTTCATCTCGTCGGCCATGATCAACTCACTACAACCAGTTGACTGGTAATCATCCAAAACGCGAAATCGTTTCTTGTACAATCCTGACACGTTATGTCCCACTGGGCGTGTCAAATGTTCAGTGCGAAAATGTGGTTTCTTCGAACAACCAAGCCTGAGGGCGTACCAGTACCTATAGGTCAGGTCCAACCTTGGTATTGATGCGCGTTCGCCTTCTGAATTCTCTTCAAACGACTGTATACAGGCGTTGGTCAGACCTGCATTCAGGTTCTATAGACCTAGCTGAAGAGCAACTAGGATTTTTCTCCTCTTCCTCTGAAGCGGACGTTCCTACTCAGATCGATATGGTTGAGCAGAGCTAAAAATCACGGGAGCTGGTGCGTTCGCCAAATGATCTCTGACAAACTCTGGATATTTGCTAGAGCTTTCACTCCAACAATGGTTTTTTGCGGGTATTCGCCTACAGATAGGGCTTTATGAGGCGGTGGTGGACTATTCGCTCACGGATGAGGCTTTGGTGAGGTAGCAGTGGATAATGCCGACGGGTCGGGCTTTGATGAATAACAGCGGGGAATGCCTACGGATAGGGCTTTGGTGGACAAAAAGACTCGAGGAATCTTTCTGGTTGAGGTGCTCCGGAGAGGCTTGTTTTGCAGTGTGCAAAAGTTGCGTTGAATCGTTGAGATGTCTCTTCTATCTTGTACCCTGACCCTTTTATATAGTGAACACTAGGGTTTGTTCTTACTTGCGGATCAAGACATATCAAATCTTAATCGGATCATAGAAAGAATCCTTAAGAAACTGCAAATCCTTATCAAACATGACTTCAAATGGAAAAAGAATCTTTACAATTACTTAGACAGCAAGAATCAGTCCAATGAGCTCAAGGAGTCGACATTCGCCAAGAAATATTATTTTGGCCCAAACAACATCATGCTGACGTCGTACTTCCATGTCTAATGGATAAAGTTCTGGTATTTTAGCCCAGAGTCTCTTTCTGGTTCAGATCAGTTTATTATTTTGATTTTTATGCTTTCTAGTATTTTAATTCTAATACTTCATAGTATTTGACCATCAATAATACCCTATCACTTTTTGATAGGGCAAAATAGACTTCATGCCTATATTTGCATCTCGTGTGCATTATTTGTATCGCGTGTCTTATATGCTCTAGGTAGGTGGTATATCTTTTGTCTCGTTAAATGGTGGTAACCTCTTAGTGGACAAATAAAACTAAGTGTCGTTAGATTTATTTTCCGACGGCAACACAATAGGAAATATGTTTTACGAAATATTAGGATATGTAATCGTGTTATATATCAGTCGGTCTTCTCATTACGTCACCGTTATCTCAAAGCAAATGAACTTGTCATTAGTGTAATACTCTTTGTTAGTAAGTGTTTGTTTGAGTACATGTATTTTATACACATTCTCGATATTATTTTGAGACTTTATTATGATCAGAAATTTAGGCTTTATATTTTTTATATTTAACCGTGTCATTATTAAAGACTTGAAGACAACTACTCTAATCATTTATTCAAAAACAATTTCCATTTCAAAAGACATGCGTTAACATAATCTGGCCTCTTATGCATTGAGTGGAGACCCAAAACTTCCTCGGATTCGGGGGTTGCATGCCTAGATGTCATTTCAAGATCTTAATCCATGATCACGTTCACATAATTAAGCTCTACATCACATGATTCCCATAGAAGAACAGATTTGTCTCTTCCAAAAGAGGAACGATCAGATGAGCTGCATAGGATCCAGCTTTAGTCCATGACTTTTCCAAAACAAGAAACCAATCATAGCTATGGACAGAGCATGTAGCCAAAAAGTCCCATGGACTCCTCCACCCGACCATCACACCCCTCCCCACTCGGTTTTGAACAACACTACCAGTTTTTCAACTTCTGCGACCAGAAAAAGCACTCCTCAAGTTTTAACGGCCAGATTGCTGCTGGGCTTCATTTGTTTTTTGAACCACAAACAATATTCAAAACGTTGCGTGCTGGAAATGTCACCTTCCCAATGTGACTCGAAGTCTCTCTCTCCCCTACAAGACCAAACAAAGAAAGCTCCAAAAGAAGCTCCAAAAAAGCCAACGTACTGTTGGAGAGGACAACGCAGACCCCATTTATTATTTCAAATCGAAAAATGTGCTTAGGTGTTTAGAGGAACAGAGACACCTGTAGTTGCGAGATTCATTGTTTTATAATCACTATGTTGAGACTTGAGAGGTGATCAAATCCCATATTTCTGAGAGAGACTTTGACTCTTTGGAAGTTTGAGACTTTGTCATGCCCAAATCAATCTAAGACACGCACAATCCGGGCCAGCTTTCACGGCCTCTTCTCCACCTCGACACACCTTAGTGTGATTTGTCTTTGTTCCTTTGGAGAAAAAAAAGAACAAAAATTGATGCAATTATTGGAAGCTGTGGTGGATTAGAGTTTGATCGTTCAACCCAGAATCTCAGCTGGGTGTTTCAGTTTCTGCTCAGTTGGGACTGTTTAGTTGCTGGGTTAAGTGTTTTGGTTCAAAATCTCATCTGGGGATTTGAATTTTTGGTAAGATTCACTGTCTGTTCATGTGTGTTTGTGATTTTGGGTTTATGTTTTGTGGGTTGATTGAAAGAGTGATTTGGGTTTGATGTGTAGTTGAATTGAGGTTTGAAAGTTTCAAGCTTTTGATTTGTTCCACTGATTCTACATGTGTAGTATGCACTGTTCAGCTTCTGTTTCCTGCAATGTGCTTTAAGATGTGAAGTTCAGAAGCAAATTCTGCGTTTTGCTATATTTTAAGTTTGAATCAGCTAATAGTGATTGTGATTATTGAGAAGTTCTTTGATTTTGAAATGCCGCCGTCGTTTCGAATCATGTTGAGAACATTGTTAAATGCTTTTGTAGGCTTCACAGCTGAGAACAAATGCAACTGCTTTTTACTTTGTGTATGAACTTTGTTGATTTCCGAAAGGCATGAGAGAATGTTCTTCAACATTTCTTCACTATCAAATAAGGTATTTTTGTCTTATTTTGAGACCTAGTGTTACAGAAGAAACAAAGATAATCACTGATTAAAGTATATACTTGTTTTGTAACTTTTGTTTGCCAGTTTAGGGCTATTTCAAGATGGGATTTTAGGATCTAAGATTCCACTTCTAAACCCAAATCCTGGTGCACTCTCATACAAATGCGCGATGAGTTACACTTTCACTTGTGTAAAGTGGACTTCGTTGCAATTTGATGGCTTTCTTGAAGCTGTAGATTGGCGTATTTATACATTCCTTGTGGTTGATAGATAGTCAGATACCTTGCTTTTCTTAACATCAAGTATCCACATCAGTTTTTGTTAAAATAGGAGTTGCACAGGACACTAAGTCTGTGATGGTGTGACAGGTAAATTGGCCTTTGAGGAAGCAAACCAAGTGGAGAAATGATTATGATATTGATCCCAATTTGGAGAACCAAACACTGACATTTCCGGAAGAAACAATGTCTCCTGGAGGTCGCTTCTGCGAGGATGTGGCCGAGAGTCATATTACATTGGCCGATTCCGATGCAGCGACTTCATTTGCAGATCTACGGACTTCCCCCTTTAGAAAAGCTCTTCCTGGTATAAATGGAAATGCAGGAATGCCATCAAACAAGAATGTGCATGACCTACTCGAGTGCCCTGTTTGCATGAATTTAATGTGTCCTCCAATTCACCAGGTACTTTTGATCAATGGTAAAAGCTACACTGTTGGGATAATTTTTTTGCGTATAAACATTAATCTACGTCTGATAGGTTTTGAACTATGCGGTAGTTTAACAAACTTACATGACCTAATACAAAGATACACCCTTATGTTTACTCATTCTATGTCCCGAAAAAGTTTGCTCAGTGTTTAATTTAATCTCTTAGCAAAATAAATTGCTCTGTTTGGTTTCTATTGCTACGTAAAGGGCCTTAATTGCATTTTTCCGTCATGCATTTACAATGCTCAATCTTTAGATTGCAGTAAATGCACATAAGTTTTCACATGCATTGATAGACTTGATAGCAGAAGACTGGATTTCTTCAGAAAATATCATCTGAAGGCTGAACCACACATCATATCATATGGTAAAACTATGTGCTTGAATGTAGGGACAAAACATTCTATCTTTTACGCAGTCCGGGTATGTTAACTCTTTATCTTACTTTTTATCACTACTGATAGAGCCTCTGATGCATTTTTCCATTATATGCATTGACATTGTTTGATCATCAGATTACAGTACATGCATGTAGGTGTGTTAATGTAGAGAGATCTGATTGAAGTTTATATTGCAGTGTCCAAATGGCCATACTTTATGCTCGAGCTGTAAGACTAGAGTGCAAAACTGTTGCCCCACTTGTCGCAATGAGCTTGGAAATATAAGGTGTTTGGCACTGGAGAAAGTAGCAGAGTCCCTGGATCTTCCTTGTAGATATCAAATTAACGGATGCCCTGATATATTCCCTTACTACAAGCATGAGAAAGTCTGTAAATATCGTCCATACAACTGCCCTTATGCTGGAGCTGAATGTTCTGTCACTGGTGATATCCAATTCCTTATGATGCATCTTAAAAATGAACACAAGGTTGACATGCATGATGGATCTACTTTCAACCATAGATATGTTAAGTCCAATCCCCAAGAAGTTGAAAATGCTACGTGGATGTTAACCGTAAGTCCCTCTTTCTTTCATTTGCATGCAGAAGTTGTTATATATGGTGTATGCAACAATGAGATTACATCTTTGAAGAACTAAGCAGTTCATTTCTGTTTTTAATTACTAGTCAAAGTCCCTTTGTTAATCTCAGGATGAAATTTTTGTTCATATTCATGTATTTAGAGTAAAGGATGTTCCTTAATAGAGAGATCATATTTAGCAGAAGTCTTACTGTGCAATCTTTGTTTCCTTATATTTTCCTCTTTCTTGATCCATAAAAGGACAAGTTTCTGAATCCTGATATCGTGTTTGAGCCGCTTTGACTTTTTTAATTGATGATGTGAAGCGAAAAGAGATGCATAATGCAGTCGTGTAAATCTGTTTTTGGATAGGTTGTCTCATTACCATTTGCTCCTCGCGGCAAATGTTCTTTTATGTTTCAGAATGTTGACATTGATAGCAGCGGCATAGTAATTTAACTGATATCTTGGCCTTGAAGTTTTCCACACATAAATATCTGTGTTTTTTGGATTGTGTGAATTAAACAATGAATTTGTCTATTCTGAGTTGGTTCAGTTCTACCAGTAGATCTTTATATTTTAACCATTTTGATTTTTAATTGTACTGCAGATCTTCAACTGTTTTGGCCGTCAGTTCTGCTTGCATTTCGAAGCATTCCACATTGGAACAGCCCCTGTATACATGGCCTTCCTTAGATTCATGGGTGATGACGACGAGGCCAAGCAATTCACTTACAGTCTGGAAGTTGGTGGCCGTGGCAGGAAACTAACATGGCAAGGAATTCCGCAGAGTATTCGTGATAACCACCGAAAAGTTCGTGACAGTCAAGATGGACTGATCATTCAGAGGAACTTAGCACTCTTCTTCTCGGGTGGTAATAGGCAGGAGCTGAAGCTGAAAGTGGCCGGTCGTATATGGAAAGAACACTGAGTTGTATAATTAAAAAGCTTGTTCAAAAACATATTGTAACCTTTTGGCTGTGAAAATAAAAAAAAGCGGAAGGAAGTTCAGGCATGTCTGTGTAAAAGGATCCATCTGTTGCTTGATAAAATTGAATAAAAATGCTCATGGTCTAAGTATTCCAAGTTTCCAACTCTTAATCTTTGGACTTTGGAATAGTGTTCCAACAGAAAAACCCAAGCATGTGGAGTGATTTGGAATTCCTTGGTTAAAGCCATTGATCATTGGAAAAGTGGACTTCCTTACTTTAGTTTTTGGTTCCTTCGGCAATCTTGTGAAGAGATCTCACTCCGTATTTTCAGGCAAATTTTCTTGCTCGTAGCAATCAGTAACTCTTTCAAGTCATAGTGTGGGATCCGAGGCCAATATAGGGGTGGGCATCCGAAACCGATCCCGAAGGCTCGTCCCGATTCCGTCCCGAAAATTCACGGGACGAGACGGGACTTCATTTCAAAAATTAAAGGCCCGACCCGTCCCGTCCCGTTTTAAAAAAACGGGATCGGGATCGGGACTTGTTGAATAGGGCCCGTTAAGACCCGGCCCGTCCCGAAAAAAAAATAATAATAATAATAATATATGAATTAATATAGACCGTTGGATTCATCGCTGATCAAAAAGTAAAATAAACCTAAACCTAACCCGGTAACCCCTCACTGCCTCACAGCCCCTCACTCGGTCACTCGGCGATTTCCTGATTTCCTCACTCCGTCCCTTCCTGCCTTCCTCACTCGGCGACTTCGGCGAGCGCAACGGCGCTCCTCTCCCTCGGCTTCCGGCGACCCAGGCCGCGGCGCTCCTCTCCCTCGGCTTCCGGCGCTCCTCTCGCTCGGCTTCCGTAGAATCGCTCACTCGCTCAGTACCGATTCTAGGTAGAATCGCTCAGTACCGATTCCAGCTCTCTCTCCGATTCCAGCTCTCTCTCCATTTCCAGGTAACCACTCTGATTCAAATCCCTCTCTGCTCCGATTTCGTTTCGTTTCGGGTTGTGTTTTTGATTTCAAACCGGTTCGATTCGCTTGATTTTGATTTCAAACCGGTTCGATTCGCTTGGTGATGCGATTTTTGTGTTGTGGATTGATTTGGTTCTATGGTTCTATGATTGAACTTTGTAAAATTGCAATTCGCTTGAGTTAAAGAATTGCACTTTGTATCTGTAAGGATGAAACTGATAGTATGGGAATCATGATACATGTGAATCTTGTGTATCATGAGTCTTGTTAATTGCCTTTGCTGTTTAAGAAACCTAGTCGTTAGTTTTTGATTGTTTTAGACACCCAAGGTTTGGACCAAAGTAAACTTTGAGAGTAAGGAGATTTGTAAGATGATTAACTATGGCTGTGGAGTATGCAAAATTTTTCTTGGTTATTGGTTTCATAAGTTTTGGGGCATGTTTATCCTGTTGTTTTGTACTTGATTTAGATGGATGCATCATTTCTCTACTAGCCTTGCTTTAACCTTCCACTGCAATTCTGGTTCTGATCTTAACAGGTGCATTTGGCCTTTGGATATAGACATATAGTAGTGATAGTAGTAATGGTATTAGATAGTCATGGTCTTTGGGTCCCTGTGTTGAAGCTTTCATTCAAGATGAGAAGTTTAGAGTCCGGGTGTTTGTCTGAATGGATGACTAATTGTATGTGTCTGCTTCAACACAGGGAAGTTTGTATCTATTTTTTGTTTAAACTTATGTTTTCGAGTTGGCAACTTCATTTTATTATGTTGTTATGTTGTTGGACTTGTAACTTTATGATGTAGTTGATGAATTATTTGCTATGGTTTTGATTGTGATTGTGTTATAGTTTTGTATTATAATTATTTGTTCAAGGCCCGTTTTGGACCCGTTTAAGTCCCGATCCCGTTCGGGACCGGGCCTTGTCGGGATCACATATAAAAAAAGGTAATCCCGTATCGTCCCGTCCCTTTTCAAAATTTCGGGTCCGGGTTCGGGATCAACCTAAACCCGTCCCGTCCCGACCCATGCCCACCCCTAGGCCAATATGCTCTTGTTAGACTGTCATTTTTTAGAAAAGTAAAACTTTATATAATAACTGATTATTACAACCTTAAAAGATAACGGTGGAATACTCATTCGAGTGATTTTGAAGGAAGCAAATTTGTCCATCTCAATACGCATTATCTAGATTAGTGATATATGTCCATTTTATTATTCAGAATAAAGTTAAGTTATTTGAAAAGACAAACCAAAAATTTTGTTGGTCACTGATTAAACATATTATTAGCCTGTGTTGAGATTGCAGAGAGAAGATCCTGGGACAGCGTACATGTCCTAGTAATTGCTACCTATATTGGTCAAGTTAGCTCAATCGATTACTCATTTCGACGCTTATTGGATTTAGTGACATGTCAGTCTCTTATTTTCAAGAGAAAGAATAGTAGTTTGAAACTAGAGTTATTTGCTAGTAATTGTAATCCCTTGATTGCTTTGTAATTGTAGTTTATTAAATGAAATTTCGCTTAATAAAAAAACTATTGGAAAAGACATGTGTGATTGATTTAGATGATAAACATAAAGACGGTTAAGCAAAAAAGTAAAACGTAGTCAGTAAATTTGTTCCGAGCTTCTATGATTAGGCCGATTATTCAATCTAAGCAAAACTCCGAAAATAGTAAACAATGGTTCAAATTCATTAGTGAAGTTCATGTATACATTTGGATCAAACACCTCATGAAGAAAGAACAATCCTTCAAAAAAACAATCCTCTAGTCAAGGATCGAATTGACCAAATAAACCTTTAGATGGACCAATACGTCGTCGTTTTATTCCAAGACCTCTGCCATCACTGAGTTAAAACCCTAAACCCTTTCACTGTTCATGAATCGAACCCCAAATGATGATAGCTCCATTAGCTCGAGCTCACTCCCTCTCAAAACTAAAACCTTTCATCTCCATTTCCCTCATTGCCCAATCCTTCATCCCCAAACAAACCCCATCTCCAAACCCTAACCCCCAATTCCAAACCCCCTCAAAGCTTCAACCTTTAACTTTCTTCAAACCCTTCTCCTCTTCCCAACCTCCCCTCTCTCTCAGCCGCGACGGAAATTACGATGAAGCCCCTGCCGCCCCAGTCTGCCCCGGCTGCGGGGTCCACCTGCAGGACTCCGACCCCAAAACCCCGGGGTTCTTCCTCAAACCCTCGAAGAAGGACCCGAGAAGTTACAAACTGGGCCCACACCTCGAACCGGTGGCCCTAGAATCCGAATTCAACGAGGCCCTGAAGAAGGGTTTCGTGATAGAACCTAAAGACTTGAGCTTGGTCTCGAATTTGGATCAATTGGGATCAGAATCGACGCCGGAGAGGCCGGTGGTGTGTGCCAGGTGTCATTCGTTGAGGCATTACGGAAGAGTGAAGGATCCGGCGGTGGAGAATCTGCTTCCGGAGTTTGATTTTTATCACACTGTTGGGAGGAAGCTGGCATTGGCTTCGGGGACGAGGCAGGTCGTGCTGATGGTGGTGGACGCGGCGGATTTTGATGGTTCGTTTCCGAGGAAGGTGGCGAAGCTGGTTTCGGATACGATTGAGGAGAATGCAGCAGCCTGGAAACAGGGGAAGGCAGGGAATGTGCCGAGGGTGGTGCTGGTTGTGACCAAGATTGATCTTTTGCCGAGCTTGTTGGGGCCGACAAGGCTGGAGCATTGGGTTAGGAGTAGGGCAAGGGAGGGTGGGGTGGAGAAGATTACGAGTGTGCATTTGGTGAGTGCGGTGAGGGATTGGGGGTTGAGGAACCTGGTGGAGGATGTGGCGAACTTGGCAGGGCCGAGGGGGAATGTGTGGGCGATAGGAGCGCAGAATGCAGGGAAGAGTACTTTGATCAATGCGATAGGGAAGCATGGCGGAGGGAAGATTACTCATTTGACAGAAGCGCCCGTGCCAGGAACTACATTGGGGATTGTGAGAGTGGAAGGTGTGCTTCCTGGTAAGACTAAGTTGTTCGATACACCGGGGCTTTTGAATCCTCATCAGATTACGACTAGGTTGACTAGAGAAGAGCAAAGTCTTGTAAACATTAGCAAGGAGTTGAAACCGAGGACCTACAGGATCAAGGTTAGCCATTCTTTTTTAATCTTGATCTATCTATCATATGGACAGTATGTTGTTCTATTATTGAGTAGTGATGTTTTTGATCCCTCTACTTGGTTGTTTTGATACATTCCTCGATCAACATTTATAAAGTTGAAGAACTGCATGTTGATTATTTGTATGACCCAAATAAATGGCTTTAACATTCTGGAGGAATGATGAAAGTGGCCTCTTAGGGCTGAAGTTGAGACTTTTGTAAGTTAATAGTATATGTTTCTTGGTAACATAACTAAGAGTTGTGGCACTCCAATCATAATATATGTTGTGAAAAAAGTTATCTAGAGTTACAGCTTCTGATTAGTACAATCTTACATGTTTAAACTATAGCATTCCAACTTCAGTTTTAATTTTGTAAATATGGTCTGTAAAGTTTATGACCATCATGAACCAGCTTAATGATTTTGATAAGATTGCTGGTGTCTATTTTCTGCTGGAATCAGTGATGTACAGAAATCATTTTACTTATTTATCTTGTATGTTATTGTGCTACTCGTTTGAAAACCAATTACTTGATGGTATTAGAAGATCATTTACTCCATTTTCGCTCATTTTGGAATTTGGATTATGTTCTAATGCATAGATCATCATGGAATCCAGGATGACTATGTTGCAAACTTAGATAGCTCCATGTGACCTATAAATGTGTGTCATTTATCATTAGTCCTTGCTTATATCAATTTATAATTTGGTTGTTGCAGGATGGTTATTCAGTTCATATTGCTGGGCTTATGAGGCTGGATATAGAAGAATCATCTGTTGATTCTGTTTATGTTACAGCATGGGCATCTCCTTATCTTCCATTACATATGGGGAAGACGGAAAATGCATCCGAAATGGTAGAGAAACATTTTGGTCATCAGTTACAGGTATGATTAGCTCCAGTTTGATAATCATTAATAAGTGAATGTTGTCCAGGACCGAGTCTGATAATCATCAATCTTAGTCATCTTCAAGATGCTACTGTTGGAGTCTTTCAACTGAAAAACACGAATAAGCAACCAGCATTTTAATTGTCTTCTACAGTCCCTTCTCTATGGTGGTATAATACCAGGCTGTTTATTGATTTCATTAGAAATTACTTTATAGAGGAAACAGTATTTCTGGTTTTGGATGGCAGTTAATAAGCTCAATGTCAAGAGAGTAGGTGTGTGCGGATGTGCCTTGTTAATGCAAATTTCCGAGTATCCATAACTTATTTAATAGCATACCTAAATATGATGTTTGTGGCTCTGTCATTTAGGTGTGAGTCTAAAATGAATGATATGACTATCATATGTTCATTTAAATTTTCAGGACAATGAATGATAAACTTGTATGTAAATGAATTGGTTCTTGTTTCAGCCACCAATCGGAGAGAATAGAGTTAAGGAGCTTGGAGAGTGGGTGAGAAAGGAGTTTCGCATCGGTGGAAACAGTTGGGATTCAAGTTCGGTGGACATTGCCGCTGCAGGTCTTGGCTGGTTTGCTATTGGACTTAAAGGAGAGGCAGTTTTGAGCGTTTGGACTTATGATGGAATTGATGTTGTTCTTCGCAATTCATTGCTTCCTAATAGATCATTCAATTTTGAAGTCTCCGGGTTTACAGTCTCTAAAATTGTCTCTAAGGCTGACAAAGCTTCAAATAAGTCACTGCGTCAGGGTGAGAAGAAGAAGAAGAAACAAATCGACCACCAAAAGGACTCTGTCACCTGCTAATATCATATCGAGAATTGTCACGGCTGAACATTCTTATAGGACTGGAAGTGCTACTGGGGAAAAGATATGTGAAAGTGTTCCAACTATTGTTGATCACTTACACTACACGTGAGTGAGGAATGCTAGCAAAGCTACCATCCAATTCAAACTGGGATGGTTTTCTCCAGGCACAGTATCTAGCACATCTTCATTCAATTCATTGTATTGCTATTAAATGACGGCCTGCATAAGGATGACAGCTATGGTTTCTTGAGATATAAGTACATCAGCCAGGTTTCAACAGGTTTCTCATCCTGTAGCTTGTGTTACTGTGTATTAACTTTCCATTGTAAATTATACCTTGTAAGTGTGTCGGGATTAGCAATTTTCAGTTGAACTTGAAGGGTCATCTTAATTTTCATGGCAAAAAGAACCAAGCTTATAGTTCACAAATTGAGGGATCAAACTTGAGGGTTTCTTCTTGCATTTTGATGGACAAATTCCTCTTGCTTAGTTCAAGTATCATGTGATTCTTGTATATAAAGGTCACAAGGTGGTTGGAGTTGCAGATTTGCAGTCTGATTTTACAGAATAGTTTGTCTTCTTCCTAGTCAGATTCTTCCTAGTTCCTATGATACTTGGATATGTGGGCATTGTTGGCTTTGTACATATACTGCTTGCTTTGTTAGATCAACCTCTTCTACACGACGAGAGTCCTTTCTTGAAAGCACATGGTAGGCATTTGAACCATTCCACAACGCTGCAATTGAATTTACCCCACTCTGAGCTAATGAAAGGCAGTACTGCAACTGTGATACCTAACATTGCTCAGCATCGTATGGCACTTGACATAAAATAGGCCAACTTACAAAGACTCGTATACAATCACATAGGGCTGATGGTTTCTGTTGGGTAAAAATGTGCCAAAAATGTAAAATGTCACCCAACGTAATTTCACTCTATTTTATTGGTTAAAATAGAGTTTTAATTATGTCTGGTTCAACTCATTCAAGACAGAACGTGTCTCTTAATTACAATCCCTCATTACAAGGGAACACCCCTTGATTCGATTTATGAAGAAACCGATGTGTGTTTGTTTGCTTTTGCGACTGCACCCGAATGGGTTGCCTACGTACCCCGAGAGGGATCAAGCCATTCGTAGTTCAGGATCCCCAACAAGTGAATGACTCGTTGGAGGGCTGTGATTTTTAAAATGAGAGTAGTGTTTGAGATTTGTATCTGAAGATGTATGAGCTATGGAGCGAGGCTTCAGAAGATCCGAGAATTTATTTGAAGTTGTGGTTGCATCAAGATTTAAATCTAGACTGCCTACATACCCTGTGAAGGGATCAAACCGATGTAGTTCAAAATTTGGAGTGGGTTTGAGAATTTGACTGAGGTCATTTGGACTGGTCGATTTTTGACTGGTGGTCAGGGATTCTGTTTGGAATGGTGAATTTGACTGAAGTCATTTGGACTGGTCAACTTTTGACTGGTGGTCAGGGATTCGATCATGTGTTTAGGAAATTGGCTTGAAAAGAACCAGGATTTGGTTTTAGCCATGGTTGTATCCAGATTTAAGTCCGGACTGCCTACATATCCCTTTGTGGGAATCAAACCATTGTAGTTCACGCCCGGATTTGGTTTTGACAGATGTATTTGAATCCATCAATTGTATTTTTGTCGATACTTCATTTGGTGGGGTGCCATCTGATTTGATTTGGACACCCATCATCCTGGGCTTTGCAGTTGGGCCTTGAGACTTGAAGTGGGCTTTTTACACTGCTGCATTTGGATTTGTACTCGACATGTAATTTGATAATGACTTTTGCAGTTGGGCCTTGAGACTTGAAGTGGGCTTTTTCACTGCTGTATTTGGGCTTGTGCTCGGCCTGTAATTTAGTGAGACCGAACTTGCATTGATAATGACTTTTGTGGGCTTTTTCCCTTTCATTTGTGAGAGGCCCATAGATTTTTCTTGGAGGCATTTTATTTGATTTGGGCACCCATCGTGTCGAGCTTTGTTGTTGGGCCTTGGAATTTAAACCGGGCTTTTGTACTGCTTCGGGTAAAGTGGGCCTGTTTCCATTTCATTTGCAAGAGGCCCAGAGATCTTTGATTTGGACCTTGGGACTTGAATTGGGCTTCATACTGAAAAATTGGTGGAGTTGGTCTTGAATTGATGATGGGCCTGTAGAGTGGGCTTGTTTCCCTTTTTCTTTTGTTGAAGGCCCATCAGAAAGATGACCGAAGCCCAATGTCCTTTTTTTGTTGTTGAAGGCCCATGAGTCTTTTTTTGTTGAAGGGCCTTTAGTTGCCAGGCCCATTTGTTTTTTTGGCAGGCCCATGAGACCAGGCCCATTTGTTTTTTTGGCAGGCCCATGAGACCAGGCCCATTTGTTTTTTTCTTTGGCAGGCCCATCTCGGTGGCCCGACCCATTTCCTTCGGCCTTCTTTTCTTCGTCTTTCTTTCTTCTTTCATTTCTTCTGTTTTTTTCTTCTTCTTCTCGAAGCTCAGGCGAGAGAGAGAGAGAGAGAGGTTGTCAACAGATCGGAGATGGGGCAAACTTCGAGCCTCTCTCTTCTTCCTCTCTTCACTTCCTGCCTTCTTCTCTCTGTTTCTTTTCATCGTTGTGGCGATTAGAGCCCAGACGAAGGTTCGAAGTGCGAGATCCAGTGGAAGGAGGATCTGAGGTTTCGATTGAGAGAAGAGGCGCAGTTCTTTGGAAATTGAGGGGCGCCTCTTCCTCGGTACCTCTACATCCCTTCGAACCGTCTGAACCAGCAAGGAGGCGAGGCTCCTGTTGAATCGAGGAGGGATTCCTGCAGTTTGGTGCTTCGCACAGATCAGGTGAGGATGGCAATTTTTTGTTTTGTTTTGTTTTTGTTTCGGAACCTCTCGCCGAACTTGGACTTGAGTCTGAGAAAGTGCTGAGCATGTCTCAATTCTAATTTGAAAGCCTCGTTGATCTCTCTTTTTGTTGAACTGATTTAGTTTCTTTTTTTTTTTGGTTATCAATGTCGAGGGCATATTTGGAGATGGATTCACAGGAACACAGCGAGAAGGTGAGTCTCCTTCGTCTTTCAATTCTTCGAGTCTGTAGTACAAGTCAGTAATTTATCTTGTTCTGTCCTTTGAATCTAGACACGACCACATTGCTATGAATTCTCATATCTTGTTGATAGCTTTTGAGTTTCGGTGCTTTTTCCAGTTCTTGTATCATGTTTTCCTCTGGAATTTAGGCAGCCAAACTACTACCAGAACCTCTCCTCTTGCTTTGTGTTTTCTGTGAATTTTATGTCTTTTGCGAACTTTAGGAGGCTTCTATCAATTTATTCGCCGTGTAGATCAGGTCACAATGGGGACAGCAGGGACCAGTTTGTTTTTGAGGCGAGGTTTTAGACCCTCATGTTTTTTGTTGGTGTGGGTTATGAAAATAGTTTTGGCACAGAACCGTAGTTAGATGAGTTTATTGGCATGCTGGCCAAGATTTCATTGACTTGCTGGGGTTTTGTTGGTTCACAAAGTAGTAACAGGACACTAGTATCAAAAGAACCATAACCATAGTAACTAGTAGTGTCCAGGGAACATAGTAACCAGAACCATGAATCCAGAAGGGATTTAAGTAATCAGGGAACAGTAGCCATAGAACTAGAACTTTGAGGGCTTTGAGTAACCAAGTAACAAGGACCAAAGAGCACAGTAACCAGTAACCATAGTATCCAGAAACCATAGGAACAGAGCCAAGTATCCACAAGGGATTTGAGTAACCAAAGATCATAGAACTAGAACCAGGAATCCACAAGGGATTTGAGTAACCATAGAACCAGAACCAAGAACCAGGGACATAGTAACCATTGCCATAGTAACCAGAACCATAGAACCAAGGACCAAGAATCCACAAGGGATTTGAGTAACCATAGGACAAGAACCATAGTAACCAGTAACAAGGGCCAGAGAACCAAGAACATGAGAGGATGAGAGGATGAGAGAATCAGCTATACCTCTAGGGTTTTGTTTTTTCTGCGTTTTCTGTCTTCTCTGCGTCTCCTTCTGTTTTTTCTGCGTGTGTCCCCTTTTTTTGGCGTCTCCCCTCATTTTATATGGTGTAAGGTTGTGATAGATGAGTCCCAATAGGCTAGGTCACTTATATGAGTTATAGGTAAACTCAAATAACCTTTGTATAGGAGTATAGTACCTTGATAAGGACTCCTTTATTCCTTTTTTTCTTTAATTCGGCTGCCTCCCCTATTTTTCCTCATATATATATATATATATATGTATACATATATTTATATATATATTTTTTTTGCGTATCAACAGTGCCCCCTCAAGCTTTACGCGTGTAATTTGCTTTTCACGTGTGAAGCTTGATTGCTTATTGCTGTTGCTGGCTTCTGACATTTTTTTTTGTGAAAATCTCAAGGTATGGATGCATACGGTCGACTTTCTTCTGAAGCTGCTCATAACAAGCAGGGGCGAGTTGTTGGGAAGAACATGGAGTATATGAGGGGGTGTTTTCGCTTTTGATGAGGACTTCTACCCAATACTTTACAAGATGCTCGACACCAAGCAGGATTGGACCACAAATTTATGCTTCCGAGGACGTGCTACCTTTGAAGTAGGTGTAATGGAGTGGACAGAATCTGTATTGTCCAACTTTAGAGATGTATTGAATCAAGGTGGAATACATGATGCTGTTGGCGTCGCCAAAAACTATGTTGGGTAAAAATGTGCCAAAAATGTAAAATGTCACCCAACGTAATTTCACTCTATTTTATTGGTTAAAATAGAGTTTTAATTATGTCTGGTTCAACTCATTCAAGACAGAACGTGTCTCTTAATTACAATCCCTCGTTACAAGGGAACACCCCTTGATTCGATTTATGAAGAAACCAATGTGTGTTTGTTTGCTTTTGCGACTGCACCCGAATGGGTTGCCTACGTACCCCGAGAGGGATCAAGCCATTCGTAGTTCAGGATCCCCAACAAGTGAATGACTCGTTGGAGGGCTGTGATTTTTAAAATGAGAGTAGTGTTTGAGATTTGTATCTGAAGATGTATGAGCTATGGAGCGAGGCTTCAGAAGATCCGAGAATTTATTTGAAGTTGTGGTTGCATCAAGATTTAAATCTAGACTGCCTACATACCCTGTGAAGGGATCAAACCGATGTAGTTCGAAATTTGGAGTGGGTTTGAGAATTTGACTGAAGTCAGTTGGACTGGTCGATTTTTGACTGGTGGTCAGGGATTCTGTTTGGAATGGTGAATTTGACTGAAGTCATTTGGACTGGTCAACTTTTGACTGGTGGTCAGGGATTCGATCATGTGTTTAGGAAATTGGCTTGAAAAGAACCAGGATTTGGTTTTAGCCATGGTTGTATCCAGATTTAAGTCCGGACTGCCTACATATCCCTTTGTGGGAATCAAACCATTGTAGTTCACGCCCGGATTTGGTTTTGATAGATGTACATATTTTGAATCCATCAATTGTATTTCATGTCGATACTTGATTTGGTGGGGTGCCAGCTGATTTGATTTGGGCACCCATCATCCTGGGCTTTGCAGTTGGGCCTTGAGACTTGAAGTGGGCTTTTTACACTGCTGCATTTGGATTTGTACTCGACATGTAATTTGATAATGACTTTTGCAGTTGGGCCTTGAAACTTGAAGTGGGCTTTTTTTTACTGCTGTATTTGGACTTGCATTGTCTTTTGTGGGCTTATTTCCCTTTCATTTGTGAGAGGCCCATAGATTTTTCTTGGAGGCATTTTATTTGATTTGGGCACCCATCGTGTCGAGCTTTGTTGTTGGGCCTTGGAATTTAAACCGGGCTTTGTACTGCTTCGGGTAAAGTGGGCCTGTTTCCATTTCATTTGCAAGAGGCCCAGAGATCTTTGATTTGGGCCTTGGGACTTGAATTGATGATGGGCCTGTGGAGTGGGCTTGTTTTCTTTTTGAAGGCCCATAAGACGACTGAAGCCCAATGTCTTTTTTTGTCGTTGAAGGCCCATAGTGAAGATGACCGGAGCCCAATGTCTTTTTTTGTTGAAGGCCCATGAGTCTCTCTTCCTTTTTTGTTGAAGGCCCAATAGGCCAGATTTGGTTGCCAGACCCATTTAATTCGGAGGCCCAACATATTTGGAGGCCCATAAGTCTTTTTTTTTTTGAAGGCCTTTAGTTGCTAGGCCTGTTTTTTTTCTTAGCAGGGCCCAATTTTCCGGAGGCCCAATTGTCTTTTTTTGTTTGTTGTTGAAGCCTTTAATTGCCAGGCCCATTTGTTTTTTTGGCAGGCCCAAGAGACCAGGCCCATTTGTTTTTTTTTTCTTTGGCAGGCCCATGAGTCTCTCTTCTCTCTTTTTTTGAAGCTTTGTTACCAGGCTTTTTTTTTTCCTTGACAGGGCCCATTTGAAGGCCCAACCCGGAGGCCCAGTTCGGTGGCCCAGTCCGGAGGCCCGACCCATTTCCTTCGGCCTTCTTTTCTTCGTCTTTCTTTCTTCTTTCATTTCTTCTGTTTTTTTCTTCTTCTTCTCGAAGCTCAGGCGAGAGAGAGAGAGAGAGAGGTTGTCAACAGATCGGAGATGGGGCAAACTTCGAGCCTCTCTCTTCTTCCTCTCTTCACTTCCTGCCTTCTTCTCTCTGTTTCTTTTCATCGTTGTGGCGATTAGAGCCCAGACGAAGGTTCGAAGTGCGAGATCCAGTGGAAGGAGGATCTGAGGTTTCGATTGAGAGAAGAGGCGCAGTTCTTTGGAAATTGAGGGGCGCCTCTTCCTCGGTACCTCTACATCCCTTCGAACCGTCTGAACCAGCAAGGAGGCGAGGCTCCTGTTGAATCGAGGAGGGATTCCTGCAGTTTGGTGCTTCGCACAGATCAGGTGAGGATGGCAATTTTTTGTTTTGTTTTGTTTTTGTTTCGGAACCTCTCGCCGAACTTGGACTTGAGTCTGAGAAAGTGCTGAGCATGTCTCAATTCTAATTTGAAAGCCTCGTTGATCTCTCTTTTTGTTGAACTGATTTAGTTTCTTTTTTTTTTTGGTTATCAATGTCGAGGGCATATTTGGAGATGGATTCACAGGAACACAGCGAGAAGGTGAGTCTCCTTCGTCTTTCAATTCTTCGAGTCTGTAGTACAAGTCAGTAATTTATCTTGTTCTGTCCTTTGAATCTAGACACGACCACATTGCTATGAATTCTCATATCTTGTTGATAGCTTTTGAGTTTCGGTGCTTTTTCCAGTTCTTGTATCATGTTTTCCTCTGGAATTTAGGCAGCCAAACTACTACCAGAACCTCTCCTCTTGCTTTGTGTTTTCTGTGAATTTTATGTCTTTTGCGAACTTTAGGAGGCTTCTATCAATTTATTCGCCGTGTAGATCAGGTCACAATGGGGACAGCAGGGACCAGTTTGTTTTTGAGGCGAGGTTTTAGACCCTCATGTTTTTTGTTGGTGTGGGTTATGAAAATAGTTTTGGCACAGAACCGTAGTTAGATGAGTTTATTGGCATGCTGGCCAAGATTTCATTGACTTGCTGGGGTTTTGTTGGTTCACAAAGTAGTAACAGGACACTAGTATCAAAAGAACCATAACCATAGTAACTAGTAGTGTCCAGGGAACATAGTAACCAGAACCATGAATCCAGAAGGGATTTAAGTAATCAGGGAACAGTAGCCATAGAACTAGAACTTTGAGGGCTTTGAGTAACCAAGTAACAAGGACCAAAGAGCACAGTAACCAGTAACCATAGTATCCAGAAACCATAGGAACAGAGCCAAGTATCCACAAGGGATTTGAGTAACCAAAGATCATAGAACTAGAACCAGGAATCCACAAGGGATTTGAGTAACCATAGAACCAGAACCAAGAACCAGGGACATAGTAACCATTGCCATAGTAACCAGAACCATAGAACCAAGGACCAAGAATCCACAAGGGATTTGAGTAACCATAGGACAAGAACCATAGTAACCAGTAACAAGGGCCAGAGAACCAAGAACATGAGAGGATGAGAGGATGAGAGAATCAGCTATACCTCTAGGGTTTTGTTTTTTCTGCGTTTTCTGTCTTCTCTGCGTCTCCTTCTGTTTTTTCTGCGTGTGTCCCCTTTTTTTGGCGTCTCCCCTCATTTTATATGGTGTAAGGTTGTGATAGATGAGTCCCAATAGGCTAGGTCACTTATATGAGTTATAGGTAAACTCAAATAACCTTTGTGTAGGAGTATAGTACCTTGATAAGGACTCCTTTATTCCTTTTTTTCTTTAATTCGGCTGCCTCCCCTATTTTTCCTCATATATATATATATATATATATGTACATATATTTATATATATATATATATATATATATTTTGCGTATCAACAGTATATATATATATTTATATATATATATTTTTTTTGCGTATCAACAGTGCCCCCTCAAGCTTTACGCGTGTAATTTGCTTTTCACGTGTGAAGCTTGATTGCTTATTGCTGTTGCTGGCTTCTGACATTTTTTTTTTGTGAAAATCTCAAGGTATGGATGCATACGGTCGACTTTCTTCTGAAGCTGCTCTTAACAAGAAGGGGCGAGTTGTTGGGAAGAACATGGAGTATATGAGGGGGTGTTTTCGCTTTTGATGAGGACTTCTACCCAATACTTTACAAGATGCTCAACACCAAGCAGGATTGGACCACAAATTTATGCTTCCGAGGACGTGCTACCTTTGAAGTAGGTGTAATGGAGTGGACAGAATCTGTATTGTCCAACTTTAGAGATGTGTTGAATCAAGGTGGAATACATGATGCTGTTGGCGTCTCCCGATATCCCTACCACTATTGTTCGAGCACATGGAAAGCATTTTTGGAATTGTGGAGTCCTTTAACGAACACCTTACATCATGGGAATGGAGAAATGAGCATATCATTGTATGATTTAAAGGCAATTGGTGGGCTACCGATCTCAGGGATTCCTTATGAAGAATTTATTCCTGAAAACAAGGAGCTACAGTGTGCCGGACCATATTCCTCTATTCTTTCTGAGCTTCTGTGCATTCATTCCCTTCAATTTGTTATTTGTCTTGCGTTACTATGACTTGATATTGCCATTTTTGTCGGTTCCGTGGATGAATGAATTTGTTTTGAACAACAGCTGTCGGTCTATTATCTTTATGCATGCTAAACTCTGATGTTGATTTGCCCCCAACATTTTTTTTGTCTCGGGATGCATTTGAGTAAGCCTCCGGTCTGAGGAGCACGGCTAGACATTTTGACTTTCACATATTTTGCTGTTGACATATTCTTTCTCTTTTTCCTTGTATTTGCTGCGAAAAGACATGGCGCTTGCTGTGCGCTCTTGCTTTAACATTTTGAGCCGAAACAAGGTATTTTCAGCTTTTCCAACATGTTCCCTAATTAGGGTTTGATGTCTGCTGACTTTGTCCTTTGCTTGTGTTTGTAGGAGCTTTAGGAGGTCCACGTGGAGGGGCAATTTAAACTCCTTACGCTTCTTGCTGGAAACACATTTTCTTTTTGGACAATTTGAAGTACAGGGTTGTGTCGATTTCTGACTTTGTCATTTGGGATGAACCGATCTCCTGTGTTGTCATTTGACTTTAGATATCTTTGAGAAATTTTGTTGTTGTTGCTGCTGATGATACGAAACGACTTATCAACAGAGATGCCATTATCCAATGGCAAAATCAACCTCCTTCACCTACTTAGCCACATGAAAATGTGTTAGGGGAAAAAAAAGATTGATTTGAAAATATGGCTGGATCTAGTTTGATACTAGACTGCCTACGTATCCCGTGAAGGAATCAAGCCAAACGTAGTTCACCCATTTGATTTTGGGTATGGATTTTTTTGAAAACTTTTTTTTGTTTGCAGCTGAGTCTGGTTTTAATACCAGATTGCCTACGTACCCTTTGAAGGGATCAAGCTACACGTAGTTCGGGAAGATTTGTGCTCTAACTTTTGCCTGGGCCGCCTTCCCGACTTTTCAACCCAGCGAGCTTTTTTTTGTGTAGCTCTAACTTTTGCCTAGATCGCCCATTTTTTGATCTAGCGAGCTTCAAAGGGTATGAAACTTTTTTACAAATTTCCCATTGACGCAGGGGTAGATACGATTTCCGTCTGCGTTTGAAAGCTCATATGCGCCTTTGGTGAAGACTTTGGTGACTACATATGGCCCTTCCCACTTTGGTTCAAACTTCCCCTTTGACTTTCTAGTGACAATGATGGGTCTTCGCACTGTTAGGACCAAGTCTCCTATTTTGAATGATCGAGACTTAACTTTCTTGTTGAAGGCGCCTGCTACTTGAGCTTGGTAAATTTCAAGTTTCTGTTGGACTGCAAGCCTCTTCTCATCGAGTGCTTCAAGCTCTGCCAATCTGATTTGTGCATTTTCATCAGGATTTGTCAACATTGTAGCTATCCTTAAGGAAGGCAATTGAATTTCCAATGGTAACACCGCTTCAGACCCATAGACCAAGTTGAATGGTGTACATCCAGTTGCCGTGCGGACGGTGGTCCTGTAGGCCCATAATGCCTCAGGGAGACGCTCATGCCAGTCTCTTTTGTTTGCTGAGACCATTTTCTTTAGGATGTTGCAAAGTACTTTATTGAAAGCCTCTGCCTGACCGTTAGCCGTTGGGTTATAGCTGGATGAAAATGCATGTTGGATGTTGTATTTTCCACACAACGTAATCATAGCTTTGCACTTGAAATATGTCGCATTGTCAGATATTAACTTTGAGGGGACTCCAAAGCGGTAAATGATGTGAGTTTTGACAAACTTTGCAACATCTTCTGCTTTCACTGCTTTAAGAGCAACTGCCTCACTCCATTTTGAGAAGTAATCCGTCGCGGCCAATATGTATTGGTGTAAACGTGAGGACTTAGGAGATATAATACCCACAACATCTAATCCCCATGCTTCAAAGGGATATGATAGAGACGTGGGATGAAGAGGTACTGGCGGTTGGTGTATGAAATCTCCATGTACTTGACATAGTTTACATGCTCGTGCATAATCTATCGAGTCTTGTATCATGGATGGCCAATAGTAGCCTATTCTTTTCAATTGGGCGGCTAGCTTTGGACCTGCTTGATGGGCTCCGCAAATGCCACCGTGGGCATCTCTAAGAGCTTGAATTCCCTCTTCTTTTGATAAACACCTCAACAGAATGCCGTCAAAAGACCTCCTATACAGAGTGTCATTAAGGTATACATATCGAGGAGCCGTTCGTCTCACATAAACCCTTCTCTTTGGATCTGCGGGTAAGGTTCCGGCCTGACAGTACTCAACCATATCCTTGCACCAATCAGACTCTTCCTCAATGTCGAACGCAGAGACTACATGTGTTTCGCTGGCAGTTTCCATCCGTTCAAAAGACATAGGCAGCAATTGACGTTCCCCGACTGTTATTTGAACGTCTCTTTCGTTAGGGAGCGCTAATGAAGCTGCCAAGTTAGCCAATGCATCTGCTTTGTCATTCTCTGATCTAGGAATGTGGCTAATATTTATGTCTCGGAATTGTCCCATAAGATATTTGACTCTTTGATGATATGGGACAAGGTTCGCATTTTTGACTGCATACTCGTCATTTATTTGTCTGACAACTAATTGAGAGTCACCGAATGCTTGCAAAGAGTCGATCCCCATTTCCAAAGCTATCTCTAAGCCTATGATGAGTGCTTCATATTCTGCAACATTGTTTGAACATAGAGCCAATAGAGAGAATGAGTAAGGGATTATACCGCAAGAGGGTGTTATGAACACTATGCCAGCCCCGGCTCCTCTTCTTCTAGCGGCTCCATCGAAGTACAGTTGCCATGAGGAAGTTTCTGCTGAGAACACGTCTTCATCTGGCAAATTTTCGTGCAATTCGTGGGTATCTAAAACTGGATGTGCTGCCAAGAAGTCTGCCAATACTTGTCCTTTTACTGCTTTTTGCGGGACATACTTTATTTCAAACTCGGACAGAATCAAGGACCATTTAGCTAGTCGTCCTGAAGGCACGGGTTTTGTCATTAGATACTTCAATGGATCAGCTCTAGATATCAAGGTGACACTATGAGCGAGTAAATAATGCCGTAGTTTCTGAACTGCGAAGACCAGTGCAAGGCAAATCTTTTCTATTGCCGTGTAATTGTGTTCAGCTCCCACCAACGTCCGACTTAAATAGTAGAGAGCGTTTTCTTTGCCCACATCATTGTTTTGTGCGAGCATTGCCCCCAGAGAACGTTCAAGAGCTGCGATATAGAGGATTAGAGGTTTGCCTTTGATAGGCGCCATTAGGACTGGTGGGTTGAGCAAGTATTTTTTGATGCTATCTAAAGCGTTTTGACATGCTTGGTCCCACACGAAAGGTACATCTTTCTTCATCAGTCTTGAAAATGGTTGGCACCTCCCAGAAAGATTTGAAATGAATCTCCTTATGTAAGCAAGCCTTCCTTGCAACCCTCGCAATTCTCGAAGATTCCTTGGTGGTGGCATTTCCCAGATTGCTTTGATTTTGGTTGGGTCGATCTCGATCCCTCGATACCTGACAATGAAACCGAGGAATTTACCGGATGTTACTCCAAACGCACATTTGAGAGGGTTCATTTTCAGCGTATGCTTCCGGAGCCTTTCAAACACCTTTCTCAAGTCACTTAGGTGATGTTCCCGCTTTTTGCTTTTGACTACCAAATCATCTACATAGCATTCGACGGTATTATGCAACATGTCACCAAAAATTGTTGTCATTGCTCTTTGGTAGGTAGCACCTGCATTTTTCAAACCAAAAGGCATGACCGTGTAACAATACACTCCTTTAGGGGTGCGAAATGCTGTTAGTTCCTCGTCTTCTCGTGCCATTTTTATTTGATTGTAGCCAGAGAAACCATCCATGAAGGACATAGCACCGAAACCTGTTGTGGCATCGACCAAAAGCTCAGTTATTGGTAATGGAAATTCATCCTTTGGACAAGCTTCATTAAGGTCTCTGTAATCTACACATATGCGGATTTGCCCATTCTTTTTCTCAACAGGTACGATACTGGCCAACCACGTGGGGTATTTGACTTCACGGATGAATCCCACATCGATGAGTTTATCCACTTCAATTTTGACTTGAGTAGCTAGTTCTGTGCGAAAACGTCTTGGTGCTTGCTTAACCCACCTTTTCTCCTTTGAGACCGCTAGATTGTGAACAGCAACCTTTGGGTCTAAACCAGGCATGTCTTGATATCCCCATGCAAACACATCTTTAAATTCTTCAAGAATATTTTTGTAGTCTTGAAATTCTTTCGGAGTTAAGAGAGTGCTCACAAACACGGGTTTTGGATCTTCTATTGAGCCCAGGTTTATTTCTTGGAGTTCATCCACCGTTGCTTGACCTCCGTCTTCTATTTGTGGTGGGGCAGGTTCAGCATCATTGATGAATTCATATTCTTCCGCATCATCGGTTGAATCGTCCTCAATTGAGACACAATTTGCGGATGCTGATTCCTCTGTGAACTGAGCAATTACATCCTTGTGTTGTTTATTCTTGAGCTTCCATTTCCTGTTCCGTTGTAGTTTGTAAGGGGTTTCGCCCAATCTTAGGAACGCTGAAACTCGAGGTTGGGATTCAATTGCTAGACGTTGAAAAACAGAGACACGAGGTGGATCTTCCTTTTCTATCCGTTGAAGGGATGTGGTTGGCGGTGTGTCTTCCTCACAAAACATAGCTTTGTCGAGACTTGTAAAGACATAAGACTCTGAGGGTTCAAACTCAGGAACTTTCACTTTGAGCATGCCCTTTGTCTGCTTGATCATTACTCTTAGCGGAGTGGTTTTTGAAGTTGCTTTGCCACTGCTAAGTTTAATCTTCAAGGGAGCAGAGGACACTGGTTTCACATTCCTGTTTTTGTAGGAGATAACTCGTTTGTGTCTATTGTGCCCATGATCGAGCGTTGTAGAGATTACGATACCTTCCTTTGGAATGGATTGATCAATTTTCCGAAGAGGCCTGGCGTAGCTTGTCATGAGGGTCTCCATTGTGTTTTTGACTGGAGTTATGACCTTTTGTCCAGGTTTGCGTAGGTCTTTCCGTATATACCTGAAGGTCATCTTTGGTTTGGGTACCTCGGAGCCTGGAGCCTTCTCTTCTTTCAAGGGCACTGACAGAGTTGCTTTGGCCCGAAATTTAGGTGTGTTAGACACCTTCGATTTCTCAGTCTCTAGCACATGTTTGGGTGCTTCTTGTATGACTAAGTTAGGAAGCTCTGTTGACTTATAAAACTTAGCATCTGAATAATTTACCTCTTCGCCTCTGAAAGGATCAGTGTCTGCCACGACTTTTTTAACTTCTTCATTTTGCAGCCATTTAAAGCATTGATGTAACGTGGAAGGGATGACGCCATAAGCATGGAGCCATGGGCGCCCTAACAGTACATTATAGGATGTGGGAGCATCTATCACGTGAAACAAAGCGCTTGAGAAGAGTTCTCCAATTTCCATTTGTAGGACAATTGTTCCCATTGCTTTCTGGCTAGCTTGATTGAAGCCCTGGATGGTGAGCATAGACGGGGTGAGTTGTTTAGCATTCATCCCCATGTTATGAAGTGTTTTAAGAGGCAACAAATTTACTGCCGACCCACAGTCAAGTAAGATCCTGTTGATCGTCATATTACCCACAAGTCCGGTGACGTAGAGGGGCCTATTATGTTGTTCGCCTCCCAATAACAGGTCTTCATCTAAGAACGAAATACAATTCCTGCAATTAGGGCAATCTCTTGAGGTTGTCGCATCAACTTCAACAATATCCTCTTTATACAAGTCTGGACTTAGCAGTGCCTCAATCAATGCTTCTCGTAGCTCCCTTGACATGCGCAAAGCGTCGTAAACACTGAAGAGTGAAGGGATACATTGCAGATGTGCCAGTATGTCATATTTGGACTTTTGTTGAGATTCTTTTGTCCTTCGAGGAACCATTTTTGGTACAGCTTTAATTTTGTCGACAGGATTGTTCGCATCACCCTTTGCTCTTAGCTTTGTAGGCAATGTTTTTCCATCGTCTTGAATAGCTGATGGTATAACCGGGACAGAGCGTGTTTGAATTTGATCGACTTCATGCAGCCTTTCATCGTCTGCATCTGAGCTGGATGGGGAGGCTGTCTCAACAGAGGCCATACAACATTGGAGCACCTCTTCATGGTCTTCTTTCTTCTGGTCGTTCTTAAAGAACTCTTTTGGTAGGAATTCCATAAGGGTAATTGGAGTTCGCGGTGATTGTCTATACTCATCTTTGTTTTGAGCTTGGACGTTCTTTGTCGCATTTCTTCCTTTCTTTTTACCTTTTGAGAACCTACCACGATATTTGTTTTTCGAAGAGGGAGAAGGTGAAGAGGATTGAGCCGAGGGAGGATGATGTTGCCTCGCGCTATTCCTTACAGTTGTCCATTCCCCATCTGAATCTTCCAACCCATCTGAATCTTCCCATATCTCAAAGCTTGTCGTCATGAGTTCATATAGGGATGGAATATTAGGGTTTCCAGGTCGTGGCATGTCGGGATGTGCTTCGACAATAGTGACTTCATTGTCAACTTCGAACCTGACAGAGATGGCGTCATCAGGCCTAGACACATCAGTTGAAATTACATTGGCTGCTGTTGTCACGATTTCATTTTTGTTGATCATTTCCTGGATTATGTCCTTGAGGATGTAACAATCCTTCAATGTATGACTGACAATGCGGTGATACCGACAATATTTGGGGTCATTGGTTTTGTTCATCTCTGAAGGTCGTTTTGAATCAGGAAGTGTAATCATCTTGGCCGCCATGAGCTCATCGAAAATCGCATCCACGTCATCATTGTCAAATGAATAAGTGACGTTTCTCCTTTCTTTGAGCGTGAGTCTTCGAGGGCGATCATCTTTTGATTTGCTGTCATTATTATTCTTGACATTGTCGCTTTTCTTGTCATTCTTGACGAAGGTTGCCATTGTTTCTCCCTTCTTGACAATCGGCTTTTTTGAATCATTGTTTTTGGCAGCAATTTGATTCCTCGAACTCGAAGCTATTTTTTGACGAGCAATCTGTCTTTCAACATTACCTGCCTTAGACACCAACTCATCAAATGTTTGTGGCTCTGCTGTGCCAATATATGTTGCGATCTCCGGGAGGAGGTTATTAGCACACATCTGAACAGCAGAGGATTCAGACAACTTGTCGGGACATTGGAGATTAAGACTTCTCCACCTGGTGATGAACTCAGTGGAACTTTCTTTGTCCTTTTGCTTGGTATCCGCCAGATCAATAATCGATATTTTCTTTTTAGAACTGACGAATTGTGCCAAGAATGCTCTCTGCATGTCGTCCCATGTTAGTATAGAACCTGGCTCCAACTGAGTGTACCATGTGAATGCTGAACCCTTGAGGGACTGTACGAATTGCCTGACCAGAAAGGCGTCCACTTGTGACGTTTCCCCACAGGCTGAATAAAAGTGGGCGAGATGTTCTCGTGGAGAACTATTTGTCCCATCGAATTTGTCAAAGATTGGTCTTTGATATCCCTTTGGGAAGGGTATTGCATCATAATGGTTAGGATATGGCTTACGATATCCCAGAACTGGCGTAGCCATAGACAACTGAAAGTCTCTTATTCCTTCAGCTATCAAGCTCTTGATACTTTCTGTTGAGAGCATGTTATCGTCCTTTTGAGCAAAGGAAGGACCTGGCTCCTCTTCTTGTCTCTTCTTCTCCATGAGCGCAGCACACTTAGCCATGAGGCTAGCGATTTCCACTTCCTTTTCGGCTAACTTTTTCTTTGACTCGAGCTCAATAACTGTGAGTCTTTGAGCTTCAGTTTCTCTCTCAGTTTGCCTCTGTTGGGCATCTAGTTCAAGCTGAGCCATTCTTTTTGCCATCTCTTCCAATCGTTGTCTCAACTGCTCCTCTGGCGGAGTTTCAGAGCTTGCCATGAGTACTTGGGCATTGTTGAATTCAGGACTGTCGCTAGACTTTATCTGAGATGAAGAATCACTGATTGGATTGGAGGCCTCATACAGAGGGTTTCCTTTCCATGAGACCAATAAAGGATTGTTCGACGTATCAGTTGGTAATATGTCAAGCATCCTCTTCTTAGTCATGTTGCGAGTGATAGGACCTGCGTAAGAATCGTCTCCATACACCGGATACTCCTCTGCTTTAGATCCGTTTCTCCTTTCTCGAGCGTTTGAGGGTGCGTCGAGAGCTTTTGCTACCTCCTCTGCTAACTTCTTTATGTCAAGATCTTGACTATCTTGAGAAGTTGTTTGTTGCGAGGATGAGGTGGATCTTTGTGAGCCTCCAAGAGGGAGCTGAGGTACATGGTCATCCTCTTTGTCTTCCTCTCCTCCCTTAGTGGAAGTTGTCATCACAGTTTCTACTGTTGGTAGAGGGACCTGCATTGTACCGATCATCACATAAGCCGGAACATGAGTTATCACAACTGCTGGTGTTGATTGAGCAATTTCTGCCAGGGCGGCTTCAATTGACTTAGTTTGGGCATCTTTCTTCCTTTGAGCCCGTGCTGCCCTCTTCCTCTGATTTCTTAAAGCATTCTTGGAAATGCCATCGAAAACCCGGGTCTTCGTCACACCTGTGACAACCTTGTTTTGCTTCATTCCCAGCTTTGTTTTTGTAGAAATTACAGGAAGATGACCAATTGCGAATGACATCCGGTAACCACTTTGATTCGAGTGATTAGCAGCTGGAGTGAGCTTGTGGAAGAAAACTGTAATCTTTGGTGCCATTTGATCTGTTACCTTCAAAACACACACAATAAGTTAATAACTTCATGAAAAGAGATGAAAGGGAAAATGAGTCCCCAGCAGAGTCGCCAAAAACTATGTTGGGTAAAAATGTGCCAAAAATGTAAAATGTCACCCAACGTAATTTCACTCTATTTTATTGGTTAAAATAGAGTTTTAATTATGTCTGGTTCAACTCATTCAAGACAGAACGTGTCTCTTAATTACAATCCCTCATTACAAGGGAACACCCCTTGATTCGATTTATGAAGAAACCGATGTGTGTTTGTTTGCTTTTGCGACTGCACCCGAATGGGTTGCCTACGTACCCCGAGAGGGATCAAGCCATTCGTAGTTCAGGATCCCCAACAAGTGAATGACTCGTTGGAGGGCTGTGATTTTTAAAATGAGAGTAGTGTTTGAGATTTGTATCTGAAGATGTATGAGCTATGGAGCGAGGCTTCAGAAGATCCGAGAATTTATTTGAAGTTGTGGTTGCATCAAGATTTAAATCTAGACTGCCTACATACCCTGTGAAGGGATCAAACCGATGTAGTTCAAAATTTGGAGTGGGTTTGAGAATTTGACTGAGGTCATTTGGACTGGTCGATTTTTGACTGGTGGTCAGGGATTCTGTTTGGAATGGTGAATTTGACTGAAGTCATTTGGACTGGTCAACTTTTGACTGGTGGTCAGGGATTCGATCATGTGTTTAGGAAATTGGCTTGAAAAGAACCAGGATTTGGTTTTAGCCATGGTTGTATCCAGATTTAAGTCCGGACTGCCTACATATCCCTTTGTGGGAATCAAACCATTGTAGTTCACGCCCGGATTTGGTTTTGACAGATGTATTTGAATCCATCAATTGTATTTTTGTCGATACTTCATTTGGTGGGGTGCCATCTGATTTGATTTGGACACCCATCATCCTGGGCTTTGCAGTTGGGCCTTGAGACTTGAAGTGGGCTTTTTACACTGCTGCATTTGGATTTGTACTCGACATGTAATTTGATAATGACTTTTGCAGTTGGGCCTGGAGACTTGAAGTGGGCTTTTTCACTGCTGTATTTGGGCTTGTGCTCGGCCTGTAATTTAGTGAGACCGAACTTGCATTGATAATGACTTTTGTGGGCTTTTTCCCTTTCATTTGTGAGAGGCCCATAGATTTTTCTTGGAGGCATTTTATTTGATTTGGGCACCCATCGTGTCGAGCTTTGTTGTTGGGCCTTGGAATTTAAACCGGGCTTTTGTACTGCTTCGGGTAAAGTGGGCCTGTTTCCATTTCATTTGCAAGAGGCCCAGAGATCTTTGATTTGGACCTTGGGACTTGAATTGGGCTTCATACTGAAAAATTGGTGGAGTTGGTCTTGAATTGATGATGGGCCTGTAGAGTGGGCTTGTTTCCCTTTTTCTTTTGTTGAAGGCCCATCAGAAAGATGACCGAAGCCCAATGTCCTTTTTTTGTTGTTGAAGGCCCATGAGTCTTTTTTTGTTGAAGGGCCTTTAGTTGCCAGGCCCATTTGTTTTTTTGGCAGGCCCATGAGACCAGGCCCATTTGTTTTTTTGGCAGGCCCATGAGACCAGGCCCATTTGTTTTTTTCTTTGGCAGGCCCATCTCGGTGGCCCGACCCATTTCCTTCGGCCTTCTTTTCTTCGTCTTTCTTTCTTCTTTCATTTCTTCTGTTTTTTTCTTCTTCTTCTCGAAGCTCAGGCGAGAGAGAGAGAGAGGTTGTCAACAGATCGGAGATGGGGCAAACTTCGAGCCTCTCTCTTCTTCCTCTCTTCACTTCCTGCCTTCTTCTCTCTGTTTCTTTTCATCGTTGTGGCGATTAGAGCCCAGACGAAGGTTCGAAGTGCGAGATCCAGTGGAAGGAGGATCTGAGGTTTCGATTGAGAGAAGAGGCGCAGTTCTTTGGAAATTGAGGGGCGCCTCTTCCTCGGTACCTCTACATCCCTTCGAACCGTCTGAACCAGCAAGGAGGCGAGGCTCCTGTTGAATCGAGGAGGGATTCCTGCAGTTTGGTGCTTCGCACAGATCAGGTGAGGATGGCAATTTTTTGTTTTGTTTTGTTTTTGTTTCGGAACCTCTCGCCGAACTTGGACTTGAGTCTGAGAAAGTGCTGAGCATGTCTCAATTCTAATTTGAAAGCCTCGTTGATCTCTCTTTTTGTTGAACTGATTTAGTTTCTTTTTTTTTTTGGTTATCAATGTCGAGGGCATATTTGGAGATGGATTCACAGGAACACAGCGAGAAGGTGAGTCTCCTTCGTCTTTCAATTCTTCGAGTCTGTAGTACAAGTCAGTAATTTATCTTGTTCTGTCCTTTGAATCTAGACACGACCACATTGCTATGAATTCTCATATCTTGTTGATAGCTTTTGAGTTTCGGTGCTTTTTCCAGTTCTTGTATCATGTTTTCCTCTGGAATTTAGGCAGCCAAACTACTACCAGAACCTCTCCTCTTGCTTTGTGTTTTCTGTGAATTTTATGTCTTTTGCGAACTTTAGGAGGCTTCTATCAATTTATTCGCCGTGTAGATCAGGTCACAATGGGGACAGCAGGGACCAGTTTGTTTTTGAGGCGAGGTTTTAGACCCTCATGTTTTTTGTTGGTGTGGGTTATGAAAATAGTTTTGGCACAGAACCGTAGTTAGATGAGTTTATTGGCATGCTGGCCAAGATTTCATTGACTTGCTGGGGTTTTGTTGGTTCACAAAGTAGTAACAGGACACTAGTATCAAAAGAACCATAACCATAGTAACTAGTAGTGTCCAGGGAACATAGTAACCAGAACCATGAATCCAGAAGGGATTTAAGTAATCAGGGAACAGTAGCCATAGAACTAGAACTTTGAGGGCTTTGAGTAACCAAGTAACAAGGACCAAAGAGCACAGTAACCAGTAACCATAGTATCCAGAAACCATAGGAACAGAGCCAAGTATCCACAAGGGATTTGAGTAACCAAAGATCATAGAACTAGAACCAGGAATCCACAAGGGATTTGAGTAACCATAGAACCAGAACCAAGAACCAGGGACATAGTAACCATTGCCATAGTAACCAGAACCATAGAACCAAGGACCAAGAATCCACAAGGGATTTGAGTAACCATAGGACAAGAACCATAGTAACCAGTAACAAGGGCCAGAGAACCAAGAACATGAGAGGATGAGAGGATGAGAGAATCAGCTATACCTCTAGGGTTTTGTTTTTTCTGCGTTTTCTGTCTTCTCTGCGTCTCCTTCTGTTTTTTCTGCGTGTGTCCCCTTTTTTTGGCGTCTCCCCTCATTTTATATGGTGTAAGGTTGTGATAGATGAGTCCCAATAGGCTAGGTCACTTATATGAGTTATAGGTAAACTCAAATAACCTTTGTATATGAGTATAGTACCTTGATAAGGACTCCTTTATTCCTCTTTTTCTTTAATTCGGCTGCCTCCCCTATTTTTCCTCATATATATATATATATATGTATACATATATTTATATATATATTTTTTTTGCGTATCAACAGTTTCCAATAACTCAAGTCATTTGTGGTTGAGTTTGATTTGTCATTCGTATTACTTGAAACATGCATCTAAATGCCGAGTAAAGCATGCCTTAAATGAAGACAAAGTTAGGCAAGTGTTCTGGAATGCACCGTCCCTCTGTGTACATTTGTAATTTTTCAGTTTTTCTTCCTTTTGTGATATGCATGTTGATATATTGTTTTTGGACTAAGTTTTTCATCGTCTTTAAACTTCCTTAATTTTTCCCCACTTGGGTTCGTGAAATATTGTTTGGGCAATATAGAAGCTGATCAAGTAAAGATGTACTAATGAGCAGTATTAAAAGACAGAATATGGTCGCATACTGTATGTTCCTTTTGAATCAAAATTGAGCTCATGTATATCCATAACTGGGTTATTTGACAAACACAATGCCATTATATTATAGCTTCTGTGGGTTAGCAATTGGTTTATTCTCACTGAAAATGTTATGTGCAAAGATGTGACGTGTTCAACAATGTTTGCATTGTCTTTCACCTATTTATTTTCTCGTTTTCTTTCCTTGACGGTGTTGATAACAATATTTGAAGTTGTTAAGTGTTCTTGTTTTTATTAGTTGGCTCTGTGGTGCCCCAACTGGTGAGGATCATACATGAAGAGAACAAATAGGATATGTGTTCTTGTTTTTTAGATATTAAGTTCCCTTGTCTTCGGTTTATATATAAAACAAATATTGTCATAAGCTCCTATAAGTTGAGGCCCATTGTATATAGCTCAGTTTCTTTGTTTGAATTTCAATATTTGATACCTCATAAGTACTCCAAGCAAGTGAAGTGACGACTTTCTCGAGTTTCCAGTAGGTTTCTTGATTTGAATACCTTGTATGTTATGCTATTGTGTTGCTGTTGTTGTTGTTGTTGTTGCTTTGTATTTTATGGATGACTTTGTGGACTGTTTAAGTTCATTTGTGGTTTGGTTGTTGTTGAAGAAGTGAGTTTATTTGCTGTTGTTGAACTCATATCTGCATTTCGTCCTTATCCGCATAGTCTGTAAACTGTACGGACATGTTGAAACACAATGGCTCTTAATAATGTATACTATCTGCATATTGACATGTCATTGCTATACTTTTATGTTTGTTTGTTTTATTTGATATGTAGTTTTTCTGATGTGTATTTGTTTTGTTTGAGCAAGTGACATTTTGTTTGACAGAAAACGGAAGGGGTGAAAATCTGAATACTTATTATTTACAGATTCAGGAAAAGAGGACACAGAGGAGAAGATAACTATATTGTCATTATCCTTATATGGATCCTTTACTGTTCTTATTTTGCATGGCGCATGTAGTTGTTGTGAAGCGTTGCTACTTTTATTGAGTGACCATAATTTCAGTGTGGTTGTTCATTTTGCTTGTTTAGCTCTATTGAAACAATGCCTAGTTAAGGTTCAGAATCAGATGCTTAGTTTGGGGGTCCAAATCTAAGTTTGGATCCTTTTGATTCACAATGTCTGTTGCTTGTGGGATTATTTCTCTTTGCCCTTTCTGTTTTGAACCTTAGAACTGCATTTGTTACTCTAAAAATTGCTTTACAGGTTGAAAGTTAAGTTCTATAGTTGGTGTGAATTCCCATGTTTTTGAAGTACAATGGGAAGCAATAATGTGATGCTGAATAACTGATTAACATAAAAGCAGCTTCATAGTTGATTAGTTAGATTCATCATTGTTCAGAGTGACTGTGAACCTAGTACAGGCATAATAAAATATATAGTATTTATTTCCCATAGTATTTATTAGCTTCCCATAATATATAGTATTTATTTCCCACTTAGGAAAAAATGCATTATTTTCCATAGTATTTATTAGTTTCATCAAAGTTGAGATTGCACTCACAGATCTTACAAAGAAAGGGCAACATACAATTACAGTAAACTAGCACTATGAAATGTTTCTAGGCCATGTTTTCAATTACAAAGGCATTCTGATACATTACAGAAGAAGAGTCATTAAGCATAATATTGAGACATCAACTGGTTCATGTACATCTAGATTTTAAGGGAAAAAATGTCATTGGAAATATTGAGCCATCAACTGGCCAATGAGCGCTAGCTTGACTCCAGCCAAACAAAAACGTCATGTCAATCCTCATCTGTAGCCAATACTCATATGAACCCTTTCTCTTTCTTTTTAACAACGATTTTACAAATATAGAGCATACAGAACCAATATGAAGTCAAGCATCCATAAGAATTATACATCATATCGAGTTAAGATGTATAGATGCACCAGTAGGAGCAATCAGTTTCACCAAATATTCCTACCAGAAAAATTGAATAAATGCATACAAATGCATGCCTTATAATAGTAGCGACACAAAAATATGTATATTTCAGTTTATTCAGTTCATAATTATGCTATTACACGCACCTAAATCCCAACTAAAGCAGAATATTACTTTTTAATGTTATTCTTGCTTTAAGAAAGACCGTATTATATCCTTCCATCAAATTATATCAAAGGATTCAAAGCCACCAGATTATATCTCTCCATTAGTAAGCAAACAAGAATAACTATTCTTGCTATATAGATCAGATTACTGAAGAAGGAATACTGTATTATACTTAGAATAAGGTGAAGATCAATGCATATAACAGTGCAGTAGAGCTAGTTTCCTAAACAAGATTAGTAAAAGCAAATTCATACGAGGCAAAGAGGGCGATAAATTCAGAATGAGGAAAGCTTCGCGCGTGCTTGTTAAAACTTAAAATTTCACTGGTTCAATCTTGTTGGAAAGTCTAACGACAGCCGCAGTACTCCAAATACTGCGTACACAGCAGACGTTCCCAGATATGTAATGTGAGCCCGGACATCGTTTGGTTCACATAAACAAAATTAGTTTATTGATCTTTATCAAGAGCATCAGAAAATATACTTTTCAAATCAGATGAGCATAAAAGAGTGATCGTTTCTTTTTGTTGTTGTCAAATTGCTGATACGCTTAGGCCTTATTTTGTTCCCCGAAGTAAGCATCAGAAAATAAACATTCTAATAACAATATGACAAAAATAGTGAAGAATCATTTAAATCATAAATGCAACAATGTGATTTCATACATTTCACAAATATATTGTAAACAATTTTCATGAGTCTCATCTAAACTGGCAAAAGTTTTCTTCTGACTAAAAGTTATTTTCTACTTATATATATACAGGTTCTTCCATTAAGGGATTCGTTTTTTGACTTGTATGAGAGATTGGTGATTACACCAACTTTTCGTCTCAAAACCACATATTCATCTTCAATCTCTAGATATATATGAGTAGATCACTTCTGTAAAATTTTATCAAAATTGGTGATTATTAAGGTGCTCAAAATTACAATTCGCATGAACGGTTTAGGTTCGACAGATTTGATCTATTTTTTTATTTTAGATAGTTTAAAGCCTTAACAATCAGCAATTTTAATAAAATTTTGCAGAAGTGATCTACTCATATATATTTAGATGTTAAACAGTTGAGATATGATTTTGTGATCGAAAAGTTGATGTAATCCCCAATCTCTTATATAAGTCAAAAAATAGAACCCTGGTTGGAATAACCATCTATGTATATATATTGATGTACCTGCTCTAGTTGCATCATTAATTTTCTTTTAATAAATACTCTAGTTTTATTGTTTTTATTGCATTTGGATGTATAATGTACATAAGACAAATATTTATTATTATGGAGATTATATTAATTATAACAGATGTCACATGATGTCTCTTTCTTTTTAATTTTTTTTCTTCTGAAAATCAGAAAGTGATATTGGATTACAGTATAGAACAAAACCGATTTTCATTACAAAAATTGTACTCGTTAGTTTAGACCAGTTGGGCATGCAACAATTACTAAACTAGTTGGGAGACATTGTTTATCAGCATAAATCAAAGATTCTTAGTCACTAAACTCTTGTCATTAGTGTCTACCATGACTACTTGGACTTCATTCACATAACACTAAACAACTTGGTACACCAATAAGAGGCATGCAACTAAACCAACTGTACTTGACTGTCCTCATGGCACTGATGACTCTTGATTCCTTTTCTCTAAGTTGGAAGAATAAGCTGTGAGGTAGAGTACAGAGTTTGTAAAAAGAAATTGAGATTATATTGTCAATCAACTTCGATTAGATTCTTGCTTAAAAGACGTAAGCTGTGCTGATTTTCCTAAAAATGTACAAGAACTCGATTGCAAAAAATGGATATCGATCTATGTCATCCATGTAAGTTCTAATATTAAATCACGGTAATAGAATTGCTGACATGCATATTCATAAATCATGGTATTTTAGCAAGTTTAATTTAGTGTTTGTAAAATTTGACTCCTATGACCCTTTGGCAAGTTTAATGTAGTTTTTGCCGCTCATGACTCGTTCTTTCATTATTTCGACTTACAATATCGGTATCTATTTAGATCGATTTTCTTTAACTTTCGTTTTGCTAATTGATTTAACTTCTTATATTATGTTCTACCATACAGATTTTGGCAGTGTGGCTCACTCCCGCACTGTTTAGTATCTCATTTTTCTTAACAAAGTAAGAACAATCATTAATCTCTAATACCTCTCCCTCTTGGCATAAACTCAATGATGAAAGTAAAGAGAAAATGAATGATACTAAACTAAGCATAGTTGAAAAGTAGACTAAAAGCTAGTATGTCACATTTTAGATATTTTCCCTTACGGTTCTTATCTCTTAGTCTACTGTTTAGTATCTCATTTTTCTTAACAAAGTAAGAACAATCATTAATCTCTAATACCTCTCCCTCTTGGCATAAACTCAATGATGAAAGTAAAGAGAAAATGAATGACACCAAACTAAGCATAGTTGAAAAGTAGACTAAAAGCTTGTATGTCACATTTTAGATATTTTCCCTTACGATTCTTATCTCTTACCGCATATCAATATCAACAAGTTTATTCTCATAAGCACTCGCTTATATTTTTTCCCTTTTTAGTGAGGAGACAGTCATATTCTTACCCCTCTTTATTAGGTTTATCTATCCTTAATTCACAAGCTTTGAGATTACATACAAGATCTTTCAAACGATATGTGTCTAAGTCATGAGATTCTTCAATGACTGTCTTCTTTGGTTGATATCTTAGTGGCAGCGCCCTTAGGAATTTCTTCACAATTGTATCTTCTTTAATATTTACGTCCAAGCTTTTATATTGGCTAACAACGTCCATGAGTCTTGCATAGAATTGATCAATTGTTTCATCCTCCTCTATAGGCATCGTCCAAAATTCTTGAATACCTTGTGAAGTTTTAAGCTTTCAGTTTTTTGTTACCTTCATGAGCTATCTATAGTATCTCTCCTGCTTCATTGGCATTTTTTGCAGAGACTGATTCTCCTCTTTTTTTTAGTGAAAGAGCATGAAATAGACTGTTTCTAGCCTTTTAATCAGCAACAAATTTTTAAAGTTTGTCTCTGTCCCATCATGATACAGCTTATTAACGATTACTGTCCTTGAATCTTCTAAAACCACTTCGTCTTCCGCTTCTACATCTTCTGATTTTCCTTTTCCTTTTGCTTTAGCGACTTTAACTTTTTTCTTCTTTCGTGGGATGAGTCCATCCCTCCTCAATAACATACCAGCAGTAGTCATCTTGAGCGTACATGAACGATTGCATCATGATCTTCCAATCTAAGTAATCCTCACCATCAGACCAAGGAGGGGTGTTTATTGTTGAGCTGTGTTAATCCCGTTCCATCTTCCTTTAGATCTGCTAGAATTTTCTAGAACCTGCTCTGGTATCACTTACATGTACTAGAACGTGCACTGGGGATTGAAACCTGATTTCAATCCTCGATAAATAGACAGAAGAATTAAAACACTAACACCGGAATTTTCACCTTGTGTAATAACCTCAAATTAGAGAAAAAAGCACAGCGAAACACAAACTCAGAAAACGATCTCAACTATATGAATTTGTATAGATAACACATGTAAATCCTATTCTACTACAAATCCCTATCTCTCTAGGATGACAACTTTCTTTTTCTTTCTTCAAGAAACAAATCGTAACCTTGAGACTTCAATGATCTTCTTTCTAACAATGAGAGATTGACAATCACACTCACACTCACACTCACACCAAACTCAACTCAACAAGGAATAGTTGAACTTGTTAACACCAAATAGCAACGGAATACAAACTGATCTCTTTCAAAAGCTAAGTGTGCAAAGATACGTCCTACAGTTTTGTGCGGCCACTTTTATAAAACCTCCATCATTCGTTGGCAGCCCTAGTTATTGTCTAAACAGAAATTTCAATTAAATCACAATCATGAAAATATTCACAAGATATTATTCACACAAAATAAAAGAATATCCTAACTAAGTTAGGATTTCTTTCCTTACACAAATATCCTGTATCAATTAGACAATCACATATGATCAACCATACATAGACTATCCTTTGCTAATGAGATCCTAATTAAATTAGGATTCTATCAAAATTAGACAATCACATATGATCAACCATACGTAGACTATCCCTTGTTAATGAGCTCCTAATCAAATTAGGATTCTATCAAACAAATACTTTCTGCCAAAATAGCTTTAACATAGTATGTAAGCACAATAACCAATTCACAGGTAGATATTTAGATATTGATTGTTTGCACAAACAAACTATGTATATTGATGACAATGATCAAGATGTTGCTGTAATACATATTGCTCTCATTTTATATAGGGATGTGAATATGATCATACCAATAAAAAATGTGCAAGAACTCCATTGCAAAAAATGAATATCGATCTATGTCATCCATGTAAGTATAAACAATTAAGGGGGTTATATATATATATATATATATATATATATATATATATATATTTACATTAATTTAATTTATAATTACATAAATAATTATAAATAATGAGATGATGAACATAAAAATAATTACTATAAATCAATTGGTTACCACACTTGACTCAAGGAGAAATGAAACTTGTGAAAACTGAATCACGTGCCTTAAAACACTTAGTACGCAGAACACCAACAACGTATCATGACTCCAAACTCAAACTCAAACTCAAACGTATCATAATCTTAAGACAAATTATGCCTCCTCTACAGGTGCAAAAGGCTTGATGACACTTGTCTCCCAGAATACAACGATTACTAGTGTTTTGGAGCTGCACTGCTACCAAGAACACCCGACGAACTTGTAGTACATTCAATTTATCACCAGAATGCTATAAACTAGAGAAAGAATAACTCTTTGAGAGGAGGATATGACTATTGAGAAAATGTTTATAATGATGATGTTTTTCAATTGTGTTTAGAACAAATGAAGTGTCACCTATTTATACATGGAGGAAATCATCTACTACTTGAATTGTCATGAATTTTGGTTGATATGTTGCAACCCATAGCATTACTTCCAACCTTTGATATTCTATAGCCACAATATTTCACATAAATGCGTGGTTACAACCTTTCATACAAGTGTGTGGTTACAACCTTTCACATTAGTGAGATTACATTCTTACACATTACGTGAGGTTAGTTCATAAAATTCAATCAATCAATAGACTATAGAAAGTCTATAATGTATGGTTTCAAGCAATTAATCATCTTTGAGTAACTATTTCTTATTCATCCTGTAACCCATTTAAATTCTCTAATTTAAATAAATTAAATAAAATGATTATTTTTCACCATTTTTTAACAGTAAGTTCTAATATTAAATCACGATAATAGAATTGCTGATATGCATATTCATAAATCATGGTATTTTAGCAAGTTTAATTCAGTGTTTGTAAAATTTGACTCCTATGACCCTTTGGCAAGTTTAATGTAGTTTTTGCCGCTCATGACTCGTTCTTTCATTATTTCGACTTACAATATCGGTATCTATTTAGATCGATTTTCTTTAACTTTCGTTTTGCTAATTGATTTAACTTCTTATATTATGTTCTACCATACAGATGTTGGCACTGTGGCTCACTCTTTAGTATCTCATTTTTCTTAACAAAGTAAGAACAATCATTAATCTCTAATACCTCTCCCTGTTGGCATAAACTCAATGATGAAAGTACAGAGAAAACGAATGACACCAAACTAAGCATAGTTGAAAAGTAGACTAAAAGCTAGTATGTCACATTTTAGATATTTTCCCTTACAGTTCTTATCTCTATCACCCTCCTTCTAACCCACTTATTTTTTGACACGTGGTATTCTTTGCTTACTCAGCCTTAACACTCTAACTCCCTGTTAACCTTGTTAACTCAAACACAAACTCAAACTCAAACTCTAATCTAACTCAACTCTAAGTAAAGAGAAAATGAATAACACCAAACAATCATTATTCTAAAAGTAATGTTAGGTTAGAGTTGGAGTTTGAGTTAACAGGGGTTAGGGAGCGTTAAGGCTGAGTAAGCAATAAAATGCCACGTGTCAAAAAATAAATGGGTTACAGGGGAGTTGATAGAGAATTCTCTTATATATAAAAGTATTTCTCTCAAATATCAGCTCAGGACTCCATGCTCTGGTTTTACAATAATAGAAATCCCAGAAAAAGAGTCACAATAAATTCAATTTAATGAGGTACTCGACAAGTATAGAAAGGTGTTTACGTGTCGTTTGCATTCGGACAGAGCAGAGAAGATAGCGGGAGATATTTGGTTTGTAGCATACACTTCTGTACTCAAGATTTGCTTTTTCATAGAAGCAGACAGTCCTTTCTTTTGGTCTACGTTGATCTTTTGTCAAACACAGTTACTTTGTTTGCTTGGTCGGAAAAATGGAGGACGAGTCGGATTCCGGTCAAAAGGCGTTGCTGTTGGGAAACGGTGGATGTAGTCGGCGACTGACTCGGAGCAACTCGTACAGCACCCTCATAAACGACTTCGTTTCGAGGCTTCCGGAGAAGGTCCGAGCTGGTGTTGACCCCGAGTCGCCGGACGATATCAACTGCTCACGCACCACCGGATTAACTAAAGGTTGGAGATTTTGGGTTTGTTGGTTTTTTCTATGAAAAAGGGGTTGCCTTGTGATTATCTAATAAAGTTTCTGCCTTTGTTTTTTTTAGGACAAAGAAATGTCTGTTTGATGAAGGTTTTGTAAGGAACCAAATAAAAGGGGTGTGGTTATGTGAATGTGGAAGAAAATTGTGCTTTTGATTTTGTGGAAGTTTTTGGTTTTCTTGATTTAATTAACCGGAAGTTGTAGTTTTTCTGTGTGGTGTGCGTAAGTGGTGATTATGTGTTTTGATAAAGATTGGAAAAATGTGGGAGAAGAATGTAATGTTTGTGATTCTGTGGTAAAGTTTTTGCTTATGTTTGGTTTACTGAAGAAAGAGCAATGATATGTTTTGTGCTTAGTGATTCTGGAATAGAAATGCTTTGGATTTGTGATTAAGTTTAATTTGGCTTTTCTTTCATTTTATGACGCTCATTTGTGGTTTGGTTTGTGGTGGAATTCGATTATCATCTTATTTCTCTAAAAGCATACAGAGAGTAAGGACTAAACTCTGAAAAATTTTCAGCTTGGGTGTTGTACCTGATTAGGGCCCAAAATATTTGAACGATTTTGACAAGATGAACAAGACTTTCAAGATGAATTTGCATGTAGAATTATTGGCACTTCTGGGCATAATATTTTTTTCTGGACTCAAATTTGCATCTAGAAGCTTTCACTGCTTAAGTAGCCTTGAAATGGCCATTTGAGCCTCGTTGTGTTAATTTGACATCTTTTTAATTGCAGGAGAGAAGGAATACTATGAAAAACAATTTGCAACCCTTAAATCTTTTGAGGAAGTTGACGCTGTAGTTTCTGCTGTCTCCATTGACAATGAAGATATTGCACAACAATTACAACAGGAAAGAGCAATGAAGATTTCCAACTATGCAAATATAATTCTCTTGGCACTTAAGGTATGTCACTTCCATATGCTTAAACAAAAAATATAGTTTAGGAAGTTTTTCGGTTAGAATGATTTAATAGAAGTAATTAAAATAGTTTGGTTCTTACATTATTATAAAATTACTGGAATGTGCAGATTTATGCTACTGTAAAAAGTGGTTCCATAGCCATTGCTGCTTCAACACTAGATTCATTACTAGATGTCATGGCGGGTGGTATACTCTGGTTTACTCACCTGACCATGAAGAATGTGAATATCTACAACTACCCTATTGGAAAATTGAGGATGCAGCCTGTTGGTATAATCATCTTTGCTGCTGCCATGGCTACACTTGGTATGTCATTGTTGTTGTTTTTTTGGTGCCAGAGACGAAGGCAAATAAAGATTCATTTTCTCTGGTTACTGATACTTTAGTCTGCACATAGACTTTAAGTGAACATTCTTGCCATTTATTTCCAGTACACATGATGTGTATCTCAAAATAATGAACTGTAGAATAGTTACACAATGATGAGGATATGTATGCAATTAGTCTTTCAAAAATGTAATGCTGTTGCCTTTTTTTCCAATTACTATTTTCATTTTCTAACCATTAATTGATTGCAAGGTTAAGTTCCAAATATGATCAAGCCAGACTACATTTCATACATCAGCAACTACCATCTTCACTTTCTATGTTTTCCCCTTACAGGGTTTCAGATATTGATACAGGCTGTAGAACAGTTAATTTCAGCTGATCCCACTGAAAAGATGAACTCAGATCAATTGGTGTGGTTGTATGGAATCATGTTGTTTGCCACTGTGGTAAAACTTGCACTGTGGCTCTATTGCAGAACCTCAGGAAATAAGATTGTCCGTGCCTATGCACAGGTTAGTGCTTCTTCCTTTTTGCTAATTTTCTTCACCGAGGGATTGTGTTTTATTTTTTCGTAGTTGTTTGACATCTTTCAATGCCAATGACCAGGATCACTATTTTGATGTGATAACAAATGTAGTGGGGTTAGTTGCTGCTGTACTTGCTGATAAGTATTATTGGTGGATTGATCCTACTGGTGCTATTATCCTTGCTGTGTACACAATCATAAATTGGTCCAAAACTGTGAAGGAAAATGCAGGTACTTTATCCAGACTTCCAGATTGTAAATTGGAAGATGGTGCTGGTGAACTAACGAACTTCACAAACATTGCACACAATTAACTTCAGAGAATCTCGATCCTTGTTTAGTGCACGCACTGATAGTGTTGTGTCTTGTTTGAATGAATTCAAAAGTTCATTGTATTTCTACTTCAACTAGTCTAAACCGTATCCTGAAACTTGCAGTTTCGCTGGTGGGACAATCTGCCCCTCCTGAATTTCTTCAAATGTTAACATATGTTGTCATAAGGCACCCTAAAGTGAAGCGTATTGACACAGTTCGTGCATACACATTTGGTGCTCTTTATTTTGTAGAGGTTAGTCATATCAGAGACGATTCGTCAATAGTACAATATTATGTGATGTTATCGAGTTAAGTCCTTTTTTCTGTGTAATGAATGTTATGAAAATATTTGCGATGTTGAAACAGGTTGACATTGAACTCCCAGAGGAATTGCCCTTGAAAGAAGCACATTTCATTGGAGAGAGCCTCCAGATAAACCTTGAGAAACTTCCAGAAGTTGAGCGAGCATTTGTTCATGTCGACTTTGAATGCGACCACAAACCAGAGCACAGTGTACTCGTCAATCTTCCAAACAGTGAGCCCTGAGCTGCTGCGATGATCTATCACACGAGTTCCTAGCTAGTGAGATATGTACTGAGGTTCCTTGCTGGAGGAGCTTGTGTTGCATATGTATATGGTTGTCTGTTCATTTTTGTGGATTAATAAGGAAACTGGCACCGAGTGCCCTCTTTTTACATTTTGTCTTGTAGAAATTGCTGTGGCCTGGTCACCAGTCTATTCCCTTTTAGATTCTAATTCAATCGTTACCCTCTTAATCACATTCATCAGTAAATGAATGATTAACGAGATTGAAAATTGGAAGTGTTTTCTTCGTTTAGATTTGCTGTATTCGCCTAGGTCGGTTGGGTATAAGCAAAATGGGCCTAAATGGGCTACACCTAGCCCGATCACGTTTGCGCGGTTGCCAGGATAGTTGGCTACACGAGTTGAAAGGTACCACCTTTAAAAAGACAAAAGCAAGAAGAAAACTAGAAATTTGTATATGTTTGGGTCTGAAAATTATTCAGTACACCGTCACATCGGTGACTTGTCTAATTAATACCGTCTGATTATCTTCTTTATCGTTAGATGTGTACTGTTTATTTTTGTTTTTTTCTTTCTTTTACTGGTGCGTGAAATACTTTCTTGTTTGGGTCTAAATCGACCTGTATACCCTAAACTGTTTGCTTTCATAGACTCCCACACAACCAAAAAGAAATGAATTTTTTTTGACTCAATTATCTAAACTGGGACTGGTTTCCCAAATTCGTCGACTTTTGTTTGTTTAATGACTGAGTTAATGGAATTTTGTTGTTGGGTTCTCTTGGTTTTCTGATAGTTTGAGCTGTGGTTGTTTGTATGAACTTGGATAGTTTATAACTGAGCTCCATTGGAATCATAAGAGAATTTTATGCGTAGTTATGTGAGAGGTGACCCCAATTGAGGTAGCTTGCTTGGTTTGAGCTGAATTCAGTAATTATCAGTGTTTTGCGGGGTGGGAGGGAAAAGCTCCGCCGGTCTGAAAGCAGATGCGTCGCTGGAAAGACGACAACCAAGGCGTCGAGGTAATGCTTTTGCAGGAAGCAGAGGCGCGATGCGGAGAACCCAGAGGTTGAAGACGAACTTTTTTGTTCTGTGTTTCTCATACGACGTCGTGTACTGCCCCTCCATTATTAACCTTCTTTGGATCTAAATCACCTAGTATTTTAAACATATGGGCCTTTTTTATGGACTTTTGCTTTGGGCTGTTTTTACTTTCACATTTTTTTTACAAAATTCATTTGTATTTTGAGGAAGCTATAAATTGATTAAATTCATCATATATTAAGAGGAAAATAAATTTTTATATATATCTAAAATAATCTTGTTGGAAAGGCGGTTGCCTCGTCTCTTTAAGGCTCTCGCCTCACGAGGCTTTACCAATTCGCCTTCGTCTTCGCTTTCGCCTTTGAAAACATTGGTAATTATAGGCCAAAAAGTTGGAAACTTTTCTAAGTTTTGTAGCATAAGAAGTTTGTCAGTGATTTATAATGTGTGGTTTGTCTTGGGTGCATTTTGTAGATGGCTAGATTACTTATCTAGAACACGAGTACAAGACGGGTTTACTTCTGTATGAAACTAATCTACGATTTGTATAGACTGCAGAAAATTTTGGAGGTGACTATTTTAAACATGTAGGGGACTTCGGAGGTTGTCTGTGTGTGTTTGGTCAGGTGGATGTTAGAGCTGCCTCTATGGATTTGTGGGTCATGAGGGAATATGACAAGGGTAACTCCTGGACTAAGCTGTTTAACTTGAGGATTTATCTTAAGGAAGAGAAGATCGAAGAGGTTCATGTGCAGAATGGTTGGGTATGAAGAGAGTCTACTTTGGCTTGAGTAATTCGTTACTCTCTGCATCCAAATTCTGGTTAGTTGCTCCTCATTTCCACACTGTCCAATATATTTTGGACTCATGTATTTTTGTTTCAGTTTTCATTGCTACTTATTTACTTGTTGAATATATGTTCAATGTACCATTTACTTCTGTAACTTTTGAGTTTGTGACTTCAAATATGGATAGAAAGTTACAAGTCCTTTAAAAAAATTTGTATTAGAAGGGTGTCCTGACAAATGGCTTTTGTTTTTGCTTGATATTATACCATCATACAGATAATAAGTCTTTCAAAAAAAATACAGATAATAAGTATTAAACTTTGCCTATATAATTTGATGATTGCATCCGGAAATTGATCTGTGCATTCAAATTCTGGTTATCCTTTTGAAATTCAAACATCAATGGTTCCTTTTCCTTTTTTTCCTAATGCCATTAGGCTTCTAATAATTAGACTTTCATTCTTTGGAGAGTTCGCTAGATACTTTGGGTTAGTATGAGGAATCAATTAAATGGAATTGATTTGAAGACATTTGTGGTCACCAGAGAGTAGACACTTAGACAGCATTCAGAAAGTTGAGGTATCTCATCTGATCATTAGCAACAGAAGATCACATTATTCACATGTTATACCATAGCTGTTAAGGCTAACAAACTAAGAATCAAGGCAGGTTAACCACTGTCTGTGATCAAGACGTTTGATCTCTTTAATTTGAATCTTGCTTTTTATTTGAACTATTTTGTCCCTCTGTTTCCATAGAGCTTTAGAATACATCACATACACTCACATGATATGATCTCACATCATATACCAGTGGAGTCTTTCTTCATTTAGATTTGCTGGACTCTTCTAGTTTTTTTTTTATTTTTAGTTCGATGGACTTCAAATGGTCTATATAATATCATTTGACTCCACTGCAAGTGCTTCCCAACAATTCTTGTGTGATCAATGTATTCTCTTTGATTTTTTTACTTATTGTTTGATCCCTATTGTTCCATTGAAATAATGAATTGAAAGAAGTAAACTTATATATGCCCCTGGAATTAAATCATGTAAAGTTAGTTGAATTACTGTATTAACTTCTGCATTTAAGTGGACTGAGTTATGTTTCAAAAATGTGTATCATGACACGGCCATGTGTATTATGACACTTTAGTTCTGGTGTTGGATATGTCTGTTGACACTCAGAAAACCTAATGCCAAGTCGATGGTCTCTGAAATTCTTAAAACTACGAAATGGGCATAATATTGTGCATCTTCTTTTTGCTGGTTTTTACTCTAGATGTGTGCCTTAATGGATCTTATATCATAATGTGAAACGGTATTGTTGCGTTGTACATGTGAGCATTTTAGTTGCTAAATTAATTTCACTTTTATAATATGCTTTGCCTGTAACTCCTCTCAGTATTTGTCTTCTGATGTTTGATGGTTCTTGAGTGAACTAGTTTTTGTTGCAGGAAATTTAAAGTGTATACATGCAAGAGCAAGACTGAGGACCAGATGAAGTGGAACCAGTTCTGGGGATTCTATGGCTATGTCGTATATATGCATCTCTGTTAATATTTTTTATGACAATGATATGCTAAGATAATTTTGAGCATTTTGTAAACTCATACACATCTTTAGCGCGTTTTCTGTTGAGCATGGAGCTTTGCTTTTTGCGCGATTTGACAATAGGATTGTGTTTAAACTGTATGGTGTGATTGTTGATTATGTTTGTTAAGCTAGTTACCACTGTGGATTGTGTATTTCCTTTGCTAACAAGAACTTCTTTGTTTTGGACTTTGTAATGTTTCTTGCTTGTCACAATAAAAGTTTGTCGTTCTATAATTTTGGTTGTATTTGTAATTCTGTTTTTGTTGCAGCTGTAAGTTGTGGTTCTGTTTTGGTCGTTCTATGTCAGCCATTAGAAAATAGCGACTTATTTCAATTTTCAATTTTCATCTCTCTGATTTGATAAAATGATGAGTGATGACTATGCAGATACATGTAAGAAGAAACATCTATGGTTATTTCAAGAAAAATTAGTCGTCCATTTACATACTCAAACTCGCAGTAGATAATATACTGATGTTACTGAAATCAGTGAAATGCTCTACTGTTTGACTAAATGGTACTATTCAATTTGCTGGTGGAGTTACCCGAGTTTTTCATAAATATAGTGTGTCTGCAAAACAATGAAGCAAGACAATACAATCAACCAGTTACAAATATAGATGAAACAATGTGTTACTGTGTGCATGTTCATGAGACTGCTGGGAAAGACAGAGGATACTATGACAAACAAAGCAGATATAAATAAATTCCCCTGAAATCTTTTGTGGAATACAAGGTCCTAATTTTAGAATGTAAAGGGCACAACATGGTTCCATCCGACAATATGTTCCACCCGGAGAAACGGCATGGTGCAAAAGCGAATGCTGAAATTGTACTGGCACCTGAATATTAGAGGAAGAGAAGTGAGCTGGTACAGTATTTGTATTCTGCATTTCGTTTCCTATCAAACAGACTAGTACAATGCAGCATGTAATTAGCGTAGTGTACAATGTGTTGGAGAAAGTTCACATTCTAATCCGGTAGTCGAGTCGATCTTATTCGTTGGCAGGTCGACTAGCTCTGTTCTGGGAGGAATCAATGAGTCGCCTGAATCATCAACCGTAAGCTCCTTTACAGTTGACGAGTCGACTCGTCTGGTTGACAGATCCACTCGTTTGCTTGCAGTTTCTTCTACTTGGTTTCCAGCCCCAAATTGACTTTCCAGGTTCTCCAACTCTTCAAATTCGTTCATATTCAGAGGATTTCCTACATACTTGCTCTCCCCTTGAAGGGAAGACTCTGAAACTCCCCATGAGTAATAAGGTTAAGACTCACTGAATGAAACATCCAAGGAAACGTGCATCTTATTAAGAACCGGGTCAGAGCCCCGCTACCCTTTCTGAAACTCAGCATACCATACAAACACACACTTCACCGCACGCGGATCAAGTTTTCTTCTTAGTTGCTTGTTGATATGCACATACACCGTACATCCAAAACTCTAGGCTCCAAATTGGGTAATGATAGTACATGAAGCAACTGATGTAACTTCTGATTTGGGTTCTGGAACTCAATCACACGGGAAGGTGTGCGATTGATCAAGTATGCAGCAGAACACACAACTTCTGTCACATCCTGATCCTAGAATTATTTTACGGTTGGTTACTTTGGTCTTTTACCATTTAAAGTAACTGTTTGATCGTAAAGTTGACTTTTTGTTAAGTCAAGAATTTAGGAAAACTTTCTTCATGAAAGTCGTAGAGGACATCGATACGACTTCGTGGACATGTAGCACGCTCAAATCAGAGATCTTATGAAGAAATTATGGTCTAAAACCAAAAAATACTATTCTTAGTAAGTAGTATAAAAGAAAACTTACCCGAGGTGGAAAGTAAAAAAATCAGAAAATTTCTTTCTCTCTCCTCTCTCTCAACGCAAAACATTGTCGGATCTTCTCTCCGCCACCACGCCGCCGTCCGGCCACCTCAAGCCGCCGCAACAGTCTCAAAATGACCATTTATGAGTCTACTTGAATTCTAGATAAGTCTTTCAACTTATCTTGCCTTGGATTGAGAGAATTTCCTTGTTGAATGCATAGTGTACAATGTTGAGTCTAGATCGGATTTCTCCCGCCTTAGGCTACCAATTTGGGAATTCTTTATATGATTAGAATGAGTTTTAGGAGTACTACTCACACCTAAAGTTTGGTGAATTGATTTGGAGTGTGGAGGGAGAATCGAAGATTTGAAATTTAAAAACAAATTTCGGGTTCTATTGTTTATCATGTAATTAACCTAGTTAGAGGCCGAATTGGCCTTCAAGTTGAACTACAAAGTTGTTCCAAATGATGAGACGAAACTACTGTTAAAATTTGGTGTCGATCGGAGGTCGTCGGAATTTTGGTCAGTTGTTTTCTCGTGGTTATGGTGTTAGTATCCCACATCTTTAATTTTAGATTTGAGCCAAGGGAATCGTTTTATTTTTATTTTATTCGTTTTCTATTAGTTGTGTGCATAAGGTATTTCTTGGAAAATTCCAAGAGAGAACATTAAATAAAATAGTCTTTACATATTTGATTTTTGTCCACTCACTTTAATATTTTTCAATGTTTCTCCCATGTGCCCTTCGTTTTCAAATGCCCAGTTTTGCAGGATTCCTGAGAGGAGGTCGCGCGTACCGAAGTAGGGGCATATTCAATTAATCCGCTGTTGCTCACATATTGATTTAGGTATAACTTCCATGTAGACTGCTCTGATTACCCCAACTTAGATAGTTGAATAGGATAGTGAAGCGTAGTTGTGACTTGGGGAGCAAGATGGCTCCAGAAGTTGGGGGTTGACTTAAATTATTCATAAAAGTGTTGAGTTGGTTTGCAGGAAGGGTTGTCCATCTCAAGGAGGTTTCGGTAAGAAGTTCCCTTGAGGTGGTCCCCGCAGGATTTACTTCAGGTTAAAGGGGTTTAATCCGAGGTGAGTCCTGACAGCTTCTCCCCACAACTTTCGATCCATATTCATACCAAAGAGGGAGGCACGAACAACTTCCAACAATTGTCTATTCTTCCTTTTAGCCAATCCATTTTGTTGAGGAGTATATGCAATTAAAGTTTGGTGTCAAATTCCATAAAGTTGGTGAATGCAGACATTGAACCATTCACATATTCACCACCATTATCAGATTGAAGTATCTGAATTTGTTATTGATACTGATTCGCCACCATCTTATGGAATTCAGTAAACCTGGAATACACTTCATTCTTGTGCTTCATCAAGGATACCCAAGTCATCCTAGTACATTCATCGATGAAAGTTACAAAGTAACGAAAGCTAGAACGTGTAGAGAATTTGGCAGGACCCCAAACATCAGAATGTATTTTCATAAAAGGAATTAAACATTTAATTAAACTTCGAGAATAGGTAATACGGTGGCTCTTGGCCAGTTCACAAATTTCACACTTAAAATCAGACTCTTCAATAACATAAAATAATTGTGGTTGTAACTTTCGAAGATATCCAAAAGATAAGTGACCTAAGCGGCGGTGCCATAACCACACTGCCTCTTTGGCCTTATTCAGACTATCGGTGTTGTTTGCTTGACTCAACGAACTAAACTGTTGTTGCCCACTGCTCGTCAGATCCAGGTAATACAATCACTACCGGAATCCGTAGTTTCGCCAACGAAAAATTTTCGTCGGCCTGTTCGCCAAATTCGTCGGCTAAGATGTTGTCAGTAAAGACTCTTCGGCTATGACTTTAGCCGATGAAATAAACGAGGTAGTCGGCTATAGTTTCACACTTAGCCGACGACTTATTTTTCAATTTTTCGTCGGCTAAAGTAAGACTAAAGCCGACGAAATAAATTGTCGTCGGCCTCAACCTAAGACTTTGGCAGACGAACTATAAATATTTCGTTGGCCAATTTAAAACACTATAGCTGACAAAATTTACTATAAATCTTCGGCTAAATATTTTAAAAAAAATTAAAATTAAAATAATATAGTCGACAAAATATAGTACATTTCGTCGGCTAAATAATACTATAGCCGACGAATTAAGCCATATTTTGTCGGCTAAATGTTGAAACTGAAATAAAATACTATAGCCGACGAATTATGGTAAATTTCGTCAGCTATAGTACTTTTTATACTAAAAAATCATAAAATTTCTAAATTACTATCCAAGCAACCTGCAAATTACACAAACAATTTCATATAAACAACAACGTACACCATCAAAAGTAGTCTAAATGTTTTGCATTAAATTATTAATTTATAAATTGTTCATAAACTATAAAACTATATAAAATTTATATCATCTAAATCTATATCCGCGCCAAGAGGAGGTTGCTGTTGAGGAGGTTGTGGCGGCTGAGGTTGGGGAATAGGCATAGGCATAGGCGGAGCCGGAAGTCCTTGAAGCTGGGCCGCTGAAAACTCTTGCAAGTATTGGAACATCTGCTGCTGCTGTGCCATCTAGGTTGCATATACTGCTGCATTATACTCTTGTAAAGCGGCTTGGTGTTCCCGTAGCATCTGAACTTCCGCCCTTAGCTGAGTCGTTCTGCTACTGGTCGAGGTTGCCATTTTTTGAAATCCGGGAGTGGTCTTCAGTATCCCCTCGCCCTTCTTTCCTAGACCCTGGCAGTAGAAGTTATTTCCTCGTGGTGGGAATGCAGTGCCCATGATCCTCGCCCCAACCCTGAGATCCGAAGTGTCGATCCAAGACATGGCTTCAGACATGTATTCCTCTTGCGTGTTTGGCCATGTCTTCCTCACTATAGCAGTCATCACCTCGTAACTAGCCTGCCTCACTCTCGCCTAATTGGATAGAAAAAATAATTAATTAACATTTTGAAATATATATAAATATAATTTAAAAAAATTTGAAAAAGTAAAACGACTTACAATATCCTCCTAGGCGCCAGGATATGTCTTCTCATACATATAAACGTACCGGTTGACTTCTGGATGTTCCCTGGCCACCTCATCCATCAACGATGTGAACGGTCTAGAACCGGCATGATGGTTCCTTGTGTTGCGTTGCCGGTTCTGAGCGTTTGCCCGGGAAACGGCCTACAAAGGAAAAAAAATTAGAAAAATATTTTAAAACGTACTAATTAATAACAATATAAGAAATTATTATTTTTAATTACCTGTTTATGAGGGTTGTTGAATTCTGATATTAGAAGCTAACGTCACTCGTACTCCCTGAACTGGAACTCAAGGGGGGTACCAGAACATTCGTTCTCATGCGTAGTCCAGTGGGTCCGTAACTCGTTCTTCCACTCCTTGTACCTATAGATACCACAAAAAAATTATAAATATTATTAATTACACATATAATTTTGTTTTTTCATTAACTTTCCAACGTACCTTTCCCCATACACAACGTCCGTCCAGGTGTTCCTCAAGTGCTGGGGAACGTCAAACCACACCTGCATTAAAACTTTTATTAGTTTAGTTTTTCATAAATCAACAATGTAATACATAATATTAATTGTGAATTTTTTATACTTACTGACATTGTGTTGTGGACCATGTTCTTAACCTCCTGGAGGATCTCGCCCCAGTCTGTCCACAACATAGGGACTCTATCCCTAATGAGCGCTCCCACGCGGCAGGAGTACATCCTCGTCTTCCCGCCCGATACTACGTTCCCATCCCTGTCAGTATCGATGACGATCCTTCCCGAGGTACTCTCGGTCTTCTCGAGAGCCTTCCCTGTGACGGGGCATCTCTTCTTCCATGTCGGCTTGGCTCCAACGGTGCCTATCATAAATTGATTATTAATAGATTATTCTTATTATGACATTATAAGAAAACAAATTATTTATTTTTCATTACCTGAGGGCGTTGAGGCGGACGTGACGGATTCTGACTTTGTCACCGATGATGATACCCTCGCAGAAATGAGATCCGTACCAAAAGGCACGAACTGGTACGCCGCTGATGGGGTCACCTGCGGGGGTAGTGGATAAATCTGCGCCCCTGAGTCATCGACTACCGGTAATGCTGGTATCAACCGCGAAAGGTAGAGAAGAGGCGGCGACATCTGTACCCTAGAAGACTCACCCTCCGAAACAGTAGGGCCCTGAGTCGGTGCCTTGTGTATCTCAACCATACGTGGTGCCGACGCCTCGGCCTGAGTCGGAGGCCACAACTGCCGCGAGGAGCGAGGGGCGTCCGGCTACCTCGAGGAATGTGTGGCCCTCGGTTGTCTAGTGGAATGTGTGGCCCCTGGCTGTCGAGAGGAATAAGTGGCGCCCGACTGCCTCTGCGTCTGCTCTAAAAGGGACGCACGTCGGGCTGTCATGGGGCCCTAAAACGACGCTTGAGGGTTGTTAGACGTTCCCTCAGACGATTCAGACATTTGGCCCTTTGAACCCTTAGTTTTACTAAACAAGTTTTTCATCCTATTTATTAAATTATTAAATTTTAATAATTTTGTATAAATAATAACAATTAATATTTTAATACACAAATATACCAAATTATCACAAATATTTCAGCAACATTATCACAAATATATTCAATATACCAATTAATATTTTAATGGACCAAATTTATTAAATATACCAAATTATTACAATTAATATTTTAATTGACCAAATTTATTAAATATACCAAATTATCACAAATAATTCAACAACATTATCACAAATATATTAAATATACCAAATTTAAACAAATATTTCAACATTATCGCAATTTCAATAACAAATATACCAAATTAACAAAAATAAATCAATATATACAAAAATTGGAATTTCTTACCTTAATTGCTTAAGAATTCAAAAAAGAGAGAGAGGGGATGTGGAGGCGGAAGAGAGGAGTGGAGGAGGCGGTAGATAGGCCAAGGAGGGCAGTGGAGGAGGAGGAGAGGAGTGGAGGCGGATTTGAGAAAAAATGAAATAGGGCACGCTGGGTTCTACCTATATAGGCAGAAGTATAGCCGACGAAATAAAAAATTTGTCGGCTATAATCATGATTTTCGTCGACTATAGTACTTTTTATTATACTAATTTATTATATATATTTCCAATTAACGAATTTTGACGGTCTAACTTACAAATTTTGCTAGGACCTTCAACTGCAAATAGTTTCAAATCGATGAGACGCAACCAGTGGTATAAAAATTTTATGAAAAATAACCATCGGAGATAGGGCTATCTCTAGGGAGAAAGAATGAAAAAATGCATTGGACGCAACTATCGGCACCGAAACTATATTGGAATTACGTGATTTTCAACCGTAGACATATTTCATCGTTCCGGTCATATCTTATTTTTCGACTTTTTTTCGTTTGAAGCTTCTACGTATAGTTTGTTTTTGAAACGGAACATTTACTTAACTCTTGGTAAAAAAGTTATACAACATTAATAGCCATGTTGTGATTTTCATGATCAATCTTGTGAAACAAAAATCTAACCGTCAGATATCATCATTATGTTGAAACATGTGTATGGGTAAATTTTCAGCTTGATCCGACAACGGTAAGGACTCGATCCGGACGGTCAATCCCGTGAGTTAAAACCCTAAACACAAAGAAACGGTAATTTGACCGTCTAATTTGACCGACAACGGTAAGTACGTATTTTGTCCGGACCTTCAACTGTAAATAGTTTTAAATCGATAAGACGCAACCAGTGATATAAATTAATATTTTATTTATCTAACTATAGTCGACGAAAAATTAGGGTATTCGTCGGCTATAGTATAGGGTTTAGGGGTTAGGGTTTATGGTTTAGCCGACGAAATATTTAGGTTTTCGTCGGCCAAGATAGTTTTAGCCGACGACATATGGCCTATTTTGTCGGCTAAAATTAAAAAATACATAAAAAACAGGATGTTTAATGTAACCATACCAATTTCCTGTTCATATATCACCAAAATTAAACAAAATTATGAATTCAACAGCTTGTAGCATATAAAGCACATCAATTTGTATTACAAATTCAAACTAAGAAGGCTCGTAATCGGAATCATCCGATGAGTCTTCTTTTGTGTCAGAATTAATTTCTGGCAATCTATGCATTTCCTCATTACAAGAGTCGTCGTCTGTTTCTTGATTTGGATCCACATCAATAAGCCTTGCGTCTAAATCACGAATTTGAACCGAACGACCCGCTTTAAAATTATTAAGGCGAATTGTAGAGGAGTCAGGAATACCTATTGCACAGGGCTCTTGATGAGCAACATCTTCTTCCTCGTCTTTGGCCTCTCCAAGTATATCCACCCGGTAAATGTTTCGAGGATGCACAAGGTTGACTACTTTCCACGCGTCACCCTTAACAAGGTCATCAAGATAAAACACTTGTTTTACCGATGTGGCTAAAACAAACGGGTCATCTTCGTAACAGCTTGTAGCAGTGTTCACCGATAAAATCCCGTATTGATCGATCTTCATGCTCTGCGGGCTTCTAGTATCAAACCATCTACACTTGAAGAGGTGCATTGTCATGTCTTACCCATAAACGAGTTCCACCACTGAATCGAGAACACCGTAATAGTCAACTCCATTCCGCCCCCCATGCGCCATCACCCCAGAATTTTGTGTTTTCCGTCTGTTGTCTCTCTGGTCACATATAAATTGCACGTCATTCACCTTGCACATTGGATAAACTCTTGACATTATCGGCTTCATCGCTAGAAGTCTTAGTTCGTGCGACCAATTTGGGTGACCATCGAATTGAATATGGTTCATCTGTAACCAAATATTCAATGTATTGTAAATATGAATAATTATACAATGAATGGGTCATGAATAAAAATAAAGAATTACATAATCAGCCGCCAAAATAGTTCGCGAACTCCTTGTTGTGGTAGTCGAGATCACCTTGAATGTCTGGACAGTATAAATGGATGTCTTTCCAGTATTCAACTTCTGGACAGTTAATCAATACCCACCAATGGGCTATGACTAGCTCATAAGGTTGCAACTTGTAGGAGTCTGACAAAATTTCATAAACTTCAACATCATTAGAGACTATGGAAATGTTGAACTTCGGTACATCTAGCGGTATGGTTTGTGGAGTTTTCTTCAATGCTCCTAAATACAACTTCATGTAGGTGACGCACTCGTGCGCAATTTATGCTTCAGCTGTACATCCATCAGGCGCGGATTTATTAGCCACATAAGCTTTGTAGTCTCCAAGTTGCCTATATATAAATAAATTGTTGTAATATGTTATGATTATATATTGAACATGTAAATTATGAATTTAGGTGTAAAAAACATACCTTTCTATGAGATACATCCAAGTATAGTGTACTGGACCGGTAAGCAACAATTGCTGGGGAAGATGGATCATCAAGTGGGGCATGATGTCAAAAAAATTTGGAGGAAATATCCTCTCAAATTTACACATGATATAAATAATGTCCTCTTGCATTTCCCGGAGGTCCGATTTTGTCACTTCCCGTGTGCATAACTTCTGGAAGAATCTTGACAACTCTACTAACTGCCCCACCACCTAACGAGAAAGGAATTGTCGAATGAAAATAGGGAAGAGACGTTGTAGCAGAATATGACAGTCATGACTCTTTAACCCGTACATTTTATTGTCCCGAATGTTTACACACTAGGCTATATTTCTTGCGTAGCCTGAAGGATGTTAGTGGTGTGCTAGTGGTGTGAGAATTGGAGCCGTGATGTCCCAAGAGAAGAGGGTTGTGGCTTTCTTCAGTGAAAAATTGAGTGAAGCTCGCCAAAGATGGAGGACCTATGACCAAGAGTTCTATGCCATAGTAAGGGCTTTACAGCAGTGGGAGCATTACTTAATCCAAAAGGAGTTCATTCTGTTTACTGACCATCAAGCTTTGAAGTTTCTGCACAGCCAGAAGCATGTGAACAAGATACATATAAGATGGGTGACGTTTTTACAGAAATTTCTTTTTGTGATCAAACACAAGTCTGATGTTCTTAACAAGGTGGCGGATGCTTTGAGCAAGCGAGCCAATTTGCTGATTACTTTATCCCATGAGGTAACTGGTTTTGAATTTATGAAAGAGCTATATGTGGAAGATGTTGATTTCAAGCAGGTGTGGGAGCAATGTGTTAGCAAGAAACAACCGGTTGCTAGCTTCTTTATTCATGAAGGATACCTGTTTTGTGGTAATCAACTTTTCATTCCTAAATCCTCTCTTAGAGAGAAGTTTATTCGAGATTTACATGGGGAGGTTTAAGTGGTCATTTTGGTAAAGACAAGACAACTTCCAATTTGGAGGAACGTTACTACTGGCCTAAGCTGAAGCGAGGCGTCAACAACATCGTCCAGAAGTGTTTTATTTGTCAAGATCAAAGGGAGAGTCCCAAAACACTGGTCTTTACATGCCCTTACCAGTTCCTAATGATATTTGGTAGGACCTATCCGTGGATTTTGTGTTGGGTTTACCTCGAACCCAAAGAGGAGTAGATTCTATATTTGTGGTGGTGGACAAATTTTCTAAGATGTCACATTTTATTCTTTGCAAGAAGACATCAGATGCTGCAAATATTGCTAAACTATTCTTTAAGGAGATTGTTCGTTTGCATGGGGTGCCTCGGTCCATTACTTCAGATCGTGACACAAAGTTCTTAAGTCACTTCTGGTTACCCTTATGGAAGCAGTTTGGGACAACTCTGAAAAGAAGTAATATAGCTCACCCATAGACAGATGGACAGACTGAGGTCACTAATAGTAGTTTGGGAAATCTAATCAGGAGTGCTTGCGGTGATAAACCAAAACAATGGGACATTGTTTTACCTCAGGTCGAGTTTGCTTATAACAGTTCCATGCATAGTGCTCTTGGAAAATCCCCTTTTGCTGTGGTTTATACTTTTGTTCCATGACATGTGGTTGATTTGGTTAAGCTGCCAAGAGGTCAAGGTGTTAGTGAAGCTGCAGTCAAGTTAGCTGAGGGTGTACGGACAGTCCAGGAGGAGGTTAAAGCTAGGTTGGAACAGGTTAATACCAAATACAAAGCGGCTGTAGACAAACACAGGTGTGTGAATGTGTTTAAGGAGGGTGATTCAGTTAGGATTTTCCTTAGGAAGGAAAGGTATCCAGTTGGAACTTACAACAAGCTGAAGCCTAGAAAGTATGGTCCTTTTAAGGTGTTGAAGAAGATCAACGACAATGCCTATGTTATTGATCTGCCTGCCTCTATGAGAATTTCGAATGCTTTTAATGTTGCTGATTTGCATGAGTTCCATGAGGATGAGTTCTCTTCTAGTGATAACAACTCGGAGACGAGTTCTTATGAAGTGGAGGAGACTGATGTAGAACAGATGGCGTTGAAAGTCGAAGAGCAAATCGACCATTGCAAATTCAAACCCGGTATGCTGCAGATTTGGCGTTCGGTGTCTGATTGACCATTATGATACCTTTCTGAAAGCAGAACAGCCGTACAAACACAACTCATCGCTTTGTCACGACATATAGGCTTTTTAGCTATCCGAGTCCATTTAGGGCTTCAAATTGCAGTTTTTCTATTTTTGGATAATTATTTTTAATATTTGTTTTGGATTTGAATTTTGTTTAATCCTTGGGCTTTTAGGTTTTGATGTTAGTCGTCCTAGGGTTTGTTTACTCCTATATAGGGCTTTACCAGTTGTACTCGAGATTATCTTTTTATCAATCAAAAATCTTGAGTTTACTCAATTCCTGGTGGATTTCAGAAAACCTCTCGTGGATTCGAGAGTAGGCTTGTGGATTCAAGTCATATCGTTGGTGGATTCCAACACCTCTATATATTCCGCTGCATCATTCTGTGAGAAGACGACGATAGCAATTTTGACCTCTTGAATTGCTTTAAGGGTAGGTGATATCTCATCTCCTGTGCCAAGTCCATCGTCTATGAAGGTTTTGATTCCTTTCAGGACCAAATTGCTGTGCAAATGGCCTGTGAAAGTGTTGCGTGTATCCTCACCTCTAAAACTGAGAAACACATCATGTGTCCATGACTGATGATCATGAGAAGAAGACGAAGAAGACATGATCGATCAACTGTCTTGCCGAACTGCGTAGATCAGGCGGAGAAGTTGACCACCAACCATGGTTGGAGGTTATTGTAAGTTGCGGTTGGGACCTCTGCGCTATGGATCTCCTTTTATTCTCTTGTGTCCAAGCACAGTAAGTTAGCCCAAGACCAGCAGTGTCTCTCACGTGTCAGGATTAAAAGAAATAATGTAGAGGGTGGTCAATCATATGAATTGGTATAATAACTAACAGGAGATATCAAACAGTGTTACCAAATTTGAGTTTCAATTGATGCAGCATATTCATAAAGTATTATCACTGAAACCGGAAAAATATGCTTACAGATATTGCAAGGGGGAGCCCTGCTATTACAACACAAACAGTAGCCGAAATTACTGCTAGCTATACATATCTTTGCCTTCTTAACCAATCTAAATTAATTGTTTAACACTGTATTGTGAAGTGTGAACTAAAACTAAAGGTCACATTGCCGGACAAAAAAATGAACTTTTCTGTGTTGGATCACTCAGCTGGTGATTTTGGATGGTTCTGTTAAGAGTTTGGTACTAGCCGACCATTGTACATCTTTTCAAGTAACTGCTTTGCATCTGGCCTCCTGAGAAGACCTTTGTTGTTTGGTACACCAGTCCCTAAACATACGGGGCATACGAGTTTTCCACGACCTGACCACAAGAACAACCAATCAATCATCAAAAGACATCGAGTATCCATAGCAGTAGGATACAACACAACAGATTGTTGATATGGGAGGGTAAAGCAATGGCTCCAAATTTACAAGTATCTGCTATGGTTTATGACCGACTCTTATTTGTTTGTTTTCTTGATTTAGTTTCTGATGACTACAAATGCAACAAAGCTGTAATAATGTATCGATGTTTTTTTGTAAGGAAAATATGGAACAAAAACAGAAATTAGAGTATCAATGTGAACTCATACCATAACAATTTGGACATTCTGTGAACTCATACACATCTTTAGCTCGTTTTCTGTTGAGAGCTTTCCATTTTCCCGTACCACCACACATATCACCTAAATGAAAAGAAAATGAACTCATCAACAAAAGAATACCACATTTAACAGGACATCTAAACTGCAAGTGAAAAGTAGTCAAATAGTATGTATCCCAAGCAATGTATCTATCAATCTATGTGCAGAGTTTTACAACATATAATATGTATCCCAAGCAGTCTCAATTAGTTAAGTCTAACCAGAACAACTAGTTTTTGAGATGAAGATAACCACTAAAGAAAACCAGGAACCTATTACCAACAAAGAAAAGAGAAACTCATATATGAAGTTATTATGGCCAACGAAGAAGAAGAAGAAGCAATTAGTTAAGTCTAACCAGAACAACTAGTTTTTGAGATGAAGATAACCACTAAGGAAAACCAGGAACCTATTACCAACAAAGAAAAGAGAAACTCATACATGAAGTTATTATGGCCAACGAAAAACCCAAGAGTTCGTTTTCAAGCTGAACCTTTGAACCAATGTAATCTATACACAAGTTATCTGCACACGTGTATACTTTGCTAGAAATATAATGCCAGAGTGGATGCACAGTTTATCAGCCTACATGAATATTGTTGAGATAAATATAATATCTGAGAATGATTTATAGAAGAAATCCCAAATATAATGAAATCCAGTTCATTTTCAGCCATGGATAACAAAAAGAAACTTTTATACTTACAAAGCACAGCTCCACTTCCCCCACAATTCCGGCACCCAGGTGGTCTGTCTTTTCCGTCCATTGCAACTGCCTTTGGAGAGTTGCTTATCAAAGCAGCAGTTGAGCATAGACATGTGAGACACGATCGTCGAGAGATTAAGACCGGAGATGCCTATTGTCAAAAAATATCCATGGTAACTTTTACAGTAATGTAATTGAAGGCCACTAACACTTCAAACTAATATTACAATACAAGTTAGTTAGGTTAAAGATTTAAAGGGGTTACACACACGTTGAAGTTTCAAAAGAGAGCAAATGTTATATTCCAGTACTCCACCAAAGATCAAAACAGAGAGAATACATATTATCTTGAACAAGATACTAAATCCACTGATTCAATACACAGATAGAATAAACTCTTCAGAAAGCCCGCAAAAGAGAAGAAATTTATCAAAGCAATGAGTGTCATTAAGAACATAAATGAGCATCAGCAGACGAGTTATGACTTACCAAACAACATGCATCAGATCACATGAAAAGACAATAAGCATTAAGCCAACAAACATCCCATTTTTCTTGGAAACTATTGTAATCGTTTATAATCAATAAGATAAATCAAAAGAAAAAGATGAGTACCTTTGATGGTTTAGCTGAATGGTCTGAGTCCCCCGGACTGCCACGCTCGTTGTCAAGATTGGATCTTACATGAAACCCAACTGACTTTGAGTTCACTGTCCAGTTTCACATATACAAATGATAGTTAAAAACATAGAATCACTGTCTTTCTACCAACTATTCAACAAAGGTATTTATGCTTTTATAACATGCAACTAAAGAAACGGTAAACCAGATAAGAGTATCTGAAAGAAATGACTGGTTTTAGTTGGAGAGAGAGAAAGAACACTCACAGTGGGCTGGTGAGGATTTTGGAAGACGTTGCGGTATGGCTGAGAGATGAGAGAAAGAAGAGGAAACCATCTTCTTACTTTCAATCTCTGTGTTCCCTGCAAGTGATGTAAGTTATGTACAAAGTGAAACGTACTACGTGGACATTGATTTGGAAGGAGAAAAGCTTCTTGTTTCGGATACCATATCTCTCAATGATCCACTGCTTTCTTTTTTCATCGGTCCCTGCCTATTCTATCTCTTTCAATTAGCCCTCGATATTTCCATAGGCTTCAAACCTCGATATTCGAATTGGGGTGTGCGTTTATTACAAGGCCGGACCACAGATTATAGAGGCTTGAGGGGAAAATGTGGTCTTTATTTAAAAAATATATTTTTTGTTAATTATTAAATAAATCAAGTAATAAAGAGAATAAAAGAGAAAATAAATAATTTTATTTATATATTTAAAACCATCAAAATAAAAACATACAAAATGAAGAAAAGAAAAACAAAAATAATTCATCATGGATTCAAACCTAGAAGGTGGAGAAAAAAATGTTTGTTTCACCGTTGCACTACCACGATCAATGTGTAAACCATGCACAAAAATTATATAATTACTATAATATCTTAATACTCAGGTCTCTCGAGAGGTTTATCGGAAGCCGATGGTCTGAGACGTCTGCCTCAATTAGCACCCTCAGGCCGACCTTGGTTTATTGTAACCTCGTAAACCATTTTGCTCATTCTATACATTTGGATATTAAAAATTTGTGGTTTTTATCATTTTACTCACAATCAATGTTAAATGACTCACAGTTACCATATTCAGTGAAGTTGCTGGAACTGTTATTTTCAGTTTCCTAGCTTGTGATATCTTTCAGTTCTTCTCACGCGAACCTCAAGAACCTCTATTTCAAATAAATTAGGTACCACCCTTTCCTACATGTTTCACCCAATTTTAGCCACAAAAGTCCCTAGAACACCTGCTATAACATAGAGTTGAGAAATTTCACTTTTTTAACCCTTGTTTTTTATATTCGTGTGTATATACACTTCCTGACATCTTTTGTACTATTCTGCCATCAAAATTTGTGTTCTTTTATTCCAAGCTTAAATGACCGATGATTACTATGTTTCGTAAAAATGTTGAAACTGTTATATTGTTATATTCAGAGATATTAAACTTATGCCGTCTTCAACACGAACCTCAACACATCCATTTAAATTAAATTACCAATTACTCTCCCTTCAAGTTTCACCAAATTTTAGTCAAGACCCTTTGTTAGCACACGAGTTTTTAAAATAATTATTTTTTGAAGCAATGGTTAAATTTTGAAGAATGAAGTGTTGTATTCCTCTTATAGATACCATATTGTTGTTAGAGCAAGCCTAACAGCTTCTTCATTTTATTGGTGTTCTCAAATTTGAAGAATTTTTAGTTGTTTTTAGGTCCAATAGATTCTTCATTGCATTTCCTAAAATGAAGAGAGAGTAGAAAAAGTTTTCATTCTCCAAATTTACAACAATGTATTCCTTTCTCAAAATTTAATTCTTCATATTCTTCAATGAGATAAAGTCATCAATATAATATTTTATTAAATGATTAATTGTTACAATAAAAAAATTAGTCATAAATTAATGATATAATATATTTTGTTATTACATTGCTGAAATCTCTAAAATAAAGTGTTAAAATTTAAGCTAAATTTTTTTAAATTTTAAAAAAACTCTTAGATATACTCTTACATTTTAAAGAGATAGACCATGCTTCAACTTCAGGTTTCATTACGGTCATAAATAGGTGGAAATTTGGGAAATGATAGAATGTAGGTTGGAGTCTAGAGCCATTCTGCATTCTTATCTACTTTCAACCAATAGTTGTGAACCAATCCTCTACTGTGAGAACGCAAAAGCGCAATGACTCGCAACCGATCTGTGACAGGATGGGCATTATTAGCATTATTACATATCTGCATAATTGTGAGAATTCAAAATGGTGAAAATGCACTACATTGCATACTGTAGTTTACTAATAATTACTGGGGAGTAACATCTGAAATACAGCTTACACTTATGGTACAACAGTTGGTGCTGCAGCAGCCAACTCTCCTACAACAAATTTCCTTACAAACAATATTGACCCAGGGGACCAAAAAGAAGAGACATTAACATCTTACAAACTCCATGCAATTGAACGGAGTTTAAGATACTGTGCGTCCGTAACACAAACATGCAAGATACAGATTCTTTGCCCATTTTTCCTGCGCATTAGAGAAACTAAGTCAGTCGGAGATTAATGATATAAGTTATCAAAAATTAAATCAGTATTGAAGTCATGCACTTGACTTCAATACTGATTCTGCATCATCTAGAATCGCAAAAATTTTTACCTTGACATGCGTGCTAGGAAATTGTGATGTACGCAGGGTCTCCTGTGTTTCATCACCAGGTTTGCGCTTGGGAACACTCAAGATAAGAGCCGCTTGGTCCCAGGTTGCAGCTGTAGATGTTATCCGGAAACCATTGTCCCAGCGTCTGTGGATGCCTTCACTTGGATATAGAAAATCCAGCTCTACCACCTAAGACAAGCAATAACGACAAATGAGAGAGGACAACAGAAGTGTATACTGCCGACTGTATTTAGATACTGCAAAAGTAGCACATCACTTTGTCATACTACCTAGTTTATTAATTGTGCCCCTACTGAGATTGTGATCAATTTAAACACTAATATTCCTATTTTGTGAGCGTCAGCCATCGAGTATACCTGATCACTGAAGCCAGCATTCCGAGACATTACAACACCCCACCGGCTCCCAGCAGTTGCCATTGAAGTTACATGAAAACCTTCCCTCCACTTTTTGTTTATCCACTTGAACGGGAAAGAATCACTCACCTTGTAGGACTGTTGAGAATACTGGGTTCCTGCAGAATTAGGGTCAGACTTCCATTATCTAGTGGCTGAAAAATGGATTGGACTGATGTAAATGGCAAACTAGACAATGGTCATGCCATCTACAGGGAAAAAATCTAACATTACAGTAAACACGTCCACATAGTTCATGCACCCCATGTTTAGATAGTTTAGTACCCACAAACTAATCATAAAAGTGAGCCTACCTTTGGACATCACCACAAGGGAACTCCCATTGTTAGCACCAGCAATAGAACTGATGTAATAATTCTTCTCCCATTGTTCCATGATCCATTCCTGTGAGTAGAACAACAAATCTGACTCAGATCTTTGCAAAAACAACCAAGTGCGACAACTGCTTATAGAGTACAGTATCTTGTACAAGTATAGGCATGCAAAGCGATCAACCTTATGCAAGAAAAAGGGAGAAAGCTCATAAACTTGGCTTGAAAAACCAGTTCCAGCATCCATAATAAGTGCCCAGAGATTAGAACACGAAGACACGCAACTTATAAGCAGACCATCTGTAATCCCCCTGTCTACATGTTGTGCCAACCTTGCATCAGCAACGTTGTAGTGATACCTAAATATAAATAAGCAAAAGGTAAGGAATGCATAGTCAGGGATTCTTGTTCAAAACTTCATACAACTTTTCAATCTGTAAGGAAAAAAAAAGACCGTCCAAAATAAAATGAATTTCTACCTTTGTTTCATAGGCATCCGAGCATTGTAAATTGAAATCCATTGTGTTGCGGGTACTCCGAGCCGAACCTTCTTCCTTGGCAGGCCATCATCATCTTCCTCAATATTCAATCTGCCCCGTTTCTGACCAACCTGGCTAATAATCTATAAGCATATGTAATAAACAACATTAGAATTCCATAAACATCCAGAAAGAAATCTATAACAGTGTACCATGCTGAATCAAAATTACCTTCTGAGCACCATCAATCTTTAATGGTCTTACAGCAGGATTTGTTCCTATCAATCCCTCAAACAGTGATATCAGTTTCGAATAGTTAGGCTCTTCATCAAATTTCATGTTCACTACAATCTCAAGAAATTGCTTTAGGGCTGGAGGGCAGAAGCAGCACAGCATTTCAGGTGATGTTGCCATCTTCTTTTTACAAACTAGGAAAGATTTGTTATCACCCTGAAACAGGAGCAAATATAGTTCAGATATGCTAACAAGATCACTTGAAGAGAAAACCAGACTCAAATTCTAGAATATTGTATACCTGATAGCCCTGCCAAGGCAACCTTCCTCGATGGAGAAAGATAAGTGTATAAGCAAGTGATTCAAGGTCATCTCGTCTACTTGCGGTTCTTCCCAGATGAGCATGAACACTAGCATATCGAACAGTTCCTCTGGAGATGAGGCAGTAAACAGATTTAGGATTAAGGACGAGAGATTTCCATTGCAATTCATAAACCAGGAAAGGTAGATATTAGCTCACCTAAACATATCAGGACGTTGATCATAATCAACATGAAGCCCACTTGAGCTATCTTTCCACTTCGTTGCTGCAAGATAAAGTTGTAATAATATTTATGAAGGTATGAAACTATATTATATAGCTACAGAGGGTAAAAAAGTATTCTGCTCACCTAGTCCAAGATCAACAAGATATAACTTCTTCTCTTGAGCGGTATTTGGCTGACCAAGCAAAAAGTTCTCTGGCTTTACATCTCCATGCACATACCTGATATTGAACAAACCACATTCATAATTGATTTGGAAATCAAAAGAGAAATTCCTTTCAAGTGAAGGAAAAAAATGTTTGTAAAGATATTATATTGTTAATAGGTAAAATTAGACCACAAAAGTGCTGAAAGGATCTGAGAATGTATTGACAAACCCTCTAGAGTGCATCTTGTCCAGAATTGATAAAGATTCAACAGCTATACATGCTACCATTTCTGCAGACATCCTGAGTACATTCAAACATAACCAGAAGGTTTGTAAGTAATGTGGTTTCAAGAAGCTCAGGAACTAAGCACAATAATGGATTATACACATTTAATTGTTGCAACCAATTATGCAAATCGCACTACACCATCCTACAACATAAAGACAACTTGAACTATGTGCATAATTCAACTGCACATAAATTGCAGCATATTCAATAACAAGATATCACATACCATAACAACGGATAAGAAAGTGCCTAGGCAAAGTACACACTAGCCAATTGTGTATGTGTATCCTATTCTCTAAAAGGCAGTAAAACCACTATCATCATATCAAAAATTCCCATTAATGATTAAAGTACAAGATTATGCAAAAAAAACTCATGCCTTGAAGCAGGTTGCTTCAAGGTTTCTAGAGATTTTCCAGCAGGAAAGCCTTCCCATGTAAAGCCCCAGAAAATTTAAAACAAGGTTTCAAGCTCAATTGCATAGTTGAGTCAGGATATTATAACAACAGCAAATGGATGGACAAACATAGGGGATGTTCAGGAATTTCTTAAGTACTCACGCTTGCCCTGAAGTATTCCATACATCCCATAAACTGGGTCCTAGCATGTCCATCACCTGCAACATAGAAATTAGAAAGTTCAACATAAGAACTTTCGATCAATAACTGAAAGTTGATACAGAAGATAGGACATTTTCTTTAAAAATCAGAAAATAGGTTAGTTGATCATACCATAACATAATAGTCTCCCTGCTTTCCTTTATAATGTACTCTGGGAACTCCATGACTACCACCAAGAGTGCTGTGAAACAATAAGTAATAATCAAATTTTGTGAACAACTATGTAACCACATATTGGCAAATGAATGTAACGGTCGCATGAAGAAAAATGGAAAGATTAACAATCCAAGGGAAAGCAATAACTCACTTGTAAACTTGCCACTCGTATGGAGGACCATAGCTGCAGCCTTTACTGTTTCTGTGCTCGAATTTCAATGCTACCTGATAAATACAAAAATTCCGAATCAAGAACACTAATCTACAAAGGAAATGAAATAACCGCACAACTTTTTTAGCAAAATAAGAAATTTCAAACTTACCTCGATAGCACCAGGACCACTTGTGCGATCAACTCCACCTGTAACGCGATGACCAACAAACACCTGACCGAAACCACCTTTACCCAGCTTCCTTTCCACCTTATATTGCGGCGATCCTCCTACTTGAACCTTCACAAGTCGAAAAACAGATTATATATCAGTTACATAATTATTCAAAGCTGAAAGATAATCTCTTTCGCTTTATCATGATAAATTAAACATCAATTCCAGTAACTAAAACCATCCATAGCTAAATATACAGCCATCAATAAATTAAACAACACAAATGCTTCATGCATCAATATCAGAATCACAATTAGCACAATTAAACACAATTCATCAGAAAACAGCTGAAATCACCACAAACAAAAATAAAGGAGGGAAATTTCCGGATACCTTCTCCGGAAACGGAGCCGTACTTCCCTCTTCTTCTGCTCCGGTAGCCTTATTAGCGCTCAAGCCGCCACTATCGTCAGCCATCGCAGCTTTTTCGTCGTCCTCCTCTTCTTCTTCTTCTTCCTCCTCCTCCTCTTCTTCTTCTTCTTCCTCCTCTTCTGCTTGTTCTTCTTCTTCCTTTTCGCCCTCCGATTCAGACTTTTCCTTCTCCGAAATCACAATCACCTTCTCCGGCAGGTCCTCTTCCTCCTCCTCCGCCTTCAACTTCTTAACCGCCGACCTCGTCCTCGGCCTGTCCACAGCCTCAGCTGCCTCCCTCGCGACGGCGGCACGCGTCCTCCTCGACGGCGGCGGCGGAGGATTGTCCGAAGCCTTGTGAGCTACCCTAGCGCGACCACGGCGGACACCTTTGCGAAGCTCCGGCATTTCTCAAACCCATAAAATGAATTCTCGACGTTGCTGATCATTATACCTCAGGAAGCTTCGAGAGAAATGAACATGGCTCGAATCGGACGAATCGGAGGTCGATTGAGGCGGATTGGGGGTCGATTTAGGGTTCGGTGGGTGGAAGATTGGGAATTTTGGGGGTTAGGGTTTGGTGTAGAGATAGGCGGCCAACTGTGAGACGATGCGGGAAAACACAGAAGGGAGAAATGAGAGGAGAGAAGAGAAGAGAAGAGGAGGGTTTGGTTTTGGGAGGTGTGGACCGTGTGGTATGGTGGGACTAGTGACCTTATATATTCGTCAAATCCAATTTTGGTGGGTAACACATTATTTAGGGGCTCTATCAACTTCTTTTCTTCTTCTTTAGTTTGTGGTGATGTTTTTGAAGATGTATTAGATATATTCAAAGGATTTTGGTTCCTATGCAAGGCCGGCCTTGCCTACGGGCGAAGCGGGCGATGGCACGGGGCACCATAAAAAGAGGGGTACAAATTTTCAAATGCATGCGACTCTAATATATGATTATATGTGGTGCTACTTTAACTATTAAAAGCTAAATAGCTAATGATCATTTGACATGTAGAGAGTATTTAGCAAATAGTAATATGCATATATTTTTTTTTTGAAAATCTACAATATGCATGATTAACTTCATGATCTCTACTCTCATATAGTTATAGCACATGAAACCTCATTCCTCACTCTTCCAAACACAGCTGCATACCACCCTGTTTCTTCCATTTTGCTTTTCTCACTCATTCCATACTCATTGAAAAACATGAGTGAAGTTCATATATATATATATATATATATATATATATATATACACACACACAATCCGTTTCAGGTGCGGACGTAGGTATCTTAGTTTAGGTACAGATTTCCACATTTGAGCCACTTTTTATCACATTTTCTCATCTTAACCATTCAATATCTATGTATATATAAGTAGATTATCTCTGCAAAATTTCAATTAATTTTGGTTGTCATTAAGGTATCGAAAATGTGTTCAATCCATGAATGAACCAAATCTGTTCATCCGGAATCGTACGTTCTTTCAACACTAAATCTTAGTTTGGAATGTCTTAATAATCACCAAATTAGCTAAAAATTTATAGAGATAATCTACTCATATATACCTAGATATTGAACGACTAAGATAAAAAAATGTGATCAAAAAGTGGATCAAATGTGGAAGTTTGTACCTTAGCTTCAGGTACGGACGTCCGCACCTGACAAATTCCCTATATATATACCTAGATATTGAACGGTTAAGATAAAAATTAGCTAAAATTTTTATCTTAACAGTTTAATATCTAGGTATATATATAGGGAATTTGTCAGGTGCAGACGTCCGTACCTGAAGCTAAGGTACAAACTTCCACATTTGATCCACTTTTTTTTAGAGATAATCTACTCATATATACCTAGATATTGAATGGTTAAGATAAAAAATGGATCAAATGTGGAAGTCCGTAACTTAGCTTCAGGTACTGACGTCCGCATCTAAAAAATTTCATATATATATATATATATATATATATATATATATATATCAGCCCCCTTCCATTAAGGGATCTTTTTTTGACATATATGAGGAATCAGGGTTTACACCAACTTTTTGATCACAAAATCACATTTCCACCGTTCAATATGTAGTTTTATATGAGTAGATCACTTCTGTAAAATTTCATCCAAATTGATAATCACTAAGGTGCTCAAAACTACTAATTAAAAGTTAAAGCATAAACAGTTCATGTTTGGCAAATTTAATACGTCAATTAATTTGAGTTAGTTTGGAGCCTTAACGATCACCAAATTAGATGAAATTTTACAGAGATGATCTACATATATGTATTTAAATATTGAACAGTGAATATGTTGATATGTGATCAAAAAGTTAGTGTAATCTTCAATCTCTCATATATGTCAAAAAAGATCCCTTAGTGGAAGGGTCTTATATATATATATATATATATATATATATATATATATATATCAAAAAGTTAGTGTAATCTTGAATCTCTCATATATGTCAAAAAAAGATCCCTTAATGGAAGAGTCTTATATATATATAAAGAGTAGACATTAGTTATAAAAATGCATATTTTAAATTTTTAGATACAATTTGTCTTTCCTCTTCTTCTTTGTATTTCCCTTCTTTCTTTTCATCCGGACTCAAAAACGGATGAAAAGAAAAGAAGAAAAACAATTCAACCAGCATTTTTAGATATGATCAATATGTGTTAAAGAAACAAATGTTCTTGTTTAAAATCATGCTGAAAATCTAGACAATATATATGAACTACGACTCGTTCCTGATAATCGAGCTCGTTCCGATAATCGAGTTTGAAGCACATCAAATCATTGCACGTCTATGTAAGATACGATGGGCACCAAAACCATTTTCCGCCCTGGGCACCAAAAAGGTCCGGACCGGCCCTGTTCCTATGTAGAGTGATTTCAGGTTTTGGGTGCGATATTGTGCGTGCATTTTGTGTTGTTGTGCATGGAGGTCAATCTAAAGGCGTTGTGTTTGTCAAATATGTGAGAAATGATCGCGATTTTGTGATTGTAACAGCACAATCATTTAATGTCTTTGATTCTCTTTCGTAGAAATCCAAGCATCATTTACAGACAAAATTAACTTTCTTTTTCTGAAAGAAATTCACTTTACGTTAAATGGTTGAACACGTTAGATCTCAAAACAAGAATCATTCTTTCGTGTTTTTATGTTATAAGGCGATCTAGTCATTGTGTATTAGATCCTCTAAATGTGTTCAAGCATCATTTTTTAGAAAGTATTTACCTTAAATGCTCTTAGATTTCATAGAAAAATCATAGTTTTGTGTTTGAAGTACGTAAGATGAGCTCATAATTAAACTTTTAGTTTACATTACATGATGACGTATGTAAGATCTTGTAAGACGATCTAATCACTAATTGCATTGCAGTCATGTGAATGCTGATTCAAATATCATTTTCTTTCAAAATGTAGTTTAGATTAAATACTCGCTTTCATTTGATTTCATGATCGGTGTTTCGTGTTTGTAATATGTTAGACTATCTAATCGTTATAGGTATCAGATCTTCCGACCTTAGAAAACACATAAATCATGTCTATTTGTTAGCCACAAGCTAGGCAAATGGACCGGTGGAACATGGTCTTGAACACATTTACCTTGTATTGATTTACGGTTATCAATTTATTCAAAATGATTTACAGTTATCAATTACCATCACCATTTGCATTGCTCAACTTCAGGCGAAAGTCACTTGTACCTGGGTTTGGCTATGATCCTTGTTCGGTGTCAAAATAGATTTTCTCGAACAACCAAGCTTGAAGTGTGCCAGTACCTATGGGTCAGGTACAACCTTTATCTTCGCCGCTTGTTCATCTTCTGACTTCTCTTCAAACGACTGTCGTAAAGGCGTTGGTCAACCATGCACTTAGGTTCTACAAACCTAGCTGAAGAACAACTAGGATTTTTCTCCTCCTCTCGCGAAGCGGATGTATCTTACTCGGACCGGGGTGGTTGAGTAGAGCTATAAATAAGGATTACGAGGCGTTCGCCAAATGATTCTCTGACAAACTTGGGATATTTGCTAAGGTTATTCACCCTAACAATGATTTTGCTGACATTCACCGACGGATTGGTTTTTATGAAGCCGTGGTGGACTGTTCGCTCACGGATGAGGCTTGGTGAGTAGAAGCGGGTAATGCCTACGGATAGGGCTTTGGTGAGTAGCAGCGGGTAATGCCTACGGATAGGGCTTTGGTGAGTAGCAGCGGGTAATGCCTACGAGGTGCTCCAGATGAGGCTTGTTTTGCAGTGTGCAAAAGTTGTGTTTGATTGATTGGAGATGTCTCTTCTTCTTGTACCCTGACCCTTTTAAATAGTGAACACTAGAGTTTGTTCTTTCTTACGGACCAAGGCATATCAAATCTTATTCAGATCATTGGAGGATTCCTTAAGCAACCGCAAATTCTTGTCAAGCATGACCTCAAACAGAAAAGAAAAACATTAATAATAACGTAGACCGCAAGAATCGGTCCAATGAGCTTTCTTGGAAAGCATTCGCCAAAAGATATAATTTTGGCTCAAACATTACCCCCAGGCCTTGAGATTGAACCCAAACCCATTTGTAAAATCGATAAGGTCTAGAAACCCGGCCCAGTTTCTTTAAAATAATAGAAACCCTGCATCGTTCCCCCTTTGTCGTCGTCCACCTTCAGCAAACAACGCTTCGTTTCAGAGATACATGTTCGACTCCTCTAAATACTCTGACAACAAATCTCATTCTCATCTCTACTCTACACCATAACTGACATTCTAACCCAAGAAATAGCCATTGATGGCAAGAAAATCTCTAAAAATCTTAGAGACATCGCCTACCCAACTCACTCCCATCTGGAATTGACCACTAGAGCCACCGTTGGACTTGGTCCATTCATGAAAAAGTTTCCAGAAGTTCAACACTACAATCATGAATCCAAGATACCAATCTTCCTCTTTCAGAATGTCTCTGCATATGTTACTTCATGGTAGAAACAAAGCGATTGTTCAGCCCGAATTGGAGCCTGGCCATTCCCAAGTGATCAAATGATGCAGTGGTACTAGAATCGCAGAGCTCTTGATCTGGATCGATGGAGGCTGGCAGGAATCGCGGATGCTATCGATCTAAGCTTTAACATGAACAGTCGTGGCGTTAATCGACCGCTGATGATTGTTGCTGCCTGCTTCTGGAATTCCTTTAGCAATACTATTGATTTCAGGTTTGGTCAAATGGGCATCACCCTACTGGATATTTATGCAATTGCCGGTTTCCTAGTTACTAAAGAAGCATATCTGAAACACCTCTTTGAAGATGCAGATATCTTTCACACTACTGACCCAATAGATTACCCAACACACCTATCCTATAAAGGATGGGTCGGACATTTCTACGTTCGCGCAGACGAGCAGAGTGGAATTGCATTTCTTTACTTCTGGCTTCACAAATTTGTAATCTGCACAACAACACAAAAATTAACCAAGATCTGGGCACACACTGCAACTCTTCTCTTGAATGGGCACCGTCTTAGTCTGGCTCAGTTGGTATTGGGATTCCTTTATCGAGCACTGCACAAGTTGTCACTCCATCAACTAAATTATAGTGATGTATCAGGTCCTCTTTGGATTTTAGACCTCTGGTTGCATATTTACTTTGTCCAGTTCAGAGATGAGCAGGTTACTGACTTTCCAGAGAATCAAGTGTTAGGAAGAGCGTTCGCCAATGCTTCTTCGCCTCCATCCATTGGATATGCCCGGTCTCTAGAGTATCTGTTCAACTTGGATGCCACAACCCTAGACTCCAATCTCCTTATTCTCAATCATAAATACCCTGAAGCTCTAGCGAATGGGTTTATGTGGTCCATAGCATAAACTCCTGAAGGGCAAACGCTGTTCAACCAATATATTTTCCTTATGGATATTCCTCTGCCCAAGCTGGCCGGCTTTGAGCTCTATGCACCCAACCACTTCTGTCATCAGCTCGGCCTACATCAGCGTGTGTCTTTCCCTCTTACTGATAGTATCAACTGTTACAGCTCTTGGCGAATAGAGAAAGCACTAAGGTAAAAAGTTGGGGATCCTCGCTTCCAATCAAGATTAACTCCCACAAAAGTCAGGGTACACAGCTTTGAAATGTTATTTCCTACCAATGGAGTTTCCCAAGAATATACACAGTGGTAGAGCTCCCTTCATGATCATCATTGGCTTGCAGATATCAGCACTTTCTTCAAAATGACCTTTAGACAAGCCAGATCCTTCTTCTCCGCTGAAGACAAATCAATTCTTGATGGAGCTGTCGTCCTAAGAAAATTCACACAAGTTGAAAGTTCTACAGCGAATCAACAGGTAACTGCACTTTCAATTGATTCTTACTCTTTCTAGTTAACAAACCATTAATTAATCGTTTAACTATGCAGAATGACGTCTCAAGTGCTCTTCCAGCCCAAACATCATCTTCACAACCCAAAAAGAGAAGCAGGAAAGCAATCATAGAAGATTTTGATGAAGATATCAAACCTCATCCGGTAAGTTTTTAAAAGATCTTTAGTACCTCCAATGATGTTTATCTTATTGAGAACTATCCACTGATATCTAAACCTGCTGCAACTACTACAACAGACACTTCCTCATCTCAGCAAGCTTCAATCTCAAAACCTCCCCCTCAAGATTGGGAAGTGGAAAGGCGATTCGCAGTGGACGCTGTGTTATATAGTCTATTGCCTCCATCTAATGTTGTCCCTCTCCAAATGCTGCGTCATTTAGAGGTTAAAGCTTCCTCAAATCCTAACTCTACTGCTGAAACTGAAGCTGAAAGCTCCCTACCATAAAATTCCAGTGAGTCCAATGAGAACAACAAAATGATCATCCTAGTAGGAGTTGCTCATGATGCAGCAAACAGTTCAATCCCTACTGTTTCTGAATCTCCAGAGATAATTCCTAATGTGAGACCACTAGATACTCGTACTCCACAAGTAAGATGGTTATCTTGTTGCTTATTTCAATTATTAGTTTTTTCTGAAGAAAAAAACTCATCATCATGTTTCTTTGACATCTTCAAATAGGAATCAGTTCTGGAAGAAACCGCGAATGCGTCCTTAACAGCTCAAAACTCACTAAGTGAAATACAAATCTTTTCTAGAACAACTGTCAGTAATGCAAAGGAAGATGCAGAACCTTCCAAGACACCAACTGTCTAGGTATAGTAGTTTCATCTGTAGTGAAGCATTTATTTCTTTTTACAAAAATCATACTTAGTTTTATTTCCAGGAATCAACTCCTTTACTGGTCGCGAATGTACCTCAAGTTGATGTTCCTGAGTCTTCGAATGTATCTGTGACTTCCGAGAAGCCTGAGGATATTCCACCTTCAACCTCTGTTAATCCACAAGGAATCTCTTCTACTATTGAGGTTTGTACACTTCTCGTATTTTATTACACCAAGAACTGTAGCCATACTTGAAATCTAATTGCTCAAATCTTCAATTTTCAGATATTAATGGTTGGGCAAGGGCGTACTCCTAAGATTGGTAGATCAACAAGTACAGCTGCCACAATCATGTATATTGCTGATAAGTCTCTAGAAGAGAGCATAAAAGCCGTTTTCGAGATCACCACCATTATTCCTGGAGTAGCCGCAGCTAAGGAATTCATGGCGAATCTCGATGTCGTTGACATCACCTTAGAGGAGAATGAAAATAAAATCCTCGAAGTCATTTCATCCCTCAGAAGTCATGTAAATACTGAAAAACTGGAGATCCTTGAAAGCTGTATGCAACATCTGCCCTCACAAATTGACAATTGGGAATCTAATGAAAATAATACCAAAGTCATTAGCGAACAGAGGAGTCGGCTACTGAGAACCTTTTCTGAAGTATCCAACCAACTCCAATCTGAATATCAAGAAGCTATTGTGATCGCGGGCAAGCGCATAACAGATTTGGAAGCTCTACTGAAGCAAGTACGTGAGGAAAAACAAGCCAAACTCTGTCATTCAAACGTGAATCCTAGAAGTGAAGAAGCTAAAGGACCAGCTTACAAAAGCAGATGGCTCCGAGAAAAAGGCCAAGGAAAAGGCTCTAGTATCAAAGGCTGATCTTGAGAGAAACCTAATAGATATTAGGTTTGCTGGCAAACTTCTGTAGACAACCCATTGGGCTTTGAAATCTCCTAATCCCTTTGTAAAAGGCCCAGATCTCATTTCATTAATTAAAAACCAACTACTTCGATTCTCTTTCAAATACATTACCTCAGAAAATCACAACGTCTGATTCCTAATTAATGCTGAGATCCTGAAAAGATGTGAAACACAACTACTTTTGACCAAAATAAATCAAAAACTGTTCCCAAAGATTCTGAGATTTATCCATTTTCCACGATAAATTGAGGAACTTAGAACAGTTTCTCTCAATCCTCACAACATCTTCTCAATGGCTCTTTTCTCTCATCTTCTTCTCAACAAATTATTTCCACCAGATATCATACACCCTGACCTCCTATCCTAAGTTTAGTGGTCTGTCCTCATATGGTATATAAGTTTAATGGCATGTCCTCATGTCCTTTCTCAAAGTGTGATTTCTGTTGTAGGATCTGTGCGAACGTGCATCATCCTCACAACGTAGTCCATAAAAGAATAATGGGGACTGCCAACTTGTACCAACCCATTCTGACTTGTGTTTGTTCCTTGATCAGCACATGTTCCGCCAGATGGTATATATGACTCCCCAATTCTCTAGTTGCTTCTCATATCTTGTACTTTTTACGCTAAATAGCGAATAGCAGTAGGATTTATATTATGGTATCAGAGCCACTTTCTGGCTTCTTCATATTGTAAATGTTCTTTGACCACAAAGCCGAATATGAATAAAAAACACTTGACTGTTTTTCTTGTCTTTGTCTATACTAGAGCAAAAATTGGTTTCCCAATGTTAAACCACAGGTGTTGGTTCAATTGATATAAATGAAACTGAAACTCAAATAGTTACAGGTTGAATGAAACTCTCAAAGTTTCAGAAAATGTAAAAATTTTGAAAAAGTGACTTGTCCAGATGGTATAGTGTTGTCCCCCAGTTTGATTTGGTTGCCGCGAACGGATTCCAAAGAAAGCTAAACCAAGTAAACTTGTTGTCTGTACCATGCCCCACATGTGGGAAGTTTTTTTAAAAAAAGAACAATCTTGTCAGAAGGCTGAACAACCGATGAATGATCTTCATACTCCTAGATACTAGGAAGATATTTCTTTAAATGACGACCATTGATAGGATTAGTATGAATCTCACCATCTAACTCTCTGAGATAATAAGCACTTTTACCAACAAGACGATCAATAACAAACGGCTCATCCCAAATTGGTGACCACTTTCCACGTCTGGGAACGTGTTCGCTAAAAGACAAAATGGCTTTCCAAACCACGTCTCTAACTCTAAAACTACGTCCTCTAATGTGTTTATCATATGCTCGAGCAACTCTTTTCTTTTCCATGATGAGATTATCCAAAGTCTCAATTCACTTGGAATCTAAGTCCTCATGTTCCTGATACATGGCCTAGACATAATCTTTACCAAACAACTGATGTTGTTCGCGAATGCGAAGAGAATGAACATTGATTTCCATGGAAAGAACTGCATCATGACCAAACATCAAGGTATATGGAATGGTTCCGGTAGGAGTTCTTTTGGAAATTCGATATGCCCACAGAGTGATCCAACTCATTATGCCAATCTCGAGAGTTATCTAATAACATCTTTCATAAAATACTCAGAATAATCTTGTTGCTAGCTTCTGCATGTCCATTGGACTGAGCATAATAAGGTGTAGAGTGTAGAAACTTAATTCCATATCCTTCAAGAAACTCTTGGGTTTCTTTGGCCATAAAAGCTGCCCCCGGTCTGCTACCAGGCATTCTGGTATGCTATACCTGTAAATGATATATTGAAACACAAACCGGCAAACTGTTGTAGCAGAAGCATCCTTCATTGGGATTGCCTCTACCCCTTAGTAAAGAAATCTGTCCCCACCAAAAGGAACTTATGTTGTTCAAAGGAATAGGGGTGAATGACCCCAACAAAGTCTAATGCCCAGCCTCTGCTAGGTCAAGCTTTAATAATAGGTTGTATGGGAATATCTAAACATCCTGGACTGGTCCATGAGCCTGACACTCGAAACAACATTTAGCAAAACTTATGTAGTCTTTAAGAATAGATGGCCAGAAGAAGCCATATCGGCGAATGAACCACCTCATCTTAGGTCCAGCCTAATGAGATCCACAGACTCCTAAATGTACCTTTCTTAGCAATCTTTTAGCTTCCTTGTCATAGATACATCGTAAGTCAACACCTTCTTCTCCTCGGCGCAAAAGCTCTCCTCCCTTGAGGACGTAATTTAGTGCAAAATACCTAACCTTCTTATCCACTAGAGTAGACGAATTTGTCAGATACTGTATTATAGGTTGTCGCCAATTAACACAATAGGATCCAGTGTTGCCACCAACTATTTATCATTAATTTCCCTGCGAGCCATGAAAGAAGGTAAAGTATGTTTCTCCACCTTAAGAATGCGTTCGCCAACGCCATCAGCCAAACTGACACCAGTAACAATCTGTGCTAACTCGTTCGTCGCAAAATTCTTCTCTCTAGGTATGTAATCAAGCATAACGTCTGCAAACTCGTCCAATAATTCAATTGCTATTTCCCAGAAAGGGATTAGACAAAAAACAATACACTTGTACACACCTTTAAGTTGGTTAATCACCAAGAGTGAATCGCCCAACACTTCGATTTCTTTAATCCCCTCCTCCAGAAGCATCTCCAAGCCAATTATTACCGCTTCATACTTTACCTGATTATTAGTACATTTCCACTCAATCTGGAAAGAATAAGAGAACTTGTCTCCTGCTGGATTAACCAATAAAATGCCGGCTCCTGATAGAGAATCTGTACAGCTACCATCAAAGTATAAGGCTCATGGTTGTGTATAAATCAGGTCAACTTCTTCATCCTGACATTCCAGCTGTTCCTGAACAGGATAATACAAAAGGAAATCTGAAACTGCCTGTCCAGTTTGTGCTTTGAGTGGGGCATACTAAAGCGAAAATTCATATAAAGCTAGCATCCATTTGCCAACCTTACCTCATAAGAAAGGCCTAGTCAGCATATACTTCACTAAGTCAGTCTGTGCTATTACCAATGTACTGAATGACAACATGTAATGTCGTAACTTGCATCCAGCAAAATATAAAGCCAAACAGAGCTTCTCAATTGGCGAATATCTGGTTTCTGCATCCAGCAATGTCCTGCTAAGGTAGTACACCGCGTATTCGATGATCTTACCATCTTCCCTGGTCTCATCCTGGGCTAATAATCCTGTGATAGAGTAAGAAGATGCTGATATGTATAACTTCAAAGGAATTCCTGGTCGTGGTGGTCGTAACACAGGAGGACTCGCCAAATACTCCTTGATTCTCTCGAAAGCTTCCTGATGTACTGATTCCCAAATAATCTTCTCTTCAGCACACAACTTAAGAAAGGGAGAAATGATCAATTTTTCCTGCAGAGTTAGAAATAAATCTTCGTAAGAAATTGATTTTGCCTATCAGACAATGCAACTCCTTGTTCCTTGGAGCTGAAACTTCTATTATTGTTTTAGCCTTATCTCCTAGAACCTCTATACCACACTGATGCACCACAAAACCCAAAAAATCTCTTGCACGAACCCCAAAAATACACTTAGCTGGATTCATACAAAGTATGTGCCTTCTTATTCTTTCAAACACCATTTGCAGGTCTTCAATATGATTTTCTTTCTGTTTTGACTTGACTACCACATAATCAATGTAAACTTTTATCTTGGTGTTGAGGATGCCATGGAAAATAAGGTTCATGGCTCATTGGTAGGTGGTCACTGCATTCTTAAGACCAAAAGGCATACCTATATACTCAAAAGCCCCTGTAAAACCTGGACACCGAAAAACTGTCTTATGTCTGTCTTCTTCATGTGTAGGTATCTGATGGTATCTAGTTGTTCCATCCATGAAAGATAGAATTTCATGTCTTGCTACAGCATCTACAAGCATATCCGCCATGGGCATAAGATACACATCCTTAGGTGTTGTTGTATTTAAGTTCCGGTAATCGACACAAACACGGATCTTCCCATTCTTCTTTCGGACCGGAACAATGTTGGATAATCACTGTGTATACTTTGCTGCCCAGATTATCTCTGCCTTGACCATGTTTTGCACATATGTTTTGACAACCTCTGCAGTTTCCACATTCCTTCGCCGTTGTTCCTACTAAACTGGCTTATAACCAAACATTATATGTAACTTATGACAAACCAGCTCAGGTGCTAGACTAGGCATGTCTTCATATTTCTCAGCAAAACAATCTTTAAATTCTTGCAACAACTCAATCAGTTGTTGTCACTGTTGTGGTTCTAAGTACTGATTAATGTCAACCTCCATTGGTTCCTCAGAAGAACCTAGGTTAACTTTCTCAACTGGATCTTTTACGTTAGGTGGAGTATCATCCAAGGCTGCAGGAACCGATTGGATAATCTCCTCCTCATTATATTAGTCATTGATTAACTCATCTTCAATACACTCTACCAAGGCTATACCATTCTAGGCTTCCTGTTCCTGCTTAAAGATAGACAACTTCTGATATAGGAACGCATAAGCCTTTATTTCGTCTTTGTTTAAGCTTGCTATCATTTATGATTGTTGGAGTTTGGTATGATGAAGCTAGGCCTGCTGGTATCAGTGCGATTTTAGACTAGACCTCATTGTGAAAGTTCTGAAGATGTGACACCGTACGAATTACCTTTGCTATCTACCCCAACTCTGTGGACACTGGTGATTTAAGGTCTAGCCCCCATGTCAGATGTAGCATGTCACATTCCAAGTTTTCTCCCAACTCCGCTGCTTCTAGCCCTTCCATGTTGTCATCCTCACTGAGGTCCAAGACTGCTTCGTCTTCTACCTGCTACTCAAGGCTAGACGTTGCCACTACAACCTACGTAATTATTTCATCGATGATAAGGACCTCAAGAACCGATTCCCTTTTAAAAATAATCTCAAGTGTAGGCTTATAAGCAACCTGCAAACAAGTCACTTCCTTACTCTCTTGAGAAACCCCTTTTGGTTTCCATTCGAACCTCTGGGAGCGATCCACTCTATTCGGAGCTGTATCCACCCTAGCCTTCTTGCTTCTAGCCTCCTCAGATGTAGTTTCTTTGGCGAACGACAATTTGTCAAGGACTGAAACCCTTTGATTTTGCTTGTCATCTACTGGTCGTTGTCACAACATATTGAAGACACTCTTTCTCTGCTGAGGTCTAACATTCGTCTGCTCACTTTGTCTGGTTCCATGGCGAACGTGCATATAAGGCCTAGCCTTCAAATTCTCAACCACCATTCGCAGTTGCTCTGGCGTTCGCCGTATCTGGTCGGGCTGAATTTCACATTTCTCTAAGGCTTCTAGCGTTCGCTTTGTCAGACCATATTTCTTCTAAACATTCCTGGTCTGAGTTGGTGTCGCCTCTACCACTCTCTCTTTTTCTTGTGCGTACCACTTATTCTCTTTGATGACTGCTTTTGAAACAGATGGTATGTATGACTTTATTAGAATATCTGGTTGAGCTTTTTCCTGAGTTCCAACTCCACGACTGGTACTAGTAGGAGCTTGGAACTACTGAACTGCCTTAAACCCTTGAAGGATCTGGTTCACTTGTCTTCATGTCTTCATGCTTCGTGTACTAGAAGGTGCATAATGGTCTCGTGGTGAATGCAAGGTGATGGCCTCCGATAACTTAATAGTCTTTGCAAACTCCTCGTAGCTCATCTTCAGTCCACATTTCACCTTGTATCTAGAGCACAACACCACTGTCAAACCCTCCATCGCTGGTTCCACTTTCTTGATTATCACCGGTGGGTCCGAACACCCTTCTTTATGCAGATCCAATGTCAACTTCCATGCTCCTTTTTCATTGAATGTAACGTCCACGATAGACACCTCTGCTTCTAGCTTGTCTCCAAACTTCAGGCGTCCTTCATTTAGCCATTGTTGGATCTAGTCCTTAAGCTGCATACAAGTTGCAGTATGATGAGTCCAAACAGTAACACCTTCAGCTAGAACTGGCCCCCAAGGAATCTCCAAGATTCATTCCGCAATTAATGTATCCAGAATCATATGGGCTAGATTAGCATCATATGTGTAATCTGAGAATCGAGGCCTGATATTCTTCCACGAAGGAGTTATCACAGGCTTGATGTCAACCATGGCGACTGTAGGGAATGGATCAACATCAACTCAAGCTGCTGTCTTCTCACCGTCAACATCTAGTTTGTCAGTGTTGATCCATGTTTGGAGCTGATCTTTCAACCTGATACACTCAGAGGTATTATGATTCCACAAATTATGGTATTTACAGTACTTCTTTTCCCTGATTTGTTCTGGCTTTGGACATACTCTGAAGTCATGTCGCACCTTTCTTTGAGCGAATAGTTCGTCAAGGATTTCTTGAGTCTTGTGGGCATTATATCTGTAGAACTCGTATTCTGGTTTGGTGAACGCTCTAGTTGTTACCTTGACTGGGTTATTCTCCAAGTGCAGAGCCCTAGACTTGACTGCTTGTCTCCCAGCTAACTCCACTGTTGCCACGTCCTCTTCATCATTTTGCTCAACATACCCCTATGACTCCATAAAATGATGTTGTGAACTATAAAAGGATCCAGATGTGAGTACACTGTCGACACTATTCTGCCCCTGTTGGGACCATATCTGGGTTTCAAGATTCCTGAAATATAAGATGCCGGTGAGCCTTATGATGCCCCATGACCTCCATCCAGCTCATCTAAGAAATTCTGGTAGCTGGCTACCTTGCTCATCAGATCTGTCATGCTTGCAAAGTGAACGTCATGATATTTAGCCCACAGACGTCGTTCTAAGCATTTTATAGCTATGTGAATGGTACCCTGTTCTGAAATTGGAGTCTTGCACTTGGTCTGCTGAATTTTAAACCTCTTTAGATACTCCACAGAGGACTTCATCGGCTGTTGATACATGGAAGTCAACGAAGATAGGTTTTCCTCGGGCTCCACATTACCAAAAGTTGTTCTGAACATAGCTTCCATGGAGGCCACTTAGAGACTGATCTAAGAGTCAACCTAGTATACTAAGTTAATGCGGACCCTGCAAGAGAAAACCTAAAAACTCTTAGTTTAAAAATATCATTGGTCCTATAAGGACCACATTCGCTCTGGAAGCGAGAAATATGGGTGACGACATCTTCTGATCCTTCTCCAAAAAAAGTTGTAAACCGAAGCTGCCTATAATGCTTAGGCCATGACATGTATGTCACTTCATTTGAATATGGATTAGAGTAATTCAAATTGACAGGCTGTCCCTGCATTGTCCTCACGGCTTCTTGAATCATCTACATCACCTGATCTGGTGTGCATACTTGACCATTCGCCACCCCATTAGAAATTTTCATCCTTGATTCAAGACCTCTGGGTAGATCCTGATTCCTTTGACGCCTCATAGTCAACTCCTGTCTGGCAGGCGTCCCGGCTACTGGCTCTCTTGCGTCTGTTCGAACCAATGTGAATGGTCCAGTAGCCTTAATGGTCATAGTCTTGGCAGATGACGATGGGTTTGTCACCTCTTTAAAACTCTGTAGCTCCAGCTCTTCTTCGAGCTTTCCTTTTGCCCTAATAGTTCGCTGAGCCTCACAGATTCTTTCTATTCCCAAGACCTTCTCCACCTCTCTAATGCTTTCGAACTGCCTGTCAATCTTGTCATCAGTCTCAACGCCGTCCTGGGTAGTAGTAGGGGTGGGAATTTGGACCCGAAATCCCGATCCTGAACCCGTCCATCCCGTACCGATACCGAACGGGACGGGACAGAAAGTTCAGATACGACGTCCCGATACCGAACCCGATCCCGAATTTCTTAAATGGGTCGGGATCGGTATAGGCTCTATCCGTCCCGAAAAGCCCGTCCCGTACCGAATGGACTGTAATCATACCATTTTCTGTTCATTTATAATTAGGATGAGCTTCTTTGGGGCGCATCATGGATTCATAGAGCCTCAGAGAACAGTTCATACTTGTCATACATCAAGTCGCTCAAATCCGACCATGTCCAAGCTCCTCTTCCTCCTCACTCTCTTCGCCGTCGCCGTTTCTCTCTCCTCCGCCGAGATCCGAACCTCCTCCGTCCGCAACGACTGGCGTCCGATCATCCCCTTCGACGAGTTCGGCTTCACACACAAAGGCCGCCTCGAGCTCAAAGGCTGCGCGCTCAAATCCGACCATGTCCAAGCTCCTCTTCCTCCTCACTCTCTTCGCCGCCGCCGTCTCTCTCTCCTCCGCCAAGATCCGAACCTCCTCCATCCGCAACGACTGGCGTCCGATCATCCCCTTCGACGAGTTCGGCTTCACACACAAAGGCCGCCTCGAGCTCAACGTCTCCAAGATCTCCCTCTCCCAGCAACCCGCCCCGGATCCGGATCTCTCCCGGGTCGGATTCTTCCTCTGCACCCGAGACTCATGGATCCACGTCTTCCAGCAGCTGGAGGAAGGCAAGATCGGCTGTGCGCTCAAATCCGACCTCGTCAAACGCGTGAAGGCTAGGAGAAATTAAGCAGATGCAGGTTTTGGCCGTTTTTCTTTTGGTTCTGTCCCGATTGGTCCCGAACCCGTCCTGAACTATTCGGTATCGGGACGGTTCGGTACCAAATCTCAAAAACACCAATCCCGTCCCGTACCGATCCTGAAAAAAACATCGAGATCGGTTTCGGGATGGGGTGAATCCCGAACCGTCCCATCCCGATCCCACCCCTAGGTAGTAGAATTCTACAGCCTTTCGACACTTTGGTTTGTTGCCTTAATCTCCAGGTCATGCTGCGTCTGAGTCCGCTCAAACTGTTGTATGGTTGTCTCAACTCGCTCCATCTTCTCGGAGAGAATTGTTATCTTGGCAGCAAGATCTGCTGTGAGTCGCTTGATTCTTCGTCCATGATAACTCTTTCACAGCTGATGGACTCTGTTGGTTTTCCTGGTAATAAACCGAAACGCAAAATCGTTTCTTCAATTGATAAACCTCTACAGTTCGCTGAATTGTGTGGATTAATCCGCGAATGTTGTGGTTTATTGCACGATGGGTACAACTTCGAGTACTCGTTGACAACTGTAATTCTTAACACGTCTGGTCCCACTGGGCGTGCCAAATGTTCGGTGTGAAAATGGATTTTCTCGAACAACCAAGCTTGAGGCGTGCCAGTACCTATGGGTCAGGTACAACCTTGATCTTTGACGCTTGTTCGCCTTCTGACTTCTCTTCAAACGACTGTCGTACAGGCGTTGGTCAGGCCTGCACTTAGGTTCTACAGACCTAGCTGAAGAACAGCTAGGATTTTTCTCCTCCTCTCGCGAAGCGGACGTATTTTACTCGGACCGGTGTGGTTGAACAGAGCTATAAACAAGGATTACAGGGCGTTCGTCAAAATATTCTCTGACAAACTTGAGATATGTGCTAAGGTTATTCACCCTAACAATGGTTTTGCGGATATTCACCGACGGATCGGTTTTTATGAAGCCGAGCCGTGGTGGACTGTTCGCTCACGGATAAGGCTTGGTGAGTAGAAACTGGTAATGCCTATGGATAGGGCTTTGGTGAGTAGCAGCGGATAATGCCTATGAATAGGGCTTTGGTAGACAAAAAGACTCGATGAAACTTTCTGGTAGAGGTACTCTGAGAGAGGCTTGTTTTGCAGTGTGCAAAATTTGTGTTTGATTGATTGAAGATGTCTCTTCTTCTTGTACCATGACCCCTTTAAATATTAAACACTAAGGTTTGTTCTTTCTTGCGAGCCAAGACATATCAAATCTTATTCAGATCATTGGAGGATTCCTTAAGTAACCGCAAATCCTTGTCAAGCATGACCTCAAACAGAAAAGAAAAACATTAATAATAATGCAGACCGCAATAATCGGTCTAATAGGCTTTCTTGAAAAGCATTCGCCGAAAAATATAATTTTAGCCCAAACAATCTTGATTTGGCAAACCTCAAATAAGATTGTGCTATCTAGTGCGTCCTAGAGTCACGACAAAGGTAAGGGCCAGTCATTTAACATTCAAAATCACTGAGATCGTGTGGCCAAATGAAGATAATCATCCAGAGGTTTAGCAAGTTTACCAAGATTCAGCAGTAAGAACACGGCAACATCCCAACAAGGTAAAAAGATATCATTTAGCTGCTACTTAAGCCGATGAACAACATGTACCATGATTTGAGCCAGATAAGATGCAATATAATGAAACCAAAGTAATCAAGGTCTGCTAAGAGCTGTAAAATTGTCAACAACAGCTGAAGTTATAGTTATGATCTTGATGATGACAACAGAGATCCAAGGACTGCTCAGGCCATCGATCAGCAACGAAATTTCATTGATAGTAGATGTTATGTATGCTGCTAGCTAGACCAGTCCCCATGCCGGCCATAAACATTTCCTTTCAGCAACCACGCATGCAAGAGACTAGAAGTCCTCCCACTTTCAATTGATCAGAAGATAGAACTGACTCAACTTCAACCAAGAGGTGGAATACGTACTGAAGCTCAAAGCCAATTTGAGACTAAATCAGAAGCCAATGTTTCAGCAGAAGTTAACTCATATCAACCCCAACAACTCAGAGTTCCTGCAGGCACCCATAGTTCAACACTATCATTGTCACTTCCAATAAAACCTCCAGCTACAAGTCCGACATTACTGAGTTTACCTCCAGTTTATGCCAAAAGAACTACAGAAGGATCCTGCCTACTCAAACTCCAGTTAATTTTTCATCAAGTATTTACCTGGATCTAAGTTCCAAAAGTACCAGCGATAGCTGCAATACCATTCCACACTTAAACAAACGCCTAAAGTTAATTGATTACAAGAAGAAATCAGGATCAAGGGAAAAAGAAGGCAAACTCTGATTGGGAGGAGGGAAACATACAATCTGCACTCATTAATCTTGCACTAGACATTAGACGAAAGCAAGAGAGATTCATAGCAATTGTGGTATCATGGCACATCAAGTCCTAAGCTTTTTTCATGACAGGGATAATCAAATCACTTCAGAAATGCATAGAAAGCAATCGATACATGCTCAGCAGGATATCCACTAGTCTCCATTACACACAGCAGCTCATAACTAATTATATGACTGTAGAAACTCATACCTTCATTGCAACTTTCATCAACTTACCGTCTTACACACATACTACTTCAATGCCTTCTAAGGAAACCCACAAATCCAATTCACAATGAGTAGAAAAAATCATGAACCATCTAATCTCATTGAACCTACTGAACATTCAACTAGTGAAAACAAGAGTGCAGTAAAGTAAACAGCATTTCACCCGATTTTGGTGGTCAAGCCTTCTCCTGATGCTCTCGAAACAGCGAAAATGGGGGCAATCTCAGCACAGCCTCCTCGGTCTCAATTGGGTCCGACCTCAAAATCTACTAAACACAAAAAAACCCAATTCAAAAATCAAAACCAAACCCTAAAAATCACACCTTTAACATTTACACAAAGAAAAAGAGAGAAAAGATTACTGGGTCTTGAAGCACAGGCTTGCTGTCATCTTTGGCCGGAACGAATTGAGACTTCGTCGTCTTTTTCTCCTCCTTCATCACTGAACCCCCAGATTCCGAAGTTTTCATTTTTCAGATAACTCTGAACAGTGATTCTGAGGGTTTATATATAGGCTCCAACTCTTCTTCCCCCTTCCTCAAAACGACGCCGTTTAGCTATTTGCTCCATGCTTCATAAAAAATCTCAGAAATATTAGACTGAATTGAGACCCCGGACACATTTAGGTTCTCTCCCATGGTTTCCCGCCAAATTCAAACCCTAATTCACCGATCGAAATCAGCCGCTCATCTCCTCCAGCTCCACTCTCCGATCGTCAAAACGGGTCTCGATTACAACCCAAGCTTCGTCTCTGTTTATATTAACTTATCGAGCTCGATTTCAATTGAATTTGCCAAACTCGTGTTTGGTTATGCACCGATAACACCTCCTTTATTTGCTTGGAATTCGATTATTAGGGTTTTAGCAAAGAGCTCGGTTCCTATTGAATCGGTCAGGTTCTTCTCTGAGCTGCACAGGGTTGGGCTTAAAGGTGACAACTTTACTTACCCATTTGTTGTGAAGGCCTGTGGGCGATGTGGGATGGTTGGAATTGGTGGGATGGTGCAGTGTTTGGTTATGAAATCTGGGTTTGATTCTGATCGGTATATAGGGAATTCGGTTTTCAGGATGTATGCTGATTGCGGTGAGGTTGGGATTGCGCGGAAGGTGTTTGATGAAATGCCTGTGAGAGATGTGGTTTCTTGGAGCTCTTTGATTGCCAGATATGTTGCTTGGTATGGAAATTTCAAATCTTTGTTAGTTCTTTGCAGAAATGAAGAAAAAGTTTAGTACATTGTTGTGAATGTTGTTGTTTTTTGTGTTTGCAGCAACTACCCATTGGAAGCCTTGAGGATATTTCGAGAAATGAAGCTAGCTAATGAGAAACCAAACTCGGTCACTTTGGTAAGCTTGCTTACTGCCTGTTCCCGTCTGCACGATATTAGCATAGGGAAGTCGATTCATTGCTACATTATCGTTCATCCGATAGAGATAAATGTTGCTTTGGGAACTGCTCTGATCGAGATGTATTCTAAGTGTGGGCATGTTGAGAAAGCCTTCCATATCTTCAACTCAATGAGTGAGAAGAATTTGCAGTCTTGGACTATTATGATTTGTGGTCTTGCCGATCATGGTCGTGGAAACGATGCTATCTTGTTGTTTGGTTGCATGGAACAAGCTGGACTGGTACCAGACAGCATGGCATTTTCTGCTATCTTGTCGGCCTGTAGCCACTTGGGACTCCTTAATGAGGGTCGACAATATTTCAATCAGATGGTGAGAATGTATAATATTGAACCAACAATGGAACATTATGGATGCTTAGTTGATTTGCTTGGAAGATCTGGTTTGATTGAAGAAGCTTATGAGGTTATCAAAAATATGCCAATGGAACCTAATTCAGTTATACTACGGAGTTTATTGGGTGCCTGTAGGAATCACAACATAGTTTTTACTTTAGATGATAACTTCAGGAAAGTCCTTACATCAGAGTCTCTCCTTGGAGCAAACTATGTACTTGCAGCAAATGTATCATCTGTCTCTGGTTGTTGGAGTGATGCTGCTGATATACGAGTGTCCATGAAACAAAAGGGTGTGGTAAAGGTTCCTGGGTGCAGTTGGGTGGAGGTGGGTGGTGGTTCATCTGGAGATATTTTTTGAGAACTGTATGTATGGTAGTTTTAATTTAAAATAAGGGGATGAGCGAGAGAGCCAAGATTAACAAACAAGCATACAAGAAACGTGGATAGGAGTTACTGTTCAAATGGTAACTAATTGTGAAGCTGAGAAAACATCTTAATGTGGCATGGAAGGTCAAAAGTTCAAACAGTAAGAACTAAGGATTTGGTGCTGTATCATTGCTTTTCTGAACAATGTACGGAAAGACCTCGGAATATGGGAGCTGCAGGGTTTACATCTAAACTAATGTTTTGCCAGATGCCATGTAAACTTCAGTTAGGAGTACGGAGTACCTTTGTCCAATATCTTGGTTTAACAAATGGTTATGGATCAGGCCCTGAGGAGTGCAGAAATGAGATTTGGAAATCTAGAAATTTGTTCCTATCATTCAAGTAACCATAATTTTTGCTTTTGATTGATTTAACCTCCAGTCTAAACTCTCAATTACCGGGAAAGGTAGGTAGAAGTAATGGAAGGTCACACTAATCTTATTGCACAATATTACTGAGTAATTCTTCATTAACAAGTTGCCTATATGTCTCCTGTACAGCATCATGGACAAGTATGATTGTCATGCCTCACTCACAGTGATATATTTATTATTCCAGATGACTTGAGTTGAATACTGACTTTGAGTTCTTTTTGTTTCAGACCCGATGGCTCTCTGGACTTCGTTCCTGGAAATGCTGGCTATTTTGTGCTATGATACCCTGACAGCTCCAAGCTTCTGCAACATTTTCTGGTATTTTTTCCTTTGCTTCTAGTGATTCCAATTCAATCAGACTTTTACTTGTATTTCCCTTCTCTACCTTACTAAACTTCCTTGCATTGCCTTCATTCTAGCTTAATAGCAGATATCTTTTTATTCCATATTAGCTTCTCCTTAGTGTTTTCATTTCCATTTGATTGCTGTCTTTTCTATTGAAATACTTGACGTGTAGAAACTGGTAGATATACTAAGTTGATTCCCATACTTATTAGTGGGAATATTCATAAAGGTATGGCTGAGTCTGTTTTACTTCTCACAAGGCATGCACCTGCAGAAAAGTAAACGGGAAACATGGAAGTTCAGAACTTAGGAGATGAACTATGTTTGAAAAACAAACTTCAATCTTGCTACATTCTGGTGTTCCTTCAATTTAATTCACATATGAAAATCTCTATATGAGAATTCTATTATGGAACATATAATTCCAGCATCATGATGCTATCTAGCAATCAAGTGCAATACTTCACATAGTAGTGCATATACTCTGGTTCATTCACGTATTATTGATCAAAGTATTATTATTTGTAGAAAATGAATTTCCCTTTATCTGATTTAATTACAAGATGACACATATATGCTTTAAATCTCTCTAAATACAATTTATGACTACTGCACAATATTAGGGATTCAATTGATCAAGATTGATTGAGTCGTGAATCACTCTGATTTGTGGAGAGGAGTGGTCCATTCTGATCACAGAGTGATTAGTGCTAACATTTTTCATGATCTTTTTTACAATAGTATCATATATTTCCACCATTGCTTAGCGTATGAGTTGTGAACAACTTCCTTTTAGGCTTGAAGAATATCCATCTTGTTATTTCACGAACTGGTTTGTGAGGCCTAATGAGATTTGGAATCTCAGAATATGTTTCTTAATCATTTATCCCCCAGTTGCAAACTATCACCTCCCCACCCAAGGAAACTTCTAGCAAGCAAATACATTTTGGGAGTTCACAGTACCTCTAGAGTACAAAGTTGCTCATTAGTTTATTTCAAGCATGATGGATTCAGATAAATTATACATCTGGCCTAATGTGTGCCACTCATTGCTGCCGAATTATCAACTTTACTTGAATCTGACAGTACATTTTTGGTACTTTTTTATACATAGAATTATACCATGAGGTAATCTCAATTTTCAAACATGTGAAGCATCCCACCGGCTCCCTCACCAAAAGTTTCTTGACACTGACACTTTTATGCATTATCGTATGGTTTTATCGCTTCAGCATTCAGTAAGGTTAAATTGATGAATCATTCTGGTGAGTATCATCTCAGTTCATGTAAGAGAGGTTTTACATTCCAACTAGGTTGGTAATTATTCTGTGTTATAGAATGGAGAATTGGACAAAAGTTGCAAAATTACAGTGTCAATTATTTATCATGCTGCCTGGTACCCATATGCCAAATCCACAAACTTAAATACAAAATGAAGAACATTTATATGGCCTTTCACTACTTGTATGTCTTCAAAATTCAAACACACAAGCTCCACTCTCTCTCTCAACACTTAACCACTTCCTTATGGCTTCAGCCTCCAGATCAAGTTCTTTGCTTTCCAATCTCACATATAACTGGCCCCTACTTGCTACTACAACACTCATTTGTGTATTTGCAGGTTATGTTGTTTACGACGCTGTAATGGCCACTGTGTCTGAGCTGCTGCAACGCTTACTGGTGATTTCGCCTTTGCTGTTAGTGAATGTGGCTCAGTGGCTATCCGCAGGCAGCCAGGTCAATATTGGGATTCCAGGGTCTGAGCCAGGAGCTATCCACAGAGCTGGGGGATCACCTTGGGGTGTGGCCTTTGTTCTAGTACTGCCTTTCTTTCTCATATCTTATCAGCCTTCTTTCCTTGTCCTTCTTGTGTAGCTCAATGCCTTTCTGTCCAGAAGGCAAGTATCCATAACATTATGTTGGCTGCTATCTGAGAAGCTGAGATATTATGTAATTCCTATTACCATGCTTGTTATATAGTCAGTAATTGATCTTTCAAAGAGTATGCTTTAAGTCTGTTCACTATTACTTTATAACATGGCAGGATCTTACCATGCATAGTTACCCTACTTACCTAAGTGTCAGATTTTAGCTTCAGCTCGATACTTCTTCAAACTAGGAAGTGACGAAACACTTCTAGAGTTTCAATACTCCGGAGCACTATAGAATTTTTAGAATGGTAGAATCATTCTACCTTCCATTGCTGCAGTCAGCAATCTCCATAGAGATCGAGATTGGTTACAATTTCTGGTGACCTTTAATGGGTTGGGTTCTGACCATCCGTACTGTTCTCGTGGGCCTGTACTTTACTTGTGCACTGCTTCAGGCCAAAAGTCACGTGCTGCTGACACCTCTGACACGTGTTGAAAGCAACACTTGTCTTTCTGCTCAACTGTTTGTATTGTCTATTTTATACTAAGTGGAGCTTTACTTGGTCCCTAAGTGAGATATTGAGGTTCCTAGTGATTGCTAGGATAAGAGTAATCATCACCGTTTTATGCAGACCGAAGTGGTGATCAAGTCACGCTAAAACTATATTTTAGTAAAGAGATGGTTATTTTCACATCATGCGATATTCTATACAAAGTTAAATTCTTTCTTTTAATTCACGAATTCATACCCAAACCTACAAAATCACGGTTGGATATAAACTAGCTTTGGATGGGGAGATAGGATTAGACATCGCATCATCAATATCTTATATCCTCTTTGTAGAAATGTCCCATCCTAACACTCATCCAAACTGGCATTTACATTACTTGAGAGAACTTGTCACTCAGCATATTTTTCAGCAAATATTCCTAAACAGAAGTGGACATGTATGTAGACAAACGTCTTGCATTTCCCTCCAACCTATTTGATTTTGGTATACTTCTTATGTTCACAATTGATACCACATGGCCATTTGCCAAACCGAGCTAAAAGTTTAAGAAATGGTGCCTAAATATGACACTCAATTGATCTCATATTTGTTTATATACATGCCTACCCCTCTTCCTGCCTAAGGAGTAGGAGCACCAACCACAAGATACATTATCCATTGATTAAGCACGTACACTATCTAAACCATACAAAATGTTATTTGAGCTCTCTAGTCTAATATGAGATCATCATAGAGAAAGGCAAAAAGAGTGGAAGACCCACATAAAGAAAAAGATCAAAACTTCAAGGCTGTATTGATGGGAAAAGACTGGAACAATGATTTTGATCTCCCTTGTTCTACAGAGGATCGGATCTTAGCTAGTCGCAAATTTTTCACTTTCTTCATGTCTATCACTCAATTTACTCGGGAATCTTGTGCAATTAGCCAACATCATGAAACAAGAAAAGATTTGACAGAACTTGAAAAAAGTTCTTCGTAAATCGATCATAAGTAGAAAATCATACATATACCAACTTAGAAGTACACACAGGTTTATATATGGTAGATGATATGTATTTCCAGATGAAGATCGAAGAGGATGGAGATGAACAAGCAGCTCTGTACGTAGTTGAGTATATATAGCTAGTCTTGTATGACTAAAAGAACCAGGAAACGCCATTAAAGCAAAAGCTCAAGTACTCGATCTTAATCACTATTACAAAAATTACCGTTACATAAATATTAGATTACCCTTTGGCCAATTTTATACACAGCTAGCTAATAATAACTAATAACATTACATGAACACCCCCCCTTCGATCATATTCATCATCATCATCTACTTGCTGTATAAAGGAAACCAACGTTCATGGAAAGAAGACTGGTAAGAGATCATGATCATAAGGAACACCAGCAAAAACGCGACGCCCCACGGAGACCCTCCGGCTCTGTGCAGCGAGTCCTGCTCCGGCAACGGCACAAAAAACGACATGCCACCAGACAAGCAGTGAACGACGAGTAGAAGAATCACGGGAACAAGCATGAGGAAGAGCTTGACCTGAGCTATCATGTCCTCGAAGACGGACTCGTAGTTTATGTACCATGTGAATCCCAAGATGAAGAAGAGGATGGAGATGAAGAAGCAAAGGTGGAGAGGGATGGAGAAGTAGTCCCAGTATGAATAGTAGTAGTCGGCGTTGTTATTTGCCATATTGCTGAATATCGATCACTTCAACTAAACTAGCTATGGAATTTTGCATGCTGGGTTTTGATGAAGGACTTGAGCTGGTTTATATAAAGGGTTTAGGTAGGGTTGCAGATCCATCGGGATAATCCAAAGACGGTGAGAATGGATTCATGGTTAAGATTTGTTGATAATGGTGTGGACCAATGGAGAAGGGACACGTACGACCGACCATGGACAGAAACATATGGGGAGGTGGAGAAGATCAGAATAAAGAAAAGGGAGCACAGTAGGCTAGGGTTTTTATTTTAGTGATCGACCTGGTATGAGGCAAAACTTGCAAAGCAGCAAAGGGGAACAAAGTTGCGCCTGAAATGGTGGTCCGAGTCAGCTTTGCATATATTGCTTTGTTTGTGTTGTAAAGGAATCTCAACATTCACTGCTTTCCATGTACTACAATGAACTAGTTGTGTTGCTTGGTTCTTAGTTTGGGAGAAAACTAGAAGCAATCCAAGAAATTAGATAATTAAAGGAAGAAAATCAAATATTACTTGTATCAATGGAATGTTTTTAGCAATTGGATAATTAGACTTGATACTTTCCTAGAATAGTTTCTATTCTATATATCAACATTCAAAAAACAAATCTTCATATTCGAATCTTGTTATGTAATTGATATGATGATATATAGAATAGACTCTAATTGCTAAAATCATTTTATTGATACAAATAATCATTGAATTTGATTTTATTTCTTCCCTTAATAGTTTTGAACTTGAACAATTAAGACATCTTACAATCTATAAGTTAACTCTAGAAGATGAGCTTCATTAATTACAATTTGCAAGTAGATATATGGTGCTCATGAACCTCATGTACTTGTATATTATGTAAAACTTCATGACATAATCGTCAGTATTCAGTAAATTGTTTTAATGAAATCACAAATCTGGTATGGATTTGCATCTAAAAAAAGGAGATGTCTAAAATTGTAATATTGTGGCCATGGAAAATTAAGACGTTGAATTGACCAATCTGTCCAAATTAACCACACATTCATAAGAATCTGAAATTCATTTAGAGCCTCACTCATGCACGTTGGATGTGATTCATCTACTAAATCTTGATATGGCCGGTTAAAGCAAATTTGTGAAAGCTAAGGGTCCCCATATATATAGGCTAGGATACCAAACAACTTTGAATTTTTTCGAGACATGGCCTTCTTCTTGGTCCCAACCAACCCCAGTGAGCATCAGCATATCAAATACATGATGGCATGCCTGATGGACCCTAAATCAAAATACAAATGAACTCCTTTTGTTACTTTAAACCAGATTTCGATCCCACTCTAAATCAAAATTGGCCTAAAGCGACGTGTGTACAGGCGGAATCACACTCTTGACTTTAAGAATTCTCTTCCTGTTTGTGTCTGTTTGGGATTGAGTAAGAAATTGCACTGATGCTGATCGATATAGACTGGAAAAATGTGGAATAAACAAGACTCATGAATTCCATTGGAATAAATAAGCAGGCACAAACACTGCTTAGGGCTCCAACAATTCAATACTAGAACCACATGTGTCAATAATTTTCAATCAGCCTCTGGATTATTACAAGAGAACATTCCACGAATTATTTGGCAATCACCGAACAAATAATTATTAGCAAATGATGAAACATATCGATGAGTTTCAGTAATGCAAGACATAGATATTGTACTCCACTATAGCATCATCACTTTTAGAGACATTGAACGACTGAGTGCTTGCTAGAGCATAACCTCTAGCAAACCTGAAAAGTCCACTTCCTCCTATCACAGACAGCTCCCTCACTTTGTTGAAGATTGGGTTCCTCCCCATCAGGGTTATGGTGCTGCCGTTATACTTCCCCTCAACGAAGGCAAAGTTCTGAGCCATCAACAGGCTAAGGTCTTCTTGTGAAGCAGATCCGTAAAACCCTTGAGCCCTTGCTATAAGTTTCGAGCTCGGGTCAGGGGCTTGGGTTAGAGAGTTGTCAAACATTCTGATCAGGCCAAACCTTGTTTGGGAGGAGTTAGAGTGTGGCTGCACTATTGTGACTGCAGAGGGTTTAGGACCATCGACAACGTCGTGCCAGTACATGCGGAAATGGGTGAGCTTCTCTTTCTTTAAACCGAGAAGCTTGGGGTTCATTGATTTCCCAAACTCATGATCTTTTGCAGATACTAAGATCATGGAAAAGGAAGACAGAAGGGAAGAGATGAAGAGCAGTTGGAAAGTTGAGGTAGGAAGGATTGTAGCCATGGTTGTAGTCGTAGACTTGGCACAGTGCTATATGATTCAAAAGCCTTTGTGAACTCTATTGATATTTATAATTGTATATTGTTATTCCTATACAAATTGAAATTTATTAATATTGGATATATGTGAATCTCCTTATATGTTTAGGTTATAATTTGGTGTTGTGTGGAAAGGAAAGAAATTAACCTATGTGATTTAGGTTTTCAATTTCATTATTATCATATTTGATATTATATGAGATATATTTTGAAGGTACTGTGGAATGTGCAACGGGGATTGAAACACGATTTCAATTCTCGACGAAATGGACAGAAAATAAAAGATAAAACACCAGATTTTTGATGTTGTGTAAAAACCACAAATTAGAGGAAAAAGCACAGCGGAGCACAAGCTTAGAAAACGATCTCAACTAGATGAATTTGTGTATAATCTTACATCACTTCACTACCAGAAAAAAAAAATTCGTCGGCTAAAGTGATTTTTTCATTGGCTATAGTCTGTGAACTTTAGCCGACGAAATTTGAAAGGTTTAGCCGACAAAATTAGGGTATTTCGTCGGCTAAAGTACCTTTTAGTTACAAAATTGCACAACAGATATTTCGGTGTCCGATTGACTGTTGTGATACTAATCTGGAAGCAGAACGGCCTTGCGAGTCAAACTCATTGCTAATGTTAGGACATGAGGGATTTTTTGGTCATCCGAGTTCGTTTAAGACTTCAAAATGACGTTTTTTTAAACACTTAACACACAAAAATGCCCATATCTACAGTTATATGAGGTATTTTGGTAGAACCTTCAACACAACAAACACTCACCATAATGAGACGCAACTGTCCATCTAAAAACTTTGAGACATTTACCCCTCTATGATAGGGCTCCCCATATAGATAAATAATGGTAAATAGGAGGCATGTTGTGATTCCGGTCATCAAAATTCACAAACAAAAATACGACCGTCAGATATTATCAATATGTTGAAATATGTCTATGGTAAAAAATTTAACTTGATCCGATAAATTTAAGGGCTTCATCTGCACGGTTTATCTTGTAAGTCAAACCCCTAAATTGTATTGACAGCAACTAACGGCACCGAGACTTTACCGGAATTACGTGATTTTACAACCGTACACATATTTCACCATTTCGGTCATATCTTATTTCACGACTTGTTTACGTTTGAAGTTTCTACGAAGAGTTTGATTTTGAAACGGAACATTTACTTAAAGTTTGGAAACAAGATATACAACATTAGTAGGCATGTTGTGATTCTGATGATCAAAGTTTAGAAACAAAATTTCGACCGTCTGATATGATCATTATGTTGAAATATGTCTATAGGAAAAAATTCAACTTAATCTGACAACGTTAAGGGTTCGATCCTTACGGTCAATCCCGTAGGTCAAACCCCTTAACGCACGGAAACGGTCATTTGACCGTCTAAATTACATATTTTGCTTCGACCTTCAACTGAAAATAGTTTCAAATCGATCAGACGCAACCAGTGGTATAAAAATTTTATGAAAAATAACCACCGGAGATAGGGCTACTGCTAGGGAGGAAGAATGAAAAATTGCGTTAATTGCAACTATCGGCACCGAGACTTTACCGGAATTACGTGATTTTCAACCGTAACGTATTTCACCCTTCCAGTCATATCTTATTTCACGACTTTTTTTTCGTTTGAAGCTTCTACGTATATGGTTTAGGGTTTAGGGTTTTAGCCGATGAAATTAGGGTAATTCGTTGGCTATAGTTAAATAAATAAATAAAATAACTATAGCCGATGAAATTAGGGTAATTCATCAGCTAAGGTTAAATAAATAACTATAGCAGATGAATTACCCTAATTTCGTCGGCTAAAGTTAAATAAATAACTATAGCCGACGAAATTATGGCAATTCTTCGGCTAAGGTTAAATAAATAAATAACTATAGCTGACGAATTACCCTAATTTCGACGGCTAAAGTTAAATAAATAAATAACTATAACCGACGAAATTTTTTAAAATTCGTCAGCTAAAGTTAATTAAAAATTCAAATTTTTTGGCAGGGATTTTGAAATTTTTCCGACAAAAATTTTGAACTTTTGCCGACGAAATTAGGGTATTTCGGCGGCTAAAGTTCAAAATTTTCTATATCTTTCATTTTTCTCCTCCTCTTCATCTTCCTTCCTCCTCCTCCACATCCTACCCCGGCGGCAACAACGTACTTCTTATCCTACCTCCTCTCCTTCTCCTTCTCCTCCTCCACCTCCTACTCTCCTCCTTCCTCCTCTAAATCCTCTCCTCTACCTCTCCTAGCCTTCTCCTCCTCCCCTAGCTCCTCTATCCTCCTCTCCTCCTTCTAGCCTTGCTCCTCCTTCTCTTCTCCTTCTCCACCACAGGTGTAAAAACGAAAAAGAAGTAAAAAAAATTAATCAAAAATACAAGGAAAAAAATAAAATAACTATAGCCGACGAATTTTAATAAAATTTATCGGCTAACGTTAAAAAAATAATAATAATAATAACTATAACCGATGAATTTTAATAAAATTCGTCGGCTAAAGTTTAAAAAAGAAAAAAAACTTTAAAAAAAATAATAACAATAATAATAAAATTCGCCGGCTAAAGTTAAATAAATAATAATAATAAAAATAATAGCTATAGCCGACGGAATTTAATAAAATTTCGTCGGCTAAGGTCCAAAAATTCGTCGGCTAAAGTCCAGAAATTAAGCGACGAAAAATTTCTTTGTCGGCTAAATAAATGACTTTAGCCGACGATGAACAGTAATTTCGTCGACTAAAGTCTTGGCCGACGGCTTTTTCCTAACGACTTCTTAGCCGACGACGTTTCGTCGGCTAAGAATTTAGCCAACGAAATTTAGGGTTTAGCTAACGAAAAAATTTTATCGGCTAAAGTAGTTGTTCCGGTAGTGCTTGTAAACACTATTCTAATACAAATTTCTCTCTCTAGGTAAACAACCTTCTTCTTCTTTCTTTAAGGAACCGTTCGTATCCTTGAAACTTCAATAATCTTCTCTCTAAATCATAGAGAATTACACTCACACATATAACAAGTTCAACTCAATAAGGAACAATTGAATTTGTGACCTCACAGAATATTACAGCAGAAATAGTATCTCTCAAACGCTATGCATGCAGAGATAATCTCTAAAGAATATGTTTCAAAGGTGTTCCTCCATGTAGCCTGCGTCTTCTTTATATATCAATACTCTTACGCTAATAACCTTATTTGATGTCCAAAAAGGAATTCTAGTCAGTATAGAATCACAAGATATTTTCTTTTAAATATAAAAGAATATCCTACACAACGTATAATTTCTTTTCCACATGCAATCTTTATGCATCAATTAACTTCAATACAAATATCAAGTCAGACCTATTAGAAATAGATCTTGTTTCCTTTATCAACACATAATCATATATATATATATATATATATGATATCCTAAGCACAGGAACGGAGGAACCCATCTTCCAAGATTATGTATTCCAAATATATAATGATTACCAAATCAATTAAAGGAATTATCAATGCTAGCTCATTAATCATATTTAATCATATATATGAATAAGTCCTGATCAAACTAGAACTTCTTTGCTCGCACTTTGTATAGGGATGCCAACAATCAATATACCAACAATATCCCCCTTTGACATTCTTATACAAAACCACATGTTAACACAATCCTACACTCAACAATAATGGCAGCAACCATGTGCTCAACAATATTGGCAACGTCTTCTTGCATCCAATATACTTCACATTACCTGAAACATTTTAACAGACAACCAAGTGAAAAGCAAGATAAATATATACTCATAATAATGTCAAAGACACACATGATCAGAGCATATTCAAAATAGCATATTGCATGTACAATCAATTCTCCCCCTAGGAAGAACACTCTCCTCCTTAAATGAACATTCTCCCGCTTTTTTGTCTAGGAATGACAAAGGATCACTCACCAAGGATTGAACCACATAGAATGAAAAGGTGAATCACCTAAGCAATATACTCCAAGTATTAATACTCCTCATAAAAGTGATCATGATATGAAAAATGTAAATATGAAATGCATACACATAATGAACTAGGTTGTCTTCCATGAAACATCTGAATAGGAGAAGCAAAGCATTCAACCAAGGTACAAGACATAATTTTATACATATAAAATAGATAAACTCTATTTTCGTACTCAACTCAATTGACACAACCCTGTAAGCAAGAAGCATAGATTGATCAATCATGTATCTTGTGTGAAAAAGTGAACAATTTTTGCTAAGGGGTTAGAAACAGCTCAAGTAAACAACATTTTACTCTCGAATTGAACGTTTCACAGTTTTTCTCTCAATCTAATCCTTATATCTTCTTAGTGTGAACATTGCACTTATGGGCTTTTCCTTCTAATCCTTATATCGCCTTTGTAACACACACATATCACATTCATGTTCACACTTGTACTCAATCATTCCCGTTTCTACGTCACCCAGTACCTTATATAGTTATATTGGTTCTCAACCAAGACATGTTTACTTTGAGAATAGTCAGTATATTATTAAATATTCTCCAGAGTTGCACAATCATTCTCGTTTCTCATTCAGTACCTGATATTGTTCATCACAACCCAGACATGTTTACTTTGAGAATAGTTGGTCTGGCTCCATGTACTCACAACAAGTATTCTTTTCTTTCTCAAGAGCTGACAACCAAAATCACATTAAAACATCAAGTTATTCCCATATATACCATCACAGCAAAATAGTGTGCATGTGAAATTTTTCATGGCAACAATGATTATTCTAACATACTTAAAGATTACAAAACCATGTCAACTAACATCAAACCTGCAAAAAAGTTTATCATTCTTATACAAATAAAGTCATTGAAACTAACTTGGTATCTTAGTTCAACTCATACTTTCAAATAGTTCAGGATTGAAACCCGGCATGCAATCCTCATCTCTACTTTCTCAGAATATCACATAATCAGGGCATCTGCAAATACTATTATGAAATCATATAGTACAAATGCATGTAAAATGGATCAAACTACGGGAGAAAATTAATACTTAGAGCACAGACCAATAATGTTTCTAAATGAATCGTCAACATGTATAGCATTTAATCAGTTATCAAAAACTTCAGCATTTGACTTAATCAAAGCACACAATCACAATGACAAACTATGCAGTTGTTCAACTCCTTTCAATAATAAAAAAAACACATAAGGAATGAAACATTACTTACCTGAAGCAACATGTCTTCAGGTTCTAATGTCTGCAATTGCAACATCAATAATGTCTTCAATTTATTCTGTACTTTCAAACATTTGCTCATGGTTGATGGATGTCAAAAGATTTGCTCCCAAAAAGGATGATCATTGGCGGGAAAGGTTTTATTGACACTTACAACAAATTCAACAACAAACATATTAGAAGATTCATAACAATCAAATTATGCTTATTGTAAACTCTATAACTTTTTAAAAATTTCATGAACCAAACTCACATCAGAGACATATCATAAAACAAATGAATCACCAATAACAACATTACTAAGATCATTAACACTGATCTTAAACCCTTAGAAGCTTTACTCAATGAAAAATGACCAAGAAGAACACAATTTACAATGCAACCTCAGTTTAGCAAAATCTCAATTCCTTCTAAAGTAACAAAGTCTACAATATAAACTCAAGAGTTTCAACCAAGAACTTAATTATTAACACAAGAATTGCACCATTTAACAACCAAGTTTCGGAGCTTGACAAAATCAACAGATACATATGCATTAAATCCAAGGATTCTCAGATGAATAATGAAAGCTTTTGAACAAGTTTAATTTGCTTACCATCCTTACCAACGACACATGTCTGTTCGTTTTCCACAACATTTAGATAAACCTTTTACCCTTTTTTTCTGGTGAAATATTTTATCCGATCATTGATGACTTTGCAGATAGGATCTCTTTAGAAATGTGTATTTGAAACCTGCATTCTCACACTCAAACCCAAAAACCAGTGAAGAATGGTGTTGCATAACAGAATCAAATCACATGATAAAGTTTAGAACAAAAGCCTTATCACCTTTCACAAGCACTAGCACTCTTACTTACCCAAACTTCTTCATCGCACGAAGAATCTTAATGTTAAGGAATCTAAATTTTCGTTTCACATAGCCCATCAACAATGACTAATTGTTCGATATCCAAAGCCCCTTCCTTCCCAAGGAGATGAAGGAACTTAATCCTTGAGTCTCATCATAAAATTTGAACATCATAGATGTAACCACGAAAACACACAGCAATAACAGTTTCTTAGCAACAAGACTTGTTTTAAACAGACTGCAACTGCATTTCACTTTAACAACTACATTTCACAATAACAAGTGAAGCATGGGTACTCAAGGAATATGATAATCAAAACTAACTAGCATTTCACTTTAAGTGTATGACATCACCAATTAATGTAGCAACAAGATAAGACATGATTCACCCATGTAGATGAAAATAGTAGAAAAACTCCCTTGTGAAGTGTTCGTGAGCAACAATGAAAGAAATCATCTTTTGAAGCCACAATTCTGCTTCGTCAATCCATATTACAAACTCCATAACATTCTGATTCGGCCTCAGATGACTAAACTCTCATATGTATGTAAAAGTTGACATTTCTAGCTTTCTTTGCATACGTAGATAACTCTCTAACTCCCAGCGGTTTGGAAGTTACTTCCCTGCAAAGTTAGAACAAAACAAGTATTCCACAGATAACTTACAGAATGACCTTTACTCATATGGACCTAAATTTCAATGAGTTCCACTGCCAAAATGTAATAATGAATCAAAGTGAAGTTGAAGCTGACTCAACCAACTTTCCATGCATATATAGCTTTTCTTTACCATATTCCCGAAAGTATTCCTTTTCTGATCTTTTTTTGGCTCTACCGTGTTAGTTTTCCTGACAGTGACGTATCTATCTTCAAAATCAAATTGAGAATGACTTAGATGTCCAAATTCAATTCGTTCAAATCCTAGAGAAACTAGACTCAGAGATATTTCTTTTCAGATAAGGCACACATTCTCAGGTATTGTCGAGTTGAAAACCGAATCTTTTCAAAGTTGGCAGACTGATTCTACAAGAGAACTGTTTGGCTGAATTTAGAGTTTTCCTCAACTTTTATCAACTCTAATCACGAGATGATTTATTGATGCATCATAAGAGAGAAAAGACGATTGAATGAACCAGTAACTGCATCATATATATTCCTCACTAAGTATCTCTAGTGACCCGCACTGGTACCAATTAAAGGTATTGTGGAATGTGTAGAGAGGATTGAAACACAATTTCAATCCTGGACGAGCTAGACAGAAAATACAAGATAAAACACCAGATTTTTGACGCTGTGTAAAAACCTCAAATTAGAGGAAAAAGCACAGCGGAGCACAAGCTCAGAAAATGATCTGAACTAGATGAATTTATGTAGAGTCTTACACTTATAAACCCTATTCTAATACAAATTCCTATCTCTCTAGACATACAACTTTCTTCTTCTTCTTTCTTCAAGGAACCGTTCGTATCTTTGAGACTTCAATAATCTTCTCTCAAAATCTTGCGAGAATTACACTCACACATATAATAAGTTCAATTCAACAAGGAACAGTTGAACTTGTGACCTCTCAGAATATGTCAGCGGAAATACTATCTCTTAAACGCTATGCATGTAGAGATAATCTCCAAAGAATACGCTCCAAAGGTGTTCCTCCATGTAGCCTGCGTCTCTATACTGATTTTGGAGTATTGATATATATATATATATATATATATATATATATATATATCAATACTCCAAAATCAGTATAGAATCACAAGATATTTTCTTTTAAATATAAATTTCTTTTCCACATGCAATCTCTATTTATCAATTAACTTCAGTATAAGTATCAAGTCAGACCTATTAGAAATACACCTTGATTCCTTTATCAACACATAATCATATATATATGAGACCCTAACCACGGGAACCATCTGCCAAGATTATGTATTCTAAATATATAATGATTACCAAATCAATCAAAGGAAGTATCAATGTTAGCTCATTAATCATATTTAATCATACATATGAATAAGTCATAATCAAACTAGAACTTCTTTGCTCGCACTTTGTATAGAGATGCCAACAATCAATATACCAACATATTTGATTGATTTGGTGATTTTGTAGTTAAAGGCTTTTTCTTTAAGAGATTATATTGATTTGTGGCATTGAGGACAATGAGAAGTTTGCTCCTCTTCTTAGAGACTAAGAACCATTTTCAAAGACATTCTCTATTTGGAGTTTCAGTTTGAAGAAATCAGCTTCCAATACATTCCTCATGAAACGAATTTCGTTGCTGATTTGATCACTAGTTTGGGTCATCAAGCTGCAAATTCTATTACTTGGAATAGGAAGTTGCCGCTTTCGGCACTCAATGTCTTTAACTTTGATAATTTAAATATAGGCTGTAGTAGGAGTTTCAAGTTGTAATGTTATTTTTCTTCTAACAAAAAATCTTAGCAATTGATATATATGAAAATGAGTTGCTATATTTCGCTGGAATTGCATTTCCATATACTCTATCTTTAATACCAGCAACATGAATGCATTATTGAAAACCTATATAATTTTTCAGTAGTGAAAATATACTAATTAAAAGAAAGATAGAACTTCCAAGATGCCCAAAGCATGTGAGGCTCTGAGTTTTTTAAGGTACTACTGGGTAGCATGTCTATTTGATCACCAGCTTTCATCCTCACATGCTTTGGGCATCTTGGAAGCTCACAAAACAATAGGTATCGTAGTGAAATTCGATCTTGAGCAAGAACAAAGGGAAATAAAATTGATCGAAGATAGTAAAAATGCATGCGTCTGGTACTGGTTATTGTGCCCTCACTTGTACAAAACTACAAACATGGTAATAGCTAGCAACCAACCCAACTAAACTTGAAAGTAGACAAGGGTGGGTAGCTGAAAAGATTAAAACATAGCCATGACCTAGAGAGTACAACAGCACGAAGACAAAGCTCAAAGAAAGAAAACAACAAACAAAAAGAAGTGTCAATAATATAGCACATAGCAATTGTAGTCAACAATGGCATCTCCGGTGTTCTGATTGAAAGTGTGAGTTCTTGCTTCAACATAACCTTTTGCAAACCTGAAAAGCCCGCTTCCTCCGATCACAGGCATCTCCCTCACCTTGTTGAACACCTGGTTCCTCCCCATCACAGTTATGGTGCTCCCATTATACTTGCCCCGAGTAAAATGAAAGTTCATGGCCATCAACTGCGCGAACTCCTCTTGTGAAGCTAATGCTTAGAACCCTTGAGCTCTCCCAAGCATGTTCGAGTTCAACTCCGATTTTTCGGTGAGGGGATTGTCAATCATGCTCACGGCCAAGGGCGTAGAGAGAAGGGGGCGAGAGGATGCAATTGCCTCTTGTCATAATTTTTCTAATTAAAGTTAACAAATCATAATAATGTTGTTTATCTTTGAATGGTTCATTAAATGCATGATTTTATCTTTTTTTTCATTTTGCATCATATTCTTTTTTATATTTCTAACAATTATGTCATACAATTATAAAGTATAAATGAAGCAGAACTAAGAATTACAATAATCCACAAACCAATATGAAAAGTATGGAAACTCTAAACCGTGGAAAAAGATATAAATTAAGTGATTTCGTAAAAATCATATTCACATAAACCCTATATGTCGACAAAACTCTAAATCATGGTAAAAGTATCACCGACTAAAATTGCTATGAATTATTTGTAATCCAAATCAACTTAGAAATACGTATTAGCTATTTTGGTTTTGCCCCTGTTAATTGTAACTTCTGGCTACGCCACTGCTCACGGCTCCAAAGAATGTTGAGGAGTAACCGGGTGATTTCACCACTCCGATTGAGCCTGGGTTTTTGCCACTGATAATGTCTTGCCAATACAAACGGAAGTGGCTGAGCTTTTCTTTCTTGAGGCCCAAGAGATCTCGGTCCATGGCTATCACGAAATCGTGATCATCTTCTCCCTGGACCAGAATGAGGGCGAAGGAAGGAAGAAAGAAGGGAGAGAACTATGAGTTGTGTAGCAAAAATAGGAGAACTTCTGGCCATTGTTGGAACCCGCTTTGCCCAATAAGAGGGTCGTTGTTTCTTCTACATATATAGTGAAATGATCCAGTAGCTAGAGTCAACCAGCTTGATTTCATTATTCGATCTGCCAACCAACTACGGACTCACATAATTTTTGTTGTCAATTTTTTCTTTTTTGTTGCAAAGGGAAATGAAATTACAATATATGGCACATTTGTTTCGAGGGAGTATCGTATTACCCGTGCTTAATTTCTACAAGAATCCTTCATTTTTAAGCCTAGCTTATTTGCATAAGATGTCTAACTCATGTTTGGTGATATTTGAGAGATTGGACTAATTCATAATAAAGAAAAAACACATCAAAACAAAGAAGAAAGAACGCATAAGAAAGAAAAAAATGTCTAGGTCTAGAATTGACTGATGATCAACGTATGATTAACCAAGCACTCGATAACTATCTAGAAAAATATAGGGAGAATCTTCAGTACACAACGTGTAAACACACTACATCATGTGTGAGTAGTTAAAATCATTGACTTTAATATACATACATGGTCAGGGCCTGACAATTTCAGGGCTCCATGCGACATCTGAAAGTGGGGCCATTTATTGTAAGGTAACAAAAAAGCGCAAACATAGGTAACTATGTAAACAATATAATCAACTCAGGTATTTGATAGATCATAGATACTACATTAGATCAAAATAAAATCTTAGATATAATTACAAAAAACAATATTTATGTTACTGGAAAACAACTCTTCTTGTATTCTTGGCTGCAAAAGTTTCAATTAAGCTCGAATAATCAAACTTTTAACCCATCTCCTATCAATCGATAACAAAGCTAAATCATTCACTATTTCCTATAATTTCACATTCATAAAGGGAAAAAACAAGTTTGGTAGCTACTGATAGTTTTTTACTTTTGTTAAACAACTATGTAAGACACTAAGATTATAACTAATCATTGATTCACCAACAACAACTAGTAAAACTCGACAAACTTCCACAACACATGTTGAAAGAGTTAGGATCCAAACAATATGTCAATACTCAATTATATACAGTACACACACAAACAAAAAAAAATTGATCTCATCTAATGATTTCAATCATCAGTAATACAATAAAACAAACAAGTAAAACAATCGAATCATAAAATTACAGGAATTCATGAAATCATGGAACTAAAGCAAGTGCATCATTGAAAAAAGGCTAAGGGAAAGAAGAAGAAAATTCCTGAGGATATGAATAAGGAGAAGTGAGAATCTAAAACCAAAAAGAAACAAAAAATTAGCTGTGTCGATACTCAAATTCTTATGAAACAGTCAAAGCGATACCAACGAAAGGCCTAAGGTAATTTTCCGTCACATCGCCTTTTGTTTGATGACATGTCTCGTATGAGACCCATCAAAAATATTTTTTGTCAGTAGATAACTACATCATTGTCTCTGAACTCTTTAGAAAGGATCAATGTGATACCTAGAATGAAAACTCATGTTTTCCATATTCAAACCCAAGTTTAAAGGTCATGTAAACCCTAAACCCTCAACAACAAAAATCTCTAAACCCTCAACCCTTTAAGGAAAGGAAAAAGCTTGGGTCCGAACTAGTTCGGACCTAGCTCCTCGTTCGAACAGGCAAAAATCCACTTTTCACAATATCAATCGTGATCTTAACCGTTCAATAGTTAGATTAACCCATGAAGATCATGTATACCAAAAATCAACTTAAAAAATGATCGTTTGCTCACCCGAATTCATAGAACAAAATGGACAGTTCTTGAGTTTTTATGATTATCCGTTCACTTTGTTCGATGCATTCGGGTGAGCAAACGATCATTTTTTATGTTGATTTTGGGTATACATGATCTTCATGGGTTAATCTAACTATTGAACGGTTAAGATCACGATTGATATTGTGAAAAGTGGATTTATGCCTGTTCGAACGAGGAGCTGGGTCCGAACTAGTTCGGACCCAAGTATTTTCCTTAAGGAAATGTGATTTAGAAAAAGTCTAAAAGTCATCTAAACACTAAACCCTCGACAAAAAGTTTCTAAACCCTAAAGCCTCGACAAAAATAACATTCTGTCTTTCATAGATCTCATTTCCTTCTAAAATTAAATCTTGTGGATATATTTTCCCTTCTAGTTTGAACATCCAAAACTTGGGTTTTCATTATAGGTATCATATTAATTATTCCAAAAGAGTTCAGAGACTACTGATGTGGTTATTTACTGACAAGAATGATTTTTGATAGGTCTCATATGAGACACGTCATCAAACAAATGATGTCGTGACTGAAAATGGTCTCAGACATTTCTTTGGTATTAAAAATGAAGTTTGGGTACCACATTGATAATTTTGTAAATTTAAATATCAATTTGACCGTGTCACGAGAGTTTAGATGAAATTTTCTCCAAACATAAAGAGAAAGAAACAGTCTAAGAGGTCAGAGGTGAGAGTTAAGACAATTTGCCACAGTTAAATCATGGAGAATACGAAATGTGAGTATTTTTTTTTGAAAATACCGAAACCTAGTGTTTTTTTTCATTATGTATAAGGAGACAAAAATGTGGGGATTAGGCGAGCGCCCCCTATACATGATGAGTCTAAAATATGAATTACTATCATTACACAGTTTAATTTCCTAAAAAAATCATAAAGCAAAACACATCTCAATGTTCACCGAATCAATCCTTAAACCTAAAAAATAAAAGAACAAAGAAGAATAGAAAATCATAAACCGAAAATTGATCGATTGGGCCCAAAAATGAAAATTCCAAGCCACAATTCTCCACACGGTTTTCAGAAGAAACAGATTTTCTCAAATGTGCAAGATATACCGTAATATGCTTAGTTTTTTTGTGTACTCTGTCAACTTGTTGAGTATTGGTTATTTATTAATATGGGTTTGTTTAGGTGCGGGATAGCTTCGTGGGATAAAATAGTGACATTCGTCTGATTTTTAATGAATTCATCAAACGGACAAGATAAAACAGACTTAAACAGACATGATCAATTTATTAAAAATCAGATAGCTGTCGTCGTTTTGTCACACACAGCTATCTCGTATCTAAGCGCGACTGTTTATTAATATAGATACAACCCTTTAGCAATTAGAGGATATAAAATGAGTATATTTGGAATTGCATTTCCATATACTTTCACTTTTACCAACAACATGAATACATTATTGAAAAGCTGTATAATTTGTTAGCGGTGATCGGTGAAAACATGCCAATTACAAGAAAAAAAACTGGGTCTACGTGCGCTGTCGAAAGCATTAAGCATGCATTGTGAAGTTCTGAATTTTTAAACATCATTTTATTTTATTATCAGCGTAAAGGTATTGAAAACTCACAAAATTAGGTACTGCGGTAGGTTTCTCGTGCAAGAATTATTGACAATAGAAGTGAAGGTAAATCTGCATGCGTCTGATTATTATACTAGTTATTTCCTCACTTGTACAAAGATGGTACGTAATAGCTTTAGCTAGCAACCAACCCCACTAAACTTGAACGTAGACAATGGTGGGTGGCTGACATGATTTAAATTTAGAACGTAGCAGAGACGAGAACGAAAAGCTCAAAGGAAGAAAAAGACTAAGAATAAAGAAGCATCAATAATGGAGCACATAGCAATTGTAGTCAACAATGGCATCTCCAGTGCTCAGATTAAATGTGTGAGTTCTTGCTTCGACATAACCTCTTGCTAACCTGAAAAGCCCGCTTCCTCCGATCACCGGCATTTCTCTCACCTTGTCCAACGCCGGGTTCCTCCCCAGCACAGTTATGGTGCTTCCATTATACTTGCCCTGAGTAAAATGAAAGTTCATGGCCATCAATAGCCCGAGCTCTTGTTGTCCAGCTGATGCATAGAACCCTTGAGCCCTCCCCAGCAGCTTCGAGCTCATCTCTGGCTTTTCGGTGAGAGGATTGTCGATCATTCTCACCAATCCGAAGAGTGTTGATGAGTTACCGGGTGGATTCACCACTGAGACTGCGCTTGGGTTTTTGCCGCCCACAATGTCATGCCAGTACAACTGGAAGTGGCTGAGCTTTTCTTTCTTGAGCCCCAAGAGATCGCCGTCCATTGCTCTCACGAAATCGTGATCATCTTCTCCCTGGACCAGAGTGAGTGCAAAGGAAGAAAGAAGGGAGAGAAGTATGAGTTGTGTAGCAAAGATGGAAGGTATTCTGGCCATTGTTGGAACCTTTCTACAACTGAGAAGGTTGTGTCCACATATATAGTGAAATGATCGAGTAGAGCACGTCATCCAGCTTGACTTCATTGTATTCTGGCCACTAACTACACATTCATAATTTATTTCGTCATTTTGGTGTTCGTACCTGATACATTTATACCATTTACTTTGTACGTACGAACAAGAAGAAAAAAATCAAACTTACATTAACCAGTGAGTAACAAATTTACTCGATCGATTTTTAGTTGGACGTTATTTGTAAAGATATCGTAAAAAGTCATATTGATTCCACCCCGCAGGCACAAGAAATTCGAATGCCTCTTCAATGTTTTATATATTGATCACAAATTATAAACTAGACCGCTCGAGCAACTTTACCGCACTGATCATGTTTTTTATTTATATATAATATATCTACAAGAGAGCTTTGTGTAATCTTTTTTCTTGGCGTCTTCTAGTATGAGGTTTTTAAAATATTTACATATATCATGTTTCATATGTTAATTAAATGAAACACATTTTTAAAACAATGAAAACAATTAGTGATCGACGATAGAAAACATCACGAAAAATCTTTCAACAACCTGTTACAAACGTCGAATAAATTCTAACACATTTGAAAACTATAGTAAAAAAATATCTCATGACGCTTAGAAAACGTAATTGAAACAAACCAATGAGACTTACTAAATGTCATAAGGTTTGTTTGATGACGTTGTACAAATGTCTATGAAAATCATGACACCACTAAAGACTTAAGACGTTGTATAAGCCATTCGAAAAATGTTATTTTATGACGTCTTACGAGTGTCATTGAAACCTTTTATATACGTAGTACGGTTGTAGTGAATCGATCAATGGAAAAATTCAAATTCATTAGCGCATCAGTACCTTAATTAATTCATGACATCAAAACCATGTTGATGTCATGAATTAATGGTTCAAGTTTGCATCAATGTTTCAAGTTTGTTTTGCAGCAAAATTTGTCGAGTCAGAATGTTTTGCTAGTGTATTAAAGAACATCATTTTATTTTTGTGTGCTTTTTATTGGATGGCGTGTGAGTTTGAAGATATAGCGATATAGGTTTTGAAAATTTGCAATTTACATGTTCTTGTTGTTGTTCATACAGGTTTGAGTTGAAATTTCATCTGACATACAAGCTTTGGGGTTTAGATAGTGTTAGTTCTCATATAAGAAAGCAACAAAAAGCTGCTGAAAACTTCAAATGCATGACGGACACAGTTTCTGCATACAGTTGGAGCCTTAGAGGAGGGTTGTGGTGATATAAAAAGATGATGGTTATGGTAGTGAAGTTGGGATGATATTATATCACTGACCTTTATGGATTTGATCAAAAGTTGGAAACAAAAATTTCAGATATATATACATATACATATATATATATATATATATATATATATATACATGGCCCTTCCATTAAGAGATTCCTTTTTGTAACTTATGTGAGAGATTTGGCATTTGACTAACTTTTCCATCACCAAATCACATCTCCATCATTCATTTTGTAGGTTTATATGAGTAGATCACTCATACAAAATATTGTGTTCAAATATTGGCAGCACTCTCTTTTTTATGCTTGGTTTTGTGAGAAGTGAACAAGGGTTTATGTTGTGTTTGAGTATTGGCAGCACTCTTTTTTATGTTTGGTATTGTGAGAAGTGAACAAGGGTTTCATTGCTGAGAAAGGCTTAAAAGTTGACTAATATGGCCCGTATATGTATATCATGTAATTAGTTAATTGAGTTTTTAGGTGTTTCGTGGCCTTCTTGATTGTTAAGTTTTCTATGAGTTTCGGTTTCCTACAGAATTGATGCCTTACGTTATTCTGTTCATTATTCTACAGTTTTTTATGGTGAGATATTATTCTACAAAATTGAACAGGTTATTTTGGTTGTGTATGAACAATTGTTTCAAATCCAGTTGTTTCTTAGAAAGTAAGGTTATAAGATGTTTTGAGTCTATAGAATTTAGTCTCAGATATAATCAAACATAGGATATCACTGTTATGACTATTTTGCTCTTTAGTATCTGCACCAAACATGGGTCATGTATTAGCATAACATAAGCCAAGCTTCTAGAGTCCTGGACTGCTTAGAGAAATAGTCCTAGCTATGACAGTCATGGATACCAAACGTGCCCTTAGAGACAAATTTAACTATGTAGCTGTAACTAATATATTTTTAAGGACGGTTTGTGATCGTCTTTAACAACAATATTTGGTGTAGTGATTTTTTTCGATGTGGAATTTATATCTCAACGTGTTCGAATTTTCAAGCCTAACACGTAAATAATATTTTAGGTTGACGTGGAGCTAATGTGATTTTTAAGTTTTACACGTGGACGTGGGTAACACGTTCTGATACCTTAATAAAGTAATCTAGAATTCATATATAAAACTAATTAATAATAAAAAAAAGTAGTCAAAACTCTTATATTTTTTCTGATTTGAAATTTATATTTCAACCAAACGACAAGACTAAGTTGCGTAGCAAAGATGAGGGGTATTATTCTGGTCGTTGTTGGAATCTGCTTGCTCCAACTGAGAGGGGTTGCGTCACATTTATAAAGAAATGATCGAGCAGACTACGCCGTCCAGCTGCACTTCATCATTCGGTCTACCCACCAACTACACGGTCTCTCATAAATTCATCATTTTTGGTAATTGGGGTCGATCTGTTTAACTTTGCTCACCTTTGTTTCCATGAAGTCATTGTAGACATTTAGGGATTGTTTAACTTTGTCATTTTTCTTTGGTCATGTCACTAACATTTTGACTTTCTCACCTTTGTTTCCATGTCCTTAAGTCATTGTTGACATTTAGGCATTGTTTAACTGTCATTTTTCTTTGGTCATGTCACTAACATTTTGACTGCTTGTACACAGTGTTTCTCAAGTAAAACTATATGAAGATTGTTTCATCATTTTCCTCAACTATATATGAGCTAGTTGTAATTTTTTAATCTGAGATATAATATGTCATTGCAACATTTTGATTATGATATAATTAACAAAGTTAGGTTGTATGTGTTTAGAGAAGGTTTTGGTATGTCTCCTCATGATTATCACCATACCTTTGTTATTATGTGCATGCGTTATATATTAGTATATATAGGTGATCGTAGTCCTTAACTTGATGATCTTTGATGGCATAAAATGCTGGCTGATCCTTCCTGCAGGCATTATATTGGCTAAACCCATCTGTTAGCTAGCTATCGATCAGTATGAAAATGAAGGGTTCGGTTTGAAGAGAAGAACCAAAGGAAAGACATATATATAGTGCTGCCACAACAAAAACAGTAGTCTCGATTGGGTTTGGTGGACCGACTTAAGTCTTGGTTACTTTGAGTGGACGGACATGAACTCAAGAAGCCTTTTTTGTAATTTTTCTCTGTTCTTTCACTTCTTTGTGAAATTCCATAGTATTTTCTTTCACTTCGATCAAGAAACCTAGCCGAGATATTATGAATATTCTGGGTAAAGTGCTAAAGTAGAAGGAAGCAACCTGTTTTGGTAAAGGATAAACATTGGAAATCCCATGGCAATGGAAGTAGATGTTGACCAAAGACGCACTACATTTTTGCTTTTAGGTTAAGCATGCCTGTATTGGTAAAGGATAAACATTGTCTCTTTGTACATCTGATGCTGATCGAGCTCCGATCCATCACATTCTTCGATCATAACTATAGATGGGAGCTTCCATTCTAGAGAGCATTCAGTGTATATGTATCGGCTTATCACCGTTTTTTTAATAAGGTTATAAATTTTAGAAAACGATAAGAAATGAGAGCCGAGTTTAAATTGACGATAACAAAATTAAACCAAATAAAAATAAAAACTAAATTAAAAAAAATTGTGTGTAGTGCATATGCACCCGTGCACCCAGAATTTTCGCTTCAGACCACAATTGAAACTTTCATACTTGCCTTGGAAGCTAAGCTAGTGCTGATCGATCTGTGAGTGATCACACTCAGACCTGCATTCCCTTTATTTAATTAATTACTTTCCTCGCTAAAGCTGCAAGTAGTGGCACAAGAGTGAATCACCAGACAGTTTTTGGTGTCAAAACTCTGAACATGAGTACTACGCTATTTAATACTAGGAGGTTTTTGAATGAAGGCTTGGCTATATAAAAGCCTGCTTCTAGAAGGCTTGACTACTCATAAGAGGTTACAGGCCAAAATTTGAAGCTGACTATATAAATGGTATACAAGTATATAAAGTGCAGTATTCTAGTCCCATCTGTGCCTCCAAGGCGTTTTCTCCTCGGCCCATTTGCTGCCTTCTGCTCTTTAAGGCCTTTCCGGGAGACTTCTAGATGTATCAAAACACCTAAATTACAAAAGGAACAAAAGCAAAAACAAGTACATAGTGAAACTCTTCTGGAGTTTGGAGTAGGAGAAGTGGACGTCCAGACCCTCTTTCAGTATCCGATGATCAATGGACCTGAATCACCTGATGATGGGATGGAGGAAGCAGGCTTGTAGCATCGTCAAAACAGCTCCCTGTACTTGGAGAGAACCGCCGCATGCAGCTCGGGAGAAGACACTGCAGTCTGAAAAAAGCTCACCTCATTGACAAACCCACCCTACACTATTTGAAGCTGTTGATAAATAACAACTATATATAGTGAGACTCCGGTCATATCATAAATCTCCACAGAACAATTCGGGAGAAGCGACTCCGTTAAACGCCCCCTACTTCCATTGCATTGGGATTTCCAAGCCAGTTGGGCCAGGGGATTCTAGTTCTCACTATCACAAATTCACACATAAGAGAAGGCTGTACTTGATCTATAAGTGCTGACACGTCAAAAGCTGATAGTTCGAAGAAATTTAATTTCACCCCAACAACAAGGACATATGGAAGCTGAGTGTCTTGTATTAGCATATGACATGCCGAAGATAGAAACCCTAATTGGCTAGGCATGTGGCCGCTGGTACGTTCGGCGTTTAATCATGATTCTAATAACGAAATAACACACATCGTTTATGAAAAGTAGGATGCCTTACATGCGTATTCGAATCGATATGGACACTTGGACAGGATGGAAAAGTTGAATAATCAATCAAATTAGTTGAAAATTAACGTGAGGGCTCCTTAATTAAAACAAGGTTTGGCCAACGTCACTGATGACCTAAATGAAAATGGTTAGAGATTTGCTTAAAGGGGTTACATACGTTAACCCCTTCGGATCAAGAACAAGATTTTCTTACGTACGTTGATCTGCTCTTAACAACAGTCCACGCAGGAAAAAATCGAAAAACAAGGTTTACCTCAAAATGAAGATCAGTTATTTAGCTTAAGGTGATCGTTCAAGTTCAAACTATGTACCAAGTCAGGATCTGCTTGCTGGAGTTTCTGCATGTTGCAGAAATAAGCTTTGATTGATCTTCAGTTAGTTAACGAGGAAAAAAAGAAGAAGAGGTTAATTTGAAGTATAAATCCTTTCATGCAAGCAGGTTTTCGTTTCTAAAGTTTGAGATGAGTGTTGTTCATCTTGTCTCTTTCATCTTTCACTTCAGATTATTTTAATTAGCAGTTGCATATGTTAATTAGTCAGATATATAATATACCGATCACTAATTAGATTGGTCAGCACACATGTCATACATAACTTGGGTCCCAAGCATTTAGCCGCCCTTAATTCTTTCGTTTTCGTTTTCGTTTTCGTTTTCGTTTTCGTTTTCGTTTTTATTTTTTCCTCGTGGAATTTTATACGTACGCCTTGTGGCCAGGAGTAAGTCTACAGTAGAAACCAAATACTCCAACAGTAAGGAACCTTCCTCAAAAACGTCCATACCAACTTCAGAAAAGGATAAAACTTGGAAACGTAGGATAAGAAATAAAAGATCGTACTCTTTTTGAACTGGTATCAGTTTTACCAACTGAGTACTTTCTGTATTACGATCAAGCATTTCTTTCTTGTCAAGTTTGTTAGAGAATAGTTTTGGGATCGATTTTAGCATGTATGTGTTGAATTTTTTTCAACCTTTTCATTTATTTTCTCTCTAAATTATGTCTTTGATCGAATATGCCACTCATGTTTCCTGTTGGCTAATTTGAAGTTGACCGAGAAATTTCGTGTTCTTTGAAAGATGTACAAGCATTGTGAACCTTCTCAAAAGAAAAAAGCTAGCTAGTTTGGACCAAGATACTCATGATCCATTTATTTACATACCTATCAATATATTTGTCGCCCTCACTCGTTTGTAATGACCATCATCTCCCTTCCTAGTTATATATGAAAATTATTGTATATGTTTAAATGTGATACACTAACTCATGATTTCACAGCTTACTGAAGATCTTTTTACTTATACCTTATATTAGAAGATTCGAAAGGCATAAGATTTGATTCACCTTAGCATCCACTTAATTAGTTGACTGTTTATTTTGGTCTCTCTTCATTGACTATACAACATAGGAATGTATAACTAGAGACTTGATTAAACCATAGTTTAACAAATCAATGGCGGGGCAAGTTGTCAATTCACATATGAACAAAATGAAAAGCCAAAATTGTGCTCCTGCCATGGTTTCCAATTCTAGAAGCCTGGTTTTCCTTGGTATTTCCATTTCTTGGAGCTCTTAAAAGAATTTAGTCATAGCCTCATTGGTCAACTATTGTTTATCTTATTATTCAAGCCACCGAAATCAAGTTCAAAATTTGTAACACCCTCTTCTTCAGAAGCCTCTAGACACCCTTGGAATCAACTTCAAAATCATCCTTTAAAACCCCCACTCTCTTTTGCCTCCCCTTCCCCATCCTCCATAGCTTTCTTCACCTCATCAATCCTCAAACAACAACTAATTAATACTCTTCCCTCTCTTTGAAACTATGGGTACTTTGGTTGGTCATGTAGTACCAGGCTTTGGGTTTGTTCTAATTGGATTATGGCACCTCTTCAACCACATCAAGCTCCATCTTCAACATCCCAATTCCTACACAGCACCAATATGGTTTCCCGCCTCCAAGTTCAAGTACTTGGAGCTCTTTTTTATCATCTTAGGTTCATCAGCTTCCGTCGCCATGGAACTCTTCATCAGCCCTGAAAAACACCAACCGTTCGACGACGACGGAACCATCCCTTCAAACCATCTCCACAACTTCGAGCACGCCTCCATCTCCATGACCTTCTTGCTCTACGCTGCTTTCGCTATCGTTCTCGACAAATTAGCACCTAGAGCTCAGCATGGTCTGACCCAACTCCTCGGCGCCGCAGCCTTTGGGCAGCAGCTGTTGCTCTTTCACCTTCACTCTTCTGACCATATGGGACCTGAGGGCCAATACCACTTGCTTCTTCAGCTTTTGATTCTTGTCTCCCTTATCACAACCCTAATGGGACTTGGTCTCCCCAAGAGCTTCTTGGTCAGCTTTGTGAGGTCACTCAGCATATTCTTCCAAGGTGTATGGCTTATGGTCATGGGGTTGATGCTTTGGACACCTGAGTTGATTGCCAAAGGTTGTTTTCTAAACCATGAAGAGGGTCATGAAGTGGTGAAGTGCCAAAGCGAGGAGACACGTCATAGAGCACTGTCGTTGGTGAATCTTCTGTTCAGTTGGTTCTTGATTGGGATTGCCGTTTTCGGGGTGGCTTTCTATTTGGTTTTGGTTAATTTTTACGGTGAAAAGGTGGAATACTTTACGCTGGGAAGTGACCGTGAATCTGAAGAAGACGATGATGTGGAATCTCAGAAGAGAAGCAATGTTGGAGACTCGAAGAGTAGCTTTGTGGATCATATGGGAAAAACATCCTTTGCGATAGACATGGAAAGGTAGAAAAGAAAATGTGCACCGTAGATATTGAATCAAATTAAGCATTGTGTGATTTGGTATGTGCGTGTAAATTTATTAGATTGATGGATTAAGGGAAGGTTTAGGATATTGTTTGGTTTGCATTGAATATTGACGGGTATTCAGCCTAAACCTAGTCCTATATGTTGATGTGGATGTGTATATATATGGAACAGATATCACTGATCGAAGATGAAGAGAGCAGTTGGAATTGTAGATTACAAATTACATTTGATTTTATTATAAGCATTGCCTTATAATTAAGTTTCTAATTAAGAGCGATCATGATTTCATTACAAATTAGTTTTTAGCAGTGTTCTAAAAGGCGCCGCCTAGGTTATAGGCGGAGCCAAGCTGCCCCGATTTTCACAGAGGCGTTTCAATTAGGCATTTCACCGCCCAGTGACCGCCTGGGCGATCAAGGCGAGAGCGAGGCTAGCAAGGCGTCCTAGGCGCGACTGGGACTAGGCAGCGTTGTGCGGAAAAAAAAAGCCCAGGAAAAAAAACCACACTCTTTTACATCTGGAATTCTGGGTAAACCTAAATACCTAATTCCTAAACCAATACTTTGTTCTGCCTCTGCCCTCTCACCGTTCTACTTCGCGGCCTTCGGCCTCTCACAAACTCAGCCAGCGACCTCGCCGTTCTCAGCCAACGACCTCGCGGCACTTAAGGTGTCAAGAGGATCATTGGTGAGCCCAGTGGACGTTCTATATATCAGGTCTCACTTTTGCTCAAATCAGTTTCTGGGTTCTACTTTGTTTTCAACTACGTATTGGATTGTGGCATTGGAGAAGTTTGGGCTATATATTGGTGATGAATGTTACTTCTTTTGATGTTAATTTAGTTTATATATCAAATGAAAAATTAAGCATTTGTGGTGTTGAGCTTTGTTGGTTTGTATTTTGATGGGTTGAACTTGAAAAGTGGGGAGTTTGATTGAAAAATTGGTGACTCGTTCAAACCAAATCAGGGCAAAGGATAATGTTGCCAATTTGTGATAGGCAGATCTCAATTGTATAGATAAGTTAACATGATGTAGTGAAACTGCTTGATTGGACTATTAGCTATCACATTTGTCAGAATTCAGGAAGCTAAAATCCTTCAGTTCTAATGGTAACCTTCATATTGGTACTCAGTTTACTTATGTTCAAACAAGATTGAAATCTCAGATCTCATTTCATTTTTACTAGTTAGGTTGTAGGAGAATCCCGGAGTAAGGAGGAGTACTTCTGTTTTGCTGAACACTATTGTGTTTGTTATTCATTCTTCTATGACATTGTCAGGGGAGAGCAGCTTTGTGTAAGTATTCTTCCTTGCTTGTTACTTCATAGTTTCGGATGTTAAATGGGAAAGATGTTCTTATTGTAACTTTGCTTTCTTATGCAGTGCAAGCATCAGTTAGCTGCAAGACTTTCTGCAGCATTGGGAGGATGCATTGATGAAAAGGTATCTGATGACCGGTTAGCTCTTTTGCTTTCCAAGCTGTGACATAAATGGAGTCCAATGTTATTTCAATCAATAACCATTCTGTTTTGTTTTGTTTTTTCAATTATATAATTTAATGTATTGCTAAGGAGGTATTGATTTTAAGTATAGTAATGATTTAATGTATTGCTAAGGAGGTACTGATTTAATGTATTCATGTTATATTGTTATATCAATTAAGTATAGTACTATCTTTTTACTGGAGTTAGCATGTTACTTGTTACTTTGTTAGGAAATGGCTGGTACTGTATCTTCAGGAGCGTCAAATTCAATACCTGAGCTAGAGAGGTCTTTGAAACGTAATTCTGATGATGTTGGATGGGAATATGGGGCATTGGTGAACCCTTTAAATGTAGACAAAGTGAAGTGCAAGCTATGTGGGAAAGTAGTTAGTGGTGGAATATATCGGCTTAAGCAACATAATACCAACGTAAAAGGGAATGCAGCTCCATGCAAAAAGTCTTTGGATGAGGATAAGAAGTGTAAAAAGGCTATTGATGATGCACAAAGCAAGAAGAGACAAAAGTATCAACGTGAAGTAGAAGTGAGGCAAGAGGTTATTTTGGAAGAGGATGAAGAAGTTGAAGGGAGTCTAGGGCAAAGAAAACCCTCTCGTACTCTTGAGCCTATGGATAGCTTTGCATCCATCATCGATCCCGATTCTTCATTGAATGGAAGTAAGACAACAAGACAAGAAAATATTAATGATGCACTTTGGAAGGAGAGAACACATCAAGTGCATCAATATTTGGCTCGATGGGTGTATGAATCCGGTATACCTTTTAATGCTATTGATAATGATAGCTTTAAAAGGTTTGTGGAAGCGGTTGGTCAATTTGGCCCGGGTTACAAACCTCCAACTCAATACCAATTGAGAGAGCCATTATTGAAGGAAGAGGTAGAGAACAAAAAGTCTATTGAAGAAGTAAGAAGAGTGGGCTTTGAATGGTTGCTCTATTATGACGGATGCTTGGACCGATAGGAAAAGAAGTATCATGAATTTGTGTGTCAATTGAAAAGAAGGCACTACTTTGAGTATGTGGACAAGTGCATTGAAGAAGTTGGGCCAGAAAAGGTAGTTCAAGTGGTAACGGACAATGCTTCAAATAATATGGTGGCGGGTGACTTGTTAAAGTTGAAGAGGCCAAACATATTTTAGACTTCTTGTGCAACCCATACCTTGAACCTTATGCTTCAAGGAATTGGGAACCAACCTAGATTCAAAGGGGTGATTGACAAGGCTAAGGCATTCACCATCTACATTTACACACACCACAAGACATTATCATTGATGAGGAAGTTTACTAAGAAAAAAGATATAGTGAGGCCGGAGGTCACAAGATTTGTAACCGCTTTTCTAACTTTACAAAGTTTGATGGAGAAGAAAAGTGAGTTAAGGGCTATGGTTTCTAGTAGTGAATGGAGTGAAAGCAAGCATTCAAAGAGTGCAAAAGGGAAAGCGGCATTTAATACCGCCTTAAGTGCCGCTTTTTGGAATGGGGTAAATCTTTGCTTGAAGGTGTTTGCTCCATTAGTTAAGGTGCTTCGCCTTGTTGATGGAGATAAGAAGCCCTCCATGGGTTTTGTGTATGGAGAGTTAAATAGAGCAAAAGAGGAGATTAAAGAGGCATTCAAAAATCAAGAACTTCACTTTTGCCCAACTTTGGATATAATTGATGGGAAAAGGTGGATGCGCCAAAAACTTTTTAGTGAATCACTTATGGCATATCATAGAGATAATTAAGGTGGATATGGTTTCAATTGGATGAAGTTTGAGTATCTTGGCGTATCACTATTGGTAAATTCTTGAATGAGAATAAGCACACAATGTAACACCCCGTACCTAAAAGTTACATTTTCACAGTAGTTTACGAGTTACCGAGAGCTGTTAACTGCGACCGGTGAATTATAAAGTTATCGCTCGAGTTTATTTTCGAGTTTTTTTAAACTCCTCAAATTGCTCAATTAAGGATTCGATTTCATAATGCGTGTCGACACGAGTCTCCCGGTATTTTCGTAATATTTTTCAGAGCTTCCGTCTATTTTCTACGAATTTTCAAAGTTTCTGGTAATTTTTAATTACCATTTTGGTAAATAAGTTTTTACCATTTAACTATTTACTTTTTACTTTCTTTAAATCTGGATCGTCAGATCGATTAGGGTTTTAATCTTGGCCGTTGATTTCATTATAAATATAATTGACGCACAGTTATGGATGCAGTGCGGGTTTTACACTATGCGCCGTTCAAGGCTAAGGTAAGGGATAGGGAGGTCGGTGGCACCTCACCTATGTGTAGTACGTGTGGTATGTATTACCAGATGTAAACTACGCTGTAATCCCTTAAAGTAATAATTGAGTTAGTGATTCTAATGATCGGTTTTTTGGTAAAAGTCAAGTTTATCTTATCAGAATATCTACGTGAGCAGTGCGTAGCCTGACAATTTGTATACATGTGAGGAGTAAGTAATGTTAAAGCTCGATATCTGGAGATTTATCTTCCAGATTTAAAGGCTATGGTTTTACGCTAAAATTCATGGCAATTCATGCCCTGTATGTGTATGTGGATTGAGTGATGATTGGTTTAAGGAAGATAATTACTCCACAACATGACAATTTGACAGAATAATTTATAGAAGGCGTAAACCAGATCAGGAAGCCTAGTTAAAATGAGGTAATAATTCATGTATCACAAGTTGTCATGGTTTCCTCATGGACACGTTGTTATGAGTTTTGACTACACGTTGTACCGTGATACTAGAGGATTTAAATCCACTAATACCATTGAACCTTACTTCTCAGGTGTGGTACTCATTTCCTGTATAGGGAGTGTGTATGTATGCTGGTATTTATGGTTCAACGAAAGAATTCGGGTATTTTTTTGAAGATTTTACTCTCGGCAAGTGAGGGGTTGGTGAGTCAGAATGACTAATGGCTTTATTGTGACGACGTCACATGTGGTTGTTAAGAACAAGTGATAGTGTTGTTTTGGCGAAACAAGTAAAGATAGGTGGTTGGATTTTGGTCGAGTTGTTGAATTGTGCAGTTGGATTTTGGTCGAGGATGAAATTTTATAAGGTGGGGAGATTGTAACACCTCGTACCTAAAAGTTATCTTTTCAAAGTAGTTTACGAGTACCGAGAGCTGTTAACTGCGACCGGTGAATTATAAAGTTATCGCTCGAGTTTATTTTTGAGTTTTTCTAAACTCTTCAAATTCCTCAATTAAGGACTCGATGTCATAATACGTGTCGATACGAGTCTCCCGATATTTTCAGAATATTTTTCAGAGCTTCCGTCTATTTTCTATGAATTTTCAAAATTTCTGGTAATTTTTAATTACCATTTTGATAAATAATTTTTTACCATTTAACTATTTACTTTTTACTTTCTTTAAATCTGGGGCGTCAGATCGATTAGGGTTTTAATCTTGACCGTTGATTTCATTATAAATAGTTAGGAAAAGGGTTGACTCGGGTCAGACCCCCCGACTCTCTCTCTCTCTTCTCTGCGTCTCTCTCCTCCACCTCCTGTCTTCTTCTCTGATGAGCCGCCGTCTGGCCACCTCACGTCGGCGCACCACCACCAAAATGTTCCTCTTCCTCTCCTTTACAAAGCCTAGCCCAAAGATTTCACATTCATCCACCCAGGGTAGGGATCGAGCACCACTGTGCGTGGAGATCTCCGGCGATTCCTGGAGTTTCAGGTCACAATTCGACAGAGAAGAGGTAAGGTTCATCTTCTCTTCTCTTCTTCAATTCTATTGCTTTGCACATTTGATTTGAGGCCTAATTCAAAAATCCCTCTTTTCTGTTTTCTTTCTGGGTTTCGATCCCTAACTCCGGCAACGTGGTTTGGGGCTCTTGGAGAACTTCTCTAGCTCGGTGGGGTGAGCAATGGAAGAGTAGAGCTGGTGTGAGCTCGCATAGTGCCTGGAAGAGTTGTTGCAGTTACTGGGACTCTGCATCGAGGCAGGGGGTGTCGAACTGAGGTTAGGCGCGGGTTGAGGAAGAGATACTGGATTCTTAAAAGGAGATGGAGTTGTGGTTGAAGTTTTCAGGAGAGGCAGAGGACTCCTGCTGACCGTCGCCGTCGAGAGCTTTTAGTTTTGGTTGGAGCAGACCAGGGGTAAGTCTCGACCTCCCTGATTGACTGATATTTGGGTGTTGTTGTTGATGTTGTTATCTTGGTGATTAATTTGTTGTGTTTTGTTGTTATCTTGGTAAAAATGGAGCTACGGCGAAGTCATGGCCGTTTTCCGACAAGTGTGTCATAATCCGACAGAATATTCTGGTAACTTGTCAGAATTCGGTGAAACAGCAAAATTTCTGGCAGAGAGCCGAAGAGGTAGAATCGATTCCCTTGTTAGGCGTTAAGTCGTAAATCGGACTAATTACGGAAAACTTGTCTTAAATAGGAAGTTTCCATTTTGGAAAACTTTCCATTTTTGAAAGTTGACCGGTAAAAAGAAAAGTCAACTTTAGTTAACTGGTTAAAATAAGCCCGTTGGATCTTTAAATGAGAATCTGGTCAACTCAAAAATCTTTGTCAAAAATCGAGTTGATAGTTGTAATAATTCAGATATTTTCGTACCCGGAATATCGACTCACAATTAGTAAATTGGTTAAGCGGTTGATTGGGTGACCATAGTATTCATAAATTACTGTGTCACCTAACATCAAATGAAATAGTAAGGCAAGTTGGGGTGTTAAGGTTATGAAGTCGGAAACTAAATGTCGAGTCGATAATCGAAAATAGTTCTATTTGTTGTTAAGTCGTTGAAAATGAATTGGTTAATCAATTCTTGGTCAAATTAAGATTTCCTAGTCAACCTTGGAAAAGAGTAAGTCAACGGTTTTAAAGACTAATATGTTGGATTAATTGTACAGTCTTTGGTCGAACGTGAGACATACTCGGCCATGTGGATATTTCGAGGTTGCTCTCGAGGAGCATTCCGAGCAGTGAGGAGGTCGTCTTAAGTACTATAAGTGGACCTTTGTTTTGAATTAATGCATGTCGTGTTTTTATGCTAAACATGATTATTTTAGTAATTCAATGAGCCAGGGGGTTAGGAAGGTGGGTTGCTCCCCTTTCCGTAAGCCCCTATGTTATATCGGCTGAAATCAGCGTTTTATTGATTAAATTTGGAATGCATTGTTTTATGGCTATAGTTTTGAGGACGATTGGGGAACCGTGCCTTATGCATGAAATGCATGTTTTAATTTACGGGGGATGAGTCATATAATAATTACTTTTCGTATTTGCTTGTTTTCATCACCATGAAAGGTCGTCATATATATAAAGATGCTAGCTAGCCATACGGCCCCCTCATTTTGGAAGTGGAGCGGGGCAATAGTAGCCCTAGAGGGTTCCGACTCTAGCCTGAGAGGATCATTGTCATGGTGGAATCTCTCCTCCATGAATGGTCATCATATTACTTAGTAGCCTTAAAGGTTCCGACCCTAGTGTGGGAGACTCTCCGTCATGGTGAAACCTTTTTCCCTATTTTTAATACTGAGTTTTAAGCCAATGAGATTGGCAAGTGTTGTTTTGTTTTTCGTAAGGATAATTTGGGATTATTTCCCAAGGAGGCATGCATAAATGATTTCTCAGAACAATAAGAGGGAGAACGTTAAATTAAGATATTTTCTCGCGCCTGGATTTTATTTTTGTCCACTCACTCTAACGTTGTGTTTTTAAATGTTTTCCCCTGGGCTCTTAGTTTTCAAATGCCTAGTGTTACAGGGTTGCTGAGAGGAGGTCATGCGTACTGAAGATGAGGCATAGTCAAATCCTTATGTTATTGGTATTTAGTCTATTTATGATTTGCTTCCAAGTACGATACACTGATTACCCCAGTATAATTTAGTTGGATTGCAAGTAGGGTTGTCCATTTCTAGGGGGTTTCAAGCAAAAATTTCTCTTGAGGTGGATCCCGTAAGGTTTACTTCGAGTTAAAGGGGTTAACTCGGGGTGGGTCCTGACACACAAATTGAAAATAAATATACACCACATTTACTTAAAAAGTAGAAAGTTAGAACGTCAGACAAAAACAACTTGAAATCGAAAAAGGAAAAAAATACAGTGTCGTACAAGCCGCTCTCTAGGGTTTGGAGAAAGTTTGTCATCGCTGACATCTCTAGTTCTCGTCCAGCCGTGATGCGGCGTTGGCGCGTGTCTTTGGCCACGTCGGCGTGCGTCATGTGCGGTCGGACAGGAGTTGTGCTCCAAGATATCGTCTGGTCATCAGAGATTGGGGTGGAATCAGTGGCGTAGCTAGACATCTGACTTAAAAGGGTCAAATTTGATTAACGAAAAAATTAAATGATCTTTGGTTACTCTTTAGCAACAACATGATTTTGCTTAAAAAAGTGACACAAACTTAATTTCAACAATGTTCTTTATACCAATTCAAAATGAAAGCACGCTCTCGAACAAACCATTAATTCATTTCCAATAAACTTCAGATTTTCAGAATTTCAATATGTTATTTTTGAGACATAATGTACGTCAATGTATGGTAAACATCAATGTGTTGTTTCTATTTAGCTTATTTATAAAAAAAAATAAAAATAAAATCATAAATGAAATTTAAAGCATTAAATTACATATTAGTAGGGATCAATAAGGTAAGAAACCATTGACACAGTTTGTCTTAATTTGATTAAGTATTTAAACAAGTATAAATTTTTATTTTATTAATTTCATTATTAATAAATTTTTACATAATGTACGTCAATATATGGTAAACATCAATGTGTTGTTTCCATTTAGCTTATTTATAAAAAAAAAAATCATAAATGAAATTTAAAGCATTAAATTACATATTAGTAGGGATCAATAAGGTAAGAAACCATTGACACTGTTTGTCTTAATTGGATTAAGTATGTAAATAAGTATAAATTTTTATTTTATTAATTTCATTATTATTGAAGCATATTAAAGACTGCTCAAAGATTTCTTAAAAGAGAATGGTCAATTTATATTTCATTTTTTTAATATCTGATACAAATTAAGAGTAATTACTTTTTCTTAAAATTGAAAGGGGACAATTGACCCACTTGCCCCCTCTCTAGCTAAGCCTTGGGTGGAATAGTGGCACGGTTCTTGGATTCCATGTTTGGCTGTTGTCTGCATGGGGAGGATGAGCTCATCAGGAGGGATCTGGCTTTGTGGTTCCGGCCAAGATCTTGGTTGTGTGGATGTGTGACAGCAGTCTCTATCATCAGAGGAGGTACGCAGCTGAAGGGGTGGATGGCAGGAACAACCCCGGTTATCCAATTTCGGTTGTCTCTTGTCATCAGGGATGTGGTCAATTGGGTGTTAGGGTTTTGGAGGTGGAGGGTTATTGCTGCAGGATATCTGGTGGTGGGGACTGTTTGTCGTTGATCAGTGTTTGTCAACAACGACGGAGCGACGAGGTAGGGGACAGGGAAGTGGTGGATCTGCAGATTTTTGTCTGGGCTGGACCTAAGAGTTGGGCCTTTTTTGTCCTACTTCGAATCTAGGCCTATCCTATAACAAGCATGAGTTGCGCCTAGGGCTTCCCTCTTGGTCCATTAAGGTCAATTTATTTTGCTGTTAATTTTTGCTTATGTTATTTAGTTTGTTCTTGTTTTTTGCCAGTAATAATTCCCTACATTTGTTGTGTGGGGCTAGTCAGGCCTTGTGCATGTGTGTGCACTCAATGTGCCTTGTCTACTCTAGGTAAGCGGCGGGTTCTTTACTTCGTCAAATGGTCGTTGTCGCTTAGTGGCAGGGTGAAGCTGAGTGTCGTCGGATTTATTTTGCGGTGGCAACATAGCTGGGAAGCTGATGTAGAATTAGATATTATGATGTGTAAGCGTGTTAGATATCTATTGTTCTTTCCATGATGTCACCGCTATATCAAAGCAAATCGAGTCGTCATTAGAGTAGTACTCTTTGCTAGTTGGTGCATGGTTAAGTACATGAGTATTGTAGAGGTCTCTGATATTATTTCAGGTCTTTGTAATCAGAGGTTTAGGCTCAATATCCCCCTTGTATTCAATAGTTTCATTAATATAGACGTGAGGGCAACCACACCAGCCATTTATTCAAAAAAAGAAGTAGAAAGTTAGAAACAATATGACAACTATTTTAAGTATATATATATATGATGGATATGATGCGGACATCCGCAACTTTGTTAAAGTGCGGACGCAGCTGCGAACTCGGCTCCTTAGGCTCTAGGTGGTGCTGACGACGTTGGCGACCTTGACGTCCCTGAACCAGACCTCCATCATATCCTTCTCCTTACCGGTGGACTTGTTGGTGACGAGTTCGAAGTCAAGAATGAGGTGCATGAAGTTTTTTGGTAAACTTTCTGGCCGGACCACCGTCTAGCCCACATTTGCTTTCAAGGATAGAAGCAGAGACGCCTAGGATGTCGACGTCTTCAAGGACAGAAACAGGGACACCATCAGCACCACCTAAAGCCGAGTTCGCGTCGGTGTCCACACTTTTTCTGAGTTGCAGACGTCCGTCCGTCTCACGTCCTTCTTATATATATATATATATTCCATATATATATATAAGACTAAAAGGAATCAAATATGCAATTGTCTATTGATTAGAGATAAGAAATTAATCTAAATATGGAACGCGAAGAATATGATATGAATAATACATACTGCTTTCATCTGATCGATATACTTCCATCACATATTCACATTATATTCATAACTCATAAACTCAAAATATGTGAATTTTATGTTAATATATACGTTTATTAAGTTAGTAGTAAGGTGAACTAATTAACTATATACTTATCTCTCATCGCCATTAATTAAAAGAGAGACGATTAATTGTACAATAATTTTGGCTGCAACACTAATTAACAATTATACTTTGTACGTGTTTGATAAGCAAGTTCTACATTGAGAAAGTCCTATAGGCCATCTCCTCCATCCACTTGTCACTTGTCACTTGTCACTTGTCACTTGTCACTTGTCACTTGTCACTTGTCGCTTGGATGGAACAATCATACTTGATGTTCTCCACTCATCATTGCGTATAATTTGATCAAGTTGTTGTCGAAGAGATTGACTTAATTAAAGATTTCTATAAAGCAACTTCCTTAACCGAAACAATAATGGATAAATAAACCTTTATAGTTCGCCATCTTTGTCATACGCTTGCCGATCAATATTATTTGGATAAGATTTAATTTATTATCTTGAATTATAGGGTTAAAATCAATTTAGTTACTCTTTTTAAAAATTTATCATTTTAGTATCATTAATTTTTAAATGTCTACAACTTAGTCTAAATTTTCATGTTGAACTCCAAATATGATATTAGGTGCTGATGTGGAGCTGATAAGAAGACCGTACATACTAGTATTGGCTCTCAAAATATATGAAATGATCAAAAATAACCCTTATGACCGTTTTCTCTTTTGACCAGTAAGAGTTATTTTGGTCATTTTCATATATATTGAGAGCTAACACTAATATGTAGAGTTTCATTGCCGACTCCACATTAACATTTGACTTCATATTTTAGAGCCCAAGATGAAAATTTAGATCAAGTTGTAGACATTTAAAAATTAAGGGTACTAAAAAGATGAATTTTCAAAAATAGAGACTGAACTGATTTTAACCTCAAATTTTAAGGTAGTAAATTAAATTTTATCCATATTATTTTGTTGAGATATCTATTCCATATCGAAAATAAGAGATCTTGCATGATTTTTAGGTTAATAAGGGTTTGGATCAATTCATCTATTACCAATTAATTTTAGAAGTGAACTTCATACTACTTTATCATGGTATCAGAGCGGGTTACACACGTCTACGTGTGAAACCCAAAAAGACCACACGCATTCCACGTTACCCAAAAATGTTGTTCATGTGTTAAGCTTGAAAAAACGCGTGTTGAGATATCTATTCCACATCGAGCATATGAGTCATTGTTTGGCTTGTGGGCTAATAAAGGTTTAAGTCAATCCACTTATTGTCAATTGGTTTTGGATGTGAACCTCAGACTACTTTATCAAGTTTGGATGCTAGATTAGCCAAGGTTTGGTGGCATGCTTTGATATCGGAAGATGTCCAATTGAATTGTCATCAAGTTGCCCAATGTGGGCCGGGTTGGTCGTGTCGATTGGTTTAGACATAATACATGTGTAGACTGTTATGTTGTATGTGAGGGTTCATGTTCGAGTGAAGAAGATGACACAAATTCACGTGCCAACTTTGAGTCTTGTTGGACGTGAGGGGCGTGATGGAGAGGAGATATCCTACATTAAAAAAGTGACAAATAAAATATAACATATATGTGGGTGAATCATATCTAATTGTACCGATGTCTTTTATGATTAAAACCCAACACTTTATGGGTGATTAGTTTGAGACAATATCTGTGCAAGATTGATCAAAGAGCCACATTTATCGTTGTTTAACATATTCATCCATCGTCATCTTCACAATGAATGAAAGTGTAAGGGTTTACATATATAAAGATCAACGCAAGTAGAGATATATGGTAAAAACGTCTAGACACCAAAACTTCTCAGCCGGAAATCCGGTAAAACAAATGAGAGCTAAGAAGTCAATGATCCCAACATATGGCTAACAAATGAAAGAGACGGCAAATATTGATCGATAGATAGGTCATAGATCCCTACATATGGCCACATGTTTCAATTGACATGTAGATCTAAATCTGGATGTGTCGATTAAACCTAATAAAAGTCATGGTTTCATGTTAAAGAAAATGGTCTAAAAAACAAGAGAGGAGGTCGTGAAAAAAGAGTGAGACATCATAGCGAATTCGGAGGTGAAACCAGTTTAGAGTTTCAAGTTTTGGCATCATCGATTTAGTGACTCAGACCAGACAACTAGTAAGGACGACGACGAGGCGTTCTTGATGTTGTGTTAAGATCGTGGAAGAAGATGACATTGATTGGGAGCAGTGGCGTAGCCAGACATCTCACTTATAATGGTCAAATTTGATTAACGAAAAAATTAAATAATGTTCGGTTACTTTTTAGCAACAACACGATTTTGCTTAAAAAAGTGACACAAAGTTAATTTCAACAATGTTCTTTATACAAATTTAAAATGAAAATGCCCTCTCGAACAAACCATTAATTCATCTCCAAACTTCAGATATTCAGAATTTCAGTATGTTATTTTTGACACATAATGTACGTCAATGTATGGTAAACATCAATGTGTTGTTTCCATTTAGCTTATTTATAAAAAAAATAAAAAAATCTTAAATAGAATTTAAAGCATTAAATTACATATTAGTAAGGATCAATTAGGTAAGAAACCATTGACACGGTTTATGTTAATTGGATTAAGTATTTAAAATAGTATAAATTTTTATTTCATTTTATTATTATTGAAGAATATTAAAGATTGATCAAAGATTTCTTAAAAGAGAAGGGTCAATTTATGTTTCATTTCCTTTAATATCCGATACAAATTAAAAGTAATTACTTTTCTTAAAATTAAGAGGGAACAATTGACTCCCTTATCTCCTCCTTAGCTACGCCCTTGATTGGGAGCAATGTGCATCGAAGACATATGTGTTTGACTGTTTGGCGGCAGCACCAGGCTTCAGGCTTCGATCAAAGATGGTCGAGAGCTGCTTCAAGCTCAAGGCTGGGGAGGCTATCACTCGGACGACATGTCTCCGGCTATGGTGGAAGGGATCTAGAGGTGTTGACTCTTGGGCGTCTCGGTCTGCCAAACCAAAAACTTATTGTCCGAACCACCTAACTTCCATATTTTTGTCTACTTTTATCCAAACTACTGTTCCAACATAATAAGACTGAACCGCCTCCGATCAAATCGATTTATTTACCCATATTATTCCTAGAACGAGATCTAAAAAACTAATCACATTGTACGATTTCCAATTCGATCTTCTTCCAAATCAATACCTGAACGCAAATCCAATAAATATGATTTTATTGATCAATAACGAACGGGGCGGCCTTCATTCTCCAAATCACAAAGGCCCGACCCAAGGTTGTTCTTATTTTTACTCCTTGTAAAAGACCGAAAAAGATTCTGGTGCATCCTTCTCAAACACTCTCATTCCTTTGGGAACTGAGAAGCTCTAATGGTGGTGCTCTGGTTTCTCTGAAAACAGAGAAGCGCTTTGTGTTTTTAAATGGAAAACAATTCAGACTCGGATGAGCCAGAGAAGAAGAGACCTCATTTGAATTCGTTCTCCTCCGCCATGGCACGAAGCTCCAACCCCTCTCCACCCAATGACCACCACAACGTAATCTAATCAAACCCATCTCTCTTTTTTCTGTTTTGAATTTACCCATGAAAACATGGACTGATTAGAGTTCTGGGTTCCAGGAAATTTTGGTTCTTGCTTCAATTGGAGTTATTGGGTGGTGGTTTGGGGTTTTGGGATTGTTTGTATTGGCTTCTGCTGGAACTAGGATTTCTGGGTTGGGAAAAAGTTTCAATTTTTGTTTAAGTTAGTGTTGTGGTATGGTGACTGGAGTCATTGGGGTTTATACTTACTGTTTTGGGTGTGGTTGTGTGATTGTTACTTTTGGGTTTTGATGTGTTTTGGCAAAGCTTCAGTCTTGTTTAAGTTGATGTGATAGAATTGTTATTGGAGTCATGGGGTGTTCTTATATTCTGATTTGGAAGTGTAGGAAATGGGACTAGAACTGGAATGTGTGAAGCTGACATGAAATTTATTGATGGGCATGCAGTTAGATTACTGTATTGTTAATAGTTCAGTGTATTTTTACTCAAGTATGATTTTTGAATGGTAAAAATTCAAATTTTGTGATATCGTTCATGTATGCATGTCCAGGTCGATGCTGCAGTTCTGCAGTACCAGAACCAGATGATGCTTCAGCAGATTGACAAACAGAAGCATGCATTGCAAGACCTTGAAGCAAACATCAAAGAACTGAAGGCGAAGCAAGGTTCTTATGATGACATGCTAATTGCAGTGAATCAGCTATGGAATCAGGTTACCATGAATGCTTTGTTTGGTATCTTTTTAATTTTGGACTCGATTTTCTATATCAGCAACATTTATTTACTGATAGGGTTTCATTGTGTGCTATTTAGTTAGTTGACGATGTAGCCCTTCTTGGAGTATGTGCTGGAGCAGGCCAAAATGCTTTGCAAATTTTGGATTCTGCTAATTTCTCTCGTGGTACATTTAGTTGTTTTTATGCATCTCTGTTCATTTTTTGTCATGCTTTCTAATTACAAAATTAAAGTTTTAGTTGTTTTGGATTGACCAGAAGTGATTTTCAGGTTTGATTCCGTCATGCCCTGCGGAGGAGATGTTTCTTTGCAGAATCCTACAAAGAGATACTATAGAAGCTAACAACGTTTATGAAGTTGTTAACTTTGTTGAAGAAGCTCTCACTTTGCGTCATACATCAACTAGGGAGTTGATGAAACTCTTGGAACATACAATTACTGTTGAGAGGGAAAAAACGGAGAACATAGCCCGTAATTTGAATGGAAAGATAACTTCAGAAGGTTAGAAGACGTGATATTGAATAAACTGATAACTTTACAACCTAATTTCGTACAGTTTTGTTTCACTTTCTGATTTAAGTTTTGCAGTAGCAAGTGCATCAGGAGATTTATAGCTAATTTTTGCTTTTGTGTGATTGTCAGATGCTATCATTGAATTATCCACGATTGATGATATGATTGAAAGGGAGGCTAATAATCTACATCAAGTGATTGATATCCTTCATTTGAAGCATAAAGAGTATGCTGATGTTATTCACACTCGCTCTAATGGGGATTCAACAGACCAGTCTGCAATTAGAAGAATTACAGGTTCCTGAGATGGTTATTCCCACATATGTGTTGGAATGTCTAGTTGTGCACACTTGATAACTGATGCTACATGTGTCTAATAGCTTTCTGTTACATAGGAATTTGAAGCTATGAAGCAAGATATGTAGATTCAACACCATCCTTAATACTTGTAGATTTTAGGAAATATGCTGATTTTTTTTGAAACTGTACAAATTACCGAATTTTTGTGATTGCAGCTGGTTATGGTCTGTTGATGTGTACATGTCTGTTATGACTGACAGGTGATCTCGATGACAGCATGGCTGAACTAGAGGAAAGTAGGAGGAAGCTAGTCAATCTTAAAATGCAAAAGGACGTTGCATCAGGGATGCACAACCTTTCTTCTGGTGCGATGAATGGGACGTTGTCACCTGAAAATTCAACAGAAAGGACAATAAGCTTGCAGGAACTTAAAAATTCAATCGATGAAACAAAGGCATACATGTGTTGCTCAAAACTTCTTTCATGGACCCCTCGCTCCGTTCTTTTCTAGTCTTTTCTATCCGTCTCCATCTCTCTCTCTAACTTCAGGAAATGTTTTTGTGCATATGTTGCAGATACTTGCAGCCAGCCGCCTGTCTGAGCTTCAAGAAGCACAGGAAGAAAATCTAGCATTGTCAAAACAATTGCAAGACTTTCAGGTCTCTGATTTTGATATACTTTTTATTCATATATATTATGATATTTAATAGTTAATTAGTTATATTAGTCTTGCATTTCCTATTTAATAAAGCATCTTACTTGGGGTATGTTTATCACAGAATGAAGTGAAGGATGAAAAATATGTACACTCATCTAGACTGTACACTATGCTAAACGATCAACTCCAGCACTGGAATGCTGAAGCGGAGAGATACAAAGCACTGACTGGTTCTTTACAGGTTGAGTTGCTTTGTTTTATGTGTTTGCAGATAATTTGGAAACTTTTCCTGTGAGTTACGTTTTCTAAATTTGTATTTTCAGGCTGACAGGGCTGTTGTCATGAGAAGGGAAAAGGAATTAAATCTCAAAGCTGAGTCAGCAGAAGCAGTCAGGACCGTGAATGAAAATGATTCTAGGATTGAGGAACTAGAGCTTCAGCTGCAGAAGTGCTCAATTGAAAAAAATGAGTTAGAGATAAGCATGGAGGAAGCTGTCCAGAATTCAGGTAAATTACTTGAGTTCGATATCGTTTCATTTTAGTCGTCTGTGAGCAACTGTTTTTCCTTTTATTTTAGAAAGGCATTTGGTACTAAGAGATGTTCCATGCTGCAGGAAGAAAGGACATTACATCAGAGTTCCACGTGATGTCCTCATCTTTGTCCAAAGAGATGGAAATGATGGAAACTCAGTTGAAGCAGTGGAAGGAGACGGCTCATGAGTCACTTTCCTTGCGTGAGAAATCCCAGTCTTTAAAAGCTTCATTAAGTACTAAGGTTTACTTCCACTCCCAGTTACTCTTGCTTTCATCAGTCATATTTTCTTAGTTTCTGGTGTAATATTGATTAAGCGTGCTTGTACATTGAGGAAGAATAGGTTATGGTGATCTGTATGTTTTTTTGGGGCCAATCAAGTTCATACTTTCATATCCAAAAAAGGGTTCATACACTCATACATTCATACACTCATACTTGCACTTAAAAAGTGCATTCAAATTTTCTTCTTTCTCTTTCATTTTAGTTAAGCGTGAGTATGTTTTTACAACTAGGGTGTCAGTTTACTCTGAACTTCAGAGTGAAGAAGTCCTATGACTAATGTTGGCTGCATGAATTTTTATGGTTCTTATTCATTTTAATCTGACTATGGATAAGTTTTGAATGCGGAATACTCTCTGAACTTCTCCACTTTATGTTTTTTTTGGGGAAGATAAATGAGCGGAACAGCTTAGCAAACAAATGTGCTGAACAGATGATAGAGATCAAGTCTCTTAAGGAATTGGTGAGGCTCTCTTCTTTTCTTGATTAGTTACTTTGGATGCATCCTACGGAACCTTGTTGACCTTCTTAATATAGCTGATCATAATTTTCCAGTCCTGTGAGTGGTCTTTAAATTTACCTTTAAATGTGTCAGCTTTTATCATCTCCTACAGTTGACATGCAAGTTCTTCATATATCAACACTTATTGTTTAATTATAAGTCTCATATCCTATTCAAGAATTTAATATTCAGTTTTACTTTAGGGTTCAGTATGTGTTTCCCCATCAAATCAAATATATGGAAATTTCTTTGCCTGTGTAGAGTTTTGTGAAATTCCATATCCGGAGTGGCAAAGCTTAGTGTGATCCTCAGTGACACTGGTTTTGAGTGATCTTCATGGCAATAAGGCTTAGCTCACAAATTTGACATGAAGGCATTATTCAAAAATATTTCTGACGGTAGTCTAATTTAATCATGGTAGTAATCTGGTAAAACCTTATAGCTTGGTGATAATGGGAGGAATCTATGTAAAAAAGGTCAAGAATGTAATAAAATGAATATGTGTGGAGCTAAGATGGAAGAAAAGGATGTATTTTGATTTTGGCACTGAAACTCTGAGTCGTTGGGTACATGCTGACCATTTAAAAACTTTGTGAATTTGAAGAGTGTAGAGTCGTAGACTGATCGTAACACATTGCAGATTGAGAACTTGCAGATGGAGAAACTGGAACTTCAGATCTTCTTGGACTTGTATGCTCAGGAAAGCTACGGAAACAGGTAATTCCGTTTTCTTTGGTGCTAGGTGCAGTTGTACAGGCTTTGTGGTTAAAACATAAGCTACTATGTATAAACTTTAAAGATTTGATTTTGATTATTTAATTATTTATTTTTTAGGGTAAACTACAGAAAAATACCCGAACTTTGAAGCTATTTCAAATGAATACTTCATCTTCAGATTCTTTCAAAAAGAAAAAAGAAAAAAAATACACGAGCTATGTAAAATCCTATAAAGTCTCAATTCTGTTATACATTCCATTAAACAAACGGTTAACTTGTCTACGTGGCATATGTGACATGCCAATTCTTATTGACCGGGTATGTCAGCAAGTGTATTTTACGTAAAATACAATAATATTATGAACAAATTGATAAATTAAATTGTCAACCCTTTTCTATCGAGTTTGCACATTTTTTTCCTCAACAAATTGAGTATTGTACTTCACTCGAATATCATAATATTCTCTTGCCTCATGAATAATCCTAGGCCATGAAACTACAATGCAGACTCCAAAAAGAGAATAAGCTTAACCATAAAACAACTTGACTGCTTAATCAACTCCAAAATGACAATTTAGTGCTAATGGTGACATTTATAAATGGAAACTCAATGAAAATCGTGGAAAATTTAATTTATTAATTTGTTGAGAATATTATTGTATTTTGCCTAAAATATCCTTGTTGACATGTCCAGTCAATAAGAATTGATTTGTCACACATGCCACCTAGACAAGTTAACCGCTTGTTTTAACGGAATTGAGACTTTGTATGATTTTACATAGCTCGTGTATTTATTTGAAAGAATCTGAAGATGGGGTATTTATTTGAAATGAACTTCAAAGTTCGGATATTTTTGTGTAGTTTACCGTATTTTTTATTGCTTTAACTTTTGGAGGATGCCATTTTGTTGTTTTGGAGTAGGAGTTGCTATATGCAAGTGATATCTATGTCAATTAAACCATGAAATTATGCTCATAGATGCCTCAAAGATTATCTCTTTTGATGTAAAACACATGGGACCATTGTAAGGAATTGACATCTTACTGTTGCACTTCTGGAACAATTTCCAGTTGGGAAATCTACAACTGGGTACTGTTACACAAAATTTTTATATGGTTAAATCTTTGGTATTTTCTGGACAAGACTAATCCCTAACGGAACAACTTTCGCTTCCCGGACATGTCACACAAATTCTCCATTTATCAGGTGTCCACAAAAATGTCATGGTGGTCTTTAAAATGGGAAGAAATAATTTTGCATCATGCTCTAAGATAGGAAGATGTTGAGTTTAGTTTGTTATTTGCGTTATGGTAACTGACTCCAACAAACTCTGATTTGATTAACCTACTTTATAAGTTAATCATAAATACTGAGGTTATCTGGTCTGGCATGTAATTTAACATATTAAATGGGAATGGTTTTATAACTTAAGCTGGGTACCGCTATATTGTCATGATCTGTTTATCTTCAGGTGCTTTAGGATTTAGGATGTAGTTGTTTCTTATTTACTGTTGCTTGTAATTGTAGGTTCACATCTTAATAAACTGAGTGAATGAAATAGCTGTGTTTTTACAGTGAGTTGTTGTCTGCAATTGGATGGTATAGTGGACTGAGCTTATCTGGTCTGGCATGTAATTTAACATATTGAATGGGAATGGTTTTATAACTTAAGCTGGGTACCGCTATATTGACATGCATCTGTTTATCTTCAGGTGCTTTAGGATTACGGATGTAGTTGTTTCTTATTTACTGTTGCTTGTAATTTTAGGTTCACATCTTAACAAACTGAGTGAATGAAATAGGTGTGTTTTTACAGTGAGTTGTTGTCTGCAATTCAAGGGGTGCTATAGATTTGTCAATCTGAGTTTCCAACCTTCATAATTTGTGCATTGTTTATTTGTCATCTTTACATTAGTATTGGAATCTGAAATAAGACGGTTTCCTTGTTTATATGTGGTTTGCTTTTTGCATTTTAGAGACTTGTCGGAAATCAAAGAATCAGAACGCAGAGCTCACTCTCAAGCTGACATGTTCAAAAACGCACTAGATGAACATAGTCTAGAGTTAAGGGTAAAAGCAGCCAATGAAGCCGAAGCTGCTTGTCAGCAAAGGCTTGCAGCCACTGAAGCCGAAATAACTGAATCAAGAGCCAAACTTGATGCATCTGAAAGGTGTGTTTTTTTCGTGTTCAATTTGCATATATGTAGATTAAGCCTTCTAGAGATCAAGTTTATGTGGTAATGGTAAACTTGTAACTCCCTGTTATTGTTTTTATTTGCAGGGATGTTCTGGAGCTGACCGAGGCTATCAAAATTAAAGACAAGGAGGCAGAAGCTTATATATCTGAAATTGAGGTGCTTTATCAATGCTTGTCTTCCAATTGATACCATCAATTTCTGGGTCCTTCATAATTGACCCTACGAGTTTTTCTCACTTTCATTCTTCCTTTTCTTTTTCCTGAGTAAGTTAGTGTGTACCTGCAGACAATTGGTCAGGCATATGAAGATATGCAGACACAAAACCAGCATCTGTTGCAGCTAGTGACTGAGAGGGATGATTATAATATCAAGCTCGTTTCCCTGAGTGTGAAGACAAAGCAAGCACAAAGTTTTCTAGTTTCAGAGAAGCAGGCATTGGCAAAACAACTTCAACAAGTAAATACATCTGTAGAATCTCTAAAAATGAGAATTTCTCAAGATGACGAAAAGGTATGATTCTCCCATGCAAACAAATTTACTATATATGTTTACATGTTCTCAACCATGATTTGGCCCTGCAGATGAAGGGTGTCTTAGCAGAAGCCTTGAAATCTACCGAGGAAGACAGGCACCTTTCAGTCAATCTAGATGCTGGAAAGTGGGAACTGGCTGATGCTGAGAAGGAGTTGCAGTGGCTTAAATATGCTATTGCGTCTTCTGAAAAGGAATATGGACGTATTAAAAAGGACATTGAAGATATCCAATTGGAATTGGACAATGAGAGGTAGTTTTTTCTCCATTTTGATTAGAATTGTTATTTTCTAATTTCATTTTCTTCTCATGAGAAAGAATCATTTTTGTTCTTCGACTGTGCAGTTATGCATTTTATCGTATAACTTACCCAGATGTGATATATACTGTGTACAACTTTCTTGCTATAACTGTATAGCTCGATTGGGTTTTTTCTGGTGTTTAGATTTTCTTTTTGCCTTGTAATACTCAGAATTGAGGATTGTGCAGTTTTTTTGCTGCTCGAATGGATTTTGCTATAACTTTTTAGGGTTTAGTTGTAATACTATGTTCTTAATTGTCCTGACAAGTTTGCTACTGGGTATATAGGAGTTTGATGAAGAATACCGAGGAAGAGCTACTGGAATTAAACAGCAGGGTTGCTGAGATAAGTTCTGAATCTGGAGAGGCTGCAATACAGAAACTCCAATCAGAAATCAAATTTTACAAGAATATTTTGCAGTGTAGTGTATGTACTGACAGACCCAAGGAGGTAAGGAAGAATATTTATCGATCTTTTGGTTTGATCAGTGTTTGAGATCTTTGTTACTCTGGTTAAATCGTTTGATGTACTGATTGATTCTGGTTCCTAAATTCGTTGCCAGGTGGTAATTGTCAAGTGCTTTCATCTATTTTGCAATTATTGTGTTCAAAAGAATTTAGAGATCCGCCACCGAAAGTGTCCTGCTTGTGGAACTCCGTTCGGTCAGAGTGACATACGTTTTGTAAAGATATGAAAGCACTAACCTGGTATCATAACCTGGTATTTTTTGATTGCTAAGCATTATCTTATAGTGAATAGCATAGCATTTGATTGTTGTAGTTGTGACAATAAATCCAAGCTGTGGTTTTGTATAGTTTTGCTGTGTTGGTATTGGTTAGTCTGTTTCTTTTGTTGTAAATGACTAATTTTCTTTAGAAAAGGGAAAACAATAAGTTATATATCTATCCACCTTTGCTGTGCATGCTGTATATTTTTCCCCTTTTGTTCACCTATTTTGGTACTAGTTAGGATTGCATTTATCATACACCAAAATCTCTGAATGTTTGAAGTGTCCTAGTTAAATAGGTTCAGTTGAAATAGTATGTCTTATTAAGTGGTTGATGATAGTTGCAAGCAATTTGAAAGTGCAGAACTAACTAATGCTATGCTTGTTGATAGCATGTTCTTTAATATTTCATGGACTGGATTCCCTTTGTAGCTAGGACTCCTAGTACGTCAGAACTTTTAGTTCTTATCTCATGTGTTCTTCGATGTTTAACTGGATTCCCTGTAAGGAATCCTAATCAGATTGATCACGCTTTCTGTACAGTCTATATATAATCCTCCAACAGGAGAAGAATGATTTTAGTCTCTGATTATACCATATTCAACAATGAATAATGTCAAGAAGCTAGAGCACCTTTCTTTGATTTCGAAAATCTTTTCGGAACTTGAAACCAATCTGGGGCAGCAGCATGGAGACAAAATTGTGGCTGAGTTCATAACTGATCTGGGACAGAAAAGCAAAAACGTGGAGGAATTCAATGCCAAATTGAAGGAAAAGGGTGCCGATGGAATCCCTGATTACTTGGCACGTAATCTTCTCACTATCATTCATGCAGTTCTTGCTCCAGAGAAGAACCAGAGATCTTCCAAGACAGAAGAAGATACGCCTAAAGATAGAAGCAGAGAGAGCAGAGGTTCTAAGGTAGAAGAAGACAAACCTAGAGATAGAAGAAGAGACAGCAGAGGTAACAAGGATCAAACGTACAATTCCGGTGAGCCGGAGTTGTATGGTGTTTATAAGGGCAGGGTTACAAGAGTTATGGATTCAGGTTGCTTTGTTGAGTTGAGTTCTCTTAGAGGGAAGGAGGGTCTGGTTCATGTCTCGCAGATGGAGAATAGGCGAGTTAGTAATGCTAAAGATGTGGTGAAGAAGGAACAGCAAGTTTATGTGAAGGTGGTTTCGATTTCGGGTCAGAAGTTGAGTCTTTCGATGAAAGATGTTGATCAGAAGACAGGGAAGGATTTGCTTCCTATTACGAGGAGCTCAGGCTATGATACTCATAACTCCAACCCCTTAATGTCAAGGGATAGTTCTATGAGTAGGACTAGGACTAGTCATTCTGGGATTAGGGTTAAGGAGGAGGATAGCTTTGCCAAGACTTGCAGGCCAAGGAAGAGACTAAGCTCCCCGGAGAGGTGGGAAATCAAACAATTGTTTGCTTCAGGAGCTTTGAGTGCTCAAGACTATGCAAATATGTTTCAAGATGAGGAAGTGGATAGTATAATGATGGTCTATAAAGATGAGGGACCTGAGGAAGAGCTTGAGATTGAGCTCAATGAGGAAGCGCCGGCCTTTTTGCAAGGGCGTGACGTATTCTGTGGATATGTCACCGGTGAAGATCTTTAAGAATCCGGAAGGGTCACTGAGCCGTGCAGCTGCACTTCAATCTGCGCTGGTCAAGGAACGGAAAGAGATGCGTGATCAGCAGCAAAGAGCTATGCTGGATTCTATACCGAAGGATTTGAATCGTCCTTGGGAAGATCCAATGCCAGAGAATGGTGAGAGGCATCTTGCACAGGAACTTAGAGGTGTTGGTTTGTCAGCTCGTGAGGAACCTGAGTGGAAGAAAGAAGCTTATGGGAAGACTATTAGTTTCGGCAACAGGTCAAGCCTTTCGATTCCGGAGCAAAGGAAGAGCTTGCCTATCCATCTGCTGAGGGAAAAGCTGATTGAGGCAGTGAATGCGAATCAAGTACTTATTGTCATTGGTGAGACTGGTTCTGGTAAGACAACGCAGCTAACACAGTATCTTGCAGAAGCTGGTTACACGACAAAGGGTAGGATTGGATGTACACAGCCTCGTAGGGTGGCGGCAATGTCAGTAGCGAAAAGGGTTGCTGAAGAGGTTGGTTGTCGGTTGGGGGAAGAAGTCGGTTATGCCATTCGTTTTGAGGATTGCACTGGACCAGAAACTGTCATAAAGTACATGACAGATGGTATGCTTCTTAGGGAGATTTTGTTAGATAAGGACCTTTTGCAATATTCTGTGATAATGCTTGATGAAGCTCATGAGAGGACAATCCACACAGATGTTCTTTTCGGATTACTGAAGAAACTTGTGAACCGCAGACCAGACCTTCGTTTGATTGTTACCTCTGCTACTTTGGATGCAGAGAAGTTTTCAGGTTATTTCAACAACGCCATGATCTTTTTGATCAAGGGGAGAACTCATCCAGTTCAGACACTGTGTGTCAAGCAGCCAGAAAGTGATTACCTCGACGCGGCTGTTATCACTGTTTCACAGATTCACTTGACAGAACCTCCAGGTGACATCCTTCTCTTCTTGACTGGACAGGAAGAAATTGATTATGCATGCCAGGTTCTTTATGAGAGGATGAAAACTCTTGGTAAAAATAATAATTTACCAGAGCTGATCATCTTACCGGTTTATAGTGCTCTTCCGAGTGAAATGCAGTCAAGGATATTTGATCCAGCTCCACCAGGGAAGAGAAAAGTAGTTCTGGCTACTAATATTGCCGAGGCATCTCTGACTATTGATGGAATAATTTATGTCATTGATCCTGGATTTGCAAAACAGAATGTTTATAATCCAAAGCTGGGGCTAGACTCACTGGTCATAACTCCAATCTCTCAAGCATCAGCCAAGCAACGAGCTGGGCGTGCCGGGCGTACAGCTGCGGGGAAATGCTACCGTCTCTACACTGAGAGTGCATACAAACATGAGATGCGGCCTACTACAGTCCCTGAAATCCAGAGGACAAATCTCGGGTCTACGGTGCTTCAAATGAAAGCAATAGGGATAAATGATCTCCTCTCTTTTGATTTTATGGATCCTCCTACGCCGCAGGCACTCATTTCAGCCATGGAGAAGCTCTACAGCTTAGGAGCACTTGATGAAGAGGGTTTCCTAACCAGACTAGGAAGAAACATGTCCGAGTTTCCTCTGGATCCACCTCTCTCGAAGATGCTGCTCGCAAGTGTGGACCTCAGATGCAGTGATGAGATATTGACAATCATAGCAATGATTCAGACAGGAGATGTGTTTTACAGGCCTAGGGAGAAACAAGACCGCGCTGATCAGAAGAGAGCAACCTTCTTTCAGCCAGAAGGAGATCATCTTACTTTACTTACAGTCTACCAGGCTTGGAAAATAGAAAACTATTCAACAACATGGTGTCATGAAAACTTTCCTAACTCTCGATCATTGAGGCGCGCGCAGGATGTGAGAAAACAGCTCATGAGCATAATGGACAAGCACAGGCTGGATGTTGTCAGCGCCGGAAACAACTACACAAAGATCACCAAAGCAATCACGGCCGGCTTTTTCTCCCATGTTGCCAGAAAGGATCCACAGGAAGGTTACAAGACCCTTGTAGAGAACCAGCCAGTGTACATTCACCCAAGCAGTGCTCTCTTTCAGAAACAACCAGGTTGTCATTTACAATGTGCTGATTATGACTACAAAGGAGTACATGCGAGAGGTGACAGCCATTGATCCCCAATGGCTTGTGGAGTTGGCTCCCAGGTTCTTCAAAGCTGCAGATCCTAACAAGATGACCAAGCGCAAGCGTCAACAACGTATTGAGCCCTTGTATGACAGATATAATGAACCCAACTCTTGGCGCCTTAGTAAACGCCGCGGTTGATTTATGCTGCAATGATGTTAAGTTTGTGCATTAGATACTGTAAGTCGATGACCTTATTAGATAGAGTAAGAGACTTGTTTTACTCATGGGAATCGTATTTACTTTTTCACTCACTGCAGCCAGTAGCTTTGAATCATAAACTTGATTATCAATTTTGTTTAGTGCTCTTTCTGTGTTTGATTACTTTTGACTATAGACTCTTTGTTTTAGTGCTCTTTCAATTTTGTTTACACGAGTCGGAGTCTTTTCTCTATAAACTATTATTGCGTTAGTTGTGTGACTACTTCAGAGTTCGGAATTAGTCGGGTGGGCGCTAGTTGGTACGGTGCGGTTTAGGGATTAATCATAATCCAATCTACTTTAGATGGTTTGACATTTGTTCAATTCATAACCACATTTTAAGAGATCAATCCACATATTCGGGTGACCCGTTTTTTAGACTGGATCCGAACAGGATTCGGTTTGAACCCATATTTTGAATATCAAAATAAAATAGATGTTATAGTAGAACAAAAAATAGTCAATTAGATATCAAATTAACATGTCTGAAAAATATTTGTGTTAAAAAGATAATAAGAGACCTAAGACCTTTAGTGTTATGAGCTTGGGTTTGAAATTATAAATTTGAATATCACATTATAATATTTATAAATATTTTAATGATTTTAATCATTTATAGTACATATATCATTATATCTATTATATATGATAAATTAAATTAATTAATGAATAAAATAAATACAGCCGGTGCGGGTTGGTTTTAATCAGTTTCAAAATTTCTCAAACCTAATCCAATCTATTTGCATGTGAGTTGGAGTTTTTTCAACCCTAATTCGATTGACTAAAACCGATACGGTTCAAATATCGGTTTAAACTGATGCGGTCTGATACGGTACCCATATTTTCGATTCAAGTGTCCACCCCTAGGAATTAGTGTACAACTGCTGAACAAAGAGGAGACTTCTGGAGTGATGCAGACCAGGTATCAAGAACAGGCCTCTAACAGCTACTCAACAAACACCAGAAATAAGAAGTAGTAAACTCATAGAATAGGAAAAATTCATGTCACAATATTTATTTCATAAAACATAAGATATCTCACAACTATTACAATGCTCATATTTATATGAGTTACAATACTTAGAGAGCAAGTAAGGTTTAACTAGAAAATGAAAACTAATTAAACATAAAACATAATAATTATAAAATTATTTCCTAAACTATCTCAATAACGAAATATCAAAGATTATAAATCTATACTTAAATATTGTCTTATATGCTCTTACATCATGGAGCGTTAATGTTCCACACTCATATGCTCATTAGCTTGTCAATAGCCACAACATTAGCCTTGTGTGTCAACGAGCAGATACTGAGCATATAGAAACAGGGTGATCAAGGTGATCATAAGTTCATAACCACACCATCTGTTTTGCGCAACCACACCTGATTACATTGTTGAGTATGTGGATCTGATTCCACCAAAAATAAGGATTGTGTCTTACTTAATGTCACTTGGTAATGATTTCTTATGTCTATTGGGAATAAGTTTTCAATGTTTTATAAGTTTTTATTTTAGATAGCTATAATTAGAGGCATAATGTGTAGTAGTTAGCATGGTTGCGGAGAACAATCATCCATGGTTGTGGTTGAGAGATTTTGAGAGTTAGTGAGATGTGGTGCACTTACTAACTTGCAAGTGCTTTTTTAGCACCCGCCCAGTTTATGTCATCACAATCCACCCCACTTTAGGGCTCGATGTGGCAATTTGTCCCAGTCCAACCGAACCAGCCGACAAACCGCCCGAGCCGCCGCTGTGTCGGTTACCTCCATAATCGTTACCGATATTTCAGGACGGTTGTACCATACTGCACTCCATACTTGGTACGGTAGTCGGTATTTGTTTTCGTATATCACGGTACTACCGTACTGTACCGACATCTTCTAATCTTGGCCGTTCATTGTTACACAGATCATCCTGACCGTTGAAGAAAAAATGACCCCCAGTCAACTAATGCGCTGATTTTGCTCAACCACTGAACCTCATTTCGCTGATTCGCTCGACCTCCATCTCTCAATTCTCGCAGAAACCCTAAATCCCCAAATTCAAATAACTCAAATCTCATCTCTATTCTCTGTTCCCAATCATTTCTGAGTTCTCTAATTCGTTTTTAATCTCTAATCAGAGGTGAGTTTGGTCTATATCTCTATTCTCTAATTTGTTTTTCATCTGTTCTCTCACTTTGTTCTCTAATCAGAGGTGAGTCTAATTCATTTTCTCACTCTGTTCTCTGTTTCAGTGTCTAGGAGAATAGGTCGCTAAAGAATTCGAATAAGTAGCAGCGCAATTGGTAGGGGTGGAGTTGGCAGGGGAGCACAAGGTATGGGAGTACGGGGAGCTGTGGGATCCCAATTCCCATCCCAAATGGTCGTAATTGCTACTAAAGGTAGAATAGGTTTGTTCTGAAATCCCAGTTCCCATCTTTGATGTGATTAATTGATTTTGTTGTGTGGTCATTTAGAAATTAGAATTTTAATTTTAAGATTATGGAATATACTGTACTTAGGAATGCTAGGATTGAATTCGATTTCTAGTTGTCTGCTTTGTGTTGATTGATTTGAATCATAGTTGATTAGTTGTATTGAATTGTTTTTTTATAGCTGATACAGCCATCTCCCAAATGCAATCTAGACAAACTATTAGCTCCTTTCCATCAATTCAATCCACTGCAAATGCAGAAGCCAAATGCAATCTAGACAAACTATTAGCTCCTTTCCATCAATTCAATCCACTGCAAATGCAGAAGCCACTGCATCTTTACAGACATCCCCATCAGGACTGTACCTTGAACCTCAAGCCCCTCCCCCTCACTTTCAGCCTCAAAAACTAAAAATAATCCTGAACCTTAAGCCCCTCCCGCTCCCCTCACTCTCAACCTCAACCTCAACCTCCAAATGAAAGAAAAAGAAAAGAACCTGTCAACAAAAGCCCTCTTTGGCCATACTTTACTAGATGCAAGTTTCTTAACTCAGATGAAATTGATCCAGATTGGTGCACCTGCAATATTTATGATGAGAATGTATTATGTGCAGTCAAGAGGAATGAGACCAACTCAATGTGGTCTCATGTAAACAAGAGATGTGTGAATCACCTAATGCACCCTAAACAAGCAGAAAGTGATCCTAAACAGGCTAAGCTATCTGTAGATAACGTGAGTGGAGCAAGAAGTTATCATAAGTATAATAAGAAAAGGTTTGATGAGAAGTGCATAGCTATGATAATTAAGGATGAATTGCCGTTTAGGTTTGTGGAGAAGGAGGGTTTTAGGGAATTTTGCCATGAACTAGAACCAGAATGGTCTGTATTGAATATGAAGCAGGTTGCTAAGGGTGTGTTGGATAAGTTTAATTATGAGAATGCAACTTTGTTGAGTAGACAAAAGGCATTAGACACTAGGGTTTCCACTACCAACGACACTTGGACCTCCATACAAAACATTAATTACATGGTACTCACAGCTCATTTTATGGACAATGACTGAAAATTACACAAAAGAATCATAATCTTTTGTCCAGTTGTCAGTCATAAAGGTGAGGATATTGGTAGAGCTGTGGAGAATTGTTTGAGGCAGTGGGAGATCTCTAGAGTCTTTAGTATCACTGTCGACAATGCATCTGCCAATGATGTGGCAGTGTAATATATGAAGAGAAGGTTGAGGGGCTACAAAACTTTGATGTTTAATGGTGAGTACTTACATTTAAGATGTGCCTACCATATTATTAACTTAATTGTGAAGGATTGTTTAAAGGAGTTGGAGAATGTGATTGCATCAATATGGAATTGTGCAAAGTATGTGAGGAGTTCATCTCAAAGACTTGATAGGTTTAGAGAATTTGTTGTTTTAGAGCAATGTAGGGCTAATGCCAATGTTCCATTAGATGTAATAACAAGATGGAACAACATTTTCCTCATGTTGCAAGTTGCCCTTAAGTATGAAGTTATGTTTGGAAGGATGGTAGAAGAAGATGTTTCATTTACGGCTTATTTTGAGGACAAGGTTGGACCACCAGACTATGATGATTGGAGAAATGCAGAAGCTTTTTGTGTTTTCTTAAAGAGATTTTATGAATCTACTATCAGGCTTAGTGCATGGAAAACAGTCACTGAAAACATCATATTTGTAGAGATGATTACACTACAGACTAAGATCTCAAAGGCTTGTAAGTCTTCTGATCCAGTTTTGAAGAGGGTTGCATAGTCTATGAAAGCCAAGTTTGACAAGTACTAGGGCAGTTTTGAGACTGTGAACATGCTGGTGATGATAGCTAATGTTCTTGACCCAAGATACAAGCTGTAATGGGCTAAAGTAGCAATGAAAAATATCAATGCCAGTGCTGAAGTAGTTGAGTCAATAGAAGCTGATTTGAAAAGAATACTGATGAAGATGTATGAAGAATATAAGGGCGAAGATATGAATGACATGACAGAACAAGCTTCTGAAAATGCTTATGATTTGGATATGAAAGGTGATGGATTGGATGACCTTAATGAAGTTAGTAGGGAGATAGCAAGGGAGAGGGTGGCTGAGCAATCCCTATGCATAAGAAATGAAGTGGATCAGTACCTAGCGGATAGATATGTGAGCCTCTTGTCCAAGGGATTTGAAATTGCCAAATGGTGGAAAGGGAGTGAGGTAGCCTATCTAGTGCTTTCCAAGCTGGCCAAAGATATATTTGCTATTCCTTGCTCAACAGTGGCATCAGAAAATGCTTTTAGTTTAGAATCAAGAGTTGTAGATCCTTTTAGAGTATCACTAACACCAAAAATGGTGGAGGCACTAGTTTGCTGCAGTGATTGGTTGAAAGCTGATCCACCTAACCTATACAAGGATCCCACAGAAGATGAGCTTGTAATGGATTCTGAATTGGAGGAGCTTGAGAGCGGTTACTTCTTAGTCTTTTATTACTATGTGAATTTACTGAATTACTAAAAAAAATTATTTCCCATACCTTATTCATTAACTATATTAATTTCATTTGTTTTGTAGAAAATACATTTAATCAAGGAATAGAAGCAAGGTTTGCACCAACCGCAGTAGAGGTTGCTGGAAGCTCAGGGCAAACCAATGTGTAGGCAGCCCCCCACATCACTCATCAATGACCAGTACTACTGTTATTTGTTAAGTTGGTGAGCAGACTTGTAGTGAGCAAGAATTTCTGCCATTGTTATTTGTTAAGTACTTAGTTGGTTAAGTTTGGAACTTTGGATTGTTCATTTCAATCATTTGTTTGGTACTTTGGTTATGGACTGCTTATAGTAAACTGAGAAACAATATGGACTGTTTAGTACTTTGGTTGTTGCTTGGACTATTTGGACAAGTTTTGAATTAATTTGAACGGTTGATAGTGTGTTAAGTTTGGTCAATTTGCTACTAGATTCAGTGGATTGTTCATACATTTCTTTGTAATGTTGTGTATACTTGTGCATCTTATTCTAAACAGATGTGTTATATTACTTGTATATTTGATTACAAGTTACATGTATTTTTTTGTGGTCTGGGCCTGCTTTTTTGGTTTGGGCCTGTTTTTTTTGACAGCCCAGTTAGTATCGGTATTAGGCCCAAACCAACTGAACCATACCGACAAGTTGGTACATCGACTGATCGGTATACAAAGGTCGACTGAGCGGTACCGGTACAAAAAATTTCCTACCCACCAAACTTGGTACGGTATGCGGTTTGCTTTAAAAAAGTTGGTTACCGAGCCGAGCCCAGCCCTAGGAGAGAGTGGTTCTGTAATCACATTTCATGGGTAATAAAGAATAAATTCTAGTTAGTATCTTCGTTTGTATCTGTTAGGGCATTTTTGATGATTGGTTTAAAACATAAACTTATATTTAAATTTTAGATCATACAAATCTATAATTATTTATATAGGCTTTACATCTTCAACTCATGGAGACAAAACTCAAACTTACTTGATCATTTTATATAATTATTTAATCACACATTCACATATGAACTGAAACTCAATTGTTTAATCATATAATATTATTATATTAATAAATATAACAATAGCCTACATCAACTCACCCTCATAAATTATAGATTTTGGTCCTATTTGGTTGAGTCAAAATAGAACACATTTTAGATAAATCCTATTTTAACTCATCTTGGCTAATGAGTTTAAGATAAAATTTTACAAATTCTAAACTTATTATAGGTTTTAAATCAAGAGTTGAAAATGCTATTACAGTACTGTGACTCGAATTCATTAAACCAAATGATATTTGGCGGTTCCTACACTTTTAGGCGAAACTCGTGCATCATTGCACTCATGTAAACCTCACTCATTTCATGAAACCTTCACGCACAATCTAATAGGGATTTCATACGCGTTATACCAAAGTGAAGAAAATGCTAGAAAAATATATTGCAGCTAGGAGTGCCGGTTGAAAAATATGGCAAATACAAATTTCTGTCCATCTAGAACTTTGATACTTTCAAAAAAAAACTTTGATTAAAGCCCAGTAACAGGTTAATATATGATCTGTGCAAAATTTAATATATCCAAGACTCATGCTCAGACTATATCTGTTTTACAAAATCCTAGACTATCTGCTTCCAATACATTCATTAGTATGGATCATTCCTCCTGCTTTTGCATCTATGCTGGATTACCTCCTTGCTGTTGAGTCAGAATTGGGCGAGAATAGATCATAAAGTTGGTGTGCTCCAGGATTAGAAGACTTACCAGATCCAAATGGATTGTTGAAGTGCTGAATTGGAGCCAATTGAGGAGGGTAACTGTGCTGAAATTGATTGCGACTTCCTGCCATTGGAGGCAAAGGACTGGGGCAATTGGAAATTTGGCGAGCTTGATTGAAGTTCCCTGGTCTCACAGGCAAGAGTGACATTCTAGGCGCAACAGGACTGACATCTGGAAACATTTCCAATCTGGGAGGAACTGTTGAATTTCTGGCAAACTGAACAGGAGACATATGACTCTGGTCACCTATCTGTGGCCTTGATAAAACCTGATGGCCTGGCTGAGGAGTCATATGTCGCACAGGCAACTGCAAAGACGGTACCTGAGTTCGCGCCATTGGTCCAGCTGGGTGAGCATTGTGAGCTGAATACTGATTGCTTTGTTGGGGAACTGCTTGAAAGGCTGGACTTTGAGGTCGGTGAGGCTGGAAAGTGAAATCACCAGGACTTGGAGCTGTCAGTATTGGTGGTTTTATAGGATTGACATTCTGTACACTTCCCAAGACCGAACTAGGGACTCTTGGTTGCTGAGGAGGTATAGATGTAACTAGGCCTGAAGGAGCTGGAGAGGGACCTGACATAGGTCTCATAAATGGTTGGGGTTGAGCAAGTGCCGGTATTGGTAAAGATGAAGGAAGTTGAGGTTGTGGCACAGACGTAAAAGTTGGAGCTGCATTCAGATGATTTAGAGGATTAGGTGCCATGTGCATGTTATTACTTATACATGAAGATGTCGGTGGTATGCTCCATCCACCAGAGCTTCCAGCAGGTTTCAGTTGCCAGTCAGGTAGATGATTAGGTGGGGGGTGGTTTCCCGAGAATGTAACTGGAGCTGAAACATTAGATTGAACTGATGAAGGCTGGGGAGCCATCATAGAGAAGTTTCTTGGTGCGCCATGAGAACCAAGACTGGTCTGAGGCATATATGGATGTTGCAAAACTGGTGGTGGTAGGTGTTGTATATGGGGAAAAGGAGCTGGCGTGGTTGAGTTGAAAGGAGGTGTTGATGGATGAGCAGCATTGTTTAGAATTGGCATTTGAGAATTCAATGGTGTGAAGCCAAGTAAATTCATTGGACTGTCAAGTTGGCCTGTATAGTAAAATGGACTAGGGTACTGAAACTGCCTATTCGGTGGAGTTTGTGTATGCCCTATTGCTGGTTGCACAGGACCTTGGTCTATCATAGTAGTTGGAACCATATCTGAGGTGGTTGTGTCCTGGCCTTGACTAGGAACACGAGCATTATCACCCTGTGAGGAAGGTAATGGTTAAATGAATACAACAATAGTAGCTGAAGAAATGTTCACAACAATAACAGATACAGAGGTGATTAGCATAAGAAGGCTTCAAATACTCTGACACTCACAGATACAGAGGTGATGAGCAGTTTGATCACAGCAACAGCTGCATCTACTTTCTCAAATGTATCAGCTGATACATGAACATGTAACTTTTCATATTCAGCCTGAATTTCACTCCCAGCATACTGTTTTATTTCATCCTGCACATAATTTCAAAAATGAAAAGTCAATGCTATAGCCAGAGAATAATGTTACAAGTTACAACTTGGCACAACCATGTCCATGGTAGAGATTTTCTGTATACAACTACAATTTAACATGTAAAAGAAGACATTATGATATAACTGAAACATGTTTTGGTATTCACTCATTGTTTTAAACTTAGGGAATAGTTACCTTTTCTCCTGTCACTGTGTTGGTACCGTAGACTCGAATCTTTGCTCCTGTTTCCTGAATACAATTGATCAATTATTATATTATCTTCCAAAAACACAACATAAAGATCATCAAAACAAACACATGGCCCATGAGAGTGGTAGATACTACCCCACTTGAGCATTAACACAATCTTCTTACCTCTTCTAAATGCTTCTGATTATCACCTCCAAGCCCATATATCAGACCAAGAATATTGTATGTAGGATATTCTTTGACCTGAACAAGCATTTACCACATGTTAGCATCAGAAACTTATAGTCACCAGGGGAAAATTGTTCTCGAAAACCAGATATTATTATTATTATTATTATTATTATTATTATTATTTCCAACAGCTGACCATTGAAACTTATTAATCCTAATCAATAACAAACCATAAGTTTACAGATCCTTACAACTGTTGGATCCATAAAAGGTCAATAGCAAAGGCAGCAAGACATAGAAACTTAACATGCCACTCAATCTGTATATCAAAAATGCAGCTCAATCTGTATATCACAATTATGGTTTGAAGTAGATACCCAATTTCAAGTCAGCTATCTGACAACTTTTGTTAAGCATATAGGTTAGGCCACATATCCATCAAGACAAGTCCCAGGTAGTCATGTTTTTCCACACTCTTGGTGCTTTATTAGAAAATTGTTCTTTGTTAAACCCTTCTAACCCAACTGTTAAAAATAACTATTCACGAAGACTCTTACCATCTAACCCCCAAACTTTATCACACAAAAAACCTTGGTTTACTGAAATCTATAAGATACCTTTTCTCCTTACAAGTAATCAGTCTAGACAGAACACATGAAGTTTATTTTTTCTTTTGCATATCTAATTTGAACGTTCTCTACTGTGCACTTTATATCACACTTAATCAAAACAATGTATAATCATTCATCTTCTGTACCGCTTAAACTAAGAAATAAATTGAGAAGTTCCACATGGAATTTAAGACAGATAATCAACTTACAGGAATGGGTACAGTAGCCTCTTTCAACAAAGGTTTGTAATCAGATGGAGCCTTGTAACTTGGGTTCAACTTTAGTATATCACCTGAATATACTCAAAAATTAATCAAGCAAGGCATACCATAAGAATTAGGAAGGTATAATCTACCTATGGCTTCCCGCTTTTCGAGTTCCAATTGTTCTGCACCCTACATCAATGTAGTTTATAATCAGTGCTTAAGAGTTCATAGTCAAATATTAAGTAATTATTGAAACAAATAAGAGGTGACTTGTAGGGAAACTGAAGTAAATTATACCTCCTTGTCAACTTGATACATAAAGGATTTGTGGTCAGGATCCTGAGTTGCTGATGGCATGTTCTCATTGTTACCAAACTCTGATATTCCATATTTCAGCTGTTGTGTAATTTGATGCACCCGAGTCTGCTCAAAATTGTGCCACCAAACAGGGCAGTAATATCACTTAGTGGCACCTGGAATAGGGGATTCTATGTGAACCATTCACACAGAACACGCCGGCCAACATTTTACTACCCAACGGGAATTGTGAAAGCTTAAATTGCCACTAGCTGACCAATCTTTACTCCCCACAAACTGAGGCTATAATCAAGGTTCTAAAAGGCCTCGCCTAGCACCACCTAGTCCTCGCCTAGGCTCTAGGCTGCAACAAGCCACCTTGCTTTTCTTCTAGGCCTTTGTGTCAGGCTGTGGGCAATTAGGCGGCCGCCTAGCCACCTAGGGTGCTAAGCTCTCAGGCTAATTTTATTTACATTTAGTGGTGGGGTTGTTACATTGTGGGAGCATGAGAGTAAAAGAGTAAATGATGCTTTTAGAATTAGAAGTGGATATGTTTATTGTTGTTGTTGCTCACTTTTACAGGAAGTTATGCTAAATTTTGGCTATAATCTATTTTATAAATAGGTCTGACAAGATTTATGTTGAATAATTTATCCATATTTAACTATTTTTTAAATATTAGAGTAAATAAAATATATATTTTTAATTAATAAATATGAAAAAAGTAAATCATTTAATCTCCGTCTAGGATGTCCAGGCGCTAGGCTATGGGTCGCTGCCCGCCTACCGCCTTTTAGACCATTGGCTAATATACAAATGCCTTAAGACCGTACTTTAATGTCCATAAATCTAAATTATGATATAGGTTTTATGATAATAGAAGGATGGCATCTTAGAATTACGAGGATATATTAACATCAGAAGGAAGATAATAAGAACAGGAATATCAGAGAATCCATAAAATACCTGATAAGCTAAGGCTCTTCCCTTTCTAACAGAAGCATCTTGAGACAGATCAACACCCCATTTCGTTTTCCTTTGAACCTGATTCTTACTTTCTCCACTTTTACCATGATCACTAGCACCAACATTTTTATCTCCCCGAAAGATGGGTACGAGTGAACCCGACAACTTGTTTTTCGGTATAACAAATCCAACCTTAGAAGCAAACTTGGAGACCTTTTGTCCACCAGTTGCTGATTTAGACGTATCAACCTTTGCACTCATCCTGCCAAACATAGATATCAGTTCAGCTACCAACTTCAAGAATCAAGATTTCATTCCATTAAACTTCACCAAATAGCTCAAATTGGCACATTACTACACACTTGCCTATCCTAAATGAAACCGAAAGACTCAACCTTTGCCTCATTTCTCACAAATTAACTCCAAAATCACAAACCCAGATAGAAATTCCATTGCGTTACTAAACACACAAACCCAATTGGGTGTCCTCAATTCAAAGACTTCTATACCTCTCAAAATAGAAAAAGAACACATCTTTTTTTTGAGGTCGAAGAACACATCTTTATCACAACCCAGAATACCAATTCTTTATTTTCCTTAGCATCCTCCAGAGTCAGATGAACACAATCAAGAAATGTTCGTCTGTAAACAAACTAGTAATATACCCAACTCGCCTCAACCAATATATATGTACAATACATATAAAGATACAAAGCATACAGAATACAGAGAGAACAAAACAGAGTCAGTTACCTGCGTTTGGAACTAGACTCAACTGTAGTGGATGCTTCTTCTGATTACTACTTAAAATCAAAAAGCTAGAACAAAAATGAAACTGAACAGAGACAGGTCGAAGTCGAACAAGCATCTTAAATTTTTCTCCTAAGAATTACTAACCGTCCAGCCCACCACGGCCCAGACCGCGCAGACGTGGATAGTCCCCTCCTAAGCCGCTAAAAGCCCAATTTAATTATGTAGTTTTTGATCCCTTAGCCCGTATAGGCCCATCACAGCCCAGACCGCGCAACGTGCTCTCCTCCTAGCCCGCTAAAGCCCAATTGGCATGTATTTTTTTAGATAACCATGCTTATCTCGACAATAACAGGGGAAGCCATGTTTAGGGAAGCCATGTTGAATTCCTCCTCTTTCATATTCCTTCTCTACTAATCGTATGGTCGCATATTATACGTGTGTGGTATTTCTAGTTTTCTGCCTGTATTATACATGGCCAAATCATGTACAAAATCAACAAGTTTTGCACGTAAACTATGTTTCTTGAAATAAAATTGTATCTCTGAACTTGTGTGAACAATGATGTAATAGTTGCATTAGTAGTGACATTCTAGTTTGGTGGTAAAGTAATTGCCTCTACATTCATATTCCGTGGTGAAAATGGGTAAATGAAGTTAAAATTGCTTTACATTAGTTCAAAAAGAACACAGTACCAACTCACTACCTACTAACTCTACTACAACACCATTTGGGTTGATCAACAGCGCACCATATGTATATCAGCACGGCCAGAACATCAAGGAGTAACAAGAATCTGGGACAGGAAGCCCATCAGGTAAAAGCTCTCGGTTGAGACTGAATGGCAGACGCTATCAAGTGAAAGGATAGAAGTTCGAAAAGAGCAAACTTCCAAGAAGAATGTATGCAGTGGAGTATGCCCAAATCACATATCCCCATCTCTTATAAGTATCGGGAGATTTCATTATATATGAAGCAAACCAATAGAGAGGAGGGCTGAAAGATAAGAAGCGAGTAGCAACCTGTCAATAGTGAAGCACATCAGAAGTTGGAACTGTTAAAACAATCTTACAAAGATACAAATCTTCCCAATAAGAATATAATGAGAGCAAGCTAAAACCATTAAATTTTCAGAGTACGATGATGCATTCAAAGAGAAATTCATTTTTCTTTGGGGACAATCAATCAAAGAGAATAACTGGTGACCACAACACTCACAGAGCTGACACTTCTAAAAAAATATTTCCAACTTAACAAAAGTTTAGTATAAAACTCAAACCTGCACATGCATGACAAAAAAAGTGGTGGCTGCCATAAATCCCAAATGATATATATAAGGGAGAGCAGCGACAGAAGAGTATCCTTGAGTTGCTGATAATTTAGATTCTTCTGGGGGTAGACCCGAAGCCTTGATCACTTGCTTTTTTGCTTTGGGATTGCGAATTTCTGCACATTTCCAAACCATTGCTAAATTCAAAATACTGGCACAAAAAATAAAGCAAAGGGGAAATGTTAACCGAACATCAGAGTATCCTAAACGAATGAGAGTCCTCTCAGTACACTTCATTGAAGCTTTTAGGTTCTTAAATTGATACAAATTTATGCAGGCCATTGATTAATGAACTCACATAGGCAATAAAATTATAAACTTGTACAGTATGACTTTAGTACAAGCCAATCATGATTGAAGGATATATGTTATGACAGTAATAATTATCAGCTAGTGAATCACAAACCAGTGCATGTTTAAAAGTTACCATGACTCGAAGTAAACAGCACGGCAGCTGAGTTTTTGTCCTCAGTAGGAGCATGGAAACCTAAAGAGTAGAAGTTCTTGGGATTTGACTTCGCATAATGAACAATTGAGCAGAGTGCCAATGACAGTATTGGCGATGCCAGTAGAAAGTTTGGCAACTGTTTAACTTGGAAGTATTTCAGAAAACCTACGCCCCTGCATCACAATTAGCCAGTAAGGGATCTAGTCCAATTACCATACCCAGTAATATCATATACATGAATCCCAGTTTCACCAATAAAGATGAAAATAAGTAATTGGCCGATGAAAAACCATTGACAGTAAAAGATAACATACCAGTAATGATTTTGAATATAATTATACAGCATAGGCACTCTTGCTTTGCACCAGGGACTCCTTTCATTTGGAAAATGCCCAAGACAGATATTGTGATATCCATATGACTGAAATGCAACAAATGGAACAAAAATACATATACATCGAAGAGCACCACCAACAAGAACCTGTATTGCCAACTGGCATAGAAATGAAAACTTATTGAGTAACTATCTTCCTCATAATAAATCAATTTAGTTTCTTTTCATTCCAATGTAAAACAAAAGAATCCCTCCTAAAGATTTTCACATCTAGTCTGCTAATTTATAAAACTATGTCGAGAACACAAATTCCACAATATTAAAGTCGTAATTTTTCTCAACGAATATTAATGCAAAAAATATATAAAAGAATTAAAATTTGAAACCTACAAAAGCACGCTTTCTCAAGAAAACAGCATCGTAAGCCTGATGCATAGTCTGAAAACAGAAATAACCAGCGTTAAGCATTCCATTGGACCTTGAAAATCCGGAGAGGGCAAGCCAAAGAACAGCAATAGTATTCTTTCCGGACATCAGATGGTACAATCCTCCAAGTGAAAACAGGGCGAATAGAGTCTCCGAGTATCTGAAATAAGCAGAAGACAAAATAACTCATTTGATTCAATTTCATACTCATCAATTCAAAGTTCTAAAGAAAGGAAAGATTGATTACATTGATGAATAGAATATAGAAGCTGGATTGAAGCAAAACAAAATTGAAGCCCTCAATGCTGCGTCCTGGTCCTTCAAAATGATAACTGAGAGCCTGTTGAAGCCACCACAGAAAGAACACCAATCACATTTTAGACCAAAAGGAATCTCAATCAAATCTGTTCACAGGGCACAAATTTTACGACTTTATTGCGAACAAATCATGGAGCAGCATGATGTATTACAAATTGGATTACATCATGACATAATCCAATTCAATTTCAATCTTATACTGATGAAGACCCTACCAAACATCTAAGATTTCTTTTCGATTATTAATTAATTTCAGTGAATCATTGTCTCAAAAGCTAGAACGTCTCTACTTCCCTAACTAAACTGTGGCAAGTAAAGCTAACAGTCACTAGCAAAAACTCGAAAAGCACAGTTGAACTCACCTATACAAATAAAGAGCCGCAAACACAAATCCAACGTTATTGATCACGTATCCTGACAACCCCAACACAGCTCTATGCCCAATCACCGGAACCAACGGCGCCAAAACTGGAAAAAAAAACACAAACACATCAAACTCAACAAACTACCTTAAAAAACATATTTCAACTTTCCCAATTGGGAAACCAACAAAGATTTGATCAGTTGGAACCGAAACCTTTGCGAGACAGCCATGAAATGCAGATAGGGAGGAGCGGGAAGAAAGCGTAGGACTGTTCGTACTCGTAACCACATTGCGCGATCCGAACGAAGTAGACGCTGTCCCAGACAATGCTGGACTCGATAGCCGAGGCGAGACGAGGTAAGAGAACGTGTTCATCGTCAGCAACAACGTTAGGATGTTGTTGTTGTTGGTGTTGGGAGAGACAAGTGGGGTTGATGGGGGCGGAGGTGTCGTAGGGGGAGAGGAGGGTGCGCCATAGGATGATGAGAGAGAGGACTAGGAGTCTGGATCGGATTGCGTATTTGATGACGGTGGACGAGTGGTGGGATTTGATCGGAGTCATTTGTTGTTTGGGTTGAAGAGAACGGAGAAATGATTTGGCGGCGTTGAAGGACTTGTGGTCCGTCGTTTAATGATAAACACGAATACCCAACCCGAAAGATTTGAGCCTCTTCTATGAATGGCCTGCTCTCATTATTGGACTTCTTGTTCTTGGATTCTTCGAAACGTACGATCCAAGAACAAGAATGTACAATCCAAGAACAAGAAGTCCAATAGTGAGAGCTGTTTTCTTGAGAACTTGACGCTTTCACTATGGGCCTGTAGAACTTGACGCTTTCTAGCTAGCTAGCTGTTGTTGGGTTTGTGGATCTGATTCTGTCAGGAATAAGAGTTGTGTCTTACTTAATTTTACTCGGTAATAGTTTATTATGTCCATTGAGAATAAGTATCTAATGTCTTATAGGTTTTTAGTTTAGATATCTATAAATAGAGGCATATGGCGCAGTAGTTGTATATCGTGATTGAGAGTAATTGAGATCTTTAGAGTTGGTGAGAACCTCATGTGAGAGATTTTGTATTATTGTTCTTGTATTATTCTTCTTCTATAGTGAGACCCAGCAGCCCGGAAACGTATGCAAAGTTCTTTGGTGAACCTCGTAAACAACTTTGTGTGTTCATATACAAATTGCTTGAGTGGAAACAGATTGCTATCAGAGTACATGTTGCTTGAGTGGAAACAATGAGTATAAAAACGTTGAGAAAAGAGTTGATAAGTTCGACATGCACGACTTTAGCCTATGGAGGTCATAGATTGAGGATTTACCTGAATATGAAGAAGCTTGCAAAGACTTTAGCCGGGAATCTCCCAAAAGGAATGAAGAAAGAAGATTTTGTCGAGATGGATAGGATAACCCTTGAGCAGTTTGACTATCGTTTTCGAAGGAGACTACATTGAAGTGAATGATGGATAGTTTGTCCAATATGTAACACCCCGTCCTGAAATTTACCTTTTTACCTGGATTATGCAGGTTATAGAGGGTTGTAACTGCGCTGTTAAATTTTCCACGAACTAATATTCGAGTTTAACATTGAGATATTCTCGGTTATGGGGAAAATAGAATTAATGTCACGAGGGGTAGATTATGTTAATACGAGTCCTCTGGTATGTCAGAAATATTTTCTAGAGCTACGAGCTGTTTATTATGGATTTATCCAATTTACGGAAGTAATAAATGTTAATTACTTTACCGTAAAAGATGACTTTGCGATAAGTTGAGAATTTGAGGAAAGTTCTTTCGGAAAAGTTGTAGAGGACGTTAATATGAACCAGTGGGTATGTCCTACGCTTTAATCGGAGTTCGTATGCGAAAGTTATGAGGGATAAAGTGTTGTTACCGTGCGGTAAAAGTAAATAGAAAAATATCTATCTACTATTCATGGTAACTTTTCACCATTTAATCTGGGCCGTTGATTATTGGTATTTAAAAAGGAGGGGTTGACCGGATCACTTCTCTCTCTCCTCCCTCTAACTCACTCTCTCTCTCTCCTTTCCGAGCGACTGGGAGCTCCGCTCCTCGAGTCTACCGGCGCGCGTGCAGCCTCACCGCCGCCACCATCACAGTCACCAAGACCCGGCGGTCACTACCTGACCACCGGTGGAGCCAGCGCCGCCGTGGTTGCAGTCCAACAGAGGAGAGAGGAAGGTGGGCGACTGCCCTCTCTGCCTCGAGGCCAAACAAGACAAGAGGAAGAGCTTGGGACGTCCAAGAAGCTTCCTGGAGCTGCCAGAAGAAGGGAGGAGGAAGGAAGAAGCTAGCGGAGCTCCGCCGGAGGAGAACCACCGCCACTGCCATTGGAGCTCGACTGGGTAATCCCTCAACCTATTTTTCTCTTCTGTTTTGGCAGTTCTAGGGTGTTGGGAGTGTGTAGGAGCTAGGCCTGCAGGTGGAGGAGTGAAATCCGGCGGAGAAAGCTTGATTTTCAGTCAGAACAGTCGATCGGAGAAGAAAGGGTGAAAACCCTGGTTTTTACCGTCTTCGATTTACTCTTTTACTGTGTTATCATGGGTGTAAAATATCAGAACTGCACCTGCCAGTTTAGGAAAATTCCATAAATACCCCTGACATATTTGTAGATTTACGGGACTGCCACTAAGGTTAAAAAGACCATACTATCCCTGGCTGTTTTGTATAATTACAGGGGCTGCCACTAAGGTTGAAATTCCTAAAATTCTCCTGGTTGTTCAGATTAATTACAAATTGCCATTAAGGTTAAAATGACCATATTGCCCCTGACAGTTTTGGGCTAATTATAAGAGTGCCATTTAGGATTAGATTTACCTTTATATCCTTGGAGGATTTATTATTTACGTGGTTGTCACTATATTATATATTTATGTGTGAATGTTGTTTATATTTATACGATTGCCGTTAAATCCTGTTGTTTATATGTATGGTGGAATGTTAGAGATAGTCCCGACAGATAGATGGTCAGTAGATGCCTCAGTGGAGAGGTTAAACTCCAGATACGCATTAGATGTTTGTTATCCATATTAATAGATCGACCGATAAATAGAAAAGCGGATTTGCCCGGTTAGGACGTTAGTAATGTAAGAGTTACGTGTGGCATCCTTAAGGACATGGTACGTAGGCAGCCTGACCGAGATTCGGGTGCAGTCACAAATAATATTAGAACCCTAGGTCCTCTAAAATGATTGGTTTGAGATCCAAATGAGGAAATCGGGATAACCTCCGGCTGTGAGGTCTATTCCGGTTTCATTTGGACCGTTTGAAATTGGTTTGGGAATAAGGGTTATCCTTTCTCTAAAGGAATTTTGAGTAAATCTCTCTTAGAATGAGTCCCGCACGTCCAAACCCAGATTTAGGAAGGTAAACTTGGATCGGGGCGTGACCCAATATGTATGAGAAGCAAAATTTCGTTCAACATGTTTACTTGATGAGGAAGTTATTTACTTTGAAGTTAAGCAAGGGTATATTTGTTCGCCAACAAGTTGGGATTGTTGGTGATATTATCGAGCAATTAGCTTCGGTGGATGTTAAATTCGATGAACACATCAAAGTTGGTGTTGTTGACTTCTATGCCTTCAGAATAGGATCTGACTTTGAACTCGATTTGTAGAGGAGTTGGGACTACGAATAAGTTGAAATTTGATGATGTATGTGATATTCTTCTAAATGAGGAGACGCGAAGACAAAACAACCATGAAGATCCTTCAAGTTCTGCTTTATCTATGGAGAATAGAGATAGAACATTCAACAAGAACTCAAACAACAATCGTGAAAGGTCCAAATCTAGAGCACCAGGAAAAAGCCGAAGTATGTCCAAATCAGAAAAGTGGCCTGATGGATGTTGGTATTATGGGAAGCCTGGTCATGTCAAGAAGCTAGGATTGTAACCAATGAAAGCATGAAATGAAGATGACAAACACAACAGAGTTTGGTTTAGATGCATTGGTACTAAGCGTTATTGAAACATCAATGGAGTAATGGTTCAAAGACTCCGGAGCATCTTTTCACTCAACTTTACAACAATGGGTCATGATAAATTACCGACCTGGTAATTTTGGTAATGTGTTTCTTGCTGATGGTGCACCCTTGGAGATTATGGTCTGGGAATGGGTAATGTGAAGATCTCGCTCAAGAATGGTGGAACATGGACCTTGACCAATGTTAGCCACATACCGCGGTTGAAGAGAAATATGTTCTCTGTGGGTCAGTTGGATGACGAAGGGTGTTGTACTACCTTTGAGAAAGGTATGTGTAAAGTATGTAAGGGAGCTATGGTTTTAGCTCGTAGAATCAAGACATGATCACTCTATACGACCTTGAACATTGTTGCTATTGTTGAGAACAATGAAGGCGCTCCGATCGTGGAGAAAAATGAAGATGCAAATTTATGGCATCGTAGGGAAAACTACATGGTGTAAACTTAGTGAAGATTGGGCTTTATGAAGACTGCATATTTGGGAAGCAAAAAGTTGAGGTGTGGGGGCATGCACCTGAGTTTTCGTTGGGTAACTCAAAGTACTATGTGATATATATTGATGACTCCACAAGAAAAGTATGGGTTTGCTTCATGAAATGTAAATGAGAAGTTTTTAGTACTTTTAAGAAGTTGAAGGTGATCGTAGAGAATGAGACTAGATTGAAAATCATGTTTATGAGGTAAGACAATGGAGGATAATATTGTAGTAAGATTTCAAAGAATATCGTGCAGAGAATGAGATCATGATGGAGAAGACATTTCTTGAAAGTCCACAACAGAATAGGACTCTGAATGAGTGTGCAAGGAGTATGAGGATACACGTAGGTTTGCCATAAATGTTTTAGGTTGATGCGGCTAATACTAATGCTTATTTAATTAACCGTAGACCGTTAGTACCATTAAATAATTTGATACATGAGGAAATATGAAGAGGAAAAGAGATAGGCCTATCACATTTGAGAGTTTTTGGTTGCGTGGCGTATGTTCACATTGAGTCCGATGCAAGAAGCAAGTTGAATCCCAAGTCTTGAAAGTTCATATTCATAGGTTATGACGGTGATGAGTTTGGGTATAGATTTTGAGATATGCACAGTAAGAAAGTTGTGAGGAGCCAAAATGTTATCTTTCATGAAGAGGTGAAATACAAGAATAGGCAAGCAACTGAGCTTGAAAGTCCTGTAAGAAAAGATCGTCAGTTTGCAAGATTGGAAGAGTTGGCTAATGAAGATGTGTCTAAAGCAAGTCATAAGGACGAACGACAACAACATGGAGCTCCTGAGGTCGCACAACCTGAAAAACAAGTTCCTAGTGATGAGCCAGTGATACCTCCTTTTGTGCCTAGAGTATTGTCGAGAAGTGCAAAAGGTGTATTAGCTGAAAGATACTCTTATAGTGCTAACTATTTGCTGTTAACAGATTGCGGTGAACCCGTGAGTTATGCTGAGACAATGAAACATAAAGATTCTGCTAAGTGGGAGGGTGCTATGCAAGATGAGATTGACTCTCTCATGTCTAATAATACTTGGGTGTTAGAAGAGTTACCGATATGTTAGAAGACATTGCATGACAAATGGATTTAGAAGATTAAACAAGAAGTTGATGGAAACAACTTTACAAGAAAAGACTCGTTGTGAAAGGTTTCCCATCAAATGGAGAGAATCGACTTTGATGGGATCTTTTCGCCGGTTGTGAAACATACCATAATTCAGGTGGCGTTTGGTTTAGTGGAAGCTGAGGGTTTGTATGCAGACTAGTGATTTGAAGAAAATCATATACATGAAACAACCACAAGGTTTTATAGCACATGGTGAGGAGGACTTGGTATACAAACTGCAAATGAGTTCATATGGCTTAAAACAATCCGCCAATGTAGTGGTACAAGAACTTTGACACATTCATGTATGGGAGTGGCTATACAAAATGTCAATCTAATCATTGCTGTCATTTTAAGAGGTTTGGCAAATCTTATATCATTCTCTTACTATATGTGGATTATGTGTTGATAGTTGGGGTAGACTTCAAAGAAATTGTGAAGTTAAAAAGAGAGATGTCAAACCATTTCGCGATGAATGATTTAGGTGAGATAAAGAAAATATTAGGTATAAAGATTATTCGTGATAAAGTGTCTGGTAGTCTGGAGGTTTCACAAGAAGAGTATGTTGAGAAGGTGCTTAGGCGATTCAATATGGATGGATCGAAGCCTGTAAGAACACCGTTGACAGGTCACTGTATCTTAGATTGTCGAAGGAACAATCACCCAAGAGTGAAAAAAATAATAATATATGAAGAATGTACCTTATGCATCGGCAATTGGATGCTTAATGTATGTTATGGTGTGTATCAGACCTGATTTTGCTCATGTAGTGAGAGTTTTGAGTAGGTACACAAGTAATCCAAGGAAGCAACATTGAGAGGCTGTCAAGTGGATCATGAGGTATCTTCGGGGTACTACTGAGATGTCTCTTTGTTTCAAGAGAGGTAGTACTAAACTACAAGGGTATGTGGATGCAGACTTGACAGGATGTAATGATATACTTATCGGAGTACTACTGGTTATGTGTATACTGTGGATAGTGCTGTAATATCTTGGGACTTAAATTTGCAAGGGCATGTGGTTTTCTCTAAAACAGAGTTAGAGTATGTAACAGTCTCTCAGAGGCTGGCAAATGGATGGTGTCATGGCCGAACCTGGGCTTCATGGTGTCCAGGGTGAAATTTTTTTGATGCCCCTATTTTCAAACTAAATACACGCTAAATCAAACTTAAAAACCAAATATCATTAGATAGGAATGAGCAACCATTGGAACCTCATATTTAAAGAATAAATTCTTTGGAGAGAGTAAAAAACCTTTGGGTAGTAATTTCACTTTATGTATAAGAAGAAGAGATGTGAATCACGTATGCTAAAAACTTAAAATATTGCTAAATTTAGTTTTTTTTTTCAGGTTATCTATTAAATGATCAATATAAATAGGTAATTGATTAATTAATTTTAATTATACATATAAGTTCTGATGTTCCCTTAAAATTTGGTGTCTTGGGCCGTCGTCAACCTCACTTATAGGCTGGGAGCCGACCTTGGATGGTGTGGCTAAAAGGTCTGTTGGAAGAATTGAGCAAAAAATAGAGAATTGTGTTTTACACTGTGATAGTCAAAGTGCAATTCACCTGGCAAAGAACCATGTGTTTGATTTAAGGACTAAACACATTCCTATGAGGTATCATTACATACGAGAACTTGTGGAAAATGAAGTGTTGCAATTGTTGAAGATTCAAGGAAGTGAAAATTCAGCTAATATGTTCACAAAGTTTGTGCCAATAGGAAAACTGAACCCTAAACCTGGTCTCCTAAACTAAAAAAATAAGATGTTGGCTATGATGATGGGTTATTGTGTTGATTTGACTGAAGAATTTTGAAGAATGATGACTACATGCGTAATCACTAGCGTAGCTACATGAGTATTAGAGGAGTCAATTGACCCTCCTTAGCATGATCACAAAGTCTACTATTTCTTATATTATCACTTTCAAATAAGAGAACATAAGTTATTTACCTCATTTTGCCTCTTCTAATTAGAACATGCAGTTTTTTTAGTTTGTTTATGAGACAAAATTAAGCAAAAATATTATGATTTTTACATCTATTTTCTCTCATTTTTGCACCTATAGTTTTTTTGTTACATTTTAATTATAGTGTTTATAGTTCCTAATTATTCATTATACATATATATTTTAATTAAAGAGAACAATTTTTTTTCTATAGGTCATCCAAGTTGTAAATTATTAATTATACATCACTACAAGAAGAATATGTTTAGCTGACGAAATAAAAAAATAGGCCGACGAAATAAAAAACCAGGTTGCATGACAAAATAATTTTTGATCGGCTAAGTTATATTTTCGTCGGCTAAAGTACAAAAAAAATTCGTCGGCTAAACTATTTTTTTGTCAGCTATAGTCCACAGACTTTAGCCGATAAAATTTAACAGTTTAGCCGACAAAATTATATATTTCGTCGGCTTAAGGCTGGGTTTGGGAGAGCTTATAAGCTCTTTTGCTTTTAATCACCAAAGGTTTTGGTGTTTGGTAAGTCTAAAAATAAGCTACTTCTTAAAAAAGTATAAAGTGTTTTGAGAGAAAAAGGAGAAGCTGCAAACACTCACCTTCTGCTTATAAGCTAAAAGTCAGCTTATATGTTATAAGCCCAGCTGCACCAAACCCAGCCTAAGTGTCTTATATTTGCAGATCTAGACAACAACTCATTTGAAGAAAAAAAACGGGAGAACAAGTTTGGTGTTGTCGAAATCTGTCTAAAATTAGTTTGTGGAGCTATATATAGGTACGTATATGTGTATATATGTTGATTTTGAGTTGATTTAAGAGTTTTATTTGAGTTATATAATATTGATTTTGAGTTTTATTTGAGTTGAATTAATGGATTTTGAGTGTGATTGAGTTGATCAATTTTGATTTGAGAATATATATGAAATTGTTGTTAATCAGTAGCAGATATATATATGTTAATTAATGTAATTATAATTCATCAGATATAGTTAAATAAATAAAATAAATAAAATGATAATAAAATAAATAAATTAAAAATAAATTAATTTAATAAATAATGACTATAGATGACGATATTATCAATAATTCGTCGGCTATAGTTAAATAAATAAAATAATAATAAAACAAATAAATTGAAAATAAATTAAATAAATAAAAAATGACTATAGCGGACGATATTATCAATAATTGATCGGCTATAGTTAAATAAATAAAATAAAGAATACAATATAACCGACAAGTTTCATGTTATAGCTGACGAATTTTTTATTTCGTCGGCTATAGTAATGCCTATATAAAAAAATCCTGTCTCGGCCGAACCTAACTCTCAAAATTTTCTTCCCCCTCTCCGCGCCTCCTTCGCCTCTCAAATCCTAGTCCTCGCCTCCTAAACCCTTAAACATTACCTCCATAGCCTCCAACCCTCCTCCTCTACCTCCACAGCCTCTTTCGTTGGCCAACCAAGCTTCACTGCCCCTCACCTCGTCGCTTCCGCCTTCGTCTACGGTCACCTCTGCTCCTCTACCTCCACAACAGCATTCTTCGCCTCCACAGTCCATAACCACAGGTGTGGGATTTTTGTTTATAATTTCGTTTTGAATTTTTACAGTTTTGGATAATATTGAAATTGATTATTTTTTATATTGAAATTGATATTGATAGAAATTGATTTATATATAGAAATTGATAATGTTGTTGTAGATTTGGATTTGGTTATTGAAATTAAAATTAAAAATTGAAATTGATAATGTTGTTAAAATTGAAATTTAATTGGGGGTTTTAACAGTTTTAATTAAATTGTTATTAAGGAATTCTAGGAATTTTGTTGTGTATTAAAATATTAATTGTTACTATATTCATATAATTTATTAATATATTGATAACACGTGTTAATTAAAATTAAAAATTTATTAATATATTGACAACACGTGTTAATTAAAATTAAAAATTCAAATAATTTAAACATGATGAAATACTTGTTTAGATCGACGAAGGGTTTAAAGAGCCAAATGTCCGAATCGTCTGTGGGAACGTCTAGTAACCCTCAAACGTCGTTTTAGAGCTACATGACAGCTAGACATGCGACCCATCTAGAGACGACACAGAGGCAGCCGGACGCTACCCATTTCTCGAGGCTTCCAGACGCCACCCATTCCTAGTGGCAGTCGGGCGACCTTAAGTCCTCGAGACAACTGTGGTCTCCGACCCATACGGAGGTGTTTGCACCACGTATGCCTGAGATACACCGGGCGCCGACTCCAGGTCATACTGCTTCGGATGGTGGGTCATTTGGGGTACAGATGCCGCCGCCTCTTCACTTTCTTCCACGGATGATACCGGCCTTACCTGCAGTCGATGACTCAAGGGCGCCGATTTATCCACTACCCCCACAGGTGACTCTATCAGCGGCGTACTAGTTTATGTCTTTTGGTACGGATCTTATTTCTGCCAGAGTATCATCATCGATGACAGAGACGAAATCTGCTGCGTCTGTCGCAACGCCCTCAGGTAATGAAAGATAAATAATTTGTTTTCTTATAATATCATAATAAAGGTTCTCCAATTTTAATAATCAATTTGTGATAGGCACCGTCAGAGCCAAGCCAACAAGGAAGAAGATAGGTCCCGTCACAAGGAAGGCTCTCGAGAATACCGTGAGTACCTCATGGAGGATCATTATCGATACTAACAGAGATGACCACATAGTATCAGGCGGGAAGACGATGACGTACTCCGGCCGCGTGGGAGCGCTCATTAGGGATAAAGTCTCTATGTGTGGTCAGACTAGGGCGAGGTCTCGCAGGAGGTTAAGGACATGGTCCATAACGTGATGTCGGTGAGTTTACAAAATTTCTCAAAAATATTATGTATTATATTGTGGATTTATGGAAAAACTAAACTAATAAATGGTTAAATACATGTGTGGTTTGACGTTCCTCAGCACTTGAGGAATACCTGGGCGGACGGGAGAAGGTACGTTGGGAAGTTAATGAAAAAACAAGATTGTATGTGATGTTAATAATATTTCTAATATTTTTATGATATATGTAGGTACAAGGAGTGAAAGAACAAGTTATGGACGACTGGACTATGCACGGAAACGCACGTTCTGGTACCCCTATTAAGTTTCAGTACAGGGAGTACGAGTGGTGTTGGCTTCTGATATCAGAATTCAACAACCCTCATAAACAGGTAATTAAAAAAATTAATTGGTTAAATTTTTATTAAGTACGTCCGTTTTTAAATATTTTACTAATATTTTATTTTTTTCTTTGAAGGTCGTTTCCCGGGCGAACGCTCAGAAACGGCAACGCAATATAATGAACTATCATGCCTGTTCTACACCGTTCGCATCATTGATGGATGAGGTGGTCAAGGAACATCCAGAAGTCAACTGGTATGTCTATACGTACGAGAAGACATATCCTAACCCTCATGAGGATATTGTAAGTCATCTTACGTCTTCAAATTTTTTACTTAATTACATATATGTAAAAATATTAATTTATTATTATTTTTCTATCCAATTAGGCGAAGGTGAGGCAAGCTAGTGACAAGGTGATGACTGCTATAATGAGGGAGACATGGCCGGACACGCAAGAGGAAGATATGTCTGAAGCCATGTCCCGGATCGATATTTCAGATCTGAGGGTTGGAGCGAGGCTCATGGGCCCAACCTTCTCACCGTGAGGAAATAACTTCTACTACTGGGGTCTAGGAAAGAAGGGCGAGGAGGTCCTAAAGACCACTCCAGGATTTCAAAAAAAGGCAGCCTTGACCAGCAGCAGGACGACTCAGCTAGAGGCAGAAGTTCAGATGCTACAGGAACAGCAAGCCGCCTAGACAGCTTATACTGCCGCCTTATAGGAGTATAATGTCGCGGTATATGCCACCTAGCAAGCACAGCAACAACAAATGTTTCAGTACTTGCAAGAGTTCTTAGCTGCCCAGCTTCAGAGACTTTCGACTTTGCCCATACCTATGTGTATACCCTTACTTCAGCCGCCACAACCTCCTCCTGACGCAGATATAAATTTAGACGATATAGGTTTTGTGTAGTTAAATAATTATATTGTTTATGTGTTTATGAACAATTTATAAATATTTTAATGAAAAACGTGTTGTCACCATTGATGGTGATGTTGGTTATATAGAATTGTTTTGGTGTATTTTACAGGTTGCTTGGAATGGTAATTTAAAAATTTTGAGGGTTTTTTTTGCTGAAATAGACTTATAGCCGATGAAATTTACCATAATTCATCGGCTATAGTATTGTTATTTATTTTTTTCAAGGTTTAGCGACAAATTATGGTAAATTTCGTCGGTTATAGTGGTATTTAGCCGACAAAATTACTATAACTCGTCGGCTATTTTTTTTAATTTTTTTTAAGGTTTAACCGACGAATTAATTCGTCGGCTAAATACTACTATAGCCGACGAATTTAGCTATAATTCGTCGGTTATAGTTTTTTAATTAAATAATTTAGCCGACGAATATATTAAATGTTTTGTCGGCTAAGGTGTAAGACTACGGTCGACAAAAGATTATTTCGTCGGCTATAGGATGACACTTTAGCCGATGAAATAGATAAAATTTCCGTCAGCTAAAGTCTCAGACTATAGCCGATGACTACTTCTAGTTTCGTCGGCTAAAGTCATAGCCGATGAGATCTTAGCCGACGAATTCGGTTAACAGACCGAAGAAAATTTTTCGTCGGCCAAACTGCTGATTCTGGTAGTGCATGTAAATATGACCCCTCTTAACAAAGTTTCTAGCTACGTCACTATGCGTAATCGGCTCAAAGTGGAAGATTGTTGGGTTTGTGGATCCGATTCCATCAGGAATAAAGATTGTGTCTTACCTAATCTTATTTGGCAGTGGTTTCTTATGTTTGTTAGGAATATTTTTCCTATGTCTTATAGGTTTTTAGTTTATATATCTATAAATAGAGACATAAGGTGTAGTGGTATATCGTGGTTGAGAGCAATTGAGATTTTGAGAGTTTGTGAGAGATCTTGTATTACTGTTGTATTCTTCTTCTATAGTGAAACCCAGCACCCCGAGGACGTAGGTAAAGTTTTTTGCTGAACCTCGTAAACTTATGTGTTCTTATTAGTTATTTCTTAATTGTTTATCGATCCATATTGTTTCGTAGTTGTCTAATTCCTGAAAAGGATTTTGACATCAATAACATTCATATGTTCATTCTCATGTATTTGGTGGTGCATTTGGATGCATTGGATCTACTACTATATATATAGGGATTCTCAGCTAAGGATGTCCTTACCTAAGCTTTAGTAAGAATTTCTTGAATTGATCAACTTTTAGATCATATTTTATACATTTTCGAGACCTTAACGATTACCAAATCAGCTAAAATTTTGTAAAGATAATCTATACATATATATATATATCTAGATTATGAATGGTTAAGATGAGAAAATTTGATCAAAAAGTGGGTCAAATTAAAGAAATCCGCACCAAACTCTTGATAAGGACGTCCAGCCAAGAATGCTTATATATATATATATATATAGATAAACAGTAATTAACCAACCAATCATGCATCAAGCAAATGTATATAAACCTGCTCGTGGAAGAATCAGGCACTCATTTTCGTAGCTAGCGACCGATCGAGTTGCATGCAATATAGACCTCAAATTCATTGGCCTGGGAACGTGGCTCACAATAAGTTCGTCGATATCGATTAATTGAGTTGCAGGCATGGGAGCGAGCTAGGTCCATGCGCATCATAAATACATATACAGGCCAGAAAAGTATGGGGATCTAGCTATATGCATTCCCCAGTTGGATTCTCATATATACCGCGCGCACTGGGAGTATATTTTACCCAGATTTTAGTCATCAGGACTAGCATGCAGTTAAACGTATATAATGCATCAGTAGTATTTATGCACCAATAGCTGGCAATATGCAAGAGTCCTCAGGTTAGGTTTCCATATTTATATCGGATGTGTGTACAGCTTGACATGCACAAACTAAAAGGTAAGTGTGCATGAAATAAGTTGATCGATTGTTTCTATTATTAACGAGAAGTGATGGATTGATTACGAGGGTCACACAGTCTGACACAGTTCTTTCATGAAGATTCATGAGGTTGTTAGCAAATGTCCCAATCTAAATGTTTATTGCATTGTTGTACAATGTACGTAGTAGCTAGTATGCTAGCTTGTGGAAGCACCACCGGCAGACCTTTTGCTCTCCGGCCTGCGCTCCTCCGTTTGGTGTTTTGCGCCGATATCGCAGATTGTTCCCTTCTGATTTGTTTTCCGATTGATGCTCCGCACCCAGAGACGGTTGGTTTGATGTTTTATTGTAAGTCTACTTTCAGCGGTGGGTTGGATCGAGTTTGGTCTCATAAGAGTTGATCCGGATAGATCATATTGGCCACTGCTATCATCTGTTTTTGCCGAACATGCTACAACGATAGGTCGAGGCTCCAGTACTATAGCTACTTGTGTTTCTTGGGAGGAAGGAACGGTTATGTGATCAGTACAGGTCGTAGATAGAATAGTGTGATCCATAGATAACTAAAACTAATGCATGTGTGCATGCTGGTATTATAGTTTGATATTGCTGGTCAGACATCTTAAGACGCAATCATCCATTTAGCTAAAACTGATTAGATCAAACAATATGATTGCATGCATTTAGTTATCCATCAAAGCATTTGGTGTTATCACTTTTCTCTAGCCATAACAGATCATCACAACAATTTATACATTTATAGATCCACATTACCAACCAGCCGTGGATTAAATCCATTCATCTGTTCCCTATTTAAAGTAAACCGCCTTTTTATTGATAAAGAGATCCAAATGATCCATTATATTATTTAGCTATAGCATTCTCAAAACTAGAATCAACCTAACTAGCTAGTACGTACCCCATTAGTTTTATGCACAGGATTTGCGTCTTGTTAACTAGTGAGATCAGCATATGCAAGGCTAGCTGAAAATCACACCAAAAAGCATGACGATTACGTTATATCACCAGTCGATATAAAAAAATAGTTAATAACGATAAATTTAAAAATATGAAATCTAAAATATTAAATTGATAAATAATGATTGTTAATTTGATGAAGTGTATCGCTACAAAATGGACTCAAAAAAGTAATTTATATTAAATAATATCTGATGAAGGCAATTAAATAGATGGTTGGATGAACATTTATGTATGCATACAGAATAATAGACTTGATCTATGAAATGTAAAAGGCTAGCTCATGGTCATGTCTACTCGTGGGCAGTGATCTGGAAACAAAGTGGTAAATAGTAGAACAAGTCCAAATCATCGATTTGAAAGATATTTAACTTTGTCTGCCCTTATAATCCAGAGAATATAGTGATCTGGTTTCTTTGTACTTGTTCTCATGTAAATACTTATATGTGTTATGTAATCACGGATATGCATCGAAATGATCACGGGCTGTCCCTAGAAATCTTTTTCCAGCGTATCACGAGTTGCCAAAACTTAGTTGAAGATAATGATTTTTGAATGAAACCATGATTTATAATTATCTGGGGATTGTCTTGTATGTTGTATTTTCTGGTGCTAAATCCCTAACAAGAAAACTATCACAGATTCACACACTTATAAAAGACAATGAAGGCCGGCCAGTTGGGGTCTTTCAGATGACTTTCGAGTATATATCTTTTTCCACTGTAGCTGATTCTCCCAAATGCTGTTATGTTGCTTGGTTTAGTTTGGTTTGATATTCTACTGAAAACATGTATATCATTAACTAGTGAAGTACCTTCACTAACAGAACAGAGTGTTTGGGCGACGAAGCAATTTTGTCGCCCTGTTAAAAAATTTTGTCGCCCAAGATCTTAGGGGACGAAGCGTCGTCGCTTAAGGTGTCATCGCAAGAAGTCAGTTGCCCAAGATCTTAGGCGACGAAAGAAATCCCTGCCGTCGCCTAAGGCTCACTCTTAGGCGACGACACAGGCGTCGTCGCCTAAGAGTTAAGTTAAGGCGACGACACACATTTCATTGCCTAAACAGCCGTCGTCGCTTAAGAGTCTCACTCTTAGGCGACGAAACTGGCGTCGTCCCCTAAGATCTAGACTCTTAAGCGACGAAAAGTTGTTCGTCGCTTAAGAGTCTTTCTCTTAGACGACGAAACTGGCGTCGTCGCTTAAGAGTGAGACTCTTAAGCGACGATCAACTTTTTGTCGCTTAAAAGTCTAGATCTTGGGCGACGACGCCAGTTTCGTCGCCTAAGTGTTCTACTTTCGGTGACGATACGTGTATATTCGTCGCCTTATATTTTAAAAAAAATTAAAAAAATCTCTTGGGCGACGAAAGTGGTATATTTCGTCGCCTAAGTGATCTTAAGACGACGAAATGGTGCAAAATTTGTCGCCTAAACCTCCCTTAGGCGACGAAAAATACCTTATTTCGTCGTCTGAAGTATTTTCTGTATTTTTTTTATTTAGTTTTGTAAATTTTTATAAAATATAAATAACAATACAAAAAATTTCAAGAACAAAAAAACAAATTTTTCATTACAAATTATCTAAATTGTTCATAAACGTACAAATATATAAATTTAGTCAAAAGTAAATTCGATATCATCTAAATTGATCATGAAATCCGATTCTTGTGGTTTCCGAAGTTGAGGACGTTCCGACGGCGAGGGCAGAATAGGACGCATCGGCATGGGAGGAGGAATTTGTCCTGTTGACTGAGCATATAGACAGTCCTGAAACCACCGCCACAACTGCATCTGATGGTTTTCTTGCGCTGCATTACGCGCTTCATTATACTGCTCTCGGGCGTCTTCATCGGCACTCTTGACGTCTTCATAGGCCTTTAGGGTTGATGTGAAGGCTCTCCTCGCAGCCTCCTGTCGCTCTTGGCGTTGTAGTCTCTACGGAAACCTCTCAACTTCTGACTGTAGTTGCACGTTGTTGTAGTCTCTGCTGCAGCTTCTCAGCTTTTCTAGGGCCTTGCTGATGACGATGCCTCTCTTATTCTTCGTCGGTTTGTTCCCGACGGCGCCTATGACATAATAAACCAAATTTAATATTAAAATATTTCATTAAATATAATAATTCAAAAGGTCTTGTAAATTTATTTACCTGAGGGATATTTATTTACCAAATATTAACCACAAAATTACCACAAATATTCCACAATTTTTAAACAAATATTCCATAATTTTTGAACAAATATTCCTCAAATTGTTCCATAAAATATTGTACAAATTTTCCATAAAATTTCCATTTAATTTATCACAAACTTACACTTAATTTTTCACTAATTTACCACAATTTTTCCATAACATTACCACAATTTTTCCACAACATTATCACAAAAAATAATCCACTAATTTTCACAAATTTTCCACAACATTATCACAATGTTTCCACTAATTTCCCACAAAATTATCACAAATATATTATAAACACTCCATCAATTTACAATTAATTCACCACCAAATTATCATAATTTTTCTACTAACTTATAACAAATTATACACAACATTATAACAAATTAAACACAAAATTATAACAATTTTCGAATTCGGATAGGTACCTTCGAATTCGAAGCTAGGAGGAGGATGAGGAGGTGGGAGGCTGAGGGGGCGCGGCGGCACGGCGGCAGGGGCAACGGCAGAGGCCGAGGTGGGGGAGGAGGAGAGGGCGAGGGAGGAGGAGGAGAGGGAGAGGGAGTGAAATTAATTTGCATGATTTTGGTGTTAGGAAGGCGGAGAGAAAACTGTAGAAATGACTACCAGATTTTTTCCTTATACCCTACCTCTTAGGCGACGACATAAGTATTTCGTCGCCTAAGGTCTCTCTTAGGCGACAAAATACTTATGTCGTCTAAGAGAGACCTTAGGCGACGATGGTCACATTTTTTTCCTTATATACCTTACCTCTTAGGCGACAACATAAGTAATTCGTCGCCTAAGAGAGACCTTAGGCGATTCGACCACGTAATTTGGCCGGACTTTCAACTGAGAATAGTTTCAAATCGACGAGACGCATCCACCGGTATAAAAGTTTTACCAAAAATTAAAACCCCTATATTTTCAATCTATTTTAATTTATTTTATTTATTTGGATACTCTTAGCCGACAAAATGGTGTAACAATAAAAAAACAGAAGGTTAAACCACAATGAAAAAATAATTAAAACTATTAAAACGATGATTTCAGAAAACCTAAGGCTCGTAATCGGAATCATCCGATAAGTCCTCGTCGGTGTCAGAATTAATCTCTGGTAATCTATGCCTTAATTCATCGTCAGAGTCTTCGTCTCTTTCTTCATTTGGATCAACATCAATAAGGGTTGACTCTTCGCGAGTTTGCACCGAGGGACCAGTTGGAAAATTATTTTGGCGAACAGTAGAGACGTCATGAATACCTATTGCGTTAGGCTCCTAATACGCATCATCTTCGTCCTCATCTCTGGTCACTCCAAGTGTAGCCTCCCGGTAAATGTGTCGAGGATGCACAAGGTTGACTACTTTTCACGCGCCACCCCTATGGAGGTCATCAAAATAAAACATTTGTTTGACCGATGTGACAAAAACAAACGGGTCATCTTCGTAAGCGCTTGTAGCAATGTTCACCGATAATATTCCGTACCGATCGGTCTTCATGCTCTGCGGGCTATTATTAAACCACCTACACTTGAACAGGTGCACTGTCATGCGTTCCCCATACATGAGTTCCACCATTGAATGGAGAACACCGTAATAGTCGGGACCATTCCCATCACCAAGCACCATCACCCCTGAATTCTATATTCTATGTTTGGTGTCTCTCTCTTCATGTACAAATTGGATGCCATTCACCGTGCACATGGGATAAACTGTAGCCCGTATTGGCTTCATCGTAAGAAGCCACAATTCGTGTGACCAATTTGGGTGACCATCAGATTTAATCATGTCCATCTACAACAAACCATTCAACTGTAAATATGGATAATATGCACTAAACTGAAAATTATTGCATACATATTAAATTACGTACCCAGACAAGAAAATAGTCTACGAACGCCCTGTTGTGGTACTCGAGATCACCATCAACTTCTGGACAATATAGATGCTTGTTTTTCCAGAATTGAACTTCTGGACAATTAATCAATACTCACCAGTGGGCGATGACCATCTCGTGTGGTCGCATGTTGTATTCGCCTGACAATATTGCTCCACCAACTTTAACATCACTGGAGAGTATGGAAAGATTGAACTGCGGTGCACCTTCCTCCATGGTTTGCGGAGTCTCCTTCAACACTCCTAAATACAACTTCATGTAGGTGACGCATTCGTGAGCAATATAAGCTTCAACTATACATCCTTCAGGCGCGTATTTATTAGCCACATAATCTTCGTACTCTCCAAGTTGCCTATAAATATAAGAATGCAAAGTGTTATGATTATTGAACATGTATATATATTGAGGAATTTAGGTGATTAAAACGTACATTTCCATGAGATACATCCAAGTGAAGTGTACTAGACTGGTAAGCAACAATTGCTCGGGAAGATGGATCATCAGGTGAGGCATGATATCAAAAAAATTTGGAGGAAATATCCTCTCAAATTTACACATGGTATAAATGATGTCCTCTTTCATTTCTCAGAGGTCGGATTTTTTCACTTCCCGTGTGCATAACTTCTGTAGGAATCTTGCAAACATTACTAACGGCTCCACCACCTAACGAGAGCCACAAACCACAAATTACCATCAAATCCAACACAAATTTTTTAAGTAACCAATTGACCGTTAAATTTTAAGAAATTTAGCTTTAAAAATTAAAAAATTATCTGACTATTGAGGAACGGTCGAATGAAAACAGGGAGGAGACGTTGTAGCAGGATATGACAGTCATGACTCTTCAAGCCGCACATCTTATTGTCCCGGAATTTCATACAGTTATCTATATTTCCTACATAGCCTGAAGGATACCTCACACAAGTCAACCATCTGAAGATTTGGTTCTTCTGATCAGGCTTCACGGTGTAAGGAGCATGAGGCATTTTTTCTGCCCCTGTTTCAACCACAGATGTTTTCTTATCTTCATATTCTCAAGATCATTGTGCCTTATGACCGTCTTTCGTCTTCCCCTCCAAGTTGAGCACTGTACCCACCACACTGTCGCAGACATTCTTCTCTATGTGCATCACATCTAGGTAGTGTCTGATTAATAACTTACTCCAGTACGGGAGTTCCCAAAATATGCTCTTATGTGTCCAGAATTTGTACATGTCGGGTCTTTCAGGTATTGAGGCCACAATGTCAGGATTATTGCTGAGCCGCCCAAAATCATACTCATTAAGCACTACTAAAATCTCTTCCACGTCCATCTATGCGGCTCCACACCCATTTCTTCGGTCCCATGACAGCCCAAGCCTCACATTTCTTCGGTATCTTTCCGCCATGGGTGATTATGTGGAAGGCGAGTACGGTGACATATCCGGACTATCTTGCCAAAAGGGTTGAACCCGTCGGATGACAGCCCAAGCTCACATTTCGGACCTCTGACGCAAAATGAGGAAACTCCCTGTCTATATGCTTCCAAGCCTTCCCGTCAGCAGGGTGTACCATGGTGTCTTCGTCATGCAACTCTTTCTCAGCGTGCCATCTCATAGCTTTGGCTGTGCGTGAAGACATGTACAACCGCTCCAGCCTATCCCTCAACGAGAAATACCGAAGTACCTTCATAGGTTTTCTGTTGCCTGCAGGAGTCCGCTTATACTTGTCGGTCCCACATACCAGACAACGATGAAGGCCTTCAAGGTCATTCCCGTCTGCATCTTTACCCCAGAAGAGAATGCAGTCATATCTGCATGCATGGATCTTGATATAGGAAAGCCTGAGATCTTTCAGGATATGACAGACCTTATGATGAATGGTGGGATGACGATGACCGCCGGGCAGCAACGATGCAGCGTACTGTAGATACATATCAACAGCCTTCACGGTCGATTTTTCCTCAACTTTGATCTGCATCACCTCCATCACACACTCAAGAACGGTCTTCTTAGAACCGGGGTACAGAGGGGTCTGTTGGAAAGCAAGCGGTTTGTTGTACTTGTCGATACCAGCAGTGTTGACAGCTCTAGGGACGGTCTGCACTGAAGCCTAAGGAATATATTATCCTTGAGCGCATACACCGCTCTCATGAGGAAACATGTCGTTGATGAAGACCGTTGTTGGATTGTTTGATGAACCGCCCCTCTCATAAAACTACCCATGATCATGCAGACCCCCTGATGATGTTTCACCGTGATATATCCAACATGCGTAACTGTCCCAGAATCCGTTATTGTTCAGGTGCTCTCATATTGTCTCCATCGGAAATCGATGTATCTCACTACGACACTGACATCTCTTGCACAGACAATAAAAAAGTGTACTCCCGCCAGCATTGTCCAACGCATATTGCACAAAACTTAAAACTCCTTTAGCATATCTTCTGTCCCATCTTGGAAGCGAAATCCAACTCTTATCCATATCCTGAAAATACCACAAAATATATATATAACAATTAATTAATTAAATTTCATATATACATAAAATCTCAATCAAAATCATTTATATATATATAATAATATACTACATGCAACAAATTATTAGTAACAAATTAATTAATTAACACATGCATATATATACTTAATTATTAATTAATTACATAACAATATTCTTACATATATAAACTAATTAATTAACATATATATATATATACATACTAAATAATTACATAATAACAATATTATATATCAACAACATATATATATATATATACATCCATCATATCATAAAATTATCATCAACAACTTCATAACATCAACACAATATTATAAATTAATTAATAACAACATCATCATATATATATATATATATATATATATGTATTCAATATAGTATTAATCAAAATGTAAAAATATATCAACCAATTAATTCAACTACATCAACACAAATTCATAATCAATCAACATACTCAAAATATTAATCGATCAACTAATTCACACACTCAAAATCTATCAATTCATCAACTCAAATAAAATTCAAAATCTATCAATTCATCAACTCAAATAAAATTCAAAATCTATCAATTCAACTCAAATAAAACTCAAAAACAACATATATACACGTACATATACGTACCTATATATAGCTCCACAAACTGAGTATGGACAGATTTCGACAACACCCGAAATTTTCTTCCATTTTTTTCCAGAGTGAGCTGCTGTCCAGATCTGGGAATATAAGGACTCTTAGGTGACGAAACTGAAAAATTCGTCACCTAAAGTTAAAAAATAATCTTCGCCTAAGAGGGTCACTCTTAGGCGACGAAAGGACGTTGTCGCCCAAAGTTTTCAGACCTTAGGCGACGACGGTTAGGCTTTAGGCGGCGAAACTTCCTGTCGTCGACGAAGGAATGACCTTAGGCGACAAATGAATGGCCTTAGGCGACAAATGAATGGCCTTAGGCGACGATTTCAGTTTTCGTCGCTTTAAATTTTACCTAAGGCAACGATTTTTGGCTCTAAGACGACGACACATATTTTCGTCGCCTAAAGTTTCTCTTAGGGGACGAAATTTGCTTTTGTCGCTCTGTTTCGGCTTTCTTCGTCGCCTAATAGCCTTTTTGTAGTGCTTGTTAATCACCAAATATTTTTTAATTCTGCTCGCCTTTCATAAAGAGATATTTATTTATCGTGTATTGATATTTCAATTAGAATGGCCAAGGAAGCAGTGGAGTTGGTCTGAAATATCCGGTTAAAATGAAATGGTCTTGGAAGGATGAGCATGGTAAGAAGCCAACCCCAAGTGGTTCTAGGTCATGAGCAATCGTGTTATTCATTACCGGCTGGTATGTTCTTGTTCTTGCACAGCCTTTTAGTTTGATAACTTGATCAGGCTTTGAGAACATCACATGGTTCATTTGCTTTGAGTTCATTGATTGTAGGAACCGATCCCTGTTATTGAAACTGCTATTGTGATGCAAAGAGTTATATTAAGGAAAAGGGAATAAAATAGTTCATTATCCATATAAAAAGCTTGGTATGTAATTACCTAGATTGAATACTAAATATAGGTTTTGAAAAAGTGATAATCATGCAAAGTATCATTGTCTTCACGTCTGTTAAGACAACTCTTGGACTACAAATAATCCTCAAGTCTGTTCGATAATTGATCTCAAAGGTAAGCTATCTTTTTGTTTTCCCCACTCTAACATGAAATTTGGATCTGATCGATCTCTAGGTTCAAGACTGTGATTGTTGTGGAGTGTGTTTCTGATATGTTCCCTCTAACTAGCTGATTATATTTGCAAGACTTATGTGGTTGCACAAGATTTTCAGTGCTATAAACCTATAGTATAACCTTATCCAATCATGAAAGTTAGAACTTATTTGTCTGCCAAGTTAATGTATTTGCTTGGTAGTTATATCATCAAGCTTATCTTGTGTTATTCATTGGGTGCAGTCCAGATCTGAAATGGATGATGGACAGGAGAAGTGGTTGATTCTCATCATAATCAGTGTCATAGTGATGAAGTTTATACTCATGCTCTATGGTCAGTGTTATAGTGGTGAAGTTTATACTCATGCTCTGTGCTAGCGTATGATGGTGAAATGGTAGTAGCTAGGAGCAGAAATTCAGTAAGTAAACTGTTATTTTGGATAAACATATGTAATTGTGTGTGTAGCCGTAAACATATGTAATGACATTTGTGGATGATTCTATGAAATGCACGTCTTCTTTTGGTTGAATGATTCATTATTGTACTGTACAAATAATGAGGATTTGAAATGGTAAAAATCACGGTGTGCATTCTATGCATTCACGGCGTGTATCAACCTAATTACGGCATGCATTATCATAATTTACAGCGTGCTTTTTGTTCATTCACGGCGTGCATTTTCATCATTTACGGCGTGCATTGCGCGCCGTAAATCTACGTCGTAAAATTTAAAAATCAAATTTTGTTTTACAACATGGGCTTTAAGGGCGCGTTAATGCACGTCGTAAATAGTTATTTATGACGTTTTTTGCACGCCGTAAATGCCCATTTTTCCTGTAGTGAAGATATAATTAACCTCACATCAAGAAAATATGACCTTGTCTGTGAGCTCCATTGCCGATTGGTTTTGAATATGAACCTCAGATAACTTTAACATTTTGCTACAATTAACAATTCTTACTCTGATCAAAATACCATATTCCTCCTGATACGTACGTATAAGAGTATATCTCCTCCAGATCAGTAAATATACATATATAGCCAACTTATTCCTTTGATGCAGCATGTACTCCAAATCCTGAGCATCTGTAAATTTCTTGTTCTCATTTACCTAGAAATAAGGGAATAATTTACCAGAAATACACGGCCTGTAAATACAGATATCATACAGATAGTTAAGATTAATGACTTTAATATACATGCATGGTAATCTCAATATATGAATTGCTTAGATTGCTCAGTTTAGTTACACGCCCTGCATCCAACAATTATGAGGCCTCTATTCACTAACCAGAGTTCACTATGAAACTCCTTTATGTTTTGGATGATCAAGAGTGATTGAGTTGTTGAAATGCCAACTCGGGTCATTTAGAGTTGCGGAAGTGGTAGGGTATCATAGTTGAAAGTTCTTGCTGCAATGTCGATCAGTAGTCCATGTTCACTACTAGTTTTAGATGTAAAAAACTGTGTGCCTTCTGCGCGAGGGCTTGCTAGTCTCATATTGAGGACAAAACAATCACATGCGAATAAGCCTCTTATATGCATTGCATATTAATAATTGCCACCATCCAACTACTTTTCTCTTCAGTGTCTCATCCTGCAATAGGGTAGCTCAAAAAACCATACATAAAAACCAAAAACTTCTACACAAATACCATCAACATTCTCTCCAACCCCATCTAGAGCTCCAGTGCTACTCTCTTTCTCTGCAATATTATTATTATTGCAATGAGTAACTCAGAGAAGTTAAGTGTGGGCATCTCATGCATATTTGTGATGGTGATGATGCTACCTGGTTTTGGAAGTTCAGATATAGACCAAGATAGGGCACAATGTGCAGACCAGCTAGTAGGGCTTGCTCCATGTCTTTCTTATGTTGCGGGTGACAAAGATGCCAAAACTCCCACAATAGACTGCTGCACTGGTCTGAAACAGGTGGATGCAAAGAGCCACAGATGCCTCTGTGTTCTGATTAAGGACCACGACGATCCGAAACTCGGCCTCACCATCAATGCCACCCTTGCTTTGAAGCTCCCTGGTGCCTGCCGTGTACCGGTTAACATAACTAGCTGTGTCGGTAAGTAATTCTATATGTACTGTTTTACATGCATACATAAGTAATGGATCAGTTTAAACTTAGATTGACTGTACTTTTTCATTGTTGGTCATGGATTGTTAGATCTCTTGCATTTGGATCCAAAATCGGCAAACGGTAAGATGTTCTTGGGATATGCAGAGAAAACTACAGCTGTTAACAGTACTAGTGCCTCCATTTCCAGTAGTGGTAACAAATCTAATCACGTCCTCTCCACAATCTATATATATATATATATATTTTTTTTTTGTGTTCATCAAATCATCAGTATGATTCTTTTTTATTTCTAGTTGTCTAATTTTTGTGGTAATTGATTTTCTATTACAGGGAACTCTACATCAGTTGCTCAAGATAAGAGTGATGGTTGGAGCCTGGGAAAAGGATTGCTGGGAATAGAGATGCTTTTTGTGACCTCAGTGTGCCTTTATATTTCTCACCTTCTGTTCTATGTTTGATAGTTGTAATTTCTAGCTCTGGTCTTTTTTAATCATATGTTATTTGTATGTCATTCAGTTCTAATTATTTCTCCAATTGTATTGGATATAATGGGAGATCTGCTGTGTATGGATTGGATCAGTTGGAATTATATAATGAGCTAGCGTACCATGTTGATGAAAACCTCTTATGCCCAATTACATAAAAGAAGTGGACAAAATACTAGCAACTAAAACGAAAATTATTGGATGCACCGGTGGTGCACGTGACATGTTCATCTCACACCGTTTGATTGCGTTCTCACCGTTAGATGTATGCACTGTTATACTACAACCACAACAGAAAAACACTTGGCATAAACATGTATAAAGATTCAACTCATACAAGATCATATACAACATGTTTATCGTAGTCGTTGATGTAGACCGAGAGCTCGAAGGATAATGGATCTTCTATGTAGCACTTAAGTACCAAAGTTCTAATGGAGAGAGAATCGTATTTGGCGTAGCTTAGAGTGTGCATAGGGACCTTCTTATATACTGCACTTTGGATAGCTCAAACTCTGTCCATCAAAAAGTTTGAGTTTCATTAGAAAACAATAATATTAGTTCATCTCTATTATCTTGTTTAACAAGATAATTCGATTGTATTTCATTGCTTATCTAACCATTTCATTTATATAAATATATCATGATAATGTGTTTTTAATCCCACAATGTTTATTCTACATATATTATGGAAGTTGTCATGCCTTAGGACTCAAAATGCTAAGTCTATTCCAACATGCACTGTTCACGTTTGTTTTTTCTTCTTTTTTGTCTTTATCAGGTGCACTAAATACTCTCTCCAACTAAAATGGTCAGTTTAATTCTCCAATAAATGGTCAGGTTTAGCAGCTATCTTTCTCATTCCATCTTCTTTTTGTGCTCTATATTTTCTTAAAATTATAAGATGAAGCCAACCCCAAACTCCCAAAGGATTGGTTAATATGAATTTCTATGTTACCAACTCGCCATTCAAGTTAGAATCTAACAAAAAAATGTGAAATTTCTTGACGTTAGTAAATTTCAGGAGTACGACGATCAGGGACGGAGCTATACTTGAGCTAGAAGGGGTCCGGACCCGTGTCAGCATTTACCAATCTACCTATAATGACCACATATATATATACTGAATCATTTGAATCTTGTGTTAACTGAATCATTTGAACTCCCCATAATCAATGAAAATAACAATTAAGCAAAATTCAATACATGCACATATGATACTAATTTTATGGTCTCATTGCGCATTCCAATAAAAATCTCTTCATGTGCCTATTTAAATAAATCGTTATAGAATGACAATAATAACTTTCATCAATATCAACCACAAACCAATTTTTAGATATTTCGAGTCAAATCTCAGATCCAATTTTTCTATATCTCTTTATCCTGATCTTCAAACTTCTCTCTCTCACCTCCACTCATAGATCATGTCGACGGTGATCTCATCCTCGCGTTTACCACCTCCGGCGACCTCAAATCGGCGCCTCCTAAGCCACAGATCCGAAGCCGACGTCGGTGAGCCGACAACCTCTGATCTTCTGCTACGCACGATGACAGCCTCTGATCTCCCGCCACGTAACACGACTGCCTCTGATTTTCAGCCAGCAACGCCGTCGAGTCCTTCCTCTACTTCCTCCCGACCACGCCTGTCACCTCTTCTCCCTCACCCTCCCTGGACACCCTCATCTGCAAGCTCTTCGACGATTATTAACTCGGCCGACGTCCATGATGACGATGCAACGAAACACCTTCCGGCTACGTTGAGGATGTCTTGCTTCTGCCTCCATGGCTAGATCAAAGGTTTCGGGAGCGTGGTGAGGGAGGTGAAGCAGTTTCAATGAGGGAGGAGTAGTTATAGTGAGGGGGCGCATGGTAAGGGAGTAGATCTTATGTGTGAAGGTGCATGTCTTTGTGGTGGGTGTAATTGTCTTTTTGTAGCTGGTTAGCATAAATGGTCTCATTATTTGTCAAATCACTATTATTAGTTCATTACTTCTTCTGACTTCTGTTAAACTCTACCCGAAGTGAATTTTTCACTTGTATTTGGAGTGTATTGAGGTTAGTATACTTGAATTTGAAGTATGATGGGTTAGTATACTTGGATAAAGATTTTTGTAATTGGGCATTAATAAGCACACCTTATATTGAAATGGTCGTTTAACTTTTTAATTCATTGGTTTGTGGTCGGAATTGTTTTTTGTACAAATGATCATTTTCCTTATGAAATTAGAACTAATAATACTTAATGAATAATAACTACACCCAACTTATAGAAATAAATGCATAAATGTTGCTTAGATTAGAATATTTTATAAATATTATCATTGATATCTAGTCATTCTAGTGTATTTAATTGTTTTATCTTATAGAAAATCAATAGGACTTGCTAAAGGTATGTAATACCTGTTAAAGATTACATTATTTATAAAGTTATCGATAAAAGTTTTGACATTTATACTCTCTCGTTTTATATTTCTGATCCAGACCCCTACAAGATTTAAATTTTGGTTTTGTCACTGACAAGGATTACAACTCATTCATTACTGGGCTAATGACCATTTGCATAAAAAAATAAAAGTCAAACCCCATTTCAATGAAAATATGACTTTAAAACCCAATTGAATAAAAGATATAATTATTTGTGTCTAAATACACAAATCTTTATTAAAACTATATTAAAATAGTAATTTTCAAGACATTTTTACCTTTGTCTCTTACTAGAGAGAGAAGACTTCCCGGAGCACCTTCGGACTTCGGTCACCGGTCGCCGGACTCCGGTCACCGGCGCAAGGCTCCAGTCATCAGATTTCTCCGGTCACCGGATTCCGGTCACCGGTAAATCGGTTACTAACCCCCAGTAACTCAATTCTTGACCTCTAATAACCACCAATAAATCGAATATTGACACCTAGTAACTCGGATATTCCAGTTACTAACCTCTAATAATAACCACCAATAAATCGGTTACTGACATCTCATAACTCAGATATTTCAATTACTGATCCTCAGTAACTGAGTTATTAACCGCCAATAATCATCGATAACTCGGTTACTGACACTTAGTAACTCAGATATTCTAGTTACTGATTCACAGTAACTGAATTCCTAACCCCTAATAATCACTCATAACTCGGTAAATAATCCATAATAATTAATTATTGACCCTTAGTATCTCTAGTACTGATGACATTCAAGTGTTTTCTAGCCATAGGTACCAATTACCAAGGTCTCAAAATTTACATATATTCCACTATGTCTATGTTAGGCTCATAGAATGCATGTATTATGACTAATGTTCATAATGAATGAACACTCAAAATTCTAATTAACGAGCCCAAATACCACAAAGTCAAATGAAGAACTAAATGCAATGTACTAATCAAATGCAACTTTTATGCCCGGTGAATGTTGTTAAAATGCATACGCCAAGATATGTGTGCAACGAAACCAAAGAGGTATTAAAAGTTTACTCATCTGCCGTGCCTAATTTCTACAAAATCAGTAAAAATCCACAATCACAAATAAATCTCAATTCCAATTGGATTCATAAGGGGTCGATGAATAGGCATATAAATCATACGACGATGAAATATAGACTTTAACAAATAAAAGGAGGGATGCTGATGAATACGTGGCAGGGGAGTCGTCAGAGTGTTTATTGACCTCCTGACCTTTAGCTCCTCAAGATCGAGCACTCGTTCTAGATGCGTTATCTCAATCCAAGGTGTTTAGTATCAGCCATACATTTATCTCGTAGTAAATTTTCCAGTGATTTTTTTGATGACGAAAGACGGAGGAGTATCGATGACAAACGACAGCCTGGGAACAAGATCGGAGCTTGCGTATCGAATCTCGGCTCACCGGCATCATCGAGGCATAGTTACCTCCGTTGATTTGGCGGCCACTTTGTCTCTGCTTACAGGAGAGAAAAAGTGAACAACTATGTCAATGGCACAACATCTCTAGTCACAGCTACACCGTCCATGGTGGATGAATAAGAGGATCTGATAGGATCGAATAGATCGGCGTTGAGGTCGAGGTCGAGTCAAACCAGATCTTAATCGTATCATCGGGGTCGAGGCTTTCACGGCGTTGGAGTGACCGACGTCGTGTTGAGGATATGAGAGAAAGGGAGAGATCAGAGACTAGAGAGAGAGAGAGAATGAGAGGAGGCGCTGAGGGAGAGGTGAGAGATAAGTTAGGTTAGGTTAGAGTAAGAATGTAATTTTATTAAGAATTAAATTCAGTTTACCTTATTGAAGTTTAGGGATAACCTCTTGTTAGTCCTTAAACTTTCAATTTCATCAAAATGCCCCTTAAGCTTTCCAAATTTAATCAGTCGTACCTAATTTAACAAACTCTGTCCAAATTAGATGTTAAGTCTATTAATATGGCTCATTGAAAGGGCTATAATGGTCATTTTATTTCTAAGAAAAAAACACACACGACAATGTTCTTTCTTCTTCGATTATCCCCCATAAAATCTTCCCAAATTGCTTTTAATGACATCTGAACAATCTTCATTATCATTCCCTTAATTTCAAATGTTATAATATTCATTCACCTCTTAAACATTACCTCTCTCGCCGGCCCTCACACTATCACAGTTATTAGATAAGAAAATCACACATGCAAGTTTGACGATATCTGTTAAATTGGACATGACTGATTGAATTTGGAAAGTTTAAGGGTATTCTGATGAAATTGAAAGTTTAAGAACTAACATGAAGTTACCCATAAACTTCATAGAGTTAAACTGAATTTAATTCTTTTATTAAAATTAATTAAAATAAACATATGTAAATGTTTTTCATTAAAATGAATAGTAAAGTCTTAGAATTTATAATGGACATTTGCTCTTCGTTATTCCTTAAGTTGGTGAGTCGTTATTCAACACGTAGATACTCTTACTCATCATGAAACTGATTACTTCAATAAAACTCGTCAAATACGTTGCTTTTGATATTTCCTATATAACAATCTTGGAACAGAGTCGTCACTGTTTATAAGGAGCCGAAGGTTAGCGCGGGGTGTACTGTAGCTAAGGGGCATATGATCATCTGTGTTATTTTTATCGTGCAACCCTGTGCCACCAATAAACTTCTTAGAGACTAGACAGAGGTCAAGCCGCTCTCTTTCTCTCAGTTTTTTCTGTCTTATGCTCTTCCTTCTTTGAAATCAGTCGGTAGTTTTTGATGATTTGGATATTTCTACAGCTCCATCACCTATTATTCGTGTAAGTGCAGCCTCAGAAATTGGGAATCCTTTTTCTTCGTCTCTCTAGGTCTCTCTCTCTCCCTCTTTTTCTTCTTTCCTGTCAGTTTCCCTCCTTTTCTTCTTTCCATGTCTTTGGTTCTTTTTTCTGGATTTTTGAAAGAGATGAGACATCAAAGAGATATGGGTAGTAGAAGAGAGCTCCGATGGAGAGGCATCAAACAAATCTTCTCTTTAAGTGATGACTGGGCTCTGGGTAAGCTTATGATTTGGTTGAATTTCAGTGCATGTATATCAGATCAATCAATCAATTTAAACATGTAGTATGATCAAATACTGGAATCCAGAAAAACCAATTGTGTCGGAGTCACCCCTCAAAGTAAGGATGGCACAGGTTGATGATAGCTATTATATATCACCAAAAATCTGGCATGCACTAAGGTATTTTTTTTCTTTATCAGTATTCTGTAAATCACTTTATTTTCTGGATTATTGTTTACAATCGATTCTGATGAAAGTATTTACCTTTGTTTCCCCGGGTCTTTAATTTAGTTTTGAAATTGAAAAATTGCTTGATACAGGTGTTTTGATTCGGGTTTTGGGTAATTTGAATGCAGAATGTGCTTCATTGCAAGTGACACATTCGTTTGAGGCAGATAGACTACAACTACATTGAGATTCCCTGATTACAAATCTAGCAGGGTATAACTGGTTCCATTTTAGTTATTTGTTGCTTCATTGCCTTACCTGTCCAAAAGTTTGTCAAAGTAGTAGTGCAATACCATGCCATTAATACATCATGTGCATTAACCACTTCTGCAATTTCTGTACCATGGTCATCTAATGATCATTCGTACACATCCACTCTGATGTGCACTCTCAATTAAGCCTATCATACTTCTCAATATCCATATTCGCAACAAGTTTCGTTTTCTTTCATATAACACCATGCACATTAAGAATTGGTAATATTTCTAACTTTTGTTTTGATGGTGCCAAATAGTTATCTTATTGTCTCAAATTTAGGATTTACGGCAAGGATTGAAGGGTGTGTCTCTTTGCTCTTTTTCTTTTTGTTTCACTGTTTGGAGTTTCATTCTATAGGTGTTTGTTTTTCCTACTTTGACTGTGTTTAGATAGTTTTGGGTTTAAGTTTAGATAGAGAACTGACAATAAATAATATTAAGTTAGTGAGACTGGATAAGAAGTAAAAGGGTGAAGTGGTGGTTTCTTAGTAAGAGGATTAATAGATCAAGTATTGAATGATACTTTTTATTTTTCACCGCACTTAATCAATGAAGTTGTTTACTGTTAAATTGCTTAACTCTTCAGTCCTTTGGTGAATTTCTGCAGGGGTGAGATCTATTGCTGAAAATGATTTGGTAGTTTTTTCTACATGTATACTTAAGTATGTGTTCACTTTCAAAAAATAGTTCTCAGCCAAATGAAATGTTTCTTGAAGTTGCAGGGTAATGTCACCTTCTGATGCCTTCTTTGTTTTCATCTGTAGAGTAGATTGTGCAAAGTCGGTCAGTATATTGTCAACAAGTTAATATTTAAAGGGAAGTTATAAACAATTGGTAATAGGCATTAATCTCAATTGTTATTCGGTTTTAGATGCTAGCGAATTACCATCATGTTGATTCCAAGCTTCTTTGAGGTCACTGATCTTCAGGTACGATCATACATATCATTTTGAATATAAGAAACACTTTCTTTTAACACTTTTGTTTTACAACCTGTTATGATATTTGGTTTTTAGAGTGCAAAAAGACCAAAAGGTGTGAAGAAGTTGATTCTGGAAGCTGGGAGCATAGAATCTGTGTGCAACTCAGAAAATAATTTGTGCTCATTTCGTTTCATTTAGCATATACTTCATTTTATGCAAGGTATGATGAGGGAGAGATTGGAACAACATGGTATTTAACTATAAAATGGTTAATTATTATATAATCATCAGTAGTAGCTGAACATGTAAAAACTTGCGGCAGAGCGCAAGCCAAAAACTAGGTTGGATTTATGTGAAAAGCCTCGAGGAGAGAGAATCAAAGGAGAGAAGGTATGTTGGATTTATTGGTATGTTAGATTGGTGCGAGTGATTAAAGGTGTGCATAGTTGAAGATTGGTGTGTCGAAACAGTGTTGTGGTTGTTGTACACGGCTATCAACTATGATATATATTTGGTTAATCAGTCTGTCATTTTCAATTAAGATGATAAGATCTGATTGGTATTAACATGGATTTTTGCTTATTTATTGATCTTCTTATTGCTTGATCAGTTATGTCATAATATATTCATGGTGATTTATTGTATGGTTTGTGTATAGGATATTGGAAATTGGTTTTTGTGGGTCGTTTGATTTATGGTCTATCTCTGTTTACATAGTTCTAGCTGCCCAGGTTGGTTTCTAGCATCATCATCATCAAGGTCAATTCTTGAATTCATTTAGGTTCAGAAAGCTGATTCCTTAAAAGTGTTTTTGATTCTGAATTTTGGGTTAGTGGTATGCATTGTAGTATTGTGTCAACCATAAAGAATAGAACTTTTCATGTGTAGCAGAAAAGACATGAATATTCATGTTCTTTTGTTTAAATTCTTCAGGGAGCAGAAGTGCAGGGGAGTGGTGTGGTTGTTGATTATAATCTCAAGGTATCATATTCAAAATTCAGTTCAAGTTGAAGATACACTGAAGAATTTGAATGCATGTGTTATATCTTCTGATTTCACATTTCTTCTAGACTTTGGGACTTGAGATTACTCATGTAAGCTAAAGTTTTTTTGGAACAATCAGTTAAAGACCAAACACCAGATCAGGTTAGTTTTATAAATGTTGGAAGAACGATATTTTTATGGCTAAAGTTCTAGACTATAGTCAGGCTTGGTTGTGTTATGGTAAGGCTTTGAAGAATTCTGTTCTGTTAATGGAAAGACAATCTCATTTGAGAGGTGATTTTCCTGTCCAAACTTCGCATGTCTTTCACAAGCTTGCAGATGGTTTTTTTGGCCTTGCAGAAAGTTGTGATCATTTCAGCTGCTAATTCATATTCAAAAATAAGATATATTCTTCTGGAACTGCACGGGTATGATAGTTATGTTTTACTTCTATTGAATTAATACTGAGATCAATATTGAGTTACACATTTTGTGTGCAATTAACAATAATCTACCATTTTGTGTAAGTATGATCCACTGTGAATATCCAGATTTACAACCTTTGGTTCTATAGTGTTTTACTTGGTGTTTAGTAATATTTTGGTGTGTTATAGGCGTATGGGTTGCAATTCTTTATTGGGTTATTCACCTATGATGTGCAGAAGATATGTCTACAACCGGCATGTGTGTATCCATCATAGAGGGTATTGCATTCTGATTTGATATAATCATGGGTTGTATCTATCATTTATGAAAAAATAGAGAACTTGCATGTATATTCATGCTATTCCAAAAATCAATAGTTTGCAAATAAGGCATTCATGTTATTGCATATATTTTGTGAGCTTGATTGATATCATTACTTAAAACATCAAAACAATGTTGGAACTTATTAATTCATTATTCTCTTCACTCAGATAACTATCAACAGACGATCCTAACCCACGCTGACGTGGGCACTTAACCTAGTAAGATTCAACGCACAACTTATCAGCAACAAACAAAACTATAAAATAAAACTCAATGTATTTCGTGCTATTCTCGTAACTTATCTACACACAGAAAGAAGAAACGTTTGTTTTAACTCCACATTTTTCCCAGCTTGAAAGTTAAAACTACAACAAGCATATGAAGCATCCTCCTCCTATAGGTGGCAGCTGACTCCATTGTCTACACTTCTACCAACAAAGCCTCAACACCCTGCACAAGGTTAAGAACACACCCGTATACAGTATAAGCATACACAAGAAAAATAACAGTCAAAAATCCCAAAGATTAAAACAAGAGTCAAAGACAACACTTGCCAATAAAAACCTCCAACCAAAACCAAACCCAGCAATTTCCAAACCCAAAGACCACCTTTTTCTTCTTCCAAAGGTCTCAATCTCTCTCCCCAAAACCCGACCCGAACATGGCCCCATTTACCAATCCGGGTCTAATCCCAATCCTCCTCCTCCTCTCCTCCGCCGCCGCAAGTCTCTCCCTTTCCGACTCCAACTCCTCCGTCTTCGAGCTCCTCCCCAAGTACGGCCTCCCTAGCGGCCTCCTCCCCGCCTCCGTCTCCAGCTACACCTTATCCGACGACGGCCGATTCGTCGTCGTTTTGGACAAGCCTTGCTACATCCAGTTCGAGTACTTGGTCTACTACGAGACCCAGATCACCGGAAAGCTCAGCTACGGTGCCATCACCGACCTCAAGGGTATTCAGGTCCAAAGACTCTTCTTTTGGTTCGGCGTCGATGAGATCCGCGTCGATTTGCCGCCGTCGGATAGTATCTATTTCACGGTTGGGATCATCAACAAGAAGCTTGATGTGGATCAGTTCCAGAGTGTTCATTCTTGCCGAGATGGTGTTTCGGGTTTGGGTTCTTGTCTCGGGTCGTTGAAACGGGTCGTTCAGGTATTCAAGTCTGTGGCTTTTTGATGTTTGTGGTTTAAAGTTTGGATCTTTTTTGTTTTGTTTGTGATGGTTGTGTGAGCTTGTTTATATGCGTTTTCGATTTAATGTGGTTCTGCATTGTTGTTTAGTTGACGCTAGAAGTAGTAAAAATGAATCGAAATTTTTCTTTATATGTAAATGTTGATGTTTTCGGATATAGTTGATGTGGTCTATGAGTTTTATGTAGTTTATACACTGAATCGAGGCGGTTTAGGCATTGTTAAATGTAGAATTAAGCTATGTTTGGTTTGGAAAAATGGTTGAACTTAGTGGACTAGTTTAGCCTCAACTGGGTTGAGGAAGCTGTAGGGCATAGCTGAGCTGTTATAGTGGTGGTGGTTTGTGCTTTTAATGTAGATATACACTGAATTGAGGGGGTTTAGGCATTGTTTTATGCACAATTAAGCTATGTTCGGTTTGGAAAAATGGTTGAACTCGGTGGAATTACTGAAATATGAGAGCGTCTATTTCGATATAGAACTCTTCAATCATATGGAAATGACTGAGTTAGTTGACCTATATTTTTTTATATATTTTTTATTTTCCCATTGGCTTCAATAGACTAGCTTAGCTGGTTGTTATATTGAGGAAGCTGTAGGGCGTAGATGATTGATGAGGCATTTTGCTCTATTGGGAACCTTGGAAGAGATGAAAACTAAGTGTTGAATATGATGTCTTCATACGCGAGAGAAAGATATTTAGAAAGACATTTCACCTTATCATTTTTGTGTTTACGGGGAAAGCCTGACCGAAGACAGTGACGCTATTATGAGTGACTAAACTTTGCTTCCTTTGATAGATAGAAGTTATCTATTATTGCAGTTGTATTTCAAACTGAATGGTTACTGAATTTTTCATAGATATAGTGTCTAATCCCTCATCCCCAATGTCAGACTTTTTGCCTACTGTAGCTATTTCGGTTATCATTGCATTATCATCATTTTTTAGAATCCATTACATTATCATCATCACCTTTGTCTTTTTCCAAAATACAGGGGTCAACCACTTATATCTCACCCTCTCCTGTTTAAGTACATGCTGCATTTTATCTTGGATGCAATTCCTTCACATTTTTGTCAACTAGTACTCGGTTGCAGGATCTTTTACCTTTTAGTGTAACTTATCTTCCTGTGGTTATAGGTGCATGGTCTATGAGGCATACCTATGGCTTACCTCTATAACGATCTTGTGTCAATTAGACATGTGTAGGGTTGCCAAAACTTCTGGTTTTCTAACTGTTTGTCATGGAGAATGTTCTAATGATCTGCTGAGTATTTGCATTACATGATATTTAGTTAAAATTTTGTTGAAGCTTTCTATATTGATTGCACTGCTTTGTTGAATTTCTCCCTACTGATGCATAACTTGTTTTTGCGCTGTTATGATTTGCAGCTTCCATCTCCACTGGAAGAAGAGATAAAGATGCTACTTACTGAGTAGGTGACACCATCGCTCCCTTAAGGTGTTCATAGTGGTTGAGCCTCGGAAACCCACAAAGTCCTACTCAACACTTTGAGAATCAGAAGCCTAGACTCACAAGCAGTTGAGTTTGGTTGTAGAAAAATTGAACGTAGTGTACCCTACTGGACATGTTCCATAGTTATTTTCCCACATGGGTATTGTTACTAATGTTACTGGTTACAACTGTGTTGTTTGTATCCCACAGTAGTACCATATATGAAGAACTTAATCTTGTATATTAATTTGAATGTTGCATGTACACATCAATGTCCGATCATGTCTGTAATAGTGTAAGCTGAAACTGTGAAAGGTACCTTGATGTTGAAGTTGAATTGCTGCTAATACCAGATGTTGATGAGTTGGTAAATTGAAGCCAAAAGGTTTTCGTTATTTTTCTGAACCTTACCTTATTATCTACAAGTACAAGTAAACGCTGTCATTGGGATATGTTTCATCAAGTCACTTAAAAGTTAAAACCATAAGTAGGGAGAGCAACAGATACAGAATTCCATTTCCGTCGATTGACACATTTCTGTAGAACCCTAGAAAGAAAATGTGAAAACTTCTGGCCGTTTTAGGATGCAGCTTAAATTGTTGGAACAACTTTGAATCTTTGATAACTTTTTCTTTCTGAAGTCGATGTACATGAGCTTGACGACTTGAGAATTGAGAATGATCGGACTTCGATAATTCAAGGTTCAGCCAAAGCTTCGGATTGAGTTGTTCTTTCCCTCAGGTAAAACTGATCAGTCTCATTATCTTCTTAGATTCAAATCTGTGCGTTTTGATGTTAGTTTCATGCAGCTGTGATTGTTGGGTTCGATCGTTTTATTACTTCATGCATGTAGCTCTCTAATGCGGAATAAGTGAAAATGTAAGCTTTCCTGATCATCATCCTGGTCATACGCAATGCTATAATCACATCCATGCACTTTTGAAGGATTGAAATCTATGCATCTAGGCATGTCTTTTTAAAAATCAAAGCACTCCCCAGAATAGTGCAAGACACATAAAACCATGGAATTTGATCTTGCTGTCAGCAAATGAGGTCGAGTGCCAAGTTACTCGGAAGAGTCCCAAGCTCACTGAAATTTGGTGATTTTGGTCTATTGGAATTCAGATTCATCTTTAGCTTCTTGTGCTTAGGTAACCATCTAGAAATTTGGCGGGTGAGCTCTCAGCCACTCAAATCCAAAGTTCAATTGAGTATGGAATTCATCAAAATTGTCCCCAGCCCTAGTAAACTAGATACCAATGATAGGAATATGAGACTTTCACGATGCATAACTATCTTCATTGCCCCTGTGATATTGGAATTCTTTTGAAAAGACAAGTTTATTTAGGATATGGATTTCGATGTCCCTCTACATCACTTGCACCAAGTCAAATTGCTGTTGGAGACTGGCATCAGTAGTAAAGGCTCATTGCAGAGGTATCAGTGAAGATACTCCAAGCTCGAGAAATTTAGCATGCCTGATTATATTCTATCGTTATGTTCCAAGCTCGAGAAATTCTGAATCTTACAAACTAATCATCATCAACACTGTATTACTAGCTTTGAGGGTATATTCTGTAGTCTTCTGTACCTTTAATAATATATATGGAACATAAATCTCGTATTAATAATAATTTTAACTTCTGCATAGAAGAAGACTGAGAAACAATTTTTTTTAAGAGGATCAATAGTGGTTCTCCACTTATCCCATTATATGACTCGAACTTATAACCCAATGAGTGTAGGTGAAGCTGCTTACCACAGCAACTTTTCTCGTCAAACAACTTGCCAACCTTATATATAATGTGCTTGTATTACCTCAAACAAACTAAAACAACCGTATAAAAACAAAATGTGGATACAGAAAAAACCGGAAATGATACATATATACTGGATATAAAATTTTAGTCTAAGCTTCCAATTTGCCTCCTCTAGCTTCATTCTTTTGAGCCCCACAGCTATCATCACATAGAGTCTATCGTATGCATTATGGAGGAACCGAAAATAAGCATATCTCCAGGTCTTAATAAAAATTAAAGAACCACAAACTCCCCAAAATTCTACAACAAACCTAGGCACAGCAGATACTAAAACCCATGGAACTTGGTGCTCACTCTTGTTATCATCTCCATCAGTGCCATCATTTGGAAGTTGTTGGCACTCATTAGAAGTGGAAGACCACAAAGGTTGGGATTCCCCTCAAATGCAGATGCACCGAAGCTTATATAGGAGTTGAGTGCCTGTTGGTATTTGGCCTTCCAGATTATTGTATGAGACATTAAATCCTCCCAAGAAATTAAGGGTTCTTAATGATGCTGGTATATTTCCAGAGAAATAATTTATGAAGAGATCCAATCCTTCAAAGTGTTTGAGGTTGTGTATCTGGTCTGGAATATTGCCGGAGAAGAAATTATTATCCAGGTACAACACAATGAGACGCTGCAATTGGCCAATCTCAATCGGTATATTTCCAGTCATGCTATTGCTGCTTAGAATTATAGCCGCTTGAAAGCACAACAACGAATTGTACTGTGTCGATCTTCCTTGCCATCAATTGTGAAGTACAAAGGCAATTCAAGATCATTAGTGGACAAGGTGTTGTTTTGGGACACCAACATTGGCAGGCCGCAAAGTTCCTTTGTCAAGTCACCAGAAATGAGGTTGACTGCCAAGTTTTGGTGAAAGAGCCTTGGAAGAGTTCCAAGCTGACTTGGAATTGGCCCTGTGAATTTATTTGAATTCAGATTCAAGACCTCTAGCTTCTTCAGCTTAGATAACCATATAGGTATTTGACCGGTGATCTCACTCTTACTCAAATCCGAAAGTTGAAGATTTTTGAATCCATCAAAATCGGCCATGCCTAGTTCAGCTGGAACTTCCTCCTCTTCGAAACTAGATGCGAAGGTTAGGAATGTGAGACTTTCGCAATGCATGAGTATCTTGATTGCCCCTGTGATATTAGTCAATCTGTTGAAAGAAAGTGAGAGATGGGACAATGATTTCTTTGAGGGACTTGCATGAGTCTTGTGGGGAAAGTACCTGTGAACTGATTCCTCGACAGGTCCAGTTTACTAGGCCTACCAAGTTTGGAGAAATTATACATGGACAAATCCCCTTCAAAGTGATTGTCTCCTAAATTTAGTTGTATAAGGCTCGTGCAATTCATCAAAGATGGGGGACAGAGAACCTCTTGTATTGTTGAAATGAAGGAGCAACAGTTTCAACTTGGAGAGCTTCCCAAAATGGAGAGGGAGCATTCCGTTGAATTGATTAAATTGGACGTCAAGGATTGCAAGGTTTGAGAGGTTGAGAATGCTATCACTGAGGAATCCGTAAAGTGAATTGAGGTAATGAAATTTGTTCAATAGTGGTAACATTATACATATCTTCTGGAAGTATGCCGGAGAGGTTATTATTCCCAGCACGAAACACCTTGAGATTCGAACACTCCCCTAGTCCGGGAGATATAACTGCCGTTGAAGTTATTGAAAGAAACATCCAACACTCTGACCAATGGAGAAGAAGTGAAACACATGGAAGATGGTAGGGATCCTCTGAAGTTATTATTGCTGACATTGAAACTAGTCAAGTTCCAAGCCTGTTGGAAGAATGAAGTTGGAATGTCACTATTGAAATAATTGCTGGAGAAATTGGTAGTTCTCCCGAGAGGAGGTTATAGCTCAAATCAAGAATCTCAAGATGATTCAATGACAAGAAAGAGGCAGTTTGACCTAGCGAACTGTCCAGTGAATTGCGAGAGAGATTTAGGCAAGTGAGATGTGTGAGATTTTGTATAGTTGAAAAGGGAGAGATACTTCCATTTTGTCTGAGACCTTTGCAAGGTTAGCTCAAATGGGTGACAACCATCTTGGTTGCAAGTAATGCCTTCCCAACGACAACAATTGCTGGAAGTCCAATTCAAGGAAGGAGAAGAGAGAGTGAGGGTGAAGGCCAAGAGAGTAGTGCGTTCTGTTTGGCTGCATGCATGAATATGTGTGTAGAGAAGTAGAAAGAGAAGGTAGATTAAGCATTGAGCAATTGATGATGAAGCAGACTGCACTAGAATTGTGTCTGTGACAGATTTAGATTTATTGGTCACAGTTTTGGTACTTATATATGTACACATTGTATCACATAGGAGAAAATTTCCAGCTTAATTATATATGAGAAGCGTTAGTTGAATTAAATAAAATCAGTACCTGCTGTTGAGATATATATCCCACATCGGGAATATGGGACCTTACCTGTGAGTTTATAAGGGTTTGGGCATCTCTCTCTATTGCCAATTGGTTTTGGAGTTGAACCTCAGACTACTTTATCATGGTATCAGAGCGGGTTGCCCACGTACACGTGTGAAGCCCAAAGGCCACACGAACTCCACGACCACTCAAGTTGTTGTCCACGTGTTAGGCTTAAAGATTCGCCACACGTGTAGGGGCGTGTTGAGATATATATCCCACATTGGGAATATGGGACCTTATCTGTGGGTTTATAAGGGTTTGGGCATCTCTCTCTATTGTCAATTGGTTTTGGAGTTGAACCTCAGACTACTTTATCACCTGCTGCCCTGAAATTGTCAGTCAACACATAACGCTGATGTGCTGGCCTCCTCCCGGGCACGAGCGAAGTAGTCCTCGCTCACCATCACCTGGTCCCGGGCCACCCGGAGGACCTCCTTGAGCGCTCTCTCTCTCTCGGGGATACCTTCATTGATTAGTCGGTCAGTTATCAAGTATGACATCCTGACCGCCTACATAAAACAGATATCGGGTCTTGAATCACCGGTTCTTCAATCACCAGGTCTTCCGCCACCCCCTCCGGGATTCCCAACAATCTCTTCTTCTCCCTCCTGGTACGCCTCCGTACCGAGTACTTCAGCCAGGAAAGCCGTTTTCGTGGTCAGGTCAATATCATACAGTTGACCATCCATTGTTTGCGTCCGGATCTCGGCCCATACAGCCTTATCTTCAAACCCTTCGTATATCCCCGGGTTCTTCCGCTTGGTAAACTTCATCGGCAGAAGCGCTACATATAGAAAGTATACTCGTTGCACAAGAGCATACGACAACAGGAAAGTTTAAGGGACACCAGACAAACCTGGGAGCTCCATCAACCGGCATCTGCCGTACACGTACAGCTTACAAAGCCGGTATGGACCCCGGTCATCTTGACCCCGGAAGGCCCATAGCATCCTCCGGATCCTCTTCTCCATCACCGGCTCCAGAGGAATGTCGGGGACATCTGCAACACAAACAACATAATTATAACCCGGGACAGAGACAAGGAAGAAAAACCCGGCGAGAAAGAAGGACTTGCCCATCAATTGTTGGAAGTCAACCGACTGTTGCTGCAAGCGAGACAATCCCCTGCGAGAAAGCTTCCTATTCGCCACAACTTATAGTGACTGATGCTCGCGCGAGTGATCTCCCTCCCGCGAGCGAAATTACCCTCGCGAGCGAAAGTCAAGCGAAGGATCTTCCTCCCGCGAGCGAAATCTCTCCCGCGACTGAAACTGCCCCCGCGAGCGACAGTCGCGCAAAAAAAAAAAGGGCGAGGAGAAGCCATACCTTTACTGCACCTCTACTTTTAACGGGAGTAACAGGCCGCACCGCAGCTGGTACTTGTGGTACAACATCCACCCATCCTCGGGACCCCTTGAATTGGTCCTCGGGTTCTAAGGGCCGTATCTCCACGGACTCAGGGATCTTCTAGTTGCTCCTCAACTCCACAATCTCCTCCGCCGTCAATGAATACCCGGGAGGGTCGAGAGCGGTTCCATCGGTGAAGTTCATAAAGTTGGCCTCGGGGAGATAAGTGTTCATTCCTTCGTTGGCCATCTGCAAAACAGCCAGAAAACACGGAGACGTCGTTTTAAGTACAGAAGGTGGAAAAGGTCTGCGGGTTACGCTTGCGTACGGACTTGGGGGACTGGATGGTTTGGTTGCTAACTTTGTAACCCGGTAAAGAAAAGATTTCAAGTCCCCACCCAAGCGTACCCCTTGACTGAGGACTTGGGGGACTTGTTTATAGGTGGAACCTAATATTTCACCTTTACCGGGTTACAATTAAATGTGAAGCCACTCTGGGCCCTTTGTCTAGGCCCAATTCGCCATAAAGCTAAGTAAAGCAAGGGAAACTACTCCCACATTGGAAAGGGACAGGAATGCTGTCTTCAATGCTACTATAAATACCGGCACATGCATCCCGGTAAGAAGAAGAACAAAAGGGAACTTAACTATTATAGAGTTTTCTGCTTAATTGACAGTGTCTAACTTAAGCATCGGAGTGGCTTCCCTCGGTAAACCCGGGGACGCCTCTTTGACGTGTTTGTTCTTTACACAGGAAAACTCGGAATACAAGGAAGTACGCTATTTCTGGAGCCGTGCCACCCGCTAAAGGGACCACGAGCCACCCGGAAACAGAACCCTTCTTGTCTCTAGTCGTCAACTTGGGACAATCTTTCTTCCAATGACCCTTTTAACGACAAAAGACACACTCATCTTTTGCAGGAAATTTAGCTCTTGACTTGGAACGCGACTTACCTCGATTTCCACCAAACTTTCTATCTTCTAATCTGCCTCTTGCAACAAGTACTTGTGCTTCACCACCTGAACCCCTTTGCAACTGCTTCTCCTTCTTCCGAAATTCATTATTAATCAATGAATTACACACATCATCAAACTGCACTTCATTCTTTCCATGCAGCAAAGTTGTAATCAAATGCTCATACTCGTCAGGAAGAGAATTAAGCAAACATAAAGCTTTATCCTCATTATTAATTTGCACATCCAAATTAACCAAATCTGCAAGTATCTTATTGAAATCACTGATGTGTTTAGACATAGAAATACCTTGTCTGTAGTTGAATCGGAAAAGCCTTCTTTTCAGGTGAAAGCGGTTTTCAGCACTCTTGATCATGTACTGGTCCTCCAATTTCTTCCACATATCCTTTGCTGAAGTTTCCTTCATGATAAAGAATTTCACACTCTTTGCAAGACATAATCTGATAGAACCACAAGCCCACTTATTAATCTGCTTCCACTGCGCCTCGGTCATATCTGCTGGTTTCTCTTCGAGAGCTATATCCAATTCTTGTTGACACAAGACATCCATCATCTCACACTGCCACATACCAAAATTATTTGTTCCATCGAACTTCTCAACTTCAAATTTGGCATTGCCAACAGATGGCTTAGCATGTGTAGACTCTGTCCCTTTCTTCTTCTTATCAACTTCAGCACCTTCACCGTCACTCATGATTTCCAATCAATAATCAACTCCCAAATCAGAACAGGCTCTGATACCAGTTTGTTATGCGGAAGCGTAAACAAACGACAATATTGATATGGAACAATTTGGATAATCGAAGAACGGTAAAGAAAATAGAAGACAAGAACACAAGATTTATAGTGGTTCACCCAATCAATGTGATTGAGCTATGTCCACTCTCGAAGCCGGCAAAGAATTCCACTATAACAATTGGAGAGAATACAATAGAGCTTTATAGCAAAACTCTCGACTACCCAAAAACCCCAATGCTATACGTTCTCTGCTGATAGAGAAAGATAGCTCTGCTCTAGGTTAAACGATTTCTCTCTCTCTGCCTCTAGTCATTGACGGCAGCACCTATATATATATATATATATATATATATATATATATATATATTAATCCTAGTTAGGCTAGAATACATGCATATATGGATTTCCTAATTAACCTAGACATAGTATAGCCCATGTGATCAAGATGGGCTTCCAATAGGTTTTGATCCACCTTCAAGATAAAGCCAATATTCAATTAGGCTCACATACTGCTCCTTGCCTAATAATAAGGGCAAGCTGATCGTGAATTCTATTTTAATTTTTGTTCTTTATTAGTCATAACAGGAGAAGATTATTTCCTTGTGCTCATTCACTACTGTTAAGCAATCAGATTGTCATTTGTTTATTTTAGATAGTTAGAAATGTATCTGTTAGGAGTACCCCAAAAAATGAACATATATACAGGATTGCTGGTCATAACAGTTTATTGGAATAGAATTGAATTGTGTCATGCAGTACATCTAGTGGCTAGTGTAGTAAAACAGGTTTATAACATTACACAAACAACAGTGAATTACATAAATGTTACCTCTTAATATTTCTCTTATTCATATTCACTGTTTGACTATAGTTTGACGGTACTATGGAGCGCTTATAGTAGAAAAGAATGGTTTGATAATGGTTTTTCAATGATATTATTATTCTTCTTCAATGGAGGTATATATACAGATACAATCATGGATTTAATAGGAAAACAATATCTCATACATCTATACATAATATTTAACTTCTATCTACAAGGAAAGTATATATTTGAGAATATTCTACTCTCTCTCTCAAGTTGGTGCATAAATATCGATCATGCCTAACTTGCTTACCGAATTGTCAAATACTTTCCTTGACACTCCTTTCGTAAGAACATCCGCTAATTGGTCTTCTGTATACATAAAAGGGAAACGAATGATTCTCCTGTCCAAGTTCTCTTTAATGAAATGACGGTCTACTTCCACATGTTTTGTTCGATCATGTTGAACAAGATTATGAGCAATCTCAATAGCAGACGTGTTATCACAATGCAAGTCCATAGGATTCTTTAGCTTGAAACCTAACTCTTTCAACACATTACGTATCCATAACATCTCACAAACTCCATGCGCCATACCTCGAAATTCTACTTCAGCACTTGACCTGGCAACAAACTTTTGCTTCTTACTTTGCCAAGTCACAAGGTTTCCTCCAACAAATGTAAAATACCCAGATGTAGACCGTCTGTCAGTCTTATCACCAGCCCAATCTGCATCAGTGAATCCAACAACATCAAATTCTCCTTTTTCTCAAACAATAATCCTTTGTCTGGTGTCATCTTCAAGTACTTTAAGATACGATATACTGTATCCATATGCCCTTCACTAGGACAATGCATAAACTGACTGACAACACTTACAACATAAGCAATATCAGGCCTAGTATGAGAAAGATAAATAAGTCTCCCCACTAGACGTTGGTACGTCCCTTTATCAGTTGGAACTTGATTCGGGTAGATGACGAGGTTGTGATTCATTTCAATTGGTGTCTCAACAGGCTTGTAGTCAAGCATTCCAATTTCAGCTATCAAATCAAGTACATACTTGCGTTGGGATAAAAAAAATTTCCTTCTTAATTTGATCTTGCAACTTCAATCCCAAGATAATATTTTAACTGTTCAAAATCTTTCATCTCAAATTCCTTCGAAAGATACTTCTGTAGAGCTTCCATCTCTTTCAGGTCATCTCCTGTAACAATCATGTCATCAACATGCACAATTAGAGCAGTGACCTTACCCTGACTACGCTTGATGAACAAAGTGTGATTCGAGTTGCTTTGTCTGTAACCAAACATCTTCATGGATTTGGAAAATCTTCCAAACAAGGCTCTTGGCGATTGCTTAAGTCCATACAAAGACTTTTTCAACTTACAAACTTTGCCTACATCACAAGATCTGCATTTAACTCCTGGCGCCATGTCCATGTATACCTCCTCCTCCAAATTTCCATTGAGAAAAGCGTTCTTCACATCAAATTGTCGTAGTGACCAATCTTTAGTTGCTGTAAGGGAAATTAAGATTCGGACAGTGTTGATCTTCGCTACAGGTGCAAATGTTTCTTCGTAGTTGATTCCATAGCGCTGGGTATATCCTTTGGCAACTAATCTGACTTTATACCTATCAATGCTCCCATCAACTTTCAGTTTCATAATGACTACCCAACGACATCCAATGGTCTTTTTCTCATTGGGTTTAGATACAACGTCCTAAGTCGAATTTTTCTGTAATGCTTCTAGTTCTTCATTCATGGCTTGTGTCCATTTGGGATCCACTAATGCATCCTGTACAGTATTCGGAATAGACACATTAGATAATTGATTAATAACAAGGGCATGTGACCACGACAACCTATGATTAGACATGTAATTGGCTACAGGATATAACTTTGGCTTTGATATCTGGTTCATATTGTTTCTTTGGGATACCCTTGGTAACTCTCTGTGATTTTCCAGATATAACACTATCTTCCCCACATAATGGATTTAAATCTAAAAATACCTGATTAGGAACATTCTGTGTGAATTCTTTGGTTGACGATGCTGAGAAAGGGAAAACATCTGACGAAGTAACAGGACAACTCTTTGTCAAATCAGTGAAACCTGCTTCAGTTTGGCGACTGGGACAAATGACTGATTCTGTGGTGACACGTGTCGGCAATTGAGAAGAGAAAGCTAGAGCCGGCACGCCTTCTGCGGATGAGGACCCAGTGTCGGTGCGGCTTGACTCACCAGATCTGCTCGATGGGTCGTCAAGCTAGCTCGGTGCATCTTTATGTCTAGTGCTGACGTCAGAGTAGACATGCCCAGAGTCAATGTCAGCATGCTTAGTGTTGGAACTGTGTGGGCCATTATCATTGGCTGGTCTTGTATCAGAAACAGTGCTTTGTGTTCTTTCTGTGTCTTGTGCTCCTAATCTCGATTCTAATGCTTCCAACTCTGCAAATTCTTTCCATTGAAATAAATATCGAGACTTTCCTTCACAACCTTTCTCCCCTTGAAGGGAAGACAACAAAACTCCCCCTGAGTAATAAACCTCAGACTCATGAAAGGAAACATCAAGTGACACATGAATAGTGTCGGTAAGAGGATCGTAACATCAATACCCTTTTTGAAACTCGACATACCCAAGAAAGATAGACCGATTGGCTCGGGGATCAAGTTTGCTACGTTGAGCCTTGAGAATATGAACATAAACGACATACCCAAATACACGAGGCTCTAAGTTTGGTAATGATGGAACAGAAATAAGATCTTGGAGTTGTTGTAGAGGACTCTGAAAATCAACTACCCGAGAAGGGGTACGATTAATTAGATATGTAGCAGACTTCAAAGCTTCTCCCCAGTATTCAAGAGGTACATTCATTCCAAATAAAGATGCCCGAACAACTTCGAGCAACTGTCGATTCTTTCGTTCTGCTATTCCATTCTGTTGAGGGGTATATGGGTTTGAAGTTTGGTGTCGAATACCATGAGCTTGCATAAATTCTTGCATAGGGCCATTAACATACTCTCCACCATTGTCAGAATGAAAAACACGAATAGACTGCTGATACTGTATAGACATCATCTTGTGAAATTCTTTGAATCTGCCACATACCTCACTCTTGTTCATCAAGAAAGACACCCAAGTCATTCGAGTACAATCATCAATAAAAGTCACATAATATCGGGCTCCAGAATACGTAGGGATCTTGGCAGGTTCCCAAACATCAGAATGAATTTTCATGAATGAAATTGGACTTTTATTAAGACTAGGTGAATACGAAATTCGATGACTTTTGGCCAGTTCACATACATCACAATGAAATTCTGAATTACTAATAGCCAAAAACAAATGAGGTTTTAGTTGTTTTTAGATAACTAAAACATAGGTGGCCAAAACGCCGATAAAATAACCAAATTTTTGCCTTAGCATTCTCTACTCCATTAACCTGGTTAGCTTGTCCCAAAAATTGTTGCTCTCCTTGCTCTGTCAGATCCAGGTAGTAAAGTTTTCCCTTTCTAGCACCATAACCAAGAATCTGCCGAGTTAGAATGTCCTGAAACACACAAAACAAGAGATAAAAAGTCACAATACATGATAATGCTTGAATAATTTGGCCAACCGAGAGGAGATTATATGCTAATGAAGGGACAACTAAGACAGAATCAAGGGTTAATGTGTGTGATAAAATAATAGGGTCGTCTCCGGTGACCGGAGTTGGACTGCCGTCAGTAGTAGAAACAACAGGTTGAGTAGAAGGTTTCAGTTTGGCTATGAGGCTAGGATTATTAGTCATGTGGTCAGAAGCCCCAGAATCAATGATCCAGGAACTATTCATAGTAACATTACCTTTCATACCTGATTGTGTGACATTAGCGGAGGCACTTTGTGATTGTTGTTCCTCTGTGGTAGCTATAGCAGCTTTTGCTTGATTCTTTCAAGGTTTTTTGGTGAAGTCCCACCAATCCGGATAACCAATAACTTTAAAGCACCGTTGCTTGCTATGACTGAATTCTCCACAAATAGGACACTTGAAATTGGCATAATAATTTGGTTTTGCTGGAAAGTGACGTGGTGGAGCACGTGGTGAAACACTTAAGAAGCCTGGAGGAGGACCCTGTTTGCGTTGGACAACCATAATAGATGACTCATAGGCATGTCTCATAACCTGTCTGTCAGAATGCACCCTTCGAACATAGGCATAACTTTGCTCTAAGGTGAATTTTGGGTCTTTGCGAAGAATCTAACCACGGACTTGATCATACTCTGAATCGAGCCCACTAAGAAACATGTGAACTCGCATACGTGTCATGGCGGTTGTTTCTTGGATAACCCCAGTCACTGTGTTGTTTTGAGAGGTACTGCGTTGATCGATCTCCTGAAACATTCCCATCAACTCATTATAATAGGTAGGAAGAGGCCGACCATTCTGTCTTGCTGCAAAACACTTCTTATTCAATTCAAAAATTCGAGTCTCATCAGAATCATCATAAAAGGTTTTCTCAACCGCTTCCCAAACATCTTTGGTTGTAGGTAATCTGATATATTGATTGATGAGGGATGACTCCATGGAATCAATAAGCAAACTCTTCACATTTTGATCTTCTGTAGTCCAAGCTTCAAATTCAGGTGAATTCTCATCCGACGCGGCTTTGGTTTCAGTGAGATAACTAACCTTGCCTCATGCTTTAATCCTCATCTTCATAAGAGGTTCCCATTGTAAGTAGTTATTCTCATTCAAGGCAACTGTAAATGGAAAGGCCGAGTTGTCTTGTGTGGTGGTATGATAATGGTTGACGACTTGAGGCACGAGGGAAAAGGGATTTCCATCTTGCCCAGCCATTAAAAAAATTGCTAGTGGTGTGGTGTGGGTCCGGCTGGAGAGAGAGACACGTGCGCCGAGCTTGTGCTTGATGAGTCGAGTCGGTAAGTTTGTGCAAATTGTTGCTGCTAGTGGTGTGGTGGGGGCGGGTCTGCTATGTCAGGGAGTGATTCTGATGTGCTTCTCTTTTGTTTATTGTTTTTTCTTCAAAAGAGGTCTGATGATGGTGGGACAAAAGTTTGGTTGCAACTTGTGGTGTGGTTTTTTTTGCCTTTTGTGGTGTTTTGCGTTTAGGTTTTGGGATTCGGTAATTAGAAATTCAGGTGGTGATTATGGTGGTACGCAGCGGAATATATACGAAATTTAAGGGTTTTTGGCTATGTTGCCAAGTAGAAAATAATGGTTTGGTAATGGTTTTTCAATGATATTATTCTTCTCCAATTATATATATAGATACAATCATGGATTTAATAGAAAAATAATATCTCTTATATTTATACATAATATTTAACTTCTATCTATAAAAAAAGTATATATTTAAGAATATTCTACACTTATTACCGGATGTCCTGCGATGATCCCTGCAAAGTATACAAAATGGACAAGGTACGTATATTTGGTATTAGTTTAGTGAATGAAACACTCTAGTTTAACCCCTGAAAACGAGAATGGCTTCAACCAACTAGTATTACTGATACACTTTCTGGAAAAGGAAATGCAATTGCACTTGTATATATCAACTGAATTGCTGTGGGTTAGAAACCAATGGGGGTGCTGCTGCCTGTGATAAGGGAGACCATACCGTTGTGATCACACCTAGTAATGCCCATCTGACGAGGCTGACAATGAATAGAAATTCTTTTTGAGGGACGAGATGACAGACCAGTTGAGTTGTGTTGAGCTTGGTTGGATGCATATGCATGAAGAATGTTATTAGTAGATATAAAGGAAGAAAAGAAGATCAGGAAGAGAAATAAGCTGCCCTGAGCCATTGCCATTTCTCCGGTAAGTTTAGTATGATTTCTCACCTAGTATTGCAGGCTACATACATAGGTGACTTGGGGGAGAAGTTAGATGAGGATTATTTTGCTGCCATTGATTAAGCCGATTGAGACACGACCAGAAAGTCAATAACCCAATCTGACTGGCATTACATCTTTCGTCTTAGTTAAGAGAGATCATGGACCTTCAAACCAATATAACGAAAATGAATATTATGACAGAACTTATGTGTAAATCTCCATGGTTAGCTAGTGATAAGGTGAACGGGACGGATATACGTTAAATAGACTAGGACTTATCTTAAATCTGGGTCGCTATAGAATCAGTGCATTATAGTGGTGTATTGCAAAGATGCTAGAGGTTTTAGGGTGTGGATCCTCTTACGCATTGTGTACGTCAGTACCTACGTAGTCTACAGTATAATTCCCATATTATTAGTTGTGATTAATTTGTATGTAGAAGAAGAACTGCAGAAGAAGTTTGAGACAAACAACTGGATATAGAACAACTGAAAACGAATACATATATGTTGCATGCATGACCTTAATTTCTTCAGTCTAGCTTCCATAAAGCCTGCGCTTCATCCTTTTGATCCCCACAGCTATCATCACATAGAGGCTGTCGTATGCATTATTGAGGAATCGGAAATAAGCATATCTCCAGGTCTTGATAAAAATTAAAGAACCACATACTGCCCAAAACCCTGAGAAAAACCCCAGCACAACAGGAAATATAAACCATGGAACCTGATCCTCACTGTTGTTATCATCTCCGTCAAGACCATCATTTGGGAGTGGTTGTTGGCATTCATTTGGAAGTGGAAGACCACAGAGGTTGGGATTCCCCTCAAATGCAGATGCTCCAAAGCTTTGAAACTGAGTGCTTGTTGGTATCTGGCCTTCCAGTTTATTGTATGAGACATTAAATACTGCCAAGAAATTCAGGCTTGTTAATGATACTGGTATATTTCCAGAGAAATGATTTACGGAGAGATCCATTACTTCCAAGTTTTTCAGGTTGGATGTCTGGTCTGGAATCTTGCCGGAGAAGAAATTGTTTCCAAGGTCCAACACACGGAGAAGCTTCGAGTGGACAATCTCAATCGGTATACTTCCAGTCATGATATTTTTGTGTAGCACTATTGCCACCGGAAAAAACAACAAAGAATTGTATTGTTGAGCTTGCTTGCCATCAGTAGTGAAGTAGATAGGCAATTCTAAATCATCACTGGACAAGTTGTTTTGCGATACCAACATTGGCAGGCTGCAAAGTTCCCTTGGAAATTCCCCAGAAATGAGGTTGGCTCCCAAGCCTAGGTGAAAGAGCCTAGGAAGAGTCCCAAGCTGACTAGGAATTTGTCCTGTGAATTTATTAAAATGCAGATTCAACACCTCTAGCTTCTTGAGCTTTATTAACCATATTGGTATTTGACCGGTGAGCTCGTTCTTACTCAAATCCAAAAATCGAAGATTTTGGAATCCATCAATATCAAGCATGCCAAGATCAGCCGGAACCTGATCCTCTTCAAAACTCAATCCTAAGGATAGGAATACGAGACCTTTGCAATGCTGGAGTATCTTGATTGCCCCTGTGAGATTTGTCAATCTGTTGAAAGAAAGCGAGAGATAGGACAAGGATTCCAATGACAGAATATCAGGTTGTATCTGTCCCTCAATATCATTTGCACCAAGTCGAATTGCTTTGAGGGACTTGCATGCGTATAGGCTTGTGGGGAAGGTACCTGTGAACTGATTCCTCAACAGGTCCAGTTTGCTGAGGCTAACAAGTTTGGAGAAGTTATACAAGGACAGATTTCCTTCAAAGAGATTGCTTCCTAAATTTAGTTCTACAAGGCTTGTGCAATTCATCAAAGATGAGGGCATATAACCTTTCAGATAGTTGAACTGCAGGAGAAGCAATTTGAGCTTGGAGAGCTTCCCAATATGGAGTGGGAGCATGCCGTTGAATTCATTGAAATGGAGGTCAAGGATTGCAAGGTTTGTGAGGTTGAGAATGCCATCACTAAGGATTCCGTAAAGTGAATTGCGAGGTAATGAAATTTCTTCAAGAGTGGTAGCATTATACATTTCTTCTGGAAGTATTCCAGAAAGGTTGTTGTACCCAGCACGAAACACCTTGAGCTTAGAACACTCCCCTAGTCGGGGAGATATACTGCCGTTGAAGTTATTGAAAGAAAAATCCAACACTCTGACCAATGGAGAAGTGAAACACATGGAAGATGGTAGGGATCCTCTGAACTTATTGTTGCTGACATTGAAACTAGTCAAATTCCAAGCTTGTTGGAAGAATGGAGATGGAATGTCACCATCGAAAGAATTGCTGGACAAATCCAGCATACGCATACTCTTGGATAGTGGAGAAATTGGTAGTTTTCCAGAGAGAAGATTATAGCTCAAATCAAGAATCTCAAGATGATTCAATGACAAGGAAAATCCGGCTTGAGCTGGTGAACCGTACAGTGAATTGTGAGAGAGATTGAGGTAAGTGAGATGTGTGAGATTTTGTAGAGATGAAAAAGGGGAGATACTTCCATTTTGTCTGAGGCCTTTGGAAGGTAAGCTCAAATGGGTGACAAAACCATCTTGGTTGCAAGTGATGCCTTCCCAATGACAACAATTTCTGGAAGTAGTCCAATTCAAGGAAGGAGAAGAGAGAGTGAGGGCAAAGGCCAAGAGAGAAGTGCGTTCTGTCTGGCTGCATGCATGAATATGTTTAGAGAAGAAGCAGAGAATGAGAAGGAAGCTCAAGCATGGAGCCATTGGATGGTTTGTGGGCTGGCTGCACTAGAATTGTCTTAGTGGTAGATTTAGATTAGTTGCTCTCTGTGCGTACCTCTACATACACTTTCGTTGCTGCCTGCAATTGTTGAGCAACAGCTGCACCAAAAAAGGATTATACACATAGCAACAGATTATTTAGTGTCTGAAACACGAAAAAAGTTTGTTTATGTGACACTGCATATCAATGTTGTGGTTGAGAGATGATGATAAGAAAAAGTTTGAGCATAATCAAACCTTAATTACATGAACTCTGGACTCATCTACATTCTTCAATGAATTGGAAATCTCAACTTGCTTCATCACTGCAGAATGCAGCACCTGAAAGCAGTCAAACATAGCTTCATATCTGTGTCTGCTCAAGATAGAGTAGGTTGTTAAGTAATTAATATGTATTTCTCTATTTTAGTAATATTCAAATACCACTGACAATTTGACTACAGAAAGGGTTGACATGTATACTGTATTCTAGTAGTTTCATTCTTCTCACATTCTCATAGGGTCCTATATTCAACATAGAAAGAAAAAACCCAGCAATGTAACAGAAACCCATTGATTGATAAAACAGAAAACACAGTGATTGCTCACATTTATATTACATGCAAAGTAATTCAAAAGTACTGAAGTAAAACCTAATGCAATTGAAAGTACCTTTCGTTGTTTTACAAAGAATACTTTCAGCTTGACCACGGAACTTGATCAGAAGGATCAAAACATTTTCACCTGCAAAAACAATGCATATTGAAATTGCATACAAAACAGAAATCAAAACCATAATGAAATTAAAGTGTGCCTGAAATTTCTTTTGATACTAACATTGTTCAAATTTGAGCAGAAAATCATTCAGCATAGATTAAATGACTAAAATTGAATGCATACTAATATATATTTCACTATTGTTTCTGTAATTAGAAAGCAATGGTTAAGATAAGATTCAGAAGATTCCAGGAATTCTATGCTTCAGTTCATCTCATGCTCTGCCTTGTAGACTGCACCTTTATTTATTCAGTAAGAGTTTATATGACAAAAAGGCAAAGTGGAAATAATTTGTAGAAGTTAAGCAGAGGAAAAGAATTTGACTCCAGTGTTTGCACTAATACTAATAACCATCTGAAGACCAAAAAAAGCTACAGATACCTTCACTGTCATGGAAATGGACAGATGAATCACCAATCTGTAGTGAGCAATCAGTTAGAGTATGTCAACTGTTAGGTACATGAGACATTTAGTGTATACAGCATTATAGCATTATTCAACTTCTAATAATGGGAGCAACGAAACAAACCCATCATGAATCACCAATCTGTAGTGAGCAATCAGTTAGAGTATGTCAACTGTTAGGTACATGAGACATTTAGTGTATACAGCATTATAGCATTATTCAACTTCTAATAATGTGAAGCAAAGAAACAAACCCATCAACTAATGCGTTATAGCAATATTCAGCTTCTAATAACTTGGTGAAGAAGAAGAAGAATATGTCAAAGGTGTTCTGGTATGATCTATAATACCTTAAGTTTGCTAAAAAATTGGTAAAATCTCACTAAATCTATTTGGGCCAAAATATTATCTTTCGGCGAATGTTTAAGAAGAGAGTCCAGTGGACTGATTCTTACGGTCTACGTTATTATTAATGTGTTCCCTTTCGGTTTGAAGTCATGTTTGGTAAGGATTTGCGGTTGCTTAAGGAATCCTCTAAAGATCCGAAGAAGATTTGATATGCCTTGATCTGTAAGAAAAAACAAACCCTAGTGTTCACTATATAAAGGGGTCAAGATACAAAGACAAGAGACATCTCAACTATTCAACACAACTTTTGCACACTGCAAAACAAGCCTCTCCGGAGCACCTCTACCAGAAAGATTCCTCGAGTCTTTTTGTCCACCAAAGCCCTATCCGTAGGCATTCCCCGCTGCTACTCACCAAAGCTGGACCCGTCGGCACTACCCGCTGCTACCTCACCAAAGCCTCATCCGTGAGCACTACCCGCTTCTACTCACGAAGCTTTATCCGTGAGCGAACAGTCCATCACTGCTTCATAAAACCTTGTTCGTAGGCGAATACCCGCAAAAAACCATTGTTAGGGTGAGAACTCTAGCAAATATCCACGGTTTGTCAAGAAACCCTTTGGCGAACGACCTACAATCCTGAATTATAGCTCTGCTCAACCACTTCGGTTCGAGTAAGATACGTCCGTTTTGCAAGGAGAGGAGAAAAATCCTAGTTGCTCTTCAGCTAGGTCTATAGAACCTATATGCAGGCTTGACCAGCGCGTGTATACAGTCGTTTGATGAGAAGTCAGAAGGCAAATGCGCATCAATTCCAAGGTTGTACCTGACCCATAGATACTGGCACGCCCTCAAGCTTGGTTGTTCGAAGAAACTACATTTTCACACCGAACAAAATCAAGACACAATTGCATTTCAAGGAACTCAATCATGGAGCTTTCGAATGTCACCTTTGGTATGATCTATTAATAACATCAAGAAAATGTACCGGAAGTTGTCGCTTTTGGAGCACCCTGATAAATGCTCACACCCTCAAGCCAGCCAAGCATTTGTGAAGTTGAACAAGGCGTTTAAGGTGTTACAGGATCCGGAGAAGCGGAGAGCGCTGGATGAGAAGATTGAGCTCAAGGAGAAGCAGGAGAGATTCAATGTTGAGTTGAGGGAAATGCTGGAAGCAGCAATGTGGAGAAAGATGCAGGGGATTTACAAGGAGAGTGATGAGGAGCTACTAGCAGGTGATGTGAGAGGTGTTAAGGAAACATGGTACGAGTACAATGACAATGCAGTGGACAATGTTTAGCAGGAGTGCTAAACAAGGGCGTGGGGATACTAGTGGATGGATTGATGCTCCTTCTGAAAGAGCTCGAAAGGCTAAGATGGATTACTTGCAGGCATATAATGAGTTTGCATCACTTGCTTCGAAAGAGGAGTTTAGATACAGAGTTGATGGATAGATACAATAAAGAGAAACGTTCGAAGTCATTGTTACAAAAGCACAAAGAGGAGACTAGAGCGAGCCGTTTGAAGAGAAAGTACTCCAAGCAACAGATAGAGGAGGAAGACTGAGTGGGGAAATATCCGTGGAAGCCATGGGATCCTGAGAAGGATTTGACAGGTGGTAGGCAAAGTGCGAAATTGGATTCAGAAAACATGACTCGAGGTTTGTTATCATGGTTTTCTGGAGGATCATATCATAGGAACTTTCTCTAGCCATAATATGGCATGGGTGAGCATCTTGGTTTTTCCCAGGCTTTAATTCACAAGTCTTTACTTTTACACTGAATGAATGATTGTATCTTGTGTCAAATTTACTGTTAACATGAGGAAAAGAGGTAGGATATTTCTATGTATTGGGGTGAAATGTAAAATTTTATGATACCATATCTCTAAAATCCAAGGAACTGATGTTGAACTAATGTGAAGATGTTCTTGTATTCTCTTGCGTAATGCCATTAATTGTTCGTGTGAATTGTGTTGAGAAAAGACTAGGTCTTTTTTTTGAAAGAGTATTCGGTCCACTGGCCAGTGGACATCCACTAGCCAAATTGCTGACGTGGCTGTTAAATGACGAGAGACGACGCCGTTACCTGTGCGTAGAAGAGGGTTGTTACTGCGCACGTGCAGAGTAAATCTCACCCGCCTCAAACCATTATCGTCTCTCTTCTCCTCATTAATCCGGATCAAACCATCATCGTCTCTCACCTTCTTCTTCTTCTCCAACCAGAGCTCGACTGTGTAGGATAACTCGAGTTCCCCATAGCCTCTGAAATCATCTGAAAAGGGCTCGGCGAGGTAATAGTTCTCGAAACAAACTCGAGATCCTAAGCGGGTGAGATGGAATAGCATCGAGAGACGTACTCGCCCGAAGAAGAGGACATCAGATGCAGCACAATCGTTGATTTTGGGAGTGTGTGATCATCTGGTAATGTTCTGCAACCAGAACTCGATTACTGACTCTCATCTTCTTCTTCTTCTTCTTCTCCAACCAGAACTCGATTACTGTCTCTCATCTTCTTTTTCTTCTCCAACCAGAACTCGATTTTGGTCTATTGCTCCAGATGTGGAGGTGACTCTAGTGACGAATCGATCGCTGCCGCTGTATTCTTCAGAGTTGTGAAAGTGGGTTGTTCAAAGGGGAGCTACAATCGTGGTAAGTTTGTAAAATAGAGATCGTTGATTTGAATCGAATATGCAATGTTGTTTTGGGTGAACGGAACCAGATTGAATATGCCCAATAGTATTCTCTAAATCTCTGTCCTTATTTGCATATATGTGCACAGGTGTGTCATGGATTCAATTACTGAAAATGAAAACAGTAGTTGTTCAGACAAGGCGAAAAACATGGATAGTTCAGAGATTGGTTGTCATGATGGGACAGAATTAAGCGAGATTGTATACGGGTCAAACGATCAATGCACAATGTTCAAGGGGAAGCCATACCGGGACCTCACGCTTGATGACCTGAAAGATGTTTTGTTCAAGAGTGTGGCTGAAGCGGAGACGTTCTACCTTTACTATTCACTTGCGAAAGGATTCAACATGAGGAAGCAGAAAATGGACTGGAACAGGAAAAAAACAATGGTTATCCGAAGAGAATTGGTTTGTTCAAGAGAAGGGGAGCGCAGGAACCGTAAGGAAAGCAATGTTTGTGAGGAAGATGTGGACTCAACTTTGGAGGATGGGTTGTTTCATAAAAACGTGAAGGGGCGTAAGGACAAAGCGCTGCGCATATCAGTTGTGAATGATAGCGACATCAGTTGTAGCGGGAAGAAAAATGTGAAGACATTTACCTCAAAGACTCGGCGACTGTCGAGGGTACATTGCGGTGCAAAATTCATTGTGAATTTTGATAGCGAACGGGGGGGATTTGCTGCATCATTGTTTATAACGGAACACAATCATCCGCTGACCAAACCTGTGCATACGCCGTTTATGAAAAAAAACCGTGGTGTTAAGGAGCATGACATGGGTACCGTAGATTCTCTGAGGAAGGTTTCAGTGGGCACTTCCCGTGCTTACGAGTTTCTTGTACATCAGGCAGGAGGCCATGAGTTTGTTGGATTTACTGAAAGGGATTTGTACAACAGAGTTCAGCGGGAGAACAGCAAACTGATGATTGATGGTGATGCGCAATGTTGTATTACTTGGATGAACATGAAAGCGACACGGGACCCCGATTTCTACTCTGTATTCAGCGTTGATGATAAAGGTAGGCTGGCGAACATGTTCTGGCGTGACGGTCAGTCATACACGGATTACTGTGCATACGGGGATGTGCTGGTGTTTGACAGTACTTATAAAACCAACATGTATGGCAAGCCACTGGCAGTTTTTGTAGGAAGCAACAACCACAGAGGGACCGTTATGTTTGGCTGTGCACTTCTTGTTGACGAAACCGAAGAAACATACAATTGGGTACTGACTGCGTTTTAAACTTCAATGAAACAGAAGAAGCCGGTTTCTGTCATAACTGACAGTGATGAAGCAATGAGAAAAGCACTGGATAATGTAATGCCGGAGGCTAGACAGCGTCTATGTGCATGGCATGTTGGGAAAAATGCAGTGTCGCACTTGAGGGATGCTAATACACGTGCTGATTTTTTTCATCACATATTTGCCGGCCTGACCATCGAGGAATGGGAACTTTCTTGGGAGTACTTTGTTGCCATGAATAAGTTGGAGGATAACTCCTGGATTAACGGGATGTACAACAAAAGACACAGGTGGGCAGAGGCTTTCTTTAGAGATGAATTTTATGGAGGAATAAGTAGCACACAAAGGTGCGAGGGAATGCATAGAATTCTGAAAGTGGGGATTGGGAGCTGCATGACGATGTCTGAGATGTTGGCTCGTATGGAGAAATCTGTTGCAAGATTAAGAAACCGTGGTTTGTATGACGATTATATGTCAGATCAGTTTTCCCCGGTTCTTAAAACTCATATGCTTGAGCTGGAAGAGGACATTGGCCGAGTATTTACTCATGACATATATTTGTTAATAAGGGATCAGATTCTGTTTGAAAAAAAGTTTTCGGTAGCCGGGAGGGTTGTCAATGAAGAAAGCGGTGCGAGTGCGGTTAGAATTACCCAATATGGCAAACCGGGGCGGATATGGAATGTGGATTTCCAGCCTGATATGAAGAATCCAACTTTTGCGTGCTCATGCAAGCTGTTCGAGTCCGATGGCATTCCCTGTTGTCATATATTCTGTGTCATGAAAGCGGAGAACATGACAAAACTTCCTCCCTCATTGATTAAGAAGAGGTGGACTAAAGAAGGGGCATTGACTAGGAAATCCGCGAGCACTGTAGATGGGAAGTCTGTCCAGCTAGCACGGTATGGTGAGTTGATGTCCATGTGTGCCAGAATCTGCCACATCGCATCCAGCAGTGAGGAGGGGTATGACGGGGTGAAGGAAGTGCTAAGCCGGCTTACCATTGAGTCACGCAACTTACCTCAACCGGCCGAGACAGATCCGAAAGACCCAGAACACGATATCGACAGTGCAACCGGTCTGCATAGAAATGTGATAAGAGATCCCGTCCCTTGCCGGAGTAAAGGGACGAAAAGGGACAGTGGTAGTGGGAAGGGAAGTAAGAGAAAGAAAACGTCAAAGTGCAGTCGATGTAAACAATATGGTCACAATAAAAGTACTTGTGAGAAACATGGAATGGAAGAGAAAAAGAATGTATCAATTAAATCAGATACGGATGACATGGGTCCACAGTCAAGTAGCATTGAAGGTGATTTGAGCACGGGTGAAACAAGTGATATGTCTGTTTCATCGGACGATGATGTGGGGGATGTGGAGACGCAGAAGAAGTGTGACGGCAAGTTATTTCATCACCTGGAGGAAGCTAGGACTTTTGAATTTGTTTCTGGGGATTGCAACACTAGAGACGCATCATCTAGAGGTAGCCGAGGTGGTGTAGATTACTTTCGTCACTTCAGACCCTTTACCGACTCAGCATAGTATTACTGTGGCACACGCCAGTTTGAATGCAGGTTTGACACCTAAACTACATGTTTATATTTCGTTGATGTTGTCCCCCATATACTGTGTAATGTTTACTACCTGGATTAGTAGGTTTGTTATTATGTTGAGATTGGTTGTGGTATATGTATTGTTGACTGAGCTGTTAATGTATTTCTTATATATTTAAGATAAAATGGACTATTACCCTTTTAATTCCCTTGTGTACAAAAAAGAGTGTGGAAACCGAAACTGTTGGATGCAGCTTAAGACAATTACTTCTTTATTAATGTGAACGACTGGATGTTTTAACTAATATGTATTAAAAAAATAATAATCTCTTTTTTGACAGTAGGTGGTAATGACAATAATTTAGCTGACCCCTGTTAATTTCTGGATTTTTTTTAATCTGTATTAAATTAGGTTATATCGAGTTGTCCAATTAAGTGAATTATGGTTTGTTCAGCATCAGCTTGTTATACGTTTAGACAAGGAAAATTATAGGGTCAGTACCTCTTAGTACCTTTTTGGATTTTTGTCTGAGAGGTTAATTGAGATGAGAAACAAGGAGAATACGTGAGATTGTTTCCAGTTTGGATTTTGTAACTTGGGGGTGGGATTTGGGCGTTTTGTTCTGCATCCACATGTATGTTCGAAATCGTCATTGGTTATTTTTAAAAGAAGTGTTCATTCTGTTGTAGCTTATTTATGTGCTACAATTAGGTAACCACACCGATATTCGTCTCCTTGTTTTGTTTTAATGTGAAATGGACAAGTACCGTGTGCCTTGTGTGGTTATGTTTTGGAAATAGGAATGGATGTCCATTGGGATACATAGTTTTGTTTTAATGTGAAATGGATAAGTACCGTGTGCCTTGTGTGTGGTTATGTTTTGGAAATAGGAATGGATGTCCATTGGGATACATAGTTTTGTTTTAATGTGAAATGGATAAGTACCGAGTGCCTTGTGTGTGGTTATGTTTTGGAAATAGGAATAGATGTCCATTGGGTTACATAGTTTTGTTTTAATGTGAAATGGATAAGTACTGTGTGTTCAGAGAAAGTGTTCATAACCTTGATGTTTCACTGCAGTTATGATGATTTTTAAAACCTGTTAAACTAAAATATATTGGCTTAGGTGAGGTTTTGATATTGAAACAAATTAGGTAATGTTGTGCAAGTCTGAGACCTTATGTGTCTTATAGATAGGACTCTTGATCCAATAGTGAGTACAATTTCAATTTTTATTTTTCCATTGGTGCGTGTATTTAGCTGTTTACTGGGTCTGTTTATATCTTATTTGCCCGTTTTGAACGCTTTGTCTGTTCATATAGTCTTTATGGGTACTGCTGTATGACACGTTAGTAGATTTTGGCATTGACAATAAGTAATCACAATATAATTCTTGTATATGCAGTTTTGGAGTGCCAACATTTGAAAATGTGATTAGAGAAGCACGGGAAGTACGTTAACTGAGGCGAAGGAGACGCCATTACCACTCATGTCTGGAAGGCAATGTTTTTTGCGGAGCAGCCAGTTTGTAACAGGGTACTGTGGATTGAAAACGTTCATAACATTCAGCATATGAATCAAGACAATGTCGGGATTTTGTATGTATATTTTGAGATTTTGTATGTATATTTTGAATCGTGTCTCACTATTATGTTGTAAGCCGCGAGGCTTTGATTGATGATGGTCATTCTTGTTTAGTTAAAATGTCATGTCACCCTCTTGTTTTGTTTTGTATTATTATTTTTTTTTTCCTTTATGGTAAGAGTAGGAATCTGGGTTGTAAAGATGCAAAATCTTTAACTATTTTACAGAGTTGCCACTGTAACAAAAAGCAAATTCCACTTCTGATTGTAATTACCTCCAGCACATGTGCATCCTTAACAACCCTACCTGCGCCCTGTTTCTGTTTCCCTTTCCCTTTGTGCTGGGAATAATCTATGTATCTCCTGATATGAGATTCACAACAAACGGGGCAGCCTTGGAGTCAGTAGAAGGACACCTTTTTCGGCTGTTTCTTCCCTCCCTTCCAACTGAGCAGTGATTGCTGGACCTTGCTGTGTATATCAGAGATCTCATTTTTTTCATGTCTAAGGCAATCCAACAGCAGCCTGGCAATCCACAGTCGACTGTATTCGGTTGCCTAATTGGTGTGGTGTAATACCAAGGGAGACTTGCGAAACTACAAATTCCGTCCAACAGATTCACAATGTCTTCCCCCAGGATCGCGTCCAACATGTTCATCTTCACAACGTGTCATATATTTATTGTTAGTATATGTTGTTGTTCCAAAATAAGTAAGAAACTGTCATAAACAACATATGTCTTTGTTCAGCAACATAACTATCACTACATTTGTAATCACAAAATTCCGGTAACGTTTGGTTGTCGTAAAAAGCGGTCAACCCAAATTTCACTTCCACGGTCCTAAAGGGAGCCTAACCACCGGAGGGTCAATTTATCTAAATTTTCGTGGGTTCTTAAATCTCATGTATACGAGTCTTAGGTTCCAAAATGGGGAAGAATGAGGTTTCGCATGATGCTGGTCAACCGCATTTCGTGTAAAAAGGTATGTTAAATCAGGGTTGACCAATTTGATGGGGGGCGTAACGGATCCGAACGAGCTGAATTTTTTTCAGTAGACCTATTTAAGTACAACGACCGAATCTGACGGTGGAAATTTTATTCTCATATGTTTATAATGCCGATCAACCTTGGTTCGAGTAAAAGATGAAATTTAATTAAGGTTGACCGATTCGATCGGGGGCCTAAAAAATCCGAAACGGGTTGAATTTTTTTTTTCAGTTGAGATATTTAAGTACCATGACTATATCGGACGGTGGAAATTTTATTATCACGTATTTACGACGGCGCATCGCGAAGTGCCTGCTAAAGCGATATAACTTGTTTAGTAGGTTATTAGGCAATATGAACCATTGTGAACCAACTATTCAAAAAGAAGCTGAATTTTCAAAATTTTTGTGAAATACGATGTGTCCGGAATAGAAAAATACGGTTAGGGTAGAAAAATCACAAAATTCCGGTAACGTTTGGTTGTCGTAAAAAGCGGTCAACCCAAATTTCACTTCCACGGTCCTAAAGGGAGCCTAACCACCGGAGGGTCAATTTATCTAAATTTTCGTGGGTTCTTAATTCTCATGTATACGAGTCTTAGGTTCCAAAATGGGGAAGAATGAGGTTTCGCATGATGCCGGTCAACCGCATTTCGTGTAAAAAGGTATGTTAAATCAGGGTTGACCAATTTGATGGGGGGCGTAACGGATCCGAACGAGCTGAATTTTTTTCAGTAGACCTATTTAAGTACAACGACCGAATCTGACGGTGGAAATTTTATTCTCATATGTTTATAATGCCGATCAACCTTGGTTCGAGTAAAAGATGAAATTTAATTAAGGTTGACCGATTCGATCGGGGGCCTAAAAAATCCGAAACGGGTTGAATTTTTTTTCAGTTGAGATATTTAAGTACCATGACTATATCGGACGGTGGAAATTTTATTATCACGTATTTACGACGGCGCATCGCGAAGTGCCTGCTAAAGTTATATAACTTGTTTAGTAGGTTATTAGGCAATATGAACCATTGTGAACCAACTATTCAAAAGAAGCTGAATTTTCAAAATTTTTGTGAAATACGATGTGTCCGGAATAGAAAAATACGGTTAGGGTAGAAAAATCACAAAATTCCGGTAATATTTGGTTGTCGATCAAAGCCCCAAGAAGAGATGGAAAATAAATCAAAGGAGGAAAAAGGGGCTCAAAAACAGAAGAAATAAAAAGCAAAGAAGTTGAACGCGACAAGTTTCGAACTCCCCTCCTGCCGATGGTGATAAGCCAGTCACAACCAGCTAGACTACATAAACTATGATGATCAGAGCGCTTTTTGTTTTAGATCTATAATGAACAAGGAGTATATAGAAAATTTGGAGGCCTTGTTCCAGCAAGCCTGTTGCACGTGGTTGGTTAACAGATTCCATATATAAGTACACAAACGGCAACGTTTTGTGTAAGAAATAAAAAGAATTTCTTCGTGTTCAACCTTTCGCCGCCGCCCTCTGATGCTCCTGTTTCTGCTCAGCAGATTCTTTCTTTCTTGCCTTTCCCCTATAAATTTTGTACAGCGGAAGCTGGGTTTCAACTGCACGTACATCCGCCTCTGCTGCCCTGGTCAAATTTATAGTTGATTTCGGCGTTTCGGTTCCATAGTCCGCATCGCAAAGGGATTCAGACAACATCGCCGGCTTACTGATATATCTTGGGTGAGATAACTTTCATCAATTAATGGAATGATATGGTATGCTTAGTTTCAAACCGATGTGTGGTATGGGTTGACACTGTATTGGATTGAAACGATTGTGCTGCATCTGATGTCCTCTTCTTCGGGCGAGTACGTCTCTCGATGCTATTCCATCTCAGATGAGTTTGTTTCGAGATCTATTACCTCGCCGAGCCCCTTTCAGATGATTTCAGAGGCTATGAGGAACTGGACTTCTCTTCTCCCTTTTCAGATGATTTCAGAGGCTCTGAGGAAGTCGAGTTTGTTTCGAGATTTATTACCCCGCCGAGCCCTAACGGCGACAACACACAGTACTGACGACGCAGATCTACCGAGGGAAGACGTGTCAAAATGAACGGAAATGAACGGTCAGGATGGCTAGTGGACATCCACTGCTAGTGGACCGAATAATTTTCGCTTTTTTTTCTGGATTTCTTTTTACTTCTGAGCATTCGAGGAAACAACCCTCAAATTAATCATTTCTTTTTCCAACCTCCATCTAATCTATTGGCTAAAAATATCAACATCAATTACATACTTAGAAAATGTTTTAAAATATATTTTCAATAACGTTAATTCAAGTTTCTATCTCTCTTTTTTCTTCAACCTTCATCTTTGTTCTTTCTCTGGGAACATGGATTTCTCTCAGAAAACGCAAATTTCCAGATTCATGGTACATGAGTGCTTCATAGTACTCCACATTGATAAGACCATTGCAATCTATGAGCAATTGCGATTAGGGGTTCCTTGCGATTGGTACACCAATAGATTTATTAACCAAATTCGAAAGATTTGAGAGATCAATGCCTATAATTCAATTATTAATAGGAAAACCAGTCATCTCCAGAAATCAATATAGAATTCAAATCACAAAGCCTAAAGTTTAGTGGCTCATGGCAGATGAACCAATTAAACAAAACATCCTTTGAAGAAGAGGCTAAATCGTATTATGAATTCGCCCTTAATTTCAATCAGATATGAAGATCTGATGTTTATGAACACACGTTAAAGTTTGCTTTTTTTCGTTTAAGTTTGTTGTTAGAGAAAAAAATCACTTTTATAGAAATAAATAAATAAAATCTAACATTGATGTTTTTAATTCAAGTGGATATGTTTGAACCATTTGATTAAATAGATGTTTGAGATTTTATGAAATTTACTAACTTTACAGTTTGCTTACTTTAGAAGAGTTCAATCCTGACTACACATCTATCTGTGGGAAGTATGTAGGAGTTTTACAGTTTTACTTGAACCCTTTATCTCAGAAAGGTGTGTTTGTGTGTGTGTGCATTTTCTTATGATCCTATATTTCGGTGTGTATTTTCTGTTTGAAATAAAACTCTTAATATACCAAAACTATAGTGACCATTGAAAGAGGGAGGTCTGTTCCATTCATCCCATACAGAACTTGAAGTATCCAGTTATTTTCATTTGTGTGAAGGCAGTGCTTAGTGGACCTGCTTCCATACGTGCTTACACTAATATTTAGAGAACTGTTTCAGGTAGAAAAAAGCGCAACGGATGGTTGAAGAATATGAACAGCAGATGTATAATTTTGTTTTATAAATTTATTACTTTCTGATCTCATCACTAAAAAAACAAACAGAAGAAGACTACAGAATATTTGTGAGAAACTTTATAGTTTATACATTACCAGCAAATGAAACAGACTAAATTAATACAAACCTGGAGATATATATGTCATCCAGTTACAGTTTCTGCAAACATACTGTTATCATCACATAAAGCCTACCGTATACATTTTCCAGATATGCATATAAATAGAGCTACAAACTCCCAAGAATCCTAAAATGAACCCAAGAAAAACTGAAAGCCATGGAATTTGTTGCCCATTAATGTCAAGAAGATATTGATTATTGTTTTTGTCCTTTTTAGTACCTTTTGTTGGATTTGGTAGGCACTCATTTGGAAGTGGTGGACCACAAAGTTTGGGATTCCCCTCAAATGCAGAAGCATTGAAGCTTTGGAGCTGAGTACTTGTTGGTATTTCTCCTTCAAGATTATTGTATGAGACATTAAAAGATGACAAGAAGTTGAGACTAGTCAATGACCATGGGACTTGTCCAGACAAATGATTCATGGAGAGATCCAAATTCTCCAAGTTTTTGAGGTTGGACAGTTGCTGTGGAATGTTGCCGGAAAAGTTGTTTTTGCGAAGACTCAATGTATGAAGAAGCTGCAGTTGACCAATCTCAGTAGGTATGCTCCCACTAATGGTATTATTGCCTATGCATATTGCAGGTGGAAAGAAAGAGAATTTGTACTGCACTAATGTTGGACCCTGAAATCCATACATGGGCAATTCTAGATAAATATCATCATCTTGAGCTGTAGAGCTTTCAGATATTAACATTGGTAGTTTACAAAGCTCTTCTGGAAATTCACCTGAAATTCGGTTATTTTCCAAATTTATATAAAAGAGCATTGGAAGAGTCCCCAACCAACTAGGAATTGTTCCTGTGATTCTATTGAACTGAAGAGCCAAGATCTTTAGTTTCTTGAGCTTAGATAGCCATACAGGTAGTTGACCTGTTAGCTCACATTGAACCAAAGCTAACATTCGAAGATTTTGGAAACCATCAAAATCAACCACGCCAAGATCGTCCGGAAATTCCTCACCTACAAAATTAGATGAAAGGGATAGGACTACAAGATTTTTGCAATGCATCAGTATCTTCATTGTCTTGGCGATATTAGTCATTCTGTTATCGCTAAGCGAGAGGTAGGACAAGGACTTCAATGACAGAATATCAGGTTGTATTTCTACTTCTAGATCATTGGCACTCAGCCGAATTGCTTTCAGGTACTTGCAAGAGTAAAGGCTCACTGGAAACATACCGGTGAGGCGATTCTTCCAAAGATCAAGTTTACTGAGGCTGGTCAGTCTGGAAAAATTAAGCTCAGAGATACTACCTTCCAAATTGTTGAAACCCATATTCAATTCTGCAAGGCTTGTGCAATTCATCAAAGATGGGGGCAGAGGACCTTCAAGATTATTGAATTGAAGGAGTAAGAGTTTCAGTTTGGAGAGCTTGCCAATGCTTTTAGGGAGCACGCCAGTGAATCCATTAGTGTTGAGGTCAAGGATTGAGAGGTTTGTGAGGTTGGCAATTCTTTCACTAATGGCTCCATATAGCGAATTGTGAGGTAAAGCAATTTCTTCAAGTGTGGTAGCATTATAGATATCATCTGAAAGTAATCCTGACAAGTTATTGTGACCAGCACGAAAAGCTTGCAGTTTGGAACACTCCCCTAGTCCTTGAGAAATATTGCCACTAAATTCATTGAATGAAAAATCTAATAGCCTAATCAAAGGAGAAGAATGAAGACAAATTGATGATGGGATAGAACCTGAGAATTTGTTGTTGCTAACATTGAAACTAGTCAAATTCCAAGCTTGTTGGAAAAATGAAGATGGAATTGCACCATGTAAGTGATTGCTGGACAAATCAAGCTTTCGGATGTTTTGGGGTGGTAAAGAAGATGGTAGCTCACCAAAAAGAAGGTTATAGCTCAAATCCAGGATCATCAAATGATTCAAAGACGAGAAGAATCCAGTACTTTGATCTAGTGAACCATAAAGTGAGTTGTAGGAGAGATTCAAGTGGGTGAGATGTGTGAGATTTCCAAGTGAAGATGATGGAAAAATACCTTCTTTGAGTTTAAGTCCTTTGTACGGTAACTGCAAATGTGTGATCCAACCACCCTGATTACATGTTATACCCTCCCAATAACAACAATTGGTGGAAGTCCAATTCAGCTGAGGAGATGACAGAGTGAGAGAAAACGACAGCAGAGAGCTGCGCTCGCTTGGGTTGCAAGCATGAATGTTTTCAGGTACCATACTGGAAGAGAATATCAAGAACAGGAAGAAAAGGAATGCATTAGCCATTTGGTGATAATCCTGCACTGGTAAGTTTGTCTATGGATCAGATCTCACTCATGCTTGTATTTATGTGGAACTAAATAGGCTCAGCATGCATTGCTAAATCAATTGCTGACCATTCTGGCTGCTGTCATTACAAGTGCGTCACCTAAATCAATCGTTAGGTTGCCAGAAGGATCAGCAAGTCCATTCTGGCCTTACATCTTTCTTAAGTAATCATCACAATGGAAAAGGTCAAAAGAGATCAGCCTCATCTTTGACCTTTCTGGTGCAGAAGTTCAAATTATAAATTTAAACCATGTGTTGTGTGTATTGCTTATTATCCATATATTTGGTGTGTTGCTGTATTGGTTTTTTTTATCTGTTGATTTGCAAACACAACCCCTTTATGGCGTATTTTTGTTTTCTGCGTACAAAACTTTTGTATGAATAATGTGCAGATTCCCCAGGTGTGTATTTGCTGTTGGAAAGAAAACTCTAATCCAAAATAAGAGTGACCAGTGAAAGGAGTTATATTCCTATTTAAAGGTTGATATATTTACATGTTCAATATATAATCATAACACATTACAGCAATTTATTTATAGGCAACTTGAAGACTACAAAGCTTATGTGGCTAATAAATCCACGCTTGAAGGATGTATAGCTGAAGCATATATTGCGTACAAGTGCGTCACCTACATGAAGTTGTATTTAGGAGCGTTGAAGGAAACTCCACAAACCATACCGGTAGATGTATCAAAGTTCAACCTTTCCATAGTCTCTAATGATGTTGAAGTTTCTGGAATTTTGCCAGACTCCTACTAGTTGCAACCACATGAGCTAGTCATAGCTCATTGATGGGTATTAATTAACTGTCCAAAAGTTGAATACTGGAAAGACATCCATTTATATAGTCCAGACATTCAAGGTGATCTCGACTACCACAACAAGGAGTTCGCACACTATTTTGGCGGCTGGGTATGTAATTCTTTATTTTTGTTCATGACTCTTTCATTGCATAATTATTCATATTTACAATACATTGAATATTTGGTTGCAGATGAACCATATTCAATTCAATGGTCACCTAAATTGGTCGCACGAACTAAGAATTCTAGCAATGAAGCCGATAATGTCATGAGTTTATCCGATGTGCAAGGTGAATGACGTGCAATTTATATGTGAATAGAGAGACAACAGACGGAGAACACAAAATTCTGGGGTGATGGCACATGGTGGGCGGAATGGAGTTGACTATTACGGTGTTCTCGATTCAGTGGTGGAACTCGTTTATGGACAAGGCATGATAGTGCACCTCTTCAAGTGTAGATGGTTTGATACTAGCAGCCCGCAGAGCATGAAAATCGATTAGTACAGGATTTTATCGGTGAACACTACTACAAGCTGTTACGAAGATGACCCGTTCGTTTTTGTCACATCGGTAAAACAAGTGTTTTATATTGATGGCCTTGTTAAGGGTGATGTGTGGAAAGTAGTCAACCTTGTACACCCTCGAATCATTTACCGGGCAGCTACACTTGGAGAGGTCGAAGACGAGGAAGAAGATGTTGCGTATCAAGAGCCCAGCGCAATAGGTATTCCTGACTCCTCTACAATTCGCCTTAATAATTTTAAAGCTGGTCGTTCGGTTCGAATTCGTGATTTAGACGCAAGGCTTATTGATGTTGATCCAAATCAAGAAACAGACGAAGACTCTTGTAATGGAAATACATAGATTGCCAGAAATTAATTCTAACACCGAAGAAGACTCATCGAATGATTCCGATTACGAGTTTTCTTAGTTTGAATTTGTAATACAAATTGAAGTGTGTTTTATATGCTACCAGCTGTTGAATTTATAATTTTGTTTAATTTTGGTGATATATGAACAGGAAATTGGTATGATTTACAGTAAACAGCCTGTTTTTTATGTATTTGTTAGTTTTTAGCCGACGAAATAGGCCATATTTCGTCGGCCAATATTGTTTTAGCCGACGAATTATATTATGTTTCGTCGGCTAAAGCTCTCTTAGCCGACGAAAAATAAAGATGTATTTCTTCGGCTAAAACAATATTGGCCGACGATTACCCTAATGTTTCGTCGGCTATAGTTTAATAAATAAATGAATAATTTGATATCACTGGTTGCGTCTCATCGATTTGAAACTATTTGCAGTTGAAGGTTCGAGCAAAATACGTAATTTAGACGGTCAAATTACCGTTTCTTTGCGTTTAAGGGTTTGACTTACGAGATTGACCGTCGGGATCGAGTCCTTAACGTTGTCCGATCAAGTTGAAAATTTACCCATACACATATTTCAACCTAATGATGATATCTGATGATCGGATTTTTGTTTCACAAGATTGATCATCACAATCACAATATGTCTACTAATGTTGTATAACTTGTTTACCAAGTGTTAAGTAAATATTCTGTTTCAAAAACAAACTTTACGTAAAAGCTTCAAACGAAAAAAAAGTCGTGAAATAAGATATGACCGGAACGATGAAATATGTCTACGGTTGAAAAATCACATAATTCCGATAAAGTTTCGGTGCCGATAGTTACGGTCAATGCATTTTTTCATTCTTTCTCCCTAGAGGTAGCACTAGTTGCATCTCATCGATTTGAAACTATTTGCAGTTGAAGGTTCGGTCAAAATACGTAATTTAGACGGTCAAATTACCGTTTCTTTGCGTTTTGGGGTTTGACTTACGAGATTGACCATCCGGATCGAGTCCTTAACGTTGTCGGATCAAGTTGAAAATTTCCCCATACAAATATTTCAACATAATGATGATATCTGACGGTCGGATTTTTATTTCATAAGATTAAACATATAAATTGGAAATAAATTAAATGGATTAGTATAAAAAGTACTATAGCCGACGAATTTTAGTAAATTCGTCAGCTAAAGTTGAACTAAAGCCTACAAAACACATAGTTTTAGCCGACGAATTTACTTCTTCCTATATATCAAAACCCAGCGACAGAAACCCTAACATTTTCACAAATTTTCCCTCTTCCCTCAATTTCCTCTCGGCCTCCACTCTGCTCCCTCTCCTCTCGGACTCCACTCCGCTCCTCTGCCCTCTTCGCCTCCCACTGCCCTCCTCGCCTCCCACTCCCTCCTCTCTCTGTCAGATTTTTTTTAAGAAATTAAGGTATGTGATTCGATGTATATATTGAATTATATAATTATTTTGTATTATTGATATATATATATATATATATTGAATTATATGAATTTATTGATGCATATATTGAATTGATAATTGTATGTTGAATTATATGAGAAATTTGATGTATATAAATTTATTTGTATCCGTGAATTTTTCTGAATTTATCCGTGAATTTTTCTGAATTTATTTGAGGATTATATTAGCATAATGAGGTTAATAGTTTTAACAATTTTAGTTTAATTAAAAAATAAAAAATTCTAATTAAAAGTTAAAATTCTAATAATTTAATAAATTAATATTTTAAGCAGGATGAAAGGCTTTTTCGGTAAAACAAAGGGTTCAAAGGGTCAAAGGTCCGAATCGTCTGAGGGAACGTCTAGCAACCCTCAAGCGTCGTTTCAAGACCCCATGACAGCCTGTCGTGCGTCCCTTCTCTAGCCGACGCAGAGGCAGCCAGGCGCCACTCATTCCTCCAGACAGTCAGGGGTCAAACATTCCTCGAGGCAGCCGAGCGTCCCTCACTCCTCGAGGCAGTTGTGACCTCCGACTCAGGCGGAGGTGTCTGCACCACGTATGCCTGAGATACACAGGTCACCGACTCCGGGCCCTATTGTTTTGGAGGGTGGGTCATATGGGGTACAGATGTCGCCGCCTCTTCTCTACCTTCCGCGGTTGATACCCGCATTACCGGCAGTCGATGACTCAGGGGCGCTGATTTATCCACTGCCCCCGCAGGTGACCCCATCAACGGCGTACCAGTTCGTGCCTTTTGGTATGGATATCATTTCTGTGAAGGTATCATCATCGGCGACAGAGTCGGAATCTGTCGCGTCCGCCTCAACGCCCTCAGGTAATGAAATATAAATAATTTGTTTTCTTATAATGTCATAATAAGAAAAATTTATTAATAATCAATTTGTGATAGGCACTGTCAAAGCCAAGCCGACAAGGAAGAAGATAGGCTCTGTCACACGGAAGGCTCTCGAGAAGACCGTGAGTACCTTGGGATGGATCATCATCGATACTAACGGGGATGGCAACGTAGTATCGGGTGGGAAGACGAGGATGTACTCCGGCCGTGTGGGAGTGCTCATTAGGGATAGAGTCCCTATATTGTGGTCAGACTAGGGCGAGGTCTCACAAGAGGTTGAGGACATGGTCCACAACGTAATGTCGGTAAGTTTAAAAAATTCACAATTAATATTATGTATTCTATTGTTGGTTTATGAAAATCTAAACTAATAAACGTTTTAATGCAGATGTGGTTTGACGTTTCCCAGCACATGAGGAACACTTGGGCAGACGTTATGCATGGGGGAAGATACGTTGGAAAGTTAATGAAAAAAACAAAATTATATGTGTAATTAATAATATTTATAATTTTTTGTGGTATATGTAGGTATAAGGAGTGGAAGAACGAGTTACGGACCCACTGGACTACGCATGAGAACGCAGGTTCTGCTACCCTCCTTGAGTTCCAGTTCAGGGAGTACGAATGGCGTTGGCTTCTGATATCAGAATTCAACAACCCTCATAAACAAGTAATTAAAAAATAATAATTTCTTATATTGTTATTAATTAGTTCGTTTTAAAATATTTTACTAATTTTTTATTTTTTTCCTTTGTAGGACGTTTCTCGGGCGAACGCTCAGAACCGGCAACGCAACACTAGGAACCATTATGCCGGTTCTAGACCGTTCGCATCGTTGATGGACGAGGCTGCTAGGGAACATCCAGAAGGCAACCGGTACATCTATACGTACGAGAAGACATATCTTGACGCATAGGAGGATATTGTAAGTCGTTTAACATTTTCAAATTTTTTTAAATTATATATATATATATATCAAAATTTAATTAATTATTTTTTTCTATCCAATTAAGCGAAGGTGAGGCAGGCTAGTGACGAGGTGATGACTGCTATAGTGAGGGAGGCATGGCCAGATATGTAGGAGGAAGACATGTCTGAAGCCATGTCTCGGATCGACACTTAGGATCTCAGGGTTGGGGCGAGGATCATGGGCACAACATTCCCACCGCGAAGAAATAACTTCTACTGCCGGGGTCTAGGAAAGAAGGGCGAGGGGGTACTGAAGACCACTCCCGGATTTCAAAAAAAAAGCAGCATCGACCAGCAGCAGAACGACTCAGCTAGAGACGAAAGTTCAGATGCTACGGGAACAGCGAGCCACTTTACAGGAGTATAATGCGACAGTATATGCCACCCAGCAGGCACAACAACAGCAAATGTTTCAGTACTTGCAAGAATTTTCAGCTGCTCAGCTTCAAGGACTTCCGACTCCGCCCATGCCTATGTCTATTCCCCTACCTCAGCTTCCCCAACCTCCTCAACAGCAACATCCTCCTGGCGCAGATATAGATTTAGATGATATAGATTTTATATAGTTTTATAGGTTTATGAACAATTAATAAATAATTTAATGAAAAACGTTGCGACCACTTTTGATGGTGTTGTTGGTTATTATATGAAATTTTTTGTGTAAATTGCAGCTTACTTGCATAGTAATTTAGAAATTTTATGGTTTTTTTTAGTATAAAAAATACAACAGCCGACGAAATGTACTATAATTCATCGGCTATAGTTATTTTTTAATTTTTTTATTAAATACTTTGGCCGACGAAACATTTATATTTCTTCATCCAAATTCTTAGGTTACGGTCGACGACAATTTATTTCGTCGGCCAAAGTATTACTTTAGCCGACGAAAAATAGAAAAATAAGTCGTCGGCTATAGTTTAACACTTAATCGACGACCACTTTTATTTCGTCGGCTAAAGTCATAGCCGACGAGTCTTTGCCGACGACATCTTAGCCGATGACATCTTAGCTGACGACAACTCGTCGGTTAAGAGCTTAGCCGACGAATTTGGCTAACAGACCGACGAAAACTTTTTGTCAGCTAAAGTGCTGATCCTGGTAGTGCCGGCACCACCGTTTAAGGCATCCATCTTTCAGTCTTATGAAAAAGTATATGCCTTCTTTATTTATTGGTGTGAATGAGTCTTCTTTGCGCCGTGAAACATGTGTCTTAGTCAAGAGTTATCGTGCTACCTATTCTCTAAGTTTTACTAGGAGCAGTGTTCTTTTTGAAATAATTCATTCTAATGTTTGGGGACCTTTCAGAGAGCTACTATGTCGGGTATGAGATACTTTGTCTTGTTTGTAGATGATTGCACACGATTGTCATGGGTTGCTCTCCTTAAAACCAAAGATAAAGTTTTTCCAGCTTTTTAAGTTTTTCATACTCTTGTTCATACACAATACAATAGTATCATAAAAGTTCTTTGTTCAGACAATGAGGGGTATGTTAATCGTGCTTTTAAACAGTTTTTCCAAACACAAGGAATTATTCATCAGACTACATGTCCACAAACACCAGAGCAAAATGGAGTATGAGAAAAGTAAAACCGTCACCTCCTAGAAATGGCTCGTACCATTCTTTTTAGTGCTCATATGCCTAAATGTTTTTGGGGTGATGCAGTACATGCTTCCGCTTATCCTATCAATCGTCTTTCATCTAGTGTTTTTCAAGGAAATATTCCCTTTGAGGTTCTTGCATCTCATGTTCATATTCTCTCATTTCATAATATTCATGCCCGTGTCTTTGGTTGTGTTACTTTTGTTCATGTTCCTAAAAACCAGAGGTCTAAGATGGATGTCTGAGCGATTAAGTGCATGTTTGTTGGCTATGGGGGACATCAGAAAGGTTATAAGTGTTACCATCCGCCTACCAGAAAGTATTATGTCACTATGGATGTCACTTTCTTTGAAGATATGAGTTATTTTTCGTCATCTGATACTGCTCTTCAAGGGAAGAATTCATATTTTGAAGAGTTGTATCACCATAAGGGGGAGAAATTCGAAGAAGTGGAAGGAGTCACGTGATAGGAGCATTTTATGGTATGTTCTTAATATGTTTTTATCCCCGTTTATACTTTGTTTATCCATTATTAGTATAGTATTTGTATGTATCTATCATAAGAGTTTTTCTATAGAGCAATGGCTAAAATGTGCATAAAGTAGAGAAATTATGAACTAAAGTGTTAAAAGCCGACTTATGAAGTTATCGTGTTATTTCTTATCATTTTGTGAATTTGTACATTGTCATTACTTGATTAATTTTCTTTAATGTTTAGATTACATGTATATGGACTTATACATGAGAATCGGACTTATGGAAGCAGCAAAAGAAGCATGGACAGATAAGAGGCCAAAAACATGAAATCGGAACAAAAACAGAGAATTTCCAGAAATCATAACTTAACTTCAAAAATTTTCCTAGGACGATCTAGGAGGAACCAGGAGATGTACCATATATGGATGAAAAGCTGTGGATGTCTAGTTTCTAAATCTTTTTGAATCACAACAATCCAAGATCTGAGAAATGAGTTATGATGGAAACAATAGCCGGAGGTCAGTCTGCTGGAAACATGACAGATTTTGTTGAAGTTATCTACCTAGTTCGTGAGTATGTTTCTTCACCAAAATCCTTTCCGAGCATGCCAAATGATTGATGAGGAGCTTAATGATGATATGGGAAGTTGTTTAGAAGAAGAAGAAGAAGAATCGAAGAAATCACCAAGGAGAAGCCGAAAACAGCAACTAGGAAAGTTATCCCGGTAAAAACAGGATAACTTGTTCTACCGAGCCTACGGATGGGATTCGGCTGTCCTAGGGGTACCAAAACGTGTAAGGGAGTCCTTCATTGATCCCTTAACATGTAGGGGAGTCCAAAATTAAGAAATAAGTCCATGGAGTATTATCCAAGTCAGCCATTGAAGAAGTCAAAATCTAGTGCAACAAGGAAAAGCAAGAAGCCCAATCCGATTTGGACAAGGGGCTGCCGAATTTACTAGGGTTTCTCCCTATAAATACACATGTAATAGTTCAGTTTTAAGAGTCAATATTTGTTTAAGCCATAGTATAGTCAAGCTCTACCTAAAAAATCCTCCCAAACACAGAGAAAGATCAAGCTATCGCCAAACCATATCGTCGCCATCACCGTCGATTCCTTCCATACCCTAGGCCGAACCTTTAGGTAGGTTTTAGGTATGGAAAACCTCAATTTTCTTGTATTTTTACTCTGTGAACAGTACTTTATTTTTATATATTATTTCGGAATTTTTATAGTTTTATACGATTTATATGTTTATGTTTCTTCTTTGTGATTATTTCATGAACTTGTTGATTGTGTAACGAATAGTATGCATGTTAGGACTTTGCATAGTTTAAGTTATTTATATTTATTTGTGTAATAGATGTCTAATTGATTTATTGCTTACCTGATCATGTAATCGATCCTGAGGGTAGTCTAGGTACCAGATGTTCCTAAGGGGAGAGTTTAACATGCCGTAGTGTTCTAAGGTTAAGGTCATGCGATTGTAGGTCTTAATTGTTAGGCACTGCCAAGGGTTGTTAGGGTAAGTAATTTACATGCTATTATGATGAGTGACGCCATACCTAGTATCATGTCTCCAATGACTCTTGTTCGGTCAGTGTATTTTGTCTTAGTGTCATGCGATTGTAGGCACTGAGCAAGATGACACATATATAGGCTTAAGATCATGCGATTGTAGGTCTTAAGTTTACATGAGGAGTCTAATAGTTGGAATTAATTAGAGTCTATAATAACATAAATGTTGCATCTTAATCTTGCTTAGGTTTTGCATGTTTATTTATTCGGTGTTTGTTATGATTATGCGCTTAATTATTGATTGATCAACCTTGTAAATATTAGATGTGGAATTTAGGATGTTAGAAAACACTAAAACCCCCATAATAATTCGGTACGTATGTATATATTTTTTAAATGATTTTTGTTAATATTTTGTGAATATTGTATTTTTGCCGAATATGTATATATGTTCATACTTATGCATTTGTGTATAATTGTATATTATGTGACAGATAATTGTATATGCTATGTATATGTGTATTTTGTACTTGTGAATATTACTGACTTGTTTTAAATGTAGATATAATCATTCCCTAGTGTCCCCGGCTAGAACGATCTCTACTTACAGTTACTACAATGATAGGGTTTTAAATTGCAGGTTGCTTATCATTAACCCGATAACAGCCGTCGTCATCACGCTTGAGATACATATCGACGATTCCAGTTGAGATCATTGTTCCGTCAATTTCTAAAGCAGAGGTTCAGTGAGAAACAGAAGCACCGATTTCTAGCACTGAAAATGTAATTGAAGACACAACTACCCCTCCTACCATTGCTCATACCCCTGATCCACAACTCGCTGGTACTGAAGATCACTCATTTGAGGTATGTCACCCTAGTAATGCTAGTAATAGTGACTCTGATAGTGGTCAATATGTGTTACCAAATAGGTCTACTAGAGGTCAACCACCCAAAAGATATGATCCCACTCTTCAAGCAAAATCAAAGTATCCAGTAGTCAATTACATGTCTATTAGAGATTATCTAAGTCATATGCATCGTTTGTGAATCAAATATCTACTGTATCAGTACCAAACAAAGTGCATGATGCATTGGAAGATCCAAAGTGGAGGAAAGCAATGGAAGAAGAGATGGAGGCATTACAGAAGAATAATACATAGGAACGTATGCCTCTAACACATGGAAAGAAGGTCGTAAGTTGTCGTTGGGTGTTTATTGTAAAACACAATGCAGATGGATCAGTGAACCGGTACAAAACACGTCTTGTTGCAAAGGGATTTACTCAAACATATGACATGGATTATGTTGCTTATGTTGCCAAGATGAATACTATTTGTGTTTCTACTTTCTTTTGTGCCTAGTTTAAATTAATCACTTCGACAGTTTGATGTCAAGAATGTGTTTTTTCATGGAGAGTTAGCTGAAGTGGTGTACATGAGTCTTCCACCTGGGTATGTAGCTGCTTCTCCTGGTGAATTTGTATGCAAATTGAGAAAGTCTTTGTACGGTCTCAAACAGTCACCTCGTGCTTGGTTTGGGAGATGTTCGCAGTTCATGCGTAAGGTTGGTTACAAACAGAGTAATTCAGACCACACCTTGTTCCTCAACCATTAACAAGGGAAGGTAACAACCTTAATTATTTAAGTCGATGATATGGTAATCACTGACAATGATATTGTTGAGATGGGCAGATTGTAGAGACAGCTAGCCTCTAAGTTTGAGATGAAGGACTTGGATGAACTCAAGTACTTCCAAGGAATTGAGGTAGCTAGGGGGAGAGAAAGCACATCATTGATTTGTTAACAAAGACATGAATGTTGGATTGTACGCATATTGACACACCCATTGAGCAGAACCATCGTCTAGTAGAGTATCCAGACCAGGTACCTACTGATCAAGTTCGCTATCAGAGGTTAGTTGGGCGCTTGATTTACTTAACCCATACTAGACCATATATTGCATATGCAGTGAGTGTTGTGAGTCAGTTCATGCATAACCCAAGCGAGAATCACAGGGATATTGTGAGAATTTTAAGGTACTTCAAGTCAGCTCCAAGAAGAGGAGTAATATTTTCTAAACACAATAACATTCTTTATGTTTGTGGGTTCACAGATCCAGATTGGGCTGGTAATATTACTGATAGGAGGTCAACATCAGGTTATTTTACCTTTGTGGGAGGTAATTTGGTTACATGAAAGAGTAAGAAACAGAATGTTGTTTCACGATCTAGTGTTGAGACTAAGTATAGAGGTATGGATCATGGATTGTGTGAGTTGTTATGGCTGAGAAATCTGTTACGTGATTTGTGTGTCAAACCCAAAGGTGCTATGCAGCTATATTGTGATAACAATGCAGTAATTGATATATCACGGAACACAGTACAACATGATCGTACTAAGCATGTGGAGATTGATCGACGCTTCATAAAAGAAAAGCTAGATTATAAAATTATTAGCTTTCCTTTTGTTCATACTGAAGAACAACTTGTAGATATGCTCATCAAAGGAATATCTAGAAAGATATTTTATGACTCACTAGGAAATTGTGCATGGTTAATGTATATGCACCAACTTCAGGGAGAGTGTTAGTGTGAATCATAATAGGAATGTAATATATTGTAGTTATGTCGTAGAGTAATTTCTGATATACTATAATTAATATTTACCATTTATATTTCTTATAAACTTCTATATAAATCTTTATAAGATAAATAAAATATGAGTGAATTCATTATCTCATATCCCAGTAGCTGGTTGTTTTCCAAGCCAATATAAAAGAGCATTGGAATAGTCCCTAACCAAGTTGGTACTGTGGTTGTCTTTAGACTGTCAATGAAATTAAAACGGTGAAATTTCAAGTTTTAACAAACACGCGCGAAGTGTGCGTCTCGCGTGTGTTCACGTCTCACAAATTATCTATTCACTAAAGTCTGCATCTCACCCAATACTCCATCGACGAGAGAGAGTAATGGCTTAGGGTTCATATACCTTTCTCTGCTCGTCTTTGTATCCTGGGCATGGGGATTGATTCGGCCGGTGCGGTTTGAGAGTGAGAGGTAGAATACAGATTTTGATCGAGGATAGTCGATCAAGGCTTGAACGACTCGAAATTCGATACGGCGGTCTTCTGCTGGACTGGGCGACGAAGGTGTATTTCACCTCTTAAATTTCCAGATTTCTGAACTTTGCAGATATGATTTTGCCTCACATTACCAAAACGTCTCCACTGTTCATTAATGAAGTTACCCACTTGCATATCCTCGATCGCGGAGGGAGGACTTACCGAGAGTCTACACATCACGCGCCATACGGGATATAGAACCTTCTCCAATCGCTGCTTCACACGTGCTCCAGACAACCACACTACTCAATGTACTGCGTACATTCCAGAACACACCTCGTTATATGCTCTCCATTGGAAATTTCCCTCCAACAAGCAACCTCTCATTCCCACCAATAATGACACAAATCTTCTTCCCAGCTTACCCTACACACTTGTAAACTACTCTGTTTTGTTCTGTTCTGAAGGTTCTTACCCGAAGTCAATTCCCACCTAGAGCTCATCAATGGCCTCATCATCCACCACCGAACGGTCTCTCTACCTTCTTCTCATCCTAACCCTCTTCTCAGCAACCCAATCTCTCAGAGACCTCAAATCCAATCTCAACCGTCCATCAACCTCACTCCAATCAATCACAGACGTCCATGACCTCCTCCCCAAGTACGGCCTCCCAAGAGGTCTCTTACCCGACAACGTAAGCTCCTACACGCTCTCCGATGACGGAACCTTCGAGATCCATCTCGAAAGCCCGTGTTATGTCCACTTTGACCAGCTGGTCTACTACAACAAGAACATCAAGGGGAAGTTGAGTTTCGGCTCTGTTTCCGATGTGTCGGGGATTCAAGCCAAGAAGCTGTTTATCTGGGTTTCCGTGACGGGGATGCACATGGAGGAAGGTTCTGATTCTGTTGAGTTTTACGTTGGTGCTTTGTCGGAGAAACTGCCGGCTAAACAGTTCGAGGACGTTCCTGCTTGTCAGAGCAAGGCTTGCCGAAGTGGAGCTGGGGTTGAGTCAATGTGAGGTAAATTTGAAGAATGTACTTTTTTCTTTGAAATAAAAATAATTACTTTACTGTTTTTGTGTCAATTTTATGTAGAAAGATTCGATTTTTAGTTGTTTCTGAGTTTTGTTTAAAGGTTGATTTTGTTTTGGTAGAGAATGTGTTCTTGTACATAAAGAATCAGCTTAAAGGTTTAATTATGTGCATTTTCTTAGTTGAGGACTTTGAAAGTTTGATAATTTGGGGTTTTCTAAGTGATTGAATTTGGAAGTGTGAAATTTGTATGACATATTGCCATGTGTGTTGATAAACAAATCAAAGTGAGTATTTTTTTTATTGGTGAATAATGTTTTCAATTGGTATTGTAAGCTATTTAGAGCAACAGTTGAAGGATCGAAAGATTCTTGTAGAGTCAGTTTGAATGTTTAATTGGAAATGTATGATGAATTATTTGCCAAAATTATCTTGTTGAAACTATGTTATGTCCTCCGTTTCTATATTTCTGCGGTTGTGATGAAAAAAAAGTTTTCCTATTTTCCTTCCAAATCAAAAACTTGCTTGCTTTGATAAAGATAATGTCAGAGAAGTTTGTAGGGGTGTTACTCCAAACCTGAATTTCTGAAGGTTTGGAATACCAAATTTTATTACTTGCATCTTGCATATCTGTGTTCACGTTTCTTTTGAATTGCAAAGTTTTCCCAAATCCTCTTTCATTTTGCATCACTCACATCTGTGTCTAGTTCTTGAGATGAACTAGATATAGATTGGAGTGATATAAAGTGAAAGAGGATTCGAGAAAACAATAAGGTAAGGAAGAAAGGTATCAGCCTGACTTTTAGCTTCAAAAATATAAAAATAAAAATCTTATCGTCTCCATCGGTCATCCCTGTCTACTATAGGAAGCTTAAATGATAAGTATGTTGTGTTGCTCCTTGTGTTATTGTTCGTTGTTGGCTTGAACCACTTGTTCATTTAGTATATATTGAATGATAATGCAATGTCCTTTGTGCTTTTGATTAAATATATAGCGGAGCTATACTGGTGTAAATCTTGAAACCTGTTCAAGTTTACTCAGGAACATTCAACTGTAATTTGAGCCAATATTTAACAGTTGTCATTGATCCTTTGCAATAATTCAATAACAGTAACACATGCATAATGAGCACATCCTTAAGGGAACACACTCAGATGTAGATGCTAATTCCAGAATTATGCAAAAACCAGATTTGCAGTCACTAAGCTCCAAACCTTCCATTGCTGTTTGTGTGATTAGGCGTAAATCATTCCATTGTGGACTATTGCATGCTGTACTTTCTCTCCATGACCTAATCTACATTGCATTTAATCGCTAAGTTGAAATTACGTTAATCTTTGGAGGACTGACGAAGTTGCCTTGATGGTGCTGCAGATAGAAAAAGGTCAAAAGCTCAATGGAGTCGGAAATTGGAAGAAGAACAAGGTGTGCAGATGTTTTTATCTCTTCCAATAACTCTGCTAGTTGCTATCAAGTTCCCTCAACCCAAGTGGCCTAAAGAAGCAAATATTTGTGCATATCAATTTCTTGTTTAGGTGCCACAAAACAAAATAATGTATTGTTCTTTTCTCTGTGTGCCAACTGCAGACACTGGTCGTACCTTATGAATTATGAGTAAATATGTCGAAAGCTCATGCTTTTCAATGAAAATGTGTTGGATAGTTTATTGTGATTCTTACAATAAGGGCACTCTCTAAGTTCTACTAAACCTGCGCTTCACTCTGGCCTTATGCTTAATTATCATCACCATGAACCTTTCGTATACATTGTCTAGGAACTGGTAATATGCATACCTCCATTTCTGCAGAAATACTAAAGGACCAAAGACTCCCCAAAATCCTATAATGAACCCAAGTGCAGCGGAAACATAAAACCATGGAAATTGCTCCTTCATGTCTGCATCTGTGTTCATATCAGGTTCATCACTACCGTTGGTTCTCTTACACTTATTTGGAAGAGGGTCACCACAAAGTTTTAGATTCCCCTCAAATGCAGAAGCATCGAAACTTTGGAGCTGAGTGCTTGATGGTATTGGCCCTTCAAGATTATTGTAGGAGACGTTAAATTTTGATAAGAAATGAAGACTTGTGACAGATGCTGGGATGTTTCCAGACAATTGGTTCATGGAGAGATCCAAAAACTGCATGTCCTTTAGGTTAGCTATCTGTTCTGGAATATTGCCGGAGAAGTTGTTGCTGTTAAGATACAAAGTCTTCAGCAGCTGCGATTGGCCAATCTCAGAAGGTATGCTCCCTTGTAGGTTATTGTTTTTCAGCGATATATATGGTGCGTAGTACAAGAAATTGTATTGTAAAGGTCCTGCATGATCAACACTGGAGTGAAAGATAGGCAGATCACCAGCACTACGATCTACTTGAGCTGCAGCTTGTTCAGATACCAACATAGGGAGCATCCAAAGTTCCTTTGGAATTTTTCCTGAAAGTTGGTTAAAGTCCAAGATTATAGAAAAGAGCTTAGGAAGGCCCCCTATCCAACTTGGGATTGAGCCTGTGATTCTATTATGACTCAGCTCCAAGAACTCTAACTTTCTCAGCTTGGATAGCCATAAAGGGAGTTCACCAGTAAGGTTACAGAAACTCAAATCCAAAATTCGAAGATTTTGGAATCCATCAAAATCAGCATCCCCAAGATCAGTAGGAAGTTCCTCACCTACAAAACTAGATGCTAATGATAGAACTACAAGGCGTTTGCAACCTATTAGTATCTTCATTGTCTCTTTGATATTCGTCAGACGTTTGTTTCCTCCCAGTGAGAGGAAAGACAGGAACTTCAATGAAACAATTTCAGGCTGTATCTGAACCTCTAGATTATTAAAACTCACTCGAATTGCTTTCAAGAACTTGCACGAGTAGAGGCTTCTCGGTAAGACACCAAAGAAGTTATTCATCCGCAAGTCAAGTTTACTAAGGCTGAGTTTGGAAAAATCGAACATGGAGATGTCACCTTCCAAGTTGTTGGCTCCCATACGTAGTTCAACAAGTTGTGTGCAATTCATCAGGGCTAGTGGCAATGGACCTTTCAGATAGTTGAAATCAAGGAGTAAGTATTTCAACTTTGAGAGCTTCCCAAGATGGAGAGGGAGCACACCACTCAATTGGTTATAGGAGAGATCAAGGGTTGTGAGGCTGATGAGGTTGGCAATGCCATCACTGATTGCTCCACTCAATGAATTTAGAGGTAGTGAGATCTCTTCAACTGTGGTAGCATTATAGATATCTTCTGGAAGTGATCCTGCGAGGTAATTGTATCCAGCACGAAAAACCTGCAGTTTGGAACACTTCCCGAGTCCACGAGGAATACTACCATTGAAATCATTGAAGGAAAAATCAAGGTATCGAAGCGGCGAAGGAGGAAGACAAATAGAGGATGGAATAGGACCTGAAAAGGTGTTGTTACTGACATTGAAACTACTCAAGTTCCAAGCTTGTTGGAAAAGAGAAGGTGGAATCACACCATGTAAGCGATTGCTGGAAAAATCCACCATCTGAATATGACTGGATGGTAGAGAAGATGGTAACACTCCAAATAGATGGTTATAGCTCAAATCTATAACTTGGAGACAGTTCAAGGACAAGAAGAGTTGAGTTTGATCTAGAGAACCATAAAGTGAATTGCGGGAGAGATTCAAGTGGGTGAGGTGTGTGAGATTTTCGAAGGATGATGAGAGAAAAATACCTTGTGTGAGTTGAAGTCTTTTGGAAGGTAACTGCAGATGAGTGATCCAACCATCCTGATCACATGTGATCCCCTCCCAACTGCAACAATCGGCAGAAGTCCAGTTCAACTGAGGAGAAGAAAGAGTGCGAGCAAATGACAGCAGAGAGCTGCGTCCGCTTTGGTTGCAAGCATGAACGGTTTCAAGTAAGATAATGGAAGCTAACATCAAGAACAAGAAGAAAAGTAATGCATTAGCCATTTTTGGTGATAAAGCTGCACTGGCAGGTTATGTATTTATAGTGAAACAGAATGCTCAGAATGATCGAGGTCAGCTTTGTTCGAAAGTTGATGACCACGTAAGTTCGCTGAATGATCAGCAAGTCCGATCAACCCAGTCGGACTGGCATTAATGACATCTTTCTTTTCAAAATACATGCATCATCTACCTATACACAAATTATTGAAGATAATTTGATGTATATATTTTTCTGATTACATTTTGTGTACAATTGGTCATGTCAGGTCGTCAGCCTCTGCTAAATTATTGAAGCTTTTTTTATACAAATTATTGAAGCTTTGAAACTGAATGCTTGTTGTATAATTGATGGGCAGTTCCTCCTTAATGCCTTGGTGACCCATCTTGTTGCTAGTTACCTTCAACATGATAGCAAAGTCGGTACAGTACGTAAACTATGAAAGGTAGGAAAGAAACATACAGTCTAAGTTGGAGGTGGAAGCAATCTTTGAATATAGATGGTCCAAAAATGTCGTCCAAAAAAAAATATAGATGGAGGAGATCGACATGCAATAATAAGCATTTCGATCATGGAAACATGAAATATGAACAAGGTCTCTGCTCCTATCTGCTCCCAAGACCTCCCCTTCATGTGAAATTCTTGCTCCTTTATATGGTGAGTTTCCTCATCTTTTGACTTCATATTTCCTTATAAGACTTGAATTCAGACTTCTTTCACTTCATCTTCAACTTCTTGATATGGAATGGAAAAACTTTGACATATCTCTTGTAGAACTAGGAAAACATGTTATTTGCATCATTTTCCTTGAACCATTAGAGTTGAATATCTTGTGTCATGGAACTTGAGATCTCTACAAATGCTTGTAAATCCGAACAGATTTTCTGATATAACATTCCTTCACTCAAACGATCATAACTCAGTCTAGAAGTATCGAAATCAACCTTCGTAAAATCTTACAGCAACTAAACATATGTAGCTTTCTAATGGTATGAAGCTTATGATATAAATCGATCCAAATAATTCCCCGTAATTAGGCGAAGTTGGCTATTCTGCACAGGCAGATTCTGGCACTTAGGATTGCAGTCGCCTTTCAATTCTTGTTTGCACATTTTAACTCCTTTTTCTCCTCTCTACGACACAAACCTACAAAACACTAAAATAACATAAATCAAACCAAAAATAAGAGGGCTAAACACAAATACGGAGATTAATAGGCATATGAAAATAAGATAATATGAGCACATCACATGGAGGAAAATTCTCCAATGACTTAGGTCAGAAGAACAACTTGAATAAACCTGTCTGCCAAGTCCACGGTCTCGAGGGAATGGGCTTTCAGGAGTGTGTCCTCGGCCGGGCAAGAGGATGTGGAGTCATCACACACCGAGGAAACCATGTCCTGGGGAGGATCTGGATGCAGATACTCATCAAGTCTCTCATCGTCATCCACCCGAGCTCGGGATGATGTACTCAGCCCGCTCAGGTTGATGGTGTTCTGAGAGTCCATGACCCATCAGTGGAGGCCATCAATAAGATCATTAAGAAGCTACTGAAAAAGAAGATCGATGATGCCAAGATCATGTGGGCTCAGAAGCTCTTAGAGACACTTTGGCCCATCCAGACAACCATGACGGATGCAACGGGAGAGACGCTTTACAGTATGAAATTCAGGACAGAAGTTGTTCTCCCGATCGAGACCATGGTCCCATCGGGAAGGGTAGAGCTTTATACTCCGGCCACAAACCACGAAGACCTACAATTGAACCTGGACATGGTCGAGGAAAGGCGGGAGAGGACAAACCTCCACAATAAGTTGTATAAGCAAAGGATTGTTCGGTATTTCAACAGTAGGGTTAAATCCCGTGTGATGGGCCAGGGGGATTGGGTCATGAAGAAAGTTATGACCAAGCCTCAAGCCTTGAATCAAACATGGGAGGGCCCGTACGAGATAATAGAGGAAGTGGGTCCGGTGACATTCTATCTGCAAGACTGAGATGGAGTTAGCACGCCGCCCCATGGAACAAGGAACATCTCAAGTTCTACCCTGTTTAGCTAACGCTCGAGATCCACTGGGCGAGAAGAGAAGTTGTAATTAGATCTCTGGGATGAGATTATAATCTCATGGGTAATCCTTCATTTGTTTTGAAACACTTGGTGCAAAATGAAGAATATAATGTAGTCACGCCTGAGATTCACTGAGCGAGTAGGGAAGTTGCATTACCAGAAAAGACTTTAGCCGACGAAATATCCAAAAACAGGCCGACGAAATTTTTTTCGTCGGATAATGTTATTTTTTCATCGGCTATAGTCTGTGAACTTTAGCCGACGAAATCTGAAAATTTGAGTCGACGAAATTAGGGTATTTCATCGGCTAAAGTACCTTTTAGTTACAAAATTGCAAAATGGATATTTCATTGTCTGATTAACTATTGTGATACCAATCTGGAAGTAGAACGGCCCTACGAGTCAAACTCATGGCTAATATATGAGCTTTTTAGCCATCCGAGTTCGTTTAAGGCTTCAAAATGAAGTTTTCTAAACACTTAACAGACGAAAATGCCCATATCTACACCTATATGAGGTATTTTGGTCGAACCTTCAACACAACAAACACTCACCATAATGAGACGCAACTGTCTATCTAAAAATTTTGAGACATTTACCCCTCGATGATAGGGCTCCCCATATAGATAAATAATGGTAAATAGTAGGCATGTTGTGTTTCCGGTCATCAAAATTCACAAACAAAAATACGACCGTCAGATGTCAAAAATATGTTCAAATATGTCTATGGTAAAAAATTCAACTTTATCCGATAAATTTAAGGACTTCATCTGGACGGTCAATCTCGTAAGTCAAACCCCTAAATTGTATTGACCGTAACTATCGGCACCGAGACTTTACCGGAATTACGTGATTATTCAACTGTAGACGTATTTCACCATTCTGGTCATATCTTATTTCATAACTTTTTTACGTTTGAAGTTTCTACGCAGAGTTTGTTATAGAAACGGAACATTTACTTAAAGCTTAGTAAACAAGTTATACAACATTAGTAGGCATGATGTGATTCCGATGATCAAAGTTGAGAAACAAAATTCTAACCTTCTGATATGATCATTATGTCGAAATATGTCTATAGAAAAAAATTCAACTTAATCCGACAACGTTAAGGGCTCGATCCTTACGGTCAATCCTATAAGTCAAACCCCTTAAGGCACAGAAACGGTCATTTGACCGTCTAAATTACGTATTTTACCCTGACCTTCAACTGAAAATAGTTTCAAATCGATGAGACGCAACCAGTGGTATAAAAATTTTATGAAAAATATCCATCAGAGATAGGGCTACCGCTAGGGAGAAAGAATGGAAAATTGCGTTAACCGCAACTATAGGCACCCTAAACCCTAAATAAATAAAAAACTATAGCCGACGAAATTTATTAAAATTCGTCGGCTAAAGTTAATTAAAATTTTTGGCGGGGATTTTAAAATTTTTGAAATATTCTGACTAAAATTTTGAACTTTAGCCGACGAAATTAGGGTATTTCGTCGGCTAAAATTCAAAATTTTCTATATCTTTTAATTTTCTCCTCCTCCTCCTCTTCATCTTCCTTCCTCCTCCTCCGGCGTTAACAATGTACTCCTCCTCCTTCCTCCTCTAAATCCTTCTCTTTCTCCTTCTCTAACTCTTTCTCCTCCTTTAACTCTTTCTCCTCCTCTCCCTCTCCTAGCCTATCTATTCTGATCTCCTCCTCCTTCTATAGTCGGCCTCCTCCTCTTCTCCTCCTCCTTCTCCTCCACCACCTGTGTAAAAAAGAAAAAGAAAAAAAAAATTAATCAAAAATACAAAAAATAAAAAATAAAATAACTATAGCCGACGAATTTTAAGGTAATTCGTTGACTAAAGTTAAAAAAGAAAAAAATAACAATAATTATAGCCGACGAATTTTATAAATAAAATAACTATAGCCGACGAATTTTAATAAAATTCGTCGGCTAAAGTTAAATAAATAAAAATAATAGATATACCAACGAAATTTTAATAAAATTTGTCGGCTAGTCCAGAATTTAAGCGACGAAAAATTTGTCGTCGGCTAAATAAATGACTTTAGCCGATGATGAATAGTAATTTGGTCGGCTAAAGTTTTGGCCGATGGCTTTTTCCTGACGACTTCTTAGCCGACAACGATTCGTCGGCTAAAGTACTGATGCTGGTAGTGTTGTAATTAGATTCCTCGGGATGAGATTATAATCTCCCGCGGATGCCTTCATTTGATTTGAAACACTTGGTGCAAAATGAAGAAGATAATTTAGTCACGCCCGAGATCCACTGGGCAAGGAGGGAAGTTGTAATTATATCCTCCACGATGAGATTATAATCTCTCGGGGTGCCTCATTTGTTTTTGAAACATTTAGTAAAGAAATGAATAAGTTAATTTCACAGTTCATGTGGGCATAAAACATGGCACATCAGAACCCCCGCTCGGGCGAGATATAAAGTGTAAGTCCAGTACGCGTAACATTGATAAATAAAGGGGCCGAGTTGTCGACCTATATTCCCATCAGGGTGGGCGCAAAAATATCAAGAAGTACAATTTAGTACTTACGGGAGACAAAATCAGGAATTGAAAATGTTGTCCATAAAAAGAAAAAGACATTTAAAGTGTAAAAGATAAATGGAAATCGTAAGACAAAATAGCAGCAGCCTTGTCACTCTAGATCAGGCCTCCTCTCGGCCTTCAGGGAGCTCCGCTCCCTCTTCTTCATTGCCCTCGGAGTCAGGGGAAGGTTTATTGCTCTTTGCAGCCTCAGAAGAGAGAGTGGTCTTCTCGACTTCCCGAGCTTTAGCCTCCCAAGCGACAACAAGTTCTCCTAGAATCTTCTCCTTGTTCACATACCCCTGCCGTTTCCACTCATTGAACTTCTCGGCTATCGCTTTGTCCCCAGCGGCTTTCAGAATTGCCTTCATCTCGTCGGATTCTTTGAACTAATCAATGGCACAAGCTTCATGGTCAGGAACCTCTCCTTGCATCTTGTCAATTAGCTTTCCTTCTTCTGGAGCTTGTCTTCCAGGGGCCTCAGCTTCTCCACTTATCATTTTAGGGCCTCGATAGTGGCCTCCAGCTCGGGCACCAAGTTCGTTTTTTCTCGACCGTGTTGGTATGTAGGCTCAGCTTCACAAACTTGTCCACCAGGGTCGCGTTCTTCTTCTCCAACTTCTTCTTTTTGACCTAGAGGACACTGATGTGGTTCAAGGAGGCCACCACATCCTTCAACTCGGACGCATCCTCGTTGGTATCAATCGAGTGCACAGCAAAAAGGGCTTGGGCCGGAGCAAGTTAGATCAGTACATAGTAAAAAGAAGGAAATTAAGCTGAGGAAAATGAGGAAAAGAATAGTATATTCATCATCAGTTCCCGGGCAGCTTGGCGCTTCTACCGTGGGTTGTTCTGGCGGTACTTGAGGTGGTTGATTTCGATGCCCTTCAGATAGCTCACCAAGATCCTAACGAATTTCTTGTTGACATACACATACTCGTCCAAGATTTTCCTGATGGGAGTTCTGGAAATATGAGGGGCGAGAGGTGCAAAACCGGCAAGGGATCGAGTAGATGGAGTTGGGGCAGAGAGCACAAGTGATTTGGACCGCTTCAAAGGCGGGGAGGTGCGCTCGCTGAAAATCATGCCTGTAAACGTCACGAGTGAGGTGCCTGTATGTCTCTTGTCTAGGATCTGGAGCGTTACAATAACCCCTCCCCTGGAAGCAGTCTCTCGGGTGGGGTGCTCATATGCCTCTTCTAGCATGTCCAGGGATATTACCTCCTCTGTCACCGGGGCAGAGCTGTCAGTTACATTCACCTCCGTTCAATTAGCCTGCTCCCCAGCTTCGAACAAGCTTCCTAACAGTTCAAGATCATCTGCCATGTCATCTAGATGGTTGGCTTGAATTTTTCTCTTAGGCGATTTACCTGCAGTACGAGACGTGGGGATTAGTAAATCACGAGAGAGTAGAAATGGAAAAGAAAACAATTCACAAGTTTTATAAGGATAGTCAGATCCACACCAGGAAGCCGTCCAAGGTCGTAGTGGACTAATACGTTCCACCGGGTTAAGGCATAGGAACTACATTCCTTCTTGCCTGAAAATGTAGCAAATACTAGTCCTATTCTTTGTTGTTCCCTATCGGTTAGCGTGAATGATTGCTCTTGGATGTATCGAAATTGGTTGGGACGATATAGGGCCAGGCGTTTCGTTACCACCTCCTTTCGGCAAGCACCATTTTGGACCTCCAGCAATTGTTCATAGAAGTAAGGAGGTCGGTCATCGAGGACAAGTAGTCCCGGGTCGAGAAGGAGATGCACCTGAGCAATTTTCATTCTTGGAGTGCGAGAGACGGTACAACACCCTGAACTCGTTAATTGTTGGAAACCCCAGGTCAGAGAAGTACCACATAAGCATACCTTAAGAATCTGCCGCCATTGGATAGGCAGACATTGGGCGAGAGCGATCTTTAGCATGCTCAGCATATATTGTATTGGTTGGGGTAGGGGAAGGTAGAAGTCGTTCCTAAACATGTGATCATGCACGACAATGAAATTGTCTCGTGACGCGTAAGGTGACTTCCCATCTCTAAGTCCCCTCAGGGGAATATCGGTCGGGGTGCCCCAATCGATACTAAATTGTTCTACCTCGTCGGGGATCACGTCAGGGATCATACAACTCTCAGGTTCGTCACACATGGTGTCATATTCCAGCCGGTGCATGGAGGAAAATTCTCTAATGACTCGGGTCAGAAAGACAGCTTGAATAACCTCGGTCACTAAGTCCATGGTCTCGGGGGAATAGGGTTCTGAGAGTGTCCTCGACCGGGCAAGAGGACGTGGAGTCATCACACACCGAAGAAACCCTGTCCCTGAGAGGATCAGCACACAGGTACTCATCTAGTCTCTCATCTCATCCACCCGAGCTTGCGACGACATCTTCGGCCCGCTCAGGTCGGTGGTGCTCTAGGAGTCCATGAATCCAAAAAATAAATCCAGAAACCCTACACTATCAGGTCAATGGTCACCGCCATAGTCTCGATCGACTATGAAGAAACTTGAAGTAATTCAAAAGATCAAGTCCCCCAGTCATAGGCCACACGAGTGAGAGGTACAAGTTTGTAAGCATGAAAACGTGGTTTTCTGGGTTTTGAAAAAGCGGAAGTTTTGGTTTCAAACTCTGATTAACTCAGATCAGGCAAAACTCACACATAACACAAAAGCACAACACTAAAAGCCAGAATTTAAAAGAGTCAGAGAGTGATCCACAGGAACTTACTGGATATTTAGGCAGAGAACGACGCCACAGTGAGTGAGGGAATCACCTCGGAATCGTAAAAGGGTAGGAGTTTCTGCTAGCAGAATGAAAACGGTGGTGGCCAAGCAAACGGTGGTGGCCAAGCAAACGGTGGCGGAGCCTCTAGGCAAAAATCGCCATTGAGTGTGTGAAGGAACATGGCACATCAGAGCCCCCGCTCGGGATGGATATAAAGCGTAAGTCCAGCACGCGTAACATTGATAAATAAAGGGCCCGAGTTGTCGAGCTATATTCCCATCAGGGTGTGCAAAATATCTGGAAGTACAATTTAGTACTTATGGGAGACAAAATCAGGGATTAAAAATGTTGTCCGGAAAAAGTAAAAGAATATTAATGTACAAAAGATAAATAAAAATCAAAAGACAAAATAGCAGCAGTCTTGCCACTCCAGATCAAGCCTCCTCTCGGCCATCAGGGTGCTCCGCTCCCTCTTCTTCATTGCCCTCGGGGTCAAGGGAAGGTTTATTGCACTCGGCAGCCTTGGAGGAGAGAGTTATCTTCTCGGCTTCTCGAGCCTTGGCCTCCCAAGCGACGGCAAGGTCTCCCAAAATCTTCTCCTTGTCCTCATACCTCTGCCGGCTCAACTCATTGAACTGCTCAGCTATCGCTTTGACCCGGGCGGCTTTCAGCATCGCATTTATCTCGTCGGATTCTTTAAACTGAGCAATGGCACGAGCTTCATGGCCGGGAACCACTCCAAGCATCTCGCCAATTTTTTTAGTTAGATTAAAACAATTTTAAAACTATTATGTTTCGGTGATGGAGTTTTGATGATGGTTAGGACTCGATGGCGATCGCAGCGGTGCGACGGTCGTGTAGGCTCGGTGATGGTGGTGGTCTTGTTTGTGCGACAGCTGGTTTGGACTCAGATCATGAGCCGGATCTTTAGCTTGTATCCAATTATGGGCTTGCTCTGGGCCTAATGTATCTTGGGCTTGGGGCTTTACCCTAGGTCCAATATGCTTTACTTTTTCTAGTTTTAATTTTTGTTATTTTCTATAATTAGTTTTACTAATAACTAGCTACATTTTATGGGTATATCTAAATGGACTTGGTCCTGGTCTATGCACCTCACGTATCTTAATTGCTCTAGGTAGACGGTGATCGGTTTAATGATTGTTGTCGTCTAATGGTAAGATGAGACTAAGTATGAGATTATGTGATAGTAGTGAGTCGCTTTAAAAAAGTAGCTCATGATTATAGAGATTTCGTAATCAACAAAATAAGCAACTAATATGCTCAATGAGACGTAACATTTTAAAGAGATCATGTCACAAGCCATCACGCTATAGACCTTTGCAAAAATACCATAGCATTACACAAAAGTCCAAGACGAATACTAGGGGATTTACATAAACCTTGTAATTCTACAGTCGCATCCCGGTAGCCAGTACCACACTGGGATATCTTGCAGGCGACGACCATCATAAACAACACGAGCTTCAGGTATCAGACTTGGAGCACTTGACAGTGCAATCCGACATGAGATTATCATTCGCACATTTCTATCCAACTCCCCATATCCAGCATCAGGAGATGTTGGAGTTTGAAATACCAAAGCGGCTGTCATGGATGCTCGTCGAGAGGTTGCTGCGAGTGGAAGCCAACGAGTAGCGCAGAAGGAAAAGGATATTACAAAGAAACAGGCGATGAGCAGAAGGATGATGGCAGCCGATGATCAAGGCGATATTAATGATATGGCTGATGCCTTCATCAAGAAGTTCGGGAACCAGCTAAAGATCCAAAGGGAAGAATCATTCAAAAGGTTTCAGGAAATGCTTGCTCGTGGAGTTTAAAACCTTAGCCTTTGTGTTGTGTGAACAAAAAATGTTCAGTTATTGAAATTGTTTGATGGCTTGTAGACTTGAAGGTCAATAAGATGGTGCAATGGAGGCCTATTGAGTTGTTCTTTGCTTGTGTACATTGAAACTTGAGAAAAATAAATAGTATGCTCAGATTCTTACATGACATTTCTTGTAATTTGCTGTTTCAATCTTTTTGCTGGTATATCAAGAACACTGATTAGATATTCAACTGTAAAAACCAGACTAAACTGCTGGAAAGCTACCGATTTGCAGAGCTGTGCACGTATTTATTGAATGATCTCTGATCACCCACGTATATTCACAAAGCATCTAAGGTACATACTACTAATACATAAATCCCCATAGCACAAGACAAAAAGGCCTAGACCAATATAACAACATTTACAGATGTGAATGATCCCTATCTCTCTCTTCATGAATATGTAAAGAAATGACCACATAATTCTATTGCCGAGACCAACCTTGTAAAGCTATTGCTGAAAGCAGCATCACCAGGCCCATTCCAGATAGATTGCAGGAGATTACTGCTTTAAGTTTACAGATACAACAACTGAACAGCGCTCCACATCTCAAGTATTGCCTCCCACAATGACACTAAGCAGAAGCAACACGAATGCCCGCTTTCATGCTTGTAGCACTTGACAGTGTACAATGTGACTCTTCAAACCAGTTCGGCCTGCTATACTTGACCATAAATTTGAGACTAGAGTTCTGAAATGACCTTTACCGGCAATATTTTCCCAAAGGTTAGGGTTGCTTTCAACCAGTTTATCCGGACTCAAAACATCAACTAAACTGATGCTCATGTTATTACGAATAATGCAAAGCTTCCCATTGAGGGGAACAAGTGCAGCAGCCTCCAAAGCACGAGAACTACCCAGATGAAGCTTGCTATCAATAAATTTGTTCCATGAATCTGTCACTCTATCATAAACCCTAACCTTGCACCCATCACGGCAATCCAGAGCATAGAGTTGCCCGTTTAAAGAAATACTTGGGTTGCGCCAACCAGCAACCATCCCATCACTAATGGGGTTCCAAGTGTTAGCTTCAGGAGAATAGGCTTCACTCATCACCTCACGGTGTGATCCTAGTCCTTTTAGGAACCACATTCCATCATGAACAACCCCAATGAAGGGAACCATAGCTGTGCTCATATCTGAAATAAAGCTCCACCGGTTCTTGTTAGGATCATAAATTTCAGCAGAACGGAGAGTCCTTTGAATTCCTTCACACTCTCCACCAGCTACATAAAGGCAGTTATTAATAACACAAGCGCCAAAGAAATGCCGCTTTCGAAGCATATCTGGTGCCCTGTGCCATTTATTTGTCCGAGCACTGTAAAAAATAACCCGTCTCATAGATCCCTTCAATGGATCTTTCCCTCCAAATAAGTACAGGTGGCAACCGCTAAGAACAGCGCAGCCAAAACCAAGCGCTGCAGAATATTCACCAGGAACTGGCGGAAGTGGCTGCCAGAGCTGGTACGTGGGATCAAAAGCATGCCAAGAGATTCTTCCATCACGATCTCTTTTGATGACATAAACCCACTCTTCTGCCATTCCAAGACTTTTCCTAAGAGAATAAAAGAAGTTTCCAGCCAGAAGGCGATACCATCTTTTGCATACTAGACGGAGTTTTCTATGCTCCACCCGAGGGACTCTGATTAAACAAGCAATTGCAAGATCATCAGGTAGGCCAGGCAGAAGCGGTGGCTGGGTTCTAGTCCTTTCCCTTCTTTGTTTCCCCCTGTGTGCGTTTGGATTGATATCAGGCTGGATGCAAAGTTTTGATCCTGGAACAAACTTTCTTGCCCCTGCAACTGTTTTCAAGCCTGCATCTACTTTGCAATAGCAAGATACAGAGTCAACCTGCAGGACTAGCCATGTCAGGGTGCTTGACAAAACAAGAATTATCAAATTATAAGTAGACAGGTATGCAAGAACCACCGATAAATCAGTGTGTTCTACTGATATGATTAGTTACAATATCATGATTTACACCACAACAAATCAAATCAAATCCAATCAGGCATTGTAACCTCCTTAAGCTCTAGATACCTTCAAGATGGCAAATTTCATATAACTTTCTATGTAGAAGGGCAGTAGATTTCATATGATCTACATTGGAATTATGATGAATTATCCTTTAAAAAGAAAAGTGATAGTAGAGACGATTTATATAAACCAAGGACAAGTTAAATTCAATACATCCCTTTTTGAAGCCCAAGAATGATGGTGAACTCACAAGCTACGCAAATTAAATCTTCATACACACCATGCAGACAAGAATTTGACATTGACATTTAAAACAGAAATGTATGAAACCCAATGAGTAACTTAAACAATCATTAGGTCAGACAATGTTTTCATGAAACTGATCCTATATGGACTTCAAAGAGGTATTGAACCACTTCTATTGATCTCACAGATACTTCAGATGCTGTGAAAATGCATGTGTCTTTTACTTTTACTGTTGATCATTTAAATTAACCAGCACTAATGTTCTACTCCTTCCTGTATCATATGTGCTAATCTATATCCTCAGCTTCTAATCGTCGCCAGTTTATCTTCAAGATATTTTCACCATTATCTAGATGGATAACAACATAGCTATTTGACCCTTGACAACATTTTTAAACATGAGACATTTCCATGGTCCTAACAGGAAAATGCAACCAATGATGTTCTTGAATTCATACAAAGACATTGAGCCACTATTTTAATATAATCTACGTTCTATTTACATAGGAAGATGCCAGTTGCATATGAATCAACTTTGACACAACCATTGAGTATGGACAGGGTCTATGCTAGCCTGTAGTTATTCAATGCAATTTTATCAGGTCATAAGAATTCAATGTCTAAACAACTAAGCTCCATAAAGAGAGCTTGTGTACATCAATTCAATAGAATCAGTATGCCCTGCTATACATTGTTGAAAATAAAGTCAGAAATAAAATGGCAACATGTCTACTACAAGTTTTTGGGGTGAGAAAGACAGGCATTTGCCCAGATCTTTAGTTCCATTTACTATGCATGAGAAGCATGGTGCACATACACCTAAACTTAGAAGTGATGCAGAGAACAATACAGAAAAATAGATGGAAACAGCATAAACAAATTTCAGGGTTTTGTCATTTCAAGAGAATAACCCATGTCCAAAGCAGTTTGATCCAAACTACATACGAGAGCATAAATGAACTCAGAGGCAGCTGGCCATCCAAACCTCACTACTAACCTCCTATATTCACCCAAGTAAAAGGAACACTGATTGTGATAGCTTATCAACAGAAACTTTTATGATGAGTTCCAAACAGAATCCTCACATATGATCCCTATCTTAAAGAACACCCTCATTATACAGTTATACACCTTTTTGTCAAACCAATTAAGGTGAAATGAGGATGCAAATCAGCAAATATGGTCAGCCAAATGCTCGAAATGCCAACAGGCACACAATCAATCCAAAAAAACAGAAAGGCTTGGAGGAGTTCCTACAGCACCAAACACTTCTCTTTCCTACTAAACAACTTGGATTTCATCCTGAGATTACAATACCCCCATGAATTACACTACTAAGAATTTAAACATTTTTGCAACCACCAAGCTATAAGCTTGTTCCAAATATCTCCCATAAGAATCGCACATTTTACCAAATACAAACCAAGTACCCTATAAATTTCATGAAAACAATAAACCAAAAGGACAATGCATAACACTAAACATCAAACACTGCAAAACCAGCAAAATTCACCAAATTTCCTCAAAAATCTCACACCATTTCACTAAATTCCCAACTGGGTATCTCCAAAATGTCATGACACCATCCAACACAAGCAAAACTATCAGAAAACCACAAAATGCAAAAGGAATCTCAGAGATCAGTGAGAAGACTAACCAGTGGAGCTTGAACTCTATAACCCCTAGAAGACTGTACAGCGTTTGAGTCCATCAGAGAAGCACAATCTCATAGAAATAAAGACGACACCTTTGAGTCCAAATCAGAAAGCTCAAAGCAAATCCTGGGGACCCAGATCGAGATTCGACTTCAAATCCTTGAATCCGATCCGAAATTGATAAAAAGGTTTGGTCTTTGGGTTGTGGGGTTTGGTTTTGGTGTTCAGTTGTGCAAATGCAATCAAAGAAGAGCAAGAAAGAGAGAGTCTTGCTGTACCAAATTAGACTGAACAATCACAAGACCAAAACTTGAGGGCACACATCTTCACTCTCTCTCTCTCTCTCTTTCTTTCTCTCTCTCTCTCTCTCTCTCTAGAAGACTAGCTATCTCTCTCTTTCTAAGAACTTGTGTACAGCTTTGGGCTTCACCATTTTGTATTGTAATTTCTAAGTGAGTGTTGACTGAAAAATTATAAGAAAAAAGATTGTAAAGGGAAACATAGAAAAAGAGGTAGGTTTGATTTAGTTTAATGCACTTTTCAGATGCGGATTTTTGATGAAGGCAAGGCTAGAGACAGTGAAAGACAACAGCAGTTTCTAGCCAAAACTATAAAAGTGAGATCCTAATTTAATGAAGAAAAAAAAAGTTCAAAACTCATTCCAATTTGTTATAATTAAAAGATTATTTTACCCTCATCATTTATACTATATCATCTCTATGTTACATGTCATCGTCTCTTTCTTCCTCACCTCTCTCTTTCTCTCACTGATCTCGATGCATCTAAATCCACCGCCGTCGTCAGATCAATGTAGTCGGCGTCGTCATTATCGGTACATGGAAATTCTTGAAGCCGAAGTCGTCGTCGTCGCCATCATCAGTGGACGTTCTTAAAGCCGAAGCTGAAGTCATGCTACTGCCTAGTGTTTCTCTCTCTGGTAAGTAATGCTACTGCTCTTTATTTCTCTCTGCTACTGTTTTGGTTCTGATTTCGCTTTCAGTGGCACTAATCAAGTTTCCTTCGATGTCCAATACGATTCCTACGATCAGTAGCATGGATAGGATCAATAGCTATTTATGTTTATGTGTTTATGTTTATGGATAGGATCAGTAGCAGATCTATCTTTTGTAGCTGCTAGATTTTGTTTAGTAGCATTATCATCAAAAGGATCAGTAACATGTTTATGTTTGTGTTTATGCATGGATAGGATCAATAACATGTTTATGGATACAATCAGTAGCACATCTACCTTCTACTGTGCTTTGAATGAACCACAGATCAATGACATACTGTGAAATTTGATGATGTTGTATTTGAATTCTTACTGGGAGCTGTGGTTTTTGTTTGAATGTGCTACTGTCTATTTTGTTTTTGTGATAAAATTCAATACCAAATAAACCTTCAACTGCGTGATTGGAAATTTTCTGCTACTGCCATGTTTATATCATTGTTGTAATGCTACTACTACGGTTTATATCCTTGCTGCAATGATACAGATGCTACTGTTTAATTCTAATTGCAGTGCTGCTACTGTTATGTTTCCAATTGCTACTAACTACTGTGTTTTCGCCATAATGTGCTACTGTCTAATGTCTACTGTGGTCAATTTAGTTAATTGCACATAATAATGATTGAGTCGGTATACGGGTTTGCTGTCACATGCTCTATTTTGCATGATACGGGTTAGTAGCATTTCCTATGGTATTATGTTTTGAATGTGAGAATTTGAATTTGAGAATGTGTTTGGAATTTCATAATGTGTTTCGACTGTTCTGCTACTGCTCCATAGGTCAATAGCAATCTTATGGTACTTTGTTTTGAATGTGATTCAGAATGTGTTTTGACTGCTCTGCTACTGCTCCACGGGTTAGTCGCATATCATACGACACTGTTTTTTGAATGTGAGAATTTGAATTTGAGAATGTGTGGAATTTTAGAATTTGTTTTGACTGTTCTGCTATTGCTCCACAGGTCAGTGGCATATCCTACGGGACTGTGTTTTGAATGTGATAATTTGAATTTTCGCTCTAGAAGATAAAGAGTGTGGTTAAGTTTGCTACTGAGGTGATTTCCTTTGTTGTTATGTGTTCATTGAGAATTTAAAATTTTAAGATGCACTTTCATTTGTCTAACGAATTTTTAAATTTTCTTGCTCAAAAGGAATTTTGTCGTTCCAAATGTGATTCTTGCTCAGAATGTCCGACTGCACAAGAAGCTGAGAGGGGTGTATCCGCAAAATATTGCACAGTAGCTTAAATTGCCACAGGAAAGGACAAAGCTGAATATGAAGCTCAACCTGCTACTTCCTCAAGGACGTGTTCAATAGTCAAGAGGATCAAAGGAAGGAGGGGTCGGAAAGAGAAGAAAATGGAAGATTACGAGGTGTAGAGACTCGAAAAAACAAAGGATAGAAAAATGAGAATGCTGCTAATGCATTAGGATATATAGTGAGTTACAAATATGTTTAAGCATAGGTTTCATTACCTATTTTAGATCGATGAACTGTGAAACTCATTTTGGTATGGCATATATAAGCTGATACAAATGTTGGAGCTGCCTTGAACTATATAAGAGTTAGACATTTCTATAGGTTGGATTACGTCATGTAGCTACTGGTATTATCATAATTGAATGATTGTGCAAATTATGGGTTAGATTATTGTTGTGTTTGGTTGCTGAAAGTTTTGCTCATAGGTTTTAGGCAGTGCATTACAAAAACAAAAACAAACAAAAAATACTTTGCTAAATCGGTAATCGGTAATCGGTAATCATTCTCGGAAGAGCCACATGTGTGCTAAATTTACACTGGCTCTTCCAAAAGAAGAGGCAAAATCAAAATAAGCAAGATTGTACATAAGCAGCGTGCCGTTGCACCACGAAAACCCTGTTACTGACCTCAAAAAGAGGAACTTTATATGGTAGCACAGAAATCAAGTAGTCGAAATTCAAACATTTTCCTGTAAAATCAAAACATCGGTAATTTGCAACAGCAAAGCAAATAACATCTGCTAAAATCAAATTTGCTACTGCCAAATATGCTACATTAATTAATTCAAAACTAAGCTTCATAACCTGGTGAAAAGGCAAGGGAAACGACATCTTCAGCTAAAGAAAAAAGACATACAATTGCAATTTAAGCAGTCCTCATGAAAAATACGGCCAAGTGAATCATCATGAATAGAAATGCATTCTATGTAAGGATCATTATGTGAACAAATCATAATTATGTAAATATTAATTGGAATAAGTTTCAACTTAATAGAAGCTTATGTTATTACTTAACCTTGTTTAATATGGTTTATGTATATCTATCCATATATGGTAAGGGAATCCATTAGCAACAAGTATGTTGTGTTGGTAATATATTAGGACAAGCTTATAGGAGTTTACTTGGGGATCAAGAAGTATCTTTACGGGAGATCTCTTGTTATCATGTAACACTATAAATAAAGGTGTTTTAGTCTCTACTCTCTCTACAACAAGACATAGGAGCCATCTCATCTATGGTGTCTAAGCATAACAGAGAGGAGAAGACAAAAGTTAAAGTCAGACTTTCTCAAAACGTTGACAGCCTAGTTGATCAGATAGAAAACATGGACATCAATCAAGAAGTTATGTCAATATCTCATGCAGATAAGTTCATGTAATTAGAACTAAAGAATGTGTTTATGTATTTGCTTGTGATCGAGTCTGTTTTGCTCCTATGATCTTATAGTTTGGTATCAGAGTAACCCTCGCAAACCGCATAAATCATATACATAAAAATTGACTAATTATATGAACTAAGGGCTATTTGTTTATGGTATCTTTTGTCGAACAAAAAAAACAACAAAATTTTATGGACTTGTAAAATCTAAAGGCCTTGTATGAGCCATTCAGTTTGACCCAAACTCACGACCCGGTTCCCGACCCACTTCAGCTAAAACCCAAAATGCGGTCGTTTCTCTGAAAACGATCGATCAATTCAGAATTTGGGGAAGGGGTTCTTCAGTTTGGCAATCGGAGAAGAGAGGCGTTTTGCGTCTCTGGGATTTTGAAACCCATACGGTTGCGGATTAAGAAGGGCAATGAGACTTACATGCTCAATGTGTTTTAGCTTTTGCATATTGAATGAGCTTAAGAGGTCAGATTTCAAGAATTTTGTTGTGTTTTCGATTACAATTTCAAAGCATGACTACGATTTCTGTTGAGCACAAGAACCCTAGATGCATGCCCGGAGTGCAACAAAGGCTAAGCTAGTCATATGGTGTCCGGATGAAACTTAAATACAAAAGCATGTTTTCGTTTGAATTGGCATGTTTTGGTGACTTGTAAATGGAATGAAGTTTTTGTGATATCTGCAATTATTGATTAAATGATGTTATGTATATCTCTCGTGTATGCTGAATTGATTTGCAGAATGATTTTGACTTTACTATGAACACTGGAAACTTAAGAAAGTAAAAATCAAATAGAAACTTCAACCTAGTCTGTAGAAGTATTGAAAGCTTAAATGTTGCACAAAGCAATTTCTTGCAGGTTAAAGAAATTAAAGTTAAAGACCAGAACTTGAGTTTATGGATTTTTTAACTATATCTGTTGTCTTCCAAAGAAGTTTTTGTATGGTTTAAAATTTAAAAACAGCATCATGCATGAATATAGAACTCAAATTTGGATACTTAAAGCTTTTCTTCTGTCATAAAGATGTTGACTGCTTTTTGGATAACATGAGTTTTATTTTTGTGGCTTGATGATTCAGAAATTTCAGAATATCATGTCTTCTGCTATAAAAGTGATGCTTGATATTGAACTGCAGTAATTTGGGATGTATTGTTTGTTATGTCTTTCTGTGTTTTGTTTTGTGTGTTGTTTGAACTGATTAAGAAATACACATAAAACTACAGATGTTATAACAGGTCTTTAAAACTTGTTTAATGAAACTAAAACTTATCTTTGCATTGTTTTATGCTCTCTAGAAATCACCTACATGAAACCAAATGACATACAGATGCTTAATGAAACCAACTTTAAGGAATGGAAAGCTTCACTAGACCTGTACATGGTGTCCCATGACAATATGGATTTGTGCTTCACTGACCCTACACCTCAAGAAATTAATTCCCAAAGTACACCTGAGGATATGAGGTATTACTATGACTAGTACAGATCAAACCATATGGCTAAAGTCCTCATTAGAAGCTCTATGACTAATATAGTAGGGGGCAGCATTCCTGAGCCAATTTTTGTTGCTGATTTCATGGATGTCATTGCTGAGAAGTACAAGGAAAGCAACAAGGCAGAAGCTGCAAGGATATGGAAGGAATTCAACCAGCTCAAGTATAATGGAATTAGAGGAGTGAGGTTACACATCATGAGACTTACAGAGCTGAACAGTAGGCTCAAGGAGCTTGATCAGGGAGTGAACGATGAGCAGTTAGTGCATCATGCCCTGGACAGCCTGCTAGAGAGTTTCAACATGCTGAGAACCAGCTATAATTCTCATAATGAGAACTGGACGTTAGATCAACCAATATCCATCTGTGTGGATGAGGAGAGCAAAATGAAGAAGGGGAAGCAGCCTGCAACCTCTATTAACTTAGTTCATAAGGCTAAATGGAAGAAAAATAATCTAAAAGTCAATAAGACCATAGAGAAGCCATCCTGTAGCACTGCAGGCAGCAGCAAGGCCAAAAAGTCATTTAAGTTTAAGTGTTATTTCTGTAAGAAAACTGGACACAAGAAGTCAGAATGCACTGGTTTTAAGGTCAGGCTAGAAAAGAAAGGTGAGGACTGTTATCTTAATCTTTTAGAAACCTTTCCTTTAGAAATTAATTCTGTCAATACCAAATTTCATTCTTATTACTTGGATTCAGGAAGCCCCATACACGTTACAAATTCATTGTAGGGTTTCATAAGGAAGAGAAAACCAAAGAATGAGGAGGAGAATGTCTGCGTTGGGAATGGGATGAAGGTTGCAGTGAGGGTTGTAGGATCCCTTAGATTGGATTTAGGTTTTGGAAACTTATTGTCTGTTAGTCTTTTAGTCAAACTTGGATGTACTTTTCTCATTACTTTGAGTGGAATTAAAATTTTCAAAAAATCTTCACAAAAGTAAAAAACTGCTGACAAAAGTAAAAAACTGTTAGAGTTAATACACATAGATATTTATGGGCCCTTTAAACATAAGACAATTTGTGGTAATGTTTATTTTATAACCTTTATAGATGATTTTTCCAGATATTGCTATATATATTTACTATCAGAGAAATCACAGTCTTTAGAAGCCTTTAAAATTTGTAAGACTGAAGTGAAGAATCAGTTGGATTTAAAAATAAAGACGGTGAGGTCTGATAGGGGGAGAATTTTATGGTAAATATTCTGAGCAGGGCCAACATAAAGGAACTTTTGCATCATATTTGCAAGAAGTTGGCATTAAAGCTCAATATAGTACACCACATAATCCCCAACAGAATGATGTTGCAGAGAGAAAAAATAAGACTCTATTAAACATGGTTAGGAGTATAATGTGTACATCTGGTTTGTCTCTGTTTCTTTGGAGAGAAGCTTTAAGAACTGCAAATTATCTTTGCAATAGGTCCTCTAGTAAATCTATGGATAAAACATCATTTGAATTGTGGTGTGGTAGGCAACCAAGTTTACATCACTGCCATGTTTGGGGTTGTAAAGCTGAGGCAAAGCTTTATAAAGAAAAACCAGATAAATTAAAATCAAAATCTGTGAGTTGTCATTTTATAGGCTATTGTTAAAAATCTACAGGTTTTAAGTTATACTTACCTCATCATTCACCTAGAGTGTTTGAAACACATTAAGTTAAATTTTTAGGTGAAGGTGTCTGCAATACAATTTTTGAGGACTTGTCTTCAGATTTTGAAGAAATTGTAGAGGAAGGGATGAACACAGTAGCAATGTCTGACACCCTAGGTGATGAATTAGGTCAAGAAACAGTTATAAATCAAAACCTAAATCAAGATCAAAATTCAGAAAATATTGACTTAGAGCCTATGAACCAAGATTACATAGAGTCTGAACCTATGCGCAATAAGAAAGTTTACAGAACCAAGAAGGAGCTGTGACAAAAGAAGTGTCAGTGCAAGAAACTCGAGTACACCTTGAACCCTAACTACACCAAGAACCCCATATTGAACCAGAGATTGTAACTGAACCTGAAGCTGTTCCAGAACAGCTTGTTGCAGAGCAACCTGAGCTTAGAAGATCTAAGAGAGCTAGAAAATCTAAGTATGGAGGAGAGGGTGATATTTATGAGGTTTATCTAACTGAAATTGAAAGTATATTGTCTGATGACAATGATCCTAAAACCTTAAAGGAATCCTTAGGAAGTGATGATTCTGAAAAATGGAAAGAAGCAATGGCTGCAGAACTAGAATCCATGCATAAAAACTATGTATGGGAGCTAGTCAAGTCAAATCAAACTCAGAAACTCATTGGTTGTAAATGGGTGTTCAAAACTAAAAGAGATGCAAGTGGAAAGGTAGAAAGACATAAAGCTAGGCTTGTAGCTAAAGGTTTCACACAAAAGGAGGGTATTGACTACACTGAAACATTCTCACATGTTTCATCTAAGGACTCTTTCAGAATCATAATTATATCACATTATGACATGAAGTTACATCAGATGGATGTAAAAACAGCTTTTCTTAATGGGGAGTTGGAAGAGGTGATTTACATGGCACAACCAGAAGGTTTTAAAGAGGCTGGTAAAGAAAACATGGTGTGTAGATACCGAATAGATAAGCGACGAAACGACGTAAATACCGAATAGATAACAATCCTGAATTCTCGCCGGTTCGAGAATCAGGATAACAAATAATTAGACTCTAGTATCGGAAAGATAAATGAAAAGTTTATCGAGTTGTAAATTATAAATAATAAATCCTCGAAATACATTTACCTGACTATGTCATTATTACCTCACACACAGACCCAGGAGCGCATCATCGCCGGCCTCAGGAGGATCAGGAGTTCGAGCACAATCATTTGCTTCGTCATATCAGGTAGTAAGGGCACGCCCAATGGGTGAGCAGTAACCCTCCCGGGTTAGTGGCTTTTCTTTTATTATATATATATATATATAAAGGTATAAGTTGCATTGATTTACTGTGTGACCACACGCTTTTATTGGAATTGGTGTGTGTGTGTGTGTGTGTTTTAGATCAAAAAGTTTTCTTTTATTATATATATATATATATATGGTCACACAGTAAATCAATGCAGCTTATACCTTTATATATATATATATAAAGGTATAAGCTGCATTGATTTACTGTGTGACCACACGCTTTTATTGAAATTGGTGTGTGTGTGTGTGTGTGTTTTAGATCAAAAAGTAGTTTTGTCGTCCTGATTTCCGGTGCTTGGCCTGAGAGTGACGGGACCTAGTATTTAGACTACGCTTCCCACGATGTCGATGACCGTGAACCTCCGGAGGGGCAATGCCCTGTTTATAATCTTTTACTACTTACTCTCGTCTCGCACAGGGTATTTGAGCCGTAAGTGCGGCGTTTTACTATAAGTGATATGTTGGGCATTTGTTGTAAATGGACTCTCTCGGTACTATTTGTTCTCGGACGCATAGGTAGTTGATCCCGGTTTGTTGTAAAGACAAACCCGGGATTTCAGCCGCGTGGATCTAGAAAATCCTTCATGTGTGGTTAACATTCTTTTACTTGAGCTTTGTGTGCGTGACCATACTGCATATGTTTTAAATGCCCTAGACGTATACCTATATACGTATATCTACATATATGGACTATATGTTTTCTCATGGGTTTTTAAGCCCTGATTTTGTTGGGCTTCGGCTCCATTTGGGTTAGCGATGACGAGTTGCTCACCCCTACATCTTTTTAGGTTTTCAGCATCCTTCACTAAAGGAGCTGAACTAGGAGCTCGTTGATCGGCATTGGTCATCATGCATCTTTGTTTTCAGGGACACCCCTTCTGGTGTGGATTCCACTTATCATGATCTTCATATTTTCTATAATAAGCTGTTGAACATTTTGAACCATTCGAGCTTGTTTATTTCGAGACATTCCTTGTTGTTTTATATTTGTCTTGTGTGTTTCTATTCACTACCTTTCGTTTGTGTAATAATTTAATACTTATCTGCCCATCTGTCATTTCATATTTTTCATTCACAATATTTTGTTGTGATTATTTTATATTAGCCTTGTAGTTTCGGTCTGGATGGTAGTTAATACGTCAAAAGACGTAGTGGTTACTCGCTAGTCCGGGATTACGACGGTTACTCCCGTATTTCAGGGCCGGAAATAGTCTCGGGATGTGACAGGTATCCCACCTTCACAATTGTGATCTCGGAGGAGGTTTACTCGAGAGGTATCCCACCTTCAAAATTGTGACCTCGGATGACGATACCCAAGAGGCATGCATCAATTGCATAAGAAGCGTAAGTTCAGGAAATGGGGCAAGGCCGTTTATATCATCCCTAGAACGGAACAAGTGGCCTGATAACCCACACCCACAGCTCAAAACCATGACACTCGAGTAGAAGCACATGATATGGAAAGGCCCGCTACCTTAGTCCACCATAAGGCATAACACTCGTCCAATACAGATCATGAGTCCGGACTTGGGGGACTATGGGCGGATAAGTCAGTGAATTATTGCTAGTCTATGAGACAATTTTTGACAAGTCCCCACTCAAGACATGCCTTGAAAGGAAACTTAGGGGGACTTGTCGTCGGTACTGAATAAATACCTCTCGACCTGTAGACTAATGAGGAGTCAACGAGATCTTGCAGAAACTGAAACCAAACCTATAGATCTCAAACTAAATCCTTATAATTTTGTGTCAGGTTATCATGTCGTGTTAGTTTTGCTAGGCCTAATTGTGGTGCACGCCTCCTTGAGCAGCCTCCGTACTGTATATTTGACTCATTTGAGTGTTTATGAACTTAAGTCCCCGAATTAATGTAACAAAACAGCTCAAAGGTGATATTATCATCCACATCTTAATAGTATGCATTCTCCTTAACGAAGTTGTGGAACCAAAATGTGCAGCAAACCACAAGCATATCCATATTTCATTTCATCTAAAGCATGTTACTAGAATTAATATATACCGACCCTTCTGGCTCATTTGCTCGTGTCAAAACTACCGAAAGAAAGCTACTGTTTCTGGATTCAGTGGACTACCGAAAGAAAGCAACCGTTGTACGTAAACATCATTTGTCAACATTCTCCATTTCTTCTTCACTAGCTCCACTAACTGAAGGTCTGCTCTTCTCTTTTCCACTAACTTGCAACGCATTTCCACAAACTTTAGAACTTAGTGAGACAAAGTAGAGAGGCTGAGGGCTAATCTCGAAAACCAAGAAATAGGAATTCATATTTCTAATTTTCTATAGGTCTATTTGAGTTCACGAAATTTATGGAGCATTACAAATATCTAAACAGTGTGGATCTGAATTTGGCTCTCTTAGAAATTCAGGACTCATAAACCAGCCCTAAACCTCAAGAATGGCATCCTATCCAAAGTTAGGGTCTCTTGCATCAACTAGCATTCAAAAGATTCAAAGAATGCTTCAACCTTATTGAGGTCAATCTTCATAAAAATAACTGTTTCACGCTAAACAGTGGATAAAAGATCTGTTTATTCCATCTCCAAAATGTGTGTCATGCAATTTGTAATATTCCAACTTTCAAAAAGAGCTTTGTATTCATTTCAGTTATCACCAAAATATTACAAAAGCCCTACAACTGATGACTCAAATGGAGGAAGCAAATGGCAGGTCTAGAACCTTACCAATATAACCCCACATGCTGGGTTGAAAAGAACATGCCTATGAGATAACAAAGATGCAGCCGAAAAGAAACCTCTCTCCACCTCTCTCACTACATACACTACAACCCATCCAAATAACATGCCAGAGTATAATCGTACAGAATAATAAGAAGCCAAAGGAACCCTAATCTGTTAGTACTTTTAATCAACACCTACCAACATTACAGACCTATTCCTGTGGCATCAATACCAAACATATGACCCCCTCCTCCAAAACATTGTCAGAGTACTTCTAACAGTATAAAACATTCATGGCTTGAACCACTATAAAACGACATTACAAAAACAAAAATATGACACTGTAGAGAAGGAACATCTGCAATCATTACCTACACTGTAACTGCTCTTGAGAGTTAAGTGGCTAGTCCCATGCACTGGTTACCCCAGGACCATAACCTCCTCCACTATATCCACCAGAACCACCATATCCTCCTGCATTATACCCACCAGAACCGCCACCTCCTCCACCACCACCACTATAGGAATCCCTTCGGAAGTCACGGCCACCAAACCGGCCTCCCCCAGAACGGCGGTTCCTTCCACCACCATAAGAGGATCGAGCTGCATACCGTGACAACCAAGCAGGTACTTCTTGATTTGATTCTGTCATCAAATCTGCTAGAGACTTGGCCATTGATGAATTGTTCTCATTAAAAAAGGCAGTAGCTAAACCAGATTTCCCAGCTCGTCCAGTACGGCCAATGCGGTGAACATAATCGTCAATGTCATTTGGAAGATCAAAGTTGACAACATGTGAAACATGAGGAATATCAAGCCCACGTGCTGCAACATCAGTAGCCACCAAAATTGGAGTATTGCCACTCTTGAAAGACCTCAATGCTTGTTCTCTTTCCTGCAGACCAATACAAATGTATAAATACAATACCAATAGTAACGCAGCACAGCAGTAATCTAAACACAGCACCATTTCTTATTTACTACAGCCTCATGTCATGCAATTAATAAGATGCACAGCACACTTCAAGTCCATTAGACCTTCCACTAAACCTCAGTTATCGTCCATCCTTAGCTTCTCGAAACCACCTTATCACTCCATTAAGGTATCAACATTAACAGAAAAATGCTTTTATATAACAGCACAGTACATACTATCACAAGAAACTCAACCAACACTACTCATGTGACAACGCTCTACAGAAATAAAAGGAATGGCACCCAAGACAAGTATAAAATGAATATTATTTTCCTTCAACCTGTAATGGACGTAGCCTACTTTTAGAATGGAGTTCTGGCAACATGCTACTTAGGAAAGGCATTCTCTACCTATCTTAGCCCACTTTTAGAATGAAGTTCTGGCAACATGCTACTTAGGAAAGGCATTCTCTACCTAGCTTAGCCTACTTTTAGAATGAAGGAGTTCTGGCAACATGCTACTTAGGAAAGGCACTCTACCTAGCTTCCCAAGCATGACCAACCCACTAACTCAGCAAGTAATGGTCTAGTTTATTAACTTAAACGTTCTCATGGCATACTACTTGTGAGCCTTGATAACAGCATTCCTAGCCACACAAATGTCACTAGAAAGGAGAAAAAAAAAAGAACTTGCCATCACAGAACAGATACAAAAGCCAACTTACCTGCTGTGTTCTGTCACCATGAATAGTAGTCGCAGGAAAACTGTTCATACACAACCAGTGTTCCAGGGAATCAGCTCCCTTCTTTGTCTCCACGAAAACTAATGTCAGAGCTTGCTGCAAACAAAATTATGAAAGTGAGTAGAGTAAAAAATCAACTCCTAATCCCACCAAAACCATTTGAAAAGATTGATAGAAGTTTCTTAAGAATACCTTTCCCGGTGTACCATTGGCCCTTTGTGCATGCAGAAGGTCCATAAGGTGACTTCTTTTATCAGACTCGTGAACAAATTCCACTCGTTGGGCAATCAAATCAGTACTAGAACCCACCCTTCCAACAGCCAGAAAGATATACTTTGCAAGAAAATCAGAGGCCAGTCTCTGCATGCCATCAACATAAATCAAATTAAACACCACTTATGAATTCTTCAGAATATTGGAACAGATATAAGAAACAAGAATACACAAATTTCTTTGTACATAACATGAATTTATCTACGAATCCCTTGAGACCAAGTCCAGCTTAACTTGAGACAACTTTCAACATTGATATAAATTTGAATGGTAGAGGAGATTTTATTGCTGATATGATGGCATCCAAACGACTGATGGAAGTGATTCGACCTCGGCGGGCTTAACACAAATATCTAACGAGGTAACTTGAAACTGAGTTCCCAATTGTTTATATAACAGATCTAACTGTCCACTTACACATCAGACTAATGTCCTAGTCAAGCACTCCACTTCACAATTGATGAATCAGTATTACAACATAAACATAACTCAATTTGAAGTTTGCAAGAAAAATACCTGTATTTCTTTTGGAAAAGTGGCACTGAACAACATAGTCTGTCGCACACCTGCTGGAGGCATGTCCATTTGTTCCACAATTTTCCTTATTTGTGGTTCAAAACCCATGTCCAGCATTCGATCAGCCTCATCAAGGGCTAAATACCTAATATTCTGCAATGAGACTCTAGCTCTCTCCAGCAAATCCACCAATCTTCCAGGAGTTGCCACAAGAATATCAACGCCTCTTTCTAGTTCCCGCAGCTGTCCAAAAGTACATCATTAGAGTCTGCTATATATATATATATCTCAAACATGAAAATATTGCACAATAATGAGGAACAGATTGTCCAGATCACAGGGAACATGTCAACTACCAAGCACATAGGCATAGGAATCACCACTGCCGTAACAAAGAAAATATAAAGCATCCCTAACTGCGTTATAAATCGATTACAAACAGAAAACAGAAACTGGTATAAATTTATGAAACAGGATTTGCCTAAATTGTAATCGAGAGGGCTTAAAAAGCCAAAAATTCTGCTGCTTTTTTTCCGTAATGTTCAAATTATCTGAGAAAGAACAACAAACCCTAAAATGTTGTTCATAAAAGGAGAAAAGATAACAAAAAGAAGGGTTCCTTGTGAAGGACAGTTTGCACAAAATGCAATCTTAAAAGCAGTCAATAAACAGTGTCAGGATTCCGTGTTAACTCTAAAACTGATTCATGTTCATAACTGATCCTCACAGGCAAAACCCACCTAGAAAGTCAAATAGTTCCACGAGGTTTTCTACATACAAAATGTGTTAAACAAATTTAGCTACTTCCTCCTCAGGTTATCTATAGTAAGAATAAGCAGAATTTATTCACCATAACTTTGTAGTAGTGATTCTAGAACGTGCATTTCTATATATCCCTTACACCAAGTAACCATCCAAAGTCCATCCCCAGTCCATCCACAGTCCTCCCCAGTAGAAAAAAACGAACATATAAACTCAAAAACTATGTACTTTAACTTTAACCCTAAAATCAGCATAACCTTATGCTAAGTCACCAAAAAATAACTTGACAATACTGGTAGCTTTAAGTTGATAGACAAAACCTAAAGAAAGAGAAAGGGAGTAGAATCGGCTTTGAAATGAAATTGCAAGCACATAAAGCACAGATAAACCTGTAAACTTTGTGACTTTAAAAGTTTATCTATAGATAAACTAGTGCACAGTATGTCAAGCAATACATGAAGACAAAAGCCATTTCAGCTCAAACAAGGGGTGAAGACCAATATATACAGAAGTAAGAAGAAAACCTGTTGATGAATTGGAGCTCCTCCATAAGCAACAACAGCTCTGACACCAGTTTGATATGAGAATTTCTTAGCTTCCTCGTGTATCTGAAACACAAGATATTTCAGTTCTCCTGACAACACGCACTGCTGGAAATGTTAGGAAATATGTAAGTACTAAAACCTACTTGAGAAGAGAGCTCCCTGGTAGGAGACAAAATGAGAGCAAGTGGGCAGGCTGTATGGGAACGGGGCGGTCTCTGTGGAGGTTGTCCCTTCATAATTCCACTAATGATAGGGAAACAGAAAGCAGCTGTCTTGCCAGAACCTGTTTGGGCACATGCCATCAAATCCCGACCAGCAAGGGAGATCGGAATGGCATGCCGCTGCACAGGTGTTGGTTTCACATATTTGCACCTCTGAATATTTTTATTAAGTGCGTCACCCAAGTCAATCTCAGCAAATGTATTCACAGGGGGTGGGACATTGTCACCACTAGTCTCAACAGGAATGTCTTCATAGGCATCAAAGTTAATTCCACTGTTCTCCTGCTCACTAAATGGCACCTCAGTTTCGTCATCATCTTCAAAGGGATTCACTTCCCTGTCCCTCCCGCCACCCCAACCACCTCTACCACCGCCACCCCAACCACCGCGGCCTCCACCACCAGCACTCCCTCCATACCCCCGATTGTTGTCATTCCTGCCACCACCACCACCCCAACGAGATCCACCACCATACCCGCCACGATCATTCCCAGCAGGCGCATTATATGCCAGAGCAGGAGCGTCGGACGAAGGCAGAGGACGGTTCCGGAGATGCGGCGGGACATAAGTGGACCGAGATGCAACGCCACCAGCAGGAGTGCCACCGGAAGCGCTGTTAGCGGAAGATCCAGAACCTACATTCTCAGCTGCAGAATTTGCAGCCATATCTGCCCATGAAGCTCGCATAGTCGATTCAAACTTGAACCGAAAAATCCTCACTCAACAACTTCAAACACTTGCGAAATTCAACCACAAACGAAAATTCAATCTCTAGACCAACCGAAATCAAAATCAAAATCAAAATAGAACCTAAACAAAACAAACACAGCCGAATCAATACACAATCATAAAAACCAACTCAAAATCGCAAACAAACAGCAATGCAGCCTAAATCACAGTATACAGACCTAAAAATCGAAACTCATTCCCTCGATTTCGACACGAAATCAATCAAAAATTCAATCACGGCAAGCAAAACCTAAACCAAATCATAGAAAATTGAAGAAAAATCGCCGATCTATATGTGTATATATAAACAAAAGCAGAATCAAGGAACTGAAGGATGAAGAAGCAGAGCAGGAGAGAGAAAAAGAGAGGAGATATAGAGAGAGGGAGAGATAGGAGGCGACCTGCGCGGATGAGAAGAAACCCTGAGGAAGCGGACGCGACGGAGATCTTTGAGAGAGAAAGAAACCCTAATAATATTGTGAGGAGAGACAAGAGGCAGCGCTTTAAGGCAACAAGCAACAAAAATATCTCCCTTCTCTCATTTCTTTTTTCTTTTTTCTTTTTTCTTTTTTCTTTTTTCTTTTTGAATTCCTTTTGAAATGAAAAAGGTGTGAAAATAGATTTCTGTGATGAAAATAGTTCACAAAATATATATAGCGGCGTTGGTTGGTGTCATAGGCCTTCAACTCAATCTCTCGTGTCCTACAACCTATTGTTTGTGTTTGGTTTACTTTGTGTTTGGAACTATGTACACTGTAAATATGTTAAGTTATGTCTGTTGATATGAAGTTATTACATTTGTTAAACCTATACATACATGTCTCACGCGGCTCATATGGCAATCTGTTAGTCAGAATTGAGACATATTAATAAATAATAAAAATAAAATAAAAAATAATAATATTTAAAATTAATTTTTATCTATTACAATGGTAATTGTCCTTGATGATATTTCATATTTTAAAATCGTTGTATAATACTCTCATCTTTTATACTAGTAAAAATATCTTTCTCGATATCCAGAAAAGCGTTTTCACATTTTTGTCTGAAAACATAACAAAATAAACAATACACTGCATCTTTTTCTATATTGTACTCCAACCAAGTAGTCAGTCATCATACCACGTTTCAACAAATTGTCTATATTTTTTCCTAATTTTTCTAGAAGGAAAATTGTAATCTCTAGGTTGACAAGGACTTTTTTGTAGATAATATCTACGTACTTCATCTTGAAGACCAGGATGATAACTTGAATTGGAGGACGATTTCCAAGATTAGAAGGGTATTTTTCAGTAACTTCCGAACAAGGCTCCACTGAATTACTATCAGTATTCTATTGTTTTTTGTGGGAGGTGACTCCTCTAATGTATTTGAATTACGTACTATCGTTATTCTTTTTTGGGGGAAGGGGTGGTTTCTTCAGGGTATCTGAAACTGTCGATTCTTCTTCAATAGGTTTGTCTATTTTTTGAAAGTATTTCAACATTTTGAATGCAATAAAAATAAGCTTTGGAACTCTCTTGATATAAACTAAAGTAATCCATCGTACTTGACTATATATATAGATGCAGTATATTTGCTAATAGTTTCTACATTGGATATGAATTTTTTTTGTTACAAGGAATGATATTAAATATGTAATCTATTACTAAAAGGAAACAAAAAACTTATTTAATATTAATAAAACAAAACAAAAAACAAGACAATAAAAAATCACCAAATGAAAAAAAAAAATTGTTGTCGAAAAAAAAGGAAAATGATTGACTAGGACCATGTGAATAGTTGTCCAAAAACAAGAATGACGAGACCATGTGAGTTGTATATTCTGATCTCAAATAATATATATAGATAATAATTTTTTATTAAAATATTGAGTGAGATACTAGTTATAAAAATAAGATACATTTACAAGTCTTTTTTACAAAATATTAAATGGGACACAGGCCCCAACAATGTTGAATGTGCCTCCGCCTCTGGCAACGAGTCAAGAGAAATGGATGTTGGAAGGGGTGGTCTATGTACGATGCTCGAGGTTTCTGGACAAGGTTGGATGAAGAGTCGTAGAGGCAGTTGATACGGGTTTGTGGTAGTTCGGTTTTGGATGGTCTAACCATGGTGGTGAGGAGGTTGGGTTGGTCTCAACACTAGCTAGTGGGCTCATGAAATCATATATTTGGGTTTGGGCTTGTCTGTCTTTATGTTGGTCATTAATTTACTTAGTATGAGACTAGGCGGTTTTTATCTCAGTTTGCACCTAGTGTGTCTTATTAGTCTTAGTTATATATCAAGTTCTTTACTTGATCAAACGGTCTCAACATTTTAGTGGCAAAATAAAACCAAGCGTCATCGAATTTATTTTATGGTTGCAAGTAGGAGTTGGCGTTTTGCATCGAAAATATAGTTACCGATCCGAACTGTATCTAAAAACATGATTCAGTAACCGTACTGAACTAAAACGGTGTCGTTTTATGGTCACACCGAACCGTATAAAAGCGGTTTGGTTGCGGTTTGAGGTTATAATTCAACTGATTTAAACCGAATCGCACCGAATTACATTTTTTCTATTTTTCATTGATGGAATTCGAATTGTATTATATAAAAAAATCATTTATGTTCAAGATTGTAGTTTGCAAGTTGTTGTGTTTGCATGATAGTTGATATATGTTGATTTATTAAGTTATCAAATATGATATTTTGTTAGTTAATTGATATTCTGATAACATTTGTAGACTTGTATGAAATCTAAAGGTATTCAAAATTTGTTCATGCCTTACATGAATTGTTGGACAAAGACTTGGACATCCCTTGTTTATTAAAACAAATAAATCGGTTCATACCGAAACCGAACCGCACTGAAAAATTATGTAACCGAATTATTCGAAAACCGAAAAAAACGGTTTGGTTATGGTTTGAAATATTGTAAAACCGAAAAAAACGGTTCGGTTACAGTTTGAGTCTCAAACCGATCTGAACCGCATCCACCCCTAGTTGCAAGACAATAAGAAAACTTGTTTGATGTATTTGAATTTCATTAAGGGTACATTTACTTGCATAAGTGGAATTAAAAAGTGACTGAATGGTTCTAACATGACAATTCTAGCGTTTACTTATTCCTAGACCTCATTTGGTTGACTAGAATTGGATGGTGGAAAAGAAATTGTAGTTATTTTCTTTTCAATGATGGAATATAATTGATTTATCATTTTCATTTATAATGTTTGAAAAAATTTGAAACTTAAGATTATGAAATTGTTTAAAATAATTTAATTTATTAATGACTTTCCATTAATATCCAATCAAATTAAATATGCACCTTTAAAATAATATGTTTTAAGTAAAGAATCATTAATTGACTAGAATTTACAAGGCAATATAAGTAATCTTTCAATTTCATATAAGGTTAGGCATGGGGACGAGATTCGCCGAATTCCGTCCCGTCCTGAAAATATATTATCGAGACAGAACGAGATTGCATTTTTAGAAATGTATCATGTATGGGATGATTCCGTTTGGTACCGGGACAAGATCGGGATCCCACAACGATACAGAAAATAAAAATAAAAAACATAGAAGAGAGAAATTGATCATAAATTCTTGAAGAAAATTTATATCTATTTTTTATAAAGTCAATGTGAACTCATCCGACATTGATGAGGGTTTTATTGTGTATAATATTCTCATATATATATAGATATTCTATGGTGTTACTTTTCCACGGTATAATTGCTCTAGTTCTAAGCTTCAAACTTTATATAAGTAGAAGACGAACAAAAATTGTAAAAATAAAAGGAAAATTAATAACTAATTAATTAAATGCTTGTAATTTGCATCTAACTTATTAATTAAGATATCGAGAAAACTCACAATCTTGAAAAATCAACGGAGCTCTAGTTATGACTACATAGTTTTGTTATGGCGGCCGATATCTTTCATATGATCATCATCAAATGTGAATGAATTATCTAACTCATGTTATGTGAAACTTGTACTGTGAATTTATGTTTATGTTTTGGGCGTCTCATTTAACGTGTTTGAGTTCATTGTAAGATTATACACCCTAAAAATCAGAAGGTTATGATCGGATACAAGTACATTTATACTTTCGGGACGGTCTCATCCTATCCCAATCCCATCTCGTCTCGTCTCATTTCCAAACTATTGAGACGGGACGGTACCGTTATTTTAAAATTTTGCCTTGTCCTGTCCCGCCAATTTTCAATACGAGACTTGGACGGTATCGAGATTGCGGTACAAAGTGTCCAACCCTAATTCCATCTAGTGAAGAAAATGAAATATCACCCTCCTAGATGGTATTTCAATTTTACCTCTATAATGGAATTAGACTCTAGTCAACTCGTTTAGTTTGCTTGTCATTCCAGATCTATAACATAGTCAAACACCATAATTTAATGGAAATAAAACTAATTCTCATTTCATACCATGAATTCTCACCAACCAAACAGAATTGAAATTAATGTGGATCCCATCTCATAATAAAGAAGTAGCGACACGGTGAGACATGTTGGCGACAACAACGACCGACGTCATTGCTTCTTATATCTGGTTTTGGTTAGGATTTGATCTCATGGAATGAGGTGAGTAGAGTACTTCCTCTTTTATTTGGAGACAAACCTCGATTGTAATCGAGTTGAAATGGTGTAGTGTGATGGCAAAGCATTGTAGAGGGATAATGTAGTGGTGCATGGAGAGGCTATGTTGGCGTCGTGTTTCAACAACATTGTTGATGGTCAACGGTGCTAATGCCTTCCAATAACTACTAGTGTTAAGGTCAGATCTCTAATGTTGTTGGTCTTTATTGTTAGGCTCTTAGGTCTAGATTGCGAGTTTGTTTTTTACAAGTATTAGTTTCCATTTTTCTGTTTTTCAATATGATGATCAGATCTCAAATAAGTCCTTTTGGGTTAGGATTGTTGGCATTAAAGTTGATGAGTGTTTGAAGTTGGGTAGCTGGATCGTTGTTACAAGAACCTATTTTGATGACAGATGGTCGTGCGAATTATTATGAGCTTATGTTGAGGATTTGGGGAGATCTTGGGATGACCCAACCAACGGTTGTTCATTTGTGGTCAGATGTTATCCTAGTAATCGCTCCATAAGTTGGTCATGTTAACTCGAACAGTTGCATTCAGCTTTTGTAGGATTCTTTGCCACGTCAATCTCCTCTAGGGTTGCGTTCGGATCGGATCCCTTTTTAAAAATAGGATCCGCAATCCAATCTGTTTAATTTTTTCGGATCGGATTTGCATTTTGAAATACTTGATCCATTCAGATCATGATCCAAGAAAACCGGTTCGGATTTTGGATTTTTATTCGGATCCGTAAAACCTAAAATTTGAGACATTTTTTCATGAGAGCAAAAATATGTTTCCAAGATTCTAAGTTTTCAAAGCAAAATTAGACAATATGTGGGATGATTAAACTTAAAAGTATAACATGAAGTTCTAAAACAAATTAAACCCAAGATGAATAATTTGACAAACATGCAAACATGCACTACAAGTTTACAATAATAAACTCAAGTTTGTGAATCAGCAATTAAAAATGGAATCGTGGCGGGGGTAGAGGAGAGGTACGTAGTCAAGGGAATTAAGAGAGACAAATAGTGTGTTTAGGGTTGAAATCCCAAAATTTATGTTTTATACTTTTACTTACCCTAAGAATCTAAGGTATAAAATAGATATAGTATAGGCGACATATAGTTATTCAGATTTTTACATTATTTTGTTCAAGATCCGATCAAATCTTAAACTTTGTTAAACGGATCGGATCCATCACAATGTGTTTTTTATAATCCGGATCCGATCCATCTTATTCAGATCAGATCGACTTAGATCCGAACCAAACATGCAGCCTTAGTCTCCCCTATTCAGAGCGAGGACAAGTAGTTCGTTGTTAGCGTTAATGGCGTGTAATTGCAATCTCATATTGACGAGAAATTATCAAAAATGACCAATTTTGAAGGCTCAAGATGATTTTTAACCAGCTTTTATAAAACAGTTGAAAAATGACCACATAATAGAGAAAATATCATATTTACCCCTATGATCTAAATATCATATTGGCATACAAGATGAACTTTATTAGTTTTTTTTAGAAGATGATTCATTAAGCCACAAGAGGGCAAAGAGAAAATGAAACATATAATCAAAGCCACCGAAAGAACTACAAAGAAAAACATAACAATTCACCGACTTCAAACACAGGTGAGCATAGATCAGCCTTTAGCAGAAAGTAGTCTTGCCTGCATATGTACTTCACCTGCCGTTCACTTCTCCCCTAAGAACAGCCAACATGAGCTCGTACCTCTCAAGCTTGGATCTCTTAGACTTAGGCAACCAAGCGAACCTTGCTAGTTTAGGAACCTGTCCCCAACACCTCCATTAGTTTCTTCATCATTCAGCGCCCAACTATACAGACTGCGCTGGCCATCTTTCATGGCGTAAGCCAGCAGACGCCCTCTCTGCACATTCAGAGTTTTAAGTATACATAAACTTGGCACTTGAAAATTCTTGCATGTCACACCCCGAATCTTTTAGAGTTAATAAAAGTTACCTTTTCACAGAGGTTTACGAGTTACCGAGGACTTTTAATTGCGATCGGTAATTCGTTAAGTTATTGCTCGAGTTAATTTTCGAGTTTTTAAAAGTATTCCAAATACCTGAATTGATGACTCGATGTTGTAGTACGTGTCAACACGAGTCTCCCGGTATTTCCGGAATATTTTTCGGAGCTTCCGGCTAATTTCTGTGAATTTCAGAAGTTGATGGTAATTTTTAATTATCCATCCGGTAAAAAGGGAGAATTACCATTTAATCTTTTCACTTTTTACCTTCTTTAAATCTGGACCGTCAGATCATTTGGAGAATGAATCTGGACCGCCCATTCAAGTATAAATAAGAAGTGAGTTGGTTGACTTGGTCAAACCAGAAACTCGGGTCAAACCGAGTTTTCCTTCTCCCTTCGACCCCACCGGCGCCTTCTTCGTTCCGTTCGACACCACCGGCGCGTCCGGCCAACCCACACCGGCGCACCATCACCAATATCTTTCTCTCACTCTCCTCTACAAAACCTAGCCACTCAACCCGAGATTCATCGACCGTCGACGGAGATCGACCGGGGGAGGAACTCGACTGTGTTCTTTGTTCTCCGGCAAGCTCGAGCTTCTTCAAGGTAAACCCGACTCCTTACACTCGATTTCGAACCCCCATAAGCTTGGATTTTAGCCTGGAACCTAATCCCTCCTTCCTCTATTTTCTGGGTTTCACTGTGAAGGTGGCATTGGCCACACCTCCGGCCAAACGATCGGTTCTCCAAGTCCTTTTCTTTTCTGGGTCGCCATGGCGTCTGTAGACAGAGGTGGAACTTCGAAAGTCAAGGAGAGGAAGCAATCGGTGGAGCTCGGGAGTGAGGCAGCGGTTTAGAGGAGCTCCGGTTAGAAATAAAAGAGGAGAGGAGTGATTTCCGTTATGGGCCAGGGTTCTGTGTTCTCCGGCCACCGGCAAAGGCAATTGAGGTATGAAACTTGTTATACCTGTTGAGTTCTAGCTATTTGGTTAATTGAATTCGAGTTAGTGGAGTTTCGATGAAATTGGGATTTTGGGAGTGTGAGTAGCTATTGTGTTAGGCGGCATAAGTGGCTGTGGTTTTGGCTGTCCCGGGTCATCAGTGTTATGGAACCACTTTAGTCGATTTGTTGATTGTCTTGTTTTTGGGAAGTGTTGAAATTGTAGAACAGTTTGTGGGAAACTTGAATTACAGTGTTGATGATTTCAATGGTTTTGGAATTGGTGAAGTTGTAGATTGGGCAAAGGAAGTTTGAATGCTGCATTTTATTGTTTGGTGTTATTTGAATTATTGTTGGGTTGCTGATCTAGTGTTGTTTACGTGGTTTCATGTCGAGAACTTGGTGATCGAGAAACGGGGAAACTCTGGCGAAATTCCAGCAAGTCATCGGAATCCGGCGAAGATTCCGGTGATACGGTAAAACCGGCTGAATGCCGAAGAGGTAGGAATTGAATTCCTGTTAAGCTTTTAGTCGGGAAGTACTGATAATTCCTAAGTTGAGTAATTACGAAAAGTTTGGACGTAAGTAGGAAGTTTCCATTTTGGGAAACCTTCTATGTTCGGAAACCTGCCAAATTGGGAAACTTTCCATTAAGGGAAAGTTTCCACTTTGGGAAAGTTGCATTTTCAGAAGAATGGTTTAAGAACTGAAGCTCAATGAATGTGACAATTTTTGGTTAAATGGGTAAAGAGTTAAATTGTTATCGGGAATTGATAACTGGAATTTATGAGAAAAGGTTTAATCGGTAAATCGACTCAAGGTTAAATATATTGATTAATACGTGACACCCTAACGTCAAGTTAAAGTAATAAAGGAAAGTTCGGAAACTGAGTCGGACTTCCGGTAAATTGAGTTAAGAGTCGATAACCGGGAAAGAAAGACAAAAAGGTTAAAATGTCATAAAAAGGAACTCGGTCAACTTGTGGTCAAATAGGAGTTCCTGGTCAAACTAGGAAAAGACCAAGTCAAATGCGAATGACTAATATAATGGTTTGTTGTACAGTCTCTGGTCGGACGTGAGACGGGCTCGACTACGCGGGTAATTCGAGGGTGTCGCTCGAGGAGCTTTCCGAGCGGAAAGGTCGCATTAGTACTGTGAGTGGACATATTATTTTAAATAAATGCATGCCTTAATTATGGAGTTAATTGCATGGTGTTTATGATTGTTTCCGAAAATTATATCCTTCTCGGGTTCTTGAACGTATTTACATTATTACTCGATTTTCTATTTCTTTCGAAAATGGGTATAGACGGTGAGGGCCGTCCTTCGAATGGAATTGAACCCGAGACTTCGTTGGAAATTGGTTTTATGCATATATGACAAGGAATTGTTTTAATTAATTGTTTTGGGAAGAGAATTTGATTAATGTATTGTTGAATGTTTATTTTAAGGGTTGACCAATAATATGCTAGCTAGAGTAGCGTGAGGGCGCTACTAGAGCTCTTAGCTCCGACCCTAGCCTGAGAGGTCAGGCAAACTACGTAGTGCACTATGAGGGTTGACCGTATCATTTTATTTAGAGCTCTTAGATCCGACCCTGGTCTGAGTGGACAGACAAGCCTGAGAGGTCAGGTTGATATTATAAGGGTTGACCGTTATCATTCTATTTAGAGCTCTTAGCTCCGACCCTGGTCTGAGAGGACAGACAAGCCTGAGAGGTCAGGTTGATATTTCAAGGGTTGACCGTATTATTTTATATAGCTAGCATAGAGTAGCGTGAGGGCGCTACTAGAGCTCTTAGCTCCGACCCTAGTCTGAGAGGTCAGACTGATTATGTTTGAGAACATTTCTCTTCCCATAATCCTTGTTTATCTCATCATGCAATTGTGGAATATTTGGTATTTGTGGGCATGCATAAATGATGTTTAAATCAAAACATTTTTGGGAGAGCATTAAAAGAAATAGAGTTTATATTTGATTTTCGTCTACTCACTCTAACAGTTTTTAAATGTTTCTCCCCTGGGCCTTTCGTTTTTAAATGCCCAGTGATGCAGGGTTCTTGAGAGGAGGTCGAGCGCGTACGAGAGTCGAGGCATAGTCGATCATTCCATTGCTGCGTAAAATTCTTTGGGGTAATCATCTCTGTAGACTGCTCTGACTAACCCGGTTTAGTTAGTTTAGTAGGAAGGGTTGGCCATTTCAAGGGGGTTTCGGTAAGAAGTTCCCTTGAGGTGGTCCCCGCAGGATTTACTTCGGGTTAAAAGGGTTTAACCTGGGGTGGGTCCTGTCATTGCATATATGTGCCTCTCTTTTTTTTCTTTTTTGGGGGGGGGGGGATTTGAATGTTCTGATACAACAATAGGTAACTGAGAGTTAAGAGGGTTTGTACAGAATAAGTGATTAAAAAAGAAAATCGCTATCGAGGAGAAGTTGGACAGTTTGGGTGCACTATTGAAAATGATCAAAACACTGGTGTTGGAAGCAATCAGTTAAGCTGAAGATGAAAGCTTCAACGAGACCAACCACCGGAATGCACATGGCGCAGAGCTTCTCGCCGATGCCGAGAAGCGAGCTCGAGCTCGAATTCATATTCAATTCACGTTTTCATTTCTTGAGTTTGATTACGAAAACAAATATGGGAGTGAAATTTAGTTACCAGAAAGCTGAGCCGGGCGTCCATAAGATGTTAAGTCCAGGTTGTAATGATTTGATCTTATTGACCACCTTGAGTGCAATCTCAATTGGAATCAAGTTTCTACACCCACAGTGTTGGTCTCTCTCCCACAAATTACACCCTCCTATGAAATATTGGTTCTCAATGTAGATAAACCTATCAGCACCCCTAATAGCTTTGACATAAGCCTCATGAATGCTTTGCTCCACAGTCAAGTTTCGGAACAATTGGGATGCCGAAATGTGGTCTATTGATCTAAGAACTTGAACATTCCAACCTCTTTCGGAGGGTTTACTTGCGTAAGTCTGCCGAATCAAGCTTTTTAAGGTGCTAGCAGGAACCAATACAGAAGGATCACATTGAGGAAAGATTGTGAAGATCGGGCTGCGTTGGTGGAGGACGCAACTGGGTATAGGAAGAAAAACAGATTAGAGATTTGAAAATTTAGATCATAAGGGTAAATATGACATTTTCCTCCATCATGTGATCATTTTTCAACTGTTTTATAATACATGGTTAAAAATCATCTTAGGCACTTAAAGTTGGTCATTTTTGATAATTTCTCCATATTGACTGTTTTAATTGCTTTGTAATTGTAGTTGAAATAAATCTCTTTAAATAAAAAAAATTGAAATCTCATAACATAAGAAAAAAACACTGGCCTTAAAGAGGATCTATACCTTAATTAAAGAACTTTTATACGATTCTTACTTCATACCCTTTAAGTGTCGTGTTGTTTTCTGTCACCACATTTTTAATATCTTGTGTATGCACCACGATGCCATCAATCGTTTCATAAAGTTTTAGTGATCTAGCCTAACATATGATGTTGAATTCAAAAATCTTGGTTTTCTTCCGATTATGCTAATGATGTATTCCCTCATGTTCATTAATCAAAAATCGAGGTCTCTTGTTTTTGTTTAGAAGATATTTTTAGATAAAATCGAAAATCTCATCTAAATAAAAAAGAAGGACGTCATACGCTTTTAAAAAAAAGGACGTCATATGCTTTTAAAAAAAAGAAGGACGTCATACACCGCTCCCCCTCACGCGCTATCGAAATCAAAGTGTCCGGTCCCGCCCAATCAAAACCCGCGAAGCCCACAGATTGGTCCAAAACCCTTTCCAACGCGCGTAGCCACCCACATTTCTCTTCTATCGTTTCCCCAAAAAAAATAAAATAAAAAGAAAGAAAAAAACGAAAATTCTATCGTTTCTCCTATTTTTCTCTCTCTATTTTTCCAAGAAGCATAAGAAGAAGAGGAAAGAGAAGAAATCTAGGGTTTTCTGGATCTCTCCAGAATTAGGGTTTCCTCTACGATCCGGTTTCGTTTTGGGGAAAAGAAGATGGATGCGGTGCCTTCCAATTCCCATGGCAACCTCGACGAGCAGATTGCCCAGCTCATGCAGTGCAAGCCTCTCTCCGAACAAGAGGTACCCTCGGTTGTTTTCTCCTTCGATTTCTTCGTTTTATAGAAATGAGAGATGGATTGGGTTCTGGTTTTGTGCTTTTGATCTGTGAATTTAGCTCAATTAGGGGTTTCTGGGGACCGATCTAGGTCTGGGGTTGTTGATTTCTTGGACTCTTATCTCTGTGAAACAGATCTGTGGTGGTTTTGGTTGTTTTCGGATTGGGGATTTCTCGAAATGTGTGAAGGTTTACTGTTGAGATTGGGTTCTGTGTGGAAATGTGGGGTTAGATCTAATCCGGAAATGAAAGTGTGCATCTTGACATTTTTGTGATGAGTGAAAAGGCTTTTTGGATTGCGGCTTTATTGATTGGATCGATTTGTTCAGGAACTATGTGTGCTTTTTGTTGCGTCAGGACTAGAACCTTAGAGAGTTTCCAATCACAAAATAGGGGGAAAATGTATCTCCTTTTCCACATTTCCATTACTCAAGTCTGCTGGGTTATTTAAGGGATAATAATACCAGATTCGTGCAATGGTATATCTTGAGTTTTCGTATTTGATGTTTACTTCGGAAGATACTAGTGGATTATTATCTCTCTCTCATTGTGGAGTTTTATGTTAGTTTAATTACATATGTTGTGTAGTTTCCTGGTAATTTCTTTACTCATATTTGTTTTCCTCCTGCATCCATCTAATCTGTTTGCTCAATAGGTAAGGGGGCTCTGTGAGAAGGCAAAGGAGATATTGATGGAAGAAAGCAACGTTCAGGTTAGCTTTTTTGGTTTATTCATATTTGCACAATGATGTTCCCTTCATCGAGATTTTGAAATAGATTGTACACTTGTCAATTGAGGTTGTTAACTAGAGCTTTCAGTTGCTTAAATCAGAAACTCAAGTATAACCGAAACGTGTGCATATGATTTATTTCTTTCTGTTTCTATGAGTGTTCTGGTGTTCACTCAAGGCCTTGAAGTTATCATATATTTTGCTAGATACATAGGCAATTAACTTTTTTGGTTTTAATGTGTTGCAGCCTGTGAAAAGCCCAGTTACTATCTGTGGTGATATTCATGGACAATTTCATGATCTTGCTGAGCTTTTCCGTATTGGAGGAAAGGTAGTATTTTAATTTGAGTTGTGTAGTTCTACTTATGTCTGGCCTAAGGGAGAGTGTTAATAGTGTAGAACATTTAATGAAGAGATGTTATGGGAATGTAAATTTATGGTATTTTTAAAGGAAGTGTTTTGATTTAAGGATGTTTACTGTAATCCCTTAAGTATATTCAATCTACTTTAAAAGTGTCCAAGAAGCCGAATGATCTCTTGTATGTTTCTTTATCTGATTGATTGTTTTTGATCTTGATGTCAATTTGGACTTCTCTGTTCTGTGTCAGTATTTCACTTTTATGAAAATAATAGTTGTTGCAATTTTGCAGTGTCCAGATACCAATTATTTGTTTATGGGAGATTATGTGGATCGTGGCTATTACTCTGTGGAAACCGTAACAGTAAGTATGAGTTCCGTTTTTTACTTTCTGTTTTTTATCTTTCATATGGTTCAGTTATTTTTGAATCTCCCCTGTTCTTGTCATTAATATACATGGTTTTTGGAATCTGGGACAAGAGTGTGGTTAAAATAGTTGGGGGGTTTGATACTGTAATAATTTAACTATATAGGGTTGGATACATGTTGAGCCTGAGCTATGTGGTGCACCAGTTGAACCAAGAGTAGGCTAGAAATCTAGGAATACTATCAAGATAACTGGACTAGTTTTCATTATGTTCCCCTTACAAACTTGTATTGCTATGATATAAATTCCCCAGTTTCAAGGCGGCTTCATCTTGCCTTCCCCCCTCATGGTTATGCTTGATATTGATTCCTTTATCTGTTAAATCAGCTTTTGGTGGCCTTGAAGGTTCGTTACTCTCAGCGTATAACTATCCTTAGAGGGAATCATGAAAGTCGTCAGGTGTGTTCTCTCTCTCTCACTCTCTCTCTCTCACACACACATATGATATGCTGTTAATGTTTTTTTCAGGTTTATGTTGATAATGGTATAATTTTCCCATTGCAGATTACTCAAGTTTATGGTTTTTATGATGAGTGCTTACGGAAGTGAGTTTCTTAGAATCTCTTCCGTTGTCGTTTATTTTTATAACTATGATGTTTCTGTGGCATTATATCTGTTGACTTAAACCAATAACTTTACTCCATTTACCAAGGTTCAGTTTAAACATTATATATATGTACTGTGTCCTTTTATTTAAATATGAAACTCATTGGGCATTAATTCTTATGAAAATTCATATTTATAATTTTTTTAAATATCTACAGTTCTTGGAGTGTATTAAATCAATCAAGTTTGAGAAGATTGAATTGTAGTAATTGTTGCTCGTTATTAATGTTAATTGTTTTGAGTTGGATGATGTGTGGTTGCTCCAGTCACCTACGTATTATAGATTGATTCACACGTTCCTTTCACATCAACCGGTTTTATCATATTGTTCAAGTCTCAAGTCTGCAATTGTTTCTATTTGCAGGTATGGGAATGCCAATGTCTGGAAGACCTTTACAGATTTATTTGACTATTTTCCGCTGACAGCCTTGGTTAGTATAGTTATACAGTTATTTTTATGCTTGAATAGTTAATGTGGGTGATTTGTATGTTCAAGTTGGTACTCCAGACAGCTGTGAATTTGTATTTATTTCGGTTGAAGATGCATGACTTTAAAATTTCTGGTTGCTTCCTCATTTCAACTGTTATGTTGCTACCCTCAATTGCAGTAGGCCCTACTACTGTATTCCCATGTTGGAAGTTCTTTTTGATTGTTTCTAGCTGAATAGGTGGACAGCACTATGCCTGTTGATGCTAAATTTGAAATCATGCTTAGTAGGATTGCTTTACAGCTATAGTTTCACCTATCATTTTGGCAACTCTGTTGGGTGATAGGTGACATTTGCCATGTAAATCGTAGTTGATAGACTCTGCTGGTGTAGCACTATGATTCTTTTCCCATATACTGAATATTCTCTTATTCTGTCTTTGAAGGTTGAATCTGAAATCTTCTGTTTGCATGGTGGACTGTCTCCATCGATTGAGACTCTAGATAACATACGTAATTTTGACCGTGTTCAAGAGGTTCCTCATGAAGGTCCCATGTGTGATCTTCTTTGGTCTGACCCGGATGATCGCTGCGGCTGGGGTATCTCTCCCAGAGGTGCTGGATATACTTTTGGCCAGGTACTTTATTTATGTATTCAATATCCTTCTTTGTTACTTTTGACTGAAATTAAAAAGGGCCAACAGAATTTTCATCTGCTTCCTTGTATTTATTCAACAGGACATATCCGAGCAGTTCAATCATACCAATAACTTAAAGTTGATTGCTAGAGCACACCAGCTGGTCATGGAAGGTTACAACTGGGGTCATGTGAGTATCTACCTTCCTTGTTTGTGTGTTTGCAATGGCTTTTATTTGTGAGTAAAACTTGTGTGCTCTAGCAATGAAAATTGTTTGCAATGGCTTTTAATTTGGTTTTCTTGTGGTAGGAACAAAAAGTTGTCACCATATTCAGTGCACCCAACTACTGTTACCGTTGTGGAAATATGGCTTCCATCCTGGAAGTTGATGACTGCAAAGGTCACACATTCATTCAGGTTGGTTCCTCTTCTTTCTCTCAACCGCTTTTTCCCACCCATGCTGATCAAAACAAACTATTCAATGATCCTGCATGTTCATACGTTGTATTAATTGCCTATATGCCCCAAATTGTATGGAATTAATTTGAAACTTTGTTTTCTTGTTTTACAGTTTGAGCCAGCTCCAAGGAGGGGAGAGCCAGATGTTACCCGAAGAACACCTGATTATTTCCTATAATTGGACTGTCAAATCAGTCGCTGAATTACCTGTTGCTGCTTCCTGCTAGAAGGTTTGTGTTGAGGGTTCCACTAATTTAAGACTAACTTCACAACAGTGGTGGCCAATTGGAGATAATCTTGTAAGATTTGAAGGTGAGGCTTCCTTGAATTGTGTTCAAGTTTCAGCAAAAGGAAGCAGCAGAGGGTTGTGACACTGTTGCAGCATATGTATCATTTCCAGCAAACAATGTGGCATCTTCTATTTCTGATTTTTCATTCCTTTCCTTTTTCTACTTGTTTTTTTCCTTTATTAGGATGGCTTTTTGGGGGTTTGTAGAGGAACACAATGGGCTCACTTCATGTAATGGGTGCTTTCATATTTTTTCCCCGGGCACGAATGAATGCTACATGTTATTCAATAGGTTCAATTTATTTTGATTACTTCATATAGTTAAGCTGAGTAACTTCTTCCCCCCTTTATTTTCTCCTTGGAACAACATTCTATATCAGTGTACTTGATATTGGGAGTGTTTAATTCCGTACTAACTCTTAAATATTGGATCCTTCGTTATATAATTGTGTATCTCCCTCCATGAGAGGGATCAGCCGCTACCCTTCTGATCCTAACCACTTCCCTTGTTCTGTCTGGTCAGTGTTTGGATCTGGAATGACATTGGATGTCGTTAGTCTACAAACTACTGCTTTTCCCTCAACTGCAGAATTAATTCTTGAAGAAGACAGTTGGGATGCTTTGGCATATATCCCGGATACCTTTTGAAAGTTGGAAGTGCCACCAGTAATAAAGGAAGCACAAGTAAAATTGTATTTTTTTTCTTAAACCTAATATGTCTCTGGCCTCACAAGTCTTTCTTTCTCGCCTCTCTCCACTTCCTCTCTAGATTTGACTAAAACCTAATCGCGTCTGATCACTCCGATGCCATCACTCGCTACATGACCTCCACGACTCAACTATCAATCCGCTTCTCCATCTCAACCTCTCTCGACTCCATTTATAGATTTATGTTTCTCTCTTTAATTATTGATTTCAATCGAACAAATAGATAGATGAATCATGAATGTTTCTCTTATTGCAGATTTGGGTATTTGTACTTGGTTACTGGTATGATTAAGATGACCATTTTGTTCATTCTTACTGGTATTATTTCGTTTGAACCAAATTCAATCGTTCATTGTTACCTTTTGTAAGACTGTAAGTTGGTAACCCAGACTATGGTTAAAGTGTAATTGTAAAACGAAAACTATGTCAAAATAGAAATTGATCTTTTATATCAGTGAATTACTATCATAAGAAAACATGAGTTAAACTTGAAATAATACCAAGTGTTTGATAGAAACTGACAAGATGAGTTTCCTCCTTCCATTAAGCTTCTCCTAGATGCACTCTGAATCTCAATTGTAATGGGACAATATGATGAGAAAAAACGTGCTCTAGCAGGGATCAATGGATTTGTATATAATCTTATGACAAAAGCAGTTATAAGAGCAGTTGACACTTGCCACTTTCTCTTTATGAACTATCATTAGAGGTTGTTTTATTTGATAATGTTCATGAAAACAATAATGATGTCCTTGGTGATTAAGTATAGTGTTTATTTTTATTTGGTTATTTGATTGTTAAACAATAATTTTGAATTTGCTATGAATTTGAGAATGACTTGAATTTGTTTCTTATTTATTTTTGTATAATTATATATATATATTATTTTATTCTGATACTTCCAAAACACTTCCCTTCTAACAAATTTTGAAAAGAAAAAAAACGCTTCGGCGTTTCCAAACTCTTCGCTTCCAATTCCATGCAACCTAGGGTAAGACTACTGAGAGATCAAACTATGTGTATGAAGAGATTTTGTGTAAGCCATAGGCAACATGAGAAGTTTCTTAGCTCTCCCTACATATGCCCTCTTTGTCAAGTTATCGTAGTCATTTTCCTCAATTGCATCCAAGATGTTTCCATATATCAGCAAGGATGACCATACCTGCAAAAGATGCTGATTATTAGAAACCATGACGAATGCAGAGAAGTACAGACAAAATATGTCTTTATCTGCTTGGTGGCATAGTGGGAGCTGATTATCTTTCCTGCTAATCTATGAAAAATGATTTGTTTTCAAATTACTAGTGCTTGGAATGATCTAGTTGGTGACGTGAATGTCAAAGGCTACATACCGGCCAACGGCTATCCTTGTCAAGTTGAGAAGCACCTTCTTCTGCCAGGTTGAAATAGAATCTCGCTCTAGAAATCTGCTCTTTCATGAACTTTCTCCATTGATCGGTGACCTTTCTTGCAAAAATATCGTCGTCGCATAATCCAAACTGTGCCAGCTCATTTTGAGGAAGATACACTCTACCTCTTGCAGCACTATAATAGAGTAACAGAGAAAACTATGAGGAACTATGTGAGGAATAAAAAACTGCCCGAGATCATATTTAAGAAACTTACTCCTCTCCCACATCTCTAAGTATGTTTGTGAGTTGATTCCCTATACCCAAGTAGAGTGCAGCATCATATGTACTTTGAGCAGAATTCAGAGAATCTGGTGCAATTCCCATTACAGGAACACTCATTAGGCCAACAGTTCCAGCCACATAGTAGCAGTAGAGATAAAGCTCTTGAAAATTCTGATATCGGCATTTTCTTGTGTCCATCCGCATACCCTCGATCATGTCTCTAAAAGGCTTTAGTCAAAGAAAACGATAATTTATTAGATCAAAACGACTAGAAATTTCGTAAGCAATTATTTCCTGAAATTAAAAATAGCAATCAAATAATAAGCACCTTTATGTCTAAGGGGAAGATGTGAACAGTATGAGTCAATGCAGCATCAAGCATATCATAAGGCCGGCCTTCAAAAATGTCTTCTAGTCTTTCTTCCCATCTATCAAGAACATCTGAGTTCATGTGCCCAGAATTGGGGCCATCAACCAGTTCATCTGTTCTTCTACACCAAACTGCATTTCATTTTCAATAGAGCACTTCAGAAATGATTTAAAACTGAATTTAGAAAGAGCGACTTCTAGTGGCTATAAGACTAAACTAAACTCTAAACTAAACTATGTTTTCTTGTCCAATTGTCAATCTACCACACATTAAACTAGAATCCACCTGATCAATAGTCCAGATCAACAGTCTGCCAAGAAAGCATTTTCCATTAGATTTAAACTCACAGGTAAGTTCTTACCATAGATGGCCCATATTGCCTTTTGACGCTCCTCTGTCATTAGCAAAGTACCTGCATCAATAGAATCATTCAGACATGAATCATCGAATCTCATAGTCATGCAAAAGCTACCAAGTTAAAAAAGAAAAACTTTTGGAAAATCAAGATCAACGAATATGCATATTGAAGTAAGGAAATTAGAAAGTTTGATGGAAAAAGAAGGAAAAATAGGAAAGGGAATGAAATTGGACCTAAATAGAATGTCTTGGCATATTCTGCACAAATGTTCCTGCACCTTTCATACGCTTCTTCAAGAAAGCTTGGATTAAACTGTGACTTTCGGCTAGTACCTACCTTGGCTATGCTCTTGGATTGCCTCTGAACAATTTCTTGTACATGCAAATCAGCAACAGGAATGCCTTGTATTGATAGTTCAGGAAAAAAAATTGTGCTTCTTTGCTTGGGAGCTGTAATCACTTCAGCTCTTATTGTTGTGAGCATAGATTTTGGGGGCAGAAGTTTTCCATTGCTCTCTCTTATGTAAGGCTTTGGTGCAAGTGAAAATGTAGAACTCATTTGGTGTTTAGCACTCCTTTCAAAAGGTCTGGCTAATATGATAGAAACATGAAATGACTCTCTTATATATATACATGAACATTACACCCCCTCTCTCTCATGTGGTTATCTTACTGTAGATAATATATAATATTTGGATATACATTGCTGAATGCAATGAAGATATGGCCCACACGTGAGAAACCTCAATCTTTTGGATTTAAGTTCAAGAGTTCCTTTTTTTACCTCAGTTTCTTCCAATGCTTATGATGTGAATTTTACCTCAATAATTACTTTAAAATTTAGGTTAATATGGTAGATTGATTATACAGTCTGTTACCTTAAAGCTTAAATACAATGAACTTAGTTGGGTGTGAGGCAATGACGAGTTTTACAAAGTGGGTGGGTGTTGTCTTTAGCTATTTCAGTAGAAGGAATCATAACAACATTGTTTACAAAAGCTGTCCTGTACTGTGATCTAATACTAGAATCTTTCGAGGCCAAAATGCCCCCTTTAAACTTTGGTTCCATTTTGATGTTTTGTCCTCTACCTATATTTAGGATTGAGGTTAGATCCAATAGTATTTAACTATGTAAGAAAATAAAGATTCCAGGACAGGATGTATATAAAACATGAGAAAAAACAAGGGTGAGCAGATTATACTAGAGTCATTTTGTGTAAGAAAGGGATGCTGAAGCTGGCCTGGGAAGTACACTATATAATTTAATTCACTTTTGAACTCGTATAATATAGTAAATTTGACCAAGTAGTAAATTCATTATGTTTTGGGCAATTACAATTAATAAGTGGTAGAACTGCTGCTTCTATTGATTACACCATTTTAACTTTTCATCTAATATTCTGAGACCTGAGTTCTATTTTCCTGATAAGCAAACAGGATCATAAACTTTTCTACTAGTTACAGAGATAAGGACAACCACGGCCATTACAATAGAAATTTGTTAAGAAACAAACAAAAAGAAATTACTGAAGTAAACTTACGTAAAAGTTAAATTTACAACAAGATAATATATCCAGTGGTCGTTGGATGTAAGAAGATTGGGGAGGAACTAGCATTACTTAACTAGTGACATGAATGAGAGAATGATGTGTGGCACCCTAACATAAACAAACTAAACAGGCTTTCTGGGTGTGAAATATCTCCAACAATCAGAGCATTAGCACATGAAAATATCATGTGTGGATCTAGAGATGTCCGGGAAACTGGCAATTATAGACAGAACCAGATCAAATATACTACTCGTGCAATCTCTGACTGTTGAAACAAATCTTCCATGCATGTGCATCTGTATTATCTTATGTTATCATGGAAATAATGCTTACACTACATTATTTGACTTCCCTTTTTGCAAGAAAAATTACTTTTCATTTTTTGTTATGAAATTCAATCATCGAAATCTGCATTTTATATTGATGTATTGCAATTGGCAAAGCATAAACTATACATAGTCATCTGTACCTCTCCGGCAACTTTAGATTGCAACTTTGTGGTTCTGTGATCTTTGATAATGTTGTAACTTGTAGGTAACAACGGAAGTGCTGCTGCAGTTTTTCTTTCCTCTAATATATACAGCTGATTTGTCTCCATTGTGAATTACAGAGATGTTACATCACTCCTTTGTGTTTAAGTCTATTGAAATGGGTTTAATTGCTGCCAAAACCACAGCAACTTTACATGCAAGAAATCCCACCATCCCAGCCAAGACTTCTTTTGGTGTGAAAACCATTGGGACATCCCCAGAGCTATACTTGACTGTAAACAAAACAAAACCAAAAGCCAATGCCAGGCCAAATATTGGCCCCTTTGTTCTTCCAAACATTTGATTTGTGCCTTCTCTGTCCATGGAAATTTTGGTTCCGGAGCAGGTAATCCATCAACTGACCTTTGAAGTAGAAGAAGATACAAGAAGCCCCCAAATCCATCTGTTAAAAAGCAGAACCAGCATTTTCCCCAACCAGAAAGGATGCAGCTGATGTACCAAATAAGACCAGAATGGCATCGTAAAGTATCAAAGAGAACTTCAAGTCTGTTTATTCTTTCATGGTTTCCTCATTTGATATGCCACGGCTCATGGATAGAGTTGATTCAGGGAGGCTTTTAGTCAACATGGTGAAGGGGTCAACCCCAGACAGCTTGGTGACAAGGCAAGGTCTAAGTTCCACCATGGAGAAGTCACTTTCCTCTCCAAGAAAGATGTCCTCATCTTGGAAGTTGTAATCGAAACCAATATACTGAGGTTTCTCTCCATCTGATTCCTCCAAAGAAATATCATTCCCATATATAACAGTCAAGTTCACACTTCCTAACCTCCATTGGCCTGACCTTAGAGAGTTTAAAATACAGCTGTTAGAGATTTGGTGAAAATCGGCAAAGATCAAATTTATAAGCTCAAAAGAGTAGTCTCATTGTAATATATATGCAACTGCAAAAAAATGCAGGCATATTCAGTGGCCTAAACTTTGCTACTGGTGACGACTAACCTGATTCAAGACTAATACAAAAGGCTTCAATTTTTTCAAGTTTAGGTCCCTTAAAGGTGAACTCATCAACAGAAACTCTTTGAAACTGAATTGTCTCATCCTCTGTAGAATCATCTGGTCTCAAATTTGAGGGTATCCTCTGTAGTATGGAGTTACCGTTTTCGTCTATCACACACAGGAGGATCCCAGCAGTAATGTCAGAAAGACTACAACCATAAGCATTACTAGTACCTAGCTTGACCTTATATAAAGCCTCAGATTCATAATCCCTTAACGATAAGAAGCTTCTTTCCACTGAGGTATATGTGCAAACATTCACTTCTGTGGCTTGCAACAGCCGTGAAGGCTTTGCATAGTCTGAAAAAATGGAAGCTCTCAGTTTCTCCGGAAATCAATCAATAGAATCTAATGCAGAAACATATAGCAGCGTGGAACACTATTAACGAATGCAGTGAACCAGATACAATGGTGAAGAGGTTTCAAGAATAACAGCCATATATTGATATACACATTCATGCATCAAAACATAGGTACATATGTACAAAAGATGATAACTTTATGCACTTAACAAGCAACCTAGGCTCTCAAAACATCAAACTTGTACTGTGTACACACAAAACCATGTTTAACAGAAGACAACACCTTAGACTCACAAGTCTTAAAAATCAAACCTTTACTGCATACATACATACATACATACACTCAAATGACATAACAGTTGTACATAATCATGACCACATACATGAAGAAGATATTCCCTGGAAGTTCCTCAGTGGCGTCATCAACATTGCAGCCTTCGCTGTTCTCTGCATTGATTGCATGGAGAAGATATTCCCTGCTCTTGAGTCAGGCTGGCCTAGGTACCTCTCAATCTGTCTTTCGACTCTGTTTCTCTCTTTTCTCAACTTTACTGGATTGGCCATTGTGGGATATGTTGCTGTGGTTCTTGCTGCTGTTTCGCTTTCGCCTTTTGTATTGATGTCGTTGATTGCTTTGCCGAAGATCAAGCCGCATAGGTGGTTGAGTTTGGGGCAGAAGGGAGTGAAGAAAGATTGGAACTTGTACTTCAACACTCTGTTTTGGAACTTGAACTTTTGGGATAATGTGAGTACTTTGGCAGGAGAAGTCGAAAAGCCGCAGAAGACATTCCCCAAGGCTCTATTTGTGGCTGTTATATTCACTTGCTTGGCGTATTTGTTCCCTCTTTTTGCTGTGACTGGAGCTGTGGATGTAGATCAGAAGAGATGGGAGTCAGGGTTTCATGCTGAGGCTGCTGAGATCATTGCTGGGAAGTGGTTGAAGTATTGGATTGAAGTTGGTGCTGTGTTGTCTGGGATTGGTCTTTTTGAGGCTCAATTGAGCAGTAGTGCTTACCAAGTTCTTGGTATGGCAGATATAGGATTCTTGCCTACGTTTTTCGGGGTTCGACACAAGAGGTTTGTAATAGATCAGTAAGCACAAAACTGTTTCAAATTCAGTTTCACACTTCTCCTAGTTCAGCTAGGAAATCTGTCTCACCAAGAACTCTTAACTGATATAGGCACCCTACATTCTAGGATAACAATCCTATCTCTTATGGCTACTGATAACGATGTAATCCCGATCATATAGCCAAGATACAATGTAACCTCTGTATATAAATGAATGTCAGGCATATTTGAAGTGCACTGATTTCCTCTCAATTCCTCTGCTGTTCTCAATCTTTCAGTTTGATACCCCTTGGCTTGGGATTTTGATTTCCACAGTGATCACTCTTGGAGTTTCCTACATGAACTTTACAGATATAATTTCATCTGCAAATTTCTTGTATAGTTTGGGAATGTTGTTGGAGTTTGCGTCTTTCATTTGGTTGAGGAGGAAGATGCCAACATTGAAAAGACCTTTTCGAGTTCCCATGAAGCTGCCAGGTCTGGTGATCATGTGCTTGATTCCATCTGTGTTTTGATTTTTATTATGGTTATTGCTACCAAGACTGTGTACTTGGTTAGTGCTATAATGAGTGTGGCTGGAGTTGGGTGGTTCTTTCTAATGAAATATTGCAAGTCAAAGAAGGTGTTCAAGTTCAGTGCTAATGAAATGGAAGATAATGAAGAAGAATGACACGAGAAGTTGCGTTGTTAATGTTGGAGTCGTAGAAGGATCATTCTTATGATCAAGTTAGAATTGTGAAAGGGCTTTCAGATGAAGGATTGTGGATGACTGGATAGTTCTCCTGGCATTACAGGTAATACAGAAGCAATAAACAGTTTTTAGGTGCCATCTTAGTTTCTGCATATATTGGTTCACCCTTTGTAGTTCTTCTTTGCTGCAGTTTTACTATTTGTATTGTTGTTCCATAGATCATTATATTGTTGTTCCATGGATCATTATATGAGTGAACTTTGTTCAGAACTAGATGCATTATGTTTAAATCTGACGGCTTCTGCAATCAAAAGAAATGTTGAGAGTACAAAACAAGATGTTCCAACTATACCAGCTGGAATTGCAGATGGACGAAATTATACGTGTGAAGTTCAATTTAAAAAGAATTCGGATTTTAGACCACTTATTATTACTGCAACAATAATATGCACTACTTCAACTACTTATTTGTTATCAGTTAGTGTCAACTGTCAAACTACTATATACGAAAAATAATCCAGGTACAATTTGAAAGGGTTAGATGAAAAGTACAGCTTCTACACACTACCAATGAAACTACTTACCATCTGATACTAGGAAAACACAGAATGGACTTACCTAAAACCACGTGACTACCAATTGATCTAGGAAAAGACAGAATGAACCTACCTAAAAACATTTGAGATACTTACCATCTGAAACAAGGAAAGCAATGAACTTTCCAAACTGAAAATCAGTTTTACCAGTTGAAACTAGGGAAAGGAGTCTCTCCTAAGTTGAAAAGCTAAGATTTTCCTAATCAGAACCTAAAATGCTGAAGGTCCTTGATTATAAGTAGGCAGGGAAGTAGACATTCCCTGCTCTTCAATTTCATTCACTTTCATTCCAATCATCATCCACAAAGCCATCCATAGATATCTCTCATTCTGGCAGCAATTATCTCCCTCTGTTTTTCAAGAATGATGGAAGAACCCTTGAAAACGCTCAATCTCATTGACAAGTTAACAGGTGAATCTTGGTCATCAATTTCTAGTTCTAGAAGTAATATCGATCCATTGGAACACCACCGTCTACTTTGCATTGCAGCTTCAACCTTCACTTTGGATCAATCTTGGTGGCAGCCACCACCCTCCACCACAAAGAAGAGAAAAGGAAATGAACTAGCACTGGCGGGGGAAGAGTCAGCAGTAACAAAAAATAATCCCAAACGTCGAAAACTAGTACTAGTGACTGATCATGATCAGAATATCAGAGAGCTGAAGAAAAGAAGCAACTTGGTAACCAAAAACAATGACAATGAGAGCTTTCTTGGTCTTGCTTTGGGGGTTTCTCCGCTGACGCCAACCACCCGGCTTCCTCATGATGAACAGTTGAAGGAGAAAAGGGAAAACCGAGTAGGCAAACATGGCGATGACGATGACAACCTTCTTAGGCTTACTATTTGGACTAGTAAAATTCATCCTCATCATCAAAGGCCGGTGGTGCGCAGCAGTGACCTGGACAAGTTCAAGATAAAAAAGAAGTTAACACCGAGCGACCTCGGACACATGAGCAGGCTGTTGCTGCCAAAAGACATGGTCACAAACTACATTCTACCTATGTTTGATGAAGACTTGAAAACAAGGATGAGGAGTGAAGTGGGTTTGGAGGTTACTGTGTTCGATGAGGTTCGGCAGAAAGAGTATGAGTTGATATTCAAGTACTTCATGAAGTCGTCGGGAAGTTATGTTTTCAACGGAAGGTGGACACATGACTTTGTGAAGGTGTTAAATCTCAACAAGGATGATGAGATCGGATTTTACTTGGACAGCAGCACTAATCCATCTCCCAAACCCAAGTTTCACTTTTCAGTCTTGAAACTTGCAGGCCAAGCTAACGAGGGCTCTCCTACTAGCTCTTCAACAAGAATAGGATGATCCATTTCATTAGTTATTTAGGGTCTTATTTTAAATGTAACCGATGATTTAATAGAAAATTGTACCTATATTTGGTTACTTTTACTGAAGTTAACCTTTGGTATATCACAATTTAAAAACTTTTGGTATCTTACAATTTAAAAACTTTAAAACGATATCTCATATTTTTACTTAAACTAAAGAACGGTATCCAGAACCGTTAGTTCCGTTAAAAAGACTAACGACTGACATATTTTATCAAAAAATGACTAATTTACCCTTGACTATATTTTCATAGAACGAAAGAACAAATATATATATATATATATATATATATATATATATATATATATATATTCCAAAACAAAAACAAAATTCATTCTCACCATGTACGGACTACGGAGAGCCCCAGGTTTCTGTTTGTTTTTTTCCTCTTCTTCTTTGGATTTGGATTTTTTCGATTGCTCAAGTTGGGAATCAATTTGAACACTTTGATCAAGTAAGAAGAAAGGTTCCTTGAATTGGCTTATAAAGTCAAACACCCTTTGGGCCCCTAGATGAATGAGTTCTGATCAGCAGAGGATGATTTCGCCTTTGATGGTTCTGCAATCAAATTCAAATGAAAAATTCTAGACCGTGGCGGAGCACAACCGGAGTAGTGGCAGAGGAGCGGTGATGTCAAATCTGGGTTTGGAGTTTCGACGGCCATGGCTGGCTTGAAGCAGCTCGAAGAGAGACCTCAGACCTGGGTCAGCAAGGGAAGAGAATAGCAAAGAGAAAGAAAAAGAAAAATCATTTACAGAAATGCATACAAGAACTCAAGAAGGTCTAAAAGCCACCATTTGAGTCCAGAGATTGATCTGGAAAGAAAGGAGGAAGAAGAACATAGGGGAGAGAGAAAAACCATGGTTTAGGAAAAAAAGAAATTAAAATAGGAACTGACAAACATAGCCTTCAAATATGTTTATCCTTAGTATTTTTAACGAAATTAACGGTCCCGGATACTGTTCTTTAGTCTGAGTAAGAACATGAGATACTGTTTTTGAAGTTTTTAAAATGTGAGATACCAAAAGAGCTTCTCTAAAAAATGAGACGACTATTTTTCCTTTGGTTAATGATTGTGAAATATGATTCTAGCGGTGTACTCATAAACTTCTTAGTCAAGCGGTCTCACGTGACTGAGGACTTAGAAAACTTGTTGACATACGTACTAAGCAGAACACTTTGACGACCTCCGAATCAATATAACCGTCCCGCCAGCCTGCGTTATCTGCACGGATAGCAAACCTGCAACGAGGTCTACGCAATGGTGCAATTCGCCAGCCAAACAGCCTAGCGACGCACCTGTACGCGCGGTATGTGAACCGCTTCTTGACACTGTTGACTTTGCTGGGCACTACCTTTTGCCTTGTCTGAGAAGAGCATTTACTCCCACATCGAAATGTGAGCTCAGTGACTCCTCGGGACAAGCCTATAAATAGCGACAGTCCAAATGATTAAGGTACGTAACTATCCTATTACTTTTACTTTTGTTAGATTTACTTGCTGACTTAGGCATCAGAATAACAGACCACTAGCCACGGTCTTTACTCCTAATATCTGTCTGTTACTATTTTCAAGACTACTCTTTAGATAACATGAGTCTCATCATCCTGTCAAGAAATGACGACATTATCCCCGATATTATTATTATTGATGAAATTCATGGTCTATGATCCATTCCCCTCAAGCTATCATGTCTTATCAGCACATCTTGCACAGCCGCCTCTCGACCTTGTATTTGGCTGTTTACAAAAGTTGATAGATGAAGATTCTCCTTTCTTATTGTAGTTGAAACGACGAGTCTTGCTGGTTATCCATAGCCTCTTGCCGTCATAAGTCTACTCTTCCAGAAATTATATATTCTCACAAAAGAATTGAGTCCATCATCATTTCCTCTGATAGGTACCTAGGGGAAAATAACTGTCCTTGTCTTTTCATCCCACTTGGTAAAAACAATAATAATAACCAGTGCTCGAAATATAAACTAGTATGCAGTGCCGGTCAAACTGGGTTTGTGTTTGCTGATCTTGCTAGTTTACTTTCTATGATTGCCGGCAGTTCTACTTCTTAATTGGAATTTTACTAGGAAGAAGGCCCGCGCGTTGCTGCGGGTGGTTTTATTATGACTTGATATATAGCACAGTCCATTATTAGTGAACATTGTGAAGTTCATCAAGTAACATTGTGAGGTGCAGTGATCGAGTCACGTGCTAATGTAGTAAATAACAATTTGATTTATTCGATCTGCTGACAATTGATACCAATTGGAACTGAATGTGTTACATACAACTTGATAGTCAGTAGAGTAAATCACACAATGTATTAAATGACGAAAATAGTTTTAATTTTATGCATTCAGGTCATAAATATAGCATGGTACTTCCTTGACATCGCGAAAGATAAAAACAATTACATGTTCACCGTCTCCCTTGATATTGAAAAATCCTTTTGCTTAAGCCCAAGAAACCATATGCTGATCTTTACTTGCTTCATCCTTGTTGTAGCATTTGATGAACTTGGATATATATGCTTGTACCTGTAGAAGTTCAAACAATGTAATACTTAAGCAATTAGAATTTACATTAATCTCAAGACTACATTACTACATAACATTTGCAACCAAATGAACTTGTTTTTTGATGACAGATTTCAATTTGAGACATTTGATGAACTTGGATATATATGCTTGTACCCGTAGAAGTTCAAACAATGTAATACTTAAGCAATTAGAATTTACATTAATCTCAAGACTACATTACTACATAACATTTGCAACCAAATGAACTTGTTTTTTGATGACAGATTTCAATTTGAGGATATATGCTGTGATACAATGCCACACATTTTAACAATATATATAACTCTTACTCCAATAGTAGAAAGAACGATCAAATAGAGTGATAGCAAGACTAAAAATCCAATAAGAAACATAACTAATCATCTTTGTGTTGTCTTCATTTAAATTATGTTGACCTTGAATTCCATTGTGCTTGGAACATGGAGGTAGCACGTACCATTTCGAAGCATCCAAGCATCGTTGGAATTGACTGATATGATACCTATCGACAATTCATTTAAATGAGCCTCAAACGTTATCAACCGAGATAGGGAATAAATAACATACAAAAAAAATACACATGCAGAGTTTGAAACTTGGGAAATCAATTTCAGCATTATTCTAGGATATCTCAACCCATGAAAAAGAATTAAAAATAAACCAAAAAACGAACAATTGCAAAAGCTCTATATTCCATTAGTCGTAATTGGAAAGAAAACAAAATTGAATTGAAAATTGTTACCCAGGTTCATCTTCTTCTTTAAAATGCAGCGGCGTCCTTTCTTGGATTAAATAGCCACTTTCTTACCTTCGTGGACATGCACGTTGACGAAAAGACGAATCTCTGGCCACCTCTGCAACGCCAGGGCTCGGCCAGAGGATGGAGAATCAACCACCGCTTCTGTTGGGACCGAGTCGGACTGATCTGAATGTGGCTCCTATTTTTTTCGCCTGTTGTTCTGGGACGCGAGATAAGGAAGCGATCAACAAAAACATGCCTTTTATTGCTAGGGTGACCGAGGGCAAAATAGTCTTTTCCGTGACTGTGGCTTGGCTTGGCTTTGTGGCTGGCTTCTTATGAACAGTGGCGGGGTGGCTTGGCTTGGCTTTGTGGCTGGCTCCTTATGAACAGGTGCGGCTTGCTTCAAGATTGTATTATAGTAAATATATGCTGACAATAAAACTAGCTAAGCTTAATATATGCAACAAACTACAGAAGACGCAAATACTTAGAATTTTTCTTCTGTATATATACACGCACAAACCTATGAGCATTCCATCTACAATTTTACATCCACCTCTAAGAGTGAAATGCTAGTGCAGCCTGCAATGGTTCTCAATTCATGCACAAGCTTTCTTCTCATTTTGATGTCGTTGTTTACGCATAATATTCATGCATGCATCCAAACACAACGTACTTCTCTCTTGTCCTTTGCCTTGGCTCTATCTTCTCCTTCCTTGAACTGGACTTCTGGTGATTGTTGTTATTGGGAAGGCATTACTTGTAATCGAGATGGTTGGATCACGCATTTGGAGTTACCTTCCATAGGGCTCAAACTCAAAGGAGGTCTTTTCCCCTCATCCTCACTTGCAAATCTCACTCACTTGAATCTCTCACACAATTCTCTTTCTGGTTCTCTAGATCAAAGTGATATATTCTCGTCCTTGAACTATCTCCAAGTTATAGATTTGAGCTATAACCTTCTCTTTGGAGTGTTACCATCTTCTCTACCATCTAGTCATATTCAGATGGTGGATTTTTCCAGCAATCGCTTGCATGGTGTGATTCCATCTTCTTTTTTCCAACAAACTTGGAACTTGACTAGTTTCAATGTCAGTAACAATACCTTTTCAGGTCCTGTCCCATCCTCTATTTGTCTTCCTTCTTCCTCGTTACGAAACCTTGATTTTTACTTGAATAATTTCAGTGGTAGTATTCCTCATGGACTCGGGAAGTGTTCCAAGTTGCAGGTTTTTCGTGCTGGTTACAATTACCTGTCAGGATCGATTCCAGAGGATATCTATAATGCTACCACAGGTGAAGAGATCTCACTACCTCTAAATTCAATGAGTGGAGCAATCAGTGATGGCATTGCCAACCTCACCAACCTCACAACTCTTGATCTCTCCTATAACCAATTGAGTGGTGTGCTCCCTCTCCAGCTTGGGAAGCTCTCAAAGTTGAAACACATACTCCTTGATTTCAACTATCTGAAAGGTCCATTGCTTCCAGCCCTGATGAATTGCACACAACTTGTTGAACTGCGTATGGGAGCCAACAACTTGGGAGGTGATATCTCCATGCTCAATTTTTCCAAACTAAGCCAACTTAGTAGACTTGACTAGCGGATGAATAACTTCTTCGGTGTCTTACCAAGAAGCGTCTACTCGTGCAAGTTCTTGAAAGCAATTCGAGTGAGCTATAATAATCTAGAGGTTCAAATACAGCCTGAAATTGTTTCATTGAAATCCCTGTCCTTCCTCTCAGTAGGAGGAAACAAACGCCTGGCGAATATCAAAGAGACAATGAAGATACTGATGGGTTGCAAGTCCTATCATTAGCATCTAGTTTTACAGGTGAGCAACTTCCAACTGATCTTGGGAAAGCTGATTTTGATGGATTCCAAAATATTCGAATTTTGGATTTGAGTTCATGTAACCTTACTGGTCAACTCCCCTTATGGCTATCAAAGTTCAGAAAGTTAGAGACCTTGACTCTGAGTTATAATAGAATCACAGGCTCAATCCCAAGTTGGATAGGGACTCTTCCTAGGCTCTATGATATAATCATGGACTTCAACTTACTTTCAGGTAAAATTCCAAAGGAATTGTGGATGCTTCCTATGTTTGTATCTGAACAAGCTGCAGCTAGTGTAGGTACTGCTATTGATCTGCCTATCTTCTACAACAGTGCTGATTATGCAAGACCTATACAGTACAATTTCTTGTTTTACGAATCAATTATATCCCTAAAAGGCAATAACCTACAGGGGAACATACCTTCTGAGATTGGCCAGTCGCAGCTTCTGACATATTTGGATCTTAGCAACAACAACCTCTCAGGTAATATTCCAGAACAGATAGCTATAAAGGGCATCCGAACGTTGGACCTCTCCATGAACCAATTGTCTGGAAACATCCCAGCGTCTTTCACAAGTCTTCATTTCTTATCAAACCTCAACGTTTCCTACAATAATCTTGAAGGGCCAATACCATCAAGCACTCAGCTGAGTCAGCTCCAAAGTTTCGATGCTTCTGCGTTTGAGGGGAATCTGAAACTTTGTGGTGACCCTCTTCCAAAGTGTAAGGGCACCAATGAAACTGATATGAACAACTCAGATGCAGACATGAAGGAGAAGCATGTTCCATGGTTTTATGTTTCCGCTGCACTTGGGTTCATTGTAGGATTTTGGGGAGTCTTTGGTCCTATAGTATTACTGAAGAAATGGAGGTATGCATATTACCAGTACCTAGACAATGTATATGGAAGGTTCATGGTGATGATATTTAAGCATATGGCCAGAGTGAAACGCTGGTTTAGTAGAACTTAGATAGTGCCCTTATTGTAAGTATCATAATAAATTATCCAACACATTTTCATTGAAAAGCATGAGATTCTGCAGTTGGCAAACACAGAGCATAACGATACATTATTTCCTTTTGTGGCGCCTGAACAAGAATTTAATATGCACTACTACTAAGCCTGAAAGTTTTACAACATCTATGCATGTTAAGACAGGTTATGAGGTTTCTACAATATGATTCCTTTTTTTATCTTTGGTGGTAATAAGCAGATCAAGAATGTCAGAACAAGCAAAAATGTCTCAAATTTAAAGGTGTAATTTTGGAAAAGATGATAGTGGGAAAGATTTTCAACTTACAAATTTTCCACTTAGAATTTGATCCTAGCAACCATTGGAGTTTCAACCTGAATTGCTGGACCTTGTTTGAAACAGCTTACTCGTATTCCAATTTTTGTTCACCATTGTTGAATTCAAACCACATCCTTGATTTGCAGAGATTCATAAGAAAGTACCACACAATTCCAAACACAGTCATCACTGCACTAACCAAATAAACAGCTTTGGTAGCCACAGCTAGAATATAGACCAAAAACACAGTTGGAATCAAGCACATGACCACCAACCCTCTCATACCCATTGGAACTTTAAATGGCCTTTCTAGACCTGGAAACTTCACTCTTAACCAAAGAAAAGATGCAAATTCTAATAGCATTCCCAAACTATATAGGAAATTGGCAGAAGATATAATGTCTGCAAAATCCAAGTACGAGACCGAGACTGCGAAAGCTGTTGAAATGACAATTCCTAACCAAGGTGTGTTGAACCATTTGGACCGTGACCCAAAAATTAGAGGTGAAATCCCCAAGTCTGCCATCCCCAAAAGCTGGTATGCACAACTACTTAACTGAGCTTCAAAAAGTCCAATGATTGATAAAACAGCACCAATTTCGATCCAGTATTTCAACCATTTGCCAGCAATCACTTCTCCAGCTGAAGCTAAATACCCATCAACCCAATCTTCTTGTTCAAGTGGAATAGCACCAGTTGCAGCTAGGAGAGGAACTATGTACCCCAAACATGTGAGAATGCCAGCTGAAAAAAGTGCTTTTGGGTACATCTTTTGGGGTTCTTCAACTTCACCAGCTAATGTACTAGCACTGTCCCAAAAATTCAAGTTCCAGAACAAGGTGTTTATATACAAAGTCCAATCCTTTTCCACACCCTTTTGACCCAAACTGATCCATCTACTAGGATCAATATTGGGAATTGCAACCAAAGACATTACTACAAATGGACATAATGACAGTATTCCTAAACCTACTGCAGTGTAACCAACAATGCTCAAACCAGAATAGTTCAAAAATGAAAGCACTACAGTTGACACAAATATAGCGAAAAATCGAGGAATGCCTGAAGAAATATTTGGGATTACCAGCTTGAGATAGTCCACACAAAGAATAGGATATGAAGCTAAATTGATGACTCCAGTGAAGAACTTCCAAGATCCCATTAGGGAGCCCCAGAAGGGTCCAAAGGCTTGGTGTGCCCAGATGACAAAGCCACCATTTCCTGGGAAGGCAGTGGCCAGCTCAGCAGTGACAAGGGCCTCAGGGATGCTCCATATGAATGGGAAGATGATGAAGCCAAGAATGGCAAAGAGTGGACCAGCTGCACCAACTGCAGGTTCTTCACCATAAGGACCTCCAGAGACTTCAAAAAAGATGAGGAAGACTAGTGGGATAAGGGCAAGTTTGTTGAGATTCTTGGTGGTGACTTGAGGCTGTGATTCTTGTTGATGTTCATGTTCATGTTCATGTTCATGTTCAATCAAGGACTGGGAGATTGTAGAAGAGTCTGAGGCTCCCATGCTCATGAGCCCTTGGATTAATTTCTGGAATGACTGATTGTAATAACAGAACTTTAATCATATTCAAATGGGATTTAGGTGGTTTGGAATTGTGCAACTAAGCAGTGGGGGCGTCAGATTTGAAAGGTTGTTGGACAAGATATTAGATAGGCCAGTTGCTTCAAATTTTACTATTACTGTGGTTGCATTGTTACTGCTGGTGTATGATTGCCAAGATATAAAGTTGTGGGAAAGAATAAAGTGACGCACTCAAACTAACAGATCATAAATATATATAGATATAAAAAGATAAAAAAAATGAACACCAGATATAACGTGGTTCGACAATGTCCTTACGTCTACGGTACAACAACATCAAGAACTTACACTATCAAATAATAGGTACACAAGAGATACACAACTTCAAGAACATCACTTGAAGAAAACACTCTCTCACACTTGTTTTGCTGCACTACACTCTCAACTTAGAGTGGACACTCTTCACTCTCTACTTGGATGAAGATGCTTATGATGGATGAGATAATTGATTTGATGGAATGAGCAAATGACCTCTCTTTTTATAGGCTTAAGGAGGAACCTTCATTAGTGCTCTCCCATAATGGTGCTCTATGTAACTCCCATAACTCATGACACCATAATCATCCATATTTTTCTGTAACTCAAATCTTTATACCTTGTAACTTAAGAGCCATTAACTCCTAAAACCACTAACTCCTAAAACCACTAACTCATAACTCATGAACCTTTAACATTCCTATCATAAATTTATGATGTAACTTATAGGTCTGGATATTATAACAAAAGCAGCGATGTGAGTTTAAATTAGATTTTTGCTTTGTGCACATATAGTCAATAGATCACTCAATTATTGAGTCACAATACCATTCAATGTAGTAATAAATTAACTTCAAGCTATAAGCGTTTCAGTTTGAACATAATGGTAGACTAACAGTACCTATGAATAGCAACTGCAAGAATCAAACTAGTTAACATTGTTCTTTCTTTAGACTCCTCAGAAACAAAACTGCAAAAACACTTTTGAAGATTCGACCATATAAGCAGTATAGCAGCCGCAGATGCTTACATAATTCATTGGATTAACGATAAATCAATACTATTGTCATCAGTTATCAGACCTTTCTGTTTACATCAAAATTTTTTCTTCCAGCTCCCTGACTCACAAGAAAACATAGAACCGAAGTTGCCAACCTATTTGCTTTAACTGTCTGTCTCACTAAATTAAAGACATGAAACCCAGGAGTTATCCCACTTGTTTTAGAACATCAAACTTATTTAAAGTTCATTGGAAGTTTTGCTCTATCTGAGTTGGAGGCTGAGACCTGGAGGCGTGGCTTTAATCCATAGATTTATAGCATATCAGACCTCATTCAAAGTGATTGATTACATTGATTACGATCGTATGAAATTCACGACACACATCATCACTACTTCTTCATCTTCTTAGGATACTTGGGATGGCTTTTAACTAGCACAAAATGAATTCCACCAACATATTGTTTTGTTTTATACCAAGAAACTTCTTAGAAAGAAGCAAATTAAGAGGGATCAAAAGGAGGAAAGATTTTGCTCAATCAACTATGCAATATGGCTGCATGGGTACAATTAGGTTGCAGCCGGCCAGTACAGACTACCCTTTTCTCACAACAAGTTATTACATGTACCAACCTCAAGCAATTTCCAAGAAAGCAGCATAATAATCAATACAAACTATAGAGAGTAGGAGCATCAAGATTGAGAAGCTGTGCCAAGTTATATAGCTACCCAGCCTGAAAGATGTATGCACAATGAAGTAGCAAATTTGACACCCCACCTAAATTTGCATTAACACATCAAAGCCAGTATGAAAACACCCCAACAATTTCCCAATTCAAAAGAGCTTCTTGGAGATGAAGAAAAAGAATGCCTGAAAGAACCTCCATCTATCAGTAAGATCACAACCAAGAAACTAGCTTTCATCCCTTTACTATTCCTCATCTACTTTCAAGTCTCTGGTGGCCCTTATGGCACAGAAGCCATGGTTGGTGCTGGAGGTCCTTTCTATGCAATCCTTGGCTTTGTCATCTTCCCAATCCTCTGGAGTGTACCCGAGGCCCTCATCACTGCTGAACTCTCCACCGCCTTTCCAGGCAACGGTGGCTTTGTCATATGGACTCACCAAGCCTTTGGTCCCTTCTGGGGCTTCCTCATTGGGTTTTGGAAGTTCCTTAGTGCTGTCATAAACTTATCTTCATACCCACTTCTCTGTTTAAACTACATTGATCCAGACCTTCCAGTTTTATCCTCAAGCCTACCTCACTATTTTCTAATCTCTGTTTCAACTCTGTTTCTCTCTGTTCTTAACTTCACTGGTTTGCCTATTGTTGGTTATGCAACAGTATCTTTGGGGATTCTGTCATACTTGCCCTTTGTAGTAATCAGCCTTTTTGCAATTCCACAAATTGAACCTAGAAAATGGGCACTTTTAGGCCAAAAGGGTAGGAAAAAAGATTGGCCTTTGTTCTTCAATACCCTCTTTTGGAATTTGAATTGTTGGGACAATGTTAGTACCTTAGTAGTAGAGGGTGTTACAGAACCTTCAAAAACGTTACCAAAAGCATTTCTCTCAACTGGATTGATCACTTGCTTTGCTCATTTAATACCTCTTCTAGCTTCAACTGGGGCAATGTCACTTGACCTAGATGATTGGGTTACTGGCTATTACACAGAGGTGGGAGAAAAAATTGTGGGGAAAAAGTTCAAAAGGTGGGTTAGGCTTGGAGCCTTTTTATCTGGTATTGGTGTGTTTCAGTCCCAGCTGAGCAGTTGTTCATATCAGCTTCTAGGTATGACTGAATTAGGGTTGTTACCAGCAATTTTCGGTGCACAGTCCAAACGATTCAACACTCCTTGGGTGGGGATTTTGATCTCAACAGTGATACCGATCTTTGTTTCATACATGGAATTTAGACATGTCACATCATTAGTGAATGTTTTCAATAGTCTGGGGATGCTGTTTGAATTCGCAGCTTTTATTTACTTGAGGATGAAGTTTCCTGATGTGGATAGGCCTTACAAAGTTCCAGTCACAAAGCTGAGGAGTCTTATAGCAATGTGCTTCTTCCCATTTGTGTTTTTGTTGTATGTGGTTTGTGTTGGGAACCCAATTGTGTATATTGTGGTTGCTTTGCTGACTCTTTTGGGCGTTCTATGGTATATCTGCATGAGGTTATTCCAGGCTAAGATATGGCTTGACTTCAACCATGTCATGAGAAAGCTAGAAGAATATGAAAATTTGGGGTAAGTTTATAGTGTATGCTGCTCTTGTTCTTGTAAAAGGTTACGGTTTGCATAAAAAATACTGACTCCGTCTTTTCTTTCTCTGGTGTATCTGCAGCTACTATGATCAGGTTGTGAAATAAGCTGGTTTACAGTAACAAATTCTTCATTGCTACTCTGAAGAAGTGGCAAGCTGTACATTGTAGTAGAACTATCGAAGTTTGATGCAGTACTCTATTCCATATCCATGTACCTTGTCAGAAAAATAAAGAATCTTTATGTGAGTTGCAAAAATTGGTTTAGCACCCAACTGTTGGGTATTCACAATTTTCTGAGACTTTCTGTTGGGGGTTGAACTCTTCTAGAAGCTATTGTATCCTTTATATTCCTCTTTCAGATTTGAGTTTAGAATTACAGAACCTGTTACTGATCTGAACATGCTCCTAACCTTAGATGTCCCATGTTAAACATCAAAACCTATTGAAACCAAAACTGGAAAGAAACAAATCAAGGGATCACAAAAAGAAGAAAGAGTTGGATCAAGGGACCAATTCCAAGTAAAAATAATAACCAAAGGCACATATTGGAGTGGAAAGCTGAAACCTTTTCTTTCAAAGCACATTTCATTTCCGGCTAGCAAAAGCAAACGCTACACATTTAATTTCAGTTTTATCCTCAAAATCAAAATCAAAATCAAACGCTACCATCATCACGACCATCAGTTGCAGGGACCCTCCATTCAGTTGGGGGTTTCTTCAATTTTTGCCCCTTATCTTAGGCTTGGGGCCCACAGCCAAAAAGTTATTCGCCTTCTAGAAGCTCACCCTGGATTTTTGTTGCCTTGCTTCTTCTTCTTCAGTCCCAGTTTACCTTCCTTGCGGGGCTATAAATACCCAACCTTTGATGGCAGCAACCATAGTAGTGTGTTTGTTAACAATAAAAATGGAGTGGATTCCGGGCCTGCCGGAGGAGCTGGGGCTGGAGTGTCTGACCCGTCTGCCGTGCTCGGCACACCCGGTCGCTTCCCGGGTGTGCCAGCCGTGGCGGTCGCTCCTTGAAAGCAAGGAGTTCTATCAGCGTCGGAAGCAGAGTGGATGCACTCGGAAGGTGGCCTGTTTGGTGCAGCAGGCCGGTGCTTTCGAATTGAACAATGAGCCCAAATCGAATGCCGCCGGTTACGGGATTGCGGTGTTCGACTCGGTTTGGGAGCGGCTGGACCCGATTCCCAAGTACCCGAACGGGCTGCCGATGTTCTGCCAGTTGGGGAGCTGTGAGGGGAAGCTGGTGGTCATGGGAGGGTGGCACCCGGCCACGTACGAGCCGGTGACGGACGTGTTTGTTTACGAGTTTACGACGTGTCGTTGGAGAAAGGGGAGGGAAATGCCCACCAAGCGGTCCTTCTTCGCGATCGGGTCGAGCGGGAGCCGGGTCTACATTGCGGGCGGGCACGACGAGAGCAAGAACGCGCTGAAATCGGCGTGGGTTTACGACGTGAGGCGGGACGAGTGGGGCGAGTTGACTCAGATGAGCTCGGAGAGGGACGAGTGTCAGGGGGTGGTGCTCGGGGACGAGTTTTGGGTGGTGAGCGGGTACGGGACGGCGAGCCAGGGAGCGTTTGAGGGCGGGGCGGAGGTGTTAGATCTCGGGTCGGGTCGGTGGAGGCGGGTTGATGGAGCGTGGGAGGAGGGGCAGTGTCCGAGGGCGTGTGGGGGTGGGAAAGATGGGAGGCTGGTGAGTTGGGCCGAGCTGGGCCCCGCGGTCCGGGTTGGGACACGTGGGGTTGATCTCGGGTCTCGGGTCCTGGTGATGGGCTCGGAGTACGATGGCGCGAACCAAGGGATATTCGTGAGGGAAGGGCAGAATGGTAAATTGGAGAAGGTTAGTGTGCCGGAAGAGTTTTCTGGGTTTGTTCAGTCAGGCTGTTGTGTTGAGATTTAGAACTTGGGCATGTTTTTGAGAGAAAGTTTCAGTTTGCATTTTCGTGACACGACTTTTGTTATTGATGATGGTTGGTTTATGTCTCACACGTTTAGTAACAACTACATCCGAACCAAAATTTGTTCACATCATTTTGGCATCAAGCCTTAGAAACTACGTTATGAGAATTCAGACACACAACCTTGGAGACTCGCATCCTTCTTCGGTTCAGTCTTCTTAACCCTCCGCACACGGGCAGCAGGAGGCACATTATGAGAAAATGCAGTCTAGTCTTCTCCAATCTTTGTCATCATCTTTGTACACACTTTCCTAGATATAGTAAAGTACATTTGTACAACTAATTAGGTGGCAAGATCGATCCCACTAACAAGTGTTCGGTCTAAACAAACTTTCCAACTGTTTCAAGGTTTGAATCTAACTTTCTTAAGGTTTAGTCTAATTGAAACTATTTCTAGTTACGTAAATGATATTTACGACTTACCTATGTTGGGTTAGTTTATGTCGTAGACACACCAGAAACAATGACTGATTTGATATTTACTTGGGTTGGGCTAGTATATGTCGTAGACACACCAGAAACAATGACTTATCTGATAGTTTTCGACATCAAACTTCAGAGTGTTGATACACTCGAAAGCACTATAGAATGTTTCATTTTCGTTTGCGCATGCTCTGAAGGCATCAAAAGTTGTCCCTGAAAGTATTGGTGTTATCAGGTGGTTTCGGTTCGGTTTTCACCTAAAATCAGAAACCAAACCGAACTTAATATTCGGTTTCGTTCGGTTTCTGATTTTTTAGAAGGACAAACCATGAACCGAACCAAACTGTACGGTTATGTCGGTTTCATTCTTAAGGTTTAGTCTAATTGAAACTATTTCTAGTTACGTAAAAGATATTTACGATTCAAACCACAAACCATCCGGGAGACTACTAAGCTATTCTCATCCTCAGTAGTTTCTCAGATTCTAGAAATGGCACCATCTCTGAGCCAAACCATCACAGACCCTTCAGATCTCACTGACTTTGTCATTAACAAGGGCAATGGGGTAAGGGGTCTTTCTCAAATGGGACTCAAAAGCCTCCCAAAGCAATACATCCAACCTGTTGCAGAAAGAATGAGTATGAATGTAACAAAAATGTCCGAAGAATCCATTCCCATCATTGACATGTCAAACTGGGAGGACCCGAAAGTGACTGAATCGATTTGCAATGCGGCAGAAAAGTGGGGATTCTTGCAGCTACTCAACCATGGTGTCCCCATTGAAGTTCTTGAGCGTGTCAAGGAAGCTACTCACAAGTTTTTTGAGTTGCCAGCTGAGGAGAAGTGTAAGTTCTCGAAAGAGCATTCGCCTTCAAACAATGTCCGGTTTGGTACAAGCTTTAGTCCTGAAGCAGAGAAGGCACTGGAATGGAAAGACTGGCTTAGTCTCTTCTATGTTTCTGAGGATGAGGCCTCTGCACACTGGCCTCCAGCTTGCAAGTAAGCACTGAAATATCTTACTATGCATCTCAATTTTCATGATGGCATCGAGTCTCCTTTACCTTATTGCAGTTCTATCACATGAACACTGTTATTGGCCTCGTATATTGAAGATATTCAATTCATTCCTAGGCACCTCAAAGTTTTAGGGCATTTGTCAGAATGTATATACAATTAACGGAACGTATAATGGTAGAAAGGTTTTTCTTATGGCAAGCATAGAATACTGCAAGATTTATTACCATGATCGAAGGTGATGAAGCTATTTGTGTTACTGATTACATGAACTAATGCTTGTGTTTGTTTTTCATGCAGGGCTGAAATGCTGGAGTACATGAACAGGACAGACATACTTATAAAACGACTCCTAGAGATACTGATGAAAAGACTAAACGTGACAGCAGACAAAACCGAAGAAGCACTTCTAATGGGATCAAAGAGAATTAACCTCAACTACTACCCGGTTTGTCCAAACCCTGAGCTCACAGTCGGAGTTGGGCGTCACTCTGATGTCTCCACACTCACAATCCTCCTCCAAGACTACATCGGAGGGCTCTACGTCCGAGCTGGGACTAGTACTGATGAAGATAGCTGGGTGCATGTTCCTCCATTGGAAGGGTCACTAGTGATCAACATTGGTGATGCTTTGCAGATTATGAGCAATGGAAAGTACAAGAGCGTCGAGCATAGAGTGGTTGCCAATGGAAGTAGGACTAGGATTTCAGTTCCCATATTTGTGAATCCGAGGCCGTCGGACGTGATAGGGCCTCTGCCTGAAGTGCTTGCGAGTAGTGGGGAGAAAGCATTGTATAAGCAGGTTCTGTATTCTGACTATGTCAGGCATTTCTTCCGTAAGGCTCACGATGGAAAGAGTACAGTTGATTTTGCCAAATTCTGAAGGTAAGTCCACTACTGCAGCTGTATGTGCCTTGGCAATGTTTCAACAGCTCTCATGGTTTCAATTTTTAGAAATAAACTATTCGTATATGATGAATGAGATGTGATATATCGACAGTGTGTATCAATAAATATTTTGTAATGATCCAATAATAGCTTATTGAAGAAGTTGTTCATGTCTGCAACGATTTCTCTAAACACAGGCAAAACACAAGTACATGAACTTATACATACAGTTCATCAAACTAGGGAAGTACATATTCTAACTAGGATTGAAACATAATCCACATCCACTCTACAATAACGTCAATTCTCTTTTCCTAGCTGCAAATTCCTATTTATCATCCACAGAAGGAATGAACTCTCTTGGCTGAAATGGTACAGTAACACTACATTCTACTCCAAACAGAAAGCTCATGCTTCATTTGCTCCCTCAAAACTCTTCTTAATAACTTATTCGAAGCTGTTCGAGGAAACACTGCAACAATTTTAACCACGCTCACCTGTTCATCCATTGCAACAACTGGATAACAACATCAGCAACTAAAAATGACATAAAACTTGGTTTTAGAGTGATTCAGCACACACAGCTTTGTTTTGGGATTTTTTTTCTTCTCAAACAGAAAAGACTTGAAGTTAGTGCTAATTGACTGAGCTCAGGTCCCATGCTGAAAAGGAAGTATTAGAGATGTTGATACCTTAAACAATGGGTTAAGGTTGCTATAAATGGTTCTTGAGAATTTCATCTTAAGCTCGTCAGCTTTGGTCTTAAATCCCTTCTTTAACACCACAAATATAACCAACTGTTCGGGACCCCCATTCCCTGGTGCAACACTAACTGCAGCTGTCTCTAAGACACTTTCATCAGACCGGTCACAGACACACTCAATTTCAACAGAACTAGTCTGCAAATCAAGAAGGAATAGATAATTTAGTATTTGTAAAACATATCCAAGCACAGTAATGTCGAAGCATATCAGTAGACACAAGACACAGCCAATGACTATTCCTCTTAATATATAAGATATAAGAACCTCAGTGTATGCTTTCACTCATTATAGAAAGTGGATGGATGAACATCTTACCTTGATACCACCAAGGTTCATGGTGTCATCAGCCCTGCCTTAAACAATGTAATAGCCCCCAACTGTTCTTTTGATTATGTCTCCGTGTCTCCTGAGTTGCTGCCAATACATATACCACAGTATAGAACGATTACAGTTTTCTGTCAAGGTTTTAATAACATTGCCAAATCTAGATCGATTGCTAAACTTTGAACTTCTGTGGATTAGGGCTCAAATAATTTCAAGAAAGGCCAACTCTTTAGAATGACAGAAACCAGGAAGTCAAAAGGTGAAGTATGTAACTCTTAGTGTGACTCAGACTGGTACTATTAGCGCTTCTAAGGAATACAAGACCAGAGATAGTTATAAGCATACCATTCCTTTTGGCATTCCCTTGAAGTAGACTTCTTCATGGTCAGCATTTAGTAATCTATCAGTTGCTCCCATGTACAGTGGAAACAAACCCACCTCCCCAATACAAGCTTCATCATCTGGCTGTCAAATTGTTCAAAGAAATCAGAGACCTTGACATACAATATAGTATAATATCATCTGTTGGCATGATATTATCAGCCACTGGTTAGTCTGTTACCATCACCAATTGTTTCGACAATAATGCCTAGACACTGGCATGATGTAATAGAGTGGTAAGCCGGTGATAACAACAGTTAATGAAACTGAACCTCAATTAGAAACTAGCTAGAGAAAGTGCTTACATAAGGCATTCCACTTTCATCAAGGACGACAAAGCCTGTTGTCATTGACTTGGTGCTAAAAGCCCCAAAAGCTTGTGGCTGCAGTGGACTTCCCATTCTGTAGAATGAAGAAAGTTCTGTGCCTCCACTACATTCAAGGATGGGCTTGTAATAAGCACGGGAAGAGAGCCAAAGGTCATCATCAACGTTAGATGCTTCACCAGTCGAAGCAAATGATCTGCAAAAATTCATGTTTTATTCCTTTCCTTCTGATTCATGCAAATACATAACTCTGAGGATATAGAAAATTACTTTATCTTTGTCCAATCTAGACCTTTCATACACTCTGTACTCTTCCAAGCTTTTACTAAGCTGGGAACAGTACCCAAGATACTGACTCCTGCATCCTAAACAGATATAACACAAGAAAATAAGCTAAGAATTGAAATGAAGCTGGTAGGTGCTAATCAGTGATTCTAATACGGAAAAGTAGGAATGTAGTTTTCCCAAATTGTTGCACTTTTTGCCTGTGTTACATTATTGTGCGGTTCATTTGTTTTATTCTGTAATTGAAATAATTTCTCACAGCCACAAAAGGTAGCAACACTTTTGTTAAATGAGCACAGAAAGAAGAATTATTGAGGTATTACCTGAACAAACTTTCCAAAGCCACGACCTAGAGGAGATCCATGATACAGAGCAAGAGTTACCCCAGTTAGAAAGCATGAGTACATTAAAATCTGTTAAAGCAATTCCACAAAATCAGCACACTATTCAAAACCACCGCATTAATCACGTTTGATCTTATTTGCTTTAGTTTAGGATCAGCCTTTGATTCTGTAATTACACATGTAAACGTCTCCTATAATTATGCCTAGACTGCTATATAGTTTCCTGTAATTATGCCTACACTCTACTATATATACTGTACAGATCCTACCTCAATGAAATCAAAGAAATACAATTTCTACATGGTATCAGCCTAATATCGATGCTTACCTCTCTTCTTGTCTGTCTCCTTCTCTCTCTTCCTTGTCTGTCTCCTTCTCTCTCTGCGTTCTCTTCCTCTCCCTCTCTTGGCTTCCGCATCCTCTTCAACTGCTCCTTCTCCTTCTCAAAACACAGCCCAATTCACAAAACTCACTGAAATCAATTACTTGACTTGGCTGAGACAAGTCAAGCCATATCTTCATGGTGCCAAACTCTGGAGATACGTTGATGGCTCTATACTAGCACCCTCTCAGACCATCATGACTGCTGCCACTCAAACTGAATCAGCCAAAGAAGTCCCTAACCCCAAATATGAGGATTGGTTCACAGTGGATCAACAAATCGTCAGTCTCATCACCATTTCTCTGACTGAAAGTGTTTCACAACTCATAATTGGATTTTATACCTCACAAGGAATCTGGGATTGCCTAGCTAGCCACTTCTCGCAGCGATCTGCCGCCAGTGCTTCCAGCCTTAAGCTTCAACTCCTTGAGCTCAACAAAGACTCTCAATCAATTGACGATTATCTTCGTCATGCCAAGTCACTTGCTGATCAATTGGCCGCCATCAACAAGCCTGTCTCTGACGAAGATCTGGTGCTTGGCTTAGACTACCTCATGCTCCGGACGGCTCTCTCGCAGCATTCTTCTCTTCCTAATTTCATTGAGCTACGTGCTCGAATCTTTGCCTTTGATGCCCAGCAGCCGCGTCACCAGGAAACAACGACGGCTCTTTTTCACAGCAGCATCAATCACCGTGAAAATCGCCCACAGCACGGCCGGTTTTTCAATTCCAATGGCCGAAACTTCAATCGATCCAAGCGGTCCAATTCAGTTCGTAACTCCCAGCAGCAGCAGCAGCAGCGTGGTTTTCAGTCCCCACAATTTCAGCAACAGCCATACAACCATTTTGGACATTCATCTCCTAGTTGGGCTCCTCGATCTCACCTATCTAATGGGCTTCTTGGCCCAGCACCAACTTGGTGCTCTAATTGTCACACAAACCAGCATGGTCCACAACAGTGCCCTCACAGGTTCTTGGGCCTAAATACAGCAGCACCCTTCGCTAGAGCTCATTTTGCTGCTGATCCAAATTGGTACCCGGATACTGGAGCGACCCATCATATGACTGCCATGCCTGTCAACAATCTTCAACAATATGGTGGTCCGCACAATGTTTTTATGGGTAATGGGGACTCAATGCCCATTTCCCATACTGGTAACCTACCCATTTCCTTAGGCTCTTCCCAATTTTCCTTACAAAATGTCTTTCGTATTCCTTCCATTCGCAAAAATCTATTTTCTGTTGCTCGTTTTACTAAAGATAATCATGTCATCTTTCTCTTTCCTCCTAATTTTGATCAAATATATTGCTTACTTTCTGGTCGTCTATTGTTCCAGGGCTCTTGTAAAGATGGGCTATATCCGCTTCAGCTGTCCCACACCCACTCCACAAGCTCTTGCTGCCATACACTCCTCCATCTGGCACAATCGTCTTGGTCATCCATCATCCGATGTCTTGTCTCGTTTAAGTTCTTCTATTGGCTCTAAACTATCTTTTTCTAATTTTTGTCGTGAATGTGCTCTTAGCAAATCTCATAAATTACCATTTGATCCCAATAATTCAATTGTTGATTCACCTTTTCATATTCTTCATAGTGATGTTTGGTCTTCCTCTACTTCCTCTACTTGCGGCTTCAAATATTATGTACTTTTCACTGATGAATTTTCTTGCTATTCATGGATTTATTCAATGCACAAGAAAAATGAAGTCCTTACCCACTTTCAAAAATTGATTGCAAAATTCAAACTCTCTTTCGCATCACTATTGAATTTCTCCAAAGTGATAATGGTACAGAATATATTAACCATGACTTCACTAAATATTGCACCTCTTTGGGCATTCAACAACGACTCTCGTGTCCTCACACCCCACAACAAAATGGACTTGCCGAAAGAAAACATCGTCACATTGCCACCATGGCCCGCAACCTCCTCCTTACTTCTGGTGCTCCACACAAACTTTGGGTCGAAGGTGTCCTCACATCCGTCTATCTTATTAATCTCCTCCCTACATCTGTTCTAGATTGGGACACTCCTCATCATCGTCTTTACGGTAGTCCTCCTTCCTATTCGTCCCTCCGAGTCTTTGGGTGTTCTTGTTTTCCGTATCTTGGTCCTTATATCTCTGATAAATTATCGAGTGGTAATATAGAATGCGTCTTCTTAGGATATAGTCCTCAGCATAAGGGTTATCGATGTCTCGATCCCACCACTGGTCGTCTCTATGTGTCTAGGCATGTTATTTTTAACGAAAATTCTTTTCCTTACAAAAATATGCAGATACAAGCACCTGGTCCATTGGAATTTGCTCTTTTACCAAGCCCAACCTCTTTTTCCACTCCATCACAAGATTCTTCGCAGTCCAAGCCCATTGGCCCATCTACAGAGTCTCATCCTCCAACAAATGACTCGCCTCATTCTTCCCAGGAGCCGCTGCTGCTTCCTATCGTTTCACCCGCACCAATCCAACCGCCATCACCCATTGATCGACCTCCTATAATGACATATCACCGCCGCCATAGGCCCATGCCTAACCTATCTCAGCCTGCAGCGACGGAAGCAACCACGGCAACCGCAACTGAATCTGTCCTAGCAACAGATGTTGCAACCAGCGTTGTTCGGTCTCCATCGCTGGTCTCTGAATCACTGCAACCTCCAGACCCCCATCAGCCACGTGTGCCATGTCCTCCACCCTCCCAACATCCAATGACCACCCGTTCTAGAGATGGCACACTCCCAGTCAAACATCATCTTCCTCGAGCTCTTCTCACTGCTATTGAGAATTCTGAACCAACATGTTATACCGAGGCTTCCAAACAGGCTGTGTGGCGCAGTGCTATGACAGAAGAAATCAATGCACTCCTGAAGAATCAAACTTGGACTCTTGTGCCACCCTCCTCAACCCACAACACAGTTGGCTGCAAATGGGTATTTCGTACCAAACGAAATCTGAAAGGCTCAATCGAACGTCACAAAGCTCGGCTTGTTGCCAAAGGATCCCATCAGCAACAAGGCATTGATTATGAAGAAACATTCAGCCCAGTAATCAAGCCAGCCACCATTCGCACTGTTCTTTGTCTTGCTATCTCTCGAGGATGGGAACTTCGTCAATTGGACGTCAAGAATGTGTTCTTTCATGGATTCCTCAAGGAGGATGTTTATATGACTCAACCACCTGGTTTTGTCGATCCATCTCGACCCAATCATGTCTGCAAGCTTCACAAGGCACTCTACGGTCTCAAGCAGGCTCCGCAAGCTTGGTTTCACCGTATGACATCTTTCCTCATCTCTGCTGGTTTTGTTTAGAGTTTGGCTGACTCCTCTCTCTTTATTTTTCGTACTGGCATCCATACAATTTACTTTTTGTTGTATGTGGATGACATAGTGGTTACGGGCAGTGATAATAAGCTTCTTCAGGGATTTATTGATGCACTAGGACATGGTTTTGACATCAAAGATCTTGGCCTTTTGCATTATTTCCTTGGCTTACAGGTTACTTATCAACATAATGGACTTCACATCAGCCAGCTCAAGTATGCTCATGACCTTCTAGCCAAGCATGACATGCTCCTCTCTAATCCAGTCAGTACACCTATGTCAGCCAAGAGTATTCTCACTTCCTCTGATGGCGACATTCTTGCCAACCCCACTGCCTTTAGGGAAATCCTTGGTTCTCTCCAATACTTGACGATAACTCGCCCGGATATTGCCTATGCAGTAAACTCAATATCTCAGTACATGAGTCAGCCTCGCACCCCTCATTTAGTGGCTGCAAAGCGCATCCTCCGATACATAAAGGGTACTCTTGATCAAGGACTATTCTTTTGTCCTCAACGCCAACCAACACATCTTATTCCCTACTCCGATGCTGATTGGGCAGGTTGTCCTGACACCCGCAGATCAACCTCTGACTATCTTTGTTTTCTCGGCACCAATCTGGTCTCTTGGTGTTCCAAAAAGCAGCCCACAATAGCCCGCTCCAGCGCCGAGTCTGAATACCGTGCGCTTTCTCATGCTAGTGCAGAAACTACTTGGTTAGCCTTCTTACTATATGAACTTGGTGCTCATCTACATTTCCCTGTCTTGCTCCACTGTGATAATTTAAGTGCGACGTATATGGCCTCCAATCCAGTTTTTCATACCCGGACCAAACACATTGAACTAGATTATCATTTTATTCGAGAAAAAGTTGTTGTTGGTAGTCATCGTGTTTGCTATATCCCTTCTGTTGATCAGCCGGCTGATCTTCTTACTAAGCCTCTTCATAAGCACCGGCATTCTCTTCTTGCTCTCAAACTTGTTCGTCAAGGACCGTCCAGTTTGCGGGGGGATGTTAAAGCAATTCCACAAAATCAGCACACTATTCAAAACCACCACATTAATCACGTTTGATCTTATTTGCTTCAATTTAGGATCAGTCTTTGATTCTGTAATTACACATGTAAACGTCTCCTATAATTATGCCTAGACTGTGCTATATAGTTTCCTGTAATTATGCCTACACTCTACTATATATACTGTACAGATCCTACCTCAATGAAATCAGGGAAATACAATTTCTACAAAATCAGACCTATAACCCAACCTAAATTCAGGCGCGGATGCAGGTGATGGTTTGGTGGGGCTCAAGCCCAACCGAAATATTTGGGCTAAAAAAGTATATATATGATATATATTTTTTTTGTTCTATCAGAATTCCGAAACCCCAACTTCACTCTTCACTGTCTGAGTTCACTCTTCGATTCGATAGTTCGATACTTCGATTATGACTTCAAACTTCTCAAATCTCAACCAACTTCAGTCTGAGTCTCTGTCTCCCTGACACTCTTCGGTTACGACTTCAGAAAAATTCGATCTGCAAAGCTTCTCTCTGGCTCAATGGCTCTCTCTCCATCAAGTTCATATCGGCGCCTCGGCGGTCCGGCGGGCGAATGCACTGCGGCACCTCTGCAGTCTGCACTAGATCGTTGTCGTCTCAGACACGGAGACACCAGATCGACACCTCTGCACCAGAGCATCCAGATCGGCAGATTGCCACCGCCGAGCGCACTGTGCAGAGTAAGTTTTTCAATTCCTCATATCCCGATTCAAATTTCTCATTCCCGAAGTTGTCATCTTATGCTATATCTCAATTCTCGAGAGGCCGAGAGCTTAAGTTATTGGTTCTGAATTTCTGAATTCTGATGGGTGGACTTTTCATTTCCAGATTCCATACACATGATTAATTGATTATGCAAGGCATTTTGTTAGGGCTTGTACTCGTATTCTGGGTTTAGAGGGTACTGGGTACACCTGAAAGAGTAGAGGATCAAGGAAATCTGACTCGTGTAGCTGTAGACAGTAGACCTGCCCTGCAGTATGTGTTTCAGAAAAATAAGCCTGTTACTTTTTGAAACCCCTTGTTTTTTCATCTGTTTATCATCATATAATGTTTAATTATTACTGTTATTTGTTTAATCTTGATGTCATAGGGTTGGAAGTTATAATCTTGATGATTGTATCTAATTTCAAAATTTTAAAGGGTGGCTTGGAGGGAGTTGGAGCTTTGGGCAGAAGCCGCAGAGCTATAAAGTGTTTGGCTTCGGGCTATTGTCTTAGGCTCTCAGGTTTATGTCAAACTTTCTGCTATTTATTTTGCCATTTTGGTGATTAGTGATTACTGCTACTGTGTTTGCAACTTTGCATAATATAGTTATGTGTTTTTTTAGAAGAATATAAGTATTGTCTCTTCATCAATATGTGTTGTTTGTTAGAGTAAAATGTCGAATGACTCGAATCTGAAACCGAAGAGATTAAAAAAAATTACTGGATGGTTTCAAAGAACTAATGTCTCCTCTTCAAGTTCGAATTCGATCTTTAATCCTTCCATATCTTCTCCAAGTATTGATGATCCACCTCTACCACAACCTGTACAACCACCAAATAGGGTCAATGCTCTTGAACGTGATCCTGGATTGCGTTCTGCTATATGGGAATATCCGGTGAATGAGCGTGATAGTGTTCGAAAGACCTATATTTTGTTAGGGCCGTTTCAACCTCAATTGACGTTTCCATTATCAGAACATGGGGGTCAACAACGCAGGTTTCAGTATTCTTGGTTCAAGGATAATCCATGGCTTGAGTATTCAATTGCTCTTGATAAAGCATATTGCTTTCCATGTTTCCCAAGGAAGTCTGAATTTTTCCCTATGCCATAGATTGATTTGTTTAGTTTTGACTATTCCAATTTCTATAGCAACCACTGAAAAGGCAATTTCAGCTATGAATATCATTAAGAATAAACTTAGAAGCAAAATGGGAGATGAGTTTCTTGGTGATTGTATGGTCCTTCATATTGAGAAAGAGTATGCTGAATCTATTACTAATGAGGAGGTGATTGAAGAGTTTGAAGCTTCATCGACTCGTAGAGTTAAATTTTGTTAGTTTATGCTATCATATTGTATCACATTGCATATTTAGTTTAATTGTTCAGTTTGTATTATAATTTTGCATATGAATTGGAGGGAAAATGCTTATTATATATGTCCTCCCCTGACTAGATGTATCATTTTCTTTCAATCAATAAATTTCTCTCGCAGCGTCGAGATTCTCCACATTTTTTCTTTCTTTGGTTAAAAATTTCAAGCCCACCCAAGATCGTAATCCTGGGTCCGCCACTGCCTAAATTTGTTGGCCAGCAAAAGACATCTCCAACTTGGGTATCAATGTGAGACCATGTATCATTTTCTTTCAATCAATAAATTTCTCTCGCAGCGTCGAGATTCTCCACATTTTTTCTTTCTTTGGTTAAAAATTTCAAGCCCACCCAAGATCGTAATCCTGGGTCCGCCACTGCCTAAATTTGTTGGCCAGCAAAAGACATCTCCAACTTGGGTATCAATGTGAGACCATGAATCAGCTGCAGATCGAATTGGCGAAAGTTGTGTCCATGGTCTCCTGTTAAATGATGCAATGAAGAATGAGAATACAAAGATATTCAAAGTAGAGATAACAACAAATGCCTGGAAGTGATTTCTGTACCTGTAGTTCCTGATGAAAAGAGAATTTTTGTCATGGAGTCTATTGGCTGATAGACTGGAGAGTAGTAATTCTTTCTGTCAAGAAAGACGTACCAATACACTGATTAGAAAATTGGTCGTAACCAAAATCATTAGGAGAATGTATAGGATTTTCCGGATTCAGCATGTGATCATAATAAAATACTCTCATTGCAAAACAAAATGTTAACTGGGACAACGTAATATCTTGGTGCGCTAATTTACCTTGAAAATGTTAACCTGTACAGAGGAAACTTCCGACCTCCTCGTAGTATGAAATCCTGAATACAAAGTGCAAACAGAAATCCTTTCAGAGAAAAATAAATTAAGGGCCTAATAAACAAGCTGATAACTTTTAATATTAAAGCTCCACACATTAAGGAAAATCCACCTGGGTAAATATCCCCTTTGCTTTAGACACGCAGACGAGTTGCAATTTCATTAATAGCAAAACTGTAAGCTATTGATACAACTACATATCCTGCTAGTATGATGGCCAAATATATGATAACTGCACTGACTGTCATTGGCATGTCAATTGCAATGGCATCACCCTTTGAAAAGGTTCCATCCTGATCCCGACAACCAGTGCATTAGACACCAACCTGTGAAGTACGTGAACACAGGAGAATGGTTTGACGAAATTATATATAAAAAAAAAGATAACATCCTGAACTATTTGAAAAAGGTAGAAGAATGAGTAGAATCAATGAAAAACTTAGACAAGATCAAAAAGAAAAATATTGTAAATCTGTTTTCACGGACATCCATATTCCAAGTGATCAATCAAATGGGATTAAGAGTAGCAAGGAAATTTAGGTAAAATAATTCATATTCAATGCTTAAATGCGGTTAACTCAAGGACTTGGGAAAGCAAAAAAGAGCATACATTACTTGTTCTCAAGGATTAAGAGCATACATTACTTGTTCTCGAAGTTCTTTTAGTGACATACGATTTACAGCAGAATCATCACAGCCTTCATCTCTCCATATAACAGCCACACTGTCATCCTCTTTCCTTGGCTGTCTGATGGGTAGCAAACAGCATTCAGCAATATTCAGAACTGAACCTTGAAGTCAAACGCCCCCATGGTTTGAGTTTTCAGTCCTATCTAGAATAAACTTTGGGGCCCTGAAATGTAATTGAAAGCTCTTCTAGAAGAATTGACCAGTAAGCCTAATATCAATGGCAAGCAATGAGTTAACTAAGATATCCGTTCCTAATAATAAAATTTTCCATATGATCGAGTACTTACCTCAGGATTCTCAAAAGTACATTTCTGGAAAAGGCTAAAACTTGTTATAGGATCCTTATATAATGTTCCTAAAAGCTGTGAACCATGCATTTCCATCACCCGGCCCAAGTTTGTGTCTAGACTCATATCTGACAATACAGAACAACATATTCAGCTAGAGTTAGAAGTAAAACCACAGGTACAAAATAGGAAGGCGTAAGACAGTAAATTGCAACCTCAATGCCTCGCTCAATAATATTTGTGGTGACGATCCTGCATACTTTCTACTCCATAAACTTCATAAGAGTCATAAATGGTTGAAATGATCAAACCTGAAGGCTTAAACTTGACTAATGCAAAGATGGGTCTCACAATCTAGAACCTTTTCAATATTACAAGTTATATGAAACCAACTAAAATCAAATATGCCATAAGGTAGTGATATAAATAGCCAAGAACACAATGCAGCATTAACAAAACCTCACTTTGAACCACTAATTCATAGAAGAAGCATCAAATGCTTGAAATGATCAAGGTTGATGGGTCTCACTATCTCAATCCTTTTTCAAGTTAGAAGCTATAACTTGGACCAAAATCAAATACACAATATAGGGTATATGGATTTGAACGACCAAGACAACAATGCAGCATTCAAAACAAAGACAGCAAATTCAGAAAATTACAGAGAAGGGAACCAGTAGAGAGGAGAGCCTCTGTTGGAGACATCCCAGATCGCATAGATGGAGTAGTAAACCAGTTGGTGCAGCTCATGTGGGTGTGAAGGTTTCAACAATCTCTGAGCCACAATCTGCCTCCACAACTCTCCCGGATCAAACGACGTGGCGTCTGTTGCAGAGATTGTCTGCTTAAGAACAGCTTCGAAATCCTTGGCCTCATTGATGGTCAGCCCTGCTTGAACCAAGTCATCCAATCCCATGTCACATATGGTCGTCACCTTTTCTAACCCTGTCTGATGGTTTAAGCCTATAACAAGACCACCATGTATTAGCCTAGTAGGTGAGACTGAGAATGAGGTTGTTGAGCCGCCACATGAAAAAACTCATTCTACATTTCAGTATAAAACTTACTCTGGGTGTGGTAGTTGACATCTTATGTCAATTTTTTGGATATGCTGATGTACTCACTTTTCATTCTCCCTAAGCAACAAAATTGTGTTTTATCCAAGAGAATGTAGATTTTTAGGAAAATACATTTTTAAGACCATATTTTTAGTACATTGCTGGAAGCAGCTCTGGTGGGTGAGAATAGCAGATCATGTCTTAGGTATAGTACCATAGCAGGGCTATGCATAATGCCATGACTAATCATCATTTATATGAAGAGATATTGATACTTTGGTGCCAGAAAACTAATCTCAAATCACTAACAGACTGCTTATGTTATGATACATATTCACATATGTTGCAAGAATTATGCTTTGTGGTTCTGATCATTCAACCAACATATTCACATATGCTGGAAACATGTCGAAGTCTCTACTTCCAGGGCTGTTGGCATCTGATGCTTGAACTATGTGAGCAGATACTGAGTAAACTCACTTGGCAAATCGCATTGTCCACTCAGAAGCTAGTTCATCCTGTTTAGCTTTATCTGCCAAGAACAAATGAGTGATGCTAGGGACCAGCGGATTATCTGCTCAAATATGAAGATCAGTAACAGATCATATGGAGTTGGTGTTAAATGAGTGTGATGTCCACAAATGTATTGTAGTTTAGACCAAACTTGATTAACTCAGGATATGTAAATTGTAAAGAAAATAAGCGTCCTTTGTTCTTTGATTATTCTAGTGCTATACCAAGAGAAGAGTGGAGAAAGAGATGAAATATAAGGAAAGGAATACAAGTTAATGCATACAACATACAAGTGAACCAGAAAGAAAGGACAAAATATTATAGACGAACATACAAGGATCAGGTTTTGTGAGAATGGACCGAATTGCTAGGAGCACCTTTGTAATTGTTCGAGCTGGACTCCAACCATCCTTAATGATTTCCAAACTTACATTACCAGAAGAATCAACATTGCAATGAAAGACTCGAGTCCTGAATATGATCTGCAACATAAATCCCTTCAGGAAAGAGCTAATAAAAGAAAAGAATACTAGCATCAAATCAGTGAATCACACAGATAATTCATGCATACACATTATATTACTGATGTCATTTGCTATATTGATTTACTATTAACCTGAACAAAAAGTTGGATGATCACTTCATTACTTTGTTTTCGGCATACTAATAGTTTCAGAATCTATATATAACTGTATGATGCCTCTCTGGATGGAGAGATGAACTATAGATTATTTCTCATCAGATGCCTAATGGGGTGTCGTACCTCTGGAGGTTTAAATGGATAATCTGTGGGAAACTTGATGTCAAGGAAGTATATGCCACCTTGGTATGGTGTTCCTAGGAACAAGAACATACAAATGTGTCAATGTTGCCTGGTCATACAATAAGATTATTAACAGAAATATGAGCATTGAACAAAATAAACAACATTTGACCCCCCCCCAAAGAAAAGAACAGTAAACATAAAGGAAAGAGCAGAAACCAAGTGAGTGATGAAACACTATCCCAAGACCATAAAAGAGCAGAAATGGCATCACCAGCTAGAAACACAAGAAAGACGAAGTCTTGCTACTGGCAAACAAAGATAACAGTATGCAGATTTGACTTTCTAATGCCCTCTAAATTCTCAACAAAAGGACAGCCAACGAGAAACCTAAATTCATGGCCGTTAAAAGCACAAACCAAAGGCTCTAGGTTAAGTGCTGTTATTTTTCAGGACTGCAACATCCAATAGACATAAGCCTTCAGATGTAAAACTTCCCTCCCCAGTCACAAAGAAACATCAGAATATTATACTTGAAAAGTCATATAACCTAAGAAACCATTAACCATCTACTCAACAACTTACCTCAAAAACCAATCCACAACTAAAGTTAGATAATGAGTTAGTTTGCATTAGGAAGTATACACAAGGCCCCAAATCCAAACAGAACACCCAAATACAAAAAATAAACCATAATATTCTAAAAAAACTTAGCTACCCAATTCAATAATCTGCAGGCAATCCCTAAATTCAAAGCCAAATCAATTACTAAAAACTATCAAACTTATCAATCACCAAACTCAGCAAAGGTAGCAAATTAAGGTCGAAGTAAGCACCTTTATGACTCAAAACACAGCAAAGGAGTAAACTTTGAGCAAAAAGATGAGATATTTGAAAAGAAGAAGAAGAGGAGGAGAACCTGGAGGACCAAGAATGGTGGCAACCCAGTGATAGAGATTGTCACCTTTGGGCCCAGCTGAGCAATCTGGAGGTGGGTCCATGTTGAGCTCCACCATTTCTCTCTGGATTCTCTTCCCTGAGGTAGACACCGAGGTCGTCGACACCCACGTTGATCCAGACCATGTTGTCATCGTCGACAAGATGAAGATATGTCTGTGTGACTGTCTCTCTTATATTTCAGAATTTAGCGGTTAAATTCCTACAGGGATATAAGGATATAACTAACTAAAATGCTAAAAAATAAAATGAACTTTATCAGAGCCAGGTTTCGATCCTGGGACCTGTGGGTTATGGGCCCACCACGCTTCCGCTGCGCCACTCTGATTTTTTGATCGGTTATTGCAAAAAGAAATATAAGTATATGTAAACTCTCTTTTTTATTAATTTGGAGCTCCAAAGTAGGATGTTATATAATACATGTTTTCATGCATGGATAGTTTGATTTTTCATAATTATGTAGGTACAATACAAGCAAGAATTACACTTTTCATTGATAAGGTAGATAAATAAGTGCTGGTTATATCTGCCCCAAAAATGAAGGTCTAGCGGCTACTCTTCATCAGAATGCATACAAGGAACACAACATAACTCTCCAGAATTCTTTTTTAACACCAAAAAAATGTGAAGGAGAATGGGAAGAGGTTCAAAACAAAACAGACTAGATGAACAATGTGTACACTCCGTTTCACCTATAGCTTGTGCACTCCTGCATTTTTCTATCTCACATGGGCTGCTTTAACTACACCGTGGATATAATCTAGATTGAAGCTCGACTCAAAACAATAACAATGTAAGAAATGTGGCTGGTATGAGATACTGCAGCTGGGAGACTTTCAGATTTGAACTCCATCCTCCAACAGCAGTTGAAGGTGCAATTGCCGAGACTGGTGTAAGTCCCCCGATTGTGCTCGAATTAGAACTACACGGTTCATAATAATGCAGAATTAGAGCTAAATAATTTATACATTCTAGTTAAAGTTCTGTTATGAATATATGGAATATTTAGAGGATATGTATTCTCACCTTCCAGCAAATTTGCAAGATCCATAACCTGCAATGATAGAAAGAGTATTAGGAGGGTTTTCAGGGCAAAGGGAAATACATGTAGGAAAGCTCATACGCTTAACTTGATAGTTGAGATAACAGTAAAAGGCTACATAAGTACCTCAAGATGATAACAAATGAAGAGATAACAAAGTTTGAATGATGTACGGTCAGTAAATGGTTCAATGTCACATCCAAATATCATCATTATCATGTCGATTAGCAATCAGAGCTATGAAATATTCGTCTTACATTATATCCAAATAAAATTGAAATATTTGTCTTATATTATAGGTGATTAAACATATTGCATCATATGAAAGACTGTACAAATGGAGAACTTGACTTCTGAGCAATTATAACACGGTATTTAAGCAAGAAAAAAAATGTTCATAGAACTTACTGGGATCAATAGTAGTTGTCTTAGCCGTGCCATCAAAGTCACATGTTCCACCGACACTCTGCATTCTTTGAAAATAATCATTATACGCATAGGAAGCATGATTTAAAAGTGAATCAGGAAGAAAACACCCATGGCCTCGTTGAATGGGAGTACAGTCAGCTTGGCCTTGCCCACAAGCCCAGTTCAGGCCATCTTCCAACTTATCGGGATCTGCCTCAGTTTTCGCCACACAGAACATCCCTGAAGAATTTCCAGTTGGAGCGGAAGTACCCAGAGTTAATGGGTAAACAGTGGATCCATTAGTGAAGAGCACACCCCAGTTTTTCTCTGACACTGGCCCTGGCCTCTTGTCTTCATTAAACAGCTCATAAATGAAAGCATTGATCGGAAAAGTTGGCTTGCTTGGTGGACCAGAATCATTTAAAACTCTCCGAATCAAGTTATTTGTGTATGTCTGAGCATTTTCCACACTTGCATCAGGTTCATTGGATCCACCCAACCATGGCCAACCACTCTCCGTAACAACAACAGAAATCCCAGTAAAATTGAGAGCATCTATAGAATAATAGGTAGCATCAACCATAGCATCAAACATGCTGTTATAGTGGAATAAAGTGTTTGGATCAACAATCTGCTCGACAGAAGGAAGTGGTTGGAAAAGAGCATAATCAATTGGGAAAATTCCGTCCCCCTTGGTGTAACCATAATAAGGATATGCATTTAACATATAATAGGAATTTGTGTTTTTCAAGAACTGAAGGATTTGGAATACTGTAGAGTTCCATGATGGATCAAAGGTAGCAGTTGACGGGGGGAAAGCCTTAGGGATCACATCCATGGACTGTGGAGTTGAAACTTTGACCTGGAAGTTTAAGTTTGTAGCAACTAGGGCTTTGTGAATGTAATTCATAGCAGACACCAAAACTGGCGAAGCGTGAGGAATTTGGGTAAGAACCTCACTGCCAACAGCAATGGCAGTAATATTGGTGGAAGGTAAGTAAGGAGCGACATTCTTATTAACCCAAGCTGCTGCTACTGATGGAGACTCTCCAATCCCTAGGACTTCCTCATTCGTAATACCTACCACTACTTCAATTCCACTGTTTGAAAGGGCTCTCAGCATGTGAGCATCAGCATCATAAAGGCGAACATGTGTAATTTGATGGGCAGTAAGGATTGCAACCATCTCAGTTGCATATGGAAGGTCTGAAACATCAGTACCGATATTTACCCCTATGAATGCACCTACAAATTACAAAATGTGACTAAGTAACTTGTTAGAGAGATAGCAAAAGAAAAAGCCTTTCAAAATCTCTACTGGTGTGCTGTTCCATTAGGATAAAGAATTAATATCTCATTGTACCAATCAAGCAAGTTTTATCATGTAGACAGCACGGTAAAGGGAGCTTATAGGTACTTCAAACATCTATTCAGGACAGCTTGTGACAAGAAATGTTTTTACATGATATGAAACTAATATGCTCAGCTGCTCAAGACATAGATAATAACACTTTGCAACTACTGTTATGGCCCATCAATTTGTTTCGTAATGTACATACACACTTATCTTAACACTACTAAATGATGCATAGCTTATAAGCAATCTCACAAACATGAATTAGGTGATGACTGCCATCTACGTAGCAGATGAGCTCTTAACTAATTCATCGTAAACAATGGAAACACAAAAATGGAACAAACAAGGAACAAAAGAAGCATGGTATTTTACCTGATCCATTGGTAAACATGCCGACCAGGAGCAATAGCAGGCCTGCAGTCCATCTTTCAAGCATCATTGTCACCAGTAAGACTCCAAGTTATACCTCCAGTGCTGTGTGTATAGCTCGTAACATCTGATCTGCCAATAAGATCCCAATGTCCATATGCAAAGTTCAGTCACAGGTTTTTACATAAAGCCTCAGAATTGTATAAATGTACCCAATCATTTAACATGAAAACAAGGAGGAACAAAGTGAAACATGAAAAAATCCTCCACCGCCCAAAAGTTGAAGGTCCAAAATATATCACCGCTTAGCAAAAAAGCATAGACTCATTTTGACATGGTAGGTTCCAACCCCATGAACACAAAAACAATAACATCTAAGAAAAATATCACCTAATATTGGCTCAAACCTAACCAATTCCTCTTACAACAGTAAAAATGCTAAATGCTGCATCACACTTCTAACTATATGCACAGCGGAACCAAATATGAAACTTAGACTACTAACATTGAGTCCATAAGTAACTTCCATTCAAACCATAGTAGTTTCCTACAGATTCTTTCAAATTTCAGACTTTTCCTTGCCCTTTCCGAAAACAACTCAGTTTCCTAAACCCTAAACACACCCAGATGAAGGAAATGTGAAAAGCCAATGTAGAAATGCCAGATCCAACAACTAAAGACATTAATGACCAAGAACCCAGAAGGCTGAATTTAAAGCAATAAATAGCCATAAAATCAAAAATCCATACTCGATTCAACTCCCCCAGCCAGAAAGTCACTTCCTTTAAGCTCAAAACGCTTCTATGAACTCAAACAAAACACACCCCAAATGAGTAAAAGTGCTTGACAACAGAGCCAACACAAGAATCCAAAGAGAGATTCTTTATTTTCAAAAAAGTAAGCAACTTCTTCTTGTTTTCACAATGGAAAGCCAGAACAGCACTGAAACACACTTCTAGACTAGACCCTGCAATATAAACCTTCCATTAACAACAATGAAATTTTGGTTGCTACCCAAAGAACTCTGACAAGCTCTGCGCCACCATTGCAATCATATTAATATTATTATTTGTTCATGATGTTAATTAAGATTTTCAGAGTTAAGGAATAGAATAATGGTAGTAACATTAAGAATAAGAAGAAATGAGATTACAGAGAGACCTGTTAGCAGACTTCACCACAAGAGTGAGCTACTGAGACTGAGGAGCTGAGAAGGACACCCAACTAAAGCTCAAGTCTTTGATAGTTGAAACTCTGGTCGCTTCTTTCTTCACTGGTCTTGTTTTATGCGTTTTATATTTCCTTTTTTCTTTTTCTTTTTTTTGAGGGAAATTTTCTTATTTATCTTTTGCAGCAGAAAAATAAAAATAAATCATAAATTGCTCGGTCAAAAACACAGAAAAGAAAAGTGTATTCTTTTGTGCAGGATCGTTCAACGCCGAGGACATCTGGAATTTTCTTATTACATTATTATGGTAATAAAAGTCATTTTCCTCAGCTGGAAAGACAGAAAGAAACAAGAAAAAAGGTCTTGAAAAGTCATGAATTGCCGCCTAAGAAGGAATGGTTTTGATTTTTGAACTCAAAAGTCGATATGATTGGTAACAAGGTGATAGAACCATACAAAGCAAAAGGTAAATCTTCAGTGCGCATCAGTTAATATTCTGCTTCAAATGAATGTGACCTTGGTGGGATTTAAAAAGGTAATGCAAACTAGAGCATAAAAGATTAACTAGATTCCAGCTTACTGTTATCATAGCTTAACTGAAACAAAAATCATTAACTACCAAAATCCCATCACTAGTACATCGAACATTAAAAGAACCAAAACACAAGACTAAATCCCAAGTGCGGCACAACAACATGAGCGAGAACATTTAAACAGTTCTTTCTACTAGTTCATGGACTAGGAGACCTCTCTCCATTTGGTTCCCTTGCGTAGCCTTCATGATCAGGATTTTGTGGCCTGGGACTCAAGCTTCTACCAGATCGGCTTGGACTCTGGCTTCTGCTCCGGCTTGGACTCCTAACTGGACTCTGATTGCGTCCCCTTGAGCCATTATATGGTTGAGGGGATCGGGAAAACGATCTCTCTCTACTGTTCCTTCTCCCTTGGGGTGAGACGGATCTGATCCAGAAGCAGCAGCAAAACACACATTAGAATAGACTGCATAAAGCAATATGCATTGCATACCACACAGGCAAACAAGTAGATCCACAATTTATATCTTTCATATTACTTCTTGACATGCTAGTTCTGGTCCTAGAATGAGAAACCATCCAAATTACAACCACCATAAAATCCAACTTTCCTCCTGTTGTTTGATGACTAGCCAAAACCCTAAAACTAAATTGTACACATCTCACAACCATCACAATAACACATTATTATCATCTCAAGCATCTGAGTTGAACTTTGGGAGCAAAACAAATGAAAAGCTATGCAACCACAATTAGTTACTTCCACACACAAATGACTTCACTGGAAATAAGACAGTGAAGCCACAAAGCTGGAACAAACAATTACCTCGAATACTCCCTTCTTTTTGGGGGAGGGGAATCATAAGAACGGCTGCGTGGCCGAGATCTTGCATGACGTGGAGGTGGAGAGCGTGAATAGCGAGGAGAAGACCCTCTTCGATCGCGATATCGACCACTACCCCTGGAGCTGATTGGAAAAAGATTTGAAATGCTAAGTGTACTGTTGACGCAACTCAGAGACAAGAAAATATTATCCTGATACATTACTTATTTCATTCATCTCCCTCAACATGCGTGGAACCACTCAGATTTGATCTACAAATTAATTCTATTATTTTAATTGAATGTCGAGGCTTCAAAAAGTATGGCACATCCCAAAAGTAAGAGGCAGGTTTTACCTTGGACCCTCCCTTTGCCTCATATCAGACGGTTTCTTCCTGTTCTCCTCTGCAAATACAACAGTTACCTCGCGACCAAGAAGGACATGACCATCCATTTGATATTTAGCCTCCGCAGCATCAGCAGGGTCAACGAATTGGACAAAACCAAAACCACGAGGTTGCCTGGCAAACGGAAAAAATAGATAAAAAGAACTGTCAGAAAAGGAGCTACACCAAAAAGACAAACATAATGGTGAGTACTTTACACTCCATCAATCATTCCTATATTTGCCAAAATAATCTCCAACTAATATGTATGGCCATGATAAAAGAGCAAGCACTCGGCTGCTGACCTTTCCAGTGTGAATTTTAAGATGACTTGAAATTCTTCAAGACTTGGAACATCTTCACAATGATTTCAAACCCAACTTCCTTCAAATCTTCACTACCATTAACATCATCTTCAAAAGACCTCTAACTACTTGATTGTTGTCGTCAAAACTTTAATTTCACTGTTAAACCTCAGAAACTTCAATGAACACACCCAGCTTATAGAAACAGTAAGAGTGAACATATAATATACCCTGATCATGAGAACAGCTCTTGATAGCAAGGCCAACGCATTTGAAAAGACTGATTTGATACTTCAAATGTAAAGATAGTAGCATTGAAAATACTTTCAAGAAATGTCATTTTCAAAACATTTGATGTTGTTTAGGAGAAACAAGTGCAAGCAGAACCATCCAAAATACCATCATGCTAATTGCTTAAAAAGAGATGTCAATAAAAAACTTAAACCAGGTTGCCAACTCAAGCCATATTTTCAGAAATCAATGGGAGAAAGAAACAAGCACAACTGTTAATTATATAGGTGTAATATTCATAAAGAAAGGAATTTTAAAAGAACGGAGAGAGATAACTAATTTTTCACAAAAGATATTTAGTGACTTTCCTGTCACAAATATGCTTACCCGGAATAATAATCCTTTGGCAGGTAAATGTCCTTCAGAGGACCAAACTGCCCAAATGGACGCCGAAGATCATCTGGCCTGGTAGGAGACAGTGAATACATCATGTCATTAGTTAGCATTCAGCTTGACACTATTTTCATAACATTATAACAATAGATTGATAACCCATCATAACAATGAAAATTGGAGCAAAATATTACATATAGGTATCGATAACAAACCTGCAATCATGGCGAAGGTTACGAACAAGGAGACTTGTAGGCATATCTCTGTCTCTACTATGACCACTGTAACGACCCCTTGGGCTAGGACTCCGTCCTCTCCTACTATATCTCCTTGGTGGTGGTGATGGACTGTAACTCCTCCCCCTCATTTCTAGTTAACTGCGGGCAGAGAAAGAAAATTATCAGCATGAAAAAGAAATATTTGAAAATCACATAAACCAACAGGTTGAAACTTATCACTAATGTACAAATCGCAATCAATCCACAGAAATCGTTTACGAGTTCTCGTAACCAAATTACTGCATTAATAGCATTATCGTTAACACATTGACTGATTGGAAGACAACAGGACACGACTACCTAACCACACCAAGCAACAGTCTCGCAAACCAGAATATTCTTCTATTGGAATTTGGTAACAAGCAGAATCTCATCCAAGAATTAAACAACACTAAATAACTATTCAAGCAAACTTAAAACACAAAACCATATTCTTTACAGTGAAGCTTCAACAAAAACCAAAAATCCTTCAATTCGATTCTGGAATCAACACTGAAATTGAAATTCACTACATTTATCACGAATCACAAGCATATGAAAATTACAGCAAATTCGCAGCTGGTATATATAAACCCTAACAACCAAGACCTCGACTCCAAAACGCTCAAGGCAAACAAAAACACATCACAGAGAGCGAGCAACAGAAACAGACCTGGAAAGCAGCGAATCGACGGCCGGCGAAGATGACCTGAAATCGACGGCGGCGATTTGCTTTGGTTTTTGGGGATGAAATTAGCAGCTTCCAGTGGATATATAGGTTTAGTTACGCGAAAATGAAGCATATATTTCTCGTTCCAAAATTACCCTCATACAATTCTTTATATTACCATCGTGTCCTTCTCTTCCTTCTTCACCGCCAAACCGAACCTTCTCCATCCTTCTCTGCTTCACTGCCGCCTCTGAATCTCTCTCAGGTGAACTTACCGGCCGCCGGAGACTTCGAGTTTCGGAATATATTTCACGTCCGGAGGTTAATTCCTCGATCAATTTTGACATTTGGCTCGGGTTTTGGGCTTTGTTGTGTTTTTTCCGGCGAGATTAGGGTTTTGGTTTTTGTTCATTTGAAGACGTTGTCTTTTGATTTTGCAGCGATGGAGGAGCAGTTCGTGCTGAGAGTCCCGCCGTCTGTTGCAGAGCGATTGGATCGTCTTCTGAGCGAGAATGCGAGTTCTTCAGACGACAAGTCGTTGGATTTGTCTTTCGAAGGTCAGAGTTTCTGGATTCTGTATGCATTGTTGTTTATGTAAGGCAGAGTCGTCTAATTGGAGGATTTTCGGTGTCGATTTTTCGATGAGCTGTTGCGATTTTCAGCTTGATGTTTTGTACATTGTTCAATTTTTGGCATTGTGATTGTTTATGAGTTGGAGTGTAGTTGTGTGATACTTGTTCCTGCATTGCTCTGTTTTTTTCATTATGGTTTGATGTGTAAAGTTGAAATATATTGCAGAGGATGGCCGGAGTGGGACATTTGTGATTGGCAATGACCGTTTCCCTGCATCGCTCTTGGACCTTCCTACTGTTGTGGAGTCCTACAAAACGTATGACGATAGTGTGTTGATTAAGACTGCGGATATTGGTCAGGTGGGGTGGTGCCATATGTCAAGGGCATATTCAAATTGATAACTTATTGAGTGCTTCTTTTCAAAGGCATTTATGTGATTTTTTTGGGGGTTTTGAACAGATGATTTTGGTTAGAGAACCAAATGATCCAGCTCCAGATACAGTTGAGTACAGGCATGGTCTCACCCCTCCGATGAGGGATGCTCGGAAGAGAAGATTCCGCAGGGAGCCTGATCTAAATGTATCGCTACCCTCTTTATATTGGACTTTTTATTTACTAATGCCATACATTTTATGGAAAATAATGAAGAAATCCAGTGCCAATTAGTGTAAAAGTGAATAAGGTGGAAAGAAATGTCTTCTGAGGGAGATTCGTATGAAACAATGCCTTTTGTTTTACCGCTCAGCTATCTTACTCTCATATCCTTCACATCTGGATGTTGTTACTGATAGCGATCTTGTTGCATTTTACAGCCTGAGCTTGTCCAGCGTGTTGAGCAAGATCTACTGAACATTAGTGCTGGTGGACCAGCTGACAATATGGATATCCTTTATAAAAAGTTTGAACAGTTTTTCTTTGTTAAGTTTTGGCAAGATGTGGAAAGTAGTAGATTTTGGTCAAGTGAGAAATAGGATCCCTCCTGTTTTTTGTTTTAAACTTATACTGTTAAGCCTAAAATCAGTAGAATGCATCCCTGTTCATTATGATTTACTTGGCCTTATTTTCATGAAGACTGCTTAAATTGCAATTGTATGTCTTTTTTCTTTAGCTGAAGATGTTGTTTCCTTGCCTTTTTCTCCCTTTTATGAAAATTATTTTTTCAATAGGTTATGAAGCTTAGTGTTACATCAATTGATGTGCAACACTATCACCGTGCTAATACAGAAACTATTCTCAACTGATAATGGATTTGGCACACGGTGGTCATGTGACACTAAATTTGTATTATTTGTGTGAAATGCTGTATTGTTTTGTTTATCCCTTGATTTGATAGCTCACATGTTGAAGTAACTGGGCAAGAGAAAAATGGAGATGGCAATGCTGGTGATACAAGTAAAAACCCTGCGCCAGCACCTGAATCAAAAGCTGATATTCCCGAGGCTCCTACAAATGTTGGGGAGCCTGATGGAGAACCTGATAGAAGTGACTCTGATGAATCTGACGATTCAATTTGAAGCAAACTCTGATGCTGATATCATTTCCCTGTCAAAGCTTCTTAATGAAGTTGAAATGTGCATAACGGTGATGGAAGATGTACCCGAACGAACAGGGATGAAAATTTGTTTTCTGAATGAGCGTAAATTTATGTTGTGTTGATAACATGTATACATTAATTCTGAATATCCTCAGGATTCTCAAAGAACTAGTATGTAGCTGGGGAAAAGTTGTAGAGTTTGTAGTACTGCAAAGCTGTAATACATTTCTTTGTTCCAAAAGCATTTATAGGCTGTGGTGTTGTCTTCTACTCTTCTTCAAGTGTTGCTTGAATGTTTGGGCTGCAGTGACAAACCCAGATCCACTAGAAGTTACTCTATACTTCTTCATATTGGGCTGAACATGCAGCATTCTCTTGTATCCAAATGTTCGTATTTCATTCTCTACCTCTTCCAGCAATAGTCGAACCTCAAACTTTCGTATCCGAGAATCAACAACTGCAAGTCTGCAATTCTATATTGTTCCCAGCTTCACATGCTTCATATTTTTATGAATCTTATTCAAGTGAAATGTGCAAAGAAATTGGAAAATTGTAATGGCCTTATGAGGCATGAAATAATATGAAATAGACAAGAGTGTTGGATGCAGCAGAGAGCCAGCTATTGTTGTGCGGATCGATCATGGCGGAAAATCCTAGGACTCGTCTTGAAGACTTAAAACATCTCTTGTTGTAATTTTTCATGTGATCCACGGACCATGATGCCAGTTTTTTAGAAGCTAGCTAGCTACCTGAGCTATGCTGCTTAAAAATGACATCCTATACACCAACCCTTCTTCTACTACTACTACTACTACTACTTGTTCTTCTGCTTCGGATGAGATCGAATAAGCGCATGAAGGATTAGGCTATAAAACAATTAAGTAAAACTAATGACGAAGTTAGTAGTGTTTAACAAATAAGACTCCAACGGGGCATGCACCAAATCCCCTAGCCTTCTGGGTTTATGCATATCCATAATCGAACTCGTGATCATGCATGTATAGACTTTATATTCATCTTTTGAATATATATGATTGCTGGAGACGAAGTTATCCAAATGTGAATGGAGCCGAATTGCAATATGAAATTGGTATATGCATGGTTGGTGGTGTGTTGTTATTATGAGTGAATATATATGCACAATCATATATGCCAGCTTGATCGAGCATGCAGTAGGTAAGATCGATCGACACAATAAGCTGTGTGTTTGACCCCCAATACCACCGTACCCCCCAAGAGATCGAGCTTCAGACCAAAAAACTTCTACTTAAAAATACTACAATCTCTTCCACTACACCAAACTCACATGAGTCTATGTTAAGCTTTGGTATTATTCTTTACAAAATTGAATATTTTTCTTTATAATTTATAAATCTATATAAATATTATATATTTATTTAAATTAAACCCTAAATTTAATGTTAGATGTTTTAATTTTTTAACATTTTTCTTTTTTGGAGGAGAGATCATGAACTCTATAAAGCAAAACAATAAATTTTAGAGATTTCTAGTTGAATATACAAATTTTAAAAATTCTATAGATATAGAGAATATGTTTCTCTCTCTTTCCACTTTTTATAAAATAACATATATAGATGATGTTTTACATAAACGGTTAGAGTCAAAAAATAATATTTTTCCTCTAAACTAGAGATCATTCTAGTTTTATATGAGCTATTGAAGATGTTTACAATTAGTTCAACCACTAAACATGATGGTACGCACAAGTTTTGCTTATTTTCTGTTTGTTTCTTGCTCTTGTGTGTCTCCGAGCTTTATGAACCATCTTATGTACCCTAAAACATTTACAAGCATATATATTCAACAATTTACAATTCTCCGAAATTTCTATCATGCTTACAGGATAGGAATGGAGGATTTTTGCTATGTAGTTTCTCTTTTGCCGGCCTAGCTAAATGGTTGACATTTTTGCATCTAATTAACTTGGGTTGCTATATATAATGATGAACTCTATTTGCTATATATAATCGATGGATCGATGACTTACTATCCGAATTTTCAATCGTTAAAGATATATAATTGATGCAACTTGGGTTGCGACTTCTGCAATGTCACTAGCTATTGGATCACTAATTCGATCGATAATAATGTCAACCAGCAACTTCCAACTTGTCTGAAGGGGTGAGCTATCGACCTATATATATCATGAAAATTTTATAAGGCCTATCGACGACAGACAACATTTGGAAGATATATAACTAGCTCGTTCATGTGCTCGATGCCTCGATCATGATCAGCTAGTATGTAATCAAGTTATGTAGCTTCGATCAATCAAACTGAAGTAAGAAATCAAAGACAAAAGGGTGAATTAAGTACGTGCGTAACCTATATCGATCTCATCTACGAGTACGTTACGATCGAGTAACCTTATATAAAGAAATCAACCAGTAGTTTGATGTAGGTCGATCAATTCGCTTCTTTTTTTTGAGAGAAATGACTAATTTTATTAATGGTCAACCCTAAATACAAAATCTGGAAACGTGAGACCGAAAAATAAATAAGAAAGGGCTTCAAACTAGGAGCGAGAGGAGACCTAAAAGAAGTGAGCGAGTGAGATAAGACCTATACCTCACTACCTAACTGGCAGAAGACCCTATAACCGAATACAATAAGTTTTGCATCAATTTGGATATATGGAAGAAAAGCCATGCATAGTTGACGTTTTGATGTGTTTATTTGAAAATGTCAATAACTTGTGCATCAATTTTCTAGCCGGTGGTTTCATTCTCCTTTCTAGTGATTAGTCAAAATTGTGTATGGATATTTCATTGAAGTTTATATTTGATCGAACAACGTAACGCAGTTGCATATTTTTTGTTATTTGAGAGAAGATTACTAGCATTTTTTGCAACATAAATCTATTTTAGGAGAAATTTATCACTGAAATATGTCAGGGTTTCTAGTTACTAAACTGTTGCTAGATTAATTACAAGGATCGGATGATCAATACCGCGTCATGGGAGCTCGATCGGATCATGAGCCTCTGACTTACTATATGTGAGTACTTTCGATCTAGCTATATTGGATAAGAATTGCAGATCGATGGATAAGAAATATTCAAGCCATGCACACCCTACCCGATTTACGTACTGTCTCTCTCTGAGTTGTCGTCTCTCACCCCATCGATCGTAGATAAGACGTCGATATCGATTCAAATGATGCATGGTAGGTCATGGACCATGGTCAGTAATCTCTCTGTCTCTCTCTATGACTATCGATCTCGAATCTGGTTAAAGGTCATACTTGCCTCTGCATTTCTGGACTGGCTCGAACCGCCCGGCAGGATCTCACAGAGTCTCACCATCTCAAGTGTCCACTTCCAGCAATCGTCAACTCATCACAATTGATATAATACAGGGTAGGGTTAGGGTGCGTACGTAGAAAGAAGACCGACTATGATCGTTGATGATGATGCAAAGCAAAACAGAGTAAGATTCAAGTTGACCTTACCATATAACTTGGTGTCTTGGTCACAACGAGACCATACCTAGCTAGCTAGCTATTGGTTTTCTGTACGTCGGTGCTGACAAGTAGAACTGGCAGTGCCTAAAGCGCGTTTCTGTTTTTTTAGAGTTTATTAATTTCTGCAGTCTCAAAGCCTCGGAGCAGTAGTAGAACTAAGTCGTAGAAGTAGAAGTAGAAGTAGAAGTGCAAAAAGATAGATAGAGATCGACAAGTGATCAGTCAATTTGATACCACTCTGTTTCTCTTAGAATTATTATTACGAATAAAGATGGAGGTAGCAAAGCAGCAAGCACCGCTACCTGTCAATGGATATATATATATATATATATATATATATATATATCCATTATATATATATATATATATATATATAATAGCAGCTCCCGCGTGCTCTCCAGCTAGCTACCGATGCATGCTTATGCTTGATTATGTTGATTGGATCGGTCCGGTATATCAAAACCCTAGCTAGCTAACTAACCATTTCTATTTATTACATACCATTTCGAACGTGCCCATTGATAACGAAAACCATCTGCCTATTTCTTATTTATTTTCATATTTTTCTTCAAAAAAACAAGCTATTAAGTCATGATTGATATTTCTTGTATGTAATATAAGATCATAATGTGATCACAACAAGCAGTCTAGTGGTTTTTGCTTAGTTGAATGTATCTACTCTCCAACCTGATAAGGCCTGAAGTTGTCAAAGTACGTAACTAGTCGGCAGTCGACACTACGATGGGTAGAGCACTGCATAGTAGGGCTGAACAAAACACAGGATATGATTACATTTTTAGAAACGTATCATGTACGGGACGATATCGTTCGGTATCGGGATCCCATAACGCTAGAAAAAAAATAGAAAAATAAAAACATAGAAGAGATAAATTGATCCTAAATTCTTAAAGAAATTTTATATCTATTTTTATAAAATCAATATAAACTCATCTAATATTGATGAGGGTTTTATTGTGTATTAATTTATATATATATATATATATATATATATATATTCTATGGTGCCACTTTTTAATGATATAATTGTCTTAGTTCTAAACTTCTAACTCTATATAAGTACAAGTCGAACAAAAATTATAAAAATAAAAATGGAATCAATAACTAATTAATTAAATACTTGTAATTTGTATCTAACTAATTAATTAAGATCTCGAGAAAACTCTTACGTTTGAAAAATCAAATGAGCTCTAGTTATCACTACATAGCTTCGTTGTGGCGGTCGATATCTTTCATATGATCATCATTATCAAATGTGAATGAATTATCTAACTCTTGTTGTATGGAACTGGTACTGTAAATTTGTATTTAGGTTTTGGACATCACATTAAGTGTTTTTGAGTTTATTGTAAGATATTATACACTCTAAAAATTAAACGATTATGACCGGATATAAGTATATTTATACTTTCAGGATGGTTCCGTCCCGTTCAGGTTCCAAACTTTCAGAACGGGACGGTAAGTTTTGTCGTGTTAATTTTCGATATGAGGCCCTACCACATAGTACTAAAATGAAAGTTGTGGTTCCACGTTTTGCACAGGCCTTTAATAACTTGTGTCTTACTTCATCAAACATTTCAACAACTGATACAAGTCATAATCCAATAGATAATATATATACTTACATGGGAAATGATTGCCCGAATAAAAGAAGATTACAAAAACGAGTGATCAGCTGGTGGAAATTAATAAACCCTAGAAGAAATGAAGATTAAATATTACTAGCGTCCAATTGTATGTACAGCACGAGATCGATGATCGATAGATCAAGGGCGACTGTCATGGGATTTAGCTGTCTGGGTGTTAGGTATGTATGTACCATTCATCCCCGGCAAACCCGACGTGGGCTCATTAATCACCTGACACGTGAATTCAATCCACCGTAGTCGGCGGTCGAGCCTCCACGGCCACTCTGTACGGCACGGCTGTAGTAGTACGTACTCCCATGCTCTGCTGGATATTCAAATCCGACGACGTCGTTGACTGAGATCGATCCCAAATTAACAAAGATTTCATGTGTCATTACAGTTGGAAGTGCCATGTTATGTCTGAGAATTATATACAAGTTTAACGTAGCAGAAGAACATCATCAACAATTCAACATGAAACAGAGCGCTGCTTTCCATTTTACGTGAATTGGGAAAATGGAAATGGAATTGTAGGTTTGACCGTTTCGTTCGTTGTGGAACTGTGATATTATATATATATTAAGTCAAAATGAAACTAATATCGTTGATTCAGCTAGTAAAAAGACGGTTTTATCTCTATTTACAGATTATTTATCATACTTTCATCTGTAGCGTAGAAAAATGATTTTATCCATGTTTGAGAATTATCTACAATACTGTCATCAACAACGCATAGAAAGACGATTTTGTCCCTGTTTGTGGATTATTTACAATATTGTCATCCTTATAAGACAATTTTACCCCTATTTGCGGATTATTTACAATATTGTCATTGTTTGCCTGTCTTTGTCTATTTTACCCATAAATTCTTCTGCTTATCTATTTTTTGTCCAATATTGGAAATAGCTTCTATTGTTTTACTTCTTAGATAAACTAGATGTGTCTTTCATTACTAAGAAAGTCTCAATTTCTGTGCAATTACCGGATTTCTTCAAAATTGATTTTTTTCCCACCCGATCTATACATACTTTGCTCTGTATCTGAGTAACTGTGTTGATATTTGTTACAATAAAGCAAAATGGAATTAACATTGTTCATTCAGCCAACAAAAAGATGAATTTGCCCTTATTTATATATTATTTACCATACTGTCATCGGTAGCGCAGAAAGATGATTTTATCCATGTTTGAGAATTATTTACAATACTGCCCTCAACAACGCATAGAAAGACGATTTTACCCCTGTTTACGGATTATTTACAGTAGTGCCATCCCTATAATTTTATTCATATTTGCAGATTATTTACAATACTGTCATCATTTGCCTGTCTTTGTCTATTTTTACCTTTAAATTCTCATGCTTATCTATTTTTGTCTAATTTTGGAAATAGCTTCCATTGTTTTACTTCTTTGGATAAACTAGATGTGTCTTTCATTACTAAGAAAGTCTCAATTTCTGTGCAATTACCGGATTTCTTCAAAATTGATTTTTTTCACCCGATCTATAAATACCTTGCCATGTATCTGTGTAATTGTGTTGATATCTGTTACAATTTGGGTCATATGAATGAAAAAAGTATAATTTTAACGAATTATAGGCTGATATGTAAGTGATGGGGTTATGAATGTGACAAAATATTAGACAGAAACATGGGGTTATATAACTTAAATCTATCGAATATGCCTCTAATGTAAGAGTTTTAAAGGTGATTTTTATGAATGTTAGTTTGTTTTGTTTTTTCTTTGAATATTGGTTTTGTTTTGGTTTTGCATCTGCGATCCTTGGGCTAGAAGATTGAGTTGATAAGCACAATAAGTAATTTCAAGATGAAAATGCATGGCTGGAAGATAAATAGGAGTTCTAGAAATACATGGTTGTGAATTATATGGTTAAACTCTGCTACTCTACCGTACAAGCTTAAATTCTGGTTTCATTTAATTCATGAATGTAAAGTGACAGTGTCAAGACATGGTTTAACATTTAGGTTTCGGTTTTGTTGATGGTGGTTGGTTTAAAAATTTAATAATGATTTAATTTTTTATAAATGTCTTAAAATACATACGATGATTATTTATTATATTTAAAATTAAAAAAAAAACGCAACACGCGGCTGGACATTTTCATCACCCCGCACCAGCGCGGGGTTCTTGCTATTATAGAAATAGAAGAAGATCGAGCTTGTAGCAGTTCGTACTATATATAATTGAGAAGAGAGGACGAGGTTGTTCAAGAGACAAACACGTTGCCAATTCCCCAAAAGTGGGGGTTTTACAGGTAATATATATATGTGCCAAATTAACTTGGTCATGTTTTTAACAACTTCGATTCGTATCAGAAAAATAAGTGGGAAGCAAATCTAGATCTGTTCAGTTTGTTTTGCGTTTAGATTATACTCGGGTCTTCCATGGATCTTATGCTTCTTCGATTCGTTAACCCTATAGCTTTCCTTGGTGACCGGCCTCTCGTTTAATTTGTTCATGGAATATCGATCGAACTTGGTCCAGAAATTAAACTGATATGAATGATTAACCGCTTTAAAAAAATTGAATAGTACTCTAATATAAGTTGATGCATGAACATCTTACCAATTCGAGAACAAAAAAAGTAAGTACGTACCTAGTTTCGAAACGAACCACAAATTTGACCATATTTCATTTCTAACTCACTAATCGATTTAGGCTCTTAGGCGATGGAACCATTACTATTCCGCTGATTAGGAGACTCCTAGTCGACGGAACTATTTCCGTTGGAAAGGAAAAAAATTTCGTCGACTAAGATTAGCATAGTCGACGGAAATTTTTCGTCGACTATGGAATTTTTAACCGACGGATAAATTCAGTTGGCATATTTCGTCGACTAAGTGTATCTTAGTCGACGAACTATTATACGTCGACTCAGTATCTCTTAGTTGATGAAAATTTATTCGTAGCCGACAGAATATTCCGTCAACTAAGAAAATAAAGTTCAATAATTCTCTGACACCGTGCAAAACGAATCTTTTTTAGTCGACGGATTTTTTCCTTAACCGGCGGAATATTCCGTCGGCTAAGTGGAATCAAATCTGATAAATACAGAACGTAAGAGTTGAACTCTATACTATCTTTCCTCATCATCATGAGTTTCCTCCATTCCTCTGATCCATCTCTCCATCCATTTCTTTCATGTCGATTCATCCATTCTCCATCAAAAATTTTTAATTCAGAAATTGAAGTTCTATATCCATTTTAATTATTGATACGTATTATTTAACTTTTCTTATTTATTAATTTTCGGGTATGTTTTCGTCTAGATTTGTTTAATCCATGCATATATATGATGTTTATACATATTTGTTAATTTCGGGTATATCATTCTAGATTTGTTAATTTGTATATTTTTGGGTATATATTTATTGATGTATATATATGTGAATTATTAATTATGTATATATATATGTTGTTTAAAATATTGGGCTAAGGTGAATCATTATTTTTATTAAACTTCATTTATCTTCATGATGATGTTTTGTTGATGATATATCCATGCATATATATGATGTATATATATATATATTTGTTAATTTTTTAATTTCGGGTACATCATTCTAGATTTGTTAATTTGTATATGGATGTATATATATATATATATATGTGAATTATTAATTCTGTATGTATGTTTGTATATATATATATATATATATTTATGTGTGTGTGAATTATTAATTATGTATATATATATATATATTATATATGTTGTTGAAAATAATTTTCTGTTTAAATCATTATTTGTATTAAATTTTATTTATTTCCATGTTGACATTTTCTTCGTGATAATTTTATAGTTTATGATCGATTATATAAATTTGTGTTTCTAATAATAAGCTGTAATATCTTTTATTACAGATTAGAACATGGACATGAGCTAGATGTAGTTAGATAGAGGGTTTGTGCCATACATGAGAGGAAATTTTGAGTTTATTGAATTCGTCCGTCGACACACTCTTCCTGGACAAGTTTTACACATTTGCCTCTGTACAAAATGTCACAACAGATCTGCTACTCATGTAACTTTTGAGGACATGAATCTTCACATGTCACAATACGGTATTTGTCCTAGTTATACGACTTAGACATGGCACGACGAAGTTCCTGAACATATGCCCACACTTGCAAATATTCAAGGACAACGTAACCAGGACGAGTCTTCTAGTACCAATTACGAGGATTCTGCTATGATTAATTTCCTAAATTATGTTTTTTCATACGCCTCAGCATATGATGAAAGTGTGCCACACGAATACATCAATACAACCTTGTCTGATGTCTCTCAGGTCGGCAGTAATGACTACTATGAGAATTATAACAGGCTTCGTCGGCAAGCACAAACACCGTTATATCCCTGAAGTGAGCATACTGTGTTGGAAACTGCCATGAAGCAGATGAGTATCAAAAACAAGAGGAACAAGACTATCTCCTCCTTCGTCCTCATTTCTCATTGTTCTTTCTTTTTTGGCTATATTGAATTTTATTGGGTTCAGTTCAATCTTCTCAGTTTCTCATATATCTTCCAGAAATTGGATATGAATCTGGTATTGCTAGAATGGACTGCATGCATTGTTGTTTTGCTTAATTAAGTTTGTGATGTTTTGCTTGAATCGACTCACAGATGGGCTTGACTTCTGTTTTTGTTGGTTTCGGTGAAGTGATTGTTTGTTTTCAATTTTGTATTGTATCAGAAATTAGTGATGAATTTGAGTACAAGATGAGTATAGGAATTTGAGTGATGAATGCATGGCTGCTTCGAAATCTGGAATGTTTCTTTTCTGTTATCAGGGTTTGGGAACTCAAAAGCCATATGGTTGTATGAATTTGGTATATGTGTACTGGTTTCTGATTGATAATTTTGAAATTGGAGTTTGTATTCATGCTATGATTATGAACCAGTTAGGAAAGTATATGGCTTAAAATTCCTATTTTCACCTAGTTAGGTCATTGGATTAATTCAAATTTTTGTGCAAGTGTTGATCTGAGTTGTATCAAACAATAAACAAAGCTAATACACATAAAATGTGTTTCAAACTCCTGCAGTGCAGTGCTGCACTTTTTAGAAAAGGAATATATATAATGTGTATCTAAACAATGAGGAGTTTCAGGTAAGCATGTGGGTATGTAAGTGATCATTGATGCGAATGTCTAGTTTTATTTATGTATAATGGGCTATATAGTTATGCTTGACACATTATCTCTGAAAAAAAACATAGAGAATATTGAACATGAAATCTGGCTACTTTTTTCTGTTTTTGATTTTAATTTGGCAATGAACGTGATCAATTTCTCTTAAACACACTTATAATAGAAGAAAAAGAGGACCTCTCTTGTTTGCCTATTTTACTGTTTATGCTCAATTCTTGTTGATATTGGTGTCATCAATATATTTGGTTTTTCCTTTTACCATTGCATTGATAGTGTATCAATGTGTTATGAATTGTTTCAGAATGTCGATCATTGGGAAGAGGAAGGAACGATCAGGTAAGGTCTCACAGTTGATGGAGGTCATACGTAGACAGGCTACTGCCGGGCAGCCCACACCTTTGCCGGGAGGAACAATACTACAGGGGGCTCCTCCTTTAATCATCAGGCCACCGATCACCCCATCCGGTATGACTTCCACTGCTGAGCCAACTACCGGAACTTCGACACCGTCCACAGAGTTTTCTAGCACTAGCAGACCCGTTCCTAGTGCTCGCTGCAAAGTGAAGGCCATAAGCACAGGTAAAAATTTTCTTTTATAATTCTTAATCGATTATGAAAATTAATTATTTTATTTTGATAAATAAAATAAAAACAATAACATATAAATTAATAAAAATTAATTATTTTATTTTATTATGAACATAAAATAACAACAATAAAAATTAATTACATGAATTTTTAAATACAATTGTAGACATATAAAAAATTAGACGAAAATAAAATCGTTGAATATTCAAACCACATGTTGGCCCGATAAATCATATACGTGGCACGTGAGTCAGCAAAGTAAAAAAGATTCTGAAAGTACACGTGGTGACATGTGATTGGTCGATCAACAATAGATTTGTCGAATCCCGGCTAAATCAAGTATTAAAGATTATTCTGACAATCAATTATCAATCAAATTAAATTGATTGTCGGAATTAAAGTCAGATATTTAATCAGATCAATCATGCCTTAACGAGAATAATTAAATCAATTAATTAAAGATGATTTGGTTTAATTATGATAATTATCAATCAATCAAAATAGATGGATTTGATTATTACCGATAAGGAATGAAATTCATTCGGCGCCTTCAGTACATGTCATATACGGAGAAGTGTCGATAATATAAATACCCCCTCTTATATCAAGAGGGGGGTTCCGACCAGAGAGAAAATTTCAAGAGCTCAGAAGTCTCAAAACTCTTTCGAAGAACAACCAAACTCCTAAATAGCATGTTCTTCACCAAACCCAAACACAAATCCAAACACTCATCACATGATCAATCCCCGTGACTACTTTTCCACCTCAAGAACAAGTGTCTTGTCACCCTTGAGTCAAATCCAAATTCGGAGATGGAATCAGAGGAGTTCACAAAGATTTGTAACCCGCAAATTCATTAATAAAATTCTATTATTTTGTACACGTGTTGTTTTTTCATTTACGCAGATAAATTCGTGTTTACAACAATATAAAATGTAATAAAAAAATATAATTATTTTTTTAAAAAAATATTTTATTTTCTTATTTATTCATTTACTTATATTAACTTGCCACCTTTTTGTTTGTAAATAGAACTTCAATGACGCGTATTTTGTTTAATTTCTTGCAGGTCTCCCACCGAAAAATAAACGGGATTTTGTGTGTGGAAAGACGACAGTGGCTTTGTGCAAGAGACTAGAAGGAAAATACTGGTAGTGTATTGCCCTCGAATGAAGGGACCAAAGCTGAAGAGGGTGAACAGTCTTTTGGTCAAGGACATTGGGTCGGCCGTACGGTCCCTAGTTGGGATCAAGGCTAAGAATTTCCATAACCTTGAGCAACCAGAGCAGTGGAAGGTGTGGAACGCATTGTCGGTAAGTAAATTGTCACGTAATTTACTTAGTTTGATTAATTTTGACAATTTAATATTCATATTTTTTGTATTAATATTTGAATTTTTTTTCCTAGCCATGGTACTCTTGGGATGAACATGACCATGTGACGTTCAAGTGGATTATGGACACTGCATAATCAAGGTACAAGGAGTGAAAATGGCAGTGTCACAATGTCTACAAGGAGTATGGAGCAGAAGGAATGCAGGGAGAGTTTTATGGGAGGGAGGATGAGTGGACATTTTTTTGCACTCATTTTGAGAGCGACGAGTTCAAGGTATGTCTTTTAAATATTATAATACAATTTTGTAAATTAAGTTTACCAATACATTATTTATTTAAAATAAGATATTAGTAAATATATGTTTACAAAAAAAATAATGATATTTTAATTAAATTGTGTATCAGAAACTCTCGGAAGCTAACAAGAAGAACCGTGGTTTGAAGAAGATGCATCACTACAGCGGGTCTTCTCCTATCATCTACATTATGAAGGATCTGAGGAACAAAGGTAAGTCATTGCTGATCATTAAGGGATTCAGACAGAGCTATGTGAGACCTGAGGACGAATTGGCCACCTAGAAATATGTAAGTATATTTCCTTTAATTAATAATTTAATTATTTCTCATTATTAATTTGGATACTTAGTATTAATTAAGAATGTTGATTTTATTTTTGTTGAATTATGTGGTTGGTATATATATGATTGTTTAAGTAATAACAATTGCATTATTTTTGTTTATGCAGGACAAGATGCTTCAGGAGGTAGAAGCACGAAAAACATGTTTTAAGGAGTCAAATCCTGAAGCTACGGAGGAGCAAATCATGGAAAACATAGCATCACAACAAATTGATGTGTTGGATGTTGTGTTGATTAAGCGTAAAGGCAAGGAGATTAGAGGGATGAGAAGAGGAGGTGAGCGAGACTTGAGCCAGTCCTCATCCAGCTCGACTATGCGTAGTCGTGCGCCTCCACATGAAGAGACAAAGAGGCTTCGAGAGGTCACATACCGACTTGAACGGGAGGTCCAGCATTGGAAGCAACAGACTGAACACGCTGAGGCAAGAAATACATGGTACGACGATAAGATGACCGAAGTAAACGAACGGATGAATTTCATCTTCTCTATTAGACTTGGGCTCTACATCTAGTTATAAGCTTATCACTACGTCATTCAACAACTTTTTTTACTTTTTTGAAATTTTGATCAATAATTTTATCTTTTAACTCAATATATTTTCAATATTTTTATTAATTTCAGATATTATAATACATACTTTAATTGTAATTATATAATTATATGTTATTAAAAATTAAAATAAATACAAAAATACAAATCTGAATAATTCCTGATTAATCTTTTGAGGGTTGTCCGCCCGACTAACGCCTAGCGATTTTTAGAACCTTGCTCATTTGCCTATTTTTTTATCAATCAAATAACTCAAATGCAACAATGAGTATCTTATGAGTCGAACTCACAAAGAAATCTTGAGAAATACTTGCGTTAATACCGGTATTGACGCGTGCGTGCATACTCTCATTTATTTACATACTTCTAACAATGTAAATTATAATCTTAGCCGTTCCAAAAGTTTAATTAACCAATCAAGATCATCTCTGCAAAAAAAATTGAAAAAAGATCGTTTGCTCAACCAAATGCATCAATCAAATGAACGGCAGTTCATGAGGCTGCTAACTTTCACCATAACTGTCATTTTGATTGAAACATTTGGTTGAGTAAACGATCATTTTTCAAATTGATTTTTTTCATATGTCATCTTGATTAGTTAATTAAATTTTTTAACGGCTAAGATTATGATTTACATTGATAAAAAATATGTAAATAAAATAGAGTATACACACACGCGTCAATACTGATATTGATGTAAGTATTTTCTCACAATCTTCTATTTATATAGGGGAAATACTTGCGTCAATACCGGTATTGAGGCGTGCGTGCATACTCTCCTTTATTTACATATTTTTACCAATGTAAATCATAATCTTAGCCATTCAAAAATTTAATTAACCAATTAAGATCACATATGCAAAAAATCAATTTGGAAAATGATCGTTTACTCAATCAAATACTTCAATCAAATGGACAGTTATGGTGAAAGTTAGCAGCCTCATGAACTGTCGTCCATTTGATTGATGCATTTGGTTGAGCAAACGATCTTTTTTCAAAATAAATTTTTTGCAGAGATGATTTTGATTGGTTAATTAAACTTTTGGAACGGCTAAGATTATAATTTACATTGTTAGAAGTATGTAAATAAAGGAGAGTATGCACGCACGCGTCAATACCGGTATTGACACAAGTATTTCTCTTTATATAGAAGAGTCTAATGTCACTACATCAAATCGTGATAAAGACATTTATATCTAATTATGATCTGTTAAAGATAATAAATTACTTTATTATTAAAATAAATAAGAGGCCACGACAACAAACAATCATATATGATATATGTCACTCGTACCAATTATTAGATGAGTTGCGAAACTTAATGCCTCCTACCAAAATGTATGTACAATATACTCGTATATTGCACAAATCATACATCAGCCTTTTGGCTATTAAACTAAGGACAAACTTTATTCTTTTTAAGGGAATTTTGTTGTTATTAACCCATCATCGATCAAACACACATCTTAAACCAAGCCTCTATATTTGTAATTAGGAATATTCAAGTCAACTTTTGGGTCATGACAGCTTTCCTAGAAGCGTAAGCATGGAAGTTTCAAAGACTGAGCCTTCGCTTACGAATATATATTCAATTAGAGAGACCAACACAACTAATTAACAAAACTATTCAAATTAATCCTGAACAACTCGTGTCTCATATCCATCCAAAACAATCTACAACTTCACACACATCATCACCAAACCAACCAAATTGCTTGCTTCGCTCTACTTAATCACCCTCACAATTAGTCAATTAATGTGTTTAATCTTATGACTAGGTCTACTACGTACGTATTTGTGCGTATTTTCATATATATGATCAAGATGAGTTTTTTTTTTGAAAAGTATGATCAAGATGAGTTTTAGCTAGTTACTATCATATAAAATGAAACTTGCAAGTTAAGCTACGTTTGCTCATTACTTGGAGGTAGGAGAATTATATGACATAAGTTCTGGCGATTACGAATACAAGTCAATCTCAGTTTATGAACTTGACTAAGATCATGTCCAAGTTTCGAGTGAAAATGACATATTGAGAATGACACTACACATTATATATACTATAGCCTAGCTTCCATGAAATATGTGGTTAATTATATACACACTTCATTTAATATAATCACTAGTTTTTTACATAAGATGAACAATGTTTCCATATTGACTTGATTGTTTAACATTTGTATAATTAACGGGGGCAGAGTTTACGCATCAAGGTGCACTTACATATTGTCTATGTGCAAGTTACGGGGCAACTGGAGTTGCGAAGATTTAATAAAAATGGGAGACCCTTAATTCCTGTGTTGGAAAAAACAAATGTCCTAGTCGTTTTTTTGTTTCAGTTTTGCTAGTTTATATGCATTAAAGTGTCATTTAAATGATTGAATCAAATACTAAATATAAGGTGATCGGTTCACTTTTTTTAGAGCAAACAATAGAGGGTTTCATTAACGGTAATACAAATTACAACCATGAGAGACATCGGTGGTGAAAATAATTTCCCACTCTCCTCAACCTAACCGAAAACCCTACGATTACAGTGGATAAGAACCGAAATGGGTTCAACCGTAACCTAACCTAAACCAGGAGTACAGATACATCTTTACAGTCAACCTCAAGAAGAACCAACCCTTTCAAACACCACATGCCAAAACTACCAGCATATATGCACATGTAATCTCCCTATTACATTGACAACAAGAACTAACCGACATCAAAATAGTCCATAAAAACTACACCATAACAATGGCTCCCCCAACGACACGACAACACCACTTTACCAAAAACCCCGACCCTCGACCAAAAGAGAAGGGATGACCAACACCAACCTATCAAAACTCTAGTCCTCGCCCAAAAGAGGAGGGACGACAACCAAAACAATACAAACTAAAAAAATCAGAAAAAACCTAACAGGACCCAAAACCTGAGCCCATAATGAGTCCAGACCCAACTTTCCACCTTTCGCCGTCTCCGGCGGTCCTCTTCTTGCCTTCACCATGAAACAATCTCCGATTAGACCCTCAAGCGCCGCCTACTTGCTTATTCGATGAAGATCTCAGAGCCGCAGATGTAGCCGACACCCTAACAAACGACCTCTCTAAATCCTTGCAAGTCTCTGACCGCCCGAAGCCGTCATCAACCCCAACCAAAAGCACGGTCTAGAGCCGGTCCTTCCACCGTCGAAGCTGTAGAAGAAACTTGCTCAAGCCCCCATAACACGATTAGAGTCTCACGCCACCTACTAGCCGGAGCATAGCAAGATCGATGTCGCTGCTGCCGCCAAACATGATCACTCTCTCCTTAGGGCAAAGAGACGCCGCATCCCAGCGTCTCAAAAGAGACAGTCACCAGATCTCGCTTGAGAGATTCCTTCGAAGAAACAGCCACCATGATCTGGTTTGTACCGCCCGTGCACGGCCCTACAACCACGCTTGCACGGCCTGCAAAATCACAGACCACCATCTATGCCTTCTTGAGGTACTCCCTTTCCAGTCCAAACACCGCCACCCTTCCACATTCCTCCACCCTATGCAGCCGACAACAAGTCTCGTCCGACCACATCCAGTAGGTAGCGGCGTGACCGGAGGTCAGCAACCGCGCCGCGGTGCAGTCAGAGGGAGGGAGAAATTTTTTTGAAACCCTAGCAGAGCAGTTTTTTCGTGTGTCGTCTTCGTGACTAGGGCCTAGTTTGGTATATCTGGTTAATTGTTCGGTTCACTTATACCTTAGTTTGTAGAAAATTTTTGTATATTAACATGAATATGAATTGGTTTATTTCAAATAAAACACATTATTCTTGTGGACTCCAATTATTCTTAACAATTTGACTAATAAATGAGTGTAAATTGATTTGCAAGACATGGTAAAATTGGTAATGAAATTTCCATGTAAATGACTGAATCAAGTATTACATGCATATTAGTTGCTCGGTTCACTTACACCTTAATCCGTAGAAAAATCTTCATATATTAACATGAATATTGAACTTGTTATTTTAAATAAATAATAATAATTATGTGGAGTTGAATAATTATTCTTAACAATTTCACTAATAAAAGAGTGTAATTTGATATGCAAGGCATGGTAATTTGGTAATGAAATTTCCGCATCTTGTAATCATAATTATACCTGTAAATGAACCGGATATTATCCAGACCTATTCCGGATCCGTGGTTTTAAACGGGTTTGGATAAAAAATTTGACCCGTTAACCCGTTTACTAAACGGATCGGATCCGGATCTTGGTTGATCTGATCCTTTAAGGACCCGGATCTTGGTTGATTCGATCCTTTAAAGACCAGGATCCGTTTAAAAATAATTAAATAATATTTTTATAAATATAATATTATTAATAAATATTAAATAATATGATAATTATCTAGATAATCTAAACATTATATCTAAATTGTCTCTAAAGTATGTTTTGATAAAGTTGAAGGTTGTTAATGTCTATGTATCTATATATGTTAAAAAATATTAGAGGTCAAATATTTTAATTACATTAGTGTACCGTTAAGAAGTATTTTAGATATGTAATTCAACTTTTGATATAAACTTTTATTTTCTTATAAAATTTTATCAATGTTTTATGAAAAAACTATGAAATTATTATTTAAATTTGAAATATTTATTATTATAAACGGAGCGGATTAACGGGTCGGGTATCCGTTAACCCGTCGGATCTGGATTTGGATTGAGCTATTAAAGATTCGAGGGGTAACGGGTCGGATCTAAAGTTTCTATTACGGATCCGGATCTAGGTCGATCTAGTCCAGATCCGATCCATTTACAGGTCTAATCATAATATGTGAAATAATTTATTACAATAGCGTGTATATGGTCAAAGAACAAAATTGAGGTGCATATATACAAGATTTGCCTACCTGGTCAAGAATCAACATTGCTGCTCATAATACCAAATAAACCAAAATTAATATCTTATTAACTTTGAGAGAATACAAATAGGTTTTTGCATTTTCAAATTCCTGTGTTGTTTTTTGTTTCCCAGTAAACCCCCCATGCCCACGTGGTTGGAAAATGGAGGCTCTCTCTCTCACTGACTCTCTCTTCTCACTTTTCGGTGCCCTATATATGAGCATCAATGACAGTTCTAGTTTGAAAAACACACAGCTTTGCATAGCATAGCAGCAAACAAGAAAGAGAGAGATAGAGTTTGTTGCCATTACTACCCAAACCAAACCTTCAAACAAATCCAGTTCAAGTTCCAATCTTTCCTTTCTACTCCTTTGAAAATCCTCCATTGAAGGTAAGAATGCCTCTTCAGTTCTATAAATGATCCATTTCTTGCTCGTTCTTCTCCATTGTTGTTTGGTTTTTGCATAAAATGGTAAAGTTTCCTTCTTTCTTTCTTAGGTGAATGTTGCTTTTCATGTTAATCTGATGAAATGGGTGTTCTTGGTTTTGAATTTTGATCTTGCTTTCATGGGAATGTGATGGTTGTAGTTTTCTTTAGGTAATGGGTTTTGTGGATCCTACTCTTCTCTTGATGTGGATTTTGGCCAGTTCCCTTCATATGGAAATGGTATTCAAATGGAATGGGGTTCTCTATAATGGTTTGCTTTCATCGAAGAATTAAACTTTTAGTAATGTGTTTCTAGATTCTTGGTGTTTTCCAATGGATTCTACAGCACCAGTGTATAATGTGACCTCTTATTGTTTGATGATATGCTTCAAATGGTTACATTGATATAGAATTCCATTTAGAGAATGATATTAGGAGAAATATGGATGTAGGATATTTTCGAAGTTGAATACAAATTGCAATTGCATCCGGATGTGTTATTCTAGTAGAGGTTTTGTAGATCCAATGCTTTTATTTGTTTCTGACTTTCTATCTGGGATATTTAACTCTTCTGTGTACTTCCACATTAGCTTGAATTTGTATCTGCAGTGATGTTTTCCTGTTATCTAAGGCATTATTAGATGTGGATAATTAACTGATCCTCTTTTGTTCTTTGCAGGAATCTGAATTGTCTGGATTGCTGACACCCCCTTTGCTATCATATGGGAATTTCCTTTTCTTGCCCATTTTCTGAGGACTGTGATTTGGAAAGTGGGTTAGAATCAGTAACTGTAAAATCTATCAGTTTTGGAGATGATGAAGTTAAAACTCCAGTTAGATCAGTTAGCTTCAACCACGGTGATGCAGAACCTTCGATAATGAGAGCCTTAGGTTCTGGAAAGATGACATTAGAAGCTTCTGTTAGCTTTAAAGGGGATGAGTTAGAGAAAATGGGCTTGCTTAAACAAAAGAGTATTACCATTGCATCAGTTAGCTCCCTTTGCAAAGAAGTGGACATTGGATCAGTCAGCTCCATTAGCAAAGAAATGGACATTCAATCCCCGAGATCGGATACTTTGGTGGGGATGATCCGACTGGTGCAAACAGATTTCACCAACCCCAAACACATGGCAGCAATTAAGTTGCAGAAAGTGTACAAAAGCTTTCGGACCAGAAGAAAGCTAGCAGATTGTGCAGTTCTAGTTGAGCAGAGCTGGTATATATTTCTTTCTTTTGTGTTAATCTTGCCTTTTTTTACTGAAGTACTGAAATGTTTATTGTGCTTCAGTCTTACTCAGTCTAATTGTTTGCAAAAATATAGGTGGAAGCTATTAGATTTCGCTGAGCTTCTTTCTTTTGTGTTAATCTGGCCTTTTTTTACTAAAGTAGTGAAATGTTTATTGTGCTTCAGTCTTACTCCGTCTAATTGTTTGTAAAAATATAGGTGGAAGCTATTAGATTTCGCTGAGCTCAAGCGCAGTTCTATATCATTCTTTGAAATTGAGAAACATGAAACTGCCATTTCACGTTGGTCTAGAGCAAGGACCAGAGCTGCCAAGGTAATCTATTAACAAATCATCTGCTTCATTTTTCAGTTTACATAAGATTTGGTTAAATACTAAAACATATTTTTCTTTGAATTGCAGGTTGGAAAGGGTTTATCAAAGAATAGTAAAGCACAAAAACTTGCTTTGCAGCACTGGCTCGAAGCCGTAAGTTACTCGCATTTAAGATCCTGTTTTTTCTTTACTTCAATCTATTATTGGCCTTTACTGATATGTATTGAAACAGATTGACCCAAGGCACCGATATGGACACAACCTACACTTTTATTACGTTAAGTGGCTTCATTGCCAGAGTAGAGAACCATTCTTCTACTGGCTAGATATAGGAGAAGGGAAGGAAGTGAATCTTGAAAAATGCCCTCGATCAAAACTTCAACAGCAGTGTATCAAGTATCTTGGACCAGTGAGCCTTTATGCCCTTGTTGATAACTTTTATCTTTTAATCTTTTTAAATCCATTTAGTTTGCTGATAACAATTCTGCTCAATACAGATGGAGAGAATGGCCTATGAAGTTGTTGTGGAGGATGGAAAATTATTCTACAAGCAATCAGGGGAGCTCCTCCATACATCTGGAGAAAACGAGGATGCCAAGTGGATTTTTGTTCTCAGCACTTCAAAAATCTTATATGTTGGCAAGAAACAGAAGGGAACCTTTCAGCATTCCAGTTTTTTGGCTGGAGGAGCCACATCTGCTGCGGGGAGATTAGTTATTGAGAATGGTATCATCAAGGTATGTCGATGTCTATTGCACCAAAAAACTTGCAGATTTTGGCTACTGTTCAATAGTGCCCTTTGTTCTTGATATTTATTACCATGCAACTTATTTCTTGTTACTCTTCTACAGGCAGTTTGGCCTCACAGTGGTCATTACAGACCAACAGAAGAGAATTTCAGAGACTTTGTTTCATTCCTTGAAGAGAACAATGTGGATCTCACTGATGTTACGGTATAAGGAAAAAGAACTTAATATTTTACTAGTTTGGATGATTTGTTATCTATGGTGAGAAAATTAGTGAGAAGATCGAGTACTTATAAAGCCTATTTTGTTATATTCAGATGAGTCCAGTTGATGAAGAAGAGGATTCATTTGGCAAGAAAAGAATCAGTGCTCATCTGAGAAGCTACTCAGCTGACGAGGAGTCCATCCCAGATCTATGTGACTTAAAAGCTGAAAATACCTTTGTTCGAGACTTGAGCAGGGAGGAGACTGATTCAATGGAGCAAGCTGTTGCAATGGAATCAAAGATATCAAGCCGGCTCCACAGGCTTAGCCGAAATTTATCTAATCTAGAAATACCAAAAAGAGAAAGTTTGCTTGAGAGTGGAACTCATGCAGCTGCTTCAAGTTGCAACAGTTTCCGTGTAGAATCAACAGAAGTATATCAACCATCAGAACAGGAATACATGGTTCCAAAGCAGAATTTGTTCGATGAAGATCATGAGGAGACTGAGGAAGAAACCATTCCTGAGGAATCAATTCTCAAAAGGATATTCTCACTCAAAGGAATGAAATCATATCAATTGGGAAAGCAGCTATCCTGCAAATGGACAACAGGAGCTGGACCTCGCATTGGTTGCGTGAGGGACTACCCTTCAAAGCTCCAGTTTCGAGCTCTGGAGCATGTCAACTTGTCTCCAAGAAAGGTTAACTGTCCTAGATCATACTTCTCTCCTCGGATCAGTAATGTATCGAGTCCAACACTGCTGTCACCCACAACATGTGGCGGGGAGGTGGTGGCAACCTTAAGTCCAGCTGCATTTGATAGAGCAAGCTTGCTTTCCAGAAGCTTCAAGCCTGCTAGAATATAGTCTTCCCCATTGTGTAGGAAGTAGAGTAACCACAATCACTAATGTTTCATGACTGAAACTAGATCCCTTATTGGTTTATTTTTTGGTGTGAATAGAAAAGATTATAGGAATTCTTTGTCATTCTTTTCAACCCAAATCATGTATACACATATTCCTTCATTAGTTAATCAAAATGAGATGAAAAAATTGTAGAATTTTTGGTGGGTTTTGAATTCCCCTTTTAATATAAAAGAAGTTTCAATTCTACGTGATATGGCCCACTTTTAAGGGTCCATGGCTCAACTGTGATCAGTGATTGCCTGGTTGACCTCCAAACACTGATAGAGATTAGTTTTTACCCATTACCAAATATTCATCTAAGGGGATGTTATCCTCCACACCATCAAACCAGAGCCTCAAGTTTCTTTGACAGAGTTGCTAAGTTCAAGTTTCTTTGTCTTTGTTGTTGTGGAGCTCCGAAAGTGGTAGCCATGGAAACTCTGAGAGTTTCATCTTTTCCTTCATTACAAATTCCATTTAAATTTGATAAAACCCAATCAAAGAAACTCACTTTCTTGGGTTTTAATCAATCACCCCGTTCATGTTTCTCATTGGTGCAAAGACACAAAGCAACATTCAAGGCATCCTCTATTGCAGCTGACACTGAAAACCCATACGCACCAGAAGCTGAAACTCACACCCAAGATGACAAATTTGACTGGTATGCCCATTGGTACCCATTGATGCCAGTCTGTGACCTTGACAAGAGAGTCCCACATGCAAAGAAAGTTCTGGGTATTGATGTGGTGGTGTGGTGGGACAAAAATGAAAGTACGTGGAAGGTGTTTGAGGATACATGTCCTCACAGATTGGCTCCATTGTCTGAAGGGAGGATTGATCAGTGGGGAAGGTTGCAGTGTGTTTATCATGGCTGGTGTTTTAATGGCTCTGGTGACTGCAAGTTCATTCCTCAAGCACCCAAGGATGGCCCTCCGGTAATTCAATCACAACCTACAGATAACTGTTCATGCTAATTAACCTCTTTGCAACACAAGTTTCAAACTACCTGCTTATTTCATGTTGTTGCTATTATTTATATGAACTTTAAAACAAGACAGTAGCTAGCAGATGTCATATTATAGTATTATACCATGGTTCTGTATCATGTTGATGAATTTGAGTATATCTATTATCTCTTCCTCTTATGGAAGATTTTTTTTATTGGAATGATAGCAATCTTTGCATTGCCTGAATAAATGATCCTTCAACCAAAAATGCAGATTCACACGTCCAAGAAAGCATGTGTAGGTGCTTATCCAAGTACTGTGCAGAATGGAATGGTGTGGTTCTGGCCAAGTTCTGATCCTCAATACAGAGACATTCTTGCAGAGAAAAAGCCTCCCTACATAGCGGAAATAGATGATCCATCATATGCTAGCTTGATGGGAAATAGGGAGATACCTTATGGGTATGTGAAGAAGTTATATTTTGTGTTACATAAGATTTAGAATATGTTCTGCAGAGGGAAACTACACGCACATATAGCAAACCTTATGGATCTATCAGGGCCTTATTTTCTCTTATGTCAAAGAACTGGTAGCTTAGCTGTATCAACATGAATTATTAATTGTCATTTAATGGCAGAAGCGGGCTCCTAGCAACAATTCCACAAAGAAAATAGAAGTGTGTTATTTCTGGATCAGTGTCACAAACTGTCTAACTAAAAGTTTGGAATATGAAATTTCTTTTTCTTCTTCCAGAATATCGCATATAACTTTGCTTGATTTTTCTATTGCAATTCCAGGTACGAGGTCTTGATTGAAAATCTTATGGACCCTGCTCATGTTCCATATGCACATTATGGAATAATGCAAACTCGACAACCCAAAGGTTAATCACTTACCGATCAATATCATCATCTTTATTGGATGTTGCTATGTTAGTCTCTCCTTCTGTAGGACGTTTACATGACGTACTGTATCTATCCTTAACAGAAAAAGCTGATAGAGAAGGGGGCAGGCCATTGGACTTATATATTCCGAAGTTAGACATAAATGGTTTCATCGCAGAGCAGAATCCAGGTCAAAGTAGATTTCTGCCGCCATGTGTGTTTTGTGTTTCTATCTTTAGTCCCATTGACCATGTTAATGGGGCTGCAGCATCCTCACCTGGAACTGAAAAGGTGAGCAATGAAAAGGTATTACTTTATGATGAATGACTTGCTTACATACAGCTGATCTGGCAGCTAGACCTTCTGTTATCATTTGTTTATATCCTTTTATCTTTCTATTCTTGTTTAGATACTTATGTGTGTGTGTGTGTGTTTTTCCCCCGGTTGTTTTAGGTATCATCCCTCCAAACGGGCCAAAAGAAAGCTCTGTTAATTTTTATCTGTGTTCCGGTTAGTCCAGGAAATAGCAGATTGATATGGACTTTCCCAAGAAACTTTGGAGTTTGGATTGACAGGATTGTTCCACGATGGATATTTCATGTTGGACAAAACCTGATTCTGGACTCAGATTTATATTTGCTTCATATTGAGGTGACTCCCTACTCTTTATATTAAGTTCTAAACTAACTTGGATTACACTTGTTCATATGCATTTACCTTTTCAGCCAAAATGATTACGATGAAGTTATTGGTATTGCAGAAATAACTTGGACACTATTTGAAATAATTAATTTCTTGGATAACTTCAAAATGGGAATCATAATGTGTGAAGTTTTTTACATATTCATGATCGGCACTATGTTAATCATGATGCGTATAAGGGAATTTTCAATTGTTGATACTTGCTAGATCAATAACAGTACAGAGTTGCTGGCAGCATTCGTATGATGCAAAGCAGCCACATGATCATGAAATATAAAATCAAGGGAAAAATTCATTGCACCTAGTTTTGTCTAATTTGTTGTCGGGTTCTTATTGTACAGGAACGTAGGATAATGGATGCCGGCCCTACCCAGTGGCAGAAAGCCTGTTTTGTGCCAACAAAGTCAGATGCGCTTGTTGTTGGTTTCCGAAAGTGGTTAAACAAGTATGCGGGTGGTCAGGTGGATTGGAGAGGCAAGTTCTCTGGGGCTCTTCCGCCCACTCCTCCTAAAGAACAGTTGTTGGACAGGTAACTTTCATGCAGCACGAAAGATGAATTAAACTCTTGTTTAGTCGACTGTTAATCAAAACCATTAATCTGTTAAATTTCATAGACAATAAAGTAGATCATTATGCACACTAGTTTTACAAATGCTAAAATTTGGTGGGAGCCTGTGTTTATAATACTTTTAACATTAAAATTACATCGTGATTTTAAGCACAAGATAATACCAATGCCATTGCATTACCTTTTAGTGTCGTGATGCTTAGAACTAAGTTGTTGTGCATTATTGGACTCATTGGGGAGTTTTTGCACAAACTTTTCAGGTACTTGTCTCATGTGGTCAACTGCAGCAGTTGCAATGCTGCCCACAAAGCTCTACGCGTTCTTGAAGTCGTATTTCAGGTCGTCTCCTTTTCCTTACTAGGTATTGTTGCTGCAATCAGGCAAGGAGTACTATCATCAATGGTTGTGAGAACTGCGCTAGTTGCAACAGCTCTACTATGCTTTGCAGGATCGAAATGGTTGGCTCATTTTATCTACAAAAACTTTCACTTTCATGACTACAACCATGCCCTTGTGTAAGATTGATGCTCCGGCTAATTGTTTAGCATAAGAAAACTTTCCATACGAGGTGCAATGTAATTACAATACGATATACTGAACGCATGTAACCAAACTGTCGACTACAAGTATATGCATGTAACAAAAATGATCATGTTAATGTGGAATTTAGTGTCTGAAATTCTCCTAAAATATCATTGTAGATGTCATAATTTGGTTCGACAACGAATTTTGACTTTTCAACTCATTTCACGTAGGACGCGTTGAAATGTTAAAGAGCCACATAAGACTCTGACCTTTCAACGCACTTAAACTTTTATGGTGCCTAACTTAGCATTCCAAGTCTTCAATCTTGGATGATCATGATAATCACCAAGTGATGACTATTAACATGTCAAGACTGACCACTGATATGTCAAGACTATCCAACATTAGAGAAGCATAGTTTAAAACAAGTCTAAAGCCTCAACCTTCAAGGTCGATATTTCAACCTCCACGACTAACAGTTCGACCTTCAAGGCTTCAAGCCTCGACTCTCAGTTGTCATGGCCACAACCTCCAAGGTTAAGGCCTGGACACTCAGAGCACACGTAGACATGCAATAATCAGCTGATCTACTCTCACCAACTCTTCCACGTGTCAACCTCCAACGTCTGTCATGGGCATGTGAAAAGTAGCCCAAGTGTTAGCTCTCACCCACTAGGACACGTGTTGCTCACTGACGATGGCTACAGTCTAGATGCATGACCAAAAGGTGACGTCAGTCGCCAACTTTGTCAGACCCATACCTTCACGTGTCAGGGGTCAGAATGTAAGGGGTTTGGTGAAGAGTTATGCTCTCCCTTTCCACGTTACCAAACTCTTCTCCTATAAATACCAAGTCTTCCCAAGGCTGAAGGACGACTTCTACTTCTCCTCTTATCTTCCAAAATAATGCCAAAATGCATAATCTCTCTCTCTTTCTCATTTTGTTTTGGCATGTCAAGGATGCTTCAGCACAATGCCAAAGCATCATACACTTCTCATATATTTATTCATTGCTCAAACACTCAATTGATTTGGGCGTCAGAGAGTGTTTGGCCGGCCTTAGGCTGGTTCTCCGATGACCTTTCTTCTCTCATTTTTGCAGATCGATCATCACTATGGTGTAAGCTCATCATCAAGAGGAGAAAGCTTAAAATTCAGTGGAGGAAGTTTAAGAGGAGAGCATGAGCTTCATCCAACAAAGGAGGAAGGACACCACTCTCAAGTGTAGGAAGTCTATCACCCAATAGAGTGAGCCCAAGCCATGTGGACGAAGTTCAAGGGGAGAATATTAGTTTCATCCAACAAATGAGTGTGAATGCTCATCATCCAGTAAAGAGCGTCACCCAACAAAGAAACGTGAAGGCTCATTATCCAATGAAGGAAGCCCCCAATGAAGAGGAAATTCAGTCAGCCAAAGGAGTACATGAAGCTCACCATCGAGTGTAGAAAGCTCGCCATCGAGTGAAGGATGTCGAATGCCACATGATCGAGCATCCCTGCTCAACAAGAGAATTGATGTCCATGATTAAGAGCCTAATCTCATTGAAGGAAGTCAAATGCACAAGATCATTAAGGCCATTCCTCTAACCACATGTGATGGACCACCAAGACCCGATCCAAGACCGTCGAGGAGTACCACCAGTGATCAAAGATGGATAACCAAGACCATGCTTGTGGACAAACCGTAGTAGCGGAAGATAGATTCACTACATGAGAACAACTTCACCACTTTACACGCTGGACGTCAACGGAACTCCCGTTGACCAGTTGGTGCTAAAAATCGGCACCAACTGTATGTTTGCAGTGTTTGAACATTGTAAACTGTCAGGTAACAATATATCATACAATAGCTCCTCCCTCGTATCAAACAAAATGATAATTTCCCTAATAAATTCTTCATCTCGTGCGTCAAAGCTGTCTAATATCCAAACCAATAACACATATTCTTGAAGTGCATCTGAAAATGTGCAGGCAAAAGATTAGCAGTTTCTGTTTGTAAAGAATCAGTGTTGATCTCTCTCCATGTATCAGTGCCCATGGTGTGGACAGAAGCTTTGGGAGGATAGTAAATTCCAAACACATCATCCGGTTCGAAGCGAGGAAATCCAAATCCCATAGCGCTTCTGAACTCGTATTGGTCGTCGTCGGAATAATCTGGAAGGTATGGAGGGAAAGGAAGAAACTTGAATTCCTTAATTGCATAAAATCACCTCGCCACTAAATGGTTGTCAGACAATGTGTACGAGGGATATCTTGGACGCAAGCTATGATCAGCCTCACCATCATTTTGAAAATCAAGCAATGGCAACACTGCTTCAGTCTCATCATTAGTTTCATCATCAGCAAGAACTAATCGCTTCAAAACAACACTTGCAGTAGTAGAGAAATTGTTGTGGGTGGAATTATAGAGGTGCTTGGCTATGAACATGGGACAGATGATCACAGAGCATGCCACCTTTTACAGACGCATTTGAATCGCATCAGAGTTTTGGGAGGCAAAATTGATAAGACTTGCTCCACCAAATCTTCATCGCCGAGCTCTCTCATTTCATATGGCTGAGAAGATTACATATAAACTTAAATATAATCTCAACATCAACGCAATAAAATTAGTCTCCGATAAGATAAATGTTCATCATATGCAGAGAAAAATATATATATTAAATCATTTAAATGGTGGAGAATTGCGTGATTAATTACCTTAATCTCAGTAAAATGAAAAGGTAGAACAAATGGAGGTTGAGGAAGAGATTCACTAGTAGAAGAGAAGAAAATCGAAATGTAGAAATAGCTGGAGTGATGATTTAAAGGGTTCAGAGAGAATTGGGACTTGGTCTCGTTGGATCACTTGGATGTTGGCTTTTAATTTTTCTTTTCCTTTTTATCTTTAGAAATTGTTATAAGACGTACTAAATTCAACAACTCGCTCTACCAATGCGGCATATAAACCTCCCCCTTAAGATTATTTCAAATTAACTTTCAATGGTTTAATGGGAACATGTCCATTGAGTACTTTTTTGTTGAGTACTAGTTGAAGACTTTTTAATGGTTTATTACACCCACTTTTTAATAACATTTTTTTATTTCAACCGTTCAGTTTATATGTCTATATAACTAGATCATTTCTACAAATTTTCAGTCAAATTGGTGATTATTAAGCAAGGTTCTAAAAAACGCTAGGCGCTACCAGGACGGACAGCCAGGACGTGCCTGGCGGACAGCCAGTACGTGCCTAGCGCCCAGGCGGTTTTATATTTTACCTATTATTATTATTATTTATTTAATAAATATAATTATATAAAAAAACACTTTTATGTTCCAAAATAGTAAAAATACTTCAAAAATATACATAATAAAACAACAATGTTCTTAGAAATAATAAAAATACAATAGTGTATCATTTGTTTAGACTTTAGAGTATAATATTGTGTTTTTTTGTGTTTGATTTTACTCATTTTTAGATATGCTTGTATGTATTTCATAATTAAAAAAAAACTAAACTGGCCGCCTAGGCGCCGCCTAGCCCTTCTAGTCGGACCGCCCAGCCCGCCTAGGCGGCTGATTTTCGCGTCCCAGCTTGGCCGATTCAGAGAAAATCGGAACGGTGCTCTACCTCCCAGCGCCTAAGCGGCCCTGGACCCCTTTTTTAGAACACTATTGTTAAGGCATCGAAATAGATCAAATCAATGGATTGTCTAAATATATCAAACATGAACCGTTCAAGTTTATAATCAGTGAATCACATTTATGAATGTCTTAACGATTTTCAATTTGTATGAAAATTTGTAGAGATGATTTACTCGTATATTTCTATAAATTAGACGGTGAAGATGTAAATATGCGATCGAATATAAGGTGAAACGAAAAAGTTATCAACTAATCCTCAACAAGAAGTTATTTAATAGAACTTCTTCCTAATTTAGTGAGGTTGATGGTGTCGGATAAAAAATTATTAAGAATAATCGAAAAAGGGAAGTTTGGGCTCGGAGTTTCTAGAAATCGCTATAAAACCAAGTCAGACAATTGGCTTAAGTTAACCAGTGCGGCACAAAAACCTCCCCTAAAGATTATCTCAAATTTCCAGCCAAAAAAGATTATCTCAAATTAACTTTTAATGGTTTAAATAGATTAATGTGTTAGAGAAAATTCTTGTGTGGTCCATGGCCTATATGGTCTCGAAATAGGCTAAATGCTCTCGTGTGTTAGACAAAAATCAATAAGAATAGTCGGAAATGAATTGTTGGAGCTATGAGATTTTTGGTGCAACTTCGGAAGCAAAACCTAGGGTTTCATTTTTGTTTGCTGGTTGCGACAGCAATTCTATGTGTGTCGAGTATGTTTATCATTCGGTCGGTTCGAATCAGTAATAGACGTTATTAACTTTAAAATCAAAGTCTTGGATTATGAAATAAGGTTACCAATTACCAATCAAAACTTTCGGTATGAGATAAATTTTACTAAATTTGATATTTCGGTTTTCAGTATTACCAAATTTTACAACAAATATATTTTCAGTAATATAACAAAACAGAAACAAAAGTATAGGATTAAAAAAACTTACATTTCTAACATCTTTGTAACATACATATACAAAAGATATTCATTTCAGTTTGCATCAATAGATTTTTGGGTAATCCTACTCTAGAGAGTACAGAAGGGACCATCTCTTTTTTATTCTTTCTACTGCTGAAATAAGGATACCAGACTTTTTCTCTTGGCTCCTTTTATTATAAACAAAAACTATTTCCAAAGTTCACACCATTTCATTTGTATAATCTTAACAGCACTAATATTCCAAAACATGAACGGTAATAGTATTCAAAATTAGCAGCAAATGAGCAGTGAATTATCTCCTGCAAAAATAAAGTATATATCTGTGGAAGAAAGATATTCTGCCTTGTATTTTGTATGAAGGCTTGACATGAAAAGCTTGAACTTTGCGACCATAGCTTTCACTTTACCATCATCAAATAATGCAATTTATTTCTAGGATCCAACACTAGTGCAACTAGTAAGATTTGGTTCACATCTTCAATCTTACACTATTTCTCAAACTTTTCATTCATCAATTTAGTCATCGCTTGAAGGTCATCATTCCCACTCTATGTGTTTCTCAAGATCTCTTGTTTGTGTTAATTCGTCCATGTATGTAATAGAAGTTACGTACCTAGAACCAGAAACATTTTGTGATATCATAAAACTCTTCAAGATAGACATGTAAAGCAATCAGCTTGCTCCAATCACCATCCAAGACATGGTCAACATACTTCACATAGAATACATCCTTATCCGCTAGTCTTTCAAAGGTTGTCTTAAATGCCAATGCTGAATCTATCATGAGATAACTTGAATTTCATCTTGTCTTAACATCCCAAGTCAAGTATCTCCTTGAAACAATATCTTCTTCTTCAACAATTTTTTTTGAATTCTGGTAGACGCGAAGAACTCCTCATATATTTGACACTTCGACGAAGGCACTTGATAATGAGTATTGCCTAGGTTCATTACATGTGCAAAGTATCTAACATGTAAGAACTCACCATCCAATAGCAGTCCATTTCTTTTGTTCATTCTGGTCACCAAAGAGACTACCATTGAATCATTATTCCTGGCATTGTCAAGGATGATGGTGAATAACTTATCTAGCCCCTATTCAAGCAAACAACCATGCATCTATTGCCTTTGCATGACCTCACCCTTATGTGGATGTGGAACCACGAATCTTGTGAAATAAGATATGGTCAGAATACTGAAATATGGTTAAGGCAGAAAAATAATATATTTTCGGTAACGTTTGTGTCCCGATCAAAGCAGTCAACCTTATTTACGTTTATACTTCTTTATGGAGAGCCCTATCATCATGAGGTAATCTTTTCAAAAATTTTACACTAGACATTACATCTTATTCATATAAGAGAATGTGGGTGGACGAACTGATCAAAATCAGTAATAAAGAGGTAAGTAAGAGTATTTTCGTGTGATAAGTGACGTTGAATTAAGGTTATCTGCCCGTGGATCAAGATCCAAACATTATCAAAAGTTGGTGAATTTTGTTCCATATGCATATTTAACTATATTGATCATATCAGACGGTCAAATTTTCATTTTGTAAAATTTAGTTATTGAAATCAGAATGTGCTTACTAATGTGGTATAACTTGTTTAATAGATTATATATAAGTGCACATCTTTATTAACCAACTATTATCGAAGGAGCAATATTTTTTAAAAAAAAACTTGTGAAATAAGATATGATCAGAATAGTGAAATATAATAATGGTAGAAAAAATCACATATTTTTGATAACATTTCTGCCTCGATTAAAGTAGTCAACCTTATTTACATTTATGCTTCCTCATGGAGAGCCCTATCATCAGGAGGTAATCTTTTCAAAAAAATACACTAGACATTACATCTCATTCATATATTAGAATGTGGGTGGACGAACCGATCAAAATCAATGATAAAAGAGGTAAGTACGAGTGTTTTCGTGTGATAAGTGAAGTTGAATTAAGGTTGACCGTGTGGATCAAGATCCAAACATTATCGAAAATGGTTGAATTTTGTTCCATGGGCGTATTTACCTATACTGATCATATCAGACAGTCGAATTTTCATTTTTGTGAAATTTAGTCATTGAAACCATAACATGCTTACAAATGTGATATAATTTGTTTACTAAATTTTATATCAGTGTACATTGACCATAAAGTGGATGCAAACTTTTGGAAAATATTATGAAATAGGATATAATTAGTATAGTCAAATAAGACTAGGGTAAAAAAATCACATATTTTCAGTAATGTTTGTGCCCCAATCAATGTGGTTAATCTTATATAATTATTTAAATAACTAGCATTTTGATAATTTCAGTATTTACTAAAAACCGAACCAACTTTATCGGTATTTTTCGGTTTCGATTATTTCGATTACCAAAATCCGGTTTATAAATTTGAAAAGCTTCGGTCGGTTCGATATTAACCAAACCAAATAACAGCCCTAGTGTCAAGGTGAAGGAGTGTCGAGATGAGGCGGCACTATTTGTACGAGTTTTCTTTCTTTTTTTCAGAAAAAAAGTTTAAAAACAATATATGAACTAAAAACCACATGTAATTTACAAACATCAAGTTTGCAGATGGTGTAATTTTGGTACTGGAAATGTGAGGACTAGCCATATAGGTCAGAAAGCGTTTTTGACATATTCGATTGAAAATTTTCTCTTTGCATTCCATTGTATCTCATCTCTTATATCAGATTACTTTTGATTGCATTAGGGGTTTTTTCGTAATTATTGTTTTTTCATTTTTTTAGAAAGATAAATCTTTATAGAATAATAAACAGTCATTACAATCATAAGAGATCTCGGTGGTAGACAAGAAGTCCTCACACTCCTTCCTACCCACATACTAGTGATTACAATGACATGAACCGAAAATGGTCCAAATGTAACTTACTCCTAACCTCATCTAGAAGCTTCGATACCTGCTTACAGTCAACCTCAAGAATAAACAACTTCACCTAACACTATAAACCAAAACTACCAGCATATATACAGGAGCAACCTCCTCATTACATTGACAACAAGAAAACACCGACGTCAACACCAGTAGTCCCTGGACATAATAACCAAATATGGCTTTACCAAAACCACCAATAACACCAACCAAGACCAGCACCTAACACCTTCACCCAAAAGGGAGGGGCACCCTCGCCTATAAGGAGGGACGCCAAATAAACAAAACAAAAACAAAACTGAAAAACCTAGAAAAAAAACAAAAATTACTTAGATCTAGACCCAAAAAGAGCCCAGACCCAACCACCTTCTAATGGACTTCAAGAGTGCCCACCTGAGGATTCGGCCCAACATGAACTTTCTACCGCCGCCGCACTACTCTGCCACCAGTTCCAACCTCCTTCCAAAGCACGTCATCGCCACCCTAAGTGATCTACACCTAATGGTAATAAGCAAACCGATCGACCCGACCCTAAACCGAACCAATTCAATCAGTGTCACGATTTCTTTTGAATGAGAAGAAACAGAGAAAAGTGTGGGCGTAACCAAAAAAAGAAAGAAAAGAAACTGACAAAAAGACACGACATCACCGAGCAGTGAAGTGAAGTAGAAGGGAGTGAAAGACAAAAACCAGTTAAAGTCTTACAGATCCACAACCAAGCAACCCCCGCTCGTAAAGCTCAAGTCTTTGCAGATCTGGTTGTTTTTCGATGAAGAAAGAATCATCCTCCTCATCAAGTGAGCCCATCGGGCAGAACGTGATCAAGCTAATCAGCAATCTGTGCTTCTCACTCTTCGTCTTCTCTGTTCTTATCATCACCGTGATTGCCATCACCTACCAACCCCCAGATCCATGGCTCCAGTCCGCTCCAGCACTCACTAAGCTCTTCACTGACTCCGAGAACGCTACTTTCAAGAATGACAATTCTGTCCTCAACACCGGCGAGGATTTCATTGCCCCGGCTGCCCCTCCGGACAACCGGATCACCGAGGCGGTCATCCAGACCGCCGAGGCCAATCTCTCCAGCTCCCCTCAGCTCAATTCGGGCTGCGGGGATCTGGAGACAGTCAACTGCTCAGACCCTAGAGCTTTGATTGCGGTTGAGAGGTTCAATCTTAAACTGTTCAAGACGATTGTGTTCTTGGAGTATCAGACACCGGTTAATGGGTCGAAGAGTGACGAGTGTGATGTGTTGTGGAGGTTTCGGAACAAGAAGGAGAAGTCTTGGAGAAGGTACAGGGATTTTAGGAGGTTTCAGTTCGGGTTTGTGAATTGCTCTTACAAGGTGGTTCACGCCGGAGGGTGGCATTCCGGTGTGAATGCGCGCCGTGCACAGAGGAGTAGGCCTGGGAAGGGTGGAAATGTTAGTAGGATTGCTCCACCCGGGCGTGATGAGGAGATCAATGATACCATACCGAGCTTGGGGGAGAGGAATTTTAGAAGGGGGAAGTATTTGTACTACTCGCGGGGAGGGGATTATTGCAAGGGAATGAATCAGTATATGTGGAGTTTCTTGTGTGGTTTAGGGGAGGCAATGTACTTGAACAGGACATTTGTGGTGGATTTGAGTGTGTGCTTGTCGGGGGGTTATAATCTTAATGGTAAGGATGAGGAAGGGAAGGATTTTCGATATTATTTTGATTTCGAGCATTTGAAGGAGGTTGCGCCGATTGTGGAGGAGGGTGAGTTTTTGAGGGATTGGAAGAAGTGGGATCGGAGCCATAAGAGGAAGCTGCCTGTTAAGAAGGTTGTGAGCCACAAGACTACGCCAATGCAACTCAAGAAAGACAGGAACACTGTTCTATGGAGACAGTTTGATGCGCCGGAGCCAGAGAATTACTGGTACAGGGTGTGCGAAGGGGAAGTAGCCAAGTACGTTCAGAGGCCGTGGCATGCTTTATGGAAGTCAAAGAGATTGATGAACATTGTTTCGGAGATCAGCGGGCGAATGGATTGGGATTTCGATGCTCTTCATGTGGTGCGAGGGGAGAAGGCGAAGAATACGCAGCTCTGGCCTCATCTGGATTATGATACATCTCCAGACCAGCTACTTGAGAAGGTTAAGGGTATGGTTCAGCCTTGGAGGAATCTGTATATAGCCACCAATGAACGGTTTTATAATTACTTTGACAAACTGAGGTCTCAGTACAAGGTTCATTTGCTTGATGATTACAAGGAGTTGTGGAGTAATACAAGCGAGTGGTACAATGAGACTACAACTCTGAACAATGGACATCCAGTTGAGTTTGATGGGTACATGAGGGTAGAAGTGGATACTGAGGTTCTTTACAGGGCAAAGACGCGAGTCGAGACGTTCTATAATTTGACAAAAGATTGCAAAGATGGAGTCTTTACATGCTGACCAGGTTTTTTCTCCATGGTTTGATTCACTTTTGAAATGATGCTATTCAGTTCATCTCAGTCTTATTGTTGTGTTTTCTTCTTGCTTCAGTATATTTGATGGTTGGCTATTCCAGTAGGTCACAGTAAGCCTATACAACTCATTTTGAGTCACTTACACATCAATGTTATTTCTTACAACTTGCAAGCGTTTGTGCAATGCCTGTGTGTCCCTAATTCTATGCATCTCTTTGACACATGCTGTGCCACTTCCTTAAAGTCTGTGTGGCTACCAGTCTTTGATCATGTAATGCCTGCACTGAGTGTATCAATGATATATGTCTACAAATTGCCAATTGGCCCATCCTCTGGTTACAGTGTGTTTGGACGAGGAAATGTTAATTTTCACAGAAATTTCAAAATCATGCGAATTACATTTCCTTGCATTTAAATTCCAGTAATTTAGAACGTCGTTTGGATTTATATTTAGAATAACTTGAGGGAATTGATAAATTACACCTATTTTAGGAGGAATTGAAATTCAAGTGGGAAATTTAAGGTGTTAAATTTCACGATTATTTTCTGGTAAAAATTGCTAATTCCACAGGATATGCATCCAAGCGAGGAAAACAGTCAAACTGTATTGTGAATTCCTTACTTTTAATTAAATTTCCAGAAATTAACCAATATCCAAACATACTTAAAGAAATAAAAACGACGTCATTCTGGCCACCACAGAAAATCACTGCAACTCGAGTGGTATCTTGTACTTGTACTTGACATTGTGGCAAAGAAAAGAAAGAGTACTTGAACTTGGACAATTAGGGGTGAATAACTGGTATAACCAAATACATGAATTGGATGCACTACTTTGGGTGAACAGGGAGGATCAATATATTCCAAGAATAAACACGTACAATGTAGAACCAGTATTGTAGAGATGAGACACATTTTGTAAAGACTGCTAATCCTAACTGACAGAAAGTCAGAGCTCAGGCCAAGATCTGTTCAAAATTGGCAAACAGTATTTTGCTTCAAGAGAACTCAGACTACTAGGAATACAAATGGGAGGAGGTGTATTCCAACTGACTAAATTCTGCAAGTGTAGCATTGAGGGTTTAGGTCCTAGATACTAACAATACACCATCTGTTGTTAGGTCTGTTCATCCCATTCTTATAAAAATGAGAAAAGGGTCGATCCATACCATGAGGGCAGTATGAACTTTAACTGCGCAGTCATTGAAAGCTTTAGTATTTGTTGTCTCGTGGGATGCCATCATCTTGATCATGGGATAAAACAAAATCAGGCACCTCTTCAATATCCTTTGCAGGCTGATGTACAATGTAAGGAAGATAATTACTAAATGGTAATAAAAAAATGAATCTGGAACTCTTAAGGACAAGTGGAAAAGCTTTACAACCTGCCATCGTTGCAACAGATGCCAAAATATATAATCAATGATCATAACCAAGCAAAAAAGCTTTCCTGCCCAAGCTCCACATGAGAGGTATCTATGGCAAAATAAGAAGAAAACAAGAACCAAAAATCAAGTGATTAGCAAATCTTGAATATCCCTTTACATATTTCTGCAATCTAAAAATCAGGATGAAAGCACACCTTGACAGTCGTTTTAAGAGACTTTGCTTGGAGCATTTCAAAGCACGGTCATAAACAATCTCTGTCCGTTTTGCAACATCATGCCAATTGTAAAGTTCCTTCATCTAGAAAAACGATAAATAAAAACAAGCACATTCAATCACTATGCAAATAGTAATTGACCACCATAATTAAAAGAGCACTCACACGATTGTGCATTTCTTCTGGGTCAATGTTGGGAAGTATTGATATTGCCTTTTCAATTGCCTGAACCATGTCACTAGGATCTGGTTTTGCAAGTACAACCATGTCATCAGGTAGAACCTATGTACAGAAATGGTGTCAGCTAAGCCAAAATGGATGCAATGATTCCAATATTTCTACCCTAAGAGCAGTAACTTACTCAAGATGAAAACATGCAATCAAAGATTTCAAAGTTATACCTCTGGGACACCTCCTACTCGTGTGCTGACTGTTAATAAACCACAACTAGCAGCCTCTAAGATGGCTATGCAAAAAGCTTCAGTTAATGAACTGCCAGAAGGTTGAGTGATCACATTAGGGAGAGGGGAAAAGGCATAGCCATTTGAACGTCATAGGATAAGTTTATGTTTGATACAAATCCATTCACATCTAAATAAAACTGAAGGTGTGATGCTTGTAGCAGGGTACGATTGGCTCAAGTGAGCAAAATTGTATTGATACCGACATGGAATAGATAAAGTCTGAGAAACGTGTATAACCAACTGGAACTAAAATATTGAATGGCCTATTACATAAACAATGCTGATTTACTCATGTTCCTAATTCTATTTATAGTAGTTACTCTCTTGGAAGTGTTGCTATTCAGCTCAGCCTCAGAGAAAACTGGCACTCTATTTCTAACTATTGCAAAATCTCTTAAATGGAAGATAAAGGTAAAATAAACTACCAGATACCAAAAAGGAAAAGTTTTCACATAAATCAGTTTTGCGACTATACAGTACCTAATCTCCAAATAACTAACGGTTAAAATGAAAGAAGAAATTGCCGGATACCTGTTTAAGAATATATGGCCAGTAATAAGAACAGATCGTACTTGAGAGTGTTGAACAGCACCTAGCATTTCAACTCGATCTTGTAGAGAATGTTTTTCTCTCATCTCTTCCAACCGCACTCGTTTAGGTCCATCTCCTCCAACAATGAAACGAACCTTAACACATATAACTGAATGAGAAGATTGAGAGCTAATTAACTATGCGTAAAATTACATCCAATTTAGTCATGCTCCAATGCCTCTACATTTTTTTAATTGGAGAGAGAGAGAGAGTAATAACCCCCTTTAGCAAGGCCTTGAACTGCAAAAAAGCTTTTACGTGTAATGATGTTAAGTTATTGATATATCAGAGAAATATTGATATACATGCTAAATATCATTGTTGATATTAAAATTTATTTCATAGAATACATATATGAGGAACGTAATATTTTCATTAATAGTAATCTTAATATAACTCACATTGGGATATAAACGGCACACTTCGGGAATCACTTCAACGAGAAGATCTGCACCTTTCCGATAAACCAACCTACTTATAACAACAATAACAATTTCATGACGACTCAGTCGCGTTGGTGCAGGCTTGAACATAGCTGTGTCAACAGCATTAGGTATTACAAACACCTTTTCGGGTGGCAAACCTGACCGTAGCACAGTGTTCTCCTTGCTTGTATGAGAAACACAAATGGCCTGACTCACTTCAGCTAAAGTAAACTGCAGGACCTTGTTCATGTGTATGCTTCCCGCATCAGCAAAACCATAGAGTGAATGATCCGTAAACACAACCTTATAACCCATTGTGCGTGCATGCATCAATGCCTCGTGGCAGAGAGTACTGAAGGCTTGATGACCATGTACCAACGATATATTCTCTCGAATAAGGATAGTCCTTACAATTGGAAGTGTGCCGTAAAATGTTGGAAATGTATTCTGCATAAGAAACGGCCGCCAAGGTACATAATACACTTTCAGGCCGCCAGTCATATATCTCACCCCTGAACGATTCTGGTACGCATGAGTCATTACCACCACCTGAGCAATCAAATACAATAGGTTCATCTACTCAACAACTAAGAAACAAACAAAATACGCAACCGAAGATCCTCTATTTTGTATTTATCTAAATGGCTCCGAAGATGCTTTGTTCCAATGTTATTAAAATCACAGCAACGCAACACAATTCAAGGCATATCCAATGATAACAGTGCCCTGCTATCTAATGCCCAATTACATACACGCAAAGCCTCAGCATTCATTTGATCAGTTGAAAATTATTAAAGTAAATAAACCCGCAATTCACTTTGACCTTTTGTTTTCAGTCACATCAAACAACTAAAGATACTAGTGTGCACAAAGTAAACCCAGAAAGCTTAAGAGAGTGGTGTCTGACCTTGTGACCAAGCTTGAGAAGACATTGTGAGAGATAGTATATGTGATTCTCCACACCACCAAAGTTGGGGTAGAAAAAATCAGAAACCATCAAAATTCTATGCATTTTCCTCTCCCCCATTTCTGTATTTCCAATTGGGTCTGCAATTAGTTCAATAAAAATCCAATCTTTATGAGAAAAGGCACAACCTTTTCGATTATGAGCTATGAATCAACAAAAACTCGAAATGGGTCGAAATTAACTGCAAAAGAATCGAACTTTAAGTATGTAGCGATCTGAGCTCTTGAATTTGAGACCAAAAATGGAATCCTGAGAAAAGAGAAGTGATGGGTTACCTGAAACTTCAGAGGGTTGATCGGATCGCAGGCTTTGGGTGATTTGAGAAATCGCATAGCAAATTTGAGAGGCTGATGAGTGAGAGAAGAGAAAGAAAAGCGCCACAAGTGGCAGGGACAGTTATGGAATTTAGTTCATATAGTCTCTTTGGTAAAAAAAAAGTTTATTTCTTTAATGGAGTTGGCTATCAGAAATCGGTGCCTGAAAAATCATTTCAGGGAGTTCAGACAAGTGATATACTCAGCTGAGATTATCCTAAATATGTACATGAACATAGGGATTAATTTGTGTCCCTTTGGAGTTGCACATCTTCTGCGTGCATTGTAGTGATCGGCTTGAATTGTTGTTTAGAAAGCAACTAGCACTCGGCAGACTGCAAGGACTGCATGTCAAAGTCGATCAGAATCTCCCAACCTAGTACACGATATACAGCATATGCAGGTATTATGTGGAAACGGCCAGCCGGGCCTAACGGGTCTCACACACAAGGTCTAATAATGTTGATATCTACTCTCCTCATTTTAGCCACCCGATGAAGAAACGGGTATGAGATTTTTCACAAAATGCCTCAGCGTTAGTGTGTACGTGCGGTAACATTTCTTATAACCGAAAGATAGCTTCCAAATGTATTCTATCTAAGTCACACTTTTTTTTTCCAATAATCTTCACCTGCTTATCTCACAATCCAAATTTCAATAGTTCAACCTCGATCACAACAATCTGCATCTTGTATGTGATCAAATCCAAACAGGAGCTCCACCAAATTGCGACTTGATCGTACGAGACACCAAGCGTTATCTGGGCGCTGATACCACTTGTTACGTGGAAGCGGCCAACGGGGTTCAACGGGTCTCACACATATGGGTCCAACGGGTCCCCGCACTTTAGTCGATCACCCAGTAAAGAAACGGGTATGAGGTTTTCCACAAAAGGTATTGACATTAATGTGTGTGGTATCATTTCTTATAACCTAAAAATAACTCTACACATACCCAATGTGAGAATGACTCATATGTAAGCCACATTTTTTTCAACTGATAGGCAGTTGTGGTGTGCATTGGCTGCGTTTGGATTCAAGCCAAATATATAATCAGAGAAAGTTTGGTCTGTCTAACAGACAGAGTCTTTCATGTAAGAACGTTTGGTTCGAATTTACACATATTCTCAATCCAGTAATCACAAAATCTGCCGGTCAAATCCAACCAAACCCTCCAACTATAAGCCTTGCATTGGGATGCACAACACGATACCACCAATTCCCGAATGGCATGTGTATATCCTTCCCGGAAAAAAATTAATTGGGTGCTTATAATAGCAGCTAGCTAGCCATTAGCATCTGAGATACTGAAGGAAACCAAAAAAGAAAAATATTGAGAGCTGAGCTAGCTTTCTGCAGCCTCAAGTTTCTCCATTTTCGACTTTTCGAGTTTCTGTGGAGCTTATTATTAAGCACTGAGATTGTCATTGACCCCATTTGGTTTATCATTGCGCGATCATAAAGCAATGCACTCGGTGAAAAGGCTCCAATGGAGTTCTGCGAGGAAGGGAAATCAGCTTTTCGAGGATATATATTCACATCATTCCGGTGAGTTCGTCTGTATATTCATATATAAATCTCATCATTTGAATTCGAATTCGCATGGTTTCTTCATTGCTGTTCTGTGAAACCCCGGCCCCCCTGGTTCTTCATTTGGTTGTTTTTGCTTCTTATTCATGTCTGTGTGTGAGCTCCTTCGCTTCTTCAATTCTTAGGAAATTATATACAGTTCTGTCTGGTGTTCGTTGTTCATGTTACGATTGTTGAGGCTCAACTTTTTGGAGCCAAATGCCTTCTCTGTGTTTTCATGTTAGAGCTAGAAATTCTTAAATTTTCAATTAGGTACGATATCTGTTCAACAAAGAGTTGTTGGAAACTGAAATTGCAGCGATATTTAAACTCATCTCACAATTTCAAAAAATTAAAAGGAACCAAGTTACTCAAATGAACAACTGCTTAAAGGACAATCATATTGTCTATCAGTTTTTTTCTGTATGAGTTTCATGTTATAAATGCAGGGTTAGATTAATGTCAGGTATATATCTAGGTTATTTGCCGTAATTAAAAGGGTCAATTATCTGCTTTTCCTACTTTAAAGTACCTTTTTTTGATAGATTTAAAGTACCTTAATTTATACATAAAATTCGTAAAGTTTTCATGGGCGTAAAATATGTTACTTTTGTACCGTTGAATTGAGGGTGCACCAATCCTATGTGCCGCCATCATGCATGTACTTTGATGATGAAGAAATTAAAACATGATAAGTTTACGCGCTATAAGAGTATAAGGCATCAGAAGTATAAATTTCAAAATCCGACCCACTAGAAAGCAAACCCCAATCTTGTTTGACCCAAAACCAGCCTACATTTAAAAAAAACAAGGCAAGATTATTTCATTTATGTAAATGGAATTGACCTTAAGCCAAATAACTCTTGGTCTTATCCAAGAAATACTACTACAACCAAAAATAAAAACCACAAATAACTCTGTCAGTAGCTATTACAACAGCATCAATCTTCTGACTAGTATCATGAATAGTTGAATTAGCACCAAATAGAATATGGTATCCAAAACAATGAATCATAAATTTCATTTGTGTGGCATTTGACTAATGATGGGAACCAAAGGCCTAGGTTGGTATGGTAGTTCATACTTATAGCTTTGCATGTGTTTGTATATCTAAGTTATTGGATAGGAGAAGAAGACTGATAGAAGTGATTTGGAGTGTTAGATTTGTATGAAATAGTGTTGGTATTAAGAACAATAAGAGAAATAATTATGAGAAGAAATCGATATTAAAGCAGGTGAGGTCAAAAATAATAGTTGAGAATCTCTGTTTGCAACTCGTCAATGGGTCAAACCATGTGAACCAATCTCCTTGGTGGATTGGGAAGACTGGTAGTTTGAGACTTTGAGTGGACGGTCGGATGTATCAAGAACACAGGTAGGAGCCAACAACTTTCTAACCTTCACCGACAAAAGAAACAACAAATACTGGACAGAAAAGATGCATGTGAAGCCCAACATTGGTGGGCAATAAAAATGGCAACTTATCTTGGGCCGGATGCCCAAAGGCCCAAGTCCCAAGCAGTGATCACATATTAGTTGGCCCATGTCCTGAGTACTGACATTCTGTAGCTAGGAATTTTAGAGAAAATAATTCTTCAGAGGTTAGTGGTCGCTATTAAAACCACTCACAGAAGGGTAGTAGTACTAGAGCACAGGTTTAGAAACCATGTCATATTTTTCCTATCTAGCTAAGTAGCATCAAGGATTTCTATTGTTGCATGCAGATTCATATTATTCTTCTTTATAAGAGGCTTAGTTCTTCCATTCATGGATGGTGTTCAGCAAATATTAACTTACCTATATATGGATTTCAGTGTTCCTAGATTATTGGTTGATGTTTGTAAGTGTATTCTTAAAGTCTTCACTGATCAAATTCGTCATGATTTAGCTTTCTAACTCGATAATTTCAGACATTTCTTTTAACCAACAAAGAAAATCTCCCATATATATATCTTGTAGCTTCAATTCAGTGTGCAATTAAGCGATTAATTGGAGATGTATTTACTAACTCTAGCATTGATGCATATATATATAGCATACCGATCGATTTCATGTTGTGATGATTTGCATGCATATATATATATATATATATATTCATCATATGAACATTGAAGATCATAACAATGCAAACAATTTCTCGATATGATCATGGTTGCGCAGACACAGCGGCGGAGCCATGTACGTTGAGACACAATGCAGCACATGCCCCAAGTTGGACAAACTACAGAAGGTGCCCTATTGTTACCTCATTGTTATATATTTGGATTTCTGCTATAATATAAAGTATTGTATTCGGTGAAAATCTGTGAAATCTCATTAGTTAGTGACCTAGACGCATCAGTTCGAAACCAATCAAACACCTTTTTCTTTTTTTCTTTCTCTTCTCTTTTTTCTAATATCGACTTTATTTTGCATTTATTTCCTTTCTTTTTTTCTAATATTGACGCATTTATTTTCTTTCTTTTTCCTTGTATTTTTTCTTCCAAATTTAGATTTTTTTTCTTGTAGTTGTTTAAGAATTTTTCTAGTTTGCTTTCAAATCCTGGCTCCAAAAGTAGATGTGCAGTCGATTCTCAGATTGGCATGCATATTTAGCCGATTTTTGATAATTCACATATCATGCTTGATCAACACACCTAGCTTTTAGCACAGATCGATATGTCGATCCTGTCTCTCAACATCAACTCGATCGATCCAGCTGACTACTCAAAAGTTCCTGCACTACTCTAACAAGTGGCTTATCTAGATGAGAATATACTTGGGAATTCTGATTACGCATGCATACTATAGTTCTTGCAAGAGGTAGTAACAAATTTGTTTTCTGAGTCCCTCATACATGTCTAATGCCTCTATGTTTGTTGAATAAGAACGTACGATTATCCGTCGATTAGCTGTGTTATATAATTCCTACGAAATCAACAAGATGTTAATTAACGTACGAGCAGATGGTCATTTGTTTGAAATTGACTTGAATGTATGTCTGAGATTCTTACATAATGCATGAATTCTATTATCGTTAATCATGCCATGTATAACCTATAATTAATCTTCAATGCATTTCACATTATTTGGGTTGCACCTTCTTCTTCATTCAACATTCATATTCATGAAGAAAGAACTGTATGTTTAGATACTTGATGTACAATTCACTGAATTCAGTGCATAATAGTTACGAAATCCAGAATTTGGTGTAAGTTAGAGAGGAATGAAACACGAAACGAAGACAAATCCACACAGATATATATAAGCACACTCCGCTATATTAATACAAACATTAAAATCTAATATGTTTGTTTACAATCCTAGCAACAAACATACATGATAGAATGATCATATACAATGATCAAGTGGTACGGTGGATGAACAAACACAGATTACAGATACAAAAGCAACAGTATGAGATTCAAATGAACCCTAGCTAGCTAGGCTTTCCATAGATTAACTAATGAAGCAACAACTGCTTTTTGATAATGCAGCTTTGTTTGAACAGGTACTGGTCGAATACTATTGCATCTGATTGGCATTAACCCTGTGAGGGTCATTCTGGAGGAAAGCAGAAGACATGAGCCCCGCAGATTCCCAAACACCGAAAACCGGTGCAGAAGAATCAGCAGCAGGTGGGGCAATCCCATTAGGCTGTTGCATCACTTGCAATGGCTGCAACTGGTGCTGGCCTGCTGCGGCAGCAGCAAACGGATCCTCATTGATCAGAGAGTTCAGAAACGAAGAGAAGACATCGTCGGTGCAACAATTCATGACTTCATTCACCTCATTTCCAATCAGCAGGTTGCTTCTCAAAGCTCCCATTCCTGTTGCAGAGGCATCAGAGTGATTGGAGGTCATGACATTTCCAGAGCCGGCGGCACCGTGGACAGTAGACCCCAAATCGTCATCATTGCTAACAAGGTACCCATTTTCCCTAGCAATGGGATGAGCTGCTGCTTCCTCAAGTGATGAAGACGTGTTTGGAATTTTAGGGTTAGGGTTTGAGCTGGTGCCGCCACCGCGATGCTGCTGATTGGTCATGAAAGAAGACGCTCCATTGACATTTACAGCAGCATGATGATCAGAAGAAGAGGTCTGATGTTCTGGATTGAGTGGCTTATGGGTTCTTGGATCTATTCCCTGACTGATCAGCTTCTTGCTGAGGTGAGTGTTCCAGTAGTTTTTTATCTCATTGTCCGTACGACCCGGAATTCTCCCAGCAATCAGAGACCATCTACACACAGCTGAATACATTCATAATCTAGCTCATTGAAACCCTAATGATCGAAACCAGAGTGAGATTCAGATGGTCATGTACATACCTATTGCCGAGGAGTCGGTGGAGGCGGAGGATGAGATCTTCTTCATCCGAAGCGATCTGGCCGCGCTTGACAGAAGGACGGAGGTAGTTCATCCAGCGGAGGCGGCAGCTCTTGCCCCAGCGGAGGAGTCCCGCGCGTTTGGGGAGGGTTCGCCACCGGCCCTCGCCTTCTTTCTTGATGTAATTAGCTAAGAGCTCATCTTCTTCCGGACTCCAGGGACCCCTCTTCAAACCCACCTTCACTCCTGCTGCTGCTGCTGAAGCTGATGATGATTTTCCTTTTGAGGAGGAAGACGAAGCTGGGTTCCTCATTTCTGGTGATGATAGCTGTTATCAAATCGAGCTGGTTTTATTGTTAGTAACAGATCGATGAAGGTTTGTTTGTGTTTTGGTGATGTTCTTGGAGATCGATGGAGTTGGGACGATGAAAAGTGAAGATTGTCAAGGATTTCTGGTTTTTACTTCTTTGCTTTGTTGGTTTCTTAAATGGTCTTCTCACGCGCCTGTCGACTCGGTGAATACCACGCAGTGCGGCAGTCAATTTCTGCTTTAAATTGTATCGACTTTGCTTTACTTTGATAGGGATAAGTCGTTCTAACGAGAACCCTTAAATTGAACATTTTCATCTTATTTTATTTTTTGATTTAATATTTACATTTTAATTGTTTAACTTATAGATATATATATATTAGTAGATTATCTTTACAAATTTTCATTTAAATTGAAATCGTTAGGGCATTTATAAAAGTGATTTATTGATTATAAACTTGAATGATTCTTGTTTGACAGATATAGATCGTCCATTGATTTTATTTAGTTTGATACATTAACGATCACAATTTTGGTTGAAAATTTATAGAAATAATCTTTATATATAGACCTACAATGTCAAGGGTTGAGATAGAGCTGAGTATAAGACGGGATGAGACAGGATTGAGGTCATCTCACGTCCAGTCCCGGACATTACACTAGGGACGGGCCTTGTGGTTTTTAGAGTTAATGTCATTTAAGTCCCATCCTGGAAGGGATCTGGACGGGATGGTCCCAGTCCCACGATCCCGGCCCAACGCCAAAACTAGAAAAAATATAAGAAAAAAAATCATAAGAAGAGGTTTATTTTACCTGGTTCTACTTTGATAATCTAGAATAAAATTGCATAATTAACCTGATGGCAATGAATCAGTGATACCAATCTATAATGTGATTACATTCATAATCCAATAATCCATAACCTATGACATTGATACCAAAACAAAAACTAAAAGAACATCTATAATCCACAATTACACAAGTTCACACATCATAAAGACATAAAGTTCAACAAGCTATGTACTTTTGTAGATAACACAACACCGAATCATTGATTGCACATCAATCAATCAGTACAAGCTAGTGCTGCTTCTACTTATGATAGTGCTAGATGAAGAGGTTGGAGATTGCGGGCTTTGCATATGCATACCTCCATCTACATGAATCACAAAACAAACAAGATAGAAATTAAAAATCGGATATATACAAAACAGAAGCAGGTACTTAAAAAAGAAAACAAAGACGTGAAGAACCATTTAACTCTGGAATACTTCTAGTGACTTACTAAACTAAGAGTAATATGGGAAAATAAAACTTCCATCGAAAAGAGTTTATTTTCCTATTCCATTTGTTGTTCAAGCACCTTATGTCTGATTTGTACCATTAGTTGTTTCTACTTCTGTTAGTACATAAACATGGTCAGCGTACTTTGACCGCTTCCACACTGGTCACAACCGCCACATTCGCTTCAACTGGGACTTCAGACATCAAGACAGTAGCAAGAGCTGTGCAACACCATCAACCACGGGCTAGACCAAGTTGTGACGCGCCCATACGCGTGTCGCTAAGACCCGCTGGTTGTGCAAACCATGGGAAACTAGTCCCACATCGAAGGTAAGTTAGGGATCGAGCATGCCTCCTCATATATAAAGGTAACTTCATATACTTCTTAATATCAGAGTGTTGAAGACTGCCCCACGCGGTCTCCACCCTGACACACTTTGCTTACATCTTACAGACATCACCAGTCACATTGATCCGCATAGAACTCAGTCTGTGATGTAAGAGTGTGGTCATCTGTAACCGCACAATTACTGCATAAACATTGGTATCGTATGTGGGAAACTTTGAACAAAAGGTTTCGCCCACTTAGCTAGGATGAAAAATCATAACAATGATGCACTCATGCCCACTCTCCAGTAGGTTGCGATGGGTGAGGCGCAAGTGTTAAATTTTTCTTCTCTGCCAAACAACGAAAACTAGACGTTGGACACTCCAATCCCAAAAGTGGGGGTAGGATAAACATCAATGGGGGATATAGAAGCCAAATACTAACTCATGATACAAGATCTACACGAGTCAAGAGCAAAAAAACGGTTCTAGAAAAACAACTGAGCCTTGCTTTGGCGAAACTAGAAAAAGACCTCAAATAGCGGCCAACAAATAAGTAACCGAAAGTCCCCGGCGTGATGATGGTCAAGAGGACCTCAGGCGCAGCAGAAGGATAGAGAAATTTGACGTTTTCCTTACCCCGAACGAGCTCGGAGGACGGCGTGCCCTCTCCCCAAGACGAATAGAAGTGCATTCCCCACAGCGCCCCGGGTCCCCGGTCCACAATGAAGATGGAAACCACTAGGAGAACGAAATGCTCCTTAGGAGATTGATGGAGCTCAAACAGCAGGTCAACGAGCAGGCTGCTCCCAAAGTCCACAGTCAATTCTATAGTGAGCAGCCTGGTCTGTTCACCAGCCGCATCAGGTGATCCAGACGCCTGGTTAATTTCAAAACGCCCAAGATGCCTGCTTACAAAGGAAATTATGACCCACACGGGCATATGGACAATTTCCAGAAAATCACTAGTGGGAGAGAGTATAGTGATGCGCTCCAATGTCAGTTATTCAGTGAGACGTTGGAATGATAGACAATAAGCTGGTTTGAGCTCCACAGAATTTTGACTGGCTTTCCTCCGCCGGTTCACATTAAGAGCAGATTACGGCTGTGGAATGGAAGGGTTATTCAAGATCAAACAACAGCCGAAGGAGTTGCTACGTTCTTTTCTCACAAGATGGCTGCCTCTAAGTGTAGAGACTTCAACAAAAAGATGGCACTTGCGGCCTTCAAGGAAGGACTGACCAAAGGAAGTTTCATGGTATGGATCAATAAGAAAATCGACGGACTCCTAGTTGGTTTCTCCGATCTGGGCTGAGGTCGTCATGCCTTGTTCTGGGGAGAATCTTCATGGATGAATGTTTAAAAGCTGCTCCTCCATGAAAGGTCTCGGTTGTGATGTTTTTCGGGTGGTGGCTGGCGTCGAAGTTCTGGCGGCGTTGCTCTGCTCCAAGCTACAAAGGCCTTCCTTGGCTTGATCCTTAGGCCTGCTCTTAGGTGGTCTTGTGGGCATGTGCCCTTTTAGGGTCAATTTTGTGGTTTTGCTTTTTTAGGTTTTTAGTTGGTTCTGTTGTCTCTCATCCTTCTCAAGAGCAAGGGTTAGAGTTTGTTGTTTGTTGTCCTTCTCTTTTTGGGCAAGGGTGTTTAGGGTTTGGTTGGTGTTGGTCATCTCTCCTCTTTTGGGTGAGGGTCGGGGTTTTTGGTAGGTGGTGTTGTCGTGTCGTTAGGAAAACCATGGTTTTGGTGTCGTTTTCAGGAACTATTTTGATGACAGTTAGTTCTTGTTGTCAATGTAATATGGAGGTTACATGTGCATATATGTCGGTAGTTTTGACATGTAGTATTTGAAAGGGTTGGTTCTTCTTGAGGATGATTGTAAGGATATATCGATACTCCTGGTTTTAGGTTAGGTTACGGTTAAATCATTTTCGGTTCTTGTCCATTGTAACCGATTTCTCAATTTTTGTAATTTTTCTATCTAAATAATTTTTTTCCTAAAAAAAATGAGTACAATACAATATATTATAGATATGAATGGTTACGATATATATGCATATCAATATAAATGAAAAATACTTTATTATTAGAGAGGTTATATACTTATACTAGGAGGGTCAATGTGTTTATATTAAAAAATACTATATCTTTTATTGTAACTTTCATTGGCCGTATAGATTAACTACAAATGAAAATAAAAATGACAATTTAAAGCGTCTAAAGAGTACAAAACGATATATTTTGGATATTAAGGGTTACAGTCACGATATATGTGTAATTTATAAGAAAATACTTAATAAAAAGAGGTCATATTAGGAGTGTCAAATAAAGTGAGGGAAGTTAAGGATTAGGTCTAAATATCTATATTTATTGGTGAAAATATTTATAAATCAGGAAAAATAGAGAAAATGTGTGTTGTATCCTTGCAAGAAAGGTAAAAATTAAGAAAATAATGATGATTATTGAGGTGAGCCACATAAGGAAATACACAGCTAATTATTTCCTGCGTTGCGTTTGCCCTAATTAGTGCCACCAAAGGCCCACTCCTCTACTCCCGCGTCTACTTTAAACGCCCCCTCCTCACCTCTTCCCCCAAAAACTCAAAAGCCGAAGTCTCACACATTGAGAGGCAGCAGCCACCACCACCACCGGAACTCCCAAACCCTAAAACTCGCCGTGGTTCCGATGGCCGAGTCAACTCAGCTCCAGCAGGCCCAACTTGCGACGATTCTCGGCCCCGACCCGGCCCCTTTCGAAACCCTAATCTCTCACCTGATGGCCTCCGCCAACGAGCAGCGATCCCAGGCCGAGCTCCTCTTCAACCTCTGCAAGCAGACCGATCCTGACTCGCTCTCACTCAAACTCGCTCACCTCCTCCAATTCTCGCCGGCGCAGGAGGCCCGCGCCATGTCCGCCATCCTCCTCCGCAAGCAGCTCACCCGCGACGACACCTACCTCTGGCCCCGCCTCTCCGCCGCCACCCATTCCGCTCTCAAATCGATTCTCCTGTCGTGTATTCAGCGCGAGGAGGTCAAATCCATCTCCAAGAAGCTCTGCGACACCATCTCCGAGCTCGCCTCCGGAATCCTCCCGGAGAACGGATGGCCGGAGCTTCTCCCGTTCATGTTCCAGTGCGTCTCCTCCGATTCGCCGAAGCTCCAGGAGTCGGCCTTCCTGATATTCGCGCAGCTTTCGCAGTACATCGGCGACTCGCTGGTCCCTTACATCAAGGAATTGCACACGGTGTTCTTGCAGTGCTTGAGCTCCTCCACCAACTCCGACGTCAAGATCGCCGCTTTGAATGCCGTGATTAATTTCATTCAGTGTTTAACCAGCTCCGGAGATAGGGACAGGTTCCAGGACCTGTTGCCGGCTATGATGAGGACTCTGATGGAGTCTTTGAACAACGGCAACGAGGCCACCGCGCAGGAGGCGCTTGAGTTGTTCATTGAGTTGGCTGGGACTGAGCCAAGGTTCCTCAGGAGGCAGATTGTGGAGGTGGTTGGGTCGATGCTGCAGATTGCCGAGGCTGAGTCCTTGGAAGAAGGGACCAGGCACTTGGCCATAGAGTTTGTAATCACTCTATCTGAGGCCAGGGAGCGAGCCCCGGGGATGATGAGGAAGTTGCCACAGTTTATTAGTAGGTTGTTTGCCATTTTGATGAAAATGGTTTTGGATATTGAGGATGATCCCTTGTGGCATACAGCCGAGACTGAAGATGAGGATGCTGGTGAGAGTGGCAATTACAGTGTTGGCCAGGAGTGTTTGGATAGGCTCGCCATTTCTTTGGGGGGAAATACAATTGTTCCTGTCGCCTCCGAGCAGTTGCCTGCTTATTTGGCTGCCCCTGAGTGGCAGAAGCACCACGCAGCATTGATTGCCCTCGCACAGATTGCTGAGGGTTGTTCTAAGGTATCGACTTCTCCCTCATCTTGTTCTGTGGAAACTAATTGTCACTCCTCATATAACTGCTTGCCACTTGTTAGTGGATTGAGCTTGGTATAGTTGTTCGCTTGTCACCTCTTAGCTGTTCCCATATTTCACTTTCTGAATGCAATGCTTGTTTTCTGTATGTCTTGTGCTTGGTACTAATATGTGATCCACATTTTCTAGATATGTTATTCGTGTTAACACAGGCAACATGGTAGAGTATTAAGGAAATAGTACTCGTTCTCCATACTTCTCTATCTGTAGTATCACACATGACAAACATGAAACATTTTCATTTGAATGTAAGTTGATTGTCCTCAACTTACATTCAACTTACCTGTAGTATCACACATGACAAACATGAAACATTTTCATTTTCATGAAACATTCTCTACTTGTATTAACACACATGACAAACATGAAACATTTTCATTTGAATATAAGTTGATTGTCCTCAATGATGTGCGTGCACACATAGATTATGATCTTATTACAATTTCCTAGATTTATATCAACAGCTAGACGAACCCACCTGATAAGTAATTTTGAGCATTATACCTCTCCATCTCCCTATAATTGATTCAATTTACCTTAGTCTTATTTAAATGGATTTAGGAGACTTATTGTTAGTCTGTTCTTTTTATTTTCGTTCCCAGGTAATGATAAAAAATTTGGAGCAAGTGGTGGCAATGATTTTGAACTCTTTTCAAGATCCTCATCCTCGTGTAAGGTGGGCAGCTATTAATGCGATTGGGCAGTTATCTACTGATCTGGGCCCAGACATGCAAGTTCAATATCATCAACAGGTGCTTCCGGCATTAGCTTCTGCTATGGATGATTTTCAGAATCCTCGTGTGCAGGTAGATTGATATCAGAACTCTCATAGGCCTGTTTTCATTGCGACACTATCTGAAAGAATTTTTGAGAGAATTTTTACCTTCATGTACTTGTAAATTGTAAATTGATGTCTGCAGGCACATGCTGCTTCAGCAATTCTTAACTTCAGTGAGAACTGTACACCAGATATTTTGACACCTTATTTGGATGGAATAGTGAGCAAATTGCTTGTACTTCTACAGGTAACTTCTACCACATTCATGTTTCAGAACTTGCATTGTTATATAATTTTTTTGCAGTACTATTTTACATGCGTCTCCACATTTATAATTTATGCAGAATGGGAAACAAATGGTACAAGAGGGGGCATTAACTGCTTTGGCATCTGTGGCTGATTCATCTCAGGTACTTCATTTTATAGCATGCTATTCTAGGTAACTGTTTGTCTTGTGGATGACTCAAGTGACTGATGGGATCTACAGGAGCATTTCCAAAAATACTATGATGCTGTTATGCCTTACCTGAAAGCTATCTTGGTGAATGCAACTGATAAATCTAATCGCATGCTTCGGGCTAAATCCATGGAATGTATTAGCTTGGTTGGTATGGCTGTTGGAAAGGAGAAATTCAGGGATGACGCTAAGCAGGTAATACAGATATGAAACCTGTTATTGCATTGTTGTTTTTCTCTTTTGGAATTTATACTTGAGATCTTGCATATTAATGGCTATTGGTAGATGGAAAATGACTATTTTAATCTGCTTGTGGATCCAATTATGGATCCATATATTTTCTTTGTTGGATGATAAATAAAATCTTGAGCTTTGGGATTGGTTTGGAATTTAATCTTCAGATGTACAATTAATGTTCACTGTTTTTGTTAAGGTCATGGAAGTTCTGATGTCATTGCAAGGGTCTCAAATGGAGACAGATGACCCGACTACAAGTTACATGCTACAAGTATGTATTTACCTTGATAATTCCGTTCTCAGAATGTGCAATAGTATCAACTTAGTTCTGGCAATAACAATCTTCCTACAATATTTACCTTGATAATTCTGTTCTCAGAATGTGCAATAGTATCAACTTAGTTTTGGCAATAACAATCTTCCTACAATGTAGGCCTGGGCTCGACTCTGCAAGTGTTTAGGACAAGATTTCCTCCCATACATGAGTGTCGTGATGCCTCCTTTGCTTCAGTCTGCTCAACTTAAGCCAGATGTAACTATTACCTCCGCAGATGACAATAGTGATATTGGTGACTCTGATGATGAAAGGTTAGAATTTTTGTTTATTTTGTTTGCTTTCTTGGATTTATTTTTTGTTGCTCTCTCTCTCTCTCTCCAGACAGTATAATCCACATTCGCCCTAAAATACATCTTTAATAGAACCTTGATGTTATAAGCCCAAAATACAAATTTAAATTGTTTGATGTAATTTATAGATGTGAGGATAGTGTTATGATAATCCCGTGCTAAATTCTGCTTTGCAGTATGGAAACAATTACTGTTGGAGATAAAAGGATTGGAATCAAGACTAGTGTATTGGAGGAAAAAGCTACAGCTTGCAATATGCTGTGTTGCTATGCAGATGAATTGAAAGAAGGTTTCTTTCCTTGGATTGATCAGGTTTGTCAGTGTCATAATTATTTTACTTCTAGCGCTCAAGTGATGTGATACTAAAAAGTAATTTTGTTGTAGGTTGCCCCAACTTTGGTGCCACTTCTTAAATTTTATTTCCATGAAGAAGTGAGGAAGGCAGCTGTTTCAGGTAATGATAACTGTGGTTACTAGATGTCTTTATTTGCTTCTTCCTCTTACCTGTAATTGGATATTATAAAGAATTATCTCTGCTTTGTTTCTAGCAATGCCGGAGCTACTGCTTTCTGCTAAGTTAGCTATAGAGAAAGGGCTAGCTCAAGGTCGTAATGAAACCTATATAAAGCAATTGTCTGACTACATCGTTCCAGCTCTGGTGGAAGCATTGCATAAGGTTGTATTTGTTTGTTAATTATGATTTATGACTCCCTGATCCGGGAATGATCACATCATATGCTCTCTTGATATTTGTTTTGGTGAACGGCTGAAGTATAAGAATGCAATTTGTGTGCAGGAACCTGATACAGAAATATGTGCAAATATCTTGGATGCGATAAACGAATGCATACAGGTAAACGAGTTCATATACTATATTAGATTTTGTCCAGAAAAGGTTGGCATTGCTCATGTTTTTCATCTGCAAAGTATCTATTCATTTAGTTTGGGAGAAAAGAGACATGTTGCACCTTGAAATGAAATCCTATTTTAGTTATGTCATAAACATAGCAAAGTACCAAAAATCTTGGTTTTCCATCTGTAAACATGTCACTCTGTATGACCTTGTCATTGCTTGTATTTTCTTTCAGATATCTGGACCACTTTTAGATGAGAGCCAGGTCAGATCCATTGTTGAGGAGATAAAACAGGTAATCACTGCCAGTTCAAGTAGGAAAAGAGAGAGAGCAGAAAGAACTCAAGCAGAAGATTTTGATGACGAGGAAAGGGAACTGATTAAAGAGGAAAATGAACAAGAGGAGGAAGTTTTTGATCAAGTAAGTTTTCCAATATACAATTTCATCACGACACATCACTAATATTCCTGTCCTATTTGTTTTGTGAGGTTCACATTTAAATTATGTGGATATTTCTTCTTATGTTTGTTTTCTGACAAACTTCTTTTTCCTGTTTTCCAGGTGGGGGAAATTTTGGGAACTTTGATTAAAACATTCAAGGCCTCTTTCTTGCCTTTCTTTGATGAGCTATCAACATATCTAACCCCTATGTGGGTAAGTGACTTGTTTTTGTTGCCTGTAGGAAGCAGGTTTTTATGAGCTTCCAAGATCAGGAATTTACTCATCATCTGTGTTTGTCTCAAAAAATTGCTTAACTTTAGATTTTGTTTGGGGCCTTTATTATTCGGATAATCTGTTCATTTTCTAAATAATGTTTTGGCACAGGGCAAGGATAAAACCCCTGAAGAGAGAAGGATTGCAATATGCATCTTTGATGATGTTGCAGAGCAATGTCGTGAAGCTGCTCTAAAGTAAGTTTGTTCTATTAAATGTTTAGGTGTGGTTTTATTAATTTTTTAACTCATTTTGCTTTGATGTGTTGGTTCAGATATTATGACACATTTCTTCCCTTTCTATTGGAGGCTTGTAATGATGAGAGCCCTGATGTTCGACAGGTTTGATCTTATCAAACTGTGTGTATGAGTTATATATTTTCATTCATGTTACATGATTCTTGTTTTTTTCGTTTTCTTTTTCAGGCAGCTGTATATGGACTTGGTGTTTGTGCAGAGTTTGGTGGAACTGCAATTAAACCTCTTATAAGCGGTAATTTTTGTTCATGTCATAAATGGTCAGTAATTTTCCTGACATGTTTATGATTGTAACATTTCAATTGGTTTTTTCCAGTGGCTCTTTCAAGGCTAAATGTGGTGATTCAGCATCCCAATGCCCGGCAACCTGACAACATAATGGCGTATGATAATGCGGTTTCTGCATTAGGGAAGATTTGTCAATATCACCGTGACAGTATTGATGCAGCTCAGGTACATCCATTATTTGTTTGTAGTCGTATGGATTTATTGTTGCTCTGACGAAACTTGAAGTGTGGAACATATAACTATGATATGAGAACACAGTGGAGCGTTCTCCATCAACAATTGACCCTCTTTTTAAGTTTTAGTGCTATATTTCTCCATCCAGTATTTATGTTTCCCTGCTCTCTGAAAAGTCATCTTCTCGTGTTTGCAGGTTATCCCTGTGTGGCTTAACTGCTTACCCATTAAGGGTGACTTGATTGAAGCCAAAGTTGTTCATGATCAGCTTTGTTCTATGGTTGAGAGGTAGAGCTTCAATTTGTTTGAATGTGTGCTGCTACATATTGTTGTTTGATATTCATTTGCTTCGGATTACCATTAACAGAGGTGTGTGCACTTTGTAATTCTTCTGCAGATCTGACGGTGATCTTTTGGGTCCCAACAATCAGTATCTATCCAAAATTGTTCAAGTGTTTGCAGAGGTTTGTGCAGTCTAACCTTATCAGATTACCCCATTGCTTTTTTGTTCTGCTGGGGTAACATTCACAATTAGCAATAAGCTGATTCTTTGTTACATTTTCACGCTTGCCTTGATATTTCCTGAGGGGATGTGACTGTTCCGTGCAGGTTTTATGCGCTGGTAAGGAGTTGGCAACCGAACAAACAGCAAGCCGGATGATAAATCTATTAAAACAGCTTCAGCAAACTTTGCCGCCACAAACCTTGGCCTCAACTTGGTCCTCCCTGCAACCCCAGCAACAGCTTGCACTACAGTCTATCCTTTCCTCGTAGTATCTTGGCGTGGAGTAGTCATATTGCTTCTTTCAGATACACAGTGTATCCGACTTGTGTGTTACATGTATTTGCCTCCAATTCTTTTCCATGAGATTGTCGTCATCAGTCAGTTTTGCATGGAGTGTTACAGTGACCCAGCATTTGATGAAGTGTGGAAGGGGTCATCATTACAATTTCATCAAACCTTTTTTTGGTAGGATGTGTATACCCAAGTGTCAATAGTGCAATTTTGAGTCTAAAAGAAATGAAGGATAGGTGGTTGTGATATGTGAGCCTTTTCTATTCTCAGTACCTTTGGTTGGTGCCTGAGTTTAGAGGGTCTGTTGGTGAGAATTCTTGTAGCAGTTTTGGTCTGGTTGTGTTTTTGATGTTTTCTGCACATACATTGCTCGACTAGATTATTAAGATAATGGTGATTCTTTATATTTGCAATTTTGATCCCAACGGAAATGAAATGGCTGTCTCGGTGTTGCACTATTGTGACTGCAAATGACTTTGCTTTTCAGAACCTATTTGTGCTGTTAGTTCTTGCACGGTAGCTTTTGATGCAGTGTTCATTTGGTATGTAGAATGTTGTGGAATCGATGAGATGAGATCGTGCCCCATTCCGAAATGTTTTAACCGAAGCAAAATAAGATTTTGGGTTTATCTCTCTTTGTTTTTCCTCTTTACCTTGTATGATTGTCATCTTTAATTTCTAGAAAGCAAAGGCATCTTTGTATGATGCAAATGAAAGATCATACCAAACACAGCGTGCAGCATGAGATTCCCCAGCAAATTCTTTGTATACAAACCCAATGCGAGCTGTCGTTTCTTTTCAAATACAGTCGGGAACCAAATTTGTATTGTTGTCTATTATTATTAGGAGGTCGCTTCTCCATGTGTCATGCCTTCCTGCTCACGAATATTGCTGCTCGTCGCAGTTGACCTTGTTGTGTTGGTGAGGAATTAGTAGTGACGACTACTACTACTACTACAGGCCTCCTACTTCTCACTGCAATGACTTTGTCACTTATTTCATCCTTGTTTATTGAATCCTGGTTTTGTTTATGGTTTTTCACATTGTGGTGCTCATGCTAGGGTTACTTTCGTTTGGGGCAAAACGTTATGTGGGAATGGATGGCATGTCTCCTAAAGACACAGACAGAGTCATGGGCTATGATGCACTAGTACGGGTACGGGACACGGATACGGGTTCGATACGATACGTAGATACGTTTTTTATCAAAAAAATAGGATACGGGTACGTTTTGATATTATATATATTTAATATAATTTAAAAGGCGAAAGCAAGACGAAGCAGAGGAGCAGCAGCAGCAACACTAAATGCAAGTTTGTTGGGGTGAGGCAAAGGCCGTCAGGGAAATGGGTGGCAGAGATCAAGGACACAACAAAGAAGATTAGAATTTGGCTTGGAACCTTTGAAACTGCTGAGGAGGCTGCTCGTGCGTATGATGAAGCCGCATGTCTTCTTCGTGGTTCGAATACCAGAACCAACTTCACCCGTAGAAGTCATGTTCCTTCCAATTCTCCACTCTCTTTGAAAATCAAGAACCTCCTCAACCACAAAAAGAGCTTGACACAACAAAGCCCTTCAATCCCCAACACCATAAAAACTACCCCTAAAGCTAGTGCTAGAGTAAGCAGTACTATTACTGATAACAATATTCATAGTTCTAGTTACTATAATGGTCACTGCAGCTCTCAGCCTAGTTTCAAAACCCACAACATTGAGGTGTCTGGTGATGCTTATAGACCAGACCTCAGCAACTGCATTGCGAATAATGTTCAAGTACCGGCTATGTTGCACCTGGATCAACCATGGCAATTCTTAAGTGGGTTTGATCAGCTTCCAAATAACCATGAAGGATTAGATTTTACAAAAGGCATTGCCGCTGGAGCGTCGCATTGTGCAGCAGAGCCAAATCAGGTGACAGAATTCGAACATGCAAAGGTAGAAAGGCAGATGACTTCAGCTTCATTTTATGCTATGAACGGAGTCAACGAGTACATGGAGAGTACATATGATGATGCTCTGTGGGATCTTCCTACTCTGTCTCAGTTGTTCTGCCTTGGCTGATGATGCCTATATTTGCTAGTCATCTTCTCTCACCTACTACTGTAGTGTTGTATGAGTGTATTAGTGAAGGATAGTTTTGTAAGTAACTCTTGAGAAATCATGTGCTATGCATATTAATAGTCTCTGAAGTGCTTGTCTCGGCTATTCTCTGGGTCTGATTAACGATCGATTTGATATTGGTAACATGAGAAAGGTCTACAAAATGAAGCAGGTCCTCAAGGTTTAAAGATTAGATCGGTTTTACTGTATGCATCTGGTTAATTGTACTCCATCCTTATCTTCAAGCTTAGCTCAACAAACATATAGAACTTCACAAAATGTCACTGCTGCGAGAAAGCAGCATGCAATTGTCCGAGTGTCAGGGCATGTTACTGGATTTCGTGAATCATTTTGTGCAACCCTTGTGAAGGTTCATAAAAGAGAATGAAATGCACCCATATAGGTTTGGTCTATTGGTCAGAGCTAGATCCACCATGTTGGACGAATGTCACAGTGATACTCCTCGGAGTAAGGAGGTCACTCGTTCGATCATCCTCATAGTAAAGAATCTCATGGATAGAGCTCTAACTTTAACCCCTCTAACGACTCGGAATGGTAGCTCACTCGACTACCATTTTGATGTAATAAATAAAAGAGAATGAAATGCGTCCCTTAGGGGACATCCGATAAAATTGGAACGATAAAAGAGAATGAAATGCACCAAAATAAGGCAACTCGAGAGGGGTTTTTCACACTTCTTAAAATGACACTGCGTGTTCATGGATACCACAAAAAATAAAGACAAATGAGGACATAATGACATGGTTCTTGGGACAATATCTCAGCAGATGTTGCATCATTGTACTACACAAAACGAAAGGATTATCGGAGACAGTGGGAGATGGTTGAACGCTCTTGCATATCAACTTCAACAATCTTCACTTCCCCCCTCTTCATCATCTACACCTTCAGCACCGACTTCCTCATAATCCTTCTCAAGAGCAGCCAGATCTTCACGGGCTTCTGAGAACTCACCTTCTTCCATACCTTCACCAACATACCAGTGAACGAATGCCCTCTTTGAGTACATGAGATCAAACTTGTGGTCAATGCGAGAGAACACCTCTGCCACTGCTGTGTTGTTGCTGATCATGCAAACTGCTCGCTGCACCTTGGCTAGATCACCCCCAGGTACAACTGTGGGAGGTTGATAGTTAATACCGCACTTGAAGCCAGTAGGGCACCTGATACAACCACCAAATGAAAAGACAAATAAATTATAAAGAGAAAACAAATTATTAACTTCTATCAATTGCATTTCCTCGGGCATTCTTCATACCAGTCAACAAACTGAACAGTCCTTTTTGTCTTGATAGTTGCTACAGCAGCATTAACATCCTTGGGAACAACATCTCCTCTGTACATTAAGCAGCACGCCATGTACTTGCCATGCCTGGGATCACATTTTGCCATCATGCTTGAGGGCTCAAAAACTGCATTGGTGATCTCAGGAACAGAGATCTGCTCATGGTATGCCTTTGCAGCTGAGATAACAGGAGCATATGAGGAGAGCATGAAATGGATGCGAGGATATGGTACAAGATTAGTCTGGAACTCTGTGATATCTACATTGATGGCTCCATCGAACCTCAATGATGTTGTCAAGGACGAAATGACTTGCGATATCAATCTGTTCAAATTAGTATAAGTTGGTCTCTCAATGTCTAGGGATCTTCTGCAAATGTCGTAGATAGCTTCATTGTCCAAGAGCACAGATACATCTGTGTGTTCAAGGAGAGAATGAGTAGAAAGAACACTGTTGTAAGGCTCCACAACTGCTGTTGAAACCTGAAATGCAAAAGAATTAATCAATGTATGAGTTTCAGTTATTGTACTATAATTCTCTTCTTCATTTTCCCTTAAAAGTAATAAATACCTTCGTCAATGTGTTAATATAGAAACATCTATCTATACGAATAATCATTTCAGATGATGTTTCATATGCCAAGTTTGTACAAGAAACTGCATAAGCCATTTAAAGAAAGTAGAAACTAAACACATTTATAACTGCAAGTACCTGGGGAGAAGGGTAGATGGTGAATCCGAGCTTTGACTTTTTCCCATAATCCACAGACAAACGTTCTAACAACAAGGACCCCAGACCAGAACCAGTACCACCACCAACAGCATTAAACACCAAAAAACCTTGTAAACCAGTGCAATTATCAGCCAATTTCCTCACTCGATCAAGGCAGAGATCCACAATTTCCTTTCCAACTACACAGTAAGAAACCGGAGGGTTAAATCAACAAGATCAGCATAATAAAAGAGCTCATCAATAAAACATATCTTAGAAACAACATATCTTACCTGTATAATGTCCTCTTGCAAAGTTATTAGCGGCATCTTCTTTCCCAGAAATGAGCTGCTCAGGGTGGAATAGTTGGCGGTAAGAGCCAGTCCTAACTTCATCAATAACAGTTGGTTCCAGATCAACAAATATGGCCCTAGGGACATGCTTGCCCGATCCAGTCTCACTGAAGAAGGTATTGAACGCATCTCTCCCAACACCTATAGTGTTGTCACTGTTATGACATACACAAAACAGAACACTCCATTAAGCACTCACATTATAAACCATCTCCACACATACAATTTCAAGAACTGCGAATTGAAATCCAAACAATTTACATACAAAATCATACACACATCACGGTAATTTAGAATCCCTTTTTAATCAAGCCGTCTCGATTACACCAACCTTAGTACCTTAGAAGAAGTAAATACACACTCTCAAACCTATCGAATGCAACTCCCTCAAAACATCCTTATATGAGGTTTTCAGTTTCATAATTTACAAGGAATATCCATAAAGTCCACTCATCAGATCCATCAAAGCTACACGAAAGTGACATCAAAGCACAGCCCCAAAACCTAAACTCCCACAAACACAAATGCAGTAAACAAACAGAAACATAGCACCACAAAATCTCAGTCCATGAATATCAAGATCTGAAAACATCCCTAAACCAACCATTCACAACAAAGACCTAACAACACATCAAACCCACCAAAGAAAAACAACACAAAACCCAAAAAGCAAGAAACTTTACACAGAAATGACAAAAGGGTATGCAAATATAGAAGAAAGAATCAAAATTTAAACAAACCTAGGCATCTGACCATCAGGCTGAATCCCATGCTCAAGACAATAGAGCTCCCAACATGAATTCCCCACCTGAATTCCAGCCTGCCCAATATGAATGCTTATGATTTCTCTCATCTTCTCTCTCTCAAACTCTTAAAAATCAAAGCTTGAAGAAGAAGAAGAAGAAGAAGTGAAACAAACTTGTGAGGATTCAAAATACTATAAACAGGTCTTTACTGGTTCCTTGTGTGTATGTATCAACGTATGATAGCGTTGTGTGTGCTATTTTTTTGGTGAGAAAAAACCAGATTGGACAAGGGTTTCAAGTCCGCTCACTGCTAAAAAGGCGGGTGACAGCTTGCCCTTCCTTTTGCCACTTGGCTCCAGCCTACCCGATGTGGAGTTTGACTCGTTTGCCCCTGATCGACCTCTTCAAATCTAAATTATAGAATGAGATAATAATACTACCAATTGACATTAGAAAATATAAACTTTACTTGAATTGCTTCATTTATATAGGATGAATCTACTAATTCTATTTTTTTGAAGATAACTATTTCATTAGAAATGGAAAGAAACTACCACGTCTTTTGTTTCTCTTGAGAAATTCAGTTATTTTTTATAAGTAAGCCTATAATACCAAAGTTTATTAGCGAGCCTAAAGACACCAAAAGAGGGACTCAGTTTCTAATAGTAGAGAGATAAGGAGGATTGTTCGAAGATAATGATACTATAAGAGGGTGATACGACAAGATGGATTAATGAAGTTGGATTTGGTGGGGGTAGAATGGGAAATTCTGGGGACCAGCTTGGCCACGTGAAAGCAAGCCAAGTGTCACTCTAGTTGGATTAGCTGTTACATTTTTTTTGATCGGGATTAGCTGTTACGCTTTTTCTAATTTATTCTTGTGTAAAACGAAAATTGAATTTGTTAATTACAAATTAAAAGGTTTTGAAAACGCCATAGTTGTTCAGTTTCCAGTGACTTACGATTGATAATGTTTTTATTGTGTTTATTTATTAACTCGTTTACTCAATCATTTACATATTACAGTTCGACTTAATTGAAATATTTGATAATTTTTAACAAAATTTTAAATGTTTTATAAGTATGAGCGTAATTGATACACAACACAAGAAACCAACTAGAGAAATTGTTAATCGATAATGTGTTTTATTATTCTCATTGATTAACTAATGTATGAGCGGGACATTGAGTTACAATTAGTTAAATTGTTCGATCATATTTGGTACAATTTTAAAAGGAAGAAAGTCATACATTTTCGGTATGAAAGTAAGAGTTTCATATGCGGTAATTGATACTGGCATACAAAAACAAACTAACAATATTTGATGAAATATGACTAGTGATGAATGATGAACAATTGGTGGTTGCTCACTTGCTCCTATCCATGACAAAACATATTGCTATGTTGAACTCAAGGCTAGGCTGTATGTTCAACAAATTCTTATATAATTGAAGAGTAGTTGTAGTACTAATTGGATTTGAAGGATGATTACAAGTTGTCTTTTTGGTCGTGCCAATAATTGTAGCAAGCTATGAGTGTGTGACATAGTTTTATGAATACAAAATGCAAAAGATCCCAACTACTAGTGGACCTAAGTAGCTCCAATTGATCCACTCTGTTGCTATTGATTTGTATCAATCCTTTGTTTGCCGGCTGTTCTATTGTTAGTCCACAATCATACTTGGGCTCCATCTTGTTCTCTTAATTATTTGGGTCGATAATTCGGTTCTATTTCTGGGTTCGAGCCCAAAGATAATACGTAAAAAGGTCGTTGGAAATTTGGGCCGCATTATAAATTGGTGGAACCACAACCCACTATGACTGTTCATAATTGATCTGATCATACTAGTATTCCTATGCACAAAATGATAGTGATGGTCAAATTTCTTTTTGCTGCCTCTCTAATACCAAACTGTCTGGCAAATTTGGAACGAGATAATTGAAAAAGAAGGAAAGAAAAGAGTTTAGAACAAGAAGGTTATATGTTGGTTATCTTCGCCCCTGTGTGGAACAAAGTGTTCTTTTTTATTCTGTTTGTAAAGTCCTCCATTTGTTTAGTCGTGATTATTGATTCTATTGTTTCAAGCGTTCTTTCTCTCTGGCTACTAGAATAAATTAGGATTTAACTTTAATTAACGTCGACGAGATTCGAACATGAGTATGTGAGTTCCACATCCAGACTCTTACCAACTCGATCTCGTGTGGTGGTTATTGCTTAATTGTTAATACAAATAGAGATGCAGAGATGTTGATCCCTGCCATTAGCATGGCACATGCCACCACATTTTAAGCTATTAACTGTTGTATTTATTATACAAATCCATAATTGAAGAATAGAATTTTGTTATAATTATTGGAGTGAAGGGGCGAGGGGACAAAGTTGTAATTGAAGGTTTGTGGATGCATAAACCTCAACTGGATAAGCTGAGAGATCCTCGTGACGACGTTTTCATGGCCAATGAACAGAAATATTCTTACCGTTATTCCCACAGTCCGTGTGATAATACTTTGACTAAAATTACTGACTTGTCCTCACATTTTATTTTATTATCTTTTTGTTTGGGGAAATTTAGATTTTTGTAATGTGATTATAGGTTCGTGATAGCAGACTAGTATAAGGCAAGCAAAGCATTAGGAATGTTTTGTTTCTTTGGTCATAAGTCATAGTTTTACAGTTGCTACACCATCTGCCGGTTCTCCTACTCTACTCTTTCAGTGCAAACCAAATCAACTCTGCAGCAAAATCACAGCTAACGGCGTAGCCACAATAGGGCCACAATAGGGCCAATTGACACTTCTCAAGTTTTACAAGATCATGTGGAATTTTTGTTTACTTTTTAACATATATGATATCAAATCCACATTTTTTATCCCTATGACAGAAAATAGAAAGAAAAATACATAAATAATTGGTAGATTTTTTGTTTCGTTTTTAACGTATATGATATCAAATTCACAATTTTGACCCAAATTCATTAAGCTTTCATTTACTTTAAACAATTATAGCCGACCTTCATTTATTTTTCTTTTCTCCTATGTAATGTTCAACCAATTTTTTTTCTTAATACTACAAGATTACCGCTTACTATTCATGTTAGTCCACTTAGGACACTAGTTTCAATTTTTTCTTTGCATCACAAACATTTTGACCATAGTCTTTAAATTAATTTACAAATTACTATAAATCTCAAAACTTAGTTTTGATGCAGTTAAAATTTCATGGTTTCTCAACAATAATAGTTCTCAAATGATTGTTATATATCCTTAAAAATCATGATGTTCTAGAATTTTATGTATTATCGTATGTGACAATCATAAGTTATTTGACCCTGTTACAAAGAATTTTTGACCTTGTTATAGAGAATTTCTAGCTACGTCACTGCTCACACCACTATCTCCGATCCAGTGGCAGAACCAGGATGAGAATTTCACTCAGGCTAACAATGAAACAATTTATTTTTAATTTTTAATATAAATCGATAGTGCGATAAATTTTACAAAGTATTAACCAAAATTGATACATTTAAATTTCTACCTAAACACTGTTGTTTTTTTAGTTTAGATTTTTTGAGAGGTTTTGTTCAAGTTGTTATAAATAATCAATTTTTTTATTTTCTGTCGTCTAAGTTGTTATAAATAATCATTTATATTTATATATAATATTTCTGTCGGCTAGGTAAAATTTTTTGTCGGCTAAGATATAATCTAGCCGACAGAAAATAATTTTGTCACCTAAGTTGTTATAAATAATCATTTATATTTATGTATAAAAATTTCTTTTGCAGGTTAAATTTTCCGTCGGCCGACCAAATAGTTTTCCGTCTCCTTGATGCTAACTTAGACTACAGAAGTTATTCCGTCGATTAATGTTTACGTAGGTGACAGAAATATTATAATTCATTCTGCTAATTGTTTTTTTCCATTAGTGTGTTACAATAAATTACTCTTGGTCTCATATCAAAGATTCATTTTGCTTTTTACCTTGACAAAAAATAGATATTAAAACTACCAATCAAAAAGATAAATTAGTCAACAAAGACATACTTTGCAAAGATTAGAAAACAACCAATTTTTCCCAGTGCCATAAGTATTTTAAGCATGTAAGTAGAGAAACTGTTGCAACCAACATCATGAGCATTGAACAAGTAGATATTGGAAGGCTGTTGCTATTCTTGCTGTAAAAACAAATACAGGTCACACAAATCAATCAGCTAAAGTGGGTTGCAAACACTGTAATTCCATAGACATCTGAGGTCATACAAATAAGCCTTTGTTTTTATTTTTCTATTTTAGATTTTTTAGAATTAAAAAAATAAATATTGAGGTTGTGAGGAAAGCAAAGGAGTGTAGTTAATACTCATATTTAGGAGCTCCTCTGTGTTCTCCTGCCTCTCTCTCTCACTCTCAGCAAAGCAGCCTCCTTTGAGTCTCTCATCTCCTTCCTTGAGCTCTCATCCTTTCAGACTTCAAATCCAAATTATGGGAGACAAGGATAAGCCCAAGACTGGTGTCTGGCCAACCATTAAGCCCTTCGTCAATGGCGGAGCCTCTGGTATGCTCGCTACCTGCGTCATCCAGCCCATCGATATGATCAAGGTGAGCTCTACCCTATCAAGATTGCATCTTTTCTTCAAATTTGTGAGATTTGGATTGAACCCATGATTTTTAGAAGCTTAAAGTTGGTTTCTTTTGATGGGTTTCAGATCTGTGATTTGTGGGTGTGTTTTGGATTTTGATTTGGTTTAGTGGTGTAATGTGGCCTGATAGGTTTAATTGTTGTGTTGATTTGGTGTAGGTGAGAATTCAATTGGGTCAGGGATCAGCTGGACAGGTTGCCAGGACCATGATCAAGGAGGAGGGATTTGGTTCATTGTATAAGGTGAGCTTATTTGGTGTGATTATAGTTTGAGCTTCAGTTTTTGTTGCATGATGTTTAGTGTTGGATGTGTTTGTTTGAGGTCTCGCATCAAGGTGTGGGATCTTAAAATTACCTTTGAATTAGTAGCATCAGTTTTTGTTGTTACTTTTAGGAGCTGGGAATGATTTAGAATTTCATGATACCTATCAGAGTTCCTCATTCTCAATAAAATGGAGACTATTATAACATTAGCTTGATTTGAGCTTCAGTTTTTGTTGCATGATGTTTAGTGTTGGATGTGTTTGTTTGAGGTCTCGCATCAAGGTGTGGGATCTTAAAATTACCTTTGAATTAGTAGCATCAGTTTTTGTTGTTACTTTTAGGAGCTGGGAATGATTTAGAATTTCATGATACCTATCAGAGTTCCTCATTCTCAATAAAATGGAGACTATTATAACATTAGCTTGATTGGTTCAACGAGTTTTTAGATATATATTTGTCTTTTGTGGGAACCTTGGTAACACACAGGCTGAGACTTATATATATATATGGCTTCTTGGCTGCAAATGTCCTCACCAATGGGTTTGGTGCGGATTTTCATTTTTGCACAACTTTTTGATCGAATTTCCTCATCTCCACCGTCTAGTGTCTAGATAATATTGTGTAGATCATCTTTGCAAAATTTCAGCCAATTTGGTGATCGTTAAGGCCCTCAAAATAAAAAAAACAAATGGACGAACTGAATTCTGTCAAACATGAACCGTTCATGTTTATTACAGAAAAATGCAATTTTGAGGGCCTTAATGATTATCAAATTGGCTGAAATTTTGCAGAGATGATGTACACAATATTATCTAGATACTACAGTGGAGATGAGGAAATTCAATCAAAAAATGGTGAAAAAATGAAAATTTGCACCAAAACCATTGGTGCGGATGTTTGTAGCCAAGAAAATTCCTATATATATGCATGTGGAACACGAGATTGGAAAACTGTATGTTCTTATTTGGAGTTTACCTTGTATGGGAAGAAACATAAGTTCTCTCTTCAACCGTATCTTGTTAAATGTGTCATTTACCAAGTTGTTTCAAATTGATTATCTGCTAGGTTTAGCACATCCATGATGGTTGCCTTTCAATGCACCTCATATTTGATGCTCAAAATGTCAATTTTTTTTGGTTGAAGTTTATTTTCACAGAGCATGTTAGATTAATTTTTCTATGTGGGATTTTTTTTGTGCAGGGTCTCTCTGCTGGACTGCTGAGACAAGCTACATATACCACAGCTCGTCTTGGATCATTTAGGTGAGTGTTTTTCAGCATTCAGTAGTAGAGTCAGATTGCATCCGTCCAATTTTCCGAATCTTGTTATATATACTGTGATGATCACATTGTAACATTATTTATTCTAAAAATCGGTTTAGGATTCTGACAAACAAAGCAGTTGAGGCTAATGATGGGAAGCCCTTGCCTCTGTACCAGAAAGCCTTGTGTGGGCTAACTGCTGGTGCTATTGGTGCAACTGTTGGAAGTCCAGCAGATTTAGCTCTCGTTCGTATGCAGGCAGATGCCACTTTACCCCTTGCTCAGCGCCGTAACTATACAAATGCTTTCCATGCCCTTGGTCGTATTGTTACGGACGAAGGGGTTTTGTCCCTTTGGAAGGGTGCAGGTCCCACTGTTGTAAGAGCAATGGCATTGAACATGGGAATGCTTGCCTCTTATGACCAAGGTGTTGAGTTTTTCAAGGATACCCTTGGTTGCGGTGAAGCTACTACAGTATTGGGTAAGTTCCCCCCTAGTAGTGTGTGTATCTATATGATAGATTTGACTCTTTATATTTTGAGCATTACTGGCAATGTGGTTCTACTTAGTTGATTTTTACTGGATTCAGAACTTTATTGAATGTAGCTTGTTTTTTCCGTCTAATTGTTCACATGAAGATTGCAAGCATACAGTATTGTACTGTTGTTAACATGGCATGAAGAGTGATTTCTGTTAGTATGCTATGGCATGTTTGAAGTTTGCTACAAAAAAATTTATCAAGAAATGATTTCTATATCGTCAAACATGTATTTATAATTCTACACCAACCTTTTGAATAATGTCACAATATTGATCTTTTGTATAATATTGAAGTTCTGATAAAGTGGTAAATTTCTTATCCAATTATGTTGTTTGAATATGTACCGCTCTGTCTGCATCATCAATTCATAATCATATGTTTGCAATAGTTTAGAAGTATATTTCCCTCTGAACTAATCCCCCTTGTATTAACTTACATTTCACTGCCCTGAAAGCCAATACTAACTTCAGACAAAAATTTGAGTGAAATGTTTTTGGAGATGACATTCTCCTCGAGTTGGTCAATAAAAATTTTTGTTTAAACATCTTGCATGACAATAGACATGAAATTACACTGAGGAAAGTCAATGCAGTTTGGATAAAAGAACTTGAGCTCTGACACTTGTGAATGCCTTGTTTCATTACTCTATCAAATAAGATCTGTTTGGTTGAACTGACACCTACCTGTTCTCTGTGTAGGTGCAAGTTCTGTTTCAGGATTTTTTGCTGCAGCCTGCAGTTTGCCCTTTGATTACGTGAAAACACAGATTCAGAAAATGCAACCTGATGCTGAGGGGAAGTTTCCATACACTGGGTCTTTTGATTGTGCTGTGAAAACCTTGAAACAAGGAGGACCGTTGAAATTCTACACTGGGTTTCCAGTATATTGTGTTAGAATTGCCCCCCATGTCATGGTACTTTCTCTCTCTGTTTCATACATTCACTCACTTGCACACACAGTTTGGATTTTCTGGGAAAATGATGGGTGTTCTGTTTATTATGACCGTCTCTATGTTTTCATTGATGTTATTATGATTGTTTAATGCTTGGTTATGTAGATGACATGGATCTTCCTCAACCAGCTCCAGAAGTTTGAAAAGAAAGTTGGGTTGTAGTTTTCTTGCTGGATGGATGGCTATTTCAACCAGTGTTGAGTTCAAATTGCAAACAATAATATTTAGTTATGTTGTAGTCCCTTTGTTGGCCGTTTCACGCCCACAAAGTCAAACAATCATTAGAATTTTTATAGCCGCATTGGAGTAGGATCCCTAAGTTCAAATATTTGTAGGGCGTGTGTGGAATAGGATATTGCACCCCTGCTGATTCTGAAATTGAGAGAAATTCTCATGAGGCGCGTGAAAGAACGTTGAACTGAAATAAGTTTTGTACACTACAAAACAGGGGGGGGGTTTGACAGTTTGGGCATCAAGTTTTGCAGTGTGTTTTTAACTTTGCAAATTGTTGAGTTTTCTGCATAATGGGTTATTTTTGGCTTGAAATTGGCTTTGATCTCTTAGCAGTTCCGAATTCTCCATAATTGACCATCTCCACTCCATTACTACACACTAATCCCTTTGAAAAGTAAAATTGAAACTTCACTTGTGGTTTTGTTGGTAAATAACTAAATATGGAAAAGATATGTAATGGTAGATAAAATGACACAGTACTGTACATATTCATGGTTTCATTTACTAATAATCACAGTACTGTAATCAGACTCCAACTCTGAAATGGTTTCATGCTCATTAGCTTCTCGTGGTGCTCCTTCATGATGATGCAAAATATGAAAATATTCTTCTGAAAAAAATGGGAATGGAAACATAAAAATTTGGGTAAAAGGGAGCATCTGTGACTGATGGTACACAAGTAGAGTAGAACACTGAAATGGAGTGGCAGGACTCCTCTTTCTGCTTCCTTTAAAGTTTCTTTCTTTATTTGTGTATTGTCCATTTCAATCAGTAGAGACAAAGAGAGAGGTCTAGATGTAATTTTTGAAGAGTGGAAGAGAAGAAAGTGAGTAGTACTCCTTCAGTGCTCAAGTCATTTGTAGATGGCGGACTCGCCGGACTTCTTTCCGGCTCTCTAAATGGTGCCATCGAATACTCAATGTCCATCTATCACGAAGCTCATTTCCGAAACCATCCTATCTATGTGCTCTACTGCTTCAAACGCAAGGTACACCCTAATCCTTGTTTGGACCAAAATTATATTTTCTGGCGAATGCTTTGCATGAGAGCTTATTGTACCGATTCTTGCGGTCTACGTTATTATTAATGTTTTCTCTTTCCTGTTTTAGGTCATGCTTAGCAAGAATTTGTGGTTGCTTAAAGGATCTTCCAGAGATCTGAATAAGATTTGATACACCTTGGTCCGCAAGGAAGAATAACCCTAGTATCTACTATTTAAAGGGGTCAAGGCATAGGAAAAGAAAAGAATCGACATCTCAATCAATACAACTTTTGATTCCTCGAGTCTTTTTGTACCATCAAAGCCCTATCTGTAGGCATTCTCCACTGCTACTTATCAAAGCCTCATCCATGAGCATTACCCGCTTCTACTCATCAAGCCTCATCCGTGAGCAAACTGTCCACCACCACTTCATAAAGACCAACCTGTTGGCGAATACCCGCAAACCATTGTTAAGGTGAATAATCTTAGCAAATATCTCCAGTTTTTCAGAGGATCATTTGGAGAATGCACCGTGATTCTTGTTTATAACTCTGCTCAACCACATCGGTCTGAGTAGGAAACGTCCACCTCGCAAGAGGATGAGAAAAATTCTAGTTGCTCTTCAGTTAGGTCTAAGAAGAACCTAAGTGCATGTCTAACCAACGTCTGTACGACCGTCGTTTGAAGAGAAGTCAGAAGGCGAACAATCGTCGAAAATCAAGGTTGTACCTGACCCATAGGTAATGACACGCCTCAAGCTTGGTTGTTCGAAGAAAATCAATTTTCACACCGAACAATCCCACTTGCATTATTAACTAGTTTAAGACAGTTTAGCATGATTGGCGTACCCATAGTTACTAAATATTTTTGCTAATGGCTGACATATGATTCCTGGGGTGGTTTTGGTTGATGCTTTTGCTTTTAGTCAGATACTTGGATTTTACAAGTTTTCAACTTTTGAATTATACTAGAGGGGTCTAATCGGTTTTGTTTATGTTATGTATGTTCAATCATCTCTAGAAGCTATTGGACTTAGTTTTTTTAATGTTTATAGCATTGGGAGAGAACTAGCAGTTGCTAGAAATGATGGTGCACGGCCAAGTCTTTACCAGGAAGCTGCTAGTGGTTTGGTTGCTGGAGTAGCTACAGCGTATCTCAGGTTTCCATTAGATGTAATTTGTCAGCATAGGCAGGTTGAATCCATGGGACCAACTGCACAGCGTTGGAGAATCAGAAACCGTAGTGTGTCGCAATTATTGAGAGCTGGAGGTCCTTTCTTGAAGAGAAATGCTGGTATGGTTACAGCCTATAATCCAAGTGTCTGTTATCTCATTGAGACTCATGGTTTTAGTGACAAGGGTGCAAGATATGGTATAGTTTCTTTCCTTATTACTGAAGTTGAGGGCATTATTTCTGTCTTACACCCTCATATTTGTTCATGATATCCTGCATTTTCGATCTGGTTCAGATGCTGTGTTAGACGTCCATGAAATTTGGTAATAACCTTTATAAAAGAACTGAAACCTTCCTTTATGTAGCCAATTAGACATATCGAATTAATATTCTAGCACGAACACATGCATCCATCGCGATCAAAGTTTCTGCATCATGAATAAATGTAAAATACTAATGACAATCAGCTTCTGTTTTTGTTTTTGAGGTCCAAATTTTGTTGTATTCTGGTTATTGAAGCTTGGCATTGTAACAGCAGATGAAAGATTACTGAAATTTTAGCTCCAAACTTCTTTAATTAGGCTTTCTTTGGGGTACTTCATTCTTTCATTCTCAAAAGATATGATATATTGGTCCATACTTGGTCTCTGTTAACAGCAGATGAATAGGTTTATCTATTGACCAACAAAGATTAAGATGAAGTTGTTTTCTAATTGTTTTCAGGTGCAGAGGCTCAGCATTCTCAGCCGCAGCTTGTGCACAACTGGCACAACATGCTAGCTCCTTCAATTCTGTTAGTCAAACTCTGAAATCAAAAGGACCCCTTGCATTGTTTGAAGGATTTGCTGGTCTTTTTTCCGAACCTATCCAACAGTAGCGCTATTCTGGCGTTTTTTAGATGCTGTCCAGAGAAATTGCCAACCACCAACTGAAGCATAGCAACCTTTCTCGGTGAAGCAATAGCAGTCTGGGGTTTTGTGATGAGAACTGATGTTTTTGTTTTCTGAAAAGTGTGATGAGAACTGATGTTTGGTTTGGCCAAATTGTATCAGTTCATTACTATCTAAACTATTATCTATCTTTAGACTCTTTGATATATATATATTGTTCACGCGTTACTGTTCAAATGAAGCCGGCTTACTGTTCCAGTGTTATATGGAGCCGGCTCTCAAAACAGATTCAGTCGAGCTGCTTCATTCTGCTATATGAAATTGGTTTATTCGATCAAGTATACATGTTTCTATAATTGAATGGTTCAATATAGCTGTGGTTGTTGTTTATATAGTTCTAATTCAATTAGTTGTTAATAGTATACATCATGTGATCATCAAGGGAGATTATTAAGTATTAACATGGGTAACTATATACTTATCGATTTTGCAGACAGCTAAGGGTGCAAAGATATTTTTAATGCTGCAGTTGCGGCCACAGTTGACGGTCTACAACATACAAAAGAGGAATAGAAAATTAAGCTGCATACTCACTGTTATTGTTGTCTGGACTATGCTCAGGTTAATTTCCTATGTTTGCAAGTTATTATTTAAGTTGTGGTTTAGTTTAACAACTGCAAACAAATAAAACATTGGCCTGATAACTGATGATATCATTGATATGTGAATTGGTTAGTGTAGGCAAATTTTACACCTGACTTTCCACGGTATAAATTATGGGGAATTGGTTAAGTAGACCGCGCAATTGTATAGAAGGCGGTTAACAAAAAATTTGGTGAACGTACCATAGATGCCCTTATGCTCTATTCACCTAGAAGAGCATTGGATCAGCAAATCATAGATTTCAAATCAATGTTGGTCTGATCTAGCAAATCAGAGATATGAGTTGATTTTTCCATTAACAAAAATTCAACTCATATCTAGCTGCTTTTTTTTATTTTACGAATTTTGTATGGTGGCTATGAAAGTAGGTTTAACTGAGTGATGATTTTGAAATGGGTTGGTTCATAGATATTCTGAACCTATGGGTTAGTCTTAGTTGCTCGGGATCATGCATTTGAATTATGCTTTTGGATGAACTGGATCATGATTAAGGTTTAATTAAGGCTTAATCAGAAGTTGAGGCTTTGTGATCTTTAGTCTTCAATGTAAAGTGTTGGTTGTGATCATGTTGTACTTAATAATTTGTTATTCAATTCAAATTCCTGACAATATCAGCTTCTCAGGTTCGTTAGTATGGAAAACATGAACAATTTAATTGTTATTTTTTTTTCTAGATTTTGATTGAATTAGAACTTTTTGTCTATAGCTTATTCTTTTCTGAAACGTTAATTGTTTTTTTTTCTAGATTTTGATTTAAAATTCTTTTGTGAGCGTAGTTGCTACTATCGTCGTTAGAATTTTAAATGAATGTTGTAACTTATTTACTTATCATTCTCATCATTTATCAACAACTATCATTAGATGTTCTCAAACCACGATCGCGCGGACTAGTCTTTACTAATACCAAAATCAAGGTCCGGCTTTGACAAACAGCTAGAACCCAACAAGAACCTTGATCGTTCAGAGTCTGACTCTCTTTTCTTACAGTAACTGCATGCCATACAAAATACTTCTCTGAGAAGACAAATTTCGATCACCAAAAAACGAGCGGTTTTTTTTTCTTTCAAAAAACCAATTGGGTTTTTAGCGGGCTAGGGAGAGATGGTCCACGTCTGCGCGTCTGGGCCGTAATGGGCTAACGGGCTGGGAGATCCACCAAATAAAATATAGATTAGCGAATTGGGCCTAAGCGGGTTAGGCGGAGACGGTCCACGTCTCGGACTGGAGGGGAACTAGGTACTTTGGTGAGACATGGAAAGAGTGAAGCAGTGTGAGGTTGATGGAGGCAGGCTACGACGTGCCGTTAATTGAGCGTTGGCCGTCGTTAAAGCCCTTCGTGAACGGCGGACTCGCCGCGTTTCTTCAAGGCTTGGCCATTTACGTCCCTTTCGCTGCCGTCTACTACTCCCCGCCATTATCTCACGTCCGCCGGAGTCCCAAGTTTCTGGGCTTTAACGTTCTTGCCAAGGTCTCCATCTCTCCTTTTCAACTCCCAGTGTTTTGGGTTTTCTGGGTTTTTGAGTTTTCATAAAAAAGTTGACATCTTGATTTTCAATTTTGACATTCTTGTTTTTGCAGTCGTGCCCTGATGGGATTGTGATTCGTACCTTGTCTTCAAGCCTTCAATTTGGGTTGTTTGAGTGAGTTTTCAACTACCCAATTATCCAAAGTATTAATCTTTACACTAGTTCTTATGAAAGTAAGATACATTGAGAAATGATGACTTTGTTGTTTGATGGGTTTCAACTGTATTCTGATTTTGATTAATTTTGTTGTATCAACTGTATAGTTTCGAAAGTAGACGACTTCCTTGTGTTTGAGTGTTGATTGTATGGCCTTTGTTCTGTTAGGACTCTAAGAAACAAAGCAATTGCTAGCAATGATGGAATGGCATTAACCCTTTGTCAGGAAGCTGCATGCGGGTTGATTGCTGGCGCGGGTGAGGCCTATTTCAGTTATCCGTTCGTCACTGCATGTCTCCCGCAGGTTGATCCTACAACTTTAGCAGTCGTGCAGCGTGCCAAGTACAGAAACATGTGTGATGCTTTGTACTCGATGAGTGTCAATGGGAAACTTCTGGAGCTATGGAGAAATGCTGGTCCGTTTGTGAAGACAAGAATGGCGACAAATGTGGGAATGCTCGCATCCTATAATCCAAGCCTCCGTTATCTCAGGGACTCGTGTGGTTTAAGCGAAACAAGAGCACAGCTGGGTAAAAATCCTCTCCTCATTACTTGATTTTTCAGGCATTAATAGCTTGAGAAAAACATATCTTTAACATTAGGCTTTGATGATGGAGGAGTACTTGTTTTCAGACAAACTCCGCTTATTTATAAAAGGCCATGATCCACAATGTTTTATTCCTTGATTTATATGTGATAAACTGATAATATAGTATTCCTTTGTTTAGGTGCAAGTGCCGTTTCAGCCTTCTTTGGTGCAGCATGCTCTGTACCAGTAAAAAATGTTCTAGCACAGGGGGAAAGTGGCTCCTCCCTGGATTGCGCCCTTAAAATTCTAACATTAAGAGGACCCCTTTCATTCTTTTCAGGATTTTCTAGACAATTTGCACTTGTTGGACCTCCCATCATGGTACTCCCTCCCTCTTAAACATACATATTTGTTCTTTGTTTGCAAGCAGTTTGCCAGTGATGATATCTTGCTAACATTGTTGCAGATTCTGTGGTTTGCTTATGAAAATGTTCGGAAACTTCAACGATAATTGAATTAGACTGGAGCAATCTAAATTCAAGATATGCTAATGTAAAGTTGGTATACCACAGATGCTGGCCCAAACTTTTTGGTTTTGTCAATGAACTTCAACTCTAGCTTCAATAGTTATGAAGCTGTAAATTACGAGACATTATGAAGCTGCAAATTACGAAGCAACTCTTTGCTATATAATTGTGTAGTCAGTTTATGGCAAGGAGCTAAAGTGATGTAACTTTGAATGACTATTCTTGAACACGAGCCCTAATTTCCATTTTATAAGCCCCAAAGTAATCTGATTGTTATGGGACATTTCATATTTTTGGCAAAGCATAAACCATAAAGGCATAAAGCCATTCCTTGATCACTAGAACAAAGACGCAAACTATTCTACCTTCAATTGAGCTATGTTGACTTCCAACGTTTAAAATCAGGTGACTGAACAAAAACTCTATATAAATGATCTATTGATGAGTACATACATGATGAAACACTAAACGCTATTTTGTTCCACTTGTTCAAGAACCCTAACACTCATTGAAGCACCAATATCATACACCCAACTGTCATCAAAACTCAAGGCATTAGCAGATTCACCTCAAGCATCTTCCTCGGCAGAAGTAAAATTGATGTCACTGTTAACTGGCATGCAGATGCCCTCATTGTTGCCGATGTTTTCAGCACCCTCTTGAAGTTTACACTTTCTAAGATGATATTCAGTGATTGAATATGGCTTCTCAGCAGATCCAGTTTCAGTAGCCCTATTCTCAACATGCAGCTCTTCCTCGTTGCAACTTGATGTTGATGAGAACTTGAGCATTGGTTCTGAGTACATAACCATCATATTGCCAACTGGCTTTGAATCCTGATTACAATCTGAACCATTTATCATACAACCACGAACCCCGTCCAATGTGGAAGGATTATCAGCAGACAATTTCTGATTACTTGTGCTTCCATTCTCTCTTCCAATTTCCATTCTATCATTTCCTAAATTGACATCGATGTTTCAGAAGCACAGGACATTACCACTTCAACAATCGGTAATTCAACAGGCATAGATGCAGAAGCAGAGGTCTTCTCATAAACAGTGTTGTCAGGGGATCTTTTGGAAATAACAGCAGGCTGAATATCGCTATCATGACTGTGTTAGGAATCAACCCCTAACAGTTGAAATCTACAGCTAGAAAATCAAAGAAAGAAGGAAGAACAGGATATTTTCTCATTGATTCCCCCAAATGCTGCTCAGCAGCTACATAAAGCTGTGCACAGCGCCACTATCACTTCGGACACGTGTTGGCCAAACACTGGCCCAACTCTAACACTAATTAATCCTAATCAACTGATAATGAAGCTTAAACCGTGATTAACATTTCCTAAAGCAACTAGGAAAAACTAATCAAATAACAGTTTCCTAACAGAATGCCCAAAGTGAAGGGGTCTGTCTCACAGAAATCCTCATAGAAGAAAATGCTACTCTGATGGTTTTCAAATGTCATTTTAGTCGCACTTAATGGGTCTGGAGCTGAGTGACTCAGAAATGTCATTTTAGTCGCACTTAAGGACTGAGAATGTAAATGAACAACAATCTCTTTTTATTCATGAAATGACCATCGTATCTGCATAAATAGTTTATCAAATCAGAGAGATATGATGTTCTCATCTCAATGATCATCATAGCTCCTAAAAAAGTAGCAAGGCAACAAGAACTGGTTAAGGTTACAACTCCACTGGTCACTACAATGATTCGCTATGGTATATCCATCAATACAGGAAACGACCCAGTGTCATCTCAGACGATGCATAAATGATATTCCACCTCTCCACCAGATTCAGACAAAAATTGAGCATCTCTCCACCAGATTGTGGCAATTATATTAAGCATTATGCCTTGGCCCTGATACCAAAAAGGGGAATAATGTAATAAATACGACAAACTTAACAGAAGATACAGAAACCATACTGTCAAAAATCATATATATACTTCCCTAAAATCACTAACAAATGAACATCACTTTGGAGTAAAAGAGAATCTAGCCAGATTACCTTCTAACATAAGAGTCATCCTCGGTATCAATAACCACAGAGTCACCAGCTATGATATGAGCTGGTACCTGGGCAGACAAGAAAGAACAAAAAGAATTAGAAACTAATGAAATAGATTCACGACAGCTATATCATATCATATCATCACTTCTAGATTTCTGAAAAAGATCTGTGTGTTTCATATGAAGGCATCTAAGGATGGTAGAACAGGGAGAAGGGAGAAGCTCCAACACAAGCTGAACTTTGCAAAAATATGGAAATCTAGCAGCAAGGCAACAACTTTTTCCAGGAACAAGGTTGCGACCCAAATGGAAACATAATGGACAACTTTTCTACTTAATTTTTATACAATATTTCTCTTCTTATATTAGCTAAAAGTACCACTAAGTTGGCATGTGTAGAAATAATATATGAAAATGCAACTTACTTTCACAATGAAGCCATTTTGGGTTGTAGCTATTTTATCCCTGCATTTACGAAAAATATCAGGATGTATAGCAAAGCACATAGATAATCAGAGTAGGTACAAAGGAAATATGATTCGAAAATGTAAAAAGGAACTAGTGAGTTCACTTCTTTCTATTCTTCATCCATCACTATCTAATTCTTCACAAGTTCAATCCTTGTGCCTTTCATTTTGAATCAAGGACATTCAAACAGCCTCAATGACGCAAGCTATCTTTTCATCCTCAAGTTTCCTCAAAGCTATCTAGAATTCTTTTGACCATTTCCTAAAATCTACAAGGTATATTCTTACAAATTTCTCACAATGCATCTTACAAAATACAAAAGCCAGCCAATAATAATCAATCTATGTTCTCAAGGCATAAATAAATATGGATACTCAATCTATGTGAACTTGTGTTACTACATGCACTCATAATTATCTCTATATGACAAGTATTCCCTCTTTTTAAGCAACGATATCATGCCGGCCAAGCAGCAATTTCCGTCGAGTGATATTTCAAGGAGAAAGCAGAATAGCAGACTGAAAAACAAAATATCAATGAGTAGCAAGAGTAAGCGAGATCAATACAATAGAATATGTACAGTGAAAACATACTTCGGTGTTGCTGCAATCCCCTTTATAGGAGGCTGTGCTTCCTTGATAGTGCAGGTCACATGTTTTGGAACTGATGCAGATAAAGGGTTCCCATTAAACAGCTCCACTTTAACTTTCATTTCTTCTGTTTACCATGAAAATCATATTTCAGTTGTAACCAACAACTCAAATCAATCTGTTTAAAACTATAACTTAAAATATATTCTATGCTCACGAGTAATTCATATATTTTGGAATACTGACACTAAGAAAATAATCAGGGTTATAGTTATATGATAAATGTACAAACAAAAAGAAAGGAAGGTGTATATTTATAAAAGCATCGACCTTGTAGGTATTTAGCATTCTTTCCAAATACATCTTCATTCACTTCGAGCTGATCAAGTGTCTCAGGACTGACAAGATATACAAAACAAAAAGACTTTTAAGAGAAAGTAACAACAGTAAAGTGAGAGGGGGGAGGACAAAAGAATTTATTTTGCTGAACAAAAAAAATTAATAGAACTCACTCCATCAATAATACTTTTCCATCCCGATCTGTGCACATGTAAACGTAACTTTTAGACACAACAAATACTCCTGCAGTAAGTGATACGAGAGTTTATCAGTTCAGAGAACACATCTACAATCAATAGGATATTATTGATATGCAACTGGAATTAACTGACAACCCATCCATTTGTAAACATTACCTCAATAACTGAGAAATAGTAGCAACTAAAAGATGATACGACTAACAATGAATCTATTATTAAAATCATTTAAACCAATCAAGGCAACAAACTCCCTAGATCGATGAAACTAGTAGTGCTAATTCAGAAAGTCAAAAAGTTCATACTATCAACTGTCTCCTCAGTCCCCAATCTTTGGGATGTCTTGTTCCCAGAGTCAACATCACGAAGCTCCAGCTACAAAAAAACAGCTTCAGTTAGGTTTCTAAGTAATTCTAGTAATAATAACCAAGACAGTACCGAATAGGCATGATCAACACTGAAGGATAGACTATGTAGTAGAGACTAAGGCCATGATCAACACTGACGGATAGAGCAATACACCTTAATAGTGGCCTTTCCTCTTCCTTCATGTGAATGGTCCACCTTCATCACCTAAACAGTACCGAATTAAATCACAGCGACTTATCAACAATAACATTGCTTATTTAATCGAAAAACAAGATGATAAAGCTCCTCACCTGGTAAATACGATCTGAAGCACAAGTATCCCAACCGCAACATGACTAAATTTCATCACTACATGCATAATTCCGAAACTAAACACAAGATCGTGTTGTGATAGCAAAGTACCTTTCTTCTGAATCACATTGCCAGCTCTCACCTGCACGATCATCATCACGATTACGATTATTACAGTCGAAAAAAGTGAAAGGTTGCTCGGAAAGCTTACATCAGCGCCTTGGATTCTGGCGCCGCGGTGCTGAGTGGCGGACCAAGGAGGACGAGTGAGACACGTGTTGGTGGCGTCACCGCCAGGGGAGGATAGCAATTTCGAAAGAGAAGAGAGAGCGAGTGTGCTCAAGGCTCGAGCGCGAGTGAGCTTCTTAGCCACTGCTTGCATTTTCTTCTTCCTTCTCTGCTGCAACTCACAGACACGACCTCGTTTGGGCTTAAATAGGTTCATGATGGGCCCGTTCTTGTTTGGGCCTAGTGGTGTCCCCTCGTTTTGGGTCTGTACTGATATGGTTTTGGATCGATTGTCACAGTAATTACATCTCCTCATGGAATATGTGGTAGGCTTACCGGATGTTGCCCAAGTGATCTTGTGTATTTTGGGTAGTTTACTCTTTCATCAAGTGTAGTCGTCTACTTCAAGTACCACTTTTAAAGTCTGATTATTTATTTATTCCATCTTCCAGCAGTTCTAGCAAGTCTAAGACTTCAAATGGTTTCATTGGTCTGATTACCAACTGAGGGGTCAAAGTTGCTATGTTGAGGTTACTCTGGGTTGTCCTAGACCTGTAAGTGACAGGGCATTGCAATCAAACTCACATTCCTTCAAGAATCTAATGAAGCATCAAGGTGATGAATCTCCTCCGGGAAGAGGTGATCAAAAGGGATCTTTGAATAGTTCAACAGTTCATGAGAACACATTTGTATATTCTGCTGGCAGTGCTTGTCCCGACTCTGCAATTTGTGAGATCGTCTCTAAAAAGGTACTTCAAGTGTCTCAGTCAAGTATTGCTGCGGTCATGAAATTGAACTTGTTGTCAGCTTGAATGAGATTAGTTGTAATATCCAACCCAGTTTGATTTTCTTACTGTGCATCTGTAGAGGCAGTCTGTAGGGGTTCGGCGATCTATTCCAATAGGGAAGCTTCAGTAGTCTAAATCTAATTAAAAAGTAGTAGTTGACTAGCGATGCTATGTCTTGATTCTGTACTTCTTATCCTCCTGGACTGTTTAGGCTCAGTAGATTTATAGTTTGTTTCTGGATACACTGTCCAAAAGGTTTGAGCCTTTGTGATTAATAGCAGGATATTCTTTCTATTGCAAAAATGGATTTCTTGTATATGCTTAGATAGATTAAATTTTTTCCCATTAAAAAAAGATGGATTAAATTTTTGGAAACTTCTGCAATGACAGTTTTGTCCATCCTGATAAGTAGTGTTTTTGTTCCTTTCACATTTCTATACCTGCGTCCAGAAACAGTACCTGTGCATTTCATAAAAGCAATTAGTTCAGTCCAATATAAGTTTATTACCTATATTGCATATGATGAACTGTTTAAACTTTTTGTTTATTTATTTATGTATGTTCTGCTCCTTATATATTGCAATGTTACTGTCATGGACTTGCAGATTTTGGCTGCAGAATTGGATAGGGCCATCCATGCCAGGCTCATCTTTCTTCATGCTTTGGTAGGTGACTTCATATATGTATTCTAGCAACATAATTCTTCCTTCAGTTCAGATATTTTTCTTGTCACTGTGCCTCCAACATAATTCTTCTCAAGGTTCTCTCTAACTTGGTACCATTGGAACGCATGCTTTCTCACACACATTTGCATTTCTTTTGGTGGAATATGGATGTTGATGCCCATGTCTTTAGTCTGACTAGGAACAACAGTAACATATTTGGGACTTAGATGGATACAGGAATTCATAATACACAATAAAATCTATAGGTATTAATTATCTGGCAGGAATTCAGGTTAAAGGAACTTTCAGATAGTAGAGTGCAGTCAATTTACCGAAAGAGAGCCGAGAAGATAATGATGTTGGAATTATATATAGATATTAGAATCTTAGGGCTAAAGTTGAAGTCCATAACCCTCAGATTGACCATGGAAGTTGAATTTAGTAATAAAGTTTCTCTACCCTAGAGAAGAAGTAAAAAAAGATAGTCAATTGTGGTGGAATGGTGAACCGTTGACATCAAGTTTCTGCCATACTAGTTTGGATCAGTTGCCTTGCCCAAACGGTAAGGTAGTTCTCCACAACAAAGTGCTCTCTCAAATTGGAGTCTCCCCTTCCTTTCGGTAAATAGAAACTTAATTTATCTTCTGAACAATATAATTTCTATTGTTGTACCGTATCAGAACAAAGGTACGGTTGTACCTTTGTTTTTTATTGTTCAGGTTCATGCAATAATTTTCTTGTAGACAAACTTTTTATATGTTTATAATGTTGGCTAAAACTTATCTTCTCTCTTCTGGTTGTTATGGTTTCAGCAGTTCTGATAGCATAGATCCTGTGGAGGAATGGAATGAAACCAATGGTAGTTGCACACAACGTGGCTATAATAGTAGTAGCAACAGTAATTGTAGCAGCATTAGTAGCATAAGTAGCAGCTCAAGTGAAACTGATTACAAGTTGGCAACAGGAGTGAACTAGAGGCTGACGCTGATTCTTTAAGCTGTAGATAGTCTGGCTTGTCCTTTAACGATCGTTCAGAAAATGATAGCTTGAAATTGGTACTTTATCTAATCTTCTGTAGATATCTTTTCCCATGTTATAATGGATATCCATTCGTATCACATTTTAAGCTGATAAGCAATCTTAAAATTGCAGCTTTTGGAACCTTGTGACTATTGATTTTGTTTTCTTTGATGTCGGTAATATCACTTGATCTGACACTAGCAAATTAAAATAAGAAAACAAAATACTATCTCAGTGTATTAAGGTATTATTAAGGGCATATAATTGCTGGTGATATTGATGGAGGAATGATAGATGGACATCTCAATGCGCCTGTTGGTGTTTGGTGCTCTGTAGGAGCTCCTCGGGTCTCGAAATTAGCACATCCTTGCCTCATACTTCATTCAGTGAGGAAAGTGTGCTTTCGTATGGGCAACGACAACCACTTCAGGAATTTCTTGATGGCATTACGTTAATTGTACAACAAGCTGCTGCTTTTGTTGATTTGGCCCTAGACTCAGATTGTGGTGGTGGTCCTTATGGTTGGCTTGCTTTACAAGAGCAGTGGAGAAAGGGAATTTCTTGTGGACCTTCTATGATTCATCCTGGTTGTGGGGGTACACTTGCTTCTTGTCACTCCCTGGACATTGCTGGTGTCGAGTTAACTGATCCACTATCTGCTGATGTAAGCTCTTATTATATATGGTTTCTTTTGTACATAGATTTTCTCCCTAAGCGCATGCTGATGCTGATTTCTTATATTTATGCATAGATGTGTACATATGTATACATGTTAGAAGAAAAGGATTCTACTCGATATGAAAATGAGATAACATAAGGGGCAGGAAGTTAAACTGTTCATTCTATATATATATACCTATTTTTGGTTATATATATAGGCCCGGTTCGAGAGCGAACATCCGCAAACCTGTTAAAGTGCGGATGAGTCACCGTCGCCCATCTTCAGGTTCGATCCGGCGCCCCTGAGTGTTTTTTAGAAGAGAGGATGTACTACATAATGTATATGACTACTTTACTGAGATCACTCGAATTTTCATTGAAGATGATAAGCATATGCTGCTTTTGATCTACCTTAACTAACAAGATTGCTTGTTCGATTTGCACCAAATTTGTTTTAGAATTTTGTAGTTACACAGTCCACATTCAAACTCATATTGATTTGGACAAGACACCATATCATATGTCATTTGATAAAAATTAGGTGGCCCATCGAATTTCATGGCCAGCTGCCCTGCCCTGCCCAAAAATGCTGCAGATTGTAGAGACTGAAACAGTTCAAAATTCCTTTTCATTTCGATTTTAAGCTAGAGTTTCTGCTTCAATGACTGACTTTTATCATAGCTCATGTATGGGTCCCATTCAATTCATTCCTGAACTTCCAACTTTAAAGACCAGAATACTTGTGCACCCATCACAAGGTTAATTATTTCCTCTTTCCAGAAACCATATTATATAATTAGACAATACAAGGCAAACCCATGTTAGAGAAGCATCACCACAGCTCATCACCTCTCATTACATTTCCTATCAAATTAACAAAATAACAAAACAGAAAAGCAAACATTCAATCATGAGCCATATAAGAGTAACAAACAACCACAACCATGGTTTGAAAGAATGAACTTTAATTCATTAACAAGTAAAAGGAAGAGGAAAAATAACAAGACTACCAAAACAGTGGTTTAAGACAGCAAAGGTTGGGGACCCAAAATGACAGCTGTATGGCAACCTGTCATGTGTCAATTTCCATCATTTGGGCAGCTGCATTTGACAACTTAATTGAATCTTATGGAGGTTATATTTTTTGTGTGCTTGTATATATATATATATAGAGCCCACCACCCCAAACCATTGTCCTTACAATTCCATACTCACAAGCCTCTCTTGCCTTCCAAAGCTTCCTCCTTTCATTCTAAAGTTTGCAACTTCTTTCAAGAACTTTGAAATGGAGTCTATGAAGATGAAGCTTTCAGTGGCTATGTTGGTGATTGTGATGGTGGCTTTGTCAAGCATTGAGAAGGTGGCTGCAGCTGATGCTCCAGCACCTAGCCCAACATCTGATGCCACCACTCCCTTTGTGCCTACTTTATTTGCATCTTTAGCTGCTTTGGCTTTTGGAGTCCTCTTCTGAATCAGCTCATGATCAGTCATGACTGCATTTTAGGCTGATTGGTGTAGTAGTAATATTATGCACTCTATCTATCTTTCTGACTCACTTTTCCTTCTCTCTCTAGAATCACTTGTATTCAGTTTTTCAGGAAAGAGAGAGAGAGAGAGTGGAAAATGGGTTGGATTGATATCTTATCTTTCTTTCTTTCTTGGGGATTTCAGGTTGTAATTTGATTATTTATCGGTGTTGATATGAGGAGGGATTGTTTGAGTGTGGTTGATGTATATTAATCTTCTTCTTGTATTCTATTTTCTTCCTATTATGATCTTCTAATTCATTGTATTTGTGCTCTATTTGTAGTAATAAAATCCCATTATTGTATCTTTACATTTCTTTCAAGTACCATTTCTCATTTCTGGAAATTGTTACACCACTGGATTCTTCCTGCATTTTGTCTATTACTCTATTAACCACTTGGAAAAAAACGAAAAAAAAAGATGAACAGAAAGAGGAACTGTTAGAGTGGACCTGGAAAATATGGTGGCAGTTGTGGTGATGAGGGTTATGATGAGCTGTTGCTTGGGAGATTCCAATGGAGGTTTGTGATTATGATGATGCTGAAAGGCATGTTGTGGGACATCTGCCTTAATATTTTAGGCCATTGGAATTTGAAGAGAGGGTGCTTCTTTAAATTGAATCTAGACCAAAAACTATGCTCCTGGAAAATAGCAGATATCAAATATCATATTCTGTGGTAGCCTTGCTCTTAGAGTGTATGAATTTTCCAGAACAGCCATGAATGTACTATAAACTTGTTGTGGTGCAAATGAATTCTCTCAGGGTGGGTCATATTAATTCAATGACAGTATAAAACAAGTACATGAATGTCTGACCTCAAATATAATTGTTCTACATGTCTTTCACATAAAAAGTGCTCAATATGTGAGATTCTTGTGCATATTGTTTAGCAGAGGTGTTGTATATAACCAGTATTAACAAACATTCTTCAATGTCTTAAGCATTAGGATGACACATCTCACAGATACAATATTTCTTTAAAATAAAATGCATTCCACTTCTTTTTATTAAAAAGAAGAAAAGGAAGAAAGACAATATTATGTCTTGATACATGAATTCAGTGAAAGAGCTTCACTTATGTGTAGAAACCACAGCCTCAATAACAACGGAGCTTGACATAAATAATAATAATAATAATACAGTTCACATGGAATGGAATTGAATTGGAGAGGAGAGTACCAGGAAGGAAGCACTGAATTATAAATACCAAAACCAGCAAATGATGTGAACATTCAAAGAAAGAATGGTAGGACCAGAAAGCTGCTCCTTTCAGAAAGACCATAAGGAAGGAACTCTGTTAGTGTTAGACACCACTAGTTAATACACTCTCCATGTGCTCACTTAACATTTGAGTGTAGCTTGTTTAATCTAATTTCAACTACATGTGCTACACAACAAAGGTCACTCGTATTCTGGTTTACATTTGTCACTTATAGTTAGTTGAACTTAAAAACAAGGCATGAGGAATGTACTATGACCTTTTTTGTTTTCTTCAAATCGGGCAAGCTAGGTACTGACGCAAAAAAACGGCACCTAGGGCTAGGAGGGCTTTGCTGGGCGGCCCATTTTTTTAACATAAAAATCCTACTCTGATAATCTATTACTCTAATAGCATAAAAACCATAGCCATATAGGCTAGCAAAGAATGAAGAATCTAATTTGTTTATTTCAATTTGTTTTTTTATTCTAACAACATTGTTGTTGAATACTTTGTCTATTTTTAAAGTATTTTTGATACTTTAGAACATAATAATGCTTTTATATAAATTTTACTTATGTAATTATATTTATTAAATAAATAAAAATATGTAAAATACAAAGCCGTCTAGGCACCGCCTGGGCGCTGGCTGCCCGCCTTAACAGCGCCTAACGTTTTTTAGAAAATTGAGTACATCAAGGTCAGTCTGCCTACTCTGATGTTTGTGCAAATGTTGATATGTTGGTATCTATACGTATTATTTATGTATATAGCGGGATAGAGACAGTAAACACAATGTTTATAGTGGTTCACCCCGTCATTTATGGGCAAAGGGCTACATCCAGTTAACATGTACTATGAGTTGAGAAGCTTTGGTGGCACCTCAAAGTATTACAAGCAGTAGTCATTATCTACATATCTCATGCCCTTAATGGGAAACTGGGGGGAGTTTCCCTTTATAGGAGGGGAGACTCCCACCTATTACATGTTTCTAATGTGGGACAAGAGTCTTAATAGTGTTCCGTGAAGGCATGTTGGTGAGGCTGGCAATGTAACTTCCCGATGTCGGATCGACGACTTCCGAGTGTTGTTTCGTAGCTTCCATAGAGGGCTTCGTCATGGCTTGTGGGCCCACATAAAAGATGTCACTTATGCTTGGTGATGTATGCATATCCATGGCTACCCCAACAAGTCCTCGAAGTCCTCAAGCAAGAGCACCTTCTTGGTTGGGGAGTTAAACCAAGTCAACACACATAAGTGACAACAAGGTGACTCCCAGCTCTATTAGTTCCCGAGCTCCTCAAGCAAGAATGAGCTCTTCCTTATGCTTATGAGCTTCTTCCTTGTTGAGGAATTGGATTGATGCCGATTTGAGAAGTCCTCTACTCTCCTGCTTTGAGAGTGGGCTGCTGTCTGAAGGCGGAGGGCGCTGCCTGAAGATGGAAGGCGCTTTGAAGTCTATTGTCGCTCTCAGCAGACATGGCGTTGTCTAAATATGGGACGCTATTTGAGAGCGGAACGACACTTGATGACGAAATGTTGCTTGAGACTTAATGCATGGAGTAGCTGAATGCTTGAAACAACGGATTGTTTCGCGCTATATGAATTCTTCTTTCTCGATGGGCGCTTGCCGTTATTTGAATGAGTGTTGCATGCTGGATGAGCGATGCCATGTGGCGCATTGAGCACTGGAAGTCCCCGAATTTTCTGCTAAGAAAACAATATGTTTATGAGAAGCGGTCGCATTTTCGTTGCGAAATAAAATCGCTATAGGATTATCTTTATTCTTGGGCAACCAAGAATAATAGCTTAGGATAATCCTGTTTTATTTGTAGCATTTTTAGCTATACAAAAGAAAATGCGTGGAGCGGATCCATGTATGTGACAGGTTGTCCCCAAGCTTTAAACGTTGGTGGAGCGGATCCACGCTTATACGTTAATGTATGCAGATGTCAATGTATATAGCGGAATGTCTACGTTTAGCAAATCTAGCCAAGTATGTTTAGAAAGTGATATAGCAACTGACATGGTATCAAAATAATTATCTATTGTTGCCAAGTACTCTTAGAAGTTGTCCAGCAGACTGCTTGGGCAGAAGACACTTTGCTAAAAAGCTTGGCTCCGCTTGACGCTTAGAGAGCGGAATGCGCTGTTTGGCTCTACTTGAAGCTCATAGAGCGAAATGAGCTGCTTGGCGCTCAGAGAGAAGAATGAGCTGCTTGGCTCTACTTGGCGTTCAGGGAGCGGTATCCTCTACTTGGCTCTTAAAGAGCGGAATCCGCTGTTTGGCGCTCAGAGAGCGGAATCCGCTGCTTGAAAGCGTTACCTGAAGGCATTGACGGGAAGACGCTACATGACGGGCGTTGCATGGATGACTGGCGTGTCCTTAGTGGTGCTTTATAAATGGCGCGCTGTGTGAATGACTAGCGCTGCTTGAGTGGCGATTTATGTGGTTGGAGTTCAAACGACGACGTGCATCATTGAAACTCGAGAGCAATGGATGATATTCGCTCTATGTAAGTAGCGGCATAGAAACGTGACATGCAATCATAGCAAATACTTGTCGTATTGTTGCTAGCTAATATGGCATTTGGTGAGCATGGTAGATGGCATATTAGTTTTGACCATTACATGACATTTAGTTTTGTGAAGCATGACAAGTGTGTTTACACTGTTGTAGTTGAACATGCTTTGAAAGTAATAAGGCATATAATGTCATGACATTAGCATTAGCTCTTTGCAAGAGCATATATTAAGATATAGTATTTTACTTATCTTATGTCGAGAAGTGGTGGGACACTAAGGGTGCACACTGGGGTGCAGCAGTAGGACCTAGGGGTGAACACAAGGGTGCAGCAACGGAGTTGACTGATGTGCTGCTTGGCTCTGCCTGGCGAATGACGCTCCATGTAATTGGGGAATGGCCGTCAATTGCTCGCCGTGCCCTTGCCCCATAGTGTCCACTTTTGAGTAGTTTTGCATCCTCTAAAGACAACATGAGTGATTAGTATACAAGTTTGTGAGAGCGTCATAGCTATATAGCAGTGGTTCACTTACATATGTATGTGTGAACGGACTGATGGGAATGCACCGCTCATATCATTTGGATACTCATTAACTCATGTATAAACGTATAGAAAAATGATTTGGTGTCTCAATTCTATGTGGCATGTCATGTCACATATACACATCATCAATTTAAAAATAGCATGCCAAGTCAATTTAAAGTAAATAGTCAATCTTATCATTGCTAATTCTATGGTTCTAAATTACTTTGTATTTCTTATATTAAAAAAATATTTTTGAATTTTTTTTTCACAACTCTAAACTCTTATTCTTAGATTTATACAGAAAACATAAGAAAATGTGAAAATATAAACTCATATATCTTTTTTTAAAGAAAATTATCCTCGTTCGAAAATATGAACTCATATGAATATATATATATATATATATATATATATACATGCTCAAAATATTTTTGAACCAAATACATTTTATTCCAAAAATAAATTTCAAAAACATCGTTCATGTTGTAGGAAATATGACATGTGCGTGTGTGCACTTGGTCTTATGCCGTGTAGATGGGCTTAGCCCATGGGCCTTAGATGTAATAGGAAACTTGTAGTACTTACCATATATGTATTGTTGTACTACACATAGTACATGTACTACACATAGAGTACGTTTCCATACTAGGCTTGATGTAAACCCTATATAAGGGGCCTCTCATTTGATGAATAATACACAACGAGATTCAGCTCTCATATATTCTATAACACGTTATCAGCACGACGCTATAACCTTAGAGCGAAGCGGCCACACCCGAGTGCCCACCGCTGCGCACCCCCCTGGGCACCAGCGCGCACCGCCGCGCACAACTGCTGCGCACCTCCTGTGCACCGCTGGGCACCACTGGGCACCAGCGCGCACCAGCGCGCACAACTGCTGCGCACCTTCTGTGCACTGCGCGCGCACTGCCGTGCACCACCGTGCACCGCACGCACCACTGCTGCGCACCCCCTGGGCACCCCCCCTGCGCACCCCCTGGGCACCCCCTGTGCACCCCCCTGCGCACCCCATGGGCACCGCGCGCACCCCCTGTGCACACGGGTTGTATTCCTATTGTCTTTATGAATCCTCCATATGGTTGATGTTTTCAATACTTTTGCTACTGTTTTATAGCAAGTTTAACTAACCATATATTTTTCATGTGCACACGGTCTCCCCACGCGACAATTCATAATGGCATTGCGTGAACAATCGCCGAACGCGCATGGATTTGAGCATGGAAGCATGGAACAGCTTATATAAATGCAGTCTATTTGGCAGACTAGCAAGTAAGCTTTAATTTTGAGTAATTTCAAAGTTCAATCTATGCTTGGGACGTTTGTCTTTGCAGGTTATTATGGAAAATCCTAAAACATATGTGCATTTGGCAGCCGAGCACCGCTGCCGGGGCCTGCCCCTGTGCGCGGGTGCACGCTGCTGCCGGCGCGCATGCGCACCTTCTGTGCACTGCTGCCGGGGATCGACCCTGTGCACGTGCACTGATGTCAGGCACCATATGCGCACCTTCTGTGCATTGACGTGCACTGCTGCCGGGGATCGACCCTGTGCACGTGCACTGATGCCAGACACCATATGCGCACCTTCTGTGCACTGACGTGCACTGCTGCCGGGGATCGACCCTGTGCACGTGCACTGATGTCAGGCACCATATGCGCACTTTCTGTGCACCGACGTGCACTGCTGCCGGGGATCGACCCTGTGCACGTGCACTGATGTCAGGCACCATATGTGCAACGGTTTGGCTGATGCCGAGCGCTGCTGCCGGGGATTGGCCCTGTGCACGCGCACGCTGCCACCGGGCACCACAAGTGCACCTGCCAAGCACTGCTGCCGAGGCTGGACCTTGGCACATGCACGCGGCTGCCAACACGTGTGCACTGCTGCCAGGCACTATATGTGCACATGGCTACCAGCTACCAAAGCCTTGCACACTAATTGTTATGCACTGCCGAGCACTGTCGAGCACTAGTTGCCGAGTGACAAGCACTAGTTGCCGTGCACCGTGCACCGAAGATGTTTTTAGGTCCACGTTGTGAGGTATCCAACGTTGGTTTGTGTTATGCTATTAAAGAGAGTTCAGAATTAGAGAATCATCTCATTCATTGAACCACCGTTGTGTTTGATCAACGTTAGCACATTTCTCCGGGTATAAGTCCCGTTGAGAATATGGTAGGAGAATCAGCAACCAGTGTAGGATGCCCAGCATTTAGCTGTAGAGCACCACCGCCACGCTGCAGAGCACAGGCTGCCCAGTTTCTAGCTGTAGTGCGCCTAGTGCCTAGCTACAGAGGACCAGTGCTGCATAGCTGTCGAGTGCTAGTTTCCAACCACTGAGCACCTAGCTGCCGAGCATCACATAGATTTTGCTCGAGATTTAGCCACTGCTTCCTACGCTGCACCTCCAACCTATAAAGCGAGATGACCACTCTCGAGTCTCCATAGTTTGGTTTTGTATGCATGAGCGAGGAAATTTGCTGCTCACTTACATATTGACCCTTGAATGCCGCTCTAAGTCTCGAATGGAGATTAGAAGCTGAGCAACATTGTTTTATGCTAAAGGCAAGCAGCTATTGAGCGCTGCCTAGGAGCTACTGAGCGCTACACAAGCTGCTGGCATGGTTGCCGAGCTGTCGTGCACGCTGCCGAGACCATGTGCACCTGGCTGCCAGTTGTCGATAGTCACGCGCCTGTTGCCGCCCAACGTGTCTGTTGCTAACCCTGTATGCTACCTACTGCCCCTTGATTGTTTTTGCCAATATTGTGTGTCAGTTGCCGCCCCTGTGTGTCAATTGCTTCATGTTGTGTGAGGAATGCCACCACTTATATGTCACATGTCGATTAGTTATGTGTTTGTCGCTTTATGCTCTACACATGAACTATCGTGCACTGTGCATTAGGTGTTGAGCACTAAGCACCATATGTTAGCATTGAACACAAGGAACCGTGCACTGATCACCAATGGTTGTGCACTTACATCACGGACAAGCACTAAGTGAGCTACATAGCACAGAACACTCGATGACGTGCACATGACACCGACTGCCGAGCACTGAGCACCAGGGCCAAGCTCTGTGCAGCAGCTGCCGAAGCTCTGTGCATCTCATGCTCTACACTTGAGATAAGCTGCCGAGCTCCCCCCCCCACTGCCCCATACCGTGCGCCATGGGCGCAAGCGGTTGTGCAGCCACCAAATGTTGTCGAGTGCACGGTGCACTGGCATATGTGTGGCTCCTCATGCACTACCAAATGTTGTCAAGTGCTTAATGCAATGACATATGTGTAGGTGCAATGCGCTGCCAAATGTTGCCAAATGCCTAGTGCATTGGCATACGTGCAAGCTGCAAATGCGGGCAACCAAAAACAAAAACAATGAATCTGCCACTTTCTGAACAGCAACTTCCGAAGAGCTTTCTGAACAGCTCCGGATGAACTAGAACGCAAACAATATATCACTGGAAAGCTACGTTTGTGTAGTTTCCAATGGTTTTTGCAGTTCGTTCATATCCGTTCTAACGAAGAAGTTATGACTGTTTGAGTGAGCAAAGGTCATGCTGCCAGGAATTCTGCAATGCACAAGGTTGCCTTCGATTGTTGCCTTCGATGTTTATTTCTCTTTCTCACGTATCTACCTTGTTCGATAGGTATGTTATGTGAAGAAATTGAGTGCCTTGCAGATGGTGGGACTACCCACACAATCCTGAGCAAAAGAATGAATGCATACAAATAAACGTACAAAAGGGCGTACGGAACATCAAATGGATGCCTCTGACATTTGACGTCATGAAGGGCTCTTTGATTTTCTCCAAACGAAATGAGACCTCGATGAAATCGTTGGTTCGATAAGTGTATTCACACTATGACATGATCATGCACAGCCTTATAAAGGTGTGTCGATGTTTGTGGTTTAGTCTTCACCTAACAGCAGATTTTCCATCATCGGATGACGTGGTTAACCATGGCAAAGGTTACCTACTCCCTTGATTTTGGATCCCCCCATGTTACTGTTACCAAATGCCGTCCTTCATGGACGTTGAAGACTTGTAATGCCATATGTACGCTTTACTTTTGGGTCGAGGATAACTCCTGCGATGCCATTTTAAAGTTGAAAGCTTAATCATGTCTAAATCTGCGACCACAGTAAGTTGAAACTACTGTATCGTAACTTCGTCAGAGTTTTCTGAACGGCTCCGGATGAACTAGATGCCGAATTTTATATCATTAGAAAGCTACGTGAGTCTAGTTTCCAGTGGTTTAAGCGGCTTGTTCATACCTGTCCCGACGAAAGAGTTATGTCAGTTTAAGTGTGTACAGGTCATAGCAGACTGTATCCTACTGTCCTTTAACTTCGTCAGAGCCCCCAGATCAACTACGGAAGAACTAGAACACGCACTTTATATCATTGGAAAGCTATGTGAATCTAGTTTCCAATGGTTTAAGCGGTTCGTTCATATCCGTCCAGACAAAAGAGTTATGGCTGTTTTAGTGAGTATAGGTCATACTGCACGAAAACTGCATACTCTTCGCAGATTGTGAATCCTTTTGTGACTAAGTTTGATTGGATCTTCACCATCATTTATGATATGGTTGAATCAATTCTTGATGCCGTTGGCTCGATGATCAAAGTCACAAATGCCCTCCTTATTGTGAGAGAGGCAATCGAACATTGAAGTGTGTTATGAACATACACACCAACGATTACCATGATGAGAATGATTGAGACTTTTGTGTATAATTCTCATGACTGCCGATTAAGAGCATCATGGAGATGAGCATGAGTCCTAAGGTGTCACCAATAAGTATATTTGGGACAATTGACTCAGACAAGCTATGACATTTGGTCATACCGGGTGAGATATGCGAGCCAGAATTGTTTGATATTCTTGGGCGTCCATTCCCCCGATAACAACGAACTATATCATGATTGTATGTTGTGTTTGTGCGCCGACATGATGTCCTCGGCAGCCGCACAATACTCATGTTTTCGTTGTGTAAAGCTTGATCTTTAGCTAAGTAAGGTGAAAAATCCTCTGATGCTATGCCACAAAAGATGTCATTCTTATTGAAAATCCAAAGAGAGATTTTGTAGACCGATGCAACCAACGTATGGATACCGTATACGCTTTTATGGTGTTGGTTGAAGGGCTAACACACTGGTCATGTGTTGCACCATCGTCTACCACATGCTGCTTATGTATCTATGGGCTCACTACCCATCCCTGAAGAGGGACATGCAGACATGTATTAATTCGTCCACGACTTACCATCATTGCATTGATGCACGACAGCTCGTAACTGTGTGCTAGGATTGACATGAAGTTGTAATCCTTGAACTCGGCGGGATAGTAACGGATCTCCAAGCCATGAGTTCCACAATGTGCCAAATTGGACTGCCACAGTGCCCAATGATGATGTGTCGCATGAGATGAATATGTTCTAAGGATGGATAAGAGTCATTTTATTGCTCTCCACCTTAAGCTCCTTGACAGACGATCTCCTTAGCCGCTACACAGCGGATTGTCACTTTGAGACTGTATTCCCGCCGTTAGGGGGAGATACGAACACCAGGGTTCAAGTGGGAACGACGTGAATGTCGTGGTTGGTCACCACTAAGTTTCAACATGATCCCCATAGAACTATAGTGACGAGATCAATGCTGCATATGTCTGTAAGGAATGATGTTCTACCAAGAGGACATGGCTCGACCGAATTGAGGTGGTCTTGATGCCATGGCTCGGCCATATTGAGATGGTCTTGACGCCGTCACCTTGTGTGGTGATGTGAGGGCGCCATAATGTGGCAACATGGTGTCCTAGGCCTTGTGGCTCCCTGAAAGTTAGGTTGAGGCCCTTGGGTTCGATATGCACTCGCACTGAGAGAGAAAGCGAGTTTTGGCACTACTGGTCCATTGATCAGTGATACTCACTCCGTCTCATGTTAGTCTGAATTGTGACTATCGTTGGGGGACGCCTCAACGTCAAAATCCAATTCATAGAAAGAGATCTCTACAATGACTACACTAGTGTACATGAGGACGTGGGATGATGAGTTTATCGAACCACACGTTTGTTGATATGTCAACAAAGTGTATTGACCTAAAATGGGAAGATGCGACCCGGACAAAGGGATAGGTCCTTGGGCAGGTGTTGCCGACACCGCAAGTGTAAACCCTATCAAGTAAACCTTTGTGAGTTAGCGTAGTGAGAACAAGAGTCTCAGACTCCCTTATGGCGTAAGGTTTCTCACAAACACGCACTGGGATCGACAACGATGAGATATACTCTCGTAATGGATGTTATTGCACTCCACTACCTTGTCAGTTTGGTAGTTCCCCAATAACTGTATATGCAGCCCTATGATTATGATCATAGTGACGTCTCTATGGGATCAGAGATATGCATGAAGATCTTAAATAGATTTCATAAGCCAAATCAAGTGGAGCTTGCGTTGGCCAAGTGTTTTGAACGCATAGTACATGACTCCTTGATTTCGGATGGGATATGATGAATAATGCCATTGCGTATTGATTCTGGATGATCGCAGTATATGCTGGATATCCTATGTTGGAATGAAAAGTATCTTGGGAAAGACACAATCTCGTATTGAAGTCGATCGATTGTGTATTGATGATGTATTTCCATCAATCGGCTTAGGTCCTCTGAAGAAGAGTGGAACCTTCATATGCTCCCATGATTAGTCAATGTCTTTACTCCAAGAGAGAGTGATCCGTTTAATCAAAAGAAAGACTTGACCTCACCTTCATTCGTTATAAAGCTAAGTAGCTTTGCGCCCACGCAAATGCCAATGATATGGCAAAGGACATCACTTGAATACTCTAAGAGTATCTGGCATATTCAATCCCTATGACATGAGAGAAAGGTTGATTGCCTATGTCATCGCTAGCCATGCATGAATCGAGATGCATCGGAAGCGGAATCATGATCTAGGCACCGGTTGGTTTAGTGGCCGAGTTGCCGGACATATGGCGCGCTGCCTGTGCACGCTGCCTGTGCGCTGCCTGTGCGCGCTGCCTGTGCACGCTGCCTGTGTGCGCTGCCTGTGCGCGTTGCCTGTGCGCTGCCTGTGCACTGCTGCCAGACACTATACGTGCACCTGTGCACCTGCTGCCGAGCGCTGTGCACCAGCTGCCGAACACTGTGCACCCAGCTTCTGAGAGCTATGCACGCCAGCTGCCGAGCGTTGTGCATACAGCTGCTAGGCACCGTGCACATAGCTGCTGGCACTGAGTAATGCCACATTTGAGACATGTTGAAAGAGCATACATATGCTAAGTCGTCAAAATAGCTCCGTGGTCACTAAGGATCCGGAAGCGCCCTATGGATGATCTTGAGATCAGGGGGAGATGCAGATTTGAAAGAAAGTCTAGCATATACATGTCATGATCAAATGTGAACGGTGTGGTTGTTTGTGTCAACCATGTTACACTCTTTTTCCCTTAGTCACAGCTTTTTGTCCCACTGGGTTTTTGCTTGACAAGGTTTTTAACGAGGTAACATTGCATGCACCGCTAAGACCATTGATCCCAATTTGTGGTTGATCATGGCAGACTTGTTTAAGTCTTGACTCACATCTACTCTTGAGAAGCATGTTGGAATGCACCATTCATCAGGAAAATCCGATTGAAGTACACATCAGGGGGAGCATCACATGGCGAGTTCTCAATGGAGTAGTTGGTGCGTTGTACTCTTTTTTCTTCGACCAAGGTTTAGTTTTCCCACAGGGTTTTTGTTACTTGGCAAGGTTTTAATGAGGCAACATTGTAAGCACCATCCGGCATATCGACGCGCGGCACAAGGGGGAGTGTTGTAGGAAATATGACATGTGCGTGTGTGCACTTGGTCTTATGCCGTGTAGATGGGCTTAGCCCATGGGCCTTAGATGTAATAGGAAACTTGTAGTACTTACCATATATGTATTGTTGTACTACACATAGTACATGTACTACACATAGAGTACGTTTCCATACTAGGCTTGATGTAAACCCTATATAAGGGGCCTCTCATTTGATGAATAATACACAACGAGATTCAGCTCTCATATATTCTATAACCAATTTCGTAGAAACAAAAATTTTGATGATTTCAATGAAAAGAATATTCCAACGAAAGCACGACCAATACAAATGAATCACGAAGTAATAGAATTCTGTAAAAATGAAATCCAAGACCTACTCCACAAAGGAAGATAAACTCATTCAAATCTTAGAATTAAAAGACACAGATTCTGAAATTGACCAAAGTAGAGATGAATCTCTACAACTAAATTCATCTTCCTCTTCATATGATTCTGCTAGTTATTCCTCACCTGATATTGCTTTAGGTTGTGGAGATACTTGCTGTAAGTCAAAAACAATTAATGTTCTTTCAAAACAAGAAGAACAAGAAGGGTATCAGAGCCGTAAGGGTTATGATCATGTTATTATCATCAGTTAATTAAATGTTCTCAAACCCCAGGTGGCGGACTACCGCCTAGGTGTGGTCTTTGAGTTCATATGCTTTTCATTCAATTATATTTGGATTCTCAAACCCCAGGTGACGGACTACCGCCTAGGTGTGGTTTCTGAGTTTGTTCTTTGAAATCTATTTATTTTTGTGAAGTGATTGTTTCTCTGCCCTTTTACTTTATTTTATTCTGGTTCTTCCTTTCTGTTCTTCCTGTCTTTAGCCTTAGTTTTCTCCACCCAAACAGTAAGTTTCCAGGACCAAACAGTAAGACCCAAGTGTGGCCTGAGCGGTTGCGGCGTGAGCGGAGAAGAGAAAACCTAGTCCTTTAGACACTTAGTCCTTTCAGGAAAACCTCTTTACCTTAAAGTTTCAGGTCAGCTTTTCGATCCCTTCTAATTATGAGTAGACTGTTTAGATCATCCTCAGTTACCTCCAGTTCCAGTAGATCCTCCTCCCTTAATAGGATTCCTACCATAGTTAATGAAGAACAATTAGAATATCAATCAAATGACAATATAGATATAAACGATTGGAACATTCCAAAAGTTCCCAGTAAAGAAATTTACAAGAAAAAATGGTCTTTGACCGCCTTTAATAATGAACATTATATTAAAACAGTTGAACAAGTTTATGCTTTAAGTAAAGAACATGAAACATGTCAATTATTCAGCCCAGAATCAATTAAAAAACACAAAAAAGATGGTCACAATTTCCTACATATAGGATTAGTACAAGTTGGTATTAAACCTTTAACCAGAAAAGGTCTTAATGCCTCGGTTCTCTTATGTTTAAGAGATGCAAGGTTTACTGACTTTACTGACAGTACCCTTGGAGTTATTGAATCAAGCCTTTTTAATGGCCCAATTCATTTTGATTGCTATCCTGATTTCACAATCAGCCTTAGTGATCCTCACATATTAAAAGCTTTAACGTTAAACATTAAAACATCAGGATACAATGTACTTGAAGGTACTCAACCCTTAGCCTTAGTTTACATAATCCATTACAAAGTCACAGGTACCAATATAAATTTTCAAGCTATTGTTAAAAGTCCTAAAAATCAAACATTATTAATTCAAAGCAGTCATAAAAATGCTAACATCCAAATTCCACAAACAATTAAATGGTCAGAAATCCATCTTCCTACAGAATGGTCTCTCACTTGTGAAAACCATCATGTTCAGATACAACGCAATATTTCTGATTTAAACTTCATCCAACAAAATAATGATGGAACAGTAAAAATCAATTTTCTAAATTCCAGACCTAGCCAACAAACTAGAATCCAAGAATTAGGACAATCTTCCAGACAGTTAGGGCAGTCATCTCGAAACTCCTTCGTTTCAGCCAGACATTCTTTTGCTGGTTCTACTTTGGCGGATTCCTCTATTTCTCGAAGAGATGCCGATCTAGATCGAGAAATTAAAACTCTCAGAATCCAAGAATTAGAAGAAGAAATAAAAATTTTAAAAATTAAAAATATTAAAACTACTTCTCAAGTCAGTTATCCTCAATATGAGATTCCAAATCAAGCAGAAGAAGACGAAGACACTTCCCCTGCTCCTACAGCCGGTGATTTCGAAGTCATTCCTCCTATTAACCCTCAACTAAATACCCTTAATCAACCATTTACCATCAATTACTCCAGATTAGATCAAAACTTCGAATTAACAGAAAACATTCCTCGCCGCAATCTTTATCGACGACAATTCCCCTTAATTGAACAGAGAAAACAATTATTCCAAGATTGGAAAAATCACATGTTGCAAACTAAAACTGAAATATTCTTCCTTGACTTTATTGATCTAATAAATCAAAATAAAATCCAGACTTTAACTAAATCTAAATGGAAAACTACTTCTTCAGTAGTCACCTCTTCTCACCCTCCTGTTGAAACTGTAGTAATTGATCATTTAAACCAACATATTATGGCCTCGCCTTTTAAAATCCCTGATGAAAAACCAGATCCAGATCATAAGAAAATAATTGAACAAAACAATTACTCAAACCAAAGTCTAGTCACCATAGGAAGTCAATTAGATAAAATCGAAACAAAAATTGACTCAATATGTTCTAAAGTTAGCATACTTCCCCAATCTCAACCTGAACCACCATTAATACATTTCAGTAATCTCAATAAACCCACACTCAAACCAACCTCTACGGTTCAAAAAATTGAAAAAATGCTAAACAAATTAAAACCAGAACCTAGTAACAGTATCTCAGTCATCCATGCTACTGAAAACACATCTAATTCATCTGATAGTGACTCCAGTACAATTTCTAAAATAAACCAAACATTCCAAAACCTTCAAATATCTAGACTTAATTATCCCCGAAAATCAAGATTCAGAAATAGTATTGAACGACCTTTACCTATTGATATTCAACCTACTAATTTCTCTAATAATCAATTCTCAGTTTCTTCTGACAAAACTTATGAATGGAACATAGATAACTTATCTGAACAAGAAATTTTAAATAAACTCCATCATATGTCAATGACCGCCAATAGTTATATCACCAACCACAATTTTACCCAACCTGAAATTATTGAAATACTTTCAACTGGTTTCACCGGAATGCTCCATTCCTGGTGGGATAAACATCTAACGGCTGAGGCACGTTTAGAAATCAAACATGCAATCAGACGAGATGACAATGGAAATGCCATTTTTGATGAAAGCACTGGTATGGGAATATCAGATGCAGTTAACACTTTATTTTTCACCATTATTCAACATTTTATTGGTACACCTAGTCATATTACTTCTAGAATTCATGATCAACTTAGTAATTTAAAATGTTCAACCTTAAGTGATTTCAAATGGTATAAAGATGTTTTTATCTCTAGAGTCATGCTCAGAGATGACAGTAATCAGCCTTTCTGGAAAGAAAAATTTATTAATGGTTTACCTAAATTATTTGCACATAAAATCAGGCAAGTTTTAAGTACTGACACATGTCATATTGATTATAATGCTCTCACTTATGGAAACATTATTACTACAATACAAAAGGAAGGATTAAAAATGTGTATCGATATGAAGTTAAATGCCCAACTTAAATCTGATAAGAAAACAGCCAAATACGAATTAGGCAATTTTTGTGAACAATATGGCTTGCCTTCTCTTCCTCTTTCGAGAAGAAGAAAACAACATTACACCTCTAATCATTTTCATAAAAGAAAACATAATAGACATGCTCAAAATATTTTTGAACCAAATACATTTTATTCCAAAAATAAATTCCAAAAACATCGTTCAAAGCCAAATAACCAATTTCGTAGAAACAAAAATTTTGATAAAAGCAACACCAAATGTTACAAATGTAACAAACCCGGACACTTTGCCAATAAATGCCCAGTCAAAAATACCATCAAACAAAAAATTACTAGTAAAGAAGATCAAGATAAACTCATTCAAATCTTAGAATTAAAAGACACAGATTCTGAAATTGACCAAAGCAGAGATGAATCTCTACAACTAAATTCATCTTCCTCTTCATATGATTCTGCTAGTTATTCCTCACCTGATATTGCTTTAGGTTGTGGAGATACTTGCTGTAAGTCAAAAACAATTAATGTTCTTTCAAAACAAGAAGAACAAGAAGAACTATTAATTGACTTAATTGGAAAAATTGATAATCCAGACCTAAAAGCAGAATACCTTAAAAAATTGAAAAATTTAATCACCCAAGAAAATACAACCAAAACTCCCCAAGAGAAAATATCTCTTACTACAACTTTTGATAAATTTAAAAATAAAAGAAAAGAGATCACACTTCAAGATCTCCAACATGAAATTAAAACCATTAAAACACAAATACAAACTTTACAAAATCAACATTTAAATCTTATCTGTGAAAATAAAGACATCAAAGACAATTTAAACATATTAAAAATTGATACCCAATTTCTCAAGTTACAACAATTCCCAAATGAAGATATTCCAGAACCATCCACATTACGTGAAGAAGAAATCTCTGAAAACAATACTATCAATATTATTCAACAGATTAATTTAAAAAAATGGTATGTCACTATTCAATTACAAATAAAAGACTTTCAATTAATTACCACTGCACTCATTGATTCTGGTGCAGACCTCAACTGTATTCAAGAAGGACTAATTCCCTCTAAATATTTTGAGAAAACAAAAGAGTCCCTTAGGTCTGCTAACGACTCAAAAATGAATATTAGATTTGAAATCTCTAAAGCCCATGTTTGTCAAAACAATGTTTGTTTTAAAACATCTTTTGTTCTGGTCCAAAACTTAACTGACAAAGTAATTCTAGGTCTTCCTTTTATTACTTTACTTTACCCATATACAATTGAATACAATGGTATTATCACCTACCCTTTTGGTGAACCAGTTAAATTTACTTTTCTTTCAAATCCTGAAATACATACATTAAAAGCATTTCAAGTCAATTCAATCTCAAAAACAATTAATTTGATCCAATCAAAACAAAAACAAATAGTTTTTCTTAAAGAAGAAATTAATTTTAAGAGAATTGATGACCAGTTACATAATCCATCACTCCAACAACAAATTAAGAATTTTGAAGAGAAAATTGTTAAAGAATTATGCTCCGATATCCCTACTGCCTTTTGGCATAGGAAAAAACATATTGTTACCCTTCCATATATAAAGGATTTCAATGAAAAGAATATTCCAACGAAAGCACGACCAATACAAATGAATCACGAAGTAATGGAATTATGTAAAAAGGAAATCCAAGACCTACTCCACAAAGGAATTATTAGACATAGTAAATCTCCATGGTCGTGTGCTGCCTTTTACGTTCAGAAAAATGCTGAACTTGAAAAAGGTATCCCAAGGTTAGTAATTAATTATAAACCACTTAATACTGTTTTAGAATGGATTAGATACCCTATTCCTAATAAACGAGATCTCATTAACAGATTAAATAAATCAGTCATATTCTCCAAGTTCGATTTGAAATCTGGTTTTTGGCAAATCCAGATACATGAAGATGACAAATACAAAACTGCTTTTGTCACCCCTTTCGGTCATTACGAATGGAATGTAATGCCCTTTGGGCTCAAAAATGCCCCAAGTGAATTCCAAAACATCATGAACGATATACTCAATCCTTATAGTCATTTTTTAATCGTATACATTGATGATGTTCTAATATTTTCACAATCCATTGAACAACATTGGAAACATTTACACCAATTCTTTCAGATCATCAAAACCAATGGACTCGTAATTTCGGCTTCAAAAATTCAATTATTCCAAACAAAGATACGATTTCTAGGATTTAGTATTCACCAACTCTAAATCACTCCAATCAACAGAGTTATTCAATTTGCTGATAAATTTCCAGATATTATCTTAGATAAAAACCAACTTCAAAGGTTTTTAGGTTCCCTAAATTATGTTGCTGAATTCTATCAAAATCTCAGGCAAAAATGCAAACCACTTTTTGACAGATTACAGAAAAACCCCCCTCCTTGGACTTCCATTCATACTACTCTTGTTCAAGAAATCAAAACTCATGTGAAAACTCTACCTTGTCTAGGAATTCCCTTAACAGACTCTTTTAAAATTGTAGAAACTGATGCCTCAGAATTAGGCTATGGAGGTATCCTTAAGCAACAGACCTCTCCCAACCAGCCAGAACAAATAGTTAGGTTCCATTCTGGAGCTTGGTCACAATCACAACGCAATTATAGTACTATTAAAAAAGAAATTTTATCTATTGTTTTATGTATTAGTAAATTTCAAGATGATTTATTAAATCAAAAATTTTTAGTTCGTGTTGACTGCAAAAGTGCTAAACACGTTTTGGAAAAAGATGTTCAAAATATTGCTAGTAAACAGATTTTTGCCCGTTGGCAAGCAATTTTAAGTATTTTCGATTTTGAAATTGCATTCATCAAAGGCAGTGACAATCATATCCCTGATTTTCTAACCAGAGAATTTCTTCAGGGTTCAACTCATGCATCCTCCCATGAGGACCAGATCACAAACGGGGAAAAATCCCCAAAGCCCACCTGAAGATAAACCCCAAGGTCAGCACTTAGTAAAACATGAATTAATCCCCTATTCCAGTCAAAACCCTATTAGGCCCAACTACGTTGGCACTACTCTTGGCCCATATAAGCCCAGTTTCCAGTCAGCCCTGGTTAATCCCCATGATCCTTTCAAAGTCAGCACCCCAAATCCTTCCAGGCCCAACTTTCGTAAATCATCACCTTATGTTTTACGCACTAGTCAAGACATGTTTTGTGTTGAGACAAACATGAGTCACCTAAAAAACCCAATCTCCATAGTCAAGTATTACTGCCCACCAGGCTTCTTTTTTGTTCCTAATCACCCAAGTCATTCCCTCAAATTCTACAGGGATATTCTCTTTGCAACAGGATCAGTCACAATCAAAGGGATTTTTGATCCCAAAGATTCAACTAAGTTACTTTACCATTCCTTGTATATAGTAAACATTATTCATTTATCTGATTGGAAAGATCCCCCTTATACTTTCCACAAAGAAGGCGAGTTAACTTTTAATTATTATGATTATGAAGATGCATGGTTCAAAATCTTCATGCATCAAAACGAAGATTTCAGTCACTCTTGGTTCCTCAATTTTGACCACAAATTCAATGGCAAGTTCCCAATGTGGTTTGAAAATTGGTGGAACACCTTTGGGTGCCCAATCGGCATCCTTCCAGAAGCTCTTCAAGTTTTAGTCTCTGAATTTTCCACAACTCGAGAATTCTCAGACTATGAGAAACGATTTCCAGTCACTCTACACTTCATTGCCAAATACAAAGTCCCTTGGATTTTCAAATGGCATTTTGAATTACAGGATTACATAGTCAGCCGGAAATACTTAGTCAAGTGGTGGGACAAATTCAAATCCGAACGCATCATTGACGCCTTCAATACTGAATTTCCAGTCCAAGCTGCATCAGCATCAGTCATTCCTCCGGTCACTCCAAATCCGCCACCTTTGGCCCTTACCCCAACTTCACAGTTACCAAAATCAAGAGGAAAAGAAATAACCGAGTCATCCTCATCCAGCAAAGGATTAAGTTCAGCAGAAATCAAACAGTTAGCAGACCAGTTACTGGCCCAAGCAGCCCAAGTTAAAATTGAAGAAGAAGCCCAAGAAGAAAAGGCCCAAGACTCCTCCTCTTCTCACTCTTCGACCCACAGTCAGAGAAGTTATTCAAGCCCTCAGAAGCCTGCCAGTTCATCAAAATTACCAACTAATTGGTACGAACAAACCCAGTATCAAGACAGTCAGGATCCTTTTGAAATTTGAAGACAAGTCACTATTCATGAATAGTAAAATCACTTTTTACTGTTCACTTACATGGCAAAACACAGCTAATCGTGCTGCTTCCTGTTTTGTCCATTTCTGAGTAAAAGCAGATTCTCTACAGTAAAAGCTGTTTCCCCAGCGTGATTCCCGGAGCCTCAAGTCTTTATAAGGAGCTCCCCTCCTTCAGTCATTCTCAAGTTTTTTCTCCAGTTTTTCAGTCTCAAGTCTTTCATTTTCAGAAACACTCTCCAGCTCTCTGATTAAACAGTTTACCTTAGTCAATAGTCTCCCTTTCTTTCTTCACCCCCAAAACCTCATGCATCGGTTTTGAATTAGTAAGTTTATTTGTAATTTGATTTTAAGTTCTGAATGTATTAAACTCAGTTGTACTATGTTTTAAATTCAATTATGTTTTAATATATATATATATATATATATATATATATATATATATATTGGTTCAAGATTATGGATATATAATTCGTACAAAAAAGGTTTAGAATTTCTAATTATTATTTTGTTTTTTGACCTTTACAAAAATTATTTCATTAAAATTAGTTGTAAACTAATTGATCGAAGAAGATTTTGAAAATTGAATCAAAAATCAAAACTAGAGCCACAAAAATGGAAACAAATTTTTTGTTAATATTGTAAAATAACCCTTAAAATATGGTAAATTGAGATAATTAAGAAACTAACACAATCAATGAAAAGTGATTAATCTTCTACCGAATAAGGTAATCAAAATATCAAAAGTTCAATTAGATCCACATAATAAAAATAGAATATAATAAGTACTAATCAAATATTTTTTTTGATAATTAAATATATTGTGACTTTTATCAACTAGGGCCGAACTACTATTTTACATGTATATACCATCCTTTCAAAAAAAAAGGAAAAATCATTCTTGTATTGAATTTCTTACACGAAATAGATCATCGAAAACTAAAAAAATTAGAATAATCTAAATTGTTTAATGATGAATTATATATAAACATATATTTTTTTCTAGGACCAATATATATATATATATGAGCTCACATTTACTTGTATTTTATGTGTGAATCTAAGAATAAAAATTGTAAAAAAAAATCAAAAAGAATTTTTTTTAATATAAGAAATACAAAGTAATTTAGAACCATTGAGTTAGCACGGATAAAATTATCTATTTACTTTAAACTAACTTTATATGTTATTTTTAAATTAATAATATTTTTATATGACATACTACATAAAATTTAGGCACCAAATTCCTTAACTCATTGAAGCCTCTTCTCTAAACACATAATGCAATTGGAGAGAATTATCAGATTTTTGACAGGTGGCGGTTAACATGTATAATTGGTTAACATGCATAAAGTGCTCACATGTATATGAGCGGTTCGTGGGTGTGAGTCATGTACTAATGTGTGTGCGCGGTTCATGCTCATGACACAACTTTTATGGATACATTTTTAATTATGTTATACCGCTCGTTTAACCGAAATTGTCAGTTTTTTTTATGGTAAATCACATATTTAAATGTCTTAACGATCACCAAATGAGATGAAATTTTACAGAGATGATCTATACATATATGCCTAGATATTAAACGGTTAAGATCTGAAACTAAAATTGAAAAGTGGGGCAAAATCACACATCCGCACCAAACCCTTTGGTGCGGACGTCTGCACCTGATAATTTCTATATATATATATATATATATAATGGAACTGGATTGGAAATGGATTCCAAACCCATACACGAGCAATACGGACTTTCATTTAGGGCCTCAGTTTGTCTTAAACTTGAAGAAATGGCTGAAATGCATACGCCTCTAAACTAAAGCATGGTCTTCCATGGAGACAGTCGTAGAGGGTTATTTGGTAAAAAACGTACTTGATCCCCTAGCCTTGTGGCCCCTTGTTCACAGGCAAAGCTATTTTGGAGGGAGAACATGAACCTTGATCATCGTTCATCGATCGTCTCCTTACATTATCAACTCATCAACTCATACCACATCGAGTCCTCACTGTTGCTCCGCATCAGGTGGCCAACCTATGTTTTCCAACAACGGTACGTAGTAGTTGGCCGACAATGACTCCCATCTGGTTCTTAAATTTGTAGTCTCTCTGAAAATGCACCTAGCTTTTTCGTGTTTAAACAAGACACGCAGCCGCCCTTTAATGGAATCTTAACTTACTTGAATTGGAAGAAAAAGAAGATCATTTTACAATGAGAGAACCTCGAATGGAATTTCAGAGGACCGCACTAGTACTTGTAAAATGCAAAGTGGCTCTTGGTCAGGACAATGGTGGTACTAACTAAGTCTGGGATTTCATATTCTAACAAAGGGCGTCTGATCGGGCAGTATGGGTTACATCCACTCACATGCAGAATCTCATCTCGACCTAGCTTTTCCCAAACAGCATAATCTTGACTCCATCACCCAAAATCAAGTTTGAAATTTGGAGGAAAAACTCGTATAAAAATGAAACGCAAACGAGAGCCATTTCCAGGCAAAACCAGGAGATATTAGAGTGGGAGTGTAATGCTCAAGATTAGGATCCGAGAGAGAAACTGATTCCATTCATTCATTGACTAACATGCAACTCCAAGGAGTATACAAACAAATAGAGTACAGAGCTAAGAGTTATAAAACCGGAAAAGGGCCTCTGTTTCTTTAGGCTTTTGAGAAACTTGGCCACTTCCTTGCTTCCTTCCTTCACATCCACGCACTTGCATGGAGATTCTTTCACTAAAAAACAAAGAGTCAAAACTTGCCACTAGACTAGAGAGAGAGAAAGAGGACCATCACATGATTTACTACTAAGACCAGCCACAGCCCAACCTAAGAGTGAAAAGGGATACACAAAGGAGAAAAGGGTATTACACTAGATTGAATGATACACATTGGGGAGAAAACTAGAAGGGTGAAAATGGTTCTTCTAACTACTTCATGGGCAATTTGGGTTTCTACCTGGTCCTCCATAGTAAAAGTAGTGACCCCAATCCCCATTACTCCCTGTCTGAACATCATAGCAATTTGACTGCTCTGTGAAGGTGCCTAACCCTTTGGGGACCTTGAGATTATTGGAGCTATCAACAACTTGAATGTTCCTGAAATAACTTGATTTTCCGAAACCCTCCTCTGGGAATCGACCACTGCCCATTTGAGTTGAGGTGTGGCGGCCATCTGACTCTGAATTTACAACCTCACCTCCCCACTCAATCATGGAAGCACTGTCTGCCAAGTACGAGAACAGGAAAGAAGGCCAATAACCCAACACATAGTCATTGCCAAACTGCATCCACCAATGTCCCTCCTTTGGATCCTGCAAAATGTACAAGTTTATCCCTGGTGAGTATAGAATGGTAAACAAAACTATCTACTAATTAACTGCAAAGGGGCTCCAGGCCTGAGCAAAGGGAGTGCCAAGCTAGAAAAGCCTGGCAGTGAGAAACAAGATAAGGTCCTTTTCATCATCACCCGTGACATTCATGCAATGAAAGATAGATGAATATTTGGAACTTGTCAATGTCTGGCTTGCACAAGCAATAGTCTCCTTTCTATCATCTACAGTGATGGGAATCAGGGATCCAAAAAAATGCCAAGAGATTCATAGCATCTGATTTCTGATCCCCATACCTCAGAGAACTTCAAATCATTGAAGATGTATTTTCTCATCAGCAATTTCATTTCTCTGTTCACTCTTTTTTTAGGGTATTCTGGGTGGTTTTCCCCAAAGCTGACAACCGTTGACAACTAAGGAGACTAGTCCACCTCGGGCCACCCTGGCCAGATTAAATTTTACCAAGCTGGCTCTGTTCACTCTTTTACACCATACTATTATGTTAGCCTCCATTTTTACCTTCCAGACAAGTAAACTGATATCATATTGGGAAGTCCGGTAGCTAGACACAGGAGAGATGCTTGCACCCATTGCTATTTCACTGTTGATCTGAATAAAGCCCGAGCACAGAAGGTTGTAGCAACCGGTGGCTTGATATGCATCGCTCTGTAAACATGGCCATGAAAATTAGGGAAACACAAAGAGACAAGGGAAGAGTGCTCAAAATGCAGACACAAATAGAAAAGGAAGTATTGTTTAGAAGCTTACAGTCCAGTAGGTAAACAGTCTGGTGTTGTTGTCACCATAGAGGTCTGGGCTAACCTGTTGTTATGCACCAACAAGTATGAAGACCAAAAATTTAACTTCAGAAAAGAAAATATAAGAACTCAATCATTTCTGGCCTTGAGGATTAAGTTGAATAAAAACAATACCTGCCAACCGGCTTCAATGCTGTTCAGATCTTCACCGAAAGACCCTCCTAATATCCAAAGTTGAGACAAGCTGAACTCATTAGGCTGCTGAATCTTGGGCTCCCAGACATTGATGGTTGCTTTTGCGCCATAATACTTATCTCCATTTACATAAGCAATTGCATGCTAATCATCCCCAACAAAAAATGAGCAAATCATTAGAAACAGAATCAAGAAAACTATCGAAAGAACCCCAATGGGAATATAGTCATTTCTGTCAAATGTACACAAAGCATTGAACTTTACCTGATGACCACTCTCATTGACAAGATCAGGATCTGCAGATTTTGGAATGGTTTTCTGCTTCTTCCTTCCATATCTTTTGACTGAGCTTGCTCTCAAAATATCATCTTTCTTCGTCCTCCTCACGGGTATGGTATCTTCAGGGCATCTACCATTCACATGCCACAGTTGAGTGTTCGGTCTTTCTTCTGGTTTTTCAGCTACTTTGTTTTCTTGAAACAAGCCTTCTGGGTGGTAGTTAGGCCTCATCTAGTAACCAAGCAGATCCAAATCACTTAGAAACAAAGCACAAAACAAAAGGAGAAAAAAAAACAAAAAAGTTCCATGGTTGAGGAAAATGAACCTGAATTTTGTGGTCTTTGAGGAAAGGGTGATCAAAAGCAGGTTGCTGAGAGATGTGAACACAGTCTATTATATCTCCATCTGGGCTCTGATAACAATCAAAAATCAGAATATAATGTTTAATCTTAGATAACAAAGCAGTGTGAAGTATGAATATGAAATGCTTCTGAACAATTAGCAGTGAAGAAATTACGTTTTAGGCCTGAGGAAACTCAGTTGAAGCAAAAGAAGTCAAATTTATGCTATGCCTGGTCACTGAGACAGTGTTTCATCATAACAATGAGGCTTAAATTTCACAATATTGCCTCAATTTTTTGTTTTTCTTTTCATTCTGCTGAGTTCCATGATTGCTTCAATAAGGGAAATCATTGTATAGTGAGACAACAGGGCAAAATCAGAAAAATATCATTGCTTTATAAAATCCAGGAAAAAAACAGTGGGAAATCACAGAACCGAACCAAAAGATATACCCCATTTGCATTTACACCCCCGCTTGATTTCTGAGAAATCAACAAGAACAAACCATGAACACCTCCCAGGAATGAGAACACTAACACATGAACACCTTTCAGGAATGAAAACACTAATGTTTACCCCCAAGTCATAAAACCCACTTTTCATTCAAAAGAATAGAACTTCAAGTACCTTCCACTACTTTCCCAGCAACCAAAGAAAGCAAAACCCAAGAAAGTCCAAATGGAAAGAAGAAGATAAAGTGAAAGAAATAGAGGAAAAAGAAAAAACCTTGATGCTTTTCACAGCAGGCTTGTTCAAACGGTTGAGGTGCTTCTGGACCTCAAGCTTCTGTTTTGATGAAGCAGTCAATCTGGCCTCACAACATAGAGAGATGAACAGCAACACCCATAAGCAAACCAGCACTGGTAGAGCTACCCTAGACCTCCCTCTGCTGAACTGAGCAGAACCCATTTTGCAAAATCAAAAGACCCAACAACAGCTCAAACTCAAAGCAGAGCTCTTTTTATGTCTCTCTTGCTCACACAAACACAGAGAAAAGAGGAGCCACACTAGAGAAACAAGGCAATAGTGCAGTTTCAATTAGAGTTTAAGCACATTGAGCATCACGTCTCAAAGCCCCAATATGAAAATGAAACTGACCAAGGTCGGTGTGGTTCTTCACACAACACTACAATAAAACTGACCACCACTGCTCTCTCTCTCCAAAGGAACCCACTTTGGCACTTTGTCGTTTTCTCACTCTACTTTCTTTCACATTTCAAGAACTGCACCCTCCTCCTTTCTCTCTCTTCTCTCTACAGTCTACAAGTAAATAGCAATTCTGCCCATTCTCACTTTCTCTGGAAATTGATTTACAGAGTTAATGGTTTTCCTTTCTATTTTTAGGTCTACTGCAGGAGCACGGGTAAAGAGAAATAATTTCGAACAAAAGATCACTTCATTTGGAAAGAAAGGAAGGTAGTTCTAAATCCTCTTTACTACCCATTTAATGCTAATGACGAAAAAATCGATGTGTTTACTTGTCATATGAACTATTGAGAAGTGTAATTTTTAGTATATACGAATTTTATTTACTTAAAAAAGTAGCTAAATTAGTATTATGTTGTTTGATATGTTACCTTAGTTTTTCCATTAACTCACTTATGTGGCATATAGTTAAATGATATAAATGTCCCAAATGGTACATAAACATTTTTTGGTACCTATAAAATTTTTCACTTCAAACAAGTCTAAATTACTTTATGATCTGTAGGACTATATGTAAATTAATATAAAATATACGAACTAAACTCATAAGCATATCCATAATTTTTTTTAGGGTTTAGGGTTTTTTACATAAAATACGTACATAATGATACAATGTGTTCATAATGATAATATATAAATATATTGATTGGTCATAAAAATACTATAAATTTTTTTTAAAAAAAATATGTATTTATTCTGTTTGATATATATATATATATAGTATTTATATATATATATATATATGTGTGTCTTTTGAGGTGAAAAAAATATAGGTATCAAAAGATGCATTTTGCAATAGTACATGTATCATTTTGGGTATTTAAATTATTTAAATTTAAATATATGTCACGTAGGTGATTTAATATAAAAATCTAACAGAGTTATCATATCATTTAACAGAGCAATACTTCATATACCATTTCAAGTAACTAAAATTTCTAGGTACTAATAAGTACCTTTTGTAATAATTCAGGTACCATTTTAGGTTTTTACCCCATATTTAATTGATAGATTATTCTTTTCAAACAAAAATAATAATAATAATTCATAGATTATTTCTACATATGTATAATTTTTTAGGAGGTTTTCTTTACATAATTTTATGATCGATCGCATGTTAAAAAGGGTTTCAGTTTTTAATGCATAAGTTTAAGTAATTCGGTGTTTAACCTATGTTTTTGTAACAACCAAGAAGAGAGAAAGATGAAAGATATGTGAATTGTGTATGAAACCCTAATTTCAAAAATTTATTTTTTCTTAGGAAAGTAACTTTACCTTGAGTAAATTGAATTTCATTGTCATTGTTAAATCTTGATCGTTAAATTACATAGATTCTTATGACAATGTGTTTTGGGTTGCCACATTTAGGTACAATCCAAGATATAAATGTCAGACTTGCCAACAAAATGAAACGTGGTGCCACCTATGTAGGTTGCTTAAGTCAGAATGGACGTGATGGTGGTCGAGTCTCAATTCAAATTTGAACACATTGGTGACTGAAATTGTGTGAGATCGCACTATATATGAAATCTATGTATAAGCTAGGGAGACAAGTATAAGTTGACGCCATGTTTTTAGAGTAGCGGTTGCTGATGACTTTCATCTCTTCAAAAATATTCTAACAGAAAAAATGAAACTGTTACCACACGAGTTACTAGTTACTACTTGGGGGTTGTCGTTTGGGAAGCTTGCTCTTTGCCCGGTCGATGAAACATCTTTTCAGATTCACCATTTTAGCCTTGTAGTCCCACAGATGATCTGATCTATGAAGTTGCCACTTCGTGACCAGATGAAAATGAAAGAAAAGATAAATCATTGAATGTTTGATTTCTTCATGTTTGGAATCGAATGATGAGTTATTTATTTACACCAGAAATGATAACAGTAATTTAATTGGAATCCAATGAAAATTGCTCGTGACCAACCCAAAATCATCATCTTCTAATTGTTTTTAGAACGAATTATTAGAAATAAAAATGAGACTTGACGCTTTTGTTCCATCCAATTATGCAAACCTTTTTATAATGCCCCATTAGCATATTAATACGTTTTCAGTGGCTTGTGTTTGTTTACTTAGTGAAGCTATAGCAGATTAAATATATGAATCAGGAACAATCGTAAACAAGGTCTCTGTGTTCAACCATGGAAATGCACAATTTCCCAAGTAATCAATGTATGACAATACGTTGTTTTTTGAATAAGAGTCAAAGGATGCTCCTTCAACCTAATCTTTAATTAAACGGCAGAATTTAAAAAAAAAAACATAAAATCTAAATCTCATATTGTGTGAATATCTAAAAATAATGTAAGTAGTTTTTAATCTAATGTATTCTAACAACTATAATTTTTTAGCAAATAGTGCATCATTAACTACTTAATTTGTTTTACAAGTTCGGTGACATAGCAGAAAGACAATGCTCATGCAGAGTCATAAGTTACTACGTCTATCAACTTTCCTACTATGGTGTCACTGGAAGATAGTACCAGTGAACCTAAATTTCGTCTTGTAATTAGGAGGTTGCGACCATTTGACCAAACAAAGAACTCGTCGCTTAACTAAAACAGACATGATATGCAAGAAACATAAATCGGGACAAAGCCCACACTTTCAAACCAATAAGTAGTTCAAAATTATTAAAAGCGGTAAATAACAAACAACTATAAAAATAATGTTACTAACGGGCCATAAATGTTTATGGAATAATGTAAAACTAGAGTTTTAGAAAGCATAAATGTTTATGAAATAATGTGAATGAATAAATATTTTATTTTAAAAAAAAAATTAAAAAACAAACAAACAAAAATTAAATTTTTCATTTTTTCAATTATAAAATACATATACACAAATAATATATATATTATACGTTTTAGGTCAAACAAACACGTATTTTTTATATTTTTTTTAAAATACATACGTATTTTTACGTTCACATAATACACGAAAAAGTTATGGTGCATCCAAAAATGGAGGGTGAGAGTGAAATCGAGTGTGTCTGTGCAAGCGTCTAGTGGAATGCACATGCCAAGTATTGACGTATTGTCATAGATATATACACGTTCCAACCCAATAAATGATACAATACACACGTATGAAATTTGCATATCATTGCATGTGCCATACTGTTCAGTTGGTTCTGAGTTCTAACAGCAGTCCACCATGACCAAATTTGCTAGCAGGAATCCGATATTAAATTTGAAATGAATTAGTTATTAAATCACTTGCCCGATCTTACCTACATACCCACCACAAATGCAGAGCAGTGCAGAGGACGCAGAGATGATCCTACTGACTGACAGAGGGAGCAGAATTAATATTGAAGAACCACACTCTCCTCTAAAATCTAAGACTTTAATCCGGTTATTTATTTGATTGAACCAGAAAATCAGTACCGTATTATATATGAATGACGGAGATAGCAGGTGCGGATCCAGAAATGTACATAAGGTAAGACTTGATCTTCAATCATTAAAAATATAAATTAAAATAAACATACACTAAATAAGAGAGATATAGTGAGTCTTATTCCTTGAATGTAAGTTTTTATAAAACAAGATTCATAATATTTTCTATATATATATATATAAAATAAATAAATAAATACAAAATATATAGATAAATGTTAAAGTAAAATGATAATCGGAATTGGTCTACTCATCTCATTACGTATCCTCTTTATATAGAAGTGTGATTACAATGGTAATTACAATAAACATAATGACTAATTGATAACTAATTAAGTAATTACATCTGTTAATCGCTAATTGCATAATCAACTCTTCGTCAGTTACTTTGACGAAGCCACATAATACGTATTTCCTTTAACACTCCCCCTTGTGCCAAGGCAAAGATAAAACGGTGTATGGGGTGTTGTCTCATTAAAAACCTTGCCAAGTAACAAAACCCGATGGGATAAAATAAAACCTTGGTCGAAGGGAAAAAAAGCACAACGCACATATTACATTTTGAGGGTGATGTGATAACGTTAGACTCCCCCTGAAGTCTACACACTCCCCTTGATCCTTGCATCAAATCAAGGGAGCTTGGAAAACTTTCTCATTTCGATACTTTTCACGTGTTTTTCGAGTGTGGCTTTAGGCAATGATTTGGTAAACAAATCTGCCACATTCTCCTCGGATTTTATTTGATTTATCTGGATCTTGAGGAGGGTCTATTGTTACTGACTGTAGAAGAACTTCAGATATATGTGCTTCGCATTGTCACCCTTGATATAGCCTAACTTCATCTGTTCGATGCAGGCTGCATTATCTTCATAAATACATGTGAGCTCTTCAGTGGTATAACATAAACCACTGGTTCCTCGAATATGTGTAATGATGGATCTTAACCATATACACTCACGAACCGCCTCATGTAAAGAAATGATCTCAGAGTGGTTTGATGAGGTAGCCACAAGGGTTTGCTTGGTTGATCTCCAAGATATCTTCGTGTTCCCAATGGTGAATACATAACTAGTTTGAGAACGTCCTCTATGTGGGTCAGAGAGGTACCTAACATCAGCAAAACCAACCAAAGTATCGTTTGGAGTTTCAGTTTGTCCTTCGGGATGTGCAGTTTCATCTGTTGTCCCATCTCTGTTTTTATAGGGATAGAATAGTCTCAAGCCAATAGTTCCTTTTAGGTATCGAAATATGTTTTTATACGATTCCAATGACGTTGCGTTGGCGCTAAGCTAAATCTAGTTAATAAGTTCACTGAGAATGCAATATCTGGTCGAGTACATTGAGCTAAGTACAATAATGTGCCTATTGCACTTAGATAAGGAATTTCAGGTCCCAATATTTCCTCGTCATTTTCCTTTGGACGAAATGGATCTTTCTTTATATCCAGACTTTGACCGATCATGGGAGTGCTAGCAGGATGCACCTTGTCCATGTTAAATCGTCTGAGCATCTTTTGGACATATGCATAATGGTGGATTAATATTCCACAAGTTCGGTGTTCTAGCTCAAGGCCTAAACAAAACTGAGTTTTCCCAAGATCTTTCATCTCAAATTCGGATTTCAAGTAGCTCACTGTTTCTCCTATTTCATCAAGAGTACCTATTATGTTCATATAATCGACATATACAGCTACGATTGCAAATCCAGAACTCGTTTTCTTAATAAATATGCAGGGACATAGTTCATCATTCTTGTATCCCTTCTCAATCAAGTAGTCACTTAGACGGGTATACCACATCCGTCCGGACTGTTTCAATCCGTAAAGTGAGCGTTTCAATCTAATTGTAAACGCACTCCATGGTTTAGAGTCACTTGACTTAGGTAATGGAAGGTCATCAGGCACTTTCATATATATCTCCGAATCTAGATCCTCATATAGATACGCAGTAACCACATCCATGAGCTGCATTTCTAGTCCTTTAGAAACTACCAAGCTAACTAAGTAGCGAAACGTTATGACGTCCATTACGGGAGAGTATGTCTCCTCGTAATCTATTTCAAGACGTTGTGAGAAACCTTACGCCACAAGGCGAGCCTTATACCTCAAAACTTCATTCTTCTCATTTCGCTTTCTGACAAAAACCCATTTATGTCCTACAGGCTTTACACTTGGTGGGGTTAGCACTACCGGACCAAATACCTGTCTCTTTGTCAGAGAATCTAGTTCTGCCTGGATCACGTCTTTCCATTTAGGCCAATCTACTCTTTGTTGACATTCTGCAACTGAGCGAGGTTCGATATCATCGTGCTCTATAATTTCTTGAGCAACAGTATATGCAAATATATCATCAATGTTTGTGGAAGATCTTTCTATCAACTCATATGCACTCTCATAATCCATTGAGATTTCTTTGTTCTCTGGAATCATTTCGAACATCGGAGTGTCCTTCAGTAATGATTCATGGACATAACTGTAGTCAGAGATAATCAAATGAGAGGGATTCTTCACATTGATGATTAATGGATCGAGTTGTGCCTTACTCGTCCTACTCTTCCTTGGGCGAGTATCGATCGAACCAAGTGGCCTCCCCCTCTTCCTTTGAGGAGCCACGGCCTAGACCACACCTCCACTAAGTGTGGTCGTGGTGCCTCTTACTGCGGCATCGTGCCCCTAATTGGGGACTTCTAACCTTGCAGATACATTTACAGCTGGTATATGTGATCTTGTCACTTTAGAGATATCAGTAAACGCAACAGGCATCGAATCTGCTACGTTCTGAAGATTGATTATTCGTTTCACTTCACTTTCACATTGTGACATGCGGGGATCGAAGTGAGACAGAGTTGGGACACACCACGACAATTCCTGTCATTCCCTTAGAAAATCTTTTTTCTTATCTCCCCCTAACGACGGGAAGACTGTCTCATCAAAGTGACAATCCGCAAATCTAGCGGTAAAAAGATCGTCTGTCAAAGGTTCCAAGTAGCGGATAATTGTTGGAGATTCATAACCAACATAGATACCTAATCATTTTTGAGGACCCATTTTGCTGCGCTGTGGGGCGCAATAGGCACATATACTGCACAACCAATTATGTATAAATCTCAGGCATATGTCTAGTTACTAACTAGTACGTAGTGAATAGTTGGCCAGTAATGGGTCTCAGAGCAAATAAGTAAGGCTGCGTACAATATTGCATAACCCCAAATAAATGTATAAAGATTGGTGTGCATAACCAATACCTATACATGATGACATATGCAGAGCCATTTTGTATATGTTTATAGGGTTCAAGATGTTATTCATTGATTCTTATGCAATAATCATCAAGTCCTTGTGATGTTAACTCTTAGCATTGTCAATTTCTATAGACTTTATCATCAGGGTGGTGAGCCCTGAAACTTATAATGTTGCTAAGAGTTTTGCAGCATTTCTTGTGGATATTTATTTGACATGTGACCAGTGTCAAAAACGTCCCCTAGAACCATAATTACTTTAATGATCCGCATTTCTAGAGTGATAAGTCCACAATAATCATGTTGTACAGTAGGTTTGCATATGAAAAGCGTTGACACTAATGTCTCTTAAACTTTGATAAGGTTCGATTATCTCTTAGTGCATATAGAGTTTATGTGACTTTGACTATGATGTCATTTTAGCAAAAATGATCGGGTAGATCCATCGCTGTTTTATTTGATGTGATTGTATCATCATCGTAGTCACAATGGTGTTATAAATTAAGCACTAGGTTCTCCTCTATACGTTCCTTAAAGTATATGGAAGTATTTAAAAAATATAACTCTTATCCTTTAGAGTATATCGATTTAGGTAATGATATGCTTATCATTTTATAACCTTTCTTTTATTGGTTATATGCATTGCTTTGTATTTTTATAGTGCTATTTCGAACCATAGATAAAATCAAATAAAATTAATGCTTCATAATATAATTCAAAATTTAACAAGCCAACGATAATTCAATCAAGGTCATCTAATTCAGTAAGCATTATAAATATGAACTTTAAGACCGAACAACAGTCTAATTAAACAAGAATATATTAGAAAAGCTCAGAGCATATTTAACCGAAGTATGAAACTTTCTCGCATCATTTCTATTTCTCACATTGGTAAGCCTATGGGGATTGATAATCCTTTTTCAATCCTGATGTTGAAGATACTTTTTCAATATCTCATGCTTCTATAATTTTTTTTTGCACTTCTTGCAAGTTGCAACTAATTCATTTGTTGGCTGATAATATATAAAAATTAGTTTATTCATAGCAGTGTACGTTGCTGCTTATGTCATGTCTCTAGACCTTCTTACACATGACAGTTACCCTTTGCTTTGGAAGTGTAAAGATATATCGGTAGGTGATAAAAATGAAATTTTTGGTGAAATATTGCCGAAAAAATTGATTTTTAAGTCCTTGGCTGTCTGTTTCTGTGTGTCCGTTTCACCCAACGTTGTTAACGCACTCCACATGTGTTCAATCGATCTGCTGTGTATGTAACAAATATGTATGTACATTTGCATTCCTTAAAAAAAACTGTCAAGAATTTAATTAACAATATTTCAATGAGATCTCAGTGGTGGACAATAAGTCCTCACACTTTTTCTTATCCACATACCAACGATTACATCAGCGACAGAGAGACGTGTAGCAAGTGTAGGGCACAGGCCCCATTTAACATTTGACCAAAAAAACTCCATCAAAATATACTCTATTAACATAACTAGCGCTCCACTGATCAATCTTAGAAAAAAATTATATGTAAAATTATTTAGTACTTAAATCAGAACATATATCGAGCGCGTGTTTCTCTCTCACATGGTGATCATTTTTTCCAGTAATAAGTCTTTATTTTATTATTTACTATATCTTATTTTTGTGGTATTAGACATTAGAGTTTGTTAATATCATATATATATATATATATATATATACATGGTCCTTCTATTGAGGGATCCATATGTTTGGTTTATTTATAGGAATAGACATTCGACAAACTTTTCGATCACATAACAACATCTCCACCGTTCAATATGTAGATGCGTATATATAGATAATTTCTACAAAATTTCACCAAATTTGGTGATCGCTAAGGCTTTAAAATAACTGAAATAATTTGACAGATCAAATATACCAAACTTGAACAGTTATTGTCTATAATTTTAATTCGCAGTTTGAACATCTTAACAATCACCAATTTGGATAAAATTCTGCAGAGGTGATCTACATATTAGGACCTAAGAATTGAACGGTTAAGATTGAAAAATGTGATCGAAAAGTTTGTCGAATACCTATCCTTATAAATAAACTAAAAATAAGGATCCCTTAGTGAAAAAGTCTATATATATAACCGCAAGTGTAAAGAGAATATTTATGTAATGAACAATATTTTTTGGTTATGAACATTATGAAAACTTAGTTATGGTGTCAAATAGGCGGCAAATTTATAAATTTCTTAACTTCTTTATTGAGAAGGATGTTTTCGTTAGTATAGAGGATGAAGCTATCATGAACAATTTCAAAATACGAAATCGCGTTGAGGACAATCCAATGTAATATATGAAATCTACATTTGATTTTATTTTCAAATTATATTACTGTTTCATGGGCTCCAGTTGACATAAATTTCTGGCTACGCCACTGGATTATATGATCATGAACAAGAACGGGTACAAATGAAACCTACTTCAAACTTCATCCAGAAGTCTCGATATCTCCTTACATCCAACTTCAAGAAGAAATAACCCCGTCAAACACTATACACCAAAGCCGCCAACATATATGCAGGGTCAACCTCTTCATTACATTGACAACAAAAAACACTGATGTTAACACCGATTGTTTCTAGACATGACGCCAACCATGACCCAAAAGAAATCACCAAACGACACTAACCTAACCCCCTCATCCAAAAGGGAGGGACACCCTCACCCAAAAGGAGGAGCATAAACAAAACCAAAACAAAAAAATCAGAAAAGACTCAAATTTGGGTCTAAACGAAGCCCAAACCCAACCCACCCATTGGACCTCAAAGTCACCTATTTCAGACCCAACCCAACTAGTAGTTGCGTTTTCATTTATATTAGAATCTACAAGTAATTTTTTTGGTATAACCCACGGTTTAGTTTTATACAAATTATAAAATATCAAAAATTCTGGAAAGAACCAACGTTCAAGATTTGATATGGAGTCTGATCACTGCTCCGTTGGCGCCACCATAGCCGACCACCCTCTAGAAGAATTAATTGAACTTTTTCCAAACTGATAGAAAGAGGCCGGATTTAAGAATGAAGGTACCATATAGATAAATGTCATATATACATAATATATATATGTTCTACGTACTGATATATATATATATAGGGCTTTTTCGGTGCGGAGACCAGCATTTTTAAAAAAAATGCAAAATTTTACAATTTTATCTCACTTTTTTATCATGATTTCTCATCTTAACCGTTCACAATGTAGATATATGTGAGCAGATCATCTCTACAAAATTTCAGTAAATTTAGAGATCATTAAGACATCTAAAATGAATCAAAACTATGAACGTAATAAACTGTTCAACTGTAACCGTTTTTTTTCATTCTAAATCACATATTTGAATACATTAACGATATCCAAATTAGATGAAATTTTGTAGAGATGATCTAGTCACATATATCTACATTATGAATGGTTAAGATGATAAATCATGATCGAAAAGTGGATCAAAATGCGAAAATCTGCATTTTTTAATAAATGCGGATATCCGCACCTGAAACAACCCTTATATATATATATATATATTCTCTATTACGACTGAATTATCTAATAAAATCTTCCGTGAATATTCTGGGACAAGCGTGGTCTGTGTATCACCATTGTACCGATATTGTCCAACCTTAACCACCTTTACGGTGTTGGGTTTTAATCACAAAAGGTCTCGATACAATTGGATATGATTTATCCACTTATAAGTTATATTTTATTTGTCACTTTTCTGATATGAGATCTTTCCTCTCTAACATTCTCTCTCACGTGTAACCTAATTTTTTAAGTATGCACGTATAATTCATTTGGTCCAATTACCACATCGGAAATTGGTATGTGATTTGGTAATTATGATTTTTGATGTTGGTGATTTTTTGTAGTGTAATTCGGGATTCATGTTTGCTTATTTGTTTGTGGTGTGATTCAGGATTCAGGCCCAAATTTGGACTAATTATGTTGAGAGACTTTCCCATGTTATGATGGGAGAATGAATTGAAGAGGGATCCGCTCTGATACCAACTTGAATTGGGACAAGCGTGTTATGTGGATCACCATTGTACCGATATTGTTTCAACTTAACCATCTTTAAGGTGTTAGGTTTTAATCACAAAAGGCCTCGATACAATTAGATATGATTCATCTATTTATAAGTTATATTTTAGTTGTTATTTTTCTGATATGAGATATTTCATCTCCAACAAAATTGGATGATCCAGATTCATCATGAGAAAATTTAAGGAGATCAAAGATTTACATCCCTTTCAAACGTGCGAAATGGCTCATCATCATTTGTTGGCCATTACCATCGAACCCGTGAGTAAGTAATCTTATCAAGGTTATAAGTTGCATGACCAACTCTGTCTCGACTAGTTTATCATGCATATACATATCCAACTACTCTAGAGATTTGCTACTTTTCTATTCCATAGTAGCTTTTCCATCAATAATATTCCTTCCATGGTCGTATTATTTTCTTATATCATATGCATTTCATGAGTAAAGAAAAAAACAATTAAAGTTCAAAGCTACCTACGTGACCATGAAAAGAAAAGGCATCAATGAAAAGCTATATATTGCTTCTTTTTAGCTTTTGTCCTTGTTCTTTACTAGCTAGCAAATCGCGGCATACACTTGGTCTATCAAGTAAATGAGAATTTTCTAGCTTTTAATGAACGGCAAAACCTTTCGGATTAATTTTTCTAAATGTAAACATATCTAGCTTTGTTTTCATCCTTTTGATCTGTATTTTTATTAGAAATACTTGTCGATCGTTTTACGTATGGAAGAGTATAGAATAGGCCGGCGGCGTCTTATAGCAATTTGATGCGGGCGTTTGTCGACGAGCTTTATATGCATGAAAGATCGAATAGAAACATGCGCGCATGTGAAGGTTTAGTTAGCTAGGCTTCTTCCGATCAGCAGATCCATATATACGACGACGTAAAAGCCAAATTGGCTTAAATGCCTTTGTTTTGGAGGCTAGTCTCTCACAGACAAATTAGGTCAATTGGGAACACAAACATGGACATGGAAATCGAAACACACAAATATATATACTTAGAGATCGACATGTAATTCACAATATTAAGTAGTCCTAAGTCAAAAATGCATGCTCTTAATTATATATTGCAAGTTGTCCTCTCAATGCCAAATAGTTGCAAGGCAATTTATCAACCCCACAACCCTTACAAAAGGAAGTCGGCCGGCCAAGTTAACTACATTAGTGCATGTTTGGTATCGAGAACTGCATAACACCTTCTTAATTGTTAGTACTGTCTTCTATTCGTGTGGACTGTCTCGTTTTTTTATTAATACTGAGCCATGTATTGTGTTGCATGAGATTAGAAAAAGAGATTTAAAATTAGAGATGTCTCATGTTTGGTGATGCATTGGACTGTCATACTTGTTATATATATATATATATATATATATATATATAATCTATTATGTCTTAATGCTCACAATCTTGACTATGTTTTTGGCAGTTTATAAAATTCAGTAATTGTAACCAAAGTTTCTTGAGCTTTGATAGAAGAAACTAAAGCTGCAGAATGGTTCAATAAGTTTAAAACCAGCTTCATTAAATGTTAAAGTAACCAACACAAGAATACAAGTTTACAAGATACCATTATGAACACAAGAAAGCTGAAAATAAATTTTGCTTTAATTATACATGACACTAATTTACAAACTGGGAAGTTCTACATCAGACCAGACTAACAGAGATCACACCAAAATGAGCGTTTGAGACCACATTTACAACAAAATGAGTTTACTTTTCCACCAACCAAAGAAGAACCCCTACCTGGAAATCCTGATGTGCAGCCTTCAGCAAGTACCACTTGACCACCCTACACTCACTCCACTTGAGCCCTTGAGCCTATATGAAAAGTAATGAATTACTTATTTAACCAGGTTATTTACTTATTTTCATTCTTCTTCAGACAAACGAAGCAAACCATACAAGCTAGCTAGGCATTACTCTCCTATATATGCAATATCTAAGCACCTTCTTTTTTACATATGGTTTAAAGCTTCATCGGTTATTAGCTTGTATATATTGATAGTATTCTTTTTCACACACTTCTTTAAGACAAATTATGCCTCCTTTATCGATGTAAAAGACTTGATGACACTTGTCTCACAAGATACAATGACTACTAGTGCTTTGGAGCTGCATTGTTGTCAAGAACACCTGACGAACTTGTAATACCTTCAATCTATCACCAGAATGCTATAAAATAGAGAGAGAATAACTCTTGGAGAGAAGAAGATGACTATTGAGAAAGTGTTTCGAATTTCTTTTTGACAAATTATGTCTCATCTATCGGTGCAAAAGACTTGATGACACTTGTCTCACAAGATATAATGACTACTAGTGCTTTGGAGCTGCACTGTTGTCAAGAACACCTAACGAACTTGTAGTACCTTCAATCTATCACCAGAATGCTATAAAATAGAGAGAGAATAACTCTTGGAGAGAAGAAGATAACTATTGAAAAAATGTTTCGAATGATGATGTTTTTAATCGTGTTTAGAACGAAGAAAATATCACTTATTTATACATGGGGAAACTATCCATTACTTAAATTGTTATGAATTCTGGTTGATATGTTACAACCCTTAGCATTCAAACCTTTGACATTCTATACTATAGTTTTTCACATTTTGTGTGGTTACAACCTTTCATATTAGTGAGGTTACAACCTTTCACATTAGTGAGGTTACAATCTTTCACATTTTGTGAGGTTACATCCTTTCACATTTTGTGAGGTTATAGCTTCTAGAATTCAATCATTCAATAGACTATACAATATCCATAACACATGGTTTCAAGTAATTATTTATATTTAAATGACTATTCTTTATTCATCCTATAACCCATTTAAATTGATTAAAAATTTTGTTATTTTCACCATTTTTCTATCACCGTATACATTTGATTCTATTAGTTCGTTCGATCGTTATGATCCTATCTTATTAGTCGACGACTGTGTAGAACAGTAGAAACAGAATGATGAACGACATATCAGTGACAATGACAAATGGAGCACAGAATTCATTGAGCAAAACACATTTTCCAAAGAAAATGAAATTGAGCAAGCTAAACTTGGGGTATTATATCATTGCCTAAACAGATCGATCGCGAAGTGGAAATAGTGAGAGCATCAGGCATCGGCATGCGGCATTGTTCTTATTGACTTGTGCTACTCCTTGGGCCAAAGTCAATTATGGCCACCGTTTGATTTTGATTGATTAAGAAGAAATATAGAAGAAGACGACGCAGGAGGCCGAGTCTGTTCTTTCTATTCATTTATTTATTTCGTGGTTTTTTAGTAGAGAAATTAACTGGCAAACAATATACATGTGGGACTCGATCGATAAAACAAAGAAATCAGACACAGAAGTCCATGAACATGTGAAGTTGGGTAGTACAGGACAATTCAACACGTTATAAATCTGGTTTTCTTCAATGAAAACATCTCCAGCTGTTGAGATATATATATCCCCACTTTGGGGATATGAGACTTTCTCTGTAGGTTTATAAGGGTTTGAGCTATTTTTTTCATTATTAATTAGTTTTAAAGTTGAACCCCAAAATACTTTATCATGGTATCAGAACCAGGTTACCCACGTATACGTGTGAAGTCCAAAGGCTACACGAACTCCACGACCACCCAAGTTGTTGTCCACCATGTTATGCTTAAAGATTCGTCACGTGCGGGGGCGTGTTGAGATATATATCCCACAAGAGACATTATCTGTGGATTTATAAAGGTTTAAGTTACTCTCTCTATTGCCAATTAATTTTGAAGTTGAACCCCAGATTACTTTCAAACTTGTCTTTCTGCAGCTTATTCTCTCGCTTAATTAAAACAGGGTTTCACCTTAATCTCAATTTGAGATAAAACTTTGTTATTTTCTCTCTTTATATAGTGTTTGAACTACTAAAATTTTCATTATTGTCAATAATTTAGCCTTTAAACGAAAGAAACCCCACACAAGTAAACACAGAAAGGCAGAAACCCACCGATCGATTAAGTGAAAAACAAAGCTGGAAAGTTTTGCGGCCGGGAGAGCCATCATCTATCAGTCAATGTCTAATAATAACAAAGATTGGAACAAAAAAGGAGGAAGGGGTATATACAATTACATTGCCTGCCTTTTCTAATGGGGTATTACATTGCATTGCATATCTCGTAGAAACAAGATTAAGGGGGCCTTTGGATTAAAAAGCTTTAGCTTTTTCTTGACCTTTTCCCTCTTCATAATGGTGCTCTCTAAGTGTAGCACAAACAGAGAGTACCTACCTTTACCTTAATAATAGAGATTGGAAAGAGTTGTGGATAAAAAATCAAAAGCCTAAAACCCCACATGCATGCAACACAAAAGTATTAGACCGTGATTGATGCATAATTCCATTGCCAGCTTCCTCTAGCTTGCTGCTTCCTTTTCTTTCTTTCTTGCTGTTTCAACAGCCTCGATCTGCTGCCACAATTTTAGCTAGCTAGTCATCATTTGACACGGGAGACCATAGATCTTTCTGGTTTCCATTTGTATTCAAATAGCATCTGGTTTTCTGGTGACTAACTTTACTCTGTTTTTGCTGGTATGATTGTCTGTTTTCAAGTCACAAGCAAGAACCGAAGAGGTTCTCATACTTCACAATCATACGAGTTTTTGCTTAGATTGTCAATGTTCCTTTCACTTTCATATGCTAACTTTAAGAGCTGAGGCAGCGCAGGCAGCTGAATCCATTTTCTCTGGAATCACATGAATTTCTCCTTAGCTGTTATGATTTCGGATTTGATTGGTTCTTTTGTGGAGATGATATTTGACATTAGTTTCAGTTAGGATGTTATGGTTTCGGTTTTGATTGATATCTGAAAGCCCACAGAGCATAATGATAAAGAAACAGTTTGTTGGTGAAGGATACACGGATCTATGATAACTTGGAGAAATAAAGACCGGCAGTGAGTTTGCTGAGATGTTAAATCGCACCTCTTAATCATATTGACATCTCAGTGTTCATCATGCCTTCAACTCGATCAAAAGTCGACTCCTAATCACTGAACCTTCAAGAATCCGCCAACCTTGTACACTACATTTACACCTACATGTATATCATCATCTTAGGTACGTAAGGACCTATTTTCTGAATTGTCAGCTGTAGCAAAACATTCTTTCCACCACTTGGTTTCTTAACAATTACTTTCATTTTACGCCACAGTGATACTATCAAGACTGCTCAAAGTGCAGAAGGAAGAAAATGTGGCAGAGATGAACACTGTTAAGAGATAAAGTTGCGAGAAACATGTCAAACAGAAGATAATTCAGTGAACAAAACTATGCTATGTACCAATTCTCCAACACATGAGAAATCAAAACATTAAAACAGCCAAAAGATTCATATATTGCATAAATCAATTCCAAGACCAAGTTTCTTACAACCTGTCACTCCTCATCATGAAGGATTCATCTAAAGCCTACAAGAGTCAAACAACGACAAGCGTGACTCGTTGATCATCCTTGTACCAATACTGTTACAACTTAACTATCTTTAAAGTGTTGAGTTTTAACTACAAAAGATATCGGTACAATTGGATATGAATCATCCACATATAAGTTATATTTTATTTGTCCAGTTTCTAATGTGAGATCTTTCTTCTCCAACACACTCCCCCACGTGCAACATGACAAAGACTGCACTTGAATCTGTGTCAACCTCTCCACTCAAACACGAACCCTCACCTTCAACCAGAGTCAAAGATTTAGCACGTGTACATATGTCTAAACCAATCAAAACAACCAACCTGACCCACATCTTGTTGAAGATGAGAGATCTCACATCAGAAACTAGACAAATAAAATATAACTTATGTGGGAGGATCATTTCTAATTGTACCGAGACATTTTGTAGTTAAAACTCAACACCTTAAAATTGGTTAAGTTGAGACAATATCGATATAAGGATGATCCACGGGCCACACTTGTGGTTGTTTGACCCTAAACCTTTGACTTGGTATCAGAGTGGATTCATCTCCAGTTGTGTGTCAATGGTTGGTTGGCTAGATTGGTTTAGACATACACGTGTTAAACCCTTGAGTCTGGTTGCACGTGAGAGTTCGTGTTCGAGTGCTTGGATCTTCAAAAAAGCCACTATCTACTCGTGAGGTGATATTAGATTGTACCAAAATGGCATATGAGGTGCAGAATAGATGTGGGTTGGAATCTTGTGAGCGCACCCCCAATGCTACGAGTTTGATTCAAGGTCTTAAATTTTGAATATTACGGAAATATCCACTTTCTGAAAAAGAAATAAATATCGATAGCAGTAAAAAAATTAAGGAAATTGACGAAAATTTGAAGAAAAACACGAAAATTTTAAATGATGTTTGTTTACTATATTATGTACTATATTTGAAAAGAAAACATTGAATAAATATTGATCTATAAGGAGTTGTAGTAATTTAAAGTGAAAAAGTAAGTGTTGAACCGTTAATAATGTTTAAAAGTTTACTTTAAACATTTTTTTGATGGTTGGAAGCCTAAAGGGAGGCTAGGTCATAACGTCTTATATACATATGATACATTTCACATGAAATTAAATGAGTACTTTAAAACCACGTAGAAGATCTATGAAGTACATTTTCGTTATATTCATCATCTCTCTGTGTGAAGTCTTCAGTGTATTGTGAAGAATAATCATTAAATGATACTTCACCTTTGTAGTTTTGCATTTTTTGACTTATATGTCAACCATACGGGTCAAGAGAGACTGACCATGGGCGTTCATAGCCAAAGCAAAACTAGCAATAAGTCAATACATGCCTGCATGGTTAGTCCCCCTTAACAGTTCCAGATCTTCGAAGTATCAAGTCATTTCTCTACGCTTCCTTTGCCATTGCCTCAGCAGCTTCTCTTACATAACAATTGCATCCTGAACTATTCTTCCCTTTCTTCAATGATAGCGATCTTGAAAGTCCACCAAACATGGACGATAAGTGCCCCATTTAACTAGTACTCAATTCCGTAGGCAGCCTGACCGGGATTCGGGTGCAGTCACAAATTAATATTTAGACCCTAGGTCCTCTAAAGTATTTATTATGGAACCCAACTCGGTAATCGAGATAACCTCAGATTTTGTGAGGTCCATTTCGGTGTCGTTGGGACTGTTAGAAATAGTTTGGCTTTTTGTACGGGTTATCCCTTCTCAAGGGGGATTACGAGAAAATCTCTCTTGTGATGAGTCCCGCACGTTCTTTTCCCGGTTTAGATAGGTAAACTCAGGCCGGGGCGTGACATTTTCACTGTAATTGCTGTTCAATTTACTGTCTGAGGATTTGCATAGTTTTAAGAATAGTGGTTCAAGACAAAAACAAGCACATTGTTGCAAGGGTGGAGTAGGTAGAGTTGCTCGGCAGTTAATTCTAGCCCGCAGTAACGCGCGGGATTTGACTAGTAATAATAATAATAAAAGCCAAGAAACCTCAAATGAAAGAAATAATGCAAATTGTAAGATGCTACACGAGGTTGAGTATTGATGTAAAGGCAAATGCTTTGGTGACAATTAGGCCAATCCATGATCCATGAATGATTAAATAAAGAAAATAGGAAAATACTTGGGTCCGATTTAGATCGAACCAAGTAATTCGTTCGATCTCCTCAAAATGTACTTTTAACAACATCAATGGTAATCTTAACTTTTCAATAGTTGACTTAACCAATGAAGATCATCTATACAAAAAATCAATATAAAAAAAGATTGTTTGCTCGCCCGAATGCATCGAACAAAATGAATGGATTATCATAAAAGCTCAGGAACTGTCTATTTGGTTTGATGCATTCGGGCAAGCAAACAATCTTTTTTTACATTGATTTTTTGTATAGATGATCTTCATTGGTTAATTCAACTATTAAAAAGTTAAGATTACCATTGATATTGTACACATAACCTAACTTAGAGATCGAACAGGGAACTCCATCCGATCTAGATCAGACAGAAGTTTTTTCCAAGAAAATATGCACAAACCCAAGTTCGAGTTAATCCAAAAGAAAAGGAAAAAAGGAAGAAAGGAAGTAAGTTAATAACGGTGGAAGTAACGAGAGTAGGAGGAGGGATACTTGAACTGGGACAAACGTGGCCCGTGGATCACCATTATACCGATACTGTCCCAACTTAACCACCTTTAAGGTGTTGGGTTTTAACTATAAAAGATCTCGGTACAATTAAATACGATCTATCCAATTATAAGTTATGTTTTATTTGTCTCTTTTCTGATATGAGATCTTTCCTCTCCAACAGGGATGAGGGACGCAGAGCAAGGTCCAGAGACGATCAGCACGACGACTCAGCTCCTGAAGAGGGATGAACACAAGATCCAACGGCTCACTGCTACTCAAACGCTCTGGCAGGCATGCCACCTGTTGCCACGCCTCCGCAACACGTGCGCTACCGACACCACTATCACGTTGTTGAACACCATATCCGACTTCAATTTGCTTCCAAAACTAGTTCTTGGTTCTTGTGATCTGGTCGATCGACTAGTGTAAAGTAAAACAGGTAGGAAGGGCTTTACCTTCTCTATCGGAGCTTACAGGACATGATTGATTTTTTGAAGGGCTTTACCTGCGCCAACCTGTTGTCCATGATTGATGCTAGTCGATTGATGCTTTACCTTCTCCATAACTGTTGTATCATGTACGTTGCGCACATATGGACCACGCGACCGTACAATACCCTCCCCATTTCTAATGCAACGGATCCAAACTCAGCAGCGTGGAGTTGTATACTTGTTCAAAAGTTCAAATTAACCAATAAAAATTACTCTAAAAAAATCAACTAGCACCTCAGTAATGAGGATTAGTTAAGTGTTTTTTTTTAGTTTTTAGTTTCAAAGACTAATTTTTTGATCACATTTGTTATCTTATCCGTTTAGATTTAGCTTTATATTAATAAATCACCCGTGTAAATTTCCAACAAAATTAATGATCGTTAAGATATCGAACTTGATAAAATTAATGAATCAACCAACTTTGTTAAATATAAACAGTTCAAGTAAAAGTAGTAAATCACATTTATGAATGTCTTAACAATTTTCAATTTAGTTGAAAATCTACAAAAATTATCTACTCATAAATACCTATAAACTAAACGGTATATATATAAATAAGGTAAAACCAATTTTTTTTAACTAGTCCTCGTTACAGAGGTCCTTAATAAAAAAGATCTTGTATAATTGTCCTTGTCCTCTCACCAAGCTAGAAATATGACTAGGACTGATGTCATATATAGAAATCTCTTGCGACTGACTAGGACATGGCATAAAGTATACAAACACCTTCTTAGAGGTGGTCATACAATTTTACAATGCAAGCTTCCAGAGTGGAAGTACCTAGTGTTTGTTAATTTTGGCTCTTGCTGATGTAGTTCTTACAACACCCAAGAGCCGGGACTTGAGAATTCTCATGTCAACCTTGGAGGCCAACCTCAAAGGTACATCCTCCAACAACAATACCCTCCTCAACAGCGGCTGGAAAATTTACATTTTTTTTGGTGTTTCTAGGCTCTAGCACACTTTTCATTTACAAAAATGCATCCTTTTAAACTATGCACACTTCTCATTACTATACTAATTTCCATCACTACATCACATCATATCAAGAAACTAGTAATAGACATAAGAAAAGCCAAGAAACCTCAAATGAAAGAAATACTGCAAATTGTACGATGCTATACCAGGTTGAGTATCTCTATCTTCCACTATACAGTATTAGTGGAGTTTGTTTATGCATTATGAACAGAAAAATTGAACCATCTATGTAAGGAAACCAGACTTTTTAAGCTTTCCTATACAACACAGGAGTATTAGTTTATATAGTACTGAAATCTCACTTGAGCTTACTCCGAAAATGGTTAGTTCTAAATATGTATGCGGAATTGTACTCAACACAAGAAAACATACGATGTAATTACTAACCTGAATACTACATGCTTGATCTTCTACTCTGAACAATCGACTGAAGGCAATCTCTCAATGGGGCAGATAACTTGAGTGCTTGTGTTAATTGTTAGAGCAGAGGGATCATGGTCAATATATAGGCATTGAGGATTAGGTGCCTCCCATAAAGGTTTCCTAATCCTTCTACATTAGGGCCAACCTTTTTCTCTGTTCCATGTGCAAATAGGTAAGCAACCTACCAAAACAGTACTGATAAATAAATCATGAATCCGATGAACACTAGGAATGTCTTACTTGCTTGTTCTGTAATAGCTTAGTTATTGATACTTCGTGAATCATTGATAGTCCACATTAAGTCTTACAGTCTCCCACTTAGAATATCAATATTCAAACAACAAGAAAAGCTACAGCATTAGATATAGCAAAACTGAAATGTGCACAAAAACATCCAGCATCATCAAAATCATTCCAAAACTCAGTCATTCTGTAATTCATTATATTGAACCACATGAAAGCTAACACTTAACTAAGCATTAGCACCCTGCAATTACAATCTAATATCTTACAGAACAGGAGTAAACTCAAGGCATATGGAACTTTAACTTGCAGAACATAATGCAAGTAAACTGATCCAAACTTAATAGATTCTCCAACTTAATGAATCTATAACTTCAAATACTGAAAAATAAAATACAAGTATATACTGAAAATTCTGCAAATCATTCTAATGAACCGAAATAACAACTTTTACTCGAGTTAGATGAAAATTGCAGAAAACTCATTCAATACTTCTTTAGTTAGCTATTTGAATAATTAATATACTAAAATCATAAACCTTAAGATATAAAGTCTACAACAATGAAAACTTAAATAATGAAGAAATTTTGAACTCTCCCACTAATCTAAACTATCAAAACTTGATAGGATCCCCATATTTGTAACATGATTTTAAAGCACTAACTCCTAAGGGTTTTGTAAGTGGATCTGCTAACTGATCTTGCGTGTTGATCTCAATAACCTCAATTTCATTATCTCTCACACTTTCCTTAACGACATAGTACTTGACGTCAATATTCTTGGAAGTTGTAGACCTTTTATTATTCTTAGCAAAGAATACCGCAGCTGCATTATCACAATGTATCTTAATTGGTCTCTCAATAGAGTCTATTATTCCAATTTGTGCAACAAAATTTCTGAGCCAAAGTGCTTGCCCTGTAGCTTCATGGACAACAACATATTCAGCTTGCATAGTGGAAGTAGAAGTTAGAGACTGTTTCACACTCATCCAAAATATTGCCCCTCCGGCCAGCAAAAAATATACCCTGAGGTTGACTTAAGATCATCCACACAAACCTTATAATCTGAATCACTGTATCCAACTACTTCCAATTCGGTATCAAGATTCCTATAAACCAGCATGTAATCCTTCGTCTTTTACAAATACCTGAGAACCTTTTTGCCAACAGTCCAGTGAACATTATTTGGATTAGACTGATATCTAGCTAGAACTCCAACTGCAAAGGCTATATCAGGCCTAGTGCAAACTTGGGCATACATCAGACTACCTTCCAATCTCGCATATGGCTTCTTTTCCATCTGTTTTCTCTCAATTACATTTCTGGGGCATTGACATGCATGTAATCTATCTCCTTTAGACATAGGTGAGTCACCGACATTGCAGGTCTCCATTGAAAAAAGCTTGAAAATTCTCTCAATATAGTTTTTCTGAGATAATCCCAACAGTCTTCGGTTTCTATATTTTTTTTATCTCAATACCAAGAAAAAAAGTTGCGTCACCTATATCCTTCATATCAAAGTGCTTCATTAGAAAGTTCTTAGTCTCTTTTAACAATCCTATATCACTGCTGGACAATAGAATATCATCAACATACAACACTAAAAATATGAATTTACTCCCACTGACCTTCATATATATGCACTCATCTAATCTATTTTCAGCAAAGCCAAATGAAGTAATCATAGAATCAAACTTAGATACCATTGTCTTGAAGCCTGTTTTAAGCCATAGATCGACTTTCTTAATCTGCATACCTTTTCCTCATTGCCCTCTGCAACAAAACCGTCAGGCTGTACCATATATATTTCCTCACTCAAATCACCATTCAAAAATGTTGTCTTTACATCCATCTGATGCAGCTCAAGATCATAATAAGCAACTAAATCCATCATTATTCTAAATGCATCCTTAGTGACACAGTAGAAAACGTATCAGTGGTCTATACCTTCCCTCTGAGTGAATCTTTTGGCAACAAGTCTGGCTTTGAACCTTTCGACATTGCCATGTGCATCCCTCTTAGTTTTAAATACCCATTTACACCCAATAGGTCTAAAACCCTCAGAACTATCGACAAGATCCCAAACTCCATTAGTATCCATTGATCTTAACTCAGATTCCATTGCCTCCAACCATTTATCTTTCTGCAGTGACTCAATGGCTTCAGCATAGGTTCTAGGATCATTTTCAATACCCATGTCAAAATCTGCCTCAGTGAGGAAAACAGTTTCACAGTCATCTGGAATAGCAGATTTCCTAATTCTCTACGACCTTCTTAACTTGAGGTTATTGTTGTTGTACTGAGTCATCAATCTGTTGAGCTTCTATATTTTGTTTCAGGTGATTATTTTGTTGATTCATCTCTACAATTTCATTAGCTGGTGGCATTCCATTATCTGGAACTGATGCTGCAATCACTTCTTCATTCAAATTACCAGACACATCATCTTCTACTTCATTATACACAAACCATTCATCGATGTCACTCGTACAATTTCCGCCAGCTTCCATATCTAGTTCATCCATATCAACGTTGTTGGGATCATTCATCTCTCCCAAAAATATATAGCTCTATTGGTCTCCAGAATCCTAGTATGATGATCTGGGCTGTAAAATCTATACCCCTTGGATTTGGTTAAGTATCCTACAAAGAAAACACTCGAGGTTCTAGGATTAAGCTTTCCTGCCTTGGGATTATAAATCCTTGCCTCTGCCTTACATCCCCACACATGAAAATGATTTAAACTAGGTTTTCTGCCAAACCATAACTTAAAAGGTGTACTGTTATTAATTGACTTACTAGGAGTCTTATTGCAGATATAGTTAGTAATCCGCAATGCTTCCCCCCGCAATGCAGATATAGTTACAAATCATACTCCTAACCATGGTGATTAATGATCTATTTCTTCTTTCTGCAACTCTATTCTGTTCTGGTGTCTTTGGAACGGAATATTGAGCCTGAATACCACATTCATGAAGATAAAGAGCAAAAGGTCCCATACTCTGTCCATCATCTGTATGCCTACCATAATACTCACCTCTCCTATCTGATCTAATAACTTTAATTACTTCATTTAATTGTTTCTCTGTCTCAGCCTTAAAGATTTTAAAGACGTTTAAAGCTTGTGATTTTTCAGAAATAAGAAATACATGACAAAACCTTGAAAAATCATCAATGAAGGTAATAAAATACTGATTTTTACAAAGTCAGATGAGGAAAATGACCGCATATGTCAGTACGGATTAATTCTAATAGTTTTTGGCTCCCAACAGACCCTTTTTTTCTAGACTTGGTCGTTTTACCCTTAAGACAGTCAATGCAGACATCAAAATCAGTAAAGTCTAAAGAAGGTAGAATGTCCTCTCTCACAAGTATTTTTAACCTCTCTTTTGAGATGTGCCCTAATCTTTTATGCCAAAGAAAGGCTGAATTCTCATTGTGTCTAGGTCTCTTATGTCCTACGGTCTTTTCTGTCAAAAATACCTCAAGTGAATTTCTACAGTTTAAATGCCAATAACCACCAACAAGAGATGCATTACCAATGAAATCAGAAAAATGATAGAAATCGAGACTTTTATTATTTCCATCAAAAGAATAACCATGAGTTTTGACAAAAAGAGATCCTGAAACTAAGTTTTTCTGCATAGAAGGTATGCAGTACACATTTTTTCAGATCTAAAGTAAAGCCACTAGGAAAAACTAGCCTAACTACTTCAACTGCTACTCTATTGCCGTTCCCTGAGCTAACCCTAGCTTCGTTCTTACTTGGGATCCTATTTCTTAGATATCCCTGCATAAAGGTAGTGACATGTATAGGTGAGGCAGTGTCAAACGACCAAGAACTAGAAGACACACTGACAATGATATTTTCTAAATGGAAAACAGTTTTAGTTTGAAAAATATTACCTTTCTTGACAAGCTAGTTTTTAAAACCCTTGCAGTCCTTTTTGACATGACCAGACTTACGACAGAAGAAACACTTTACAGATCCATTCTTAAAATTCTTAGTTGATAGATCCCTGAGAAGTTCCCTGAGAAACTTTGGAAGATGAAGCACCAGATTGATTTGAGCTATAGCCGAATTTCTTCTTAAATTGAGTCTTGCTAACAAGATTCACTCCAATGCTCTTTCTCTTCTTAATTCTATTCTCTTCTTGGACACAGATTGAAATCAATTCATTCACAAACCAACTTTCCTTCTGTGTATTGTAATTTGACTTCATCTGACTGTATTGTTGAGGAAGGGAATTCAAAAGCAAATGCACCAGAAAAGTATCTTCAATACTGACATTTAGGGCATTGAGTTTTCCAGCGATATCAATACCCTTCATTATATATTCCCTGACACATCCAACTCCATTGAACTTCATGGTCATGAGGGTATTCATCAAGTTTCCAATCTCTGCCTTATCTGACACTTTGTACCTCTTTTCTATATTTTTGAAATATTGCTTAGCATACTCAGACTCAAGTATACTACCTCTCACAGATGTTGTTATCTATTTCTTCAGAATAATTAAGGTTAGTCTGTTGTGTTTATGTCACTAATGGTACTTGTCTTTCACATCCTTGCTGGTAGCGGTTGTTGGTTCAGCTGGTGGATCCTCTTTAAGAACATGGTCAAAGTCTATCATTCCTAGGTGCAGCTCTATGTCTTACTTCCATTGCTTAAAGTTCAACCCATGTAGGCTTTCTATTTGATGAAGTCCTAAGGGGAGGTTCATGGCTGTAGTAAAACATGAAGAGGTTCCAAATTTAATATATGACATTAACTGAAGTGCCCCAAAACGTAAGGTGTCTGCCTTACCTAAAGCGGCAAAAGGACATATAGATACAAACTGAATCATATAACCAGAAATATTAAAACAACTATAGGTTTATTAGATTATGTCAACACCTAGAGTGGCAAGAAGAACGACCTCTAATAATCTCTGAATGCAATTTAATTCTCTGTTATATGCTAATACTGAACCTAAGAGATGTGAACATTTAAACCTCCTTAGGGGAGCAAAGACAGAAAATTAGATTAATATTATACGTTGTTGATCCATTACTTATGTTTAACATTAATTCTCTTCAAAAGATTGCTACTGACAAGACAGTTTGTTTAAAGATTATGATTAAACTGGATCAAGACTATATTGTTTTGTGCTTTGAGTTTTGTTGTAGTGTGTTCACAAGGATTTCAATACACTAAGTAGGGAGATAAACTTAAGCCCAGCAAACAACTAATATGAATATCAAAACTCAATTCTCAAAACACACAGATCTTAATTAATCAAAGATATTATATATGAAAGTCTACGCAGAAGATAAACATGAATCATTCAACACCTGAATATCAATTGCAAATACATAGAAACCTTAGACAACCATTATTCCAATTCAAAACACAAAATTATGCAACTGAAGGTAAGTTTCTTCTGGACACCACAAGACTACTCTAACCTATGTCGCATTCCGGGAATGCATCTAGGGTTCTTGAATTTTGTAGAAATTATAGACATGATTTGAATCGAAAACAAAAATTTTCCAGAAAATTCTAACCTTGAAAACCCAATATGTTGTTCATAACAAAACAAAGAAGCATAAAATTCAGCAAGCAATTGATTCGCCCTCTTAATCCGCACCAAATGGAGATTTGAATTCCACAAGAAGACGCGATCGTCTTCTGCCCAATCCCAGCAGAAGAACCCTAACCCCCAATTCTCTGATTTGACCATTGTAAAGGAACGGTCGAGTTTTAGGGATTATACCTAAAACGGGTCATGGGTGTGGGCTTGGGCTTGTTACTTGTTTTTTTTGTTCGTTTTTTTGGTTCTTAATTGAGTATAAGGTGCTATGATACCAAAACTGAATACTTAGTTCTAAATATGTATGCGGAATTATAAGTTGTACTCAACACAAGAAAACATACTATGTAAATATTAATCTGAATACGACATGCTTGATCTTCTACATTGAACAATCGACTGAAGGCAATCTATCAATGGGGCAGAAAACTTGGGTGCTTGTGTTAATTGTTAGAGCAGAGGGATCAAGGTCAATATATAGGCATTGAGGATTAGGTGCCTCCCATAAAGGTTTCCTAATCCTTCCAACATTTTTCTCTGTTCCATATGCAAATAGGTAAGCAACCTACCAAAACAGTATTGATAAATAAATCATGAATCTGATGAACACTAGGAATGTCTTACTTGCTTGTTCTGTAATTATGTAGCTTAGTTATTGACACTTAGTGAATCATTGATAGTCCACATAAAGTCTTACAATTGTACGATGCTATACTAGGTTGAGTGTCTCTATCTTCCACTATACAGTATTAGTGGAGTGTTTATGCATTATGAATAGAAAAGTTGAACAATCTATGTAAGGAAACCAGACTTTTTAAGCTTTCCTATACAACACAGGAGTATTAGTTTATATAGTACTAAAATCTCACTTGACCTTACTCCGAAAATGGTTTCTGTATGATCCAGCTTCGCTCCAAAACCAACTACAATGAAGACAACCATTCTCAATTTGTACTGCTAACCTGTCCCTTCCAGTCAACTCCTATAATATATCCCAGGGCAACATTTTAATGAAGTATCTTATCTTCCATCTTGCAACTTCCTATAAACACTGTGGAAATTTATTTTCAGGTGTATCTGTGTCCAAGGAAGTAGAAAACAGATACAGTTACCAAGGGGATGCCATGAAGATTCAACAAATAACTGAAAATTTCTTATTCCAACTCCAGAAAAAAAAAGCACGCACACACATTTACTCTATTGACCTAGGTTTTAAAAAACGCTAAGCGTAACAGGAAGGACAGCCAGCGCCTAACACCCAGGGCGCCTAGGCGGTTTTATATTTTACATATTATTATTTATTTAATAAATAAAATTTATAAAAAAAAACACTTTTATGTTCCAAAATAGCAAAAATAGTTCAAAAATATACATAATAAAGCAATAATGTTCTTAGAAATAATAAAAATACAATAGCCTTTGTTTGGACTTTAAAGTATAATATTATGTTTTTTGTGTTTGATTTTACTCATTTTTAGATAAGCTTTTATGTATTTCATAATTAAAAAAACTAATCGGGCTGCCTAGGCGCCTCCCAGCCCGCCTAAACGGCTGATTTTTGCATCAGCGCCCAGCTTGGCCGATTTAGGGAAAATCAAAACTGTGCCCTACAGCCAAGCTTCGCCTACACGGCCATGGGTGCCTTTTGTTTAGAACACTGCTATTGACATAGCATGATGACTAGCAGGAGCAAAGTTTATCAAACCAATGTGCAAAAAATACCGAGAACAAATGTGAAGCAGTGAATTAATAGACTGCTCTCTGTGACAATATAACAACAATTAACACTAAGAGTTGTGTATCACATATAACCTAATGGCACAACTTAGTAACAATACAAAACAAGGCAATGGCGCAGGCACAAATTCAGTATTGATGTAAAGGCAAATACTTTCGTGCCGTGAAGAGGGAAAGACAATATGCACAAACCCAACAGTTAATCAAAAGAAAAGGAAAGGAAACAACTTTACAGGAAGGAAGGGATGCTCAATCAGAATGGGGGTGGTAGTGATAGTCGTCGTAGTAACGAGCAGCCAGGGGCGGAGGCACAAGGGACACCGTGGGGCTAGTGCCCCATTCATTATAAATTTTGGTTCATCAGTGTCTCACCAAAGTCTCATTGAACAAAATACAAAAATAAGCACTATATGAGAGTCGAACCTCTAACCTCTCAATGAAAAATCCAAAGTTAATCCACTAGAATCACCTCAAAGACATGTTAACATTGCACAAATATTCTATATATTCACAGATACTTCTTATTTCAAATGGATTATTTTTTGAAATAAAAAAATTAAAGTCTCACTCACAGATGAACTTCAAGGCTGAACTCACTTAACCAGCTTGAGAATTCTCTTAATTTTGCAACCTACCTTTAAATGTATTTATTAGAGTTGTGAAATCTAAAATTATAAACCACTTATTTTATATTATAAACATTGTAAAGTCTCGGTGATTGATTGTTTGATTTTATATATCTAGAATGATAATTTTTTCTAGTATAGTCGATGCGACTAGCTATCAAGAAACAACTTAAACACATAACACTCGTCAAGAACCAATATCATTGCAAATATATTATTAATATTATTATTTATGCCCCGCTAGCTGAAAATTCCTGGCTACGCCACTGGCAGAGGAAGGTGTCAAAGTGCTAGCGACAAATGTGACCCGTGGATCATCTTTGTATCGATATTGTCCCAAATTAACCACCTTTAAGGTGTTGGGTTTAATCTACAAAAGACATTGGTATAATTAGGATTGATTCACCCATATATATGTTATATTTTATTTATCACTTTTTTGATGTGAGATCTTTTCTCTTCAATACTCCTCCTCACGTGCAACCTAACTTTTAGGTCTGAACCCTAAACTCTAAACTCTAAATTTTGAACCCCAAACTCTAAAACAACTTCAACCAAACCAGAGCCATGACCTCTGAAAGAACGCATCCGGACTCATGAGAGAAACAATTTGAGAAAGACCCGTTCTGATACCATGTCAAAGCGCAACAAGCGTGACTCGTGGATATTCCTTGTACCGATAAGGTCTTAACTTAACCACCTTTAATGTGTTGAGTTTTTATCTACAAAATGTCACTCACGTATATGTTATATTTTATTTATCAATTTCATGATCAATATCTAAGAGCTGACTGCCGCTCAAGGAGGCAGGCCACCTGTTGCCACGCCTCCGCTGACTTGTGTGCTACCGTCCTACCGACACGGCTGTTGAACACCATCTCCGATCTGCTTCCAAACAAACTATGGTTACTGTAGTTCTGGTTGAATGGTCTTGTATGTTATCTGATCGATCGAGTTGTTAAAGTAAAACGCTTTGACCTCTTATATTACATTTCAATCACAAAATTGTACTCCCCAACTTCCAAGATTGAAACTTGTCGTTTCTATCATTTCAATCACAAAAGATGGATGCGGTGAGACTATGGAGCCTAACCTCCTCGCACTCATTGAAACAACTCATCCGCACAACCACCTCTAGACTTGTCCTCCGCTGCTGCTCTTCCTCCTCTTCCACTAAAACCGCCCCCAAACCCGGAGGCCGTGGCCGCCGCTTGTCCACCTCCGATAATAATAAATAAATATATGTACTCTTGGTAGCTTTGAGTTCAATGTTTGGGTTGTGTTACTTAGGTAGAAGAGTTGAGGAGCAAAGGTTTGGAGCCATATGCGTATGCATGGGAAAGGACTCACGCTGCTAATCAGCTGCAAGATATTTAAAAGCATTTAGGTAACGGCGAGAGTCCACACCTGAAAATGATGGTGTCTCAATTGCAGGCAGGATTGTGGCTCGGAGAGCTTTTGGAAAGCTTGCATTTTTGACACTCAGGGACGATTCCGGGACTATTCAGGTACTCCTTTACTTGAACTTGTTAGTTCGTTGTTATAATGTGCTTGTCTTAGTTCGCAATGTCATTCCGTCTCTGCTTAGGTTTAGATTGAACTAAAAATATAATTATTGGGAGGGTTATGAATGTTTGGTTTCAGCTTTACTGTGAGACGGAACGGCTCGCTGATGATCAGTTTGACCAGTTAAAGTCCCTTGTTGAAATTGGTGATATAGTCGGTGCTATTGGATCCATCAAGCGCACCGAGAAAGGTAAGTCTTTTGATTCCATTTTTTTCATGTTTAGTTGCTCACTTCACTGGTAGGAAATGTGATTTTACTTTAAAGTGATCCACTTTATGGATCAGTGTCTAAGAGTATGGTTAGAATAAAGCTGAGACACTCTCTTGGTTAATATTTCAGGGGAGCTGTCTGTATATGTGAACTCCTTTGCAGTTCTTACAAAATCTCTACTCCCGCTGCCAGACAAATATCATGGTCTGATGTGGACAAGCGCTACCGTCAACGGTGAGTGTATTTTTTGATTTTTTTTCCTTAATTACATTCTGTATGCCAATTGAATTTGATTAATCATCTAGTTATTGTTCTTTAAATTTATCAAAAGTCTCATATGACCAAGATATAACGCATTAGTAGTCTCAGTAGTACATCTAGTTTTCTTCTCTATCTAGTTATGTTGATATGATTGCAAATCCTGAGGTAGCTGATGTATTCCGGAAAAGAGCAAAGGTAAATGATGTCACTTCACTCCATACTAAAATAAATCGAAGACTTTCGTGTTGGGAATTTTTAATATTCAGGTTCCATGTATAGAAATGAGTTAATCATTCATTTTTTGATTAGGTTATATCAGAGATACGCAAGATAGTTGAATCTTTCGGGTTTATCGAAGTTGAAACTCCAGTGCTGCAGGTTTGAGTCGTTTGACAATATATTCACCATTGTTATGATTTCAGTCTAATGGCATATGCAAATTCCCAAAGACTATATATACCTGGAGAATGTTAATTGATTTTATCAACTAGGGAGCAGCTGGTGGGGCAGAGGCTAGGCCATTTGTTACATACCATAATTCACTTGGGAGGGACCTGTATTTGAGAATAGCCACCGAGCTCCACTTAAAGAGAATGCTGGCAAGTGTTTCTGTCTCTCTCATTTTTTTTTGGGGAGCATGTGCTTGCAAGTTTCGCATATCATACATGCTATATAATCCAACTAAACTGCTGTTGCCGTATATCTTCCCTATCTTGTAAGAGTTGCCAAGTTCGAATCCACTTCCCTGCTTGTCCCTTGATTGAAAGCATAAATTATTATTACAATTATGAATTATCTGTGTATATTGCTATATGTATGTAAATGGGCACATGCTGCATTAAACTACGAAATAGGTGTGATATATAATATGGTGTTTTGGAAGTCACTAAGCATACATGCTCCATTGTTGCTGCTTCCTGTATGTACATATGTGTCTTTGTGCATGTATATATGTGAACGGTCACTGGTTCCATAGCATGAGTTATCTATTGAACAGTTCTCTACGGATCATGGGGGGTTTGAGAAGGTGTATGAGATTGGATGAATATTCAGGAATGAAGGCATTTCAACTCGTCATAATCCTGAATTCACCACTATAGAGGTAAATAAATTATCTTTTTATTTTGTTTGGTGATGTAGTTAAGATTAATGTGTTTTACACGATTAGCTACATGTTTCATATTATTAGATATTTAACTTTCTAAATTTAATCAAGCGAACCTCTGATTGGTATTGGTATTAGTTTTGATCTTAGATGTATGAAGCATATTCGGATTATGAAGCATGATGAACATGACAGAGGAAATTGTTACACGATGCGCACTTGCAGTTCATGGGAAGCTTACTCTTGATTACCAGGTAAATGTTCCTTCAAGAAGGTTTGTGACAGGATTTTCTTGACCTCACTGTGAATTCAGATCACTAAGTAGCTGGTATATATCCTTATATGTACAGGGGGTGGAGATACATCTTGAGCGACCATGGAGGAAGGAAACCATGCACAATCTTGTCAAAGAAGCCACTGGAATTACTTTCAACGAGTTAGGCAATGATCTTCAAGTTGCTAAAGAAATTACTCTGAAGAACCTAGGAGCTGACCTTGATTACAAATACAAATCTTCTATCGAAGCATGCTCATCTATTGGCCACCTTCTTAATGAGGTTGATGCAAATCTATATACCTGAATTCTGATCCTTGTTTTCTATGTGCAATTGTGCATCTCTATTAATTACTAATTAGTCCCGCTTAATATTTCTGTCTAGGAGGCTCTTGATTGAAAAAACAGACATGGTGAAGAGGAGCAACTATGTTTTGTATGCATTTGATTTCTTTTTGCTCTAGCTAACTTATTCCCTGAATTATTATTTTTCCAGGTTTTTGAGATTGTTGTTGAACCAAAGCTTGTGCAACCCACATTTGTTTTAGACTATCCTATCGAGTTATCTCCTCTGGCCAAGCCACATCGGAGGTACTGATGTTTTACTATATCTTGCGAACACTAATTTCACCTGCATTTTGGTATTTTACATGTCTCTTACTACGTTCTTCCAATTCAGGCATGCAGGGTTGACTGAGAGGTTTGAGCTTTTTATATGTGGTCGTGAGCTGGCCATTGCTTTTTCTGAATTGACTGATCCCATGGATCAGGTAATCATGAACACTGAGTGCCTATTTCATAGATGTTTTTCTATATTTAACATGAGAGTCTAGACTCTAGATAGGTGGGAAGTGGAACTACTCGATTTAAGAATTCTAATACAAGCGTCTGTACAAACATTGATCATTGTTCTCTTCCATGAAAACCTTTGGTCTGCAACCTTTTGTATTGGAGACATTTTTATCATTTGCGACATGTTGATTTACAGTAGAGAAGATTTCTCATTTACTATGTATTTTGGCGGAGGGGACGATTAGAAGAGCAAGTAAGGCAGCACAATGAAAAGAGAGCAGCAGCTATTTTCAGAAATAGATAGTGCAGAAGATAAAAAAGAGGAAAATGATGAGTCATATGAAGTGACACTGGATGATGATTTTCTTACAGCTTTGGAATATGGGATGCCTCCAGCTTCAGGAATGGTATGTTCATGAGTTTTTGTTTATGTAAATCTGTTGGAGTGATCTTCAATATCATGCAAACGCCTGATGGCAACTATTCATATTTCAGGGACTTGGAATTGATAGATTAGTCATGCTTTTAACGAATTCCGCCAGCATCAGAGATGTAATTGCCTTCCCAGTGCTAAAATTCAGCAATAGTAAAGAGGCAAGAGGCCAAGGACCAATCTGCAGGTCTAAAGGCCATTTACTTTTTTAATTATTTTTTACTGCTGTCCAGCTTACTGGGCAACAAAGCGTTCGCCTCCTAGTCTTGAGTGGGTACCAAAGCATAGTTTGCGGCTTTCCCATTATCTTTTAGTCATCTTGCATTACCAGTCAAATTGATATTTGCTATTGAAAATGATTGCGACCAGAAATGTAAACATTTTTGTTATAATGATAAGAGGAGAGCTAATGATAGTGTTGTCTTGCATTTTCAATTTTTGGGCGTTTATGAATATGATCAACATTATGAAGGTGCCTTTGTTCTGATACCCTGATTACTTGAGACACGCCATGCATTCATTTTCTGTATTCTTTGTCCAAGATTCAGTACAAGTACTTTTTCTACGTTCGTGGCAGCCTGGCAGGCAACATGTGTAGACGTCGATAGCTTTGGCTGTTTGCCCCCCCCCACAATGATGAACATGAGGGCATGCGCTTGTCCCCAGGCCCCTGAGAAAACTAACTATACACTCTTACTAGCTTGGGCTTGTTCATCTTTGCTCAACAAAAACAAATATATCTCACAAATTCTTGTACTAGACATGACTTCCTTCTTATCAAGAAAAATAAAATAAAAAAAGAACAACGAACAAGAAAACAACACAAGGATCTTCATGACCTTGCTTCTTTGGGCTTCTCAGTAATTATACTAATGACATTAGGAATGTTTTACAGATATATGTTGCACGTTTATTAGAGCACTCATTGCTTGGTCCAAAGTTCCAACCATCATTATCATATGCCGCGTTAGAACATGAGCTCCTCTACCACATGACATGATCAAGTGTTCAATCTTGTCTCTACAATCATTTTACTTTTTCCCAACATAATATCCATGATTTCTTTTCTTTTAATTAAGCATATCCGTCATGCAATTATCATCTAAGTACGTTTCAGTCTGCAAGATTAGCAATGAAGCTGTCTGTATCTGAATGGCAACGAATAACATATGAAAGAGCATAGTAACATTGTCACTGAGAAGGTATTGATTCCATCTTCAGAGCAGTGCATATGTAAGAAGACAGAACAGGAGCAAACGATAACCATCGTCTGAAAAAATATTTCATGCCGCCCATGTTAACCAACTGTTACTTGAAAAAGGATGCATATATATATATCTCTACTTTCTAGAACCAGAAAGATTCTCCAACCAAAAATGAAACAAAGAAAGAAGAAAGGTCGACCTATAAAAGCAATCAAGCAGACCTTCTTTTGAGGCAAACCAAATTGATAATGATGAAGAAAGAATATAACGAATCGAGGTTCATTAGCATCTAAACCACATATTAGCCTCTGGTAATGCCATCCTCTTGATTTTCAGTGATTAAACCCTTTGAAATTCGTTGCAGCATATAAAAGGGTACGCATGAGTCATGTGCGGCAAACTTGGAATTTCCTGGTTCTACTTTTTTCTAAAACCTTAAGAAGATTTGGAGCTACAAGTTTTGTTGAAGGTACTATGCAGTTGGAATTGAAACAAGATTTCAATCCTCGACGAACTAGACAGAAAATAAAGAAAACAAACACAATTATTTTTACCTAGTGAAACCTCAATTTCTCAATTTGAGGAAAACACTATCCGGGACTTTAGCTCTTGAAAACCCCTATTGAAAAGATGATCAACTATGAAAAGAATGAGTCAATTACAAACTATGTAGCTTTAACCGCGATTACTATCTCTAGAACCCTAGCAGATATGTTTGAAGCACTCTTTTTTTTCTTCTTCTTTTTCAAGTAATCTTCTCCAATCTTCAAAAACCACGTCCTTGATTATTCAATCACAAACACATAAACATGAAGTTCAACTCAAAAGGGAACAGTTAACTTTGACATTTTCACGAATATAATTTGCAGCGGAAATATTAGTCCAAAGGCAATTCCCACAATGCCTACTGCATCTTCCTTTATAAATGAAGAACTTCACGTCTCTTATATTTCCATACAAAGACACCAATAATATTAGATATACAATATATCTCAAATATGATTTAATAAATCAACATCCTAACTAAATTAGGATCCTTGTCAATCAACCTAATAACTACTTTCCATATGCATATCAATCTAATTAAGCATATCCAAACTAAATTAAGATCCTTGTTAATCAACGTAATAGCTTCTTTTCATGTGCATATCAAATTTAATTAAGCATCCTTACAAGACACGCACCAAGCTGGGAGTTTACCAAATCAAATCACCTATATATAATGAATCAAATCATATATATAATGTATTAATGCTCATCAATCAAATCTGTTGATTAAAGAAATTAAACTCAAATCATTTGTGAATCTTTGTTTTGTATAAGAATGACAATATACAATTATGTATACTAACAATCTCCCCTTTTGACGTTCCTATACAAAACCACATGTCAGCACAGATAATCATGATATATGCAATTTTACGTTCAACAATAATGACATCGACCATGTGCTCAACAATATTGGCTGCCCCTCCTTTCTTCCAAATCAATTCACATTATCTGAAACACTTTTAACAAACACCAAGTGAAAAGCAAGAGAAATATATAATAATCAATCATATTGCATGTACAATCAATTCTCCCCTTAGGAAGAACACTCTCCTTAAATGAACATTCTCTCCCTTTTTGATTAGGAACGACAAAGGATCACTTACCAAAGATTGAACTACATAGAATGACAAAGGTGAATCACCCAAACAATACACTCCAAGTATTAATACTCTCCCTAAGAGTGTTCTAAGAGATGCATGAGATTAATAAGTCACAACACAGAGAAAATTCTCTCCCACAAATGATGTATGAGATAACACATGTATATATGATTGAAAATATATCATGCTTATACACAGTTGGGAGTCAATTACAAGACTTTTGCAAGGAAGAGACAAAACATTTTAACCAAAGTACAAGACATAACTTTATCTCCATAAAATCAACAAATTGACTTTTGCGTATGACCTGTTTGAGTCAATCCTATAAGCATATATCAAGTTTTGATCCATCATGTGTCTGGTGTGCATAATGTGAACAATCAATGTTATGAGGTGAGAAAAAACTTGAATGTTTAGATAATATCAATTCAAACAAGAACATTAGAACCCCTTATATCTCATGATGTGGACATTGCACACTTCCACATTCCCTTATGACTTCCATTATTTTGCACACACATTTCACAATTATATCATTGACTTTGTGACCTATGTAATGAGTAAATTGTCGGTAACTCCCAAACTAGTTGACTTTAAGGTATTAGATGTAACAAGGACATCCCTAAGGACATTTACGCGAGTCAAAATCTATAAACCATCATGGTGACCAAGCAATTCCCGTTTCTCGCCCAGTACCTTGTATTGTTCATCACAACCAAGACATGTTTACTTTGGAAATAACCTAGCCCACCTTCAAGTATTCTCCGGGGTGGCCAAATCATTCCCGTTTCTCCCCCATAACCTCATATCGTTCGTCACGACTAAGGCATGGTTACTTTGGGAATAATCTGGCCTAGCTCCATATAATCACAACATTTACTCTTTTCTTTCTCTAGAGCTATCATACAAAAAACAACATTAAAAATATCAAGTGATTCTCATACAACCACAACAAGATTGTGTGTAAAAGTGAGACCAAGACAACCATGATAAAAAAATATGTACATACTCACAAAACCATCCAAATAAGTGACAAACTTGTTTGTAAATTTTGTTAACTTTATGAAGAGAAAGTCTTGACAACTACTAAGGTAATCTTAGATCAACTTATCCTTGCAGAATCCTCGGGATTGAAACCTGTCTGAAATCCTGGAAGAACACTAGAAGTAAACTCTGTACCAAAATAGAAAATTGAAAAACACCTACATTATCATAAATTTATACAGTGAATGCATGTCAAATGTATCAAACTAAGAGATAATCAATACGTAGAGTACACACCAATGCCACATCTATGAGAGTCTCCACCATGATTTGAATTATTAGGAGACAATGAACAAGAAGCATCGATCACTCACTTCTGAACAATTAAAATCATCAAACTGACCTGAAAAGCCATTTGGTTTACTCTTTTTCACCCAGACCTGCTTTTGCTTTATGTTATGCTTCTTCAGGATTGAAACATGCTCTGCAATCCTCGTCAATAACTTCATATTTTCTTCCATTTTAGCTTGCAGCAAAGCTACTGAACAATGTTTCACTGTATCCTTATGCTTCTGAAAGTCCATACGCAACAAATTACATCTAGATCGAACGTGACCAACTTTTTCACAATGATAACATTTAGGAATGAAAGATTTTGATTTAAGACCATACATGGGCTGATGATCATACAAATGAACATCAGTACTTACCTAAGAAGCATTGTGAAAAGATGGAGGGACAAACCGTTGAGGTGCAACTTCAGCTTTTGAGTTTTCAACTCCAACTTTCTTATACGGGATTAAAAGCTCAGTTCTATCCTGCTGACAATTTTGTTTCACAAACTTCATTGGTTTGTATGATTCTCCTTCAAAACCAAGTCTCTCACGATTATTGTGACTCTTTCTTGTACCTATCATTTTCATAAAATTCTTTAAGCTGATCTCAAACTTGTTGAATCGATTATGAGCATTTTTCAATTCAACCTACATTCTTTCATTCGCACGTGTTAGAGAAGCATTCAAATCCGATTGAACTTTTACCTTAACTTGAAGAGCTTTGATCTTATCAATTAATTCATCCTTCTCCATGTCCCAATTTATGGAATTTGTTTTATCCTGCACATAATCAATCTCAACCTTCTTCAATTGTTTCAGAATAATTATGGTTTTAGAAGGTTGATCTCCATCACCATCACTTTAGAGGCAATAAAACATGTGTCTTTGATATGTTCAACACCATAGCCTGAATTGTAAGATGATGGAGAATAAAGATAAATATCAGTCTTACAAGAATAATCATCAACACAAGTAGAAACATATTTTTTAGAACACTTTTCAACAAGGGCAAGATTATGCTTGAAATCAGTATGTCCTGAGATTGAAACAGGTCCTTCAATCCCTACAAATAATATATTTTTTTTTCTTTTGGCGCGCTTGTTGAAGGAATTGTGAAAATGAGTTGTAGTTCATTCTGAGACTTCAACTCATCTTTACTTTCTAATTCAAGACATTTGTTATCACACTTGCACACAAATTGGTCTGAAGCACCACAATCACAAAATTTAGATTTTTCAACACAAGAAGATTTTGAGAGCTTATTGGAAGACCTTCTCTTTTTAAGAAACATCTTAAATTTCATGATTAAGTGTTTATACTTATCTATGTCAACATATGTCTTTATATCATCATCAATGAAAGAATAAGATGATTTTACCTCAAGATGATTTACCGATGCTCTATCAAAGAGAGAAGGACAATCGATCGAACCAGCAGCTGCATCATATTCCATCTTAAAACATAACCCACATACCATACTAAGTATATCTAGTGATCTGCTCTGGTACCAATTGAAGGTATTGTGGAACGTGTAATGGGGATTGAAACACGATTTCAATCATCGACGAACTGGACAGAAAATAAAGAAAACAAACACAACAAGTTTTTTACCCAGTAAAACCTCAATTTGAGGAAAAACAGTGCCGGGACTTTAGCTTTTGAAAACCCATATTGAAAAGATGATCCACTATCAAAAAAATGAGTCAATTACAAACTATGTAGCTCTAACTGCAGCTACTATCTCTAGAACCCTAGTAGATATGTTTGAAGCACTCTTTTTCTTCTTCAAGTAATCTTCTTCTTCAATCTCCAAAGAACCACTTCCTTGATTCTTCAATCACAAACATAAACATAAAGTTCAACTCAACATGGAACATTTGAACTTTGACCTTTTCACGAATATAATTTGTAGCGGAAATATTTGTCCGAAGGCAATTCCCCCAATGTCTACTGCATCTTCCTTTATAGATGAAGAACTTTTTCACGTCCTTCTCCTATTTCCATACAAAGACATCAATAATATTAGATATACAATATATCTCAAATCAAATAATGATTTAATAAATCAACATCCTAACTAAATTAAGATCCTTGTCAATCAACGTAATAGCTTCTTTTCATGTGCATATCAATCTAATTAAGCATAACCTAACTAAATTAGGATCCTTGTCAATCAACGTAATAGCACTACCAGGATCAACACTTTGGCCGACGAAAAAATTTCGTCGGCTAAGAAATAAAAGTGGTCGTCGGCTATAGTTTAACACTTAGCCGACGACTTATTTTTCTATTTTTTGTCGGCTAAAGTAAGACTAAAGTCGACGAAATATATTGTCGGCCAAAGTATTTTATAAAAAAAAATTAAAAATAACTATAACCGACGAAATATACTAAAATTCGTCAGAAAATATTGAAAAAAAAAATAAAAAATATAGCTGACGAATTATAGTAAATTTCGTCAGCTAAATACTACTATATATACCCGACGAAATAAGCCATATGTCGTCAGCTAAACCTTGAAAAAAAATAGAAAAATTCTATAGCCGACGAATTATGGTAAATTTCGTCGGCTATAGTACTTTTTATACTAAAAAATTTCTAAATTACCATCCAAGCAAGTTGCAAATTACACAAACAATTTCATATAATAACCAACAACACCATCAAAAGTGGTCTCAACGTTTTTCATTAAATTATTTATTAATTGTTCAAAATCCATAAAACTATATAAAATCTATATCATCTAAATCTATATCTACGGCAGGAGGAGGTTGCTGTTGAGGAGGTTGCAGCGGCTGAGGTAGGAGAATAGACGTAGGCATGGGCGGAGCCGGAAGTCTCTGAAGCTGAGCAGCTGAAAACTCTTGCAAGTATTGAAACATCTGCTGCTGTTGTGCCTGCTGGGTGGCATATACTACCGCGTTATACTCTTGTAAAGCGGCTTGGTGTTCCCGTAGCATCTGAACTTCCGTCTCTAGCTCAGTCATTCTGCTGCTGGTCAAGACTGCCTTTTTTTGAAATCCGAGAGTGGTCTTCAGTACCCCTCGCCCTTCTTTCCTAGATCACGACAGTATAATTATTTCCTCGCGGTGAGAATGCTGTGCCCATGATCCTCGCCCCAACCCTGAGATCCGAAGTATCGATCTAAGACATGGCTTCAGACATGTCTTCCTCCTGCGTGTCCGGCCATGCCTCCCTCACTATAGCAGTTATCACATCGTCACTAGCCTGCCTCACCTTCGCCTAATTGGATAGAAAAAAATAATTAATTAACATTTTGAAATATATATATATATATATATATATATATATAATTTAAAAAATTTGAAAACGTAAAACGATTTACAATATCCTCCTAGGCGTCAGGATATGCCTTCTCGTACGTATTGACGTACCGGTTGACTTCTGGATGTTTCCTAGTCGCCTCGTCCATCAACAATGCGAACGCTCTAGAACCGACATGATGGTTCCTTGTGTTGCGTTGCCGGTTCTGAGCGTTCGCTCGGGAAACGGCCTACAAAGAAAAAAAATAAAAAAAATTAGTAAAATATTTTAAAACGTACTAATTAATAACAATATAAGAAATTATTATTTTTTAATTTCCTGTTTATGAGGGTTGTTGAATTCTGATATCAGAAGCCAACGTCACTCGTACTCTCTGAACTGAAACTCAAGGGGGGTACCAGGACGTGCGCTCCCATGCGTAATCCAGTAGGTCCATAACTCGTTCTTACACTCCTTGTACCTACAGATACCACAAAAATTATAAATATTATTAATTACACATATACTTTTACTTGTAGGAGTCAGCTTATACCTGTCACTCTTACATACCGGACATGCGTCAAGGTCACCAAGGTTATTTCCCTCTGGATCTTTACCCTAGAAGATAACACAGTCATATCTGCATGCATGGATCTTGATGTAGGAAAGCCCAAAATCTTTCAGGATACATCGGACCTTATGATGAGTGGTAGGAAGACGATGATCGTGGGGCAGCATCGAAGCAGTGTACTGTAGAAAATCATCAACAGCCTTCACGGTCGATTTTGTCTCAACTTTAATCTTCATAATGTCCATCACACTTTCAAGAACCGTCTTCTGACAACCGGGGTACACAGAGATCTGTTGGAAAACAAGTAGTTTGTTATACTTGTCAATACCAGCAGTGTTGACAACTCTAGGGAAAGGCTGCACCGGCCCAGACATATACGGTCCTTCAAAGCATACACCGCTCTCATAAGAAAACATATCGTTGATGAAGACCGTTGTTGGATCGTTGGATGTACTACCCGTCTTAGAAAATTGTCCATGATCATGCGGACCCCCTGATGATGTTTCACCGTGATATATCCAACATGTGTACTTCTCCCAAAACCCATTACTCTTCAGGTGCTGCCAAACCTTGTCAACTGCAAATCGATGCATATCGCAGCGACACTGACATTTAGTGCACGGGCAATAGAAAATTATATTTCCGTTCGCATTATCCATCACATATTCAATAAAACTAATAAATCTTTTACCATATCTTTTGTCTCATTTTAGAAGCGAAATCTAACTCTTATCCATATCCTGAAAATATAACATAATATATATAAACTCTAATTAATTAAATTTTTAAATCATTTAGTATTCAATCTACAGTTAAAGTACAATTAATTAATAACAAATTAATAATTAACACACACACATATATATATATATATGTATGCATATATACTAATTACTAATTATATAACAATATTATATATATATATATATATATCAATTAACATCAATCATAATCAAAATATTACTTAATTCATACTATATATATGCATCAACACAATATTATAATTAAATTAATATATATATATATACTACTTATTAATAACAACAACTTCATATATATTATCAAATTAACATCGATCAACTCAATCACACTCAAAATTCAATAATTCAACTCAAATTAAAACTCAAAATCAATATATATATAAATCAATATATATATATATATATATATATATAACTCAAATAAAACTCTTAAATCAACCCAAAAACAAGATATACACACACATATATACGTACCTATATATAGCGCCCCAAACTAATTTTAGACAGATTTCGACGACACCCAACAATTTCGCCAACACCCAAACTTTTTCTCCCGTTTTTTTTTTCAAATGAGCTGCTGTCTACATCTGAAATTATAAGGACTTTTAGCCGACGAAATATATAATTTCGTCGGCTAAACTTTTAAAATTTCATCGGCTACAGTTTACAGACTATAGCTGACGAAAAAAATTATTTTAGCCGGCGAAAAAACATTCCGGCGGCTAAAAATCCACTTTAGCCGACGAAAAATTAACTTAGCCGACGATTTTTTATTTCGTCAGCTAAAGTGGACGTTAGCCAACGAAAAAAATTTCGTCGGCCTGTTTTTTTTTTCATCGGCTATAATGTTTATTCTAGTTGTGTAGCTTATTTTCATGTGCATATCAAATCTAATTAAGCGTCCTTACAAGACACGCATCAAGCTAGGAGTTTAACCAAATCAAATCATCTATATATAATAAATCAAATCATACATATAATGTATCAGTGCTCATCAATCAAATATGTTGATTAAAGAAATTAAATCCAAATTATTTGTTAATTTTTATTTTATATAAGAATGACAATATAAAATTATGTATACTAACATTTGTTATACGTCTAATCAGATACTGGCTATAATAAACAAAGGTAATGCGTGAGACGGCCATTAGCCAGCTCAAGTAAACTAATGAAAAAAATGAACGAATGAGAGAGATGACATGTCTTGCATTGCATGTATAGTGGATTGATCCTAATGCAAGTTTGGCATTAACCAATGTCTAAATTATTCAAGTACATACATAGTTTAAGGTGTTTATGTGCACAGTACAAGGACTACAAGATATCTAAGACATTTACCGTCAAATTTCTCCTTTTGGAGGAATTAACAGTTATAAGATGATGGAATGTTGGTACTAGTTTGTTTCCTACAGCAGTCTTCAAAATTTTCAAATTGGTCTATCTTTCTGTTTTTTTTTGAACAAGGGTCTATCTTTCTGTTTAGCTTGCCTTTCCAGCTCATTGGTTTTCCTTCTTTTTGTTCTTTCTAAATTTATTCTACAGTTTGCTCTCTCAATACTCATTACATTTCTTCCTAGCTTAGCTTCTCTCCTTCAACAATGTCCATGGAGGTGAAACCCTGCAAGAGGTGGAGGGTGTCCATGTAATTTCAGATTGCTTTCCTTCAGCTCATGCTCCAGTCCATTATAACAAAGGGAGTCCTCCATCATAAGCCTGCTGCCTCATACAGGAGAAATCCAAATTTCTGATAAACTTATTCTTCTCAAGTTAGCAAGGTTTCAGTTATTTCTCAGAATTGGTATTCCTTTTTGGCGTATATTCTATGATTCTATGCATGAATACCAAACAAAAGTGTTTTTTCTTTGATTCTGTTGTGTGATTTGCAAAAATGGATCCCTTCTTTTGGTAGACATATATTTTCTTTATGGTTTTCTGATGAGTGTGGATGTCAACTCAATTCACATTTTGGGTTGGGTACTTGTTCTCCAATTGCAGTAATGCTGCTAAGTTGTTAATGATCAACCAGAAAACCAGGCACATTTTTGATGAGGTTTATGTTCTGCAAGATTCATTGTCCTCCATTCATTTGCTTCTGTAAACCTTCCCCTCATATATACACTCCTGGACCACTAAAACTAGAGAATTCCCCACAACCAAATCCAGATGTTCCTTCTTCAAAACATGACACCTCTGATCAGTTATCTACTGACCCCATTGAGATTAAGGAAGAGAGCTTAGCTGAGAATCTAAAATCAGCTGAGAATTCTCTCAAAAGCAATCTCAGAAAGCCTGATTCTTTGGATCCTGCTACTCCAAAAGATGAAATGAAGAAGAGAGTGCAGTGGATGGACTTTGAAGGGAAACAACTTGTTGAGATAAGGGAATTTGAATGCAGGTGCTTACTTTGTCTCTCTTCTCTCTCCTCTAATTTTTTTTGTTTTCAATTTGTCTTGTTCTGTTAAAACTTAAAGATCTTCAGTAGCATTGTTTTACAGTTTGGATCTTTGATCATGTACAACATTCCACATACCTGTGTTATTATAATTTTACGATAAGATATAATAGGAGGCAGTGCATTATTTAAGACATAAAAATGAAATAACAATTTTGAGTGCTGGCTCCACGCTTGGGATATCTGTAATTCTGTATATATAAATGTCAGCCTAGCTGTTAGTGAGATATCTGTTTCAGCCATATCTGCAGCTGTAGGATATTTTATATAACTGGTTTTCCATAATGCAGCAGATATGAGTGAGTAGTCCATTTCTCTACAATATTATTATGGATATTCCCCTTGTGCATACCTCATTAAGTCTCAAAGTCATGAGTCATGACCCCCTTACTTCCACTGTCCCTGCTTATAACTTATAAAAGGTGCCAACTGGTTTTATTATCAATCAGGCCTTTGGTACTGATTTTATAGTTATCAGATTATTATCTTCATTATTGTTTAGCTCGTCAAAGAAAGAATTTGAAACCCCTCTGGATTTTTGATGCTAACTAGATGATTATGTGCTACTTGTTGTGAGTCCACATATATTGAACTTAGCTTTGATTTCTGACCTAATTACTGTTTGTGATTTTATTGCTTCAACAGTGAGTTAGATGACACTGACAACGGATATGAGAACAGAAGAAGCTGCATTTGCGTTATTCTATGACAGTTCATTTGCAAATTCCTGAAGCAATACAGCAACGGAAAGTTCAAGAAAGAAATATGCGAGTCTGAAATTTGAGCAGAACTACTCAAGGAAGACTGAAATTTCAGTCCATTTAATCGCTCTGCCATCTCTCATTTATGATAAACTCGCATAGAATAGCTAGTTAAGTCCTTCAATATAACAATGTAAGCCTGTTTGTTTCTGTTACACAACAACAGTCTTTGTCTAGTCATGGAACTTCAAACAAGTTCTGAAACTCTCAAGGAGTTATGTTGCCATTTCAATTGTTAAAACGTTCCTCACATATTCACACTCTAAAATGCTCAAGAATGAACTATTTTGACATGAAAGCACTTAGAGTAAGTCAATCATAGTGAAAAAAAATGTTGATTCATCTCATTGTTTAGTCACTTAACCTTCTTTATATGTAAAATTCTTGAAAGTTACAAATAAAATACTCCTCTCATCATCAGAAAACAATTGACATAAGCAGCAGTGTTAAGATATCTATCCCACATCGAGAAAATGAGGTCTTGCCTGTGGGCTTATAAAGGTTTGGACTACTCTCTCCATCGCCAATTGGTTTTGGAGTTGAATCTCAAACTCATTTATCAAGCAGTATAATCAAATGTCTTTGAACACATCCAAAATTAACAGCTATGAACAAATGGATACGGAAACTGATCTGTCTCAACTGTAAAGCACCAGATGGCTGCTGGCTAAGTCCAACCATGTAATGACTTGGTATTAAGCTCAAGCACACAGCAGCTCAAGTCCTTGAGTTTTTTTTGGCACCCTGGTCATGAATCTATTTCTTGTTGAAGCCAAACAGAGATTTGATGGCGTTGATGGCATTCTCATTGATAAAAGATTCATCAAATCTTTTTAACAGAGGATCAAATTCCTCAGATGTTCTTAGATTGGCAAGGTCAGGATCACTCCGGATTCTCTGTTGATAGTAGTAACAATTTCATAAGCAGCTCAATGAAATATATCATGGTATTCTTGAGTACTAGTTCCTTACCTTGAAGTCTTCAAATCCAGATTTCAGGGCTTCCTCAAGTGCAGAGATTCCAGCTTTTATCTGTTCAAGGTTTTTAAGATAGTCCATCAAACTTTGCAATGCCAAATCAAAGAGAAATGATGAACAAAACTTAAAAGTTAAAACCCAAATTTAATAGCGGTATTTTTGATCACGCCAACAAGAGCAATACCTGATTAAGCTTAGAATAGCAACAAGCAACATTGTAACTTGCAACTGAAGCTTCAAATGTGTCTGGCTTTGAACCTAATACAGACTCAAATTTCTCCAGTGCTTCCTCATATTTGCCACTCCTTATCAACAAAAGAAACATCAGAGAAACAGAAATTCAGTGTAAACATCTGATAATACGAACCTGAGTCCAAAGAGTTATGGTTCTGTTGTAAGATAACTAAGAATTTTAGACATTAGTAAGATCAAGCTGCTTACTTGTAAAGCTGCAGTCCTACTCGAAGATCGCTTTCTCTCTGTGCTTTCTGTTCTTTTTTCCTCAAGTAATTTTGCATCTGAAATCATTTACAACTTTGCATTGGTGGCCATTTCTAGTATACCTTTCTTATATAAGTAGGAATCATATTGTTAATGTTGCCCAATATGAAACAATTATTTACTCACTTGTATTTCCCTTAATTTGCCGCTAACTATACCAGAGTTCCTCTCAGCTCTGATAATCTCCTTTTCAGTTAGTTTACCTGAAGTGTCTAACTTTCCTGGAAAAAGATACAAAATTGTTGGCTTGTCAAGCTTAGTTTGTCACAAACAATTGATTTAGTGAAAACTGATGAGTTTTGAATCAAACACAAATTTATTCAAGTATTTTGAGTGGATGTGAGCATTTTTACTTTATGATCAGATAGCGGATCATGAGAAAGAGTAGAAAGCAGAATGAGCTAACCGTATCTCTTCTGCATTTTCATGAGTAGTGGACCGACCCTTTGGCGAATGGTGTACATTGTCCTCCCATATTCGGAAGCAGGCCATATTTCTTCCCCAAAAACTGCACTGCAAGCAATTTAGTCTTTTGAACTATTAGATCACATTGCCAAGCAACTCCTTCACAAACGGGAATTGCATGATCAGATTAAGAAAACATAAGCAGTCACAAGTACTTCATCAAGAACCCGCTCTCATCCAAGCAAAGCCATTTTGATTAAAACAATAGTATGTGAATCAAGAAATTTACCAAGGAAGTTACAAAAAAACAGAAGCCAAGCATATTCAACTAGCATATCAATAGAAATGAAAAGGAGGAGAAGAAACCTGGTGGCAAGTACTTTATCCCCAACAGTGAACTTTCCAGTCTTTTCAGCAAATCCACCAGGTGCAATTGCATCAATGTAAGTTCCACCATCTCGACCCTTTGCAAATTTGAGCCCATAAGGCTGTATAATCTCAACTTCATACTCCTCATATGGTTCATCTCCTCCTCCTTCACTTTCAGCTGTTGTAGACTCAGTTTCTGATGCTCTTACAACAAAAAGGGATAGCTTCACCAGTTGGGTGTTGAGGAAAGAACTGGAAGTGGTGACACATGACCAGTTCTTGGTTTGAGAGAACACAAAAGCAGGGTTGTGCCTGGTCAGAGCAGCTCTTGGCAATGGTGGTGAAGAATAGAGAGATAGGTGACTGGTTGGAGCTGAAGACATGGTCTTTGGTTTCTGTTCTACTTGCTCAAAGTTGAAGATGATGATCTGTGAGTTGCTGCTGATCTTTGGAATGGAAGTTCCATTTGTTTGGTCTCAAAGAAAAAGGTTTTGGATTACTAGTCCCTTGACTAGTGGCTCTAATATGCCGTTGGATTCAGTTCATGAGTTCAAGGGTGCCTGAACACGTGGCACTTTTTTGGGTGGTTGATAAATTTGACTTTTATGTATGATATGGGTTCTCTATTCCAGATAACAAGTTCAGCAGTAAGTTTCAGCAGAATGTTCTTTTACATTTTACAGATTAACAAGAAGAAAAAGAAAATCAACTCTTTAAATTACTGTCAACATTATCTTTATGGTGTCTTATACACTCTCATAACTATTATTTGTGTCTGGATACTCAAAACCCCTTGATAGGCAAAACAACAAAGGAACATTCTATACCTATGTGGGTTTGGTCTAGTGGTCGGGGCTAGGTCCACCATGTTGAGCGAATGTCACAATGATACTCCTGGTAGTAAGGAGGTCACTGGTTCGATCATCCGCATGGTAAAGAATCTCATGGGGAGAGCTCTAACCTTAACCCCTCCAGCGGTTCGGAGTGGTAGCTCACTCGACTACCATTTCCCTCACTAAAACAAAGGAACATTCTATAGATGTAAAATAAATTACACTGCTGAAGTGTTTTGCAAGACAAAAACATACATCTTGACAGTTGACACCACCCAACTAGCTACGGCTTCAGTCAAGGAACAAATTAACCATGGTACACTTTCCACTTCCCTCGCCTTAGCGCAGCTCAAACAACTCTACTTCACATTTTCCTTATTCCTATGCAAGGAAAAAATAGGGACAAAAATACTCTGCTACATACACTTCGTTCTCAATCAAAGTACTGTGACATTGCTCTGACATAGTCAAAACCTGGTTTAGAGAAAACAGGAAGATCTATTACCTACTAATTCCCATTTGTTTTGATGAGTAGCTAGTTGAAGGCATTACGAAAAGCATAAAAGTAAAGTGCTCACCTGCTTATTATACATTTTACAGGAATGAATTCTCTTGAACAATTAAACCTACATTTGCAGAAAGAAAACAGCAGCTGGATTGCCAAGAAAGATCAGTTATTAATGTCAAGGGAGAAGATGTAGTGGTCATACCAAAAAATAAGAATATTTCTTCAAAACATTGGTAGAGAGGATTTTCTTCCCCTAAGGACTGGTCCGGAGAACAGGCACATGAGGTTTTATTGCTTCTACCAGTTTAGAATGAAGGCTTCCCTGCTCAGAACACCATACAACAACTCATCATTTTAACCTCAGAAGCAAGCAATCAAACATGTTCTATGCACAGCACAAACCTGACATAGAACAGCTGCAGTGTAACAAATACAAATACCATAGAAATGTAATGCATTTACTGACCTTTGAATGATTGAGTGCTGCTTGGATAACATAATTGCCATAAGGGTCTTGCATGATTTGATCCAAGCGCATGTTCTCTATCAGTTCCTGAATGATGCAAGTGCAGCGCTCTTCACCTGCGTATTTCAGGCTTTTCTCAACAACATTACTACTATACTTCTGCACTGACAAATCCCCATAATTACCCTCCAACTGCTCAAGAATGTCTGCTGTCGCCCATGGAAGCTGAAGCTCGAAGATGAATTGCACAACATAGTTCCTGCAAAATGACAGTTCAAACTTAAAGTCCAAATACAGTAAGGAAGCTCCTTTGCAAAATTGAAAATCAACAGTGTAACATGTACTCATTATCAATCGAACCTAAGGCTTACCATTTATAATACATGACTAAAAAACCCATGATACCAAGGACGCACATTGAAAAGAAAAGGGCAGAGAGTACCCAGATGGATCTTGGGAAAGGATTAGTGCATTGGAAGTGATCATACAGATCAATCGGTCTCTTTGCTCACCATCAGAATGACTAAGACATTTTTGAAGCACACAACAGCTATGACGGTCAGTTGCAAGCTCAACACAATTATGAGTGATAGCCTCATCAACATGCTATAAAATATTGTCTGTCTAAATTTACTTCTATACTAAGAGTAATTATTCGGTGCACCGTCATCGCCCGTAAACCGTTTAATTCGCACCGATCATCTCCTTACCATCAGATATGTGCACTGTTCACTTTTGTTTTTTCTGTTTTTTTATCTTTTAACGATGCATGAAATACTTTCCTAGAAGCAAAAATTATAAGACATTATAGTGAGGCCTTGCAGAGTTGAAAGGTAAGTGACTAGTGAACTGTGATATTCAAGCCCAAACTTATGTAAAGGAATAAATGTAAGTAACTATGTTGCAGGAACAGTGTTTGCTATCCCACAGTTCAAACTTCAAAAGTTTGCTATCCCACATTTCTAGTTATATGTATGCAACTTAATACATAAAGCATAGGTAACAAGATACACAATATCTTAGTGAGATCATTGGCAGCATTGCATAGAGAAGCAAATCTTCTTCATATCAGAAGTGTCCATATATTGTCATGCAAAAACAATAATCTTTTACCTCACGATATTCAGGTGTTAAATACTGCAAGCAGCGTTGATCAAATTTACTATCCCAGGCTTCAGCGAGGAAACAATCATGGAAAATTGCTCTGGAGTTTTGAGGGTTTCAATAACCTTTTGAACTGCCCTTGTCCTGTTGTTGGCAAGAATTACATTTTTGTTGTACCAATATAAAAAAAAACAAAAAATTACAGAGAGAGAGAACAAACCCGTGCATATCACAGGAAATATTAACAAGTTCTCCAGATTTTTAGTGATTGAATGAAGAATTTGCATTTGCTGGCCATCGTCACACACTTCAAGAAGCTTCTGGATGAGGTAATTCACAAAAGGATCTATCATAAGCTCAACAATGTGATCTACGATTTCAACAAATATATTCTCAACATCTTTTTGTGCTCCTTCAGAAAATTTCCTTTGTAAGAACCGGCAGCCATGCTGATCCTTAGCCATGAGATAAACTCTCCCAGTAATTTCATCCATCGAGCTATATTTCTGAGGCAATGCCTTTGTTTCATTATATTTCTGAGGCAGTGCCTTCAAATCTGTACTCTTAAGTTGCATTATACCAGGGAACATACCCCATCTGCTCACATTATCCAATTGAAAGTTTCCAGCATTTGGGGAAGATAAGTTATGCCGGAGATGACCATTTGTGACAACTTTTCCATTAGGACTAACATGACCAAGTGATTCATCTGCTGCTCCAACAGCACCAAATTTCACAGCTTTGATTGTGTTCATTCCATGTGATCTTGTTAGAATCTTTTCAGGAACATTCTGTTTTCCCACTTTGTCAAGAGCACGAATCCTGTTAAAATCTGTGTAGGACAGTGCAGGACTTGATTGATTTGGGCCCCTGGGAATCACATAATTGTTCCCAATTTGTTCTTGATTAGATTGCTCCAGTTGGTGAGAAATTGGCACCTCAAAATTGGGGTGCCTGGGATTTGGACAAGTTAGTCTGTTACCAATCTTGCCACTGTATTGAAGCATGTTTGGAGTTTCATGTTAGGGAAGAATAATATAATGGAAGTGACAAACTCAAACCAACAGATCACAAATATGCAAAGATATAAAGGATAAAGGAAAGTGAACACTGGATATAACGTGGTTCGGCAATGTGCCTACGTCCACGGGGCAGCAACAACAAGAACTTTCACTATCAAATAATGGGTACACAAGAGATACACAACTTCAAGAACACCACTTGAAGGAAACACTCTCTCACACTTGTTTTGCTACACTACACTACACTCTCAACTTGGAGCGGACACTCTTCACTCTCTACTACGATGAAGATGCTTGAGATGATCGATGTGATTGATCTGTTGGAATGAGCAAATGACATCTCCTTTTATAGGCTTAAAGAGGAACCCTCATTAGTGTTCTCTCATAATGGTGCTCCATGTAACTCCCATAACTTATGACACCATAACCATCCATATTCTCAAGTCTTAAAACCTTGTAACTTAAGAGCTACTAACTCCTAAGACTACTAACTCATAACTCATGAACCTTTAACATTCCTATTATGATTTTGTGATGTAACTTATAGGTCTGGATATTAAAACAATCTCCCCCTCCAGACCAACCCGGGGTAATATGACATGAGACTTCTACTTGAAGCCCATTCCAGTGGACTTGCTGCAATACTTCAACTTCTGATGTGACACAACTTTAGTCAACATATTAGAAGTATTCTTGTTAGTATGATTTTTCTTCAACTGCAAGAGCTTCTTCGACACTACATCTCTTATCTAATGGTAGCGGAGATCAATATGTTTGGTGCGAGGATGATAAACTGAATTCTTGCTTAAATGAATAGCACTTTGACTATCACAATGCACCACATATCATTCTTGCTTCACACCCAACTCGCGAATGAACCTTTACAGCCAAACCATTTCCGTGCCCGCTTCATTCGTCGCTATGTATTCAGCTTCCTTGGTAGATAAGGCAACACACTTCTGTAACTTTGACTGCCATGACACAGCTCCCCCACAAAATATAAATAAATACTCAGAAGTTGAGTTTTTGTTATCAAGGTCCCCAACTAAATCTGCATCTGTAAAACGCTCCAAAACAGGTTCAGAACCACTAAAAGACAAACACAACTTTGAGGTGCCCCTCAAGTATTTGAGTATCCACTTAACAGCTTCCCAATGCTTTTTTTCAGGGTTAGATAAATATCTACTAACAACACCAACTGCATGAGCAATATATGGGCGAGTACATACCATGGCATACATAAGACTACCAACAGCTGATGCATAAGGGATACCTGTCATCTTGTCTTTCTCCTCTTGTGTAGTTAGGCATAACAACCTACTCAACTTGAAGTGATTACCTAGAGGTGAGCTCACTGCTTTTGCTTCTTTCATGTTGAACCTTTTAAGAACCCGTTCAACATACCTCTCATGTGACAACCATAATTTCTTTGCATTCTTGTTACGAGTAATCTCCATGCCCAATATCTGCTTCACTGGATCTAAGTCTTTCATGTCAAAAGACTTTGATAAATCTGTCTTCAACTTGTAGATAATAGGAACATCTTGCCCCACAATCAACATATCAACATAAAGCAACAAAATGATAAATTTACCACTAGCGAATCGGTGAATATATACACATGAGTCTGCATCAGTTCTCTTGTACCCATGACTCACCATGAAAGAGTCAAATTTCTTGTACCATTGTCTTGGCGCTTGTTTCAGCCCATAAAGCCTTTTCTTTAACTTGCAAACCATGTGCTCCTTGCCTTCAACTGTAAAACCTTCAGGTTGCTGCATATATATTTTCTCCTCCAAATCACCGTGTAGGAATGCAGTCTTCACATCTAACTGCTCCACCTCAAGATTCATGCTAGCTGCCATGCTCAAAATAACTCTAATAGAAGTCATTTTGACAACAAGTGAGAAGATCTCCTCAAAGTCGACTCCTTCCTTTTGCCCGAAACCTTTGACAACCAACCGGGCTTTGAACTTGGTCAACTTGTCGTTCTCATCCCTCTTCAGCTTGAACACCCATTTGTTTTTCAGTGTTTTCCTGCCTTTGGGAAGTTCCACCAACTCATAGGTGTTGTTTTTCATCAAAGACTTCATCTCAGACATCATAGCTAACATCCACTTGTCGCTATATGCATGAGTCTTTTCTTCCTCAAAGCATTCAGGCTCTCCATCACTCGTTAACAGAATATATCTGGCATATGGATTGTCTCCATCATTGGTGAGCAAAATATATTGAGAAGAAGGGTACTTAGCGCTTGGCTTCGGCGCTCTTTGAGATCTTCAAACTGGTACTTAGGCATTCGCCTGCTGCTGCTCTTGATTAGGCTCCCCCCGAATATGATCCTCTTGAATCTGATCAACATTCGCGGCAGCCTCTTCATCATTCGCTGCCTCTACAGCTTCATTCGCGACACCTGCAGCTTCATTCGCTACATTATTCGCGGCACCTGCAGCTTGAAGTGGTGAGGAATAAGTGAGGTTGTCTTCATTATTAATTGTCTTCTTGTCAAAATCCGCAACAGTTTGATCCTCATGGAACACTACATCTCTACTTCTGAACAACTTCTTAGTTATCTTATTCCATAGCCTGTAGCTTTTCTTTCATTACCATACCCGAGAAAGATACACGGTATGGCCTTGTCATATAGCTTCAATATGTCCTTCTTTGGGACATGTGCAAAAGCTTTGCACCCAAACACTCTCAAGTGCGAATATAAAGCGCTCTTTCCGGTCCATACACTCTCTGGGGTCTTTAGTCCCAGCGGTACACATGGTGTTCGGTTGATCAGATAACATGCGGTTATCACAGCTTCACCCAAAACCTCTTTGTCAGGTTCGCTGTCTTCAACATACTTCTCACTTTCTCTAAAATGATGTGATTCATCCTTTCAGCTACGCCATTATGTTGTGGGGTGCCAGGTACTGTTTTCATATATCTAATGTCATGCTTCAAACATTAACCTCTGAACTCGTTCGAAGTATACTCTCCACCATTATCACTACGGAGACGCTTGAGGGTTCGCCCTGTTTCTCTCTCAACCATGACATGAAACTCCTTGAAGGTTTGGAACACCTGGTCTTTTGATTTTAACAAATAAACCCAAACCTTTCGTGAAGCATCATCAATGAAAGTAACAAAATACTTGTTATGACCTAGTGAGTCAACTTCCACGGGACCACACACATCTGAGTGTACTAGGTCTAAGATGCTTTCTTTCTTAGCGAATGTATTAGCAAAGCTAATCTTATGTTGCTTACCAAACAGACAATAATCACAAGAGTGAAGAGAAAGTACCTTTGGCAAAAGGAATGAGAGATTTCTTTGCCAGAACTTGCAATCCATTCTCGCTCACAGGGCCTAGCCTTTTATGCCATAGACTTAGGAAATAGTCGTTTGCGACATTCAACTCCCCTTTACATATCTGCCATAAGTCTTGTAGAGGGTACGACACAATTTTTCTCTAGCCACCACTAGTGATCCTTTGGTAAGCCTCCACTTTTGATCACCTCCATGATGGTGATATCCTTCCTGATCATGCACACCGGTTGACATTAAATTAAGAGGTAGACCAGGAACATGTCTAACATCTTTCAACAAAAGCTTGCAGCCCAAATTGGTTTCAAAACAAATATCTCCAATTCCTGCAATCTTTGCATAACCCTCGTTGCCCATCTTCACAATTCCAAGGTCATCTCCTTTGTATGTAGTGAAGAACTCCATGTGTGGAGTGGCATGGAAAGAGGCACCAGAATCAACGATCCATGCAACATCAGAATTGGAAGAATCATCGACATGTATGCATTAACCTTCAAAACAAAGAACCTCACATTCCTCATGTGATATGGCAACGGCAGTGGTACCTTTGTCTTCACTCCTTTGGTAGATGTAGCCATCCTCCTTCTCATTCTTAAATTTGTTGCAGTTTTTCTTCATGTGGCCAAAGATGCCACAATGATGATATTTTCCGTTAAATCTTGTCCTCGAACGGCTTGCATTCCTTCCATGATTTTTGGGTCCTCTACTCTTGCTCCTTCCTCTATTCTCCGCCATAAAGACTTGGTTATTTTCAGAGGTTGAAGATTTCTTTCTAGTCTCTTCATTCAACATGTTATTTTTAACATTATCCATGGTTAATTTACCATCTGGAACAAAAGTCTCTCAATTATCCGGCAACGACCCCAACAATAACAGTGCTTGTAATTCATCATCAATCATCATGCCCATGGTGGTTAATTGATTAACTGAAAACGAGAGAGTGACACTTAGGTCGGGGGGCACTCACCATTTATCCATTGAAACTTGGACGACATATGATACCGCGGCTCCCGCACCTCTCCTTTGTACCGCCCGAACTCCCAGCCTTATGTGGCACTTGGGTTAGGGGCACTCAACATCTACCAACCATTCTCTGAATTGGGTATGTGGGTGATGCAGGATTTTTTTATCTTTTTTCTTCCTACTATCGTGCAATGTTATTGTACCTTGCCTGTCTCGAGGGTTGGAGTATCAGAGCTCACAGAAGTGTGTCACCTCAATTATGGTCAACGCTCTACATCCATAGAGTTTCCATATGACCTGCATGCTAAGGAAAATATTTAGCATGACAAATCCCATCTGCCCCAGGGTCACGCTGAATTCCACAAGTATATACTGCAACTAAAGATCTAGAGAAATCCGCAACCCATACCTTAATAGAGTTTAGGGTTCCCGAGCGCACAATCGGGCAGAAGGTCACTCTTGAGCTCGTCTGCGGTTAGCGGTCGCATCTTCACAGACCCTGAAATGTGAAATCATCGGCGGCTCTTCTCAATAACATGCTCAGTTAAGGGACAAGCAAGTTCTCTCACCCTCATCCAAACTTCACCCCAACGGCTGCAACGCAACGGATTTTTGCTTCTTTGACACATTCTTTACAGTGGCAAGAGAGGTACTCGCCTCGTCGTTCCCTTTGACTAGGCAGCGGCCTCCTGCTTCTGACGCTGACGTCGTTGGTGCTTGTCCTCCCGCACCATGTACGCATCAATTACGGAATCGACGGTCTCATGATCCGGGGCGATCGGTGCCACATTTTCCAGCGGATCCGGTATAGCAACGGATATGGGCTCCGGGCTCAGTGGGGCTTTTCCTCGAGACGCCATCTCCTGATAATAGAAAAGATGGAGCGCATCGTTAAACGTCCGTGCAGCGGGTGAGGGATGAAACCCGACTATAAAGTTAGCTAGAGGATTTGGGGTGGAGCAAACGGTTACCTCTCTCGATCCTGAACCACTCATCTCTGAACCACTCTCGGCCTCATGGTTAGCTCTCTCATCTATCAGTTACGAACACTCTACCCCAGAAAAGTTAGCAGTTAGTCATATCTTAACCCAGTTATACCCCAAATATTTTCAAGAACACCAAAAACATTCAAAACTCAAAAAACAACCATAACCCCAGAGGTCCTCTACTCAGAGATCTAGCCCCAAAGCACCCCCTAGCACATTCACACCCTACAAAACCCTGCTTTTAATATGGATCACAACCCAGAAATCAGACCAAATGAAGAACAAAAAAACCCAAAACCCAGAAAATGCAAATTCAAGTTTTGAATTTTAAATCTCAAACAAATAAACCAACAAGAGCCAAACGAGAAGAGATGGGAGAGCAGCAGAACAAACTTGATCACACTACGTGCTTTGTGAGGCTTGTTGGATGGATTGATCTGGGACCTTAGAGTTCTAGAGAAAGAACTGAAGAACAGAGGTTTGAAAAAGAAAATGGGGGAACGAACCCCCAAACCTCTATCTTTTATCCTTATATAGGCGGTACAACGTTGATCTACATCATATGTGTTAAACCCCAGCACCGTTGGATGTGCACCACATGGTACCCCACTAACCCACGTAGTCTCACAATTATTGACGTGACAATTGAGGCGACATGTCAGTTACTAACCAATATGATGCACTCAACATGCGTCATTAAAGCTGTTAACCGCTCATTCTTCCACTGCATGTTTGACACGTGTTTACAGTGGGACTCGAACAGATAAGAGCTTTAACCACAAGACTTTTCTATTCTATATAGGCCGCTCTAACAACTCAGAGCCGCTATAGGTGGCGATGACGTCACACAGAGAACCGCTCGCCATGTGCGCAGCGTTCTCACAATCGCCAACAATTCCAAGGCAGCTTGAACCACTGCATGTTGGTCACGCGTTCTCATTGAAGCGGATGAAAAGAGTAATCAAATTTTCTTTTCTGTTTTGCACTAGTCACTCTTCAAGGACTCGATGTTGTCACATTTCCCTGCAGTTACAACAATCAGCAACACCGAAGGTAGCTTGAACCGCTGCCAAAACAATTCCACACTCTACGCGAGATGTCTCCACATGGAGAGATTAGCGAATCTCATTTGTTCTTAAAGTCAGCACAGAAAAACGTTAACTTAGGTCTAGCTATATATCAATGCTAAGAATTTGCCTCATTCTTTGGAAGAACCTCATTGAATGGGAGAATGATAACTGGGCCGCCCTATATTGTACCTCACCGCATGTGAGAGACTAGCGACAATTAACCGCTAGGGATAATCTCATCCATTACCGCATTAGATTTGTCTCACTATTTATGAGTCATCAACTAAGAGCGCATCAATGCGAGCTTTGAACCACTGAGCAAGCTGATGCAACCACACTAACACTCGACCGAACTAACGAACCGCTGCGTTAGAGGAACCGTTACAGGACGCAAAACGGGACATCTTATCAAGAATTCCCTTTTGATTGGGAACTTGGAAGACTTGTAAGTACATACGTCACGTTGACCGCATCCAAATTGGTCACAACCGATGCATTCACCCGGGCTATGGCCACAGACTCCAAGACAACAATAGGAGCTAAGTAAACCGCAAACCGATGTCCAAACAGAGTAGCGACACACACTCACGCACCTCACCAAAACCGCTTCATGAAAAACCTTGGTGACACCAGTCCCACATCGAAAATGAGCAGGGAGTCGAGCAAGCCACCTCTCATAAATGGTAACTCCTTATACTCATTAATGTTACACTCTGTTCCTTTTATTTTGACTGCCATTGTGAAAACTGATTTATGCATCGGAGTGTTGAAGACTGCCCAACGGTGTCTCCTCCCTTGACTTTCGTTGCTCCTTTTGAAGACCTAACAGAATTTCCCCAAGTCAGGATCAACCTTTACCGAATATGTGACATAGGCGTACGGTTAGCTACCCGCACGCATACTGACAAACAGTTGTGTTGTCTATGTACTTAAAATTTTTGGATTTCTTAGCAAGACGCATAGCCAAATGTCCAGCATAAGCAAATGGAAGTCCAACACAGTAAAGCTTACACCGCATGTAACTTCTATGGGCAATCCTAACCATTATGGACACGATCTGCTTGTGTTTAATTCTCTATTTTTCAGGTAATTAATCGAATTTGACCAATTCGAGGTTCCTACAGTGGAGTGAATCATTGCAGACACTAATGAATAGCTAGCTCCAAGTACAGACTCTAGATTGTTTAGCTCACGTTTTCATCATCAATCATATACAACTACTGAACTACAGCTACTACTATTTCTACTACAGCATCCAACCAGAGACTGCATTTTAATGCAGCATCAAACGCAACACCATAATGTCAAGTTGCATCGAAACTCAAAAGGGTACAGTTTGCAAAATAAAATCAGAGCATAATGTCAACTACTGAATTACAGCTACTACTAGTTCTACTACAGCATCCAACCAGAGACTGCATTTTAATGCAGCATCAAACGCGACACCCTAATGTCAAGTGCATCGAAACTCAAAAGGCTACAGTTGCAAAATAAAATCAGAGCATAATTTCAAGTTGCATTAGACTACAAAAACAAGCAGAAAGCATGCAAGATAAGAGGCTCGCAAATAGACAAATTTTTTCTTCCATTCAAATTATTGCATATCAATGTACACTAAATTGCAATTCGGAGACATCGCCAGTCAGCTAACCTCACTAGAATCTTTATGTATACAAAAAATGGGTCCAAACATTGTCATTCTAATTCTAGGAACTTGTGGCCACCCCCATCTAGGTCTGAGTCGATCTACGTCCGATTTCAGTAACCGTATCCTGTCACAAGGGAAGATGAGTCAGCAAGCAGCAGATGAAAATTTAGCAGAAGTATATTTGGCATTTGCTTAGCAAATTATCCACTACTATGAACCTGAGTTGTCCATCGGGTTTCCAGCAGGTACTGGTTCGGGCTCCTTGATCTCAACAACCACACAGTCTGACATCAAGAATGTTTTCGCCACAGAGGCTGCATGCTCCAGGCAACATCTCACCACCTAACCAACAGAAAAGAGCAATGCAAAGGTGAGTCAACAAGGTATGCTATCTAGACAGTAGCTCCATCTCTACCAACAGGAACATACAAACACAAATGCAGTATATCAAGAGAATATCACAATGAATACCAAACCCCTCAGTAAATAAATTAAAATTAGATGAGGGACGTGTTGCTCTAAAAATGAGGCATCAATTAACCCCATAACATTTCAGACTATCTGCAGTGCTGAAAGTTTCAGAAAATTGACCAAGTGTGGCATAGGATTTTGACAGTTAACACTAGTAACTCACCTTGGTTGGATCAATGATCCCAGCAGCCATTAGATCTTCATAGTTTCCAGTTGCAGCGTTATATCCGTACTTAAAGTTGTCACTAGAAAGCACCTGTAAAAAAGAAAAACCCGAAACTTCAACAATTCATCAACAGAAAATTAAGGCAAGTAAAACAAAACCCAGCATAAAAAAACAGATACCTTCTCACTGACCACACTTCCATTCACGCCAGCATTCTTGGCTATCAATTTCAGAGGGTAACAAAGAGCTCTTTTAACAATATCTGCTCCAACCTGCAATTTAGCAAATGATGTAAGCCTTGAGCATATCAAATCGACAGACAAACGAAAGAAACCCTTGGCAAAAGCTATTTCTGCAACCAATCTCAGATTCTATCTCACGAAGGATATGATAATTCATATGTCAGTATCCTTAAGCAACACACAATTTACCTTCTCTTCATCATTATCAAGAGAATTCTTAATCGCATCAACCTTGGAGGCCAATCTCAAGAGGGTGCATCCTCCTCCAACAACAATACCCTCCTCAACAGCTGCCTGAAAATATACAGTTTAACTTCTTTTAGTACAACAAATAAGTGATGGACTAATGGATTTAAAACAAGGAGTTACGTATTATCCATAACTTACCTTGGTGGCATTGAGAGCATCCTCAACTCGAAGTTTCTTTTCTTTCAGCTCTGTCTCAGTTTGTGCTCCAACCTTTGAATATCAAAATACAAACATGAGGAACCATTGATAATGTTTTTATCCAAAATGGCTCAATAGCGCTCAAAAGCTTACCTGAATCACGGCAACACCACCAGATAGTTTGGCAATCCTTTCACTAAGTTTCTCCTTTTCATAGTCCTGCTCTGCAGCCTGCATGAGTAGTCCAAATTAGCAAGGTTACAGCAATGATGATTACAGACTACATCAGAATGCGAGTCTTACCTCGATAAGATTCTTAATTTGTGCAACTCTTTTGTTAACTGCTTCCTGGGTACTTCCATCACCAACAATAGTGCTGGTATCCTTTGTAAGCACAATCTTTGCAGCTTGGCCAAGGACCTCCTTCCCAACATTGTCCAATGTAAGCCCTACCTCTTCTCTAATCACGGTTCCTACATAGAATAACAGTATGTCACTATGACATCATTGCGAGACAATAAGACGTGTATGTCTACATCATCCTTCCATGCTAAGGGGAAGAATGGAGGCCCATACTATTAGCCCAACGGAACTGAGCAAGACAAGGAAAACCAAATAAAAAGATGTAGAAGTGAAAATACCTCCTGTCAATATGGCAATATCATCTAGATACTGGCTCTTGCGATCTCCAAATCCTGGAGCTTTTAGAGCAGCAATCTTTAGAGATCCTCTAAGCTTGTTCACAACAAGAGTTGCAAGGGCTTCTTGTTCAATGTCTTCAGCAATTATAACAACTGGATATCCTCCTCTAATGGCATCCTCCAAAATGTTAATAAGGTCTCTTGCATTTGTTATCTTTTTATCAACAAGAAGCAACTGCAAAAACAATTTTGTTTTAGGATGTGAAAACTACAATAAGTCAATAACCAACATAAACCTCCAGACAGGTGAAAAACAGAAGCTGGTTACATTACCTTGCAGTTCTCATATTCAACAGCCATTTTCTCGCTATCAGTGACAAAGTAAGGTGAGATGTAACCACGATCAAATTGCATTCCTTCAACAACATAAAGACTGTTCTCAGCACTTTTCCCCTCTTCTAGTGTCACAACACCCTTCCGACCCACTTTACTCAGGGCTTCAGCTATCATTTGTCCAACTTCATAGTTGTTTCCTGCACTGACAGCAGCCACATCTGCTAGTTCACTGTCTTCAACCTGTAGTGAGACGAAAGTTAGTTTTAGTTCTTGGCAATTTTAAGGATAAAACTATGAGAGGAAACAACGAGGTTATCATGATTGGACAAGACCAATGGTGGATACCAAATAGATAGACAACAATTCACTTCACCTCTTTGGACATCAACTTAAGCTCCTTTACAAGAGCTTTAGTTGTCTTTTCAATACCACGTGTGATCAGAACAGGGTTTGCTCCAGCTGCAACAACCTGAATAATTGAACTCGGTCAAAAGAACTCAATTTATCAGGGTCATAAAAGAGCAATATAGAATCACAGGTTGTCATGGTACAAACCTTGACACCTTCAGCAATAAGACCTTGTGCAAGAACAACAGAAGTTGTAGTCCCATCACCAGCCAAGTCATTAGTCTTGGCAGCTGCCTGCCTTACCAACTTGGCTCCAATGTTCTCAACAGGGTCCTCCAACTCAACCTATGAAGGAAGTAGAGAACAACATTACACCTCACAAAAAATCAATTATGGGAAACAAAATTAGGTCTTTAGACTGGTTCTACTACAAAAGGAAAAAAGAGAGAGGGGATACCTCTTTGGCCACGGTCACACCATCGTTAACAATCTTGGGGGAACCGTACTTGCTCTCGAGAACAACATTCCTACCCTTGGGACCAAGGGTAACCCCAACAAGGTCGGCAAGCTTGTTGACACCAGCCTGTATAACAATCGCAGTTCAAAGTTAAACAACCAACATAAGATAGCAAGACACAAAATGCATGCTCTGAAAAAAAAGAGTGAGAGACAGACCTGAAGCTTCTTGATGGCAGAACCATCCTTGTTGAAATGCAACTCCTTGGCCATGGCAGAGACTCTAAAGGAGCGAGTCCTCCTGAGAGCAACATTGGGCCTCCTCTTAGAGAATGAGAATGAAGCAATGGAAGCACGGGATGACAAAGTGTCAAACTTGTTATCAGCCACACGAGCAGCAGCCAGTGATCCCACTGAAGTCATGGCTGCAAAAGTCGACGCCATCTACCCAGCCAAAACCCAAAAACACCACAACTCAATAATCGTCCATACACCCAATATAACTGAGACCCATCATTAAACCTAACAAATTTAAACATGGGTGGTCTACTTTTTCATTAGATTTTCATCAAGTCAAAAATTATCACGGATTACAAACACCACACATATACAGATACAAATTGAAAGTACAAGATGAAGACTTTTTGGGATGAAGAAAGCAGACGAGGACTTACAGTGGATGATGAACTGGAGAGGAAAGGAAGAAGCTTTAGGGTGGGTTTAGAGGGGTTTTTGGATAAGAGACGCCGAAACGGAGTACAAGAGAGTGAGCAAGAGTGATAGGGTTGTTATACCAAACTGAACAACGCTCCCATCTGGGCCCTTGGCCTGCCTTTTCCTTTGTCCTACATGGGAATTCTCTAGAACCTGTTCCAATTTGCTAATGGTTAGGCTCCAAGGGAGGCCCATTTCTTTTGGGTTTTCCACTCACCTCATAGGCTTGAACCCATCTATTAATGGATAAATTTTTCTTCCTGAACCTTTAACTTGAGGATTTTTCGATTTATCCACATCTTGACCGTTGAGCTTATAGATATTTATAAGTAGATCGTTTCTATAAATTTTCAGTCATATTAAAAATCGTTAAGACCTTCAAAACTGAGATTTACCAATTATGAACTTGAACGGTTCATGTTTAACAGATTTGGTTCGTTCGTTAATTTGGTCTAGTTTGTTACATTAACGATCACCAATTTGGCTGAAAAAAATTAGAAATAATCTACTCATATAAACCTAAAACTGAACGGATGAGATATCAAAATATAATCAAAAAATTAGTCTTTTTAACCATAAACTGAAAATTCCTCAACTATTGCTTAACTTAAGGGTCCTTAACCATTTGAGGATGATGTTAAGCAATAGACTAAGGTTAAGATCCACTGGCAGATGAATTTTGATACTACATAACAGTGATATTTCTCTCCACAATATCGAATGAGATCACAAGTTCGCTTTCTTCCTCCTCTAAACTCAACAAGTAATGAAAGTTTAGCCAGAAGTACCAACACTAATCTATAGTTTCTGTCTACAAATGTGTTGAAAACAAAGTTGAATATGACAAGAAAGGCTTGAGATTTGAGATTTATGCACATCATTGCTCAAATGGGAAATTGAAGCAGTTGAATTAATGTCTCAGAATTTACCTTAGAACAATAGCAGCAAGGAAGATAAATCCAATGCAAATTAACTGTAGCAGTTGCTCCATGCATTAAACTGGAAAACATCCCAAATTCTAGGAAAACGACTGTGAAAAGATTCATCAGGAAAAAACCTGGGTTGTGATTCCTGTAGTAAGGAATCGAAACTGGGTTAGTTTTACATGCAAGCAAAACTGAAGCAGAAGTCTTCCTCTGATAAAGATAGTATTGAAGATGAAGATCGAGTCCAAGCTGGAAAGAATCAGATTGTAAGGAGAAAAGAATAACACAACAATTGCTTTCCTATTTGGTCTAAGATATCTCGACAAAATCCTAGTTATCAGGGATCATTGTATGTATTAGGAGAAACCCTACTGTGTTAGATGTATATATATATATATACCCTTGTAAACAGCTTCGTTGATATAAAATTTATTCTTCACAAACTCTAAACCTCTTTACCACATCTAACAGGCAAAGAGGGGACAATTGTTTTGCAGAGCAGCAATTTCATGCGCAAACACAGGCGCCCACGATAGGGATAGTATGAGAGGATAAGAATCCTCTCCCTTATCCAATACGTTTGAACTTAATTGGCAATTGTTTTAAATCTCAATCCATCTGGGTTCCTACCTACTGCTGCATTGGTTTGTAAATCGAAGCCATTGTTTTGCAGAGCAGGAATGCAGGCATGACTCCCACCACAAGGATAGTATGAGAAGATATATAAGAACCCTGGTCTCTCCCATATATATGTAATCCCTAATTGTGTAATTTGTATGTAAACTCAAGACTTAAGAGGACAGATATAGTGCAGCAAAGTAGATTATCACTCTACTCTTTCTGATATATAAGCCTGACTTGGAAAATAATTTATATATCAACTAGCTAGCTAACAAAGATGACACCATGGTTATGATCATGAGGCTCCCATGAATGTTAGGCCAACTCAGTGTTGGGTGATATTCCAACATCACTCCACGCGCTGTAGAACGTGCCTAGAAAAAAGAAAAACAAACAGGGTGTGTGATTCTCTCTCGGTCGAACACCGTCGGCATCTTTACCATAGAGTCTCAGACCGGGAGGGGATGTGAGTGGGGAGCATCTCTTGTTTTGCTGGCCTCTGGCTTCGGCTAGCTCGTCTTGGGTTGGTGTTGGGTTTGGAAAGGGGAGAAGATTGTGAGGTGTTAAGTTGCAGATCCGTCGTCTGTCTTGAAAGGAAGGAGTAGATCCAAGATCAGCTCAGGTTTGTGTTGGTTTAGAAAGGTTGTATACCCTGATTCGGTGTTCTCTTGTTTGGATTGGGCTAGTCTGGGCGTATGTCACAGGTGGGTGTTTTGGTTGGTGTGGGGGGATGTAGATCTGCTCAAGGAGACTTCATTTCAGAGGCGATATGGGCTGGAGAGCTTTGATCGGTAACTGAAGGTAGGAAGGCGGAGGCGCTTGGGGATGGTTGTAGGTGGTTCCTAGAATTCTTCCTCCCACATCTAACAAACAAAGAGGGGGAGCGATTGTTTTGTAGAGCAGCAATTTCAGTGCAAACACATACGCCCACGACAAGGATAGTATGAGAGGATAAGAACCCTCTCCCCTATCCAATACGTTTGAACTTAATTGGCAATTGTTTTAAATCTCAATCCATCTGGGTTCCTACCTACTACTGCATTGGTTTGTGAATCGAAGCCATTGTTTTGCAGAGCAAGAATGCAAGCATGACCCCACCGCAAGGATAGTATGAGAAGATATATAAGAACCCTGGCCTCTCCCATATATATGTAATCCCTAATTGTGTAATTTGTATGTAAGCTCAAGACTTAAGAGGGCAGATATAGTGCAGCAAAGTAGATTATCACTCTACTCTTTCTGATATATAAGCCTGACTTGAAAAATAATTTATATATCAGCTAGCTAGCTAACTAGGATGACGTCATTGTTATGATCATGAACCTCCTATGAATGTTAGGCCAACTCAGTGTTGGGTGAGTCCCTCCTTAATGGAGGTGAGAAACCATGTGTTGAATTACACATGAAGAAAGCAAGAATTGCTATGGTAACCCAATAAATGCAAAGGAAAGCTAGTTATTTGAATAGCTAGGGTGGTGCACCATTTGTTGAATGTTGGTGCAACAAATTTTGAAAGGAAAGAAACAAACCTACTAGCCTAGGTGGGGGTGGCTGCAATATTTGAAGATGGGAGAAGACATGCATTGATGAGCATGCCAACATTGAACATGAATTATGGAAGAAAGCTTGACATTGTTTTCTTGTGCATGTTACGTAGCATGAAATTGCATTCAGCCCATTGCCTATATAAAGGCATCAAAGTGCAAGAGGAATGCATCCGAATTTGCTTCAGTTCGTGATCAAAGGCAGAAACACAAACTACATAGAGATAGTTTTGTGATAATAGTAGCTAGTGTGATCCTCACTTGAGTGATTAGTGAAAGGAATTTTTTTGTGAGAGAAAGAGAGGTGTGTTACCACTCCAGTTAGTCTAGAGTGATTGTTTCTTGTAATCCTTATTATTTACTATAGTGGAAGAAAGTACTACTGTTGCCCCGAGGACGTAAGCACATTGTCGAACCTGGTTAAATATTGTGTCTTCTTTTTGTTGCTATTTCTGCAAATCACACGAGAGGTGGGAAAGTGAGATCCTGGGATAACCAATTATCCACCGGCCATGTATTAGGCAGCCATTCCTTTCCTAACAAGTAGTGTCAGAGCACGGCGCTCATTGTCTGTGGCATCTCATGGTGATAAAGATGGTGAGGTGGTCGTCATCATCAGAAACAATGGTGAAGTTGACATCATCAAATTACTCCATTTGGAAGCCCATAATGGAAGACATCCTTTACTGCAAGTATGTCAGGACCCACCCTGGGTTAAACCCCTTTAACTCGAAGTAAATCATGTGGGGACCACCTCAAGGGAACTTCTTACCGAAACCTCTTGAAATGGATAACCCTTCCTACAAACTAACTCAGCACTTCCATGAATATTTTAAATCCACCCCAACTCCTGGAGGCATCCTGCTTCCCAAGTTGCAACTACGCTTCACTATCCTATTCAACTATCTAAGTTGGGGTAACCAGAGCAGTCTACATGGAAGTTATACCTAAATCAATATGTGAGCAACAGCGGATTAATTGACTATGCCCCGACTTCGGTACGCGCGACCTCCTCTCAGGAACCTTGCAACACTGGGCATTTGAAAACGAAGGGTCCATGGGAGAAACATTGAAAAATAATATTAGCGTGAGTGGACAAAAATCAAATATGAAAAGGTAAAAATCTTTTCATGCTCTCCCTTTGATTTTCCAAAATTCACATGCACGCAACCAATAGAAAATGAATAAATAAATCATAAAATAAATCTCTTGGCTCAAATTCATAATTAAATATGTGGGGTATTAACACCATAACCACGAGAAAACAACTGACCAGCTCTATCTACGAGAGGGTCTATTGACTAGCTCAATCAGAGAGGGTCTCATGACCCGCTCTATTCGGGAGGGTCCAACCGACCAGCTACCACCAAAGAGGGTCCTGACCGGCTCTATCCAGGAGGGTCCTTCCGACCAGCTACCACCGAAGAGGGTCTGACCAGCTACAATCCAAAGAGGGTCCATACTAGCTAGCAATACATATAAACATATCCTTGAAAATCCTTAAAAACCTCGTGGTAAATAAATCTAAATCCAAGTCAAAACACCCATGACTTTTCCCCAAAATACATTAGATTAAAAACATTTTCAGGCATCCAAAACTGGTTCCCTGACTTTACTTTAAATCAATAAATCCAAGAGCTAAGTTTCTCCTTTTAAAAATAATCCCCCTCCATAACCCAAAATGGTGATAAAAATTGAAAACCATAATCCGGGAAAATTCTTTAAAATCACGGGAAATGTAGGAACCTCTTTCCCGGCTCACTTATCTTTGAAAATATAATAAATTTCCAATTTTTCCCAAAATCGCCATAAAACACATTGTGGAGGAAATTCATAAATAAGGGAGAAACTTAATAAAATCTATTGCATGCATTGTATTTAAAAATAAATAAAGATCCACTCACAGATTTAGGCCTTAGCTTGACGAAAACCCGAATTCCGCTTAAGTAAAGTCTCCATAACACGAGCCTCTTTGCGTCTTGTTCCATAATTAATATTAATTTTTCGGATGCTAGAATAAATATTAAATAATATATGCGTACACATTTATAAGCGTACAGCTCGCTCATCGTCACCACATTTTTCAAATTATCAATAAAAAATCTCCGACCTTCCTCAATAACTTAGGAGTCTTTAAAATAATTCTTAAACTTTAACCGACAATAATCAATAGTCAGAATAATATTTAATTATCCGCCAATAATACTAAACTTGAAAAATTTCAAAACCTAACCAAAACTCCTCCAAAAATTACTAAATTTAAACCATAGACTCCTCTCATTTTATACTATTTAATGGGCATGAAAAACTGCCCAAAAAGTGGCGGCACCGACGGCAAAAATTTCGGCCGACAAATTTTAACAGTAGTTTCGTCTCGTCATTTGGAACAACTTTCTAGTTCAACTCGAATGCCAAATCGGCCTCTAACTAGGTCAATTACGTAATGAACAGTAGAACCCGAAATTTTAAACATAAAAACTTCAAATCCTCAATTCTTCATACACAATTCGAATCAAGCTACCAAATTCTAGGGGATTATAGTACTCCTCAAGCCCAACATAACCATATAAAGAACACCTCAATTGGTGGCTTGAGGATGGAGAATTTTAATTTAGAACATCTACTGTACACTCCGCCTTCAACAAAGAAATTCTCTCAAACCAAGGCGAGATAGATCGAATGGCTTACCTAGGATGGAAGTAGACTCAGAGGCGGTCATTTTGAGACCGGTGCGGCGTCCTGAGGTGGCCAGACGGCAGCGCGGTGGCGGCTGGAACTTCTTGCAGCGTTTTCGGTCGGGAAGAGAGAAAGAAAATGCCAGGTGAAAAATCTGATTTTTTACCCCGGTAACTCCTATATATAGTCATTTTACCGCACAGTAACTTTACATTTTTGTTTATAAATTTTCCATACAAACTCCGATTTGAGCGTGCTATGTGTCCACGAACTCGTAATGATGCCCTCTACAACTTTCATAAAGAAAGTTTTCCCAAATTCTCGACTTAACGAAAAGTCAAATTTACGATCATTGTACGGTTAAACAGTTACTTTAAATGGTAAAAGACCAAAGTAACCAACCGTAAAATAATTCTAGGATCAGGATGTGACAGAGTATATGTATAAGCCTCTTCAAATTGGTGGAGAGAAGCCAGCATGCAAGTCTGACATGAAAGTTGTTACAGTAATTCGTCTATGGATGGATGAAACTGTTTTTCATCATGTGGCATAAGAAACCAATGCCTACTCTTTATGGACAAAGTTGGAGCCCATGTACAAGCTAAAGACCACACAAAACAAAACCTCGTTCATTCGACGGTTGGTGAACATCAAGTACAGGGATAATCAAAGTGTTTCAAAACACTTGAGTGACTTCCAAGGCATGGTAAATCAGTTGACGAATATGAAGATGGTGTTTGATGATGAGTTACAAGTACTGTTGTTACTTAGCTCGTTGCCAGACAGCTGTGACACGTTAGCAGTGTCATTAAGCAACTCAACTCCTCAAGGTGTTCTCACACTGAGCACTGTAAAAGATAGCATGTTCAACGAAGAAGAAAGGAGGAAGGAGCACAGAATATCAACCGAGTCAGAAACTGTCGTCACCAACAACGGTGGAAGCAGTGGAAAGTTTCACAACCGAGACACAATGGAAGACCGGTCAAAGGGCAAATTTAGCCAGAAAGTCATCGAATATTTTCATTATGGTGAAAAAGGCCACATGAAAAGGGATTGCATGAAGCTCTAGCGAGGGCAGGCCGCGAGAGGTGGTGCCTGAAGCTGATGAGCATGAAGAAGCAGAGACCCCACGAAGGCAAGCGGTTAAGTCTCATGTTAGAAGACCAACCAAGTAATGCACATCTAGAGGAGATATTATCCACAAGAATTTGATGGAAGAGAACCAGAGTACCATAAAGAAACTCTGACGTATGAGCACACGAGGGAGTGGTCGGATGCAATGCAAGAAGAAAATAATCCTTGCATGAGAGACAAACTTGTGACCTAGTGGAGATAATCAAGGCAAGGCTAGTCGGGAAAGGTTTCAGTCCGAATGAGGAGGAAGATATGACGGTGGTGCCATACACCTTAGCCATCACGAGTCTGATGTATGTGATGGTGTGCACAAAACTAGACGTAACAAACGTAATTTGCGTTGTTAGTAGAGATTTGTCCATTTCAGACAAGAGCATCGATATGATGTGAAGCAGATTATTATAAGGACTTCCACGATGATTCTATGCTATGGAAGTGGTAAACCTGAACTGGGTGACTACATAAGTGAAGTTAAGGCAGGCGGTGATGACTCGAGAAAGTCTACATCTTGACCTGAATATATTTTCAAAGGGAGCTGTCCCTTAGAAATTAAAGCTACAAATGTTTGTTGCTTTTTCCATGACAAAGGCAAAGTTCATAACAGCTATGGAAGCGAGCAAACAAATGTTATGAAATAATTCATGCGGGAATTGGACCATTAAAAACATAAGTATGTTTTGCATTGCGATAGTCAAAGTGCCAAGCAAGTGTTGCTTGAAAAGAATCACACCAACGATGATAGCAGCTATGGAAGCGAGCAAACAAATGTTATGAAATAATTCCTGTGGGAATTGGGCCATTAAAAGCATAAGTATGTTTTGCATTGTGATAGTTAGAGTGCCAAGCAAGTGTTGCTTGAAAAGAATCACACCGACGATGATAGTTCAGAAGATGATCGAATCCGTACCTACAAACAAGTATGAGTTTTGTAGAAGCACGTCAAGAAGCATGCGACCCTTTATCTAAGTCGTGAGGAGGAGATTGTTGGGTGAGTCCCTCCTTAGTGGAGGTGAGAAACCATGTATTGAATTACACATGAAGAAAGCAAGAAGAACTATTGCTTTGGTGACCCAATAAATGCAAAGGAAAGCTAGCTATATGAATAGCTAGGGTGGTGCAGCATTTGTTGAATGTTGATGCAACAAACTTTGAAATGAAAAAAAACAAACCTACTAGCCTAGCCTAGGTGAGGGGTGGCTACAATATTTGAAGATGGGAAAAGACATGCATTGATGAGCATGCCAACATTGAGCATGAATTATGAAAGAAAGTTTGACATTGCTTTCTTGTGCATGTTACGTAGCATGAAATTGCATGCAGCCCATTGCTTATATAAAGGCATCAAAGTGCAAGAGGAATGCATCCGAACTTGCTTTAGTTTGTGATCAAAGGCAGAAACACAAACTACATAGAGAGAGTTTTGTGATAGTAGTAGCTAGTGTGATCCTCACTTGAGTGATTAGTGAGAATGAAATTCTTTGTGAGAGAAAGAGATATTTGTTACCACTTTAATATAGTGGAAGAAATTACAACTGTTGTCCCGAGAAAGTAGGCACATTGTCGAACTTCATTAAATAGTGTTTTCTTTTTGTTGTTATTTCCGCAAATCACACGAGAGGTGAGAAAGTGAGATCCTGGGATAACTAATAATTCGCCAGTCTTGTATTAGGCGGCCACTTCTTTCCCAACACTTGGTACCAGATATATGGCTCGGAATCATATTTTCAGCCAATGAAACCTGAACCAGTTTCATACTTTGACCACGTGTGCACTCAATACTTGATATCATGGGTAGAACCAAATTTTTATTTTATATTTTCTGGGAGAACCAAAAGCTAGAAAAGCACAACATGAACATACAATTATAATAGTTTGGTCCACATACATAGGTAGAGGGATGGGATCTCAACAAATATGTCCGAATTCTTGTTCGAGATTCTCTCTCTAACTTGTAGTGAGAGAAAGTAGATCTGAGAAAAAAAAATCTCCTCCCCTTCCCTTTTGCCCAATCTTTGGTCCCTTTCGGATCTAGATTGAAGGCTTAAGGGGTAGATGAGGCCCCTTGTCGTTCTTTGCAACATCTTTCTGCTCTTTCGATCTCCACACTTTGTGGTGAGTCCCCACCCTCTGTGGTGTTTTCCCTGAGTTGTCTCAGATCTGAGACTTTATGTCTCATTCCTTTTATCATTTTCTTTTTCCCAGCTCTTTACCTATCCAATTGCCCAGATCGATTTGTCATTCATACACTATCACACAACTCCCCCTCTCATCTTCTCTTCCATTTTCTTGTTTTACCAGACGACCTCAACCTTACCGTGTTGGTTTGACCGGGGTTTCAAAGCTTAACTCCTTTCTTGAGAATTGTTGTCGTACCGCACTCCACTAGGTGTGGGCGAAGCCGGACCAGGGGCGTTGTGTTGTATGGTGGTATTCACCTCCACTTCTGCCATTTTTATTTTCTTTTCAGTTGGGTACTTTGTTCTTCTTGTGCAGACAATTCGGGAATGGAGGATGATGGTGGACGAACTTTTGGCCTCCGGTGATGAAGCGTTGGGTGTGTCTAGTCACAGCACTCTGAATTGCATATTGTGGACAACAGCCATGGCGGCAGCAGCTCTTACCTGGCTGCATATCCCTGATATCTTAGATCTAGGGTTTTTGATTGTTTTTGGGCTTTTGGGCTACGGCTTGTATTTTAGTTTCCTTATTGCTAGGTTGTCTATTGGACATCTGAGCTTAAGACTCCTAATATTTTCTATATTACTCTTGTAATATGCTTTCATCTAATGAATTTTCATTTGACCAAGAAAAAGAGACGGGATCTCAACAACACAAAGCCAACTGTATATGTCAGTCTCCTGATGTCACCTGTCGCCAGATCAGTTACGCCTTTGCTGCAATGAAGCTTTTTTCCCATATGTTATTTTATTTCATCCTGTACTTTGGTTTAGAACCATTTGCAACTTGCCAAATGAACATCAATTCAAGTTGCAGAAATTTTCAGAAGCAACAAAGGTAAAATGTATCCAATAGAACTTTGCGTCGTACATATAAGAACATTACAATATTGAAAGATCCACATTCATCAAAAAGTAAAGATTTGCATGTATATGGCCTACATATGAACTTGATCTCTTACATTTCATTAGATTTGAAAGATGTATAGCAAATGGCACCAACTCCTGAGAATCTTTAGATCCCAGATTTCATTTCATTGTATTGAGATAATAAGATCACAATTTCCAACTCATATTGGATCCAACCTCCACAGCAATTTAAGGAACACAAGACTACCAGTCAGTGGCAAGTAAATATATCATCTACAAAAGAACATCTGCTTTTAGATTGATATTTACGCCAGGTTACAATAGTTTGAATGCATGTTAACATCACAAAACCATGTTTTTACCAAGGATCAGAAAGAAATCAAGGAAGCCGTATACTTTTCAGATACACACAAAACCATCTAGCCAACGCAAAAACTCCCATCTCAAGTCAGTTACATCAACTCCTCTTTTCTTCTAATTTCACCATCTGGGAACTGAATAATCTCTGTTATAGTTTTTTCAGCAGAGACTTCATCACTGACCTGCAGAGGCTCCAAAGAATCTACAATATCACACATTAGAGGCCTGGCTTTTGGGTTCCGGTTCAAGCAATGGTAAACGAGCATAGCAGCCTTGTGCACTCCTTTAATAGGGTATTCTCCTTCTAATCTTGGATCAATGATGTTGAGCAACTTCTTCTTCTCTTTGAGCATGGGGAGAGCCCAATCAGTAAGGTTTTGCTCTCGGGCTGGCCGTGACTTGTCTAAAGATTTTCTTCCAGTTAAAAGTTCAAGAAGAACAACACCAAAGCTATAGACATCACTTCTGGGAGTAAGATGGCCTGCATAAAGATAGGTGATGTTTGCTTAAAATCTATGACTTGGAGAGTAATAGCAACTTTAGCCTCATTGATCATGGTGACAGGGAAAAAGCTATGACTTGAAGAAGAATATAATTATGTGTCCAGGTTTGTGATATTAGCACTGACCAGTCAAGATATACTCAGGTGCAGCATATCCATATGTCCCCATTATGCGTGTAGAAACATGAGATTTGTCCCCAACTGGTCCATCTTTTGCAAGGCCAAAGTCAGAAAGCTTAGCATTGTAGTCCTATTGTCGATACACATGAAGCGCAATTGTATTTAAGCACGTGAATAGGAACCAGATACAATTGCTCAGCAGCAGAAAGATTGTTTTATTTATTTTTTCATAAAAAAAGTAGAGCAAGGGATGTATATACGAACCAGATCCAACAGAATATTAGATGTCTTAAAATCACGATAGATAACGGGTTTCTCTGCATCATGGAGAAGGGCAAGCCCCTTAGCTGCACCGAACGCAATCTTCATCCTTATGGACCAAGGCAAAGGAAGCAGCACTCCTGAAAGCGGAGGAAATATGCAAGTGAGATAGTCTTATAATCGGCCCACAAAAGTCCTCACAGCATAACGTTTACATTTTCTGCAAGTAAAGCATTTTCTTGAGAAAAGTCACAATCATTTATGTTTCATTTTCAGATTGATCATCTCTTAGCAATTTGAATAAACATTGAAAAAAAAATTGGTAAATGTACAGCCCTTTCAGGGGCCATCATAGGGATCATTAGAAGATCATTCCATGATATCATTGAATCATAGCACCATATAATGTCACCTTTTGACAATTGTCTATCCTTTTTACCTTGAAACTGAATATTTTAGACATTTTTTTATGACATACTGCATGTAAGTTCCAAACATCAATTTTTCTTACCCCTTTTCCTCATCCTTTCTTAAGTTTGTTTTAAGAACATCAAAAATATCAATATCCTAAGATGTCCATTCAAAATGCTCCGATGTCATTAATGGATCACCAGGTCAGTCATTGAAACAGGACAGATGCAAGAGGCAATTAGTAATAAATGAAAACAACATTCTATTAAATATTTCTGGCTGAACAATCACATTGCTTTACTATTGTTATGTTTTGCCTTCCGGAAAGGAGTCCATATGTTCTCTAAGCACATACACACACATCAGACAATGTTGATAGGAACTCACTATAGAAGAAAGAGTCAATGGAAATGCTTAGTTACTTACTTGAAAATAAATTGTTTTCCACGCTACCCCGAGCCATATACTCATATATCAGCACCCGTTGCTTGTCCTCACAGCAATATCCAATGAGTTTTACTAAATTTGGATGAGAAAGCTGCCCCAAAAATATGACTTCCGCCTAGAAATGCACAAAGCTCTTAATGGACCTGACATAATTGAACTATGTGTATACTACAGGAAGAAAAGATCATGCATACAACATGACAATGATGAAACCTAATCCTTTGTTTGATCTTCCTCATAGATTAATAGATTGAACAGAAGCTTACCAGCCATTCTCTGTGTCCTTGATAACTGTTATCACCGTCATGAACCTTGACGGCTACTGGAAGGTGAGAGAACCCCTCTCTTAAATCCTCCGTTATGAAACCTTTATAAACACTTCCAAATCCTCCACCACCCAACAAAAGATCTTGCCTAAAATTTGCAGTGATTATCTTTAGCTCACTGAATGTGAATGCGATCAATGGATTTGCAGCTGAATCACGACGTAGGATCTCAACTTCTTCAGGATTTGATGGTAAGGTACTATCGTCCTCTCTAGGATTCAGTGAGGGGCTCTGGTCCTTCGGAGATTCTGAAAAGAAAGTTAAGAGTTTGTCACACATGCAATATCAAATGCAATAACAAGGAAGCATCAAACCATTTTCCCATATACAGAGCTATCGGGAAAAGAAAAATTGGTATATACTGTACATGGTATCAGCTTTGTGAAGGTGAAACGAAATTTGTCAACGAATCGAAAAATTAAAGATCAATACTAGTAAAAACATTCCATCATCTTAATAAAGAGATGAAAGATACAATGAGCAAAAATATGTGTAATTTTTTAGCCTCATATGCAGCAAACTAGTCCTGGTAATAATTTTCATAAAATAAAGGAAAAATCCATGATGATCGTGATGAACCATGAGGAAGCTAAAAGATCAGTAATTTCTCAATATAAAGAACATACATATACTACAGAAACAGAATGAAATTGAAATATTCTACTTGTGAACCTTAAAGGATACACTATTAGAAACTAGCTAAAGCGAATACCGCACTATAAGAACCTGAGGTGCATCCACTTTTTACAGGGAAGGTAAATCCTTTATAGGAGGACATATAGGAACAGTGGAAGTATATGTTGTTCCTTTTCTTTTGTCCTTTAATACACAACAGAACTCTTGCATATTACTAAAAAGAATGTAACTTTGATCTCCAAAATTCACAAGAGTTTTTTGTAGGAGGAAGCAACGCCACAATCCAGGTAACTATATATGAGAATCCAAAACAGAGCATGATCATTGGAATCAAAAGTTCCAACTTTAATTTCTTACTCATCTACTGAGACAAAAACGGAAACACAAACTGATATCCAGAATAACAAACTGCCAAAAAAAGTTCTTCGCTGAAAAAAGCAAGGTTTAGGAGGAGCAACCTGACTTTGCATTGGATGAGACTCTGTGAACTGAAGGCTCCCCCCACCAGCTGCACCAACAATTCCCCATCATCTCAAAACCAGAAACAACTTCCTTACCAACCACCCATCACCGAAGATTATGTCTTTGTTCCAGAAAGATGAAGGGGGTTTGGGTCTGAAAAGGAAGTAAAGAATGAAATCAAGGGGTTATGTTGTGTGGCACCTCTGTTGAATTGAATGGGTACAACCCAAACACACTAACACAATTACAGTTTGTTGTTGTTGAGGAATGAGAGTAAGCGTTAGAAAGAATTGTCTCATGATGGTAATGGAGTGAGGGGTTCAGCTGGGTGGATGGGCCCACATCCCTCTTGGGAAGTTTTTGTTTGTTTTGTTTTAGATTCAAAAATATATTCAGACTTTTCCCTAGTGCGGACATCATACATAGCACATAGCATACATGGTCATTGTGGGATGCCATTTCAATTCCCACCCATCCTTTTCCATCACCACCTTTCTTTCCTTTCAGCAGCCTCTTCTCTACCTTACCATACATTATACTTCCAATTTAATTTTTCCTATTTCTCACTTTTTATTGGTATTAATCACACTCTTCCCCAATAGCTGGAAGCCTGCTGTGCTAATTTTGTTTCTACTACCTTACCTAACACTCATTATCATACATAAATACATACTTACGGTGTGTATGCAAAGCACTCATTATCACGGCCAAGAATTTTGCTGGCTACCGGAAGTAATCGGCCACTAGTCTTGATGAGTGGTGGGAGCTGGGCTGTGATGATATAAGGCAGGGATTTGATATGGGTTTGGGCTGTGAGCGGGGGATGAGGCAGCCATGGAGGAAAATTGAAGAACAGACGCTTGAAGTAATGATGAAGATAGAGAAAGAACGAGATGGAGGAAGAGGATGAGACACAGGTAAGATTCTGCAGGTTAGGAAGAAGAAGGAAGAAATTGAAGGAAGAGGATGAGACAACGAAGAAATTGAAGGATTTGGAAGATCTCAAGAAATGATCGATTTTAGGCTGATACCATGTAGAAAATGATTTTCCTTCAATTGAAATCCTTACAACCTTAACATTATATATACACTACAACAATTACCACTATACTATAATTCTGCAATCATAAATTTATAACTATAATATGTATTGAATGTAAATATACACAATAATTGTGAATGAAATTAGTGAGGGAGAGATTGATGAATTATAGGAGAAGAGTTTTCTACTCTAACCCTTTCACTATATTTTATTCACTCAGATTCAACACCTCATGTAACTTTTCTATACTCAAAGTATTGTTTCACTCTTTCTCATTTCCTCTCTGAATATTGTCTCTGTTTGTTCCCTTTTTTGAGTTTCTGCAGGTGTACAAGTGTATTTGGGCTCAGTCATAATGTTCGTGAACCTCACCTGACTTCAGAACACCACATTCAGCTCCTTTCCAAAGTTTGTGCCAGGTTTACATTCATGCTTTATTTTATCTGCATATACATAGTGCTTCAAATTTTTTATTTTCTTCTAAGGTTTATATCTCTTTTTTGCATTGTTTATCTGTAGTGAAGATGTTAAACGGTCAATGCTTTATAGTTACAAGCATAGTTTCTCAGGCTTCTCAGCAAAACTCAATTCCTCACAAGCAATCACCTTGGCCAGTAAGCTTATTTATTTTCTTTCTTCTAGGATTTTCAGCATTCATTTTTTTTTCTCGTTTCTCTATCCTCAAGTAAGCTCATAATCTCAGTGCTTAAGAAATTACATGTGTTATTGATGTAAGAAGAATCAAATAATTGCAGAGATGGAAGGAGTAATATAACTTTTTAGAAGTAAGACACTGCAGATGCACACAACTAGGAGTTGGGACTTCTTGGGCCTTCCCATGATCAGCAGCACTAGTACTGCTAGCGCAGTGGCCTCTCCATTGCAACTAGCGTATGGCCAAGACGTCATTGTTGGGGTTTTTGATACAGGTATCTAATTTTAAAATGCACATATAACTCCAACATCTTCAATACTTATGTTGATGTCATAATTTGGTTCGTTAAATAAACTTGACTTTTCAACGCATTTTACGTAAGTCACATTGAAATGTCAAAGAGTCCACGTAGGACTTGAGCATATCATGACTTAACCAAGAGCCTACAAGGCCACGGGGACTTCCAAGACCTAAGAGCCTACAAGGCCACGGGGACCTCCAACACCTAAGAGCCTCAACGCACAAACTTTCTCTAGGATGTCTTATAATTGCCACCAGGCATGTCTCCTAGACATACCTAAGAGTGATTCAAAGAAGGTGTCGTAGATACGTGACACCTTTCGCCTATGTCACCATGGGTTAAACATCGACAACAAGTATGCCTAGAGCTTTGTAGCTTGAGGGTTTCGTCGAAACGGTTAAGCGTTTCGTCAACCCTTTCCTCGTATTCGACATGCTCGCCGACGACCGAGTTGAAATCCTCATGGAGCTATTCCAGCACGGCTTGCCCCGTTGTGCGAGCGTCCACTTCGGTCTTGAATTGGCTGTTGAGAGCTTCCATGTTCTTAGGGAGGGAAGCCATTTGTGTTTGGAGCTCAGAGAATGCATCGACGTGTTTAGAGCTCAGAGAATGCATCGACTTTCACGATGAGGGAGTCATTTTTGTTCTCCATTTCTACCAACGCGTTGACTCGGTCGGTCAGGCTATCCAGGTTGTCCTTATGAAAGGTATCCTTCCTCCTGGCGTTTTCCAGTGTAGCAACTCTGGCGAGGGTGGCCTCATGGGCTACCCATAGTTTGGTCTTTCTCTGAGGAAGAGACTTCATGCTTATTGGTGTTTCGGCTGCGGCGAATACATGGCTACTGCTTGATCCTTATGGGGCTGAAATCACGGAGCTTTGTGCTTGGAACAGTTGCCTCACAGCTTGTCGTAAATCGAATTGCCTGACTTCCTAATGGTGCAAGCGGAAAAAATAAAGTCCAATCCCTCGGTCCCAATGGGCGTGCCAATATTTGGCCTCGCTTCCAGCTGGCTGGGAAGTTGTAACATCCCGGACCAAGAAAGTTACCCGTTTACCGAGTTACCACGATGTTAATGGATTTTTAACAGAACCTAGTAACTCAGTAAATAGTCATTCAAGGTAAATATCGAGTTTTGGTAAAACGTCAAAATTTTTATTTAGATGCCTCGATGTCGTAGTGCACGTCGATACGAGCTCACTGGTATCTCTGAAATTTTTTCAGAGCAACAAGCTATTTATTACGAATTTCTGAAGTTTCTGGTAATTATTAATTACCATTTCAGTAAATAATTTCTACAATTTAACCATTTACTTTTTACCTTCTTTAAATTTGGACCGTCAGATCTTACCAAGATCTAATCCTGGCCGTTCATTTCTCTATAAATAGAGAAGAGAGGTATGACTCTGTCAAACCTCTCCTCCCTCTTCCCCTCGACCCTCGTCGCTCAGACAAGCTGTATAGCCGTGCTCTGCCGCGTCCATCCGCCACTCGACGGCGCACCACCACCAAAACATTCCTCTTATTCTCCTCTTCAATACCCCCATCAGTAATCACTCAGAGAACTAAGGAGGAGGGAGATCGATCGAGTTGGGTGCGGCTGTCCTCAGAGAAAAAACCGGCGAACCAGACGACGATTTGACGAATTGAGGTTATATTCTTGCTCCTCTTCTCTTCTTCTTCATTTACATGTCCCTAAAGCTTCGATTCGAAGACTAATTCGATTTGCCATTTTTGTGGGTTTCACACGGCGTGGCTCCGACGACGCATTCTTGCCCTTCCTGTGAGTTTGACGAACTCCGGCAAGCCTAGCAACTTGTGTTTGAGGCTTAGACGAAGGATTAGGGAGCTTTGAGTGGCAGTTACTGGTGTCATGCAACGAGACAGAGAGTTGTCGACATCTTGGCTGTGTCTGTGTTTGGGGTGAAAATGGAGTTACTGGAAGAAGCCAGGTGGTGGCAGGCGGCAGGGAGGGAAATTTTTACGGGGTCACCTCAAGGGAAATTTTTATCGAAAACCTCCCTTGAAATTGACAACCTTACTTGCAAACCAACTAAACACTTCCACAATAAAAATCCGACCCCAACACCTAGAGCCATCTCATATTTAGTTTCCGTATACACAACCTTAACATATCGAGTTTCCTCACTATCTCATTTGACGTTAAGTAATACATAGTAATTTGTGGAATTACTATGGACACCTAATCAACAGCTTAACCAATTTACTAATTGTGAGTCGATATATCGATTATAAAATTATCCAAATTATTTACAACTATCAACTCGATTTTAACCAAGATTCTTGAGTTGACCAGATTCTCATTTAAAGATCTGATTGGCTTATTTTAACCGGTTAACTAAGATTGACTTTTCTTTTTACGGTCAACTTTCCAAAAATGGAAACCTTCCTATCAACACAACCACCACCCCCAACTTTGCCACTGCCCCACCGAGCAGCAGAGCCCTCAACCTCCTCAAACACATCGGAGCTTAACACAGACCCTACTAGACTCACCAAAGCTTAATAGACTTACTAGAACTCTGAGAATTCAACTCGCCAGAGTTAGGCTCAAAACACAGAAAAAAAAACAGAAAAGAGGGGTTTTCGATCAAACTTCGGATTTGTAAACCAAGGACAGGGAATTGAAGAGGAGATGGAGAGGAGCAAGAAAATACCCTCAATTTGTCGACTCGTCGGATTTTGGTCGAGGACAGACGCAGTCCTCCTCCTCCAATCTCCATCGTCAATGGCTGTATATATGGTTGAATGACTAGGCTTTATAGAGAAGAGAAAGGGGGTCAGTTTGGTGGTGGCGCACCAACAGGAGGTGGCCAGATGACGGAGCGCCGCTGTGACCAAGTCAGAGCAGACGATAGGGAGTGAAGAGCGTCGAGAGAGGAAGAGGGTAGGGTTGACCCGAGGTCATTCTTCTCACCCCTTTTTATAGAAAAATGGGCTGCTCGGATTTAATGTGGGTAAGATCTGATGACCCATATTTGAGATGGGTAAGAATTATTTACCGAAATGGTAATTAAAATGTATCAGAACAGTAATTTAGAATTACCATAAACTTTAAATTCGTAGAAAATAAACGGAGGCTTCTAAAAATAATCTGAACATACCGGTGAGCTCGTATTATCACATACTACGACTTCGGAGCTTTAAATTTATTTTTTCTTATTTCGAGAAAAACTCAAAAATAAACTCGAGCGATAACTTATTAAGTTACTAGTCACAGTTAAAAGCTCTCGGTAATTCATAAACCTTTATAAAAAGGTAATTTTTAGGTACGGGGTGTTACAGAGGCTACTGTTTGAGGCCCGGATCAGACTGTGGGTGAGTCTTGATCCTTGATTGCTATTGTGTTGTTGTTATTGCTATTAAATTGCTAAGTTAATGAGTTTTTGGTGCATGTGGTCGATAACTTAGTGACTAGAGAAAACGGGGAAGCTATGGCCAATTTCCTGCAGGATTGCCAGAATCTGACAGCATATTCTGGCGACTTGCCAGAATCTAGCAAAGCAGCAGTTTTCCGACCATGAGCCGAAGAGGTAGAAATCGATTTCCCTGATAACCTTAAAGTCGTAAAGTTTCAGTAAAATAATAAGTCGGGTTAATTACGGAAAACTTACCTTAAATAGGAAGATTTCATTTTGAGAAACTTTCCATTTTTAGAAAGTTTTCATTTTTAGAAACTTGACTGGTATAAAGAAAAGTCAATCTTGGTTAAAATATGTTTATCAGATTTTTAAATGGAAATTGATCAAATTGGTAACTTTTTGGTCTACTCGAGAATCTTGGTCAAACTAAGGAAAAATATCGGCTCAAGAAGTATTAATTGACACTATTAGAAAAGTAATATTTGAGTTTGGTAATTTGTAATTTATCGAAGGGTTTTATAGTTATGTCAACTCAAGTTAGAATATGAGTATGACGTTCATATTAATTTTCCAATTGATATTACGATAACTTGACATCTGATAAGTTGTTTAAATGAAGTTTAAGTATCTAGTGTGGTTGTCGGGAAGAAGATTAATTATTGAAAGTCGATGTGTTAAGGTTACGGTTTCGGGAACTAAACTTTGTGTCGTTAATAAAAAATAAACGTAATCACTACCAGAAAAAAGACTTTAGCCGACGAAATAACCAAAAACAGGCCGACAAAATTTTTTTCGTCGGCTAAGTTAAATTTTCGTCAGCTAAAGTGGAATTTTAGCTGACAAAAAATTATTTCGTCAGCTAAACTAATTTTTTCGTCGGCTATAGTGGAATTTTAGCCGATGAAATTTTTTTTCGTCGGCTATAGTCTGTGAACTTTAGCCGACGAAATTTGATAAGTTTAGCCGAAGAAATTAGGGTATTTCGTCGGCTAAAGTACATTTTACTTACAAAACTGCAATACAGATATTTTGGTGTCTGATTGACTATTGTAATACTTATCTTGAAGCAGAACGAGCGTATGAGTCAAACACATTGCTAATGCTATGACATATGGGGTTTTTTGCCATCCGAGTTCGTTTAAGGCTTCAAAATGAAGTTTTTCTAAACACTTAACACACGAAAACGCCCATATCTACATCTATATGAGGTATTTTGGTCAAACCTTCAACACAACAAACTCTCACTATGATGAGACGCAACTGTCCATCTAAAAATTTTGAGACATTTATCACTCGATGATAGGGCTCCCCGTACAGATAAATAATGGTAAATAGTAGGCATGTTGTGATTCCGGTCATCAAAATTCACAAACAAAAATACGACCATCAGATATCATCAATATGTTGAAATATATCTATGGTAAAAAATTTAACTTGATCTGATAAATTTAAAGGCTTCATCCCCGAACGGTCAATCCTGTAAGTTAAACCCTTAAATGGTATTGACCGCAACTATCGGCACCGAGACTTTACCAGAATTACGTGATTTTTTCAACCGTAGAGGTATTTCACCATTCCGGTTATATCTTATTTCACGACTTTTTTGCGTTTGAAGTTTCTACATAGTTTGTTTTTGAAATGTAACATTTACTTAAAGCTTAGTAAACAAGTTATACAACATTAGTAGACATATTGTGATTCCGATGATCAAAGTTGAGAAACAAAAATTCGACCGTCTGATATGATCATTATGTCTAAATATGTCTATAGGAAAAAATTCAACTTAATCCGACAACGTTAAGTGTTAGGACCCACCCCGAGTTAAACCCCTTTAACTCGAAGTAAATCCTGCGGGGACCACCTCAAGGGAACTTCTTACCGAAACCCCCTTGAAATAGCCAACTCTTCCTACACTCCAACTCAGCACTTCCATGAGTATCTAACAATAAACCCTAACTCATGAAGGCATCCTGCTCCCTAACCTACTAAACTAGCTAAAATAGGTTAATCAGAGCAGACTATAAAGAAGATTATCCTAATGAATTTGCAGCAGCGACAGATTGATCGACTATGCCTCGACTCTTGTACGCGCACGTCCTCCGCTCTAGAACCCTGCACCACTGGGCATTTGAAAACGAAGGGCCCAGGGGAGAAACATTGAAAAACTGTTAGAGTGAGTGGACGAAAATCAAATATAAAAACTCTATTTCCTTTAATGCTCTCCCAAACATTGAATGATTTAAATAACATTTAGGCATGTCCACAATTACTAATTTTCCCCAAATGCAGGATAAGATAAACAAGTAAAGAATATGGGAAGAGAAATGTTCACAAACATAATCAGTCTGACCTCTCAGACTAGGGTCGGAGCTAAGAGCTCTAGTTGCGCCCTCACGCTATGCTAGCTATATAAAATGGTAATGGACAACCCTTATAATATCCACCTGACCTCTCAGGCGTGTCTGTCCTCTCAGACCAGGGTCGGAGCTAAGAGCTCTAGGTAAAATGGTAATGGACAACCCTTATAATATCCACCTGACCTCTCAGGCGTGTCTGTCCTCTCAGACCAGGGTCGGAGCTAAGAGCTCTAGGTAAGATGATGGTGGACAACCCTCATAGTGCACTACGTAATTTGCCTGACCTCTCAGGCTAGGGTCGGAGCTAAGAGCTCTAGTAGCGCCCTCACGCTACTCTAGCTAGCATATTCATTTGACAACCCTTAATAAAAATTCATAACAACACTTTACTCAAATACTCTTCCCAAAACAAATATGTAAACCATTCCTCGTCATATATGCATAAATCCAAATAAAACATTCAAGAACCCGAAGAAAATATAATTCTCGAAACCATCATAAAAACCCTGCAATAAAATCGATATTTAAGGCATGCATTCATTTAAAAATAAACTGTCCACTCACAGTACTATTGCGACCTTCCCGCTTGGAAAGCTCCTCGAGCGAAACCCTCGAACTACCCGCGTAGTCGAGCCCGTCTCACGTCCGACCAGAGACTGTACAACAAATCATCATATTAGTCGTTCACAGTTGACTTGGTCTTTTCCTAGTTTGACCAGGAAATCCTAATTGACCACGTTTGACCAAATTCCTTTCTTCTTCTTTTTTAACAGCTTTTCAACATCACACTTATTTCCGATTATCGACTCGAAGTTTGGTTTCCGTTTACGCCACTTTAGCATAAGTATTTTTCTCTTTACTTATTGTGAGTCGATACGTCGATAATGAAATTATCCGATTGTTTTTCCACGATTAACTTGACAATTCCGTTAATAGGAGTCAACATCTCCCTCAACCACTAGAGTGGTCATCATATATAATTCCCATATTTCACTAATTAACTTCAAAACCTTTAACTTGAATTCTACATTTTCTTTAACCTTTTCAACCCGATTTAACATCTTCTCATAAATGGAAACCTTCCAAAAAGGGAAAGTTTCCTAAATTGGTATGTCTTCCTTAAAATGGGAAGTTTCCTAAAATGAAAACTTCCTACTTACGTCCAATTTTCCGTAAATATCCCGATTACGATTCAACTGACACTTTTCGACTCAAAGCTTAATGGGGATTCGGTTTCTACCTCTTCGGCATTCTGCCGGTGCAACTGCATCACCGGAATCTTCGTCGGATTCCGGTGTCTTGCCGGAATTTCGCCATAACCTCCCCGTTTCTTCGATTCACCAAGTTATCGACAAACAAACAACAACACACATTGAAATTAGGATCCAAACACAATTACAACAACAAAACAGTGGAACACACAAGCCTAAATCTAGAACCTTACCTCTGGTTTGTTCAACCCAAGAACCAGCAGCTTCCATCCTCCTTCACACCTAGAACATTACCGGAAAACAATAATATCTCTTCCCAGCCTCACAGGTTGTCTGCCAACCTCGCCCAAGCACCATGAAATCAAGAACATAATCGTCCATCTCCTCCACTTTGTCCTCCACTTTGACTCGAGGGTGAACAAACCGTGTTTCGACCCAAGACAACACTGCAGCAACCCTATAGTGATACAACTTCGTCGTTAGACCAGATGACCCGAAAACCCAGCAAAGACAGAAAAGAGGAAGTATTGAAATCAGGCTCGAATTCAACTTGCAGAAGCATGAGAAGGATGAGCAAGACAAGAGGAGCAAGAAAATACCCTCGGTTCGTCGAAACTCTGCCTGAGCCGCCAGATTTCCGTTGAGGACAGTCATCGTCCTCGTCCTCCGATCTCCGTCGTTATTGGCTTAAGGTTGGGTGTTTTGTCTGGGCTTTGTCGAGGAGAGGAAGGGAGTCAGTTTGGTGGTGGTGCGCCAGCAGAAGGCGGCCAGACGGCGGAACGCCGCTGTGGCCGAATCGGAGCAGAAGGAAGAAACCGAGAGCGAGAGGAGAGAGAGAAGTCAGGGGGGAGGGTCTGACCCGAGTCAACCCTCTCCCAAATATTTATACTGAAATCAATGGCCAGGATTAAAACCCTAATAGATCTAATGGTTCAGATTAAAAAAGGTGAAAAGTGAAAAAGTTAAATGGTAAAAACTATTTACCAGAATAGTAATTGGAAATTACCGTAAACTTCAGAAATTCTCAGAAATTAGCCGGAAGCTCCGAAAAATATTCCGAAAATACCGGGAGACTCGTGTCGACACATACTACAACATCGAGTCATCAATTCAGGTATTTGGAGTACTTTTAAAAAACTCGAAAATTAACTCGAGCGATAACTTATTGAATTACCGATCGCAAATAAAAGTCCTCGGTAACTCGTAAATCTTTGTGAAAGGTAACTTTTATTAACTTCAAAAGATTCGGGGTGTGACATTAAGGGCTCAATCCTTACGGTCAATCCCGTAAATCAAACCCTTTAATGCACGGAAACGGTCATTTGACCGTTTAAGTTATGTATTTTGCCCGGATCTTCAACTGAAAATATATTTAAATCGATAAGACGCAACCAGTGGTATAGAAATTTTATGAAAAATAACCACCCGAGATATGGCCACCTCTAGAGAGAAAGAATGGAAAATTGCGTTAACTGCAACTATCGGCACCGAGACTTTACAGGAATTACGTGATTTTTCAACTGTAAACGTATTTCATCATTTCGATCATATCTTATTTCACGACTTTTTTTCGTTTGAAGCTTCTACGTAGAAGGTTTAGGGTTTTAGCCGACGAAATTAGGGTCACCGGCTAAAGTTAAATAAATAAATAACTATAGCCGATGAAATTTATTAACATTCGTCGGCTAAATTTAATGCAAAATTCAAAATTTTTGGCTGAGATTTTGAAAATTTTAAACTTTTTTTGACTAAAATTTTGAACTTTAACCTACGAAATTAGGGTATTTCGTCGGCTAAAGTTCAAAATTTTCTATATCTTTCATTTTTCTCCTTCTCCTCTTCATCTTCCTTCCTCCTACTCCTCTTCCGGTGGCAACCACTCATCCTCCTTCCTCCTCGTCCTCTAACTCATTCTCCTTCTCCTCTCCCTCTCCTAGCTTCCTCCTCCTCCTCCTCCTCTCCTCCTCTCTCCTCCTAGCCTCCTCCTCCTCTTCCTCCTCTTCTTCTTCTTCTTCTTCTTCTCCTCTTCTTCTTCTCCTCTTCCTCCTCTTCTCCTTCTCCTCCTCCACCATCGGTGTAAAAACAAAAAAGAAGAAAAAATTAATAAAAAATACAAGAAAAAAAAAATAAAATAACTATAGCCAACGAATTTTAATAAAATTCGTCGGCTAAAGTCCAGATTTTAAACGACGAAAAATTTCTTCGTCGGCTATGAATAGTAATTCTGTCGGCTAAAGTCTTGACCGACGGTTTTTTCACGACGACTTCTTAGCTGACGACGTTTCATCGGCTAAAACTTTAGCCGACGAAATTTTGGGATTAGCCGATGAAAAAAATTTGTCGGCAAAAGTAGTTGTTCTGGTAGTGAATGGTTGTAAAGTTGTTAAAAATGATTGAATTTGGTTAACCTCTGGTCAAATTAGGATTTCCTAATCAAACTGGGAAAAGTACGAGCCAACTATATTAAATACTGATGTGTTGGATTAATTATACAGCCTATGGTCAAACGTGAGATGGACTCGACCATGTGGATATTTTGAGGTAGAGCTGGAGGGGCATTCCGAGCAATGAGGAGATCGCATTAAGTACTGTGAGTGGACCTTTTGATTTTAAGACATACATCATCTAATATTTATGAAAATTTATAAACAACATGATTTTATTGATTTAATGAGTTGGTGAGGGCAGAAAGGTGGGTTGCTTCCCTCCAAGACGCTCCTTTGTTACTTTGGCTGAAATTTGTGTTATGATCATCATATCTAGAAATGATTTATTTATGGTCATTGTTTTGAGGATGGTCGGGGAATCGTACCTTATGCATGAGATGCATACTTTATTTACGGTTGAGAAGTCATTAGTGACTTTTTGAATTTATATTGTTTTCTTCACCATGAAGGGTTGTCATATATATAAAGATGCTAGTTAGCCATAATAGTAGCCCTAGAGGGTTCCGACCCTAGCCTGAGAGGCTCATCGTCACGGTGAAATCTCTTCACCATGAAAGGTCTTCATATTACTTAGTAGCCTTAAATGTTCCGACTCGAGTCTGTGAGACTCTGCGTCATGGTGAAACCTCTTCGTTTATTTTTAATATTGATTTTAAGCCAATGAGATTGACAAGTGATGTTTTGATTTTCGAAATGAATACTTAGAATTTTTCCCAACAAGGCATGCATAAACAAATTTTGGAACATTAAGAGGGAGCATTATAATCGACATTTTCTCACCCTTAACTATTATTTTTGTCCACTCACTCTAACGTCATGTTTTTTTAATGTTTTTTCCTGGGCTATTCGGTTTCAAATGCCCAGAAGACAAGGCATAGCCACTTACCCATTGACGCTAAAATGTTTATTTAGGTAGCACTTCCTTATAGATTTGCTCTGATTACCCCAGCTTAGCTTAGTTTAATTTATTAGTGAAGCGTAGATGTGTTTTGAGGAGCAGAGTGGCTCTAGGTGTTGGGATTAGAATATATATCGCATGGAGGTGTTTAGTGGATTTACAGGAATGGTTGTCCATTTCAAGGGGGTTTGAGTAAGAAATTCTCTTAAGGTTGAGCCCGTAGGATTTACCTCGGGTTAAAGGGGTTAATCTAAGGTGGGTCCTGACAAAAATAGTACAAATACTGAAATTTAAATTATGGGAAAGTAAATTACAAGAAAAGTAAATGGGTTGCAGGTGTGCCACCACACGGATGTGGAAAAATAAAGAGGTTGCACACCGCTTGGCTTCGCTTCAGAAGACTGTAGGTTACAGGCGTCACCTTGGAGGAATAATTTATGAGCGGCGTACCACTCTTTTCTATCGATACTCTTGTAGAGACGAGCAGAGCAACCAAAAGGAAAAACCGGGACGGGGCGCCGCTGGAGAGATGCGAGCTGCGTACCGAGGATGGTTCCGGGGAACCGAGCTATTAAATGCTAAGGCAAAATGCTTTAACGTCAGGTTGTGATCGACGATGTCGGATCTCGTAGCTGCATAGCTGTTTGTTTGTAATTGTCTTGTTGATTGAATGATTGTTACAAAAGTTGTCTTGTTGATTGAATGATTGTTACAAAAGTTGTATGTAGTGTGATCTCCGAGCCCTCTATATATACTGATTCGAAGTTTAACCGATAAGGATGCAGACCCTGATCAATCTAAGTAGGTTTCTAATCACAAAGATTCGTTTTACTTGGCAATGAAGTAACTGGGATGACGCAATCCCAATCACAACCAATTTTGCCTAGGTCACTAGTACTGACCTAATAGGACTGTAGAGTCCCATGTAGACTTCATTTCTATAATCCTCTACGCACCCGTGGGGCGGCTTCGCCTCTGGATTTTGCTTCGCTACTTTCCTGGGCCGAGACTGCAAAAGCTTCTTATTAGGTTACTGGTATTGGTTCAAATGTTATCCAAAATTGTTTAATTTCAATCCCAATGTTAATTGGGCTCAAACAAGTGGTTTAAACTTTTGATATCTTCAAATTTCAATATGCATGTTATCCAACCGTTCATTTAAAAGTTTTCATTTCACTCTCATTATAAGGTCCTCATTAGAAACTCTTCTTAGAGCATCTACAACGGCTCATGTAAACCTAAAATTACATCTATTTTAGACGAAAAAACATGATTTTTGGCTCCAACTGCTCGTGTAAACCATCCTCTATAATAGAAAAAGTGGGAAGAGAGCGAAATATATCTTCTATATTTGTAGAATTCTCATAATTTCTATAATTCATGGAGAATTCTCTAAAATTTATTGTTTTCTTTTTATAATTCACTTTCTCTTCTTAAAAAAATGTCACTTAAATCTCTTTAGTGGAATATTGATAAATTTAAGCACCTGAGATGTGACTTTGATTTGAATATATATATATATATATATATGCTCATTAAATTATACAAAAAAAACATTTAATTTTATAAAGTAAAATAGAAAAGCTGTTGGAATTGAATCATTTTCTTTATAGAGATTTTGTGATTTTATCTTTTATAATAGAAAAATTATGCAATGGAGATACTCTTAATTAGAAGAATATATTAAAACTCAGACCCTAAATTGTAATAACCATAGAGAAAACATTCTAAGCTAATGACAAGATTCTCAATAGCAACTATGTATCTAAGAAACAACAGCTAACATAGAGTTTGCATTGGGCGACTCTATTCATTTACTAGAAGCTATGATGTATTAATAAAGATAGTTTTCTCATTATGTTGCCATCAAATATTATATGGTGACACTTAGCTTCATCATGTTACTTGGAGGTTACAGAAGGGGTTCTAATAAGAACCATCTTGTTAAGAAATAGTTGAGGATTTTCAAATTAATCGTTTATTATACCCATTTTTCAATCAAATTTTTACATCTCAACCGTTGGCATTTTAGGTCTATATAAGAAGATTACTTTTATAAATCTTCGCCAAAATGGTGATCGTTAAGGTATCGAACTAAATCAAATCAATGGACTATCTAAATCTGTCAAACAAGAACCATTCGAGTTTATAATTAATAAATTACTTTTATGAATGCCCTAACGATTTCTAATTTGAATGAAAATTTGTAAAGATGATTTACTCATATATATCTACAAGTTAGACGGTTGAGATGTTGATAAGACGAAAAGTGCTCAACTAATCATCAATTTAAGGGTTCTCATTAGAACCACTCCCTAGAGGTTGCAAATACTTGAGAACTCGTTGCTTACTTACGAAAAACAGACACACAATGTGTGCCGTCCGGCACAAAGTCCACGTCGTTCTACCAAGAAAGTTAGGGAGCCTATTTCCAACATGACACTACGTATAGTCAAAGTAACAAAACAATCTAAGTAAGAAAAACCAAGCAATAGAGCGGGGTTTGGAGTTACAGCTTGTGCTGCCGGACCAACTACGCTTAGGTTTCAATTATAATGTGCTACCACACTAAACGGTATTTGATACCTGATTTCGTCCATTAAATTGTCTTGGATTTTTTTTCCAAACTCAAACCGGATTCAATTCAGTCGATTTTCATAGCCTATAAACTCTTAATTATTCATGAGTTATTGATTTACTCAAGCATGAATGATATTCTAGATACCCTTAAACTTCAATTCATTTAAAAGAGTAGAACGGGGAGTCTAAAAGTTGGTTAGTTGGGTCTAGGAAAATCGTTGGGGAAATGCAGGAAGGGTGTGTCCTAGTATGAACCCCAAAAATGGGCCCAACACAAATCCCTGCTGTAATTAAAAGGTACCAAAACGAAGGGTAGATACCCTTAAACTTCAATTCATTTAAAAGAGTAGAACGGGGAGTCTAAAAGTTGGTTAGTTGGGTCTAGGAAAATCGTTGGGGAAATGCAGGAAGGGTGTGTCCTAGTATGAACCCCAAAAATGGGCCCAACACAAATCCCTGCTGTAATTAAAAGGTACCAAAACGAAGGGTAACATGCATGTGCTTATGGTTTCCCAAAAACGGGTGCAACTTGGCCAGAAAGACGAAAAGGGACACGTCGTAAGCCCCATTAGCGAACCGCCACGTGTCCAATAGGACAGGCCCAGCAGTGACCTGCGGGTAATAAGTGGGCGAGTAGTGTTGAAGGAGCCGTGGTGCTATTTGAATCACCGCTTTTGGATGAAGAAAACCCTCTTCTTCTTTTTTTCCCAAAAACCCAAACCCTTGGCGGCTGTTAGACCCCCAATTTGGGATTTTAGGGATTTGAAGCTGACTTTGAGCGCAGGTCTTCTAGAAGATCCAGCTACCAATTCACGCCATGGCCACCGTTGCTCCTCCTGCAGATCGTATCCTTTTCTATCTATCGGTATTCTGCTTCGATCTGATTGTTCCTGATTTCTTTTCGATCGAATTCGATCTTCTCTGATTCCGTTGCTATTTGTTTCACATCAACGTGTAGATCGCTGTATTGGTTTTGCTTTGTATTTGTTGCTTGATTTCTGGCTATAGATTTGGCCATCTATGTGTATAAACTGATTAGTTTTCCATAATTTCTGCTTAATTCGAGACCCCCGACGACAATTTGGTCAATTGAGTGAGGTTCATGTAATTTCAATTCAGGTCAATACTGTTGTGTATATGCTTATTAATTCAAGATGAATTAGCAATTATCGAATTGTATGTGTTTCCTTCACTTTGATTGCTTTAGAAGCAGCAGATTTTCTTCAGAAGTTGTCAATAGATTCACAGACCACGACCCTGGAAATTCCAGAGCCTACAAAGAAGGTATTATATTACGCCTATTTGAGTACTTTTCACTTCCAATTGGTTTTGTTCAAGTTGTAAGTCGATGATGATCTGACGGGTTTATTACTTTCTCTGTGCAGCCTTCTGTCAACCAATACGGGCCTTTTGATTCTGGCAATGCTGTGAATGGTCAGATCCCATCTGATCGCGCTGTGACTCCACTGTCGACTGACTTCATGGATCAATCTTTCTCCTATCTCCCAAATGGTTATCCATCTACAGCCTATTACTATGGAGGTAAGTAGGGACAATATTTCTACTTGGGATATGTTTTCGTTGGATTATTACTTTGTCTTTGATGTCATTGGCATGACATGGATGGTCCCATTGTCCTGTGATCTTTCAGGCTATGATGGGACTGGCGACTGGGATGAGTACTCGAGATGTGTGAATCCTGAGGGAGTAGATATGACTTCGGTAAGTTATTATTTGCTTATTGTGGTTACTCTGATTTTGGATCTCGCATCAGTCATTTACTAATTTGTATTTATATCATGTGGTTTTAGGGGGTTTATGGAGATAACGGTTCTCTTATGTACCACCATGGTTATGGGTATGCCCCGTATGGGCCTTATTCACCAGCAGCCTCCCCTGTTCCAACTATGGGAAATGATGGGCAGTTATATGGGCCTCAACACTACCAGTACCCTCCCTATTTCCAGCCGCTGACTCCAACCAGTGGGCCATACACTCCTAGTCCTGTAGCCCATGAGAATGAGGTATCCACTTCGTTAGCTGCTGACCAAAAGCCTCTGCCTGTGGAAACAGCAAATGGAATTGCTAATGGCATTGCAAATAATACAAGTGTGAAAGGAAGTAATGGTTCAGCTCCCCTATCGACATATCAAACCACGTCTTTCAACTCCAATGGTTCATATGGACGCGGTGCTTTGCCTGCACGGGTTCCTACTCCTGGTTACCAGGACCCAAGATATGGTTATGACACAGTACGGTCTCCAATTCCCTGGCTAGATGCCCCACTTTTTTCAGATGGGCAGCATAGACCTATGCCAAATACACCCATTAGTTCAAACTTGAATGGCAATAGGATTCCATCTTTGAGGAATCAAACCTACCGTCCAAATTCTCACTACATGGTATGGTTATCTTCAATATCTTATTTCTTTAGTTGATATTGTAGGCCACTGGTCAGCTGTCCAATTAAATTAACTAGTGGTTATATGTCTACCCAATTTGGTTATATTGTTTACTTGGTCCCAATAGAAACCTCTATTTTTTATGTGAAAACTTACAAGGTTAGGGAGAATCCTATTGGTTGTTTTAGCCAATGAAATATTGTTAGTTCTTATAAAGCTACTAAATGATTTCTACTGGTTCATCATCTATGTCTCATTTTTCATGATGTAATTGTAAATGCACTCATGTTAATGAATTTCTCTTGTTATATCTTACAGGGTTTGCACCACCCCAGACCGCTGTCAGGAATCGGTACAGCTCAAGGGTTTATGAATAGCAGCATGTACCGGAGCAAGCAATTTGGCCAGTATGGAAACACGGTCAGATCTGGTCTGGGATACGGTTCTCATGGTTATGATTTACGAACCAATGGACACACATGGCTGGCTGTTGACAACAAGTATAAACAACCCAGGGGACGTAATGGTGGTTACTATGGATATAGTAATGAGAAGTCAGACGGTTTAAATGAGCTCAACAGAGGACCTCGGGTGAGAGGTTCAAAGAACCAAAAGAGTTTTTCCCCTAGTGCATTAGCTATCAAGGGGCAGAATGTGCCAGCAAATCTTAGTCATGATGAGGAAAGGGATACAAGTACTGTTCCAGACAGAGAGCAATACAACAAAGCAGGTTTTCCAGAGGATTATACTGATGCCAAATTCTTTATCATCAAGTCATATAGTGAGGATGATGTCCATAAGAGCATCAAGTATAATGTCTGGGCCAGTACACCAAACGGTAACAAGAAGCTTCATGCGGCATACCAGGAGGCTCAGGAGAAGACTGGTGGCTGCCCTGTATTTCTTTTATTCTCAGTAAGTATATGACTAGAGGTTTTTTTGTGTGTAGATTTTCTTTGATTTTTCAAAATTAATATTTACCTGTTATCTTTCTTAGGTCAATACCAGTGGCCAATTTGTCGGCCTCGCCGAGATGTTGGGGCCTGTTGATTTCAACAAGAATTTGGAGTACTGGCAGCAAGACAAATGGAATGGCTGTTTCTCTGTCAAGTGGCATATTGTTAAAGATGTTCCTAACAGTTTGTTGAAGCATATTACTCTTGAAAATAATGAGAACAAGCCTGTGACTAATAGTAGGGACACTCAGGAGGTAACTTTATATATCTTACAGTTATTTTCCCTACTTTTGTTTTCTTTGTTCGCAACTTCTGAATATTAATTTTATGTTATGTAGGTTAAATTGGAACCAGGGCTTAAAATTGTCAAAATATTCAAGGAGCATTCAAGTACAACATGTATTTTGGATGACTTTGGATTTTATGAGTCCCGCCAGAAGACAATTCAGGAGAAGAAGGCCAAGCAACAGCTGCAATTTCAGAAGCAGGTAAATTGGTTCTTGCAACTTATGCTTCTTCTCTTATTTTATTTTATTTTCACTCCCTTTTTTTCTGGCATGAACTGCTGCAATTTCTTAGTATTTTGAAAGGTCACCATTCCAAAGCACCTAAATTCCTTGTTCTTGCACATACAAAAGCAGGTATGGGAAGGAAAAACTCTTGATGAGAAGAAAGAGGTAGTGACGAATGGGCAAGTGAAAACACAAAATTCATCAGATGTTCCCTCTGAGATTACCAAGGAATCTATCCCGACAGTGCATGCCAGCAAGGAGCTGAAACTTGCAGAAAATGGATCAATTGCAACCGGAGAAGCCCCAAAGGGTGCTAAGCCGGTTGTGGCTGAGAAGAGGGTTGTAGCAAATGGGGTTGCAAACAGTTGCTAGCCTATGCCTTGCACAGTGGCGGTCTATGTCTAGTACACTTCAAAATGTTTGTGCTGGAAGCTGGCTGAAAGCTACTTGCATATCTCCGTACGTGGTGGACTGCCATGATGACGTACTCTTTGCCTTGCTTGAATAGTCAATATTTCGTTGAATGGCAAATTAGTCGCACAATAACGTATTTGGATGCAGGCAAGCTATGGTGTCAGTATTCTTAAGTTCCACCCCAGTTTTCTTTGTGTTTTTACAGTCTTTAGCTGAAGCTTTATATAGGTTTTGATTGCCTAGGTTTTTGGGTTTAGGGTTTATCTTTTTCCTTGTATTTTGATATTGTTGTTTCTCTGTTCCTTGCCTTTTACTTGTTTGTTTATTTCCTGTCTTGTAAATCTAGATCATTTCCATTGCTGAGCAGCTCTGCTTTGTATTTGTATGTGAGCTAGAAGCAAGGTGGGAAAATATTGCAATAGTCTGTTTTTTTTTCTAGTATTTTCTTCTGTATCGTTGTACTCTTTCTTCCTACCTGTTTTGTTGTATTGATGTCCTTGCTAATGGGGGGACGTGTGAACAGAAGCAAATTCCAAGGTAGAATCATCAGGGTGCCTGTCAGTCTAAACAGGTCGGTCTGAAAATATTGTATAGTTTTTGCCTTATTGGTTACAGGGGCAAGTCTAGTGGAAATCTCAAGCAGAGAATAGAATAGAACGAGACGACGCGCAAGAGAAAAAATTGAGGGTTCTCTCCCGGCTGAATGCCTCTGGCTTCCCCACGGCTGTGTTTCGGCCCGGGAGGGAATGACCCCCATGTGGAATACTAAAACCCAAAATGGGGAGTCCACTAGCGACTGAGCTATGGTGGAAGTACTAGTGATATAGAATAGACTCAGGGCAATTTGCAGAACCAACAACAGCTGCACTAACGTCTTCGTCACTGGTGTGACTACACGACAACAACGAGGTCCAGGTTCCATGTGTTTGCATCTAAATTTGGCAATGCTTAATTGCCTAATTGGTTTGTTAGTCTGATGCTATAGGAAATGAGTTGGGTTATTCGGCAGAAAGTGATATCTCGGCTGTGTTCAGCCGAAAGGAATATCTCAACCGCATCCAGCCGAGGACAGTGGCGATTCTAGAAAATTTAGTCAGGTAAGATAAAACATAATAATATAATAGCATTCAAATTAATCATGATCAATTTTAGTCTTCATCTCTTCAACGTAGTAATAGAAATACATGAAAGATCGTCTCTATGATTGGGAGTTAGGTATTTGAAGGATACAACAGAAGAGTCATATTGATCAAGGGGCGGTTGAAGCTCATCAATCTTCTTTTCTAAACACCTGGTTTTGCTCTAATTTATGTCATTTTCACAAAGCTTGCATGCACTAAACTATATAACCAATGGTAAATTGAAAAGCCAGTCTAGGCAAGTGCCTAAGCTTGGCTCAATATGAATCCGCCCCAGGCCGAGGGGGATATTTTGGTCACGTTCAGCCGAGAGTGGTATTTCAGCCATCCAAAATTTTCAATCTGTAGCGGTAACCAAATTAGCTTGTGAGGTTAAAGGGAATTGAGTTGGGTCGTTCGGCCCAAAATGATCTCTCGGTTGCATTTAACCGAGGTGATATTTCAGTCACGTTTAGCCAAGAGTGGTATCTCAGCCGCGTTCACCCGAAGGTGATACATTAACTGCATCTAGCCGAGGGGGATATTTTGGTCACGTTCACCCGAGAGTGATATTTCATCCACAGTCAGCCGAAGGTGGTATCTCGGTCGCATCCAGCCGATGGTGATATTTCAGCCGAGGTTGTCTCGGCCGTGTCCAGCCGAGGGTGATATTTCAGCCGAGGTTGTCTCGGCCATGTCCAGCCGAGGGTGATATTTCAGCCATGTGGCCGAAAATTCTATTTGAGCCGCGTTCGACTAAGGGTGGTATTTCAACCATGTTTGATCGAAAATGTTATTTCAGCGATGTTCAGCCAAAAGTGATATTTAGCCGAGGGGTATCTCGGTCGCGTCCAGCCGAGGGTGATATCTCAACCACGTTTGGCCGAGAGTGATATTTCAGTCGAGAGTTACTTCGTTTGGGCTTGATATCAATCCATTTGAGCGATTTAGGTGGCTACGGAAGAAGTCGGCCAATCTAATAATTTTTAGAAGTCGGCCGAGCCCATACAACAATCTCGGCCGTAAGTGAATTAAGGCAGGAAATCTCAACAAGGAAAACTTCAATCAGATCAAGGGTTTCAAGTGAGACGTATCTCAAGCATCAGTCAAATTAAGACATTTATGTGTGATTAAACCCAAGAAAGGAAGTAGAATATTGGTGAGATTTCATGACATATAGAACATGTCACGTCCCGTCCCAAGTTTACCTCTCTAAACCCTGGATAGGACGTGTGCGACCCATCCCAAGAGAGATTTACTCGTAATCCCTCTTGAGAAGGGATAACCCTTTTTCCCAAACTTTTTTTACAGGCAAACTATACCGGAATAAACCTCACAACCAGAGGTTATCCCGATTTCTGCATTTGGATCTCAAACCAATTACTTTAGAGGACCTAGGGTTCTAATATTATTTGTGACTACACCCGAATCCCGGTCAGGCTGCCTACATACCCTCTACGCAGGGATCAAGCCACACGTAGCTTTTATTTTAATTAACGCCCTAATCGGACGAATTCCGTTTTTCTATTTATCGGTAGATAACCGATTCTGGATGGCGTACGACTATGGTCATTCAGGAGTTTAACCTCTCCGCTGAGGTACTCAAAAATAAGCTATCTGTCGGGATTAACCCTAACATTCAACCATACTGATACACAGCATCCAAACACACAAACATATAAATATAATATAAAGACAACCACGTAAATATATAAATCCCTCCAAGGGCATACAAGTAAAACCGCTCTAAGGTATCTTTGTAGTTAACTTGAATTCTCAGGGGCAGTATTGTCAATTCATTCTCAACGACAGCTTGGTAAATATGCTAAGCTGCTAGGGATATTTCTGGAATTTCACCCTCAAAGGCAGTCCTGTAAATATACAAATCTGCTAAGGGCATTTCTGGGATTTCAGTCTTAATGATAGGCTTATAATTAAACAAAACTGCCAAGGGTATTTCCAGGATTTCAGCCCTAGTGGCACCCCTGTAATCACCCTAAACTGCTAGGGGCAGTTCTGATATTTCATACCATGATAAAAGAGTAAAAGATAATTCTGTCATTGTAAAAACCAGGGTTTTTACCCTTTTCTTCTCCAATCACTGGTATCTCAGGAAAACACACCTTTTCTAGCCAAACCGAGTTCTTACGCCTACAAAAACAACTTCTACAACATCTCAGCAACCTAAAAAGACTAAAATCAGGAGAAAATGTGAAGGTTTATACCTCGAAGTCAATCCTCCCCGCTCCGCTGCGCTCCTCCGTCCTCCTCCTTGCTCTTGGCAGCTTCTAGAAGTTTCCTCGAAGTCCCTTGTCTCTCCTCCAGTCCTGGCTCGGCGTCAACCCCGCCTGGCTAGTGCTCGAGCTTCCGCTCCTCTCTGTTGGGCGGCTGTCACGACGGTTCTAGCACAGATGAAGATCAAGACTTGGTCGTCAGAGCAAGGCGGAGCCATTAGTGGTGGCGGTGAGGCTGGACGGGCAGCGGCGCGACGAGACGAAACTAGGGCTATCTCCGTCGACAAGAGAGATAGAGAGAGAAAGTGTCGGTCTCCCCATCCTCCGGTCAACCCCCCTTTTAAATACAAAAATCCAATGGCCCAGATCAAATTTCTGATTGATCTAACGGCCCAGATTAAATTATAACAAGTTACCATGAACAGTAAATAGATATTTTGTTATTTACTATTTATCGTACAGTAACAACACATTATCCTTAATAACTTTCGCATACGAACTCTGATTAAAGCCTAGGACATACCCACAGGTTCGTATTAACGCCCCTTACAACTTTCCCGAAGGAAGTTTTCCAAAATTCTCGACTTATCGTAAAGTCACCTTTTACGATAAGGTAAATATCGTTCACCTATTCCGTAAACTGAATAAATTCATATTAAACAACTCGTAGCTCTGGAAAATATTCCGGACATTACAGAGGACTCGTATTAACATAATCTACCCTATCATGACATTAATTCTATTTTCCTCCATGATCAAGAATATCTTGATATTAAATTCGAATATTAATTTAGAAAAAACTAACAGCGCGATTACAACCCTCTGTAACCCGTCTGATCCCGCTAAAAAGGGAAATTTTGGGGCGGGGTCTTACAGAACAAGCTAGCTAGGGTTTTTGACTTGTATTTATATAACCTTGTAGCTCATTTGTTAAGGGTCATGCACCACACAAACAAATCAATATACAACTTTCCACACAAACTTATTTTTCTTTATCGCATAGGTACTTCACATTCAGTTCAACTTTCAAACTTAATTTTGTTCTTAGCTTTATTTTTGATTTAGTTATTTATTTTCTCGTAATTTATTTTCTTTTTCTTTATATTCTTGCACTTTAATTTCTTGTTCTTTACTTTATATGCACTTTATTTATCGTATTTAGGAGTAGTTGTAACATAGAATTCTCGTCCATTGATCTCTTTCGGCCAGTCCGGATTGGGTTGATACGATTCGTTATTCACACACACATCATCTCATAAAGATTTGACAACCGAGTCTGTTTCACCCTAGTGTTCATGGTGATTTGCGAGTATCTACACAATATATATCTCTCGCTTGTCACTAGAACATTCTAGTTCACCCAAGAAGTAAACGTATTTGAGGATCCTGGTGACGCCTAGCTGAAAGTCCTTACAACACAGACACCAAAACCTAATGGCCGAGATGGTTCATTCATCGGCCTACAATCATTTGAAAAAGTCAGATCTAGCATACAACATCAATCAAAACCTCGCTTGGTCGTTCGACCATAAATTGTCACGCTTGTGTAAGCAGAAGGACATATGTAGCCAAGAATCTCGGTCTTGATTCGGCCGAGACCATTTTTGACCAAACACATAGGATGGTTCTCTAGATCGGTTTGGACAAATCGATCCCGATCTATGCGTCTCAGAGTCTCAGAACTCAGATCATCGACGAGCATAGAAGAAGGGTTACAGCCTGGATTTGTTGCTTCGAGGAAGGAATCATGTAGAACTTGTTCTTATTTTTCTCAAATTTGGTTTTGGGATGATGCTGCTTTAGGGAAGGAGATTGAAGTTTGGAGAGTGGGTCAGAGTCGGTGGTTTGAAGGGTTGGCAGCGTTGCGCTGCTCGATCGATCTTGATGGGGCGATGTGGGGTACGGCAGCGGTGGTACGAGCTGGGTGGTGTAGCAGATGGCTCAATCTAGGAAGACAAAATACAGATCTGACAAGGCTCCATGGGCCTGGGCTTTGGGCTTCTGACGCCCTTCGGCTATCGCCTGGGTCTGGGCTTTGCTCTAGGTTTTCAGCCTACATAAGATATTTATGGATCGGTGACCTGTAGTCTGGTTGGTTAAAGTGTTAACTAACAACTTTGAGGTTACAGGTTCAAATCTCATTGACATATTTAAGGTGTGTGAGTTATTATTATTATTATTATTATTATTTTAAAAAGGTATCTGTCTTATATTTCATTGTTATTTACTTCATGTTATTTCCGGCTTCAGTTTTTGGGCCCATATCACCCAAGTTATTTTCATCCCTTTATAGATTATTCTGGCTTGGTTTAGCATATGAGGACTCGGTTCCCCATTCCGGTCAATCGGTCCCAACTCTTTCCAAATTATTGGTCACTGAACACCAAAACAACCCGTCAATTACCATTGTAAACATATGTGAGAGCTTATGTGCCTGTACATTAAAAGTGCATTTTGGCACTTACCTATTCGATTATGGGTGCTCATGTGTGGGTTCATCACCCCTCATTTTCTTTGGTAACGGTTCTGGTCCTGGTTCTTAGTTCTCCTTCGACAGTCACTTTTCTTTTGCTGATTAGATTTCAATGGTGGATTTGTACGGTGTTGTTCCGAGGAAGTTCTTCGGTTGTGGGCTACTATATGATTTGTGTACTGGGATTTGAGTGGAATCAGTTATTTGGGCGTCATCGCTCTGACTTAGTATTCCTCTCTGTTTCATGGCTGTTGGCGATGATAGTGACATCATTGTTAGCAAAAATGGGTAGAGAGTGTGGTAGTTTTGTATTTCTTGTTGTATTATATTCAGTTGCAGGGTCTTCAACCCATAGATTAGTGAGGTGTTGTCTCCTTTTACTCTTTTTAGTTTAATCGAGTTGGAGACTCATCTTTTTTGTTGTTATTTGATTTTCGGCCTCGCGTTTGCAGGTTGTGTAGCTGGGCTTGTCCCTTGATTAATAAAGTATTAATTAATCTCCAAAAAAATCTAGTGCAAACATGTTAGGCTACAAGTGGGTGTGCACTGTAAGGATTTTTATGGTAATAGGAGGTCCTTGATTCAAATCTCAGCTTGTGAAAAATTTATCTTATGAGGTCCTTGGTTCAAACCCGAGCTTGTGAAAAACTTCTCTTGGGAAAAAAGCATACATGAAATTGCTCCCGGCTAACCCGACCACTATTTTTGTAACAAAAATAGTATGTTGTGACGAAATTGAGATTTTTAAGTATTCAATTCTCAATTTTTAATAATGATCGAGGACATGGGACAATTGAGATTTCATCATGTATTAGTAGTAAACGGATGAACACTTTTACCTGATCACTTCAATTTTTATGTCAGGTAACATTGATTTCTTTTTGAGAATGTAACAAAGTTTTATTCTAAAGGAAAATAAATCTTACAAAACATGAGAATTTTTGGTGGTGGAAACTTTCCTACTCTCTTCCCTCCTACTAGTAATAGTTACGGGTCTTTCACTGCCAATGACATCCATGAGCCAATCGGGTCCAATCCCTGACAAAGAATAACCCCTGTAATTGGGCTACATACTATGCCAAAACATCAGCTGCCATGTTTGCACTCCTTGAGACATTGTTGTATGTTTTAATATTGTATTCGCAAGTGCATGATACTTGTATGATAGAAAGTGCAAGTACGAGGTCGTTTCCTTTATGGATTGATTAAAACAACTTATTAAGTCAATTATACTACACCTAATAAGATGACAAACCAATTTTATGATGTTGATGAATTAAACGGAAAATAAAACAATTAAAATCTAAAAGAAAACAATGAAATTTTGAAGAGTTTAAGAACAAAATATAAAGATGCTAATGTTGATGAATTAAAATAGAAAATAAAACAAATAAAATATAAAAAAAATAATGGTATTCCGAAGAGTTTAAGAACATAATATAAAGATGTTAAAGCAAAGAATCCACCACCTAATACTTGTATCCTCCTCTCTAGTTGATAGCAATTGAACTCATTAGATTGCATGTTAAAGATTTTCATACATAAGCCTTCTTGATCCCGGACATATGTCAAAGCTCTTCTAACCAATAAATTCTAACTTATTATTCTCGTATCGAACCCAACTAGCTAAACTATGATCTACTTCACGTTATGATCAGGTTCAAGTAAAACATGTTCAACTCCTTTAAGAACAAAAGAACTAGGAAATCATGTAAACAAGAATAACGACTATGATCAAGCATTTGAATTCTTAATTTTTAATCTTGAAGTTTAATTTTTAATCTTGAACTAATTGTTTGGAGGCAGTGCACTTGAACTCATTGATCAAGCCTCATGTTTTCAATCAAAATAACTAATAAACAAAACTTAAATCTTATTGATCTCGAGCAAAGACTCCGAATAAAAGTTCTATTAGAATGGTGATTGAGAATTTAACATAGTCATCTATGAATTCAAACGCACATCAACTAAAGAAGTAATCATACTAGGGGCTTCATCTCAGCCTTAACTAGAAGTTTGGAAATTTGTAGAAGAAAACATGACTAGAGAAATAGAAAACATAGAAGAACTAATGGAAGAATGGAACTCTGGTAGAGCGATGGTGAGGGATACGTCCTTCTGTTGTGTCTCCTCTGCTGTGTCTCTACATTTTTCTCTCCATTTTTGTGTCTATTAGGGTTTGCTTTTATTCCTCTTCAAATCCCAACTGATTTGGGCTTTCGGTCTCTCCTTGTCCAACATGGAATAGCTTTCTTCCAATTACTTAAATACGTTCGGCATCTTTCCTTGTAGAATTAAGATTGATGAACTTAGGCTTCACATTTTAGAATCATGAGAAGACCACCAAATTTGTCCACGCGTAGCTTGCACTCAAATCTTTATAACTTCCTCTAGAAGAATGCAAATCCAATTCTATAAAATTCCTTAGAAAGCTAACATCCTTATCTTTCCAATGGTATATGGCTCGTCTCTAGATTTCTTGTGAGCAGGTACAGTTTAATCCTTAACGTTGACGCACAGTAGGGCAGTTTCTGGACAACTCAGGATAGAAAACATAGTTTCAATCCCCAGCTCGACTTTTACCTCCAAATCATTCTTTTCTCCAATTATACCTACAAAACACAAAACCAAGTAAATGACTTATAATTGATAAGAACTAAGCATTAAAAACAACATATAATGGTATAAAAATGTATGAAATATGAATCTATCAGACATGAGTAATCTCAGACACATTAACAGAAGCCAGCAACATTCTGATATTCTCTACCATAACAGCTTCCTCTACAAAACACTCATTTTTGTCATTCACTAATTGCATTGCCTCCAAACAATTAGATTCTACACTTTCCGCAAGTCTTCCCCCATGAATTACAACTTCTAAACCAGAAATAATCGCCATCAACTCAACAACACATGTACTGAGTCTACTCAACAACCTATCACCCACAACTATCACCAACCTACCAACATCATCTCTGGCAATCATCCCCATACCAACAAATTGACCACCATCACTAACGGAGGCATCACAATTCAGTTTGACAGTACCTAAACTAGGTGTCTGCCACTGAATGTTCCTATACTAGGTAACATTGAATTTTTTTTCATTCAATTCCTAGAAAGTAAATGTGCTATTAGGGTTCTAATCTGCTTTACAGTTAACTTCAACGAAACGTCAAGAAACTATCAAAGAAACACAACTTATGCCTAAACACCCAAACTAGTGCACTCGAACTCTCTTTGTAGATCTGCATGCATAGTGCCATTAACATTGTCGCCATCAAGCCAACATCCATCATTTGATCGGCTAGTTCACCTGAACTAAATTGACCAAGTTGCAATGTCACATCCGGTTCTAGAATCCATTTACGGTCGGTTACTACCCAAGTTACTTTGATCTTTAACCATTTCGTAGTAACCGTTTTACCGTGAAAGGTCAAAAGGTTGACTTTTCGTTAGGTCAGGAATTTGGGGAAACTTTCTTCATGAAAGTTGTAGAGGGCGTCGTTACGAGTTCGTGGACACGTAGCACGCTCAAAACGGAGTTCGTATGAAGAAGTTATGGTCAAAAAATGGGAAGTTACTATTCTGGTGTTGAGGTATAAATAGGACTTGCCATTTCGGGAAATGCATTAAAAACCATACGGAGCTCCCTCGATTCCCTCAGATGCGATCTGTGAACCCGGCGACCCGAACCCGACCCGAATCGGTTTTTCACCGATATCTCCGCCGTCCGGCGGCGGTTTGCCTCCATACAGCTTGAACCAATTTGATTGGAGGTGAGTGTTTCGAATCAAAAGGTGAAATCTGTGTTCTTGGGTTCTTGGACAGTTTGACTGTTTTGTTAATTCTTGAGTTTTGGTTTCGATTTGGGCTTCGTATATTACATCAAAGTGTCCTACATGTTGAGAGGAAGATTCTGATATAATTTCATACTTCTTGGTAAGGTTTTGGTTCGAAAGGGTGGATGGCAGCCACTGTTGGTGGTTGGGGCGGCTGTTTTGGGAGGAGTTGGCGAGTGTGGTAGCTGTTACAAGGTTTTGGGGTGCTGCAGGTCAGCTGTCTGGCAAGGAGGAGGCCGGGAAGCTGCCGGTTTGATGTTGGCAGCAGGGAGGCTGCAATTGAGGTCCTAGGTCCGAGGTTGGACGAGTTGTAGGTAAACTTGATTTCCCCGAGTGATTTTGTTGTGGAATTGTTGTTGGTGTTGCTGAATTGATATTGACTTGTTGTTTTGTGTGTTTTGTCGATAACTTGGTGAATCGAAGGAAACGGGGAAACTCTGGCGAAATTCCGGCAAGTTACCGGGATCCGGTGACGATTTCGGTGATACGGTAAAACCGGCTGAAAGCCGAAGAGGTAGAAATCGAATCCCTGTTAAGCTTTAGTCAAGAGTACGGTTAATTCGTAATTGAGTAATTACGGAAAAATTGGACGTAAATAGGATGTTTCCATTTTGGGAAACTTTCCATGCTAAAGAACACTTGCCATATTAGGAAACTTTCCATTTTGGGAAAGTTTCCATTAAGGGAACTTTCCATTTTGGGAGACTTTTCCTTTTTGGAAGGTTTCCATTTATGAGAAGATGTTAGATCGGGTTGAAAAGGTTAAAGAAAATGTAGAATTCAAGTTAAAGGTTTTGAAGTTAATTAGTGAAATATGGGAATTATATTATGATGACCACTCTAGTGGTTGAGGGAGATGTTGACTCCTATTAACGGAATGGTCAAGTGGATCGTGGAAAAACAATCGGGTAATTTTATTATCGACGTATCGACTCACATTTAGTAAGAGAAAATACTTACGCTAAGGTGGCGTAAACAGAAACCAAACTTCGAGTCGATAATCGGAATTAAGTGTAAAGTTTGAAAAGTGATAAAGGAAAGTTCGAAAACTGAGTCGGACTTCCGGTAAATTGAGATTAAGAGTCGATAACCGGGAAAGAAAGTTAAAAAGGTTAAAGTGTCATAAAAAGGAACTTGGCCAACATGTGGTCAAATAGGAGTTCCTGGTCAAACTAGAAAAAGACCAAGTCAACCATGAAATGACTAATGTATTGGGTTGTTTGTACAGTCTCTGGTTGAACGTGAGACGGGCTCGACTACGCGGTTAGTTCGAGAGTTTCGCTCGAGGAGCTTTCCGAGCGGGACGAAGGTCGCAATAGTACTGTGAGTGGACATATTATTTTGAAATGATTGCATGCCTTAATTATTGATTTTATGGCAGGGTTTTTATGATTGTTTCGAGAATTATATTTTCCTCGGGTTCCTGAATGTTTTATTTGGATTTATGCATATATGACGAGGAATGGTTTTACTTATTATTTTGGGAAGAGTAATTGAGTAAAGTATTGTTATGAATTTTTTTAATTATAAGGGTTGTCCAATGAATATGCTAGCTAGAGTAGCGTGAGGGCGCTACTAGAGCTCTTAGCTCTGACCCTAGCCTGAGAGGTCAGGCAAACTACGTAGTGCATTATGAGGGTTGTCCATTACCATTTTACCTAGAGCTCTTAGCTCCGACCCTGGTCTGAGAGGACAGACAAGCCTGAGAGGTCAGGTTAATATTATAAGGGTTGTCTGTTATTATTTTATATAGCTAGCATAGCGTGATGGCGCAACTAGAGCTCTTAGCTCCGACCCTAGTCTGAGAGGTCAGACTTATTATTATTGTGAACATTTCTCTTCCCCTATTCCTTACTTGTTTATCTTATCATGCATTTGTGGAAATTTAGTAATTGTGGGCATGCATAAATGTTATTTAAATCATTAAATTTTTGGGAGAGCATTAAAGGAAATAGAGTTTTTATATTTGATTTTCGTCCACTCACTCTAACGGTTTTCAATGTTTCTCCCCTGGACCCTTCGTTTTCAAATGCCCAGTGGTGCAGAGTTCTTGAGCAAAGGTCGTGCGCGTACAAGAGTCGAGGCATAGTCAATCAATCGGTCGCTGCTGCAAATTCATTAGGGTAATCTTCTTTGTAGTCTGCTCTGATTAACCCAGTTTAGCTAGTTTTGTAGGAAGGGTTGGCCATTTCAAGGGGATTTCGGTAAGAAGTTCCCTTGAGGTGGTCCCCGCAGGATTTACTTCGAGTTAAAGGGGTTTAACTCGGGGTGGGTCCTGACATTGGTATCAGAGCATTAGGCCATCGTTCCTGTTACTACCTCATGTACTTGGTAGCACTTAGTGTCTATAGAGTGATGGTCCGACCGCGGCGGATCCATCGGCATTTTATGCTTTGGACGCTTAGTGTTTATTAAGGATATGAGTTAGTACTTCCTGGTTGATTCATGGACCGAGTGGTCTTATCAACGTTTGAATCTTCAAGACTATGCCTCCGTACGCGCGACCTCACAGAGAGTTCCTGTAAGGAACAAGGTAAGCTCGTTACGTATTTATTTTTATAGTTCCCCAAGGATTGTTTTAAAAAGATTTATTGAGATTTGAGCTGGGGATCGAGCGGAAACTTACGCTATTTAACGTTTGAGCATTATGTGCGAGTACGCGGTGGTGAAACGGTTAATTCACACCTGGAAGGCTGCCATGGTTGTTGGCAGGGAGATTTAGAAACCTGAGGCGAGGCCTTAGTGTTCGGATTATGAGACTCTCAGCAGTGAAGAGTCGTAAGAGTTATGAAAGAGATTGCATCCTGCTATGGAAAAAGGAGCCGAAGTCGCCTAGCGCGATTATTCAGTGAGGATGAATATTAAGATTTGACGATTGCCACGACTTTGTTGAGGTTCGTCATTAGTGTGGTTTTGGAGAAACCAACGGACATATGAAAGTGGAATGACTCAAGGAAATTTGAGTATGGTTATTTTGTGGTCTGGATCTAGTGACGAGTCCATGAGGTGACACTACTGGAAAATGTTAAGGAAGTAAAGGCTGTTTTGGTCACTCGATGTTTATGGAACAACCACTGGAACTGATGGTTTGGGTCACCTTGGTACTGACATTGTTGTCGTCAGCTACGATCAGACCCATTTCGCTTCAGCCACCCATGATTGGGGTACTAGAAAGATTTGATTTGTTGGCGAGTCCAATCGCGATTTGAATTGTTGGTGACGATGGTCATTAGGCCTTATGTCGTGGAGACAGGAATTAAATCGTCACCAGATCTTGGGGGCTCATATCAACCATAAGGTGAGTTATCCACCTGCACTTTGTGTTTTAAATTAGTACACCTATGGAGGGGCTTCCAGGTTGGCTGTGTTAGAGTCCGATTTACAGATCGAGCGTGTTACCAGTTGTAGCTAAAGGTAATTGGTTTCGGAATTTAAAGAAACATGTTGGAAGTGGCAACAAGCCACCGGGTCATGGACCAAGAGTGCTTGGGGTACCGGAGATAGTGATACGAGCCTTGATGGACTTGGTATTATTGTGGTGTAGGAACCGATAGTTGTGCAAACGGCACTGTTTGACGGCTGAAGATGTACATGGATATACCCCACATGAGCACGTGTACCCACCTTTGTAGGGAAGAGGTAAATTGAAATCTGGATAGCACACGCTGGTAAGGCGTAATTATTCTGTACAGCTGTGTGGACAAAATGACATCAGGTAAGTGACTAAGGCTGGTGACGACATCATTTTAAGAATGTGTCATGAGAGTTCCGTTTTTTGAGAACGGAGATTAAGGACGCTTGATTAGAGGTTTTGGGTGCAAAACGTCCAGTAGATGGTCTAACCATTTAAGTACAGGTCGGAAGTGGGTCATTGATAGTCGCTCCGACTCTATGATGGTTAGCGAGATTATTATATGTTGTCAGTAAGTGGTTGATTGCCTGCTGAGTTAAATGCACGGAAAAGGTGAAGTGACAGCAGTGGGGCAAGGTCTACTGAATCTTTGAATTTGAGTGAGAATGTTTGTAGATGGTCAAGCTTCAACCTGCAACCAAAGTGTCTGTTATGACACTTGGTTTCCTCGAGGGTGATTAACTGAGTTTGATGGCATGAGAATTTGTGCACTCACTGGCTGTGGTTTAATCGAATATTGTAACCGAAGGTGTACTTAGTCGTGTTGGGGTTCATAAGTTACATCCACTGCAGAGACAAGAAATATTCCCAATTTGATCTGTGGAATGAGGATTTGATCTGGGAAATTGAATTTTGGTGTACATAATGAAATCCTGAGAGGATTAAAGTATTGTTGGCATTGCTATGGTCATTGGTCATTTGAGTAGTGACCCTAATTGTTATGAATGTTGACCTAGCGGCAGTTCCTGGCACCACGAGTGTAGAGTGGTAGCAAGAAAGATCATTGGAGGTGACTTTCGAAATTGTCAACTTTTCGGTAAGTATGAAGTGCGGTGGAACTAGGAAAGGTTTTCCTTAATTACTCGAAAGTGTTACGAGTCTAAGTGTGGTAATATTGTAACAAGAGTAGTAAGGTATGTTGCTAAGTTGGGCAACACTCCATTGGGAATCGTGGAGTGATAAAGCCACGTTCAGATTAAGTTATGATCTGAGGGGATGTTAACGTGTGACAGTGGATCTTGTAGCTAAGATTTGAAGTGGTAATTTGATTTCCTATTAACGCAGTTATTTTGCCTTTCAATTGGAATGGTAAGTGGTTGTGCATCTTGAATTTTACCCAAATAGAGGATGCGGTGGATGGTAAACTTGCAGAGCGTGGGGGACAGTTTTGTTGGAGACTGTCTAGTAGTACGAGTTGACTCTGTGGTGTGTACTCGCCCAGTGCGGTGATGGCATTCGATGAATGGTGCCTTAATAACTGGATGCTCGGTGATCAATGTGGATAAGTTCGGTGCGGAATTAATTTCCTATGCTCGGATCCGGGGTTACTCTGGGAGTGCACCAGTGGCACTAAATTCTATGAAGATGTTCGATCTGGTTAAATGTCCAAAGTTGTCGGTTATTACCAGACAATGTGGTAATGGAGGCATCTGGGAATGGAATAACCTTGTTGAGCGGGTAAGGTTCTGGAATTCTTTTATTGGTAAGTCTATTCCAGATTGTGTTGCGGATAAGTTTATTAGACGCACAGTTATGGTTGAAGTGCAAGTTCTGCACTATGCGTCATTCCAAGTTAAAGTAAGAGATAGGGAGGTCGGTGGCACCTCACCTATGAGTAGTATAGGTATGTATTACCAGTTGTAAAGTACGCTGTAACCCCACGTTGTATATTGATATCGGAGGATTACAGATGGTGGATCAGTGATAGGCAGTGTAGTATTCCACCTCATAAATGAGATGGAGTACAGTAAGAATTCGATGATTCAAGAGAAAATCTTTGTGATCCATGGTAAGACTTCAGACGCTTTAGTTATGTCCCGAGGAAAGAGGTCGGGTGTCAGAAAATGAGGGAGTATTGGAGGTTATCATCCACGTAGGAAGGAGTGCTACGTTGGTTAAATGTGACATGTGACAAGGTTACATGAGTTTGAGGAATATGTTGGGTATCCTTAGAGTTAGTGGATGCCTAGTGTCACGTATGTCCATGTTACGTAAATAAGTTTATTTCCTTACACCCTATATGAATAGCCTTCTGGTTAGTACTGGAAATTGGCTTATAAGGAGGATCAGTAAGGATGTTGACCGTAAAGGGCAGGTGTTTAGGGTTTTGACAATGCTATTCGTGAGGTGTTTCAGAAGAGTTCTCAGAAATGAGTTGAGATTGGAGAATAATATTATTATTTTAAGTGGTACTATCCCCCACTGTATTGGACTTTGAGTATGGGAATTTCGAGGACGAAATTTTTATAAGGTGGGGAGAATTGTCACATCCCGGTTCTAGAATCCATTTACGGTCGGTTACTACCCATTTCGTAGTAACCGTTTTACCGTGAAAGGTCAAAAAGTTGACTTTTCGTTAGGTCAGGAATTTGGGGAAACTTTCTTCATGAAAGTTGTAGAGGGCGTCGTTACGAGTTCGTGGACACGTAGCACGCTCAAAACGGAGTTCGTATGAAGAAGTTATGGTCAAAAAATGGGAAGTTACTATTCTGGTGTTGAGGTATAAATAGGACTTGCCATTTCGGGAAATGCATTAAAAACCATACGGAGCTCCCTCGATTCCCTCAGATGCGATCTGTGAACCCGGCGACCCGAACCCGACCCGAATCGGTTTTTCACCGATATCTCCGCCGTCCGGCGGCGGTTTGCTGCGAGACCGACGGCATCGGATTCCTCTCTTCCTCCTCGACATCTCCATACCCACCATGCGACTCGTTTCGACCCAAGGTGAGAGCGGTGCCTCGAAGACAGGCGAATCGGAGCTCCGGTTCGAACTCCGTCGTGCGGCCACCGTTCGCCGAGATTCTTCTTGGGTTTTGCAGCCCCCAACTCGCCTAACCATCCCTCCATACAGCTTGAACCAATTTGATTGGAGGTGAGTGTTTCGAATCAAAAGGTGAAATCTGTGTTCTTGGGTTCTTGGACAGTTCGACTGTTTTGTTAATTCTTGAGTTTTGGTTTCGATTTGGGCTTCGTATATTACATCAAAGTGTCCTACATGTTGAGAGGAAGATTCTGATATAATTTCATACTTCTTGGTAAGGTTTTGGTTCGAAAGGGTGGATGGCAGCCACTGTTGGTGGTTGGGGCGGCTGTTTTGGGAGGAGTTGGCGAGTGTGGTAGCTGTTACAAGGTTTTGGGGTGCTGCAGGTCAGCTGTCCGGCAAGGAGGAGGCCGGGAAGCTGCCGGTTTGATGTTGGCAGCAGGGAGGCTGCAATTGAGGTCCGAGGTTGGACGAGTTGTAGGTAAACTTGATTTCCCCGAGTGATTTTGTTGTGGAATTGTTGTTGGTGTTGCTGAATTGATATTGACTTGCTGTTTTGTGTGTTTTGTCGATAACTTGGTGAATCGAAGGAAACGGGGAAACTCTGGCGAAATTCCGGCAAGTTACCGGGATCCAGTGACGATTCCGGTGATACGGTAAAACCGGCTGAAAGCCGAAGAGGTAGAAATCGAATCCCTGTTAAGCTTTAGTCAAGAGTACGGTTAATTCGTAATTGAGTAATTACGGAAAAATTGGACGTAAATAGGAAGTTTCCATTTTGGGAAACTTTCCATGCTAAAGAACACTTGCCATATTAGGAAACTTTCCATTTTGGGAAAGTTTCCATTAAGGGAACTTTCCATTTTGGGAGACTTTTCCTTTTTGGAAGGTTTCCATTTATGAGAAGATGTTAGATCGAGTTGAAAAGGTTAAAGAAAATGTAGAATTCAAGTTAAAGGTTTTGAAGTTAATTAGTGAAATATGGGAATTATATTATGATGACCACTCTAGTGGTTGAGGGAGATGTTGACTCCTATTAACGGAATGGTCAAGTGGATCGTGGAAAAACAATCGGGTAATTTTATTATCGACGTATCGACTCACATTTAGTAAGAGAAAATACTTACGCTAAGGTGGCGTAAACAGAAACCAAACTTCGAGTCGATAATCGGAATTAAGTGTAAAGTTTGAAAAGTGATAAAGGAAAGTTCGGAAACTGAGTCGGACTTCCGGTAAATTGAGATTAAGAGTCGATAACCGGGAAAGAAAGTTAAAAAGGTTAAACTGTCATAAAAAGGAACTTGGTCAACATGTGGTCAAATAGGAGTTCCTGGTCAAACTAGGAAAAGACCAAGTCAACCATGAAATGACTAATGTATTGGGTTGTTTGTACAGTCTCTGGTTGAACGTGAGACGGGCTCGACTACGCGGTTAGTTCGAGAGTTTCGCTCGAGGAGCTTTCCGAGCGGGACGAAGGTCGCAATAGTACTGTGAGTGGACATATTATTTTGAAATGATTGCATGCCTTAATTATTGATTTTATGGCAGGGTTTTTATGATTGTTTCGAGAATTATATTTTCCTCGGGTTCCTGAATGTTTTATTTGGATTTATGCATATATGACGAGGAATGGTTTTACTTATTGTTTTGGGAAGAGTAATTGAGTAAAGTATTGTTATGAATTTTTTTAATTATAAGGGTTGTCCAATGAATATGCTAGCTAGAGTAGCGTGAGGGCGCTACTAGAGCTCTTAGCTCCGACCCTAGCCTGAGAGGTCAGGCAAACTACGTAGTGCACTATGAGGGTTGTCCATTACCATTTTACCTAGAGCTCTTAGCTCCGACCCTGGTCTGAGAGGACAGACAAGCCTGAGAGGTCAGGTTAATATTATAAGGGTTGTCCGTTATTATTTTATATAGCTAGCATAGCGTGATGGCGTAACTAGAGCTCTTAGCTCCGACCCTAGTCTGAGAGGTCAGACTTATTATTATTGTGAACATTTCTCTTCCCCTATTCCTTACTTGTTTATCTTATCATGCATTTGTGGAAATTTAGTAATTGTGGGCATGCATAAATGTTATTTAAATCATTAAATTTTTGGGAGAGCATTAAAGGAAATAGAGTTTTTATATTTGATTTTCGTCCACTCACTCTAACGGTTTTCAATGTTTCTCCCCTGGGCCCTTCGTTTTCAAGTGCCCAGTGGTGCAGGGTTCTTGAGCAAAGGTCGTGCGCGTACAAGAGTCGAGGCATAGTCAATCAATCGGTCGCTGCTGCAAATTCATTAGGGTAATCTTCTTTGTAGTCTGCTCTGATTAACCCAGTTTAGCTAGTTTTGTAGGAAGGGTTGGCCATTTCAAGGGGATTTCGGTAAGAAGTTCCCTTGAGGTGGTCCCCGCAGGATTTACTTCGAGTTAAAGGGGTTTAACTCGGGGTGGGTCCTGACATGCAAGCAGTCTCGTCACGTCGGCATTGTGGCTCAGAATCATTTGGGTCTTCGTCTGCAAAACCTGTTGGATCCAGAAGTAAAAAGCCCATTTATAGAAAGGCAAGTGGACCGATGCCTGCGGTCAAGAGGGTCAGAGGACGTTTGAAAAGTCAAAAGCGCTCGCAAGGAGCACAGTAACAAAGTACGCTCGCGAAAGGAAATAATTTGTTCACAGGGGGAAACGCGCTCGCAAAGCGGGGCGTGTGTTAACAGAATACGTTCGCGGTTGGAAAAGCGTTCGTGAGGGTATTATAAGAAATTAGACACGTGGTTGCAGGAGGTTAAGTTACCACTAGGATGGTTTTGGGCTTACATGATTGGGCTTTAAGAATTAGTCTTGCACTACAAGAAGGATTATTTGAGGCTATACCTTGATTCGCAAGGAAACATCTACCCTAGTATTCACTATATAAAGGGTTGAGGTGCAAGAGAAAAACACAACTACATCTATCAACAAACAGACAACAACTTCGCCACGCGAAAGTCTTTAAGCCTCTCCGGAGCAACCAAGCCTGATCCGTCAGCAACCGTAGCCTGATCCGTCAAGCTGCAAAAGGGACTTAATCCGTTAAGTCTGACAGGTTTCAATCCGTTGAAATCTCTCTACTCCCCTGTTCGATCCGTTGAGCAGTTTTACTCCCGCAACCAGTTCTAGAGAATCCGTTCGCCAGTTTATATCTTGATACCCGCTGCTTAGTTTCTTTGCATACTAAGTAAGATTCGGCCATCCTCAAAGGTTGGAGAAAAATCCTAGAGGGACTTTTCCCTTGTAGGTCTAAGAAGAGAACCTAGCACAGAGGAAGAAGATCGGCGTCTGTCACAGTCGCTGTGAGAAGAAGTCAGAAGAGGGACGCAAGTAGCATCAAGTAGCATCCAACTTCAAGGTTGTACCTGACCCAAAGGTACTGGCACGCCTAGCACAAATTTACAAGCCGGTTGTTTGAAGGACTGCAAATTCTAGACCAAACATCTGGCACGCCCAGTGGGACAGTGTCAAGATTACAGGTTTCGGCGAATATCAAAAGAAATATCCTTCGTGTTCCAAACCAGAACACGTAGTCGCAAGGCCACATAACTCGGCTTACTGTAGGAAGCTATCTGCAGAGCAAGCCATTAGCAAGTTTGGTGCCATGACCAACGAAGGACAGTCACAGAACCTTGCTGAACACGTAGGAGCATTAAGCTCATCTTTGGATAACCTGACTAAAGGTTTCCAGGAGGTCCGCGACCGAGCCCGGCAACAAGACAAAAAGGCCGAGATTCAGGACCTAAGGTATGCAGACCTAGCAACTAAGATGAACGAAAATCAGCAAGCGCTGAATAAGAGGATGGATATGTTCATGGAGGCTTTAAATGCCATGAGAACTGAGCAGCTTATCCGCCAACAGCCTTCAGAAGAAGAGTTGCTAGAAGAGGTCGATCACCAGGTGGATAGAAGAACCGTGCACCGGGAGGGATTTGGTCCACTTCGTGTGGGTGATGACCAATTAGCGGTGCACAATAATCAGAACCCTGTAGGGGCTAGAGGACGACAGAGGGCTCCAAGGCAGCAACCACGTCGTTCGCCAACACCTAATCAAAGGAGACCTCAGCTGGACTGGGATGCAGTCCAGAATATGATACAGGAGGCAATAAGGGCAACTCCCGTTGTTGCTGTGAACACTGCATACGCACATCCGTATCCAGAATGGGTGGCTGAAAGCCCATGGCCGGAACATTATCGGCAGATAAGATTCACTTCGTTCTCAGGAGAAGGATCTGAAGACGCAGCCACCCACATCGCAAGATTCACAGGCGAGTGTGGACCATATGGTGCGGACACTGTTTTCAAGTTACGCACATTCGGTGCCTCATTGTCAGGGTCAGCACTGACATGGTATACTAAGTTGATACCAAGATCGGTCCCTGACTGGAACGTGATGGAAACCATGTTTAGAACCACATTTGGAACTGTGGAACCAGAGGTTGACTTGTCTTCTCTGACAGCTATGTATCAGCAACCTATGGAGTCATCTGTAGAATTCCTCAAGCGGTTCAAGATTCAACAGGCCAAGTGCAAAACTCCAATCCCGGAGCCTGACTTGATCAAAATTGCAATTCGAGGGTTGGAAAAGAGACAGAGAGCAAAACACCACGATGGAGTGTTCTCTAGCATGGCTGACTTAATGAATAGGGTTGGCAGTTACCAGTACTTCCTGAATGAGCTGGACGAAGACGCTAACAATTCCAGGAACAACTTAGCTCTCATCCCAGGAACGCTGAGGCCCAGAATGCCTCCAGCAAGGCACAAGACTGTGGGGGCAATATATTCCCATATGGATCCCTACTATTCGGCCCCACAAGCTATGCCCTATGCAGACCCATACATGATGGGTTATGAGGAAGAAGTCGCAGCGGTAGAGTTAGCAGGCAGACAGCCTATCAAGTCCCAGGTGTTAAAAATGTCTAAAGAGCCAGTAAAGATTTCGTTCGCCGCGTTCGCCAAGCCGGAGTACGAAGCCTATACATATAATGCACACAAGGCACCGGAAATTTTGGAAGATCTGACGGCATTGGGGAAGGTAAGGAATGACTTTGGACCTCCCCCTACACAGGAACAGCTCAAAGGAAAGAAGTACTGCAGGTTCCATAATCTTTGGAACCATAACACATCGGAGTGCATTCGCTTGAAGGACACTATCCAGACTTGGATCAACGAGGGAAAGCTCGGAGCGAATGAGGAAAAGACTGCGGCTTGGGTGGACATCGATCCTTTTCCCACAATCAATATGATTGATTTAGCGCCATGCGAAGGGAAGAAGGAAAAGCCACTGCCAACAAGGCCGAAATTCAAAGAATACACTTATGATGCCAGTAGGGCTCATATTATTCTGAACAAGCTGATCATGGCCGACGAGGTGGCCATCCCTTGGGGAGTCTTTCCCCCAGAAGAGGCAATAGCTGGCAAGACCTATTGTAAGTTTCATAACTTGTGGACTCACAAGACTTCTCAGTGCATGCAGCTCAAAGATCAGATACAACAGTGGGTCAATGAGGGGTCAATCACCTTTTGTGATCCAGCGGTAGCAGATGTGGCTGTGATTGATTTGGCTCGGGGTAGCAGAAAACTGACGCTTGACCTGAGCACTATAGCTGGAGAAACAGAAGTTGTCAAGCGGAAAGAACCAAAGGCAGGTACGTCAGCAGTAATGTTGTGTGATAGGTGCAAAACTGAATGTGGCATTGCTAAAGAGCCACAACACGAGCAGAAGAATGCTGTTACTACACCCCCTGAAGCATATCAGCCACACAGCCCAAAGCAGATGAGAAGATCAGCAAGCCCTAGCCAGAGGGATTCCAACCTCTACTTGCGTTTACGACAGGCAAGAATGGAGCAGAAGAGGCCAGTGGTCTACCCGCAGGACGTAATAACTAAACCTTATATACCACCAGCTTCACGGAATATCCTCAAAGACAACGTCTGGATGGTCAGAGAGAGAGGAAAGGTGGTAGAGGCCACACCTACTCAGACTAGGAACATGCAGCGAAGATATGGTAAAGCCAAGAGGCTTTTGGAGGCATTGGATAAAGGCCTAGTTAGCCCAGACCAGATCAGGGAGACTCCGGAACAGTTAAGGCGGAAGCTGGAGTTATTGTCAGCTAGACCTTATTGCCCTATCAGAAACGTTCGTGATACCACCGAGACTTCTACCACGAAACATAGCGGACAGAAGAGAGTCTCGCGAGAAGAAAGTAGCGGCGAACGAAAGTCTGTATGGTCAAGGGTGGGCATTGACAGAAGTCAACATACGCGAGAACCAGTCTGGTCACGGGTAGGTAAAAAGGTGGTGGGTGAAATATCTACTTCCACCTTTAGTAAGACACCTGAGACGTCTCCGGCGAAAAGGGTTAGGATATCAGAAGTTCCTAAGAACGAAGACAGTAGCAAGACGTCGAAAACAAAGTTCGAATGGAGACCAAAAGTAGTTCAGCGTCAGGATCAGGGGTGCCGAGAAACAGATAAGGCTGGACCTATGATTGAGGTTGAGCAACAGAGACCTGTTCCAGAGGTTTCTTTGGTAAAGCAGATGGCTGAAGCATTTCCCCGCGTAGAAGAAGAGTCAGAGGTCGATATACCTCGAGTCATAGAAGATGATATGGAGGAAAATGAGGAAGATGAAACCGGGGGTATGGACGAAAGTTTGTCATGCAGCGTGCTTTACGTGGAAAACGAGCATGGTGAGATGATTTCAGACCAATCTGAATCTGCTCAGGTGTACGTGACGACCGAAGCTGTGATACCAGTTCCAGAGACAAACACTTATTGCAATATGGTGTATGTCTTACCTTCTATGTATGCATTGGATGAGCCAATTTCGTCTGAAGTCTTCCTCAACATGTCAGAAGATGAGACTGGAGCGGAGTCATCCGTTCGCAGAGAGGAGTTGGCTGTAAAGAAGGATAAAGAGGACATGGACCCTGATTTGAGAAGAAAATACGTTTTGTTCTCCAAGCCCACATTCGCCATGAGGCAGCATTTGCGTCCATTGTATGTATCTGCTGACATGATGGATAAAAGGGTCAGTAGGATATTGGTGGATACAGGAGCTGCTGTAAGTGTCCTTACCGTACAGACCATGAATTACCTTCAGGTTCCGAAGGAGAAAATTCTAGACAGCAAGATGAAGGTAAAAAGTTTTGCTGGAAACATAGCTCAGACACTCGGTGTAGTGATACTAAAAATTAGGGTTGGCCCATCAGAGATGTATCAAACTTTCTTCGTAGCTGAGTGCACTGCTCCTTATGCTATGATTCTGGGCAGAGATTGGCTTCATCAGGCCGGTTGTGTTCCATCATCGCTCCATCAAGAGCTCGCTATCTGGAACCCAGAAACTGATGAGTCTGAAATAATCAAGGCCGATCCTAGACCATTCTCAGTAGCAGCTTGCTTTGTTGATGCAAGTTATTACAGTGAAGACATGAGGCCTTTAAGAGTCAGTGGCATCACAAAGAAAGGACATCCATATGGGGTGACCTCCACTGAGCTTACGCAATGGGGATTGGCGCAACTTCAAGCAGACGCCAGTAGACCAATCTCCATGGTTTTACCCCGAAACAATCAATGAAGCCACAACTCAGCAAGGAGGAGTTGGAAGCCTACGCTTCCCTGCACCAGAGATTATCTATTTTTAGGCAGGAGCAAGAGGCTTTCCAACAGGTGGCGGCAGTAGAGTGCGTTAACGATGATGTTTTGGAGTATTACGAGGAAGAGGAGGAGATTATCCAGGCAGCTCCGGCAGCCTTGGATGATACTCCACCTAAGGTCAAGGATCCAGTAGAGAAGGTCAACCTGGGGACCCTAGAGGAACCAATAGAGGTTGGAATAAGTATGTATTTGGAGCCTGAACAAAAACAGAAGCTCATCAAGTTACTTCACGAGTACAAGGATTGCTTCGCAGAGAAATACGAGGACATGCCTGGTTTAGCACCAGAGTTAGTTTGTCACAAGCTACCAATCATGGATGGTTACAGGCCAGTCAGACAAGAACCTAGGCGAATGCATGCCGACACAGCGGCTTCAGTTAAAGAAGAGGTGGAAAAGATGCTTAAGTCAGGAATTATTCGACCTGCAAAGTATGCCAAGTGGTTGTCTAACATAGTTCCAGTCAGGAAAAAGAATGGTAAGATGAGGGTGTGCGTGGATTACAGGAATCTAAATACTGCCACACCAAAGGACGTGTATCCTATGCCCATGGCAGACATGCTGGTAGATGCAGTGGCAGGGCATGAGCTGTTATCATTCATGGATGGAACCGCAGGATATCACCAGATTCCTGTGGAGGAGGAAGACAAGCACAAGACGGCTTTCAGATGTCCAGGATTTACAGGAGCATTCGAATACCAAGTCATGCCTTTTGGGCTTAAGAATGCTGGTGCCACATATCAAAGGGCGATGAACCTTATCTTCCATGACATATTAGGGAAGATATTGGAGGTTTATATTGACGATGTGGTAGTAAAGTCCAAGATTAAGGCAGACCACATGGAGGATCTACGAAAAGTCTTCATAAGGATGCGAAAACATAAACTCAGAATGAACCCAGCTAAATGTGTCTTTGGGGTTCAGTCAGGCGATTTCCTAGGGTTTGTGGTCCATCAGCGGGGTATCGAGATTCCAGCGGACAAGGTCAAGTCAGTCATAGAAGCTCCAGCCCCAACTAACAAGAAGGAGTTGCAGCAGTTACTAGGAAAGATTAACTTCTTACGCAGGTTCATCTCGAATTCAGCAGGAAAGATTCAACCCTTTACATCTCTGTTAAAATTGAGGGCAGATACGGAGTTTCGTTGGGAGACAAGTCACCAGGAAGCGTTCGACAGAATAAAGCAGTACTTAGTTTCACCGCCAGTTCTGATGCCTCCACGGCCGGGTCACCCTTTGAAGCTCTACATTTCAGCATGCGAAACATCCATTGCTGCACTTTTAGCACAAGATGAACACCAAGATGATGATAAAGTGGTTGAACATGCTGTGTATTACCTTAGCAGGACGTTGATAGATGCAGAAACCAGGTATAGTGACATGGAACGGTTGTGCCTTGCGTTGTATTTCGCCGGTTGCAAATTACGCCATTACATGTTATCTTTCACAACGGTAGTGGTGGCACAGACGGACTTGGTGAAATACATGTTAACTAAACCCATTCTTAGGGGTCGAATTGGTAAATGGGTGTTAACTTTGTCTGAGTTCTCACTACAATATACGCCTTTGAAGGCACAAACCGGACAAGCGGTTTCAGATTTTTTGCTTCATCATCCTGTGGAACAAGATTTACAATACAGGGAGTTAGATGTGGTGGCCATTCTGATGCAGCCCTGGGAATTATACTTTGATGGGAGCAGCACTGAGAGTTTATCTGGCGCTGGGATATCTCTAGTAAGTCCACTGGGGGTTCGTCATGCATATTCTTTCCAACTAGAGTGGAAATGCACCAACAATCAGGCTGAATATGAAGCACTCATAATCGGATTGGAAATGTTGCTCGCAATGGGGGCAACAGTGGTAAGTGTGTTCGGTGACTCCTTGTTGGTGATCAATCAGCTTAAGGGGTTATACAAATGTACAACTTTTACTTTGGTTCCTTTTTGGGAAAGGGCTACAGAGTTGCTGGAGCAATTCAGTGATGTCACTCTGGATTATATCCCAAGAGCACACAACTTCGCGGCGAATGAATTAGCGCAAATCGCCACTGGCATAACTTTGGCTGATGGAGTCTGCGAGCGGATTTTGAAGGTGGAAAGGAGGACGTTACCTTCTTTCATGGCTCGGAGGGTAGACGCGGATGAATGGTACGTCGCTATGATAGAAGCTATCGATACAGATTGGCGTCAACCACTCATTGATTACTTGGATAATCCATCTACTCCAGTTGATAGACAAGTCAGATACTTTGCCACTAACTATGTGCTACGAGGTGGCGAACTCTTACGCAGAGGAGAGGATGGAGTTTATCTTAGGTGTATCTTTGGAAGGGAAGCTAAGCGAGTAATGAGAGAGGTACACTTAGGAGTGTGTGGTTCGCACCAGGCTGGACCAAAGATGAGGTGGCTTATCCGTCGTTATGGTTACTTTTGGCCTTCAATCTTGAAAGATTGCATCACCTTTGCTCAAGGTTGTCAGGAGTGTCAAGCGCATGGACCGGTGCGGCATGTTCCAGATGTGCCCATGCAACCCATTATTAAGCCTTGGCCAGCAAGAGGATGGGCGTTGGATTTTATAGGAATTATTCATCCAGCTTCATCTCAGCAGCATAAGTTCATCCTATTAGCGACCGATTATTTCACAAAATGGGTGGAGGCTGTACCCTTAAAAGATGCATCTGCTCGAACAGTTTGCAGCTTCATCTTCAGCAACATCATTAGCAGGTATGGTATCCCAGAGTGTTTAGTTGCAGACAGGGGGGCAGCATTTCTAGCAAAAGAAACCGAAGACTTCATTACTGACTATGGGATTAAGTTTCTGCATTCCACACCATATTATGCTCAGGCGAATGGACAAGCTGAGGCTAGTAACAAAGTCATAATCAATATCTTACGAAAGATACTGATTGATAATCCTAGAGATTGGCATAACGAGCTTGATCATACTCTGTGGGCATATCGAACATCTAAGCGATCGCCTACAGGAACCACACCCTATGCCTTGATGTTTGGGCATGATGCAGTTTTACCCATGGAGATAAGTGTTAATTCTTTAAGGGTTCGCGAACAACATCAGTTAGTAGGAGAGGATTATGTTCAGGCCATGTTTCAGGAGCATGAACAGTTGGATACTACTCGTGTGGAAGCCTTAGATCATATAATGGTTGAAAAACAACGAGTTGCTCGCGCATATGACGCCAGGACACGTGGCAGAAGTTTTGGAGTTGGTGATTTGGTTTGGAAAGCAGTACTGCCCTTTGGCGAACACGTTCGCGGCAGGGGTAAGTGGTCGCCTACGTGGCAGGGGCCTTTTGTGATTGACCAAATCGTGGGTAAAGGTGCTTATTATTTGCGAAATTTGGATGGAGAAGTCCATAATAACCCTATTAATGGGAGGCATCTGAAACAGTATTTTCCAAGTGTTTGGGCTTCTGACGATCCTTTGCCGCCACAGTCCACAGAGCAGCCTGTTTGCCAGCAAGGGGGCAGAGTTTAGAGCCTCAGGGTCTCGTTAGCAGAACTGGAATCTCGTCAGTTTCATTCATGTTGCTTAACGCCTAACCTGTTTGAGGTTTTCGGCTTTTTGTGCACATGATAAAACTGGGGGGCACCATAGATATACAAACCAATTAATGTGGTTTTTCGAACTTTTTCGAATTTTTTGACAATTTTTTGGAAGAACAAATTGTGTTTTTCAAGCCCTAATTTATTTTGAACCAACACCTGTGGTTTATACATAGAACATAAACAATGTGTGTTTATTGCATAATATTCATGGATAACAAATACAGTGTTGAACAAGAACTGGTTGCAACAAATACAGTGTTGAACAAGAACAAAGCTGCTTAAAGAAAGAGCTATTACGACTCCTTTCATAAAGTCTCTCTTCAAACTGTTGCAGGTTTTGCTTCATCTTCCACCGTGCGCGGCCAGCTTGTTGAAAGCAAGTCGACGGTGATGGGAGTAGAAGCAACTTGGTCTGACCTGGCGCGGAAGAGGCTCGGCAAGAGGAATCCTGTCGGCACAGAAGCCTTCTTCGGTCCAATACCAGAAGTCAATCCCCTCATCAAGTGGAATTTGGTTCCAGTGATGCACTTCGATGCGACTTCAGGGCTGGGCGCATCAGATCTTATTCCTGAGGTTAGGTTGTGAAGCCTACCCAGGATTTGAGGTTTGGTTGTGAAGCCTAGAGGACAGAAAGGTTGAAGAAAGAGGTCTGGTGGAACTGCTTTGAGACTGAAAGGAGAATACATGTTCTTGGTTGTTGAAGGTGATGAAAGGAATTAATCGATATTTATAGGCGAAACGCTAGGTTTTCACCAAAGGGAACTGAATGGTTTGCTATTCGTTCATTGGTCAAGCATTTATCACGCGTGCTGTGTTAGTTGAATACGGTAAATGCGCAAGTTAATGGTGCGACGTTGCAGTTAAAGTTGGGAACAGTTTTCGAGTGGTCAAGGATATGGAATTAATTTGAAAAGATCTTCTGCATTCAGAATAATATGCGCGAACAAAGTCAGAACAGATAAACAGTTAAATAAATTTACTAATGTGCTTAATGTTCGCTAAAGCAGTATCAAGGGCGTTTTGGATATTTTCTTCGTTGATCAGGGAATCTTCGATCCTGTCGTCCACCTGGTTGATCATTTGTTGAAGAGTCTGATAGGAGTTCTTCTCTTGCTCCAAGGCGTTTAAGTTGTTCTGGGTTTCCTCTTCGACAATTGCTAGCTGGGCCTCAATCTCAGCTTTTTGACGTTTAAGCTCAGCAAGTCGGTTAGGAAACAACTGGGTCGCGTTATGGACAAGTTTGGCAAGATTGGTGGCTTTGGCAACCCGTTCGGCTTGGAACTTCTCTTTCTGTTGATGATACTGAGGAGCCTCCAACCGCGTGGTTCTGGCACGCTCAGACAAAGTTGCAGCTTTGGTTGTGAATTCCCACAGACGCTGCAATTTTTTCAGGAGTCTTTCGTCAGCGTGAACTCGAAGGAGACGAATGGCATCTTCAATTTGGATCCTAGTATGTGGGTGGAGAAGATCCTCATGCTCTAGGTTGCGGAGGAATAGTGTCGCATCAGCGATGGATTGGTTTGCTTGAAAAGGATCCAGCATTAGTTGAACTTGCTCGATGAGGGAAGGCGTAGCATGATCAGATGGGGAGGTCATTGGAAGGTTCTCCGGAATCTGGCAAATAAAGAAATAATAAGTGTTTGTAAGAGTACAAACAGAAGCTGCAGAATAAAAATTGTTACCTTTGGGTCAGTTTCAGTTGGGATTACCGGTTGAAGCACTGGTTGAACAATATCAGTCGCGCGATCGGCATTCGCGATAGCAGTTTCGTTCGTCGGAGAGACTGCGTTCGCGGGGGGAATTTCATTCGCGCGAGTATCAGTCGTTTTTCTCTGAGGCGAACAGGAAGTTGCCTCGCAGGGAATAGGCTCATTCGCAGCAACAGTTTGAAGTGGAACGAGCTTGGCGCTTTCACTAAAGATCTCTCCCATCATAGTATCCAGGATCGGAGAAGCAACTGACTCGGAGGAAGAGCTAACTTCAAATACAGGAATCGGTCCCTGAAACGACAGAAGCACAATTGAGCTCAAGATCATTGAAACATTGCCAATTGAATGGTTTATCGAAACAATACCTCTTGATCTGTTTCAGCAGGAGTCCCAGTGTCCAGGTTAGCTCTGGGAGGAATCGCCTCTTGGGCCACGGCAGAGGTTACTTCAGCTAGAACAGTTAGGTTGGGAGCACCAGAAACAGCAGGATGTTGACTGCATTTTTCGAGGGATTGTACGGCTTCAGGGCTAGACTGCATAAGCTGATCCACCTAAAAGGCAATTATATGATTAATTGACTTGGCTACATGAGCATACGAGTTTTCAAATTAAATGAACCCATACCTGGGGTTGGAGAGCATTTCCTTCTGTAGGAAGACTTGGTTTGAGCCTCTTGAGAGGAGGATCTCCATTCTTGTTCGCGCGCTTCTTGGTTCTTTGAGGACGCTGCAAGGAAAGAAGATGGTCGGAAAAAGGGATACAGATCAGAAAATTGATTATTGCAGTTAAGGAGTTTTAAATACCTGGGGGGCAGGAAGCACTTCTGTTCGCGTCTCAGGAGCCAAGGAAGGATCAACGTTTTGGCGAGGGCCGTCAATGGCAAAAACAGCCAGGTCTTCAGCATGACGGAATTGTGTCTGATATGGCTGGAAGATCTGTCTAAACACAGATAGGTGGTTTGGTTTCCATTTGCCTTTGTTGATTGATGTCCACCACCTAGTGAACTCATTAGTAGTCGCGAAGCTCAGACGTACTCCGCCAAGGGGATAGGTGTTGACAGGCTGAATGATGTCTTTAAAGCTGGAGGGAATGGAATCAGGATCAATCCCGGCATTGTAGGTTTCTCGCCACGAAGTGAAATGGTTGCGGCTAGCCAATGGGGGATATGGGATGCTTTGGCACATTCCAAATTGCCTCGCGAAGAAGTTAGGGGCATAGATTTCTACTCCGGCTCTCCCTGGTAGTTTGAGGTCGCGATTGGAAAGGAGGCGTAGAAAGAAAAAGAGCTGCAGGACGTTGTGGCTGTTGCTGAAAATAAAACCTTCTTTTACAAGAGAAGGGTATGTGCGTCTGCAGATAACGGTAATAGAATCTGAAGGTAGGCTTTCCATACTATACAGATGATGGAAACAACGCGAATAGCTAAGGGCTGGAGGATGTGGAGCGGATACGATGGTTTGGCCTAAAACCTTATCTTTTAGGAAGCTGGTGACAGAGGAAGAGCGGAAAGCAGGAAAATAGGTTTGAAGCCACAAGTCCAAAATCCAAAGAGGACCGCTAACAGATCTGTGTTTAAAGGGCTCTAAGGATAGAAAGTGTAGTGACCTATATAGTAATCCAGTGGCTAACTCCAAAAGATTGAGAGGGATACCATTGTAAAGTAGCTCAGCCGTTCTGGCCCAGGCGAAAGTGGGTTTGTTGGTGGCGCTACATTCAACATATTTGAGTAGCCAGAATTCCAGAAATGCTAGGCCACTTAGATCGTCGTCAGTGCTCCCATAGTGACTGACCCACGCGGCGTATGAGTTGGGGCGAGGCTGATCAGAAGGGATTTGATGTTCCAGAGCAAGGTCGTTGAGAGGACTTGGTGCGTTTGCGAATGGAAACCCGGTAATTGTATACACATCCAGCAGGGTGATACCCATTGGGCCTGCGGGGAGATGGAAGGTGTTTGATGAAGTGTCCCAGAAACAGACTGCTGCTGCCAGGGGAGCTCTGTTGCAGCCAGACTTCAGGGAGAAGCAGAGGTCAATAGGATCGGCGATTCCAACGGCCTGCCATCGTTCAAGGTCTTTGCTACGGCGTTGTTGGTACCACTGGATCTCGGCGTCATTAGTGTTTGGCCACTGTCCAAATCTGGTCTGGGCGTCTGACTTTTGCCAGTCGACGAAGGAAGCTTCTTCTTTGCGAAAGATTAAAGGGGGAATTCGGGATGCATGTTGGCGGTAAGGCAGTTCAAGTGGGTTTGGGAAGACATCGACCCAAGGACCCAGGTCGCAGGTTTGATCAATCTTAACTTTCAACCAAGAACCCTTGTGTTTTGGAGCAGGTCGGAGGCCAGCCATGGCTTGGACAAAGTTTAGGGCTTCATGCTCAGAAGGGGTTCTGGGTGTGGTTTTCACAGCAGAGAAGGTGTTTTTGGGTGCCATTGATTTGGAAGTAGGAACGGCGGCGGATTATCTCAGGAAGGTTTGAAAAGAGTTGCAGAGGGAAATGATGGTTGAGTGTTCTGAGGAGTTTGACAATGAAAAGACGTTTGCTTTTGGTTAAATCAATGCTAAGGTATAGCTCTTTTCGATTTTCGCAAACGGGCTTAATCTCAAGAACTGGGGGGCAATGTTGGATCCAGAAGTAAAAAGCCCATTTATAGAAAGGCAAGTGGACCGATGCCTGCGGTCAAGAGGGTCAGAGGACGTTTGAAAAGTCAAAAGCGCTCGCAAGGAGCACAGTAACAAAGTACGCTCGCGAAAGGAGATAATTTGTTCACAGGGGGAAACGCGCTCGCAAAGCGGGGCGTGTGTTAACAGAATACGTTCGCGGTTGGAAAAGCGTTCGCGAGGGTATTATAAGAAATTAGACACGTGGTTGCAGGAGGTTAAGTTACCACTAGGATGGTTTTGGGCTTACATGATTGGGCTTTAAGAATTAGTCTTGCACTACAAGAAGGATTATTTGAGGCTATACCTTGATTCGCAAGGAAACATCTACCCTAGTATTCACTATATAAAGGGTTGAGGTGCAAGAGAAAAACACAACTACATCTATCAACAAACAGACAACAACTTCGCCACGCGAAAGTCTTCAAGCCTCTCCGGAGCAACCAAGCCTGATCCGTCAGCAACCCAAGCCTGATCCGTCAGCAACCGTAGCCTGATCCGTCAAGCTGCAAAAGGGACTTAATCCGTTAAGTCTGACAGGTTTCAATCCGTTGAAATCTCTCTACTCCCCTGTTCGATCCGTTGAGCAGTTTTACTCCCGCAACCAGTTCTGGAGAATCCGTTCGCCAGTTTATATCTTGATACCCGCTGCTTAGTTTCTTTGCATACTAAGTAAGATTCGGCCATCCTCAAAGGTTGGAGAAAAATCCTAGAGGGACTTTTCCCTTGTAGGTCTAAGAAGAGAACCTAGCACAGAGGAAGAAGATCGGCGTCTGTCACAGTCGCTGTGAGAAGAAGTCAGAAGAGGGACGCAAGTAGCATCAAGTAGCATCCAACTTCAAGGTTGTACCTGACCCAAAGGTACTGGCACGCCTAGCACAAATTTACAAGCCGGTTGTTTGAAGGACTGCAAATTCTAGACCAAACAAAACCAACCACCCTTGTTGATCTACACGAGGTGTCATACTTTCATGATCAACAATGGCAATCTCCTCCATCACCTTGATCCTTCCTTTTTGAGGCCAAAGACAATCATGCATCCATCCAATCTTGTTTTTTTATTGATGCCCGCCACAGAATTGTGCCTACCTCCTCCGAATGATATCAATCACTAGGAAGAAAGATGGTAGAGACAAATTTAGGGCTAGAATGGATGATTGCAGCGTGAGATATGTGTCACACCTGTAAATGGATCGGATCTGGACCGGATCGACCTAGATCCGGATCCAGATCCGTAATAGAAACTTTATATCTGGATCTTTAATAGCTCGATCCAAATCCGGATCTGGCGGGTTAATAGATATACAACATGTTAATCCGATCCGTTTATAATAATAAATATTTCAAATTTAATAATGATTTCATAGTTTTATCATAAAATATTGATGGAATTTTATAAGAAAATAAAGATTTACATCAAAAGTTGAATTACATGCTTAAAATACTTTTTAACAGTACACTAATATAATTAAACCCTAATGTTGTTAGCATAGATACATAAACATTAACAACCTTCAACTTTATCAAATCATATTTTAGAGACAATTTAGATATGAATGTTTAGATTATCTACATAATTATCATATTATTTAATATTTATTAATAATATTATATTTATAAAAATATTATTTAATTATTTTTAAACGGATCAGATCAAACAAGATCCGGATCCGTTTAGTAAACGGGTTAAAGGATCAACGGGTCAAATTTTCGATCCAAACCCTTTTAAAAACCACGGATCCTGAGTGGATCTAGATAAGATCTTGTTCATTTACAGGTATATGTTTATAGTGCCATACTGCATTGAAGACGTGGCTTTGAAGAGAGGTCGTAATTCGCATTCGATGGTTTATAGTAGTTAAATGAAACGAAGTATAAAAAATAAATTGGATATGTATAATATTATGTTAGTAAGTTCATGACAATGACAAAACAACTACGTTAGGAGTTATTTTCGTGTGAATTTAAGGTGAATACAATCCAACTGATACTAATTTTCATACAAGTGTACCTTTTTAATTTTTTTTTATTGATACATTTTTCTCAAAGTCTTTCGAGATGTACAGACTAATCCATGTCGAGAGATAATATAAGAAACATTGTTTTCCTCGTCAGAGCTAATTTAACTCCAGTCGATATCAGAAGGATGTAAACAAGATATAAGTGTTCCACGACTGAACACTTGCAAATCCACCACATGTACTTTTTCATGATCTAACTTCTGAAAGAAATTTTAAAAAAAAGAGAGAAAGGAATGTAAATTGTGATTTGGATTATTATGTGCAATTTGTGGAATGCAATAAATGTGGCGGCTAAGCTAATTTTAAACCCTAAAACCCTCTTCCGCCTACTTTTAACCAAACCCTCTTCCCCTTCGTGTGGAGGCCGCCCCGACTCGACTCTCTGAACCTCGCTCACTCTCCGAGTCTCAGCCATGGCCACTGTCGCTTCACTCTCGCCTCCTGCTGCGGATCGTATCCTTTCCGTATATTCCTCTTTGGATCCGATTTGACTTGTATTTTTCTTCTTCTTCTCCAAATTCGTCCCTGTAGATCTGTATCTTCTTTGGGTTTCTGCTTGTAATTAGGGCTTTTCCTTGGTACATGTTTACTCTCTACTTGCTTCCTTGATTATATTTTTAATCTCTTCTTTTTATTGTTTGGCTTGAAAATTTCTGTTAGGTGTTGGTTCTAGGGTTTCACTTTCTTTTTGCTGCTGTAATCCTTGTGTAGGATATGTCGAATGCTCTCGATATGAACTCTGTTGTTTGTAGCAGACTGTTGTATTTCCTTGACTTGTTTCCTTAGAAGCTTCAGACTTGTTGCAGAATTTGTCGTTGGATTCGCAGGTGAAGGATGTCAAAATTTCTGAGCCCGTCAAGAAGGTATATTTACAGATTCATTTTTATCCATCATTCAATTTAAAGACTGTTTGGTTTTTGTTTCAGTTTCTTATTCAAAAAGCCGACAAAGGCTTTATCTTTTGTTTCTCTGAACTTGATTTTGATTGTGGTTTCATCATGTGCAGGCCAATGCTGTGACTAGTAAGCTCCAGTCAACTGACCGGACTAGGTCTACCACCCCATCACTCAAGGATTCAACCTTGCCCTATCACCCTAATGGTTACTCTTCTGCCTATTACTATGGAGGTAATGTGCTTGTCTTGTACTCATTTGGTTGGGTGTTTGTTCGATGGAATTTTTGAAATTATGTTTAAAATATTCAATATATATATATATATATATATGCTTTGCGTTCTATTGCTGGTTTTGTTGTGATGATCTCAACTTTTTTTGTCAGGCTATGGTGGACTTGAGTGGGGCAACAATTCTGTAAGTTTTTGGGCTTATGCTTGCTTGTTCAGAGACTTATTTTTTCCATGTAATTCTGGATGCGTCTGATTTATGTTTTTTAATATGTATTTTCTTACTTCTATTTGTGAGTTCCTATTGTAACAATGACTGAGCAACTCATCTCTATCCTGATTCCTGACATCATTTTGTGTCTTGATTGTTCATTTCAGCTTGTCTATGGTTATGGCTATGCACCCTACAACACATATTCAACAGCAGGATCTCCAACCGTGGGAAGGGGTCAGCTATATGAACAGCAGTATCAATATCCTCCCTATTTTAAGCAGCTGACTCCTAAAACTGGTTCACCCTACATGCCTAATTCAGCTGTTCCTTCCAAGGGTGGTGTTTCTACCATTAAGGATGCTGACCTAAAGTCCTCGTCAGTAGGAACAGCTAATGGGATGTCTAATGGTACTTTGACCAGTGTGGGGCTGAAGGAAAATAATCTTTCAGACTTATCCAAATATCAAAACTCCTCTCTGAATGTAAAGGGTTCCTATGAGGCATACCCTGATGCCATGTATGGTTTTGATGGTTTGATGTCTCCCATACCATGGTTAGAAGGGTCAATGTTTTCAAATGGGCAGGCAAAGAAGACTGGTAATACTGGCAACAGAACACTATCTTCTAAGAATCAGTATTCGCGACCAAGTTCTCCATACATGGTATGCTATCTCTCATCATAGTTTTGTTATGGATTGCCTTCTGTTCTTTTTTCGCTGGCTGTGGCTAAAATACATATTAAGCTTAATTAATTTTTTATTTTAGATATTGACACTACTTTTGAGCATGGGTTGACCTTATGTTCAGTTTTTTCCATCTCAATTCTTTTTGAAACCAAATATGTAGTGGTGTTTTTTTTAAATTGAGAAAATATAGTTGATCTTCATATACACGGCTATCCTTGCCAATTCTCAAATGTCTTTTTCTTCCATTTTTCTTTTCCTTTCTCTTTAGACTGTAATTTTATCGATTTGATAATTAATAGGATGATCAGAATCCAGTAGTTGTTCTTTAAGTTGGCCACTCAAGAATTATTATTCCATGACCTTGCAGGGTTTGCTGCCAAGTTTGGGGTACGGTTTGGATACAGCTCGTGGACTTAGTGGGATGTATAGCAGCGATTTATATGGTCATAACTGGAACACATATGGACTTGGTATGGGGTTTGGATCTAATACTTTTGGTATGTCAAGAAATGGATATGGGTGGACCTCAATTCAAAACAAGTATAAACCTAGGGGGCGAGGAAGCAACTTTCGCTACGGTAACCAGGACATAGATGAGTTGGAAGAGTTGAACAAAGGACCTAGAGGTAAGAGTTATCAAGCTGGGATAAATGTCGGGTTGAATAACGCTAATGATGAGATAGATACAACTAGCGTCGTACCAGAGGGGGAGCAGCGTTTGGGAGCAGAAATCCTTGATAATTACTCAGATGCTAAGTTCTTTGTTATAAAGTCTTATAGTGAGGATGACATTCATAAGAGTGTTAAGTACAACGTCTGGGCCAGCACACCGAACGGAAACAAGAAACTTGATGCAGCATACCAGGAGGCTCAGGAGATAGCTACTGGCTGCCCTGTATTTCTGCTCTTTTCGGTGAGCATTGTGATTTAGTTATTAAATTGTGACTTTTCTCCTATTGCTTCTGTCCTTTTTCTTATTGTATTATACCTTCAATTTTGTCTCTAGGTAAATGCTAGTGGCCAATTTGTTGGCCTAGCAGAGATGGTCGGGCCAGTTGATTTTGAAAAGAATGTGGAGTATTGGCAACAAGATAAGTGGACAGGTTGCTTTCCTGTTAAGTGGCACATCGTAAAGGATGTACCCAACAATTTGCTAAAGCACATTACCCTTGAAAACAATGAAAACAAACCCGTCACAAACAGTAGGGACACGCAAGAGGTTTGTCGATCTACTTCTCTTTTTTTACCTTTTTTTCTTCGGAACTAGTTTGCAGTGTTGAATTTAAATTGTTTTTGTAGGTCAAGTTAGAGGAGGGGCTTAAATTGATCAAACTATTCAAGGATCATTCCAGTAAAACATGCCTGTTGGATGATTTTGAGTTTTATGAAGGTCGCCAGAAGACAATTGAGGAAGTTAGAGCAAAGCGGCAGGCTCGGAAGAAGGCAAGATTCATTTCCTTGGGTGTTAACCAGTGTAGTTGCTTTTATATATTTCTCCAGGTATTGTTGCTCTTAAGCCAGTTTGATTCGAAGTAATTCCTTTGTCTGCTAATCCAGAAGGTATTGGAGAAGCCAACTGACGGGGTAGAAGAGGCTGTCAAATCACCAGAGTCATTGGGAACTACATTGGATTTGAAGGAACCAAAACCAGTTGATCAGAGCGATGAACAAGTGAAGCCTTTCGAGAATGGAACCGTTGCAGAAGCTGGAGATGTCCTAAAGAGTCCACAACCAGTTGCTGAAGAGTCCGAGGTGGTTGTAACAAATTAGGAGGTCAAACGTGTTAAATGGGTGGTTGCTAGCCTGTGCAATGAGAAGGTTTTCTTAGTAGGAGATTCCCCTTGGAGGTTTTGCTGGTTTAACTTAGCTGCTTACAATTCATAGTAGAAGTGGGTGTGTTTAGAGACTTTATTGCAGGCTCGTGTTTTCAGTCCCACCTGAACCTTAGCCGCTTTAAAGAGAGTACAATTCATAGTAGAAGTGGGTGTGTTCAGAGACTTTATTGCAGGCTCGTGTTTTCAGAGTCCCACCTGAACATTCTCTTGTTTGGGAGGTTTGTTTTAAACTCTGCTGTTTTCCTGCCTCTTTATATGCGGAATAGGTTGGTTTGTGTAAGAGAAATATAGTGAGTAAGATGGTTGCGTGTGCCTTTATTTCGGCATGTGCTCAGTGTGCTTCCCTTGTATTATTATGGCACAAGGCTGTTATGTTTCCTTTGAGTGAACCCCAGTTTTTGGTTCTTTCTTTTATATATCAAATCGAGTAAATCATGGCCTTGACTTGGTGAGGAAGCCATTGGCTTTTGATCCAGTTTGAGTAATAGATGCTTTGTGATCTCAAATGAATGTGTTACAGAGCGCAGTGTGCTCAGTTGGTAACGGTGGTAATTTGAGCTGTGGTCTACAACTTTGTCCACGAACTCTCTCTTTTGGTGTTTCGCCTTATTTGCCATTGTGTGCGGAAGAGAAGCAATTGAAACGTATCTATCTTGGAGTGTCCAATAAATAGGAATAATTATAGATGACAAATAGTCAAACGGAAGTACTGGCTGATAAGTGTTTGATTCATGAACTTGTTCAAACTTGAAAAATGAGGAGAAGCAGCAGATTGATCAACTGGGCTACTTCTACGAGGAGCAGTAGCAGCCACCCATTTTCAACCTCCGAAAGCTGGAAAATCACTCAACCTCTACTCTGCCATTAACCAAGCCCTCCACATCGCCTTGGAATCTGATCCCCGGTTCTCTCTTCCTTTTCTTTTTTCCAATCTGGTACTTGTTTCCCTCAACTGGGTGAAGTTGGCTGCTTTTATCTGCTTAAAGGCTTTGACGCACTAGGCTATGCATCTAAGTTTATATGCTTTGATTCCTAGAAATGAATGTTATGTCTGTTCTAACTCGTTACTTTCCTTTTCAATCTCAGTACTTGTGTATTTGGGGAAGATGTGGACTTCGGTGGAGTCTTCCGTTGTACCACAGGCTTCGCTGATCGGTATGGTAAAAAAAGGGTTTTCAATACCCCTCTTTGAGAACAGGTATTCCTTTCTCACCTTCAGTTTCTTTTAAGCATGGAACAATGTGCTTTTGGAATCGTAGGATTTGGTATTGGTCTAGCAGCTATGGTAAGTTTGAGATTTAAGTTTATGAATCCTTGTTAACTTGCCTTTTCATTTGTGCTTCTCACCACATTGCTTTTTGGTTTCATCTTGTATAGGGTAATAGAGCTGTTGCGGCAATCCAATTCGCAGAGTATATTTTCCCCGCTTTTGATGAGGCATGAATAACTTCCTGTACTAGGTTCTATTATATTTACTAATTGTGACTAACTTTGCAGATTGTCAATGAAGCTGCAAAGTTTAGATACCGGAGTGAAAACCAATTTAACTGTGGAGGTGCTTCACTCCTTTCATTTCTTTTAAGATTACTTCCCGTGGCCCTCTTGTTATTGTTCATGATCAATTCCCTGTATAACTTCTAAGGTTTAACCATAAGAGCGCCCTAAGGCGCTGTAGGCCGGTGGACATTACCACTCACAATCTCCTGAAGCTTTTTTCTGTCTCCTGGTATCAAAGTAAGTCTCATCCTGTTGAGATAATTTTCTTAGGCTTAGGGTCTGACTGAGTGATGACATGCATTTTTCCACAAGTAAACAACTCTGTTACTCAACTAATTGAAATCTTGAGATTTTATATTTCAACTACAAGTATCCAGCTTCATAAATGGTATTGTTTTTCTTTCTTCTTAACCTTCAGAAACGAACTTTAGTGATTTAGTCATAAACTTATCATTACTCACTAAATTGAAGAGTTCTACCAAACAAATGAAAGTTATCTTGAGCCTATCGACTTGTGACATAAGCTAGCAGGTTGTACCATCAGCCTCTTTAGTTGGAAATGATGTGTAGCCGAGTGAAGTTTACTAAAGGATAAAGGATTTTTGTGCTTATTTTCTTTCTTGCTGCAGATACTTTAGTTCCAAGGTTGTTGCAGGACAATATTAGACAACTGAGAAGTACTTTTGATGTAGGTGGTCATCCCTAGAAGCCCACGGCAAGCAAAAGGCTTACTGCTTTCCTCTGCGTGATCCAAACCCTGTTGTGTTTTTTTGAACCAAATGCATTATGTGCTTATAAAATAAACTTGTTGATCTATCAGAGAATGTTAACTTTGGTAGAAATGTGATTTGTAACTGTGCAAATACCTTGGGTTCAGTGGCTATACAGATTGTCAGTAGAAGAGGTTCCTGAGCACGATTTCATTTTGGCATTATCAGAAGCTGAGGTACATCTCTTGTTCCATCGTAGTCCAAATATCTAAATTTGAAGAAGAAAATTGCATTTCTGATTTTAATATCATCAAAGAACTTTATAGCTTAAACAAAACTGAAACTGAGTAACTCAGGTAATACGAGAGGGCAGTGACATAACGCTTATTGGGTGGGGAGCTCAACTATCCATAATGGAACAGGCATGTCTAGATGCTGAAAAAGCAAGTCTATCACCCGCTACAAGTAGAGTTCCCTATTCTCCTTCCTTTCAATGTCACAATACCATATTTGATCATAATGCCTGATTTGTATGGGATGACAAATAACTGCAAGTACTAAAACTAAAATTTCTCTCATTTGTACTCCACTATAAAAGCCATTTTACAATTGAGAATTTTCAGGATGGAATTTCATGTGAACTGATAGACCTGCGTACTCTGATACCTTGGGATAAGGACACAGTGGAGGCTTCTGTCAAAAAGACTGGAAGGCTTCTTGTGAGTAATACTGAAAACACTTCATGAAAATGTGTTTGTTTTGTATTGGTGAATAATCCAATTCCATGAAGACTAGTCACCTGTGTTGTTTGGAATTATGTAGATTAGTCATGAAGCTCTAGTTACAGGAAGGATTTGGTGCATGAAGCTCTAGTTACAGGAAGGATTTGGTGCCGAAATATCTGCTTCAATTGTCGAAAGTTGCTTCTTGAGGGTAAGCACAAACATTTTACACGTACGGGTGTTTCAATCTAGATATATGCTTCTGATGTTTCAATCAATTCTAAAAAAATTTCTTGTGATACTTGTAGTGACATACCTCTACTTTCCTTGTTTGATGCAGATATTGGATGCAATTAAAGCAACTGTAAATTACTAGTACTGTAAAGATACAAGCATGTCGCTTTCTTTCTCTTCCTAGGCTAGGGATTATCGCTCCATCATTGTCTTGCAAATAAAATAAGATGGTGTAGAATAATGTAACAGCAACCCGTATGCTCCAGATTAGGACAGGAACATGCTTTTGCAACAATAACAGGTACATGAGTGAATGTATCAGGGTGGCTTCACGCATGAGAGACCCCTTGCAGCATTTGCCCAGACAGCGCACTATACCATGTCTTTAGAGACGAGCAAGACTTGGCTATGCACCTAATTGACCACAATCATCAATTCACTTCCTTACCCAATTAATTGGTTAAAGCATTTGCAGACTTCAATTTGTGATTGGTTTTTTATAAACCGCTCAGTAGAGAAACTCTCAATCATTTGAAAAGGTCTGACAAGAAGTTTCTTGGCCAATTTCTCTGTTACTAGTGAGAAAGGAAAAGAGAACACTGTGTGCTCGGCTGGTTTTCTATGGTTTAATGTTCTCAGTGAAGGAATTTCAATCAGTATGTTGTTTGGACAGGTGAAGGCTCACTACCATTTAATTTTTTTAAACTTTTTTTTATTAATATCTCACACCTTGCCAATTTGAACCTCAAACTACTTTAATTGCTTTAAGCAGGCTTTTTTCCTCAGTATTGAGACTACAAAATAAGATGATAGCAAGTCACGATTTTTCCTTCATTAACTGATCAAACAATGCACAATCTCCTTATTTACAATCCAATCCCTGTGCATTCGAGCTCCACAACCGCATACGTTCTGAAACACCTTCCTGAACTACAATTTCCACCATTGTTCTTCCTAGTACCAATCTGCAGTAATTGAAACACGCACAGGTTGAGAACCACAATTGGAAAAAGATTGACTAAAACACAAATTGAGCAGTTATGTAAGTGGCCATACCATTGCTGGCTTTTCCTGAATTCTGTAAGAACTGGGTATATGTTCTCAAAGGCTTCATATGTCTCACCTCTTACCTGAAGAATGGAATTAGTACTAAAGATAAAAAATAAAAATGAGGAACCTTGCAAAACATCACCTTCGCTCCTGTGAGAACAATCTTTCCAGACACAAAGATAAGAAGCACAATCTTTGGTTGTTTCATTCGATAGATCAATCCAGGGAACAGTTCTGGTTCATACTGATAACCAGAATCAGAACGGATTCAGCAAACAGTCCTTTTCAAAATAACACATCCAACAGCAACCACATCAAGACAAAAAGGTATACTCACACTTGAAAAGGCGCCGTGGGAATATGCCAGACCTTCGAGTCTTATGGGGAATTTAACATCACAGGAACCAACTATGTTCTGGATTTTAAAATCCTGCCACAAGAACGAAATCAATTTGGTAAATAGATTTAAGCACCTTGAATGTGTTTGTGTACATGTGAGAGAGTACCTTGAACTTGGCATCAAAACCAAGTTTCTGAATGATTCGAGCATACTGTGGAACAGAACAGAGATAATTTGTCAATAGAGGTGAAAAAAACAAAAACCGCATATAGAGATAAAAAAATACATCATTGTGAAATATATTAGAGGTATTTGTTTTTATACAACCCACATTGATGTGCATGAATTTCGGTAAAATTTCAGACATAAGCCAGACAATGAAGTGATGAACTGTATACTGCCCCATTCTATTAGACCCCCACAACACTGCCTATGTCGAGACCTATAGGTTGGATGTGAATAAGAAATAATCAAAGTACCTTTCGTGCGGCCAATTTAGATTGTGCTTCACTCTTGGCTCCTGTACAAACCTAAATCAACAGATTCAAAAGTAAATTAGCTGCGAATCCTGACAAGGACCCTAGAAAGTGTGTGTGAGAGAGAGAGACCAAAACGACATATGAACACATGATTGGTATTCAATTGAAAATGAAACAAAAGTGCTTAGTTGAAAGTAATAACTTACCATTTTACCAGATGCAAATATCAATGCAGTAGTTTTCGGTTCTCTTATTCTCATAATCACAGCTGCAAAACGCTGCAAGAGGACTTTGATTATAATGTGACGATGCCATATAATTATTGAAAATATCTATTCGTGTACAAAAGACTAGAGAAATTTCAAGAGCTATGGTCGTGACACATGCCTTGGGATTGTATTCTGCATTACGAGCTCGCAATGCAATGGTCTTAAGATCCAATTTGCAGTCCAAATTGACTGTGGAAACAATATTCCTGAAAGCACAAACAAGTTAACCATCTGTTTGGTGATCAGACAAAGCAATACTCATCTTTTTTATCTATATATTTATAGTCACATTTACAGTTATGACTCAAGCAGTAACATTCCATAATGAAATACATAACACATAGAACACCCCAACTAAGGATCAAAAATACAATTGAAGTGACGAGTTTCAGGGCATCTCTATATAAAGTGCATCTTCATCAATAAATTTTAGTATACAGCGAAACCGGATCACATCAAAAATAGAAAAAAATCATAAGGCACTTTACAGACAAACAAGGCCCAACATCAGATGGAATACATTTGAACGCTACCAGAATCAGTCTTGCCACAATAATTGAAGTAACCAACCTATCACAGGTTTGATCCACAAACTCAACAACCACAGACACCCATATCAAATATCTAAAAATCCAAAACTTGTCCACAGGTAATAAGACATATTAACAGTACTGCCAATACTTTGTATTAGTAAACATGTACAACTGGGTGTGGTAAAAAAAAGCAGGAACGATGACTGACTGAAGAGTAGGGACGATGCCGGAAGGATGTTGCTTGAGATCAACTGGTTGGCTTCCACTTGCCTCCACCCCCTTTTCTGCCATTCCCTTCTTCTCCTGTGTAGTTTTGTTCTGCTCTCTACATCAACACCATTGAAAAAAAATTAAAAAATATATTGAGCCTCAAAACTGTAACACAATATGTCAGATCTTATGCTTTTGACTATCGCAGTTCCAATTATAACATAAAAACTGAATCTTTAATGCGAAAATCAAAACCAAAAGTCCAGAACACGCAAAACGGAGAGGGAGATCTTTCAGATCTGAGCTGGGCGATTCCTTAATAATACGGAAAGGGAGTTTCATTGTTTAAGATTGAATCAAGGAGAAGAAGCATGAATGAAACAGAGATCGGACCTTGTTTCTGCACAGAGATTTAAGCGAGAAAAAGCGGGAAGATTTTGAATTGGGATATGTTTTATAGAAGGATAAGGCTACAGATTTGTATTGCGGAGTTTAAAAAGAGAAGAGGAGAGAGCGGACGAGGGAGGGGATCTTAGATGACCAAGAAGAGGAGCGTCCATTGTGTTGGTGTTGAAAAATATCTGAGCGTCTATTATGGACCCTCGCCGCCCCGATTTATCCCTCTCCTAACCACTCATTGCAGACGACCTCTGAGGCCATTCCAGTAATTTCAAACGTCTTCGCTACCGTGACAGACTATCTGACACGTTTCGGATTCCCTTTCCTTTTTGGTGACAGACTCATTTATTTTGACAAATTTCGATGTTTTTCGGACTTATTTATTTATTATTTTAGTTTAACTCGTGTGCGTCTTTAGATACCTCCTAACAATTCAGTTTATTATTTACTCAATCGAGCCTTCTCTCGTGTTTTGAAATTCTATTGAAAATGTTAATCTCATAAGTATTTAGTGAGTTTCCAAGCACGTGATGTCCTCAATTCTCCTCGTACTGACATCAGCAAATTCAATTTACTCGTGTAGAATAATATGAAAAATGAATGAAATTAATCTAATTATGAGTATGGAGGAACTTTTTATATAGATATTCACTTTAAGTATAATAGGTCAATCTTTTATGGATTTAGTTAAGTCCATAATGTAAACTTATTACAACTATGACACATACATATGACCCATGGGCTAAACCCATATACACTGTATAAGACCAAGTGCACACACGCACATGTTATATTTCCTACAACACTCCACCTTATTACACACGCACACTGTATAATGTAAACTTATTACAACTATGACACATACATATGACCCATGGGCTAAACCCATATACACTGTATAAGACCAAGTGCACACACGCACATGTTATATTTCCTACAACACTCCACCTTGTGTTACCCGTCGATATGCCGGATGATGTTTACAATGTTGTCTCGTTAAAACCTTGTCAAGTAACAAAAACTCTGTGGGAAAAAACAACCTTGATCGAAGGAAAAAGAGTACAATACACCATGCTTCTCATCGAGAGAATGGCTCCCCTTGATGAGTAGCTCAATCAGGGAGACTCGATAGTCGTCGCATTCCAATGCTCTTCACATGCTTCTCGAGAGTAGACTTATGCAGAGCTTTAGTAAACAAGTCTGCTACATTTGCCCCTGAACTCACTTGATTAACTTGGATGTTGAGGAGGGCTTGTTGTTGCTGATTATAGAAAAACTTTGGTGAGATGTGCTTCGTATGATCACCCTTGATGTAGCCTTGCCTCATTTGTTCAATACATGGGGAATTGTCTTCATAGATACAAGTCCGCTTGTCTGTGGTGGAGCTCAATCCACTAGTCCTGCTAATGTGTTCAATAACTGATCTGAGCCAAACACATTCGCAAACAGCTTCATGTAGCGCTATAATTTCTGCATGGTTGGAGGATGTTGCCACTAAGGTCTGTTTAGTGGACATCCATGATATCGTTGTATTCCCAATGGTGAAAACATAACCAGTTTGGGAGCGCCTCTTGTGTGGTTCAGATAAGTATCCAGCATCCGTGAAACCAACCAAGATATCATTAGGTGTTTCGGTATAAAGGCAACAAGCCGTGCCAAGTACATTATGAGAGTAATACTTCTCGGTATCTAAGTGTGCATACATGCACAACGCTCGGCAGTCATGTGCACAGCCCTTGTTGGCTGCTGCATCATACTCGGCAACATGTGCACAGTGCACAGTAACGTGCACGTAGTGCCTGGCAGCTGCAACACACCACTCGGTAGCCAGCGTGTACCGCTCGGCAGGCAGCAGGCAGTGTGCACCGCTTGGCATGCAGTGGGCAATGCCCAGCAGGTAGCGTGCATTGTTCGACATTCAGTATACAGCGCTAGGCAGTGTGCACCAAGTGCACAGCTGGCAGCTTCTGGTGCTCGAAAGCTTGCACACAGCTCTCGGCAGCTATGCACAGTGCATGGCAGCTAGGTGCACTGTACCCGGCAGCTTGGTTCCTTAGGTGACCAGCGCCTAGATTCTCATGGAAAGAACAAACCCAAGTCTATTAACCCTTTAAGGTATCGAAATATGTTCTTGACACCGGTCCAATGACGATGTGTTAGCGCAAAGCTATGCCTAGCTAGCAAGTTCATTGAGAAAGCAATGTATGGCCGAGTACACTGAGCCAAATATAGTAGAGCACCGATTTCACTAAGATATGGTACCTCAGCTCCAAGTACATCCTCGTCATCCTCTTTAGGACGGAATGGATCTTTCTTAGCATCCAAACTCCGTACTACCATGGGGGTGCTAACTGGATGCATTTTATCCACATTGAAGCGCCTGAGCATCTTGTGAACATATACACTGGTGATCAAGACTCTAGAGGCTCGGTGCTCTAGCTCAATGCCTAGGCAAAACTGAGTCTTCCCCAAGTTCTTCATCTCAAACTTGGACTTCAGATATGCCGCGGTCTCATTAATCTCATCAAGAGTCCCTATGATATTCATATCATCCACATAGACGGCAACTATCGCAAATCCGGAACTCATTTTCTTTATGAACACGCAAGGGCATAACTCATTGTTCTTATAACCCTTCCTAATCAAGTAGTCACTAAGGCGTGTATACCACATCCACCCGGATTGCTTCAATCCGTATAGTGAGCGTTGCAACTTAATGCAGTACGCACTCCGTGGCTTAGAGTCACTTGACTTAGGCACTGGAAACCATCAGACAATTTCATATATATCTATGAATCAAGATCCCCATAGAGATATGTTGTAACCATGTCCATGAGCTGCATGTCCAGTTTTTCAGATACTACCAAACTGACAAGGTAACGGAAAGTGATTATGTCTATTACGGGAGAATATGTGTCCTCGTAGTTTATCCCAAGGCTTTGTGAGAAACCTTGTGCCACAAGGCGAGCTTCTAGTTCTTCTCATTACGCTTTCTAACAAAGACTCATTTATGACCCATAGGCTTTACACTTGGCGGCGTTAGCATTACCGGTCCAAACACCTATCGCTTTGTTAGGGAATTCAATTCCGCCTGGATAGTAACTTTTCATTTAGGCCAATCCGCTCTATGTTCACATTCACGGACAGAGCGTTGTTCGATATCATCATGCTCAATAATCTCAAGAGCCACGACATAAGCATATACATCATCGATATGCATGGATAATCGATTCAGCAATGACACTGTGTTCTTATAACACATCGAGATTTCTATGTTCTCGATTCAACGCGGGTGTCGGGGCGTCCCCAAGCACACCGACATCGTTTCTGGGATATAGGTGTAATCAGTGACAATCTCATAAGAAGGATTCTCAGTATCGATGAGTAAGGGATTAGATTTTGCCATATGAGCCCTTTTCTTCCTGGACTGCACATTTTTCGAACCAAGTAGCCTCTCCCTTTTCCTTTGAGGAGCTATGGCCTCCACCCTTCCACTAGGGTAGGCAATGCCCATACCGTGGGAAGCAGTGCTCGGACCCGAGGTGGTAATGCCCATCTTTAGGACTTCTAGCCTTGCAGGGACATTAGCAGCTGATATGTCTGATCTCATGACCTTATAAATCTCAGCAAATTAGTCGGGCATCGAATCCGCCACTTGCTGGAGCTCAAGGATTCGCTTCACTTCCTTCTCAACATGAGAGGTGCGGGGATAGTAATGAGCAAGCATTGAAACCGACCAGGCCAATTTCTGTCGTTCACGCCGAGCATGCATGCTCTCATCTCTCCCTAACGACGGGAAGACGGCCTCATCAAAGTGACAATCAGCGAATCGGGCCTTAAAGAGATCACATGTCAAAGGCTCTAAGTATCTAATGATAGTTGGGGAATCATAGCCAACATAGATACCCAAACGTCGTTGTGGACCCATTTTCTTACACAGTGGTGGCGTAATAGGCACACACACTCTACAAACTGAATATGCGTAAGTGCGAGATATCAGACTCATATCTAGTAACCAACTAGTACACACTAAATGCTTGGTTAGAGACGGGTCGGAAACGAACTAACACGGCTGCATGCAATATAGCATAACCCCAAGACACAATAGGGAGATTTCAGCCCATGACCAGTGCTCTAGCTATCAACTAAATTCTCTTTATCATAGCTTCAACCAAACCATTTTGCGTATGCACGTGTGTGACGGAATACTCAATCTTTATCCCAACCGACATACAATAATCGTCAAAAGTCTTTGGCGTGAACTCACCAATATTATCCATCTGAATCGACTTGATTAAATGATCAAGGTGGTTATCCCTCAGCTTAATAATATGTGCCAGGAGTTTGGGGAAGACATCATTCCTTGTGGACAACAAAGCGACATGCGACCAGTGTGTAGATGTGTAACATTCAGAATTTTCAAATTTCTCAAACTTGATTTTTCTTCTTAGAAATAGAAAGTAGATGTTGCCATGAATTCTCCGTATTTTTCGGTTAACTTTTTGGACTCCCAAACTATTTTTAACGATTTTTCAAAGATTCATCAAAATTTCTTTGTTTAAATCTGAACTGGTGAAGTGGCACATTTCTATTGGGCAATTTCCTTGACTTTCGGACCAAGTCAGCTGACCCATTTTGCAAGTGGGCGGGTCCGTATCAGTATGCTGAAGTGGCAAATGGACTTTCTTCTCTTGACATGTGTCATTCTAGTGTAGGAAATTTTTGTTGCTTTGCCATGTGTCTTTGCTCTATTGGCTTAAATCAAGTTAACCGACTTAGTATGTCGGCTTAGCCCTCTATAAATAGGCTAGCCCCCTGTTCATTTTCTCACAAACTTTCAGAGAGAATTTTCTCTCTCTACAGTTCAGTTGTTTCCCTTTCGGGTTACGACTAAACTTTGACGGATCATAATATTTGATCCGTAAGTCCAATTTTTATTCCGTGAAGGGCTATGAGTTCATATCGATGCCCTCTTTCCAACCATTGAGGTTTGGAAGGTAGTCGTAATATTTTTTAGATGGCCCGCTTTAGGAGGCTCTATTTACGATCGGTATCCTAGGTGGAGTTTCGATAATATCGAGGTGAGTTGTAATATGTTTAAAATATTCTTATACACTTTTAAATTAGTCGAAAAGCATGTTTTTAGTCTGTTTAGAAATATCTCTCTATTTTATAGTGAAGCATGTTGATATTTAAAATATGTGGTGATTCATATTATTATAATATGTTAGTAGTTATTGTTGGTAGTTATTGTTTGATTAGTCATGGAACATGTGAACTTCTTAATTAGTTATTCTGAAGTAAGGATGTGACACACGATTGTATAGGACATGATGGTCATTAGGTTCCCATGGTGGACTAAATTGAAGGATAACCAATAAGAAGGGAGGATGAGATATGATGAATTGATTGAATTGTGTTGTGTATATGATATATATTATTTTATAGTGTGTGTAAAACGACATGGCTTTACGGGCATATTACATTGGTCTACTCACTAAGAGCGTGGTTTTGCTCACCCACCTATTTCTAGTATTTTTTACAGAGAAATATTAAGATTTGACCAAGCCGGGAACGAGATAGACAACGAGGTTAGAGTGAAGAGCCGAGAAGTTTTACTTTTATTTACATTTCGCTTTGTAACACTCGTTCACGCCTCAAGAACGGCACCCGGTGGTAAAATCTCGCCGACGTCAGGACCAGGAGGTGACAGAATGGTATCAGAGCAAACCAGGGATTACAACCCCAAGATCTGTGATAGATTAGGATCCTAACATCTAGGGTACAGCCATAAGTGTTTTTAGATTTTTAGACTGGTGGTGAATTTCAGGGACGACATTCTTGTTAGGTGGGTAGATTGTAACATTCAGAATTTTCAAATTTCTCAAAATTGATTTTGTCTTCTTAGAAATAGAAAGTAGAGGTCGCCACGAGTTCGCCGTATTTTTCGGTTAATTTTTCGGACTCCCAAACTATTTTTAACAATTTTTCAAAGATTCACCAAAATTTCTGTTTAAATCTGAACTGGTGACGTTGCACATTTCTATTGGGCCATTTCCTTGACTTTCAGACCAAGTCAGCTATCCCATGTTGCAAGTGGGCGGGTCCTTATCAGTATGCTGACGTAGCAATTGGACTTTCTTCTCTTGACATGTGGCATTCTAGAGTAGGAATTTTTTGTTGCTTTGCCATGTGTCTTTGCTCTTGGCTTAAATCAAGTTAACCTACTTAGTATGTCGGTTTAGCCTTCTATAAATAGGCTAGCCCCTTGTTCATTTTCTCACAAACTTTTAGAGAGAATTTTCTCTCTCTACAGTTCAGTTGTTTCCTCTATAAGGTTTAAGAATTATTTTAAGGACTCCTAAGTTATTGGTGAAGGTCAGAGATTTTTAGTTGACAATTTGAGAAATTTGGAGCCGATGAGCGAGTTGTACGCTTTTAAATGTGCACGCATATGCTATTTAATTATTATTCTAACGTCCGGAAGATTAATATTAATTGTGAAACAAGACGCGAAGAGACACGTGTTGTGGAGACTTGGCTTGAGCAGAATTCAGGTTTATGAATTTAATACATGCAATAGATTTTATTTAGTTTCTTCTTATTTATGAATTTCCTCCGTTTTAAGTTTTATGGTGATTTTGGGAAAATGAGAATTTAATACTTTTTAAAGATAAGTGAGCCGGGGAAGAGGTTCCTACCTTTCCTGTGATTTTAAAGGATTTTCCCGGAATATGGTTTTTAATTGTTATCACCATTTTGGGTTATGGAGGGGAATTATTTTTAAAAGGAGAAACTTGGCTCTTGGATTTAACGATTTTAAAGTAAAGTCAGGAAACTGGTTTAGGGTTCCTGGAAATGTTTTAAGTCCAATGTATTTGGGGTAAAGTCATGGGAGTTTTGACTTGGTTTTCGATTTATTTTACCACGAGATTTAAGGATTTTCAAGGATATGGTTATATGTATTTCATGTTAGCATGGACCCTCTTCAGATGGAGATGGTACCCTCTCTAGATAGTAGCTAGTCTGACCCTCTTCGGTGGTAGCTGGTCAGTAAGACCCTCTTGGATAGGGCAGGTCAGGACCTTCTTCGGTGGTAGCTGGTCGGTTGGACCCTCCCGAATAGAGCGGGTCAGGAGACCCTCTCCGATTGAGCTGGTCAATAGACCCTCTCGTGGTAGAGCTGGTCGGTTGTTTTTTCGTGGTTGTGGTCAATATCTCACATCTTTAATTATGGATTTGAGCCAAGAGATTTATTTTATGATTTATTTATTCATTTCCTATTGGTTGTGTGCATGTGAATTTTGAAAAATCAAAGGGAAAGAATGAAAAGATTTTTACCTTTTCATATTTGATTTTCGTCCACTCACGCTAATATTGTTTTTAAATATTTTCCCTTGGGCCCTTCGTTTTCAAATGCCCACTGTTGCAGGGTTCCTGAGAGGAGGTCAAGCGTACCGAAGTCAAGACATAACCAATTAATCCGTTGTTGCTCACATGGTGTTTTAAGTATAACTTCCATGTAGACTGCTCTGATTATCCCAACTTAGATAGTTGAATAGGATAGTAAAGCGTAGTTGTGACTTAGGGAGCAAGATGGCTCCAGGAGTTGAGGGTGATTTAAATTATTCATAGAAGTACTGAGTTGGTTTGTAGGAAGGGTTGTCAATTTCAAAGTACTCAGTACTTCTAAACCCTAAACCCTAAACCCAAAGTAGAAACTTTACCTTAATGGAATCATTCCTAAAGTAGAAAGTTTCCCAAAATAAAAAGATTCCTAAAATGGAAAATATTGTTAGTAAGTTTCCATAAACGTAACTTTCCGATTACGACCGTTAACTCGATTAAACGAAAACGACACATTTTTAAAAGGAGTCGAAGAGTACCTCCTCGGCATTCTGTCGGATTTACTACATCACCGGAGCAGTCACCTTGTCAGAAATTTGTCATAGCCTCCTCGTAAGTTCCGGATTCCGAGTTATCGACATACAAGGACAAAAAACACGATTTAATCTCAATTTCAACAACAAAAATCATAACAACAACAATACAATAACTCTACAAAACTCCAACTCACCAAATCCATAGCTGGCTCTCCTCCTCACCTCTGCTCGTCGTTGACCCGAATACAGTAACTCTTCCATGCCTAAACCCATCAAGCAGGACCTCCTTTGCTTCCCACAGCCTTGTCTCAACCCCAATCCTTAACTTCCAGCCTCGCCGGAGCTCCTGAAACTCATCAGAACCCGAGAATTGGTTCATCGGAAACTCGTCGTCGAAAACCGAGGAAACAGAGAAAGAACAGAAAAAGGGGGTTTCGATTTAGGGCTCCAATCTGACAAGTAAAGGCATTAGAAAGGAAGAAGAGAAGAGGAGAAGAATGATACCATCCACGCACCGCCTCGTTGCCTGAATGGCGAGCTCTCGTCGGAAAACAGGCGGAGCTTCTCCTTGTTCGATCTCTGGTTGTGATGGTTGTTTGTGGATTTTTAGGCTGGGCTAGGTAGAGGAAGAGAATGAGAGTGGTTCACTGACTGATGGTGGCCAGACGATGGAGACTAGGCCTGAGAAGCTGTCGCGGCGGAGAGAGCGAGAGGAGAGAGAGAAGCTCGGGTCAACGCCCTAAGTGGGTGTTTGACTCGGGGCAAACCTCTTCTTTTTTTATACTGAAATTGACGGCTAGGCTTAGATCTAGAAAAGATCCAACGATCCAGATTTAATGAATGGTAAAAAGTAAATCTAAAATGGTTAAAACTATTTACCGTAATAGTAATTAAAAATGATAAGAAACTTTAAAAATTCGTAAAAAATAGGCGAAAGCTCTGAAAAATATTCCGTCTTTTTCAATATTATTACTTATTTACCCGCCTTCAATTTTCACTAATTTTCAGCCAAAAACCCCTTACTGTAGCCCACGAGATTTTGAGAAATTTTGTTGTTTTCGGACCTTTGGTTTTTACCATTCGTGTTTGCTTTTAGAAATCTCCTAACATCTTTTGAGCCATTCTAGCATCCGAAATCCGTTGATTTCAAAGTCTTACTCAAGATCAGTTTCAACAAAGCCCGCTTACAGTGTTTCGAAAAGCAATTGAAACTCTTAATCTCAGAGGTATAAAGCGAGTTTCGAAACACGTGATGTCCTCGTTCATCTCATACGGGCCGCGTGAAACTCAATTTTCAATAATATTACGTATGCATTTCCCGTTTTCAAGTTTTACCCATTTTCAACCAAAACCACATGCTATAGCCCACGAGTTTTTGAGAAATTTCGTTTTCAGACCTCTGGTATTTTTTCATTCGTGTTTGCTTACTTTTGAGCCATTCTAGCATCCGAAATCCGTTGATTACATCGGTTTACTCAAGATCAAGCTTCAACGACTCCCCCTACCATGTTTCGAAGACCAATTGAGACTGTTGATCTTAGAGGTATTAAATGCCTTTCCAAGCACATGATGTCCTCAGCATAATGAACTCGTGAAACTCAATTTTCAAAGAAAAATTTAATAGTCAGGTTATTAAGACCAAACAAACATGTAATTCGGCTCCATGGACCAGATCGTAAATAGGATTCGATCTCGGTTCAATGTAGCATCGACGGTCATGGCATGGCTACCGTCAACGTGGCATCGAACAACAAACAATATCAGTCAAAATTGATAGAAAACCAGAGAGCGAGACCTCAGAGATCTTGGTGGTAAAATATCATCAGATGGGGAATCCCCCATCAAGAGTAGCAAATATTGTTATCCATCATCGGCCTCTAATCTAAACAAATAAAAAAACAAGAGCGAGGGAAGCATGCGAGTCAGAAGTAGCTGGTAGAATGATTTTTCTTCATCAAACCGTCTCACTCAGAACACAAACAAAAAGGAAACGAAACAAGAGTATATCGTCCTTGTCACCAATAGATCCTAGAGGAAGGATAATCGGAGCTAAAGGAGGAGGGCATACATATTATCAGTGTATGCAGGGGCTTTACTATAGCCTAAGGATAGATTCCTCGATCGATAGGATCAAAGAATTGCAATGTTAGGCATACCAAAACAACAACAAAAGACATGAGAAAACAGAAAGCTACGGCTGCGGATCTATAGAGAAGAAGACGACGCCTCCAAGCCGCGAAACAAAGAAAATAGGGAGCTCCCAAATTGAGAGAGCATTTGTCTCCTTTTATAGAGGAATTAAAACCCAAACCCTAGAGGTGCGCCCCTTTAAGCCCAATAATCTGGCCCGAGCCCGGCTCTTCACTGTTTGATTGCAAGACAAAATATTTCAAATAATCGTTGACTTTTGATCAGTTCTACACTTAACTTATTAACATTTTAAAAATATCACTTAAAACAAACTGAATGACCAACTGTCTTTGATTGTTGGTACGATCATATTGACATCCTTATACAAACTCGATTGAGAAAAAAAATCCTACATCTACTAGGATACTCTTTTATGATAATATCTTATGAAATACATATTAGAAATCTTATTTCTAATTGTTTCTTTCTTGGACTTGACTAGGGTTACAAAATAAATAAGGAGGATTTGACCATATATATAAAGGAGTCGACATCTATTAGAGGCGCACCTTTGCACGTTTAGCGTTTGAAAGAGCATATTATTCCGCTGTCATATACAAGTTCAACTGTTCCTTGTTGAGTTGAACTTGTTGTTTGTAAGTGATTCTCGTGTTGAAGAGAATCTTGGTGAAGTCTAAATGATTCGAAGTGTTCCTTGAAGACAATAAAAGAAAACAGTCTGCCTAAAGAGCAGAAATTTGTAATAGAATAGAGTTTACGTATGTTACAAGACTCTGTACGAATTCATCTAGTTGATAGTGTTTTCTGAGCTTGTGCTCCGCTGTTCTTTTTTCTTTAATTCGAGGTTTTTACACAGCGTCAAAAATCTTGTGTTATGTGTTTATTTTTCCGTACAGTTTGTCGAGGATTGAAAACTCGTTTCAATCCCAGTGCAAGTTTCATATATGATCATTACGATTTGCCATCAATATCAATAATCTTAGCCATGTCATATATGATCATTACGATTTGCTTTCTATTAATTAAAAGATTGACAAAGGAACGACATCTCACAGGAAGCACTGAGATCGTTGTGGCTTTACCGTCCATGCATCTTAGGATTTAGGGTTTACAGGTTCGGCCATGGTGGGTAGAGTTTCGATTTGTTGTGATGAAGCCGTTCAGATTTGGGGGCAATGATCCAAAGCGAGGCTGCAGAAGCTGGAAGAGGGAGTGTGGCCGTCGCCGAAGGTGTTTTACACCACGAAACAAGCTATACGAGATGAGGGTTTGGGTCTAGGTCTGGGCCTTAGGGCTTGGGTATGGACTCATTCCATTGTGGCTGCTTTAATTGTGGAGGTCACTTATGGAGACTCTGCTATGGCGGACTCTAGGAACGTTCCCTATGTGCAAGGTGGTCCTAGAGTTATAATTCTCTAGCTTATTAGCAATAGATTTAACTAAATTTCAGAGATAAATTCAAGGGAATGGATTTCCCTTTAACAAATCAATTGTTTCCAAATCTATGAATGGATATCATAGATTTTACAATTAGAATTTAAACGCACGCACGAGCATGACCCTTTCGCACCCGCATCGAAATTACATAAGTATATTAAAATACATATCCATATACTATGAAATAAAGTTTATTTAGTCTACAAAATTGTACCCCTTATTTTTGGGGTGCCCTGTGCGGTCGCATTGCACGCCCTGCCTTAGGGACGGGCTTTCATCAGAGCTCTAGGTCTGAAACAGAGAAATGAGAGAGGTCGAGAAAGAAAAGCTAGGAGAAAAGGAACGAAAGGGAGAAAAGAACGATATATATAACAAAATGGGTAGGGTCGTCATTATAAATTTGTTAAATATAGATTCTTTCGTCATAATTAACCACTGGTAAAGATCATTATATCATAAGGATAAATTCAGTGACCATTTTATCATTTGATATACTTTGAAGGTGACCATTTTAACATGTGGAACAATTGTTGACTTTTTTATCATTTACACTTTAAAATAGTACTTTAATGGTATTTCACCTAAATAAAAGTTATTAAACTCAGAGATCCTTCAAATCTGCTGTCTGCAAACCAGTTAGAGTTGACACTCAAACTCTTAACATGTGGGTTCCATATTAAATAGCTCGACCAACATACCACATCATATAGTATTATAATTGTTAACAGTCATAATCATTTAGACATTTAACTTAGTGGCTCTTTATAAGTGATCTTCATTCTGCTGTCCGCAAACCAGTTAGAGTTGACACTCAAACTCTTAACATGAGGGTTCCATATTAAACAGCTCGACCAACATTACCACATCATATAGTATTATAATTGTTAACGGTCATTATCATTTAGACATTTAGCTTAGTGGCTCTTTATAAGTGATCTTCATTTTTGGCAAAATGAACTTTTGAGCATCATTCAAAGTTCCAAGGTAGTTATGACATATGAAGGGTATGTTCTTTGTGCCATGGATATAATATGGATTCCCTTGTTTGCAATTGAACTATGGTAACTGCACAGTAAGTTTTGTGTAGTTTGGTTGTGTTAAAGATTTGTTCTAATTGAACTAATCTAGTTAAAGTTGACTTATAAGGTGTGAATAGAGGTATGAGATTGGTATTGTGTGACAGCTCCTTTAGTGAGTTATGCGATGTGTTGCTGCTATTGGTAGTTTGTTTTCTTTTGATTAGTTTGTTAGCTTCTCTTATAAGTTTTACTGTTAGCTTCTCTTATACGTTTTACTGTAGCTACTTTGTATCTTATAAGTTTTGTTAGCTTCTCTTATACGTTTTCTGTAGCTACATTGTATCTATAAGTACATGTTCTAAACTCTTGTATTATCATCAAGAAATATATAGAAAAATTCTCCAAGCTTTTCTGCCTTTTCTTGTTCTTAAATTCTTTATGGTATCACAACAGGAACTTTAGTGTCCTGTTTCAGCTTATCTTTTGTTCTCTTGAACTCTGTTTTCTTCTTCAGTTTCTATAATGACTGAAGAAGGTTCTTCCGCTATCAATCCTTTTGGATTTGATAGTACCAAAATGTCTAGTAATTCTGAGTTGAAGGAAATCCCAACCTACATTTGTGTTCAGCCTTATTGACTGAATACAACTATATTCCTTGGTCTAGAGCTGTCACTTTAGCTCTTGGTAGAAAATCCAAACTTGGATTTTTCAATGGTGTTATTCCCATGTTAGCTGTTGATGCACCAAAGTATGAAGCGTGGTTGTGCAAAGACCAATTGTTCATGTCCTGGCTTCTTAATTCCATGGAGCCTAAGATTGCTGAGATCTACAACTTCTCAGAATCTTCTATGCATCTCTGGAAGGATGTTAAAGAAATGTATGAAAATCAAAATAATACAGCTCGAGTATTTCAAATCAAGAAAGATATTTCCTTGTTCGAACAAGAGGGGAAGTCTTTTGTTCAATACCTTGGGAGTTTAACATGTATGTGGAATGAGTTAGATCTTTACAGACCTCTACTGATGCAACTATTCTTATTAAAAGAGCAGAAGAAGATAAAATCTTCCAACTAGCAAATTTGAGTTCAGATTATGAGGACTTGAGAAGTCATATCCTCATGAACTCAGAATTACCCTTCTTCAAAAGTGTGTGTGCAACAGTCCAGAGGGAAGAAATGAGGAGGAAGGTGATGAATTCAGAGGTCAACACCAACCATGCAGGCTCAAGAGCTTATGTCTTAGACCACAAGTTCACTGATGGAAAAGTTTATAAGGGAAAGTGCCCTGATTTAAAATGCAGTTACTGCAATGATGTTGGCCACACCAGAGCAAGATGTTGGATTCTACATCTAGAGTTAAAACTGAAGTTTCAAAGAGCAAGAGAAAACAAAAACACAGAGAAAAGTTGGAGCAACAATCCTCACAAGGCAAACCTTGCTGCTACTGATATTGCTTCTTCTTCATCTGGGGGTATTTTGACTTCACTACCAATCTAGCTGCTTTGATCAATGAGCTTGCAGTTTACTTACAGTAAAGATAAGAGCAAAATGAGCAACAACTTGGTGCAAGCCAACATACTGCAATGTTACGAAAATTTGCATGCTTTCTTGCTGATTCTAAAAGAGTGAAGGATGGTGATATCTTAGGTATTCTCAATGCTTTCAAAACTGTACTTGATGTGAATATTGAGCATAACTATTGGATTATAGATTCTGGAGCCACAGATCACATAACTAATGATATAAAAAACTTGCATAACTTAGGAAAATTATCATCTCATATGTTTGTAGCAAATGGGAAGAGTGCTTCAGTTTTAGGAAAAGGAAAAATAATTTTTTTGTCAAAAACTATCAAGTCTGATGCCCTTTATGTTCCTTCCTTTCCTTTTCAATTGTTATCAGTAGGAAAAATCACAAGAACCCTAAATTGTCTAGCCATTTTCTCTTCTCACAATGTGATTTTTCAGGATATCACCACCATGAAAAAGATTGGTGAAGAATTTTTTTCTAAATGACCTTTATTACCTGTCTAAGAAGTCCAAGGCCCTTTAAGTTGGCTCATGTAGTGTATCAGATCACCATATTTGGAAATTATTCAAGAAAGCAAGCATTTTGTTTCCAACTCAGAGAAGGTCTTGACCATTTTGTTTCCAACTCTTAGTCAAGAAAGCAAGCATTATGAAGTTTGTCATCTCTCCAAATTTACTAGATTACCTTTCAAATCTTTTGTATCTAGAGCTAGTAATCCTTTTGAAATTATTCATTATGATATCTCGGGACCTATTCTAAAATCCTATGATGGATATAGGTACTTTGTAACCTTCATTGATGATTTTACCAGGATTACATGACTGTATCTTTTGAAGCAGAAGAGTGAAATTTTTAATATATTTAAAAACTTCTATCAGCTGGTTAGCACTCATTTTTCCTCCAAAATTTAAATTTTGAGATCTAACAATGGCTCAGAATATATGTCCAATAACATGTCTCAATTCTTGAACTCTAATGACATTATTCATCAAACAAGTTGTGTGAGAACACCTCAACAAAATAGAGTTGCAAAAAGAAAAAATTGGGACTTACTGGAAAAAACATGAGCCATAATGTTTCATGCTAATGTCCCTAAAAAGTTCTGGTCTCAAGCTGTTCTTATAGCTGCATATCTTATCAACAAACTGCCAAGTAGAGTTTTGAACTCTAAATCGCCCTATGAAGTTTTGAAGGATAGAAAAATTGATCTGTCTCATTTGAGGGTATTTGGTTATATTTGTTATGTTCATATTCAAGCTACTCACAGGGGAAAGCTTGATCCAAGAGCCACAATATGTGTGTTTTTGGGATATTCATCGACACATAAGGGATACAAGTGCTACAATCCATCAACAAGAAAAATGATTGTGTAGATATGTGAAGTTTGATGAGTCCAGCTTGTTTTTCTAAGAAAAACTTGATGTCAAGGGACAGGGGGAGTTTTACAAAGATTTATTCCCTTTACCAACTGTGTACAATGATGATGATGTATGCATCAGTCAAAATTTTTTCAATTCAAATTTGGAGTATGTGTTATTTAAGAAGTTGATATTGAAGGAATGATATGCAGACGGTTCAAGATGAACCATGTGTCTTAAATGAACAAGTTCAACCACTGTTTCCGGGGATGCTCGTGGCCCCTTTAGCGGGTTGCACGGTTCCAGAAATAGCGAACTTCCTTGTACTCCCGAGTTTTCCTGTGTGAAGAGCAAACACGTCAAAGGGCGTCCCCGGGTTTACCGAGGGAAGCCACTCCGATGCTTAAGTCAGACACTGTCAGATAAGCAGAAAACTCAAGAGTAGTTAAGGAATTGTCCGTCCCCTTACCGGGAGGTCCTCACCGGTATTTATAGTAGCATTAAAGGTTGCACTTTGTCTTTTTCCAATGTGGGAATGAACTCCCTTGCTTTGCCTCAAACTTACAATGAACTGGGCCCTGACAAAGGACCCAGAGTGGCTTCTCAAGTCTGACTGGCCTTTGGCCCTGTAAACAGTACTTCAAGCATAATAAACGATGCATATTTAATAATTGACCACACTTGGTGTTATTTCTTGAATTGTAACCCGGTAAAGGAGAAATATTAGGTTCCACATATAAACAAGTCCCCCAAGTCCTCAGTCAAGGGGTACGCTTGGGTGGGGACTTGAAACCATTTCTTTACCGGGTTACAAGGGTATCACCCAGACCCGGTGTACGCAGTCCCCCAAGTCCGTACGCAAGGGTGCCCCGCAGACACGTTGACTATGGGAACTGAAAATGACGTCTCCGTATTGTAGTGGGGGAATATGAAAAGTTTTCGGTTTGAAGTGGGGGAAAACGAAAAGTTTTCAGTTTTAAAGTGGGGGAAACAGAAAAGTTTTTCGGTTTTGGGACGCGGCATGCGCGACACGCGTCGATTTTCTCGAAAAACCGAAACGTCCTTTCAGTGTACGTCTCTCAAACGTCCCTTCAGTGTACGTCTCTTAACTGTATAAATAGGGGTTGAGGGTGACAGTTTTGTCGTACCTTCGAAATCGAAAACTTTTTCGTGCTTTTGCTCTCGTCCTCTGTTGTCGCTGTGCTTGTTGGATTTCCAAACGTAAATCGACATCCAAATCCTTTGAAACCCTTACAAGTAAGGTACTGTTCTCTGTTCCGATGTTTTTGAATGTTTTGGGTCGATATTGTGTACTGTTTTCTGGGATCCAAACTGGGTTGCTGCGTTAGTGTGTGCGTTTATCGTTGTGGTCGCCGGGGTTATCTGGGTTTTTGACGATGTCCCCGTGTTTCTTGTTTTGCAGATGACAAACCCCGCAATGGATGCTCATGTCCCCGAGTTTGCCTCAGTTACCTTCACTGATGGTACCGCTCTTGACCCTCCCGGGTACTCGCTGACCGCGGAGGAGATTGTGGAGCTAAGGAGCAATTGGAAGATTCCCGAGTCTGTTGAAATTCGGACTTTAGAACCCGAGGATCAGTTCTTCGCTCCCGGGGATGGGTGGACGCTATGCCACGAGTACCAGCTACGTTGCGGTCTGTCACTCCCGCTAAAGGTGGAGGTGCAGTATCTCCTGGCTGCGAGCAACTTCGCCATCGGGCAAGTTGGCCCGAATATGTGGAGGCAGCTGCTAGGATTGTGCGTGATGTATAAGGTGTTGAAGCAGCAGATGCCGAGTTACCACGAGTTACACGCCATGTACCGGGCCGAGTACTCCCGGAAGGCGGGTTTCAGTGGGACCATCCAACTGAAGTCCAAAGGGGTCTTCAAGAAGATCGTGGAGGACCTGCCTACCTCCGTGAGCCGGACCTGGAGGGAAAAAAGTTTCTTGATAAGAAACTTTCAAGACCCGGGACACGCGTTTCAAGTACCGGGTGACTTCCAGCCACTGATGAGTAAGTCCTTTCTCTCCGGATTTTTCTTTCTTTTATCTTTCCCGGGTTATAATTATATTGTATGTTTTGCAGATGTTCCCGACATTCCTCTGGAGCCGGTGATGGAGAAGAGGATCCGGAGGATGCTATGGGCCTTCAGAGGTCAAGATGACCGGAGCTCGTACCGGCTTTGCAGGCTGTATGTGTACAGCCGTTGCCGATTGATGGAGCTTCCAGGTTTGCATCGTTTCCTTTACAATTTTTGTTTACATGCTCCGGTCTAACAGGTTATATCTTTTGTTGCAGCTCTTCTCCCGATGGAGTTCACGAAGCGAAAGAACCCGGGAATATACGACGGGTTCGAGGACAAGGCTGTATGGGCCGGGATCCGGGCGCAAGGCACGGAGGGGCTGGCGTACGATATCGACCTGACATCGAAGGCGGCTTTTCTGCGCCCAGACGCCGAGCAAGGGGAAACTCGGCAGTTCCACGTTGACGTCTCTTACTACAACGAGGTTCCCGCGTACTTGGCTGAGATTCTCGGGCCGGAAGTCTACCCAGAAGGAGAGGAGGTTGAAGGGAATCCCTCGGAGGCGGACGACAACCCGGTATTTGCAGAACCGTTTGCCGATGAGACTGAAGAACCGGTGATGAGCGTGGTTCCCTCGTCTGTGTTCCCGGGCGAGGAGGAATTTACCGAGGAGGATGACGAAGGGGGTGAAGAGGTTGGAGGGTTGGAAAGGGAAATAGGTAGTGAGAACCCGGAGGGGAGTGAGGGGAGTGACGAGGTTCTTGAAGTGGAGCCCGTGCCTTCTCGCAAGCGTACCCGGGAGGCATCCAGCTCGGGGAGGTCCGAGAGGAGGAAGAGAAGGAAGGAGAGGAAGGAGAGGAGGGAGAGAAAGCAGCAGCGGGACACTACTGAAATAATGGAGGAGTTGGCGAGTGCAGGAATGGCGGACGCGGCCATCCAAAGGATGGTAGCGGATTTGAAGAATTGCGCCGCTGACTCCTATGTCCTGGAGCACGAGGACCCGTTGACTGTAGCCCGGAGGGCGCAGGAGAAGCTGATGCGGGTAAGTTAGTCTTCTGCTGTAACTCGTTATCTTTTTGTTTTTGGTTCCTTGTACTAACCCGTTGTTTTATTTGTGTAGGCTGTCAGGTTGTCGTACTTGGCGACTGACCGGCTCATAACCGAAGGCATCCCCGAGCGAGAGAGAGTCCTCAGGGATGATCTCCGGGCCGCCCGGGACCAGGTGACGGCAAGCGAAGAAAACCTGGCTCGGGTCCAGGAATTCGCAAGCGCATCAGCGATCGCGTCGAGTGCGAAGTTGGCCGAGGCGGAAGAACACATAGCAGACCTGGTGGCCAAGAACTCTGAACTGGAGAATGTCATCGAAGGTCACCGGGAGGACCGGTGTGCTCAAGACGCCGCGATAGCCCAGCTGACCGAGCAAAACCAGGGGCTGCAGCAACAGGTCACCTCCCTGGAGCAACAAAAAGGAGACTTGCTCCAGGCAGTTTCCCGGGCCAAGGACTTAGCGGTCTCCGAGTTTCTGGCGAGCGCAGAGTTTGACCTGAAGCTGCGGTCGGCCAGGGCCGAGGCTCGTGCCGAAATAGTTAGCGCTGGTATTCGCCAAGGCTGGCTGGACAAGGCGGGTTATGACGGTCATCAAGGTCATGTTAGACCCGACGAGGCTGCAGGCACCTCCCGGTCGACTCCTGCCGTGGCTGCGAACCCTAGGGCTCCTGTGAACCCGGCTCGGAGTCCCCCAGTTCGTTCTTCAGCAGCCGGGAGAGGTGCTTCCCGTGGTGGGATTGTGGGTGGTCCTAGGAACCGGCCACCTCTGCGTAGGGGTCAGTTCATCATACAGCCCCGGGGAGGTCGTGGCGGTTCTAGCACTGGCCGGGGTAGGGGGTCGTCAACGGAGCCTTAGGATGTTTTTCATTTCTGTAAGATTAGTCTACCTGTAGCGGTTTGCTACTTTTTTGTAATCGATATTTTTGAAGTAATAAAATTTTTCCTTCTCGCAATCCTTCCTGTGCCGAAACACGGTAACCTGATAAGTACAAAAATGTACATATAACGCCGGTTTTCTATGTGAATAAAGATAGTGTCGCTAAGGCTTTAAAGGTCTCTAGGGCTTTATGGATCCGTTAGGAATTCCAACCCGATGCATAACCTGCAAGTGTTGAGAAAATTCACACATATAATGCCGGTTTATGGGAAATAAAAATAGTCCCGCTAGGGCTTTACGGGTTCATAAGGACTTTCAACCCGATGCATAACCTGCAAGTGTTGACAACTCACACATAGTGCCGGGTTGGCATATTAACATTATAAAGTGAAAATAGGGCCAGTAAGGCTTTACGGGTCCGTTAGGACTTCCAAGGGCGTCTTTGCCAAACAACACGGTAATCTGATGCAAAATATGCAAGTGTGATAATTTACACATATAATGCCGGTTTAGCATGTAAGTAAAAATAATGCCGTTAGGGCTGTATGGGTTCGTTAAGACTTTCAAAGACTGAAACAAGGCCGTGATAGGCTTGCAATATTTCAAGTTATGGAGATTACCAGAGATTATTAGAGATCTATCGGAGCTTGCCGAGTTTTGATCATGAAATAAGGCCGTGAAAGGCTTGCAATATTTCATGTCATGGAGATTATCGGAGATTATCGGAGCTTGGCGAGTTTTGACCATGAAATAAGGCCGTGAAAGGCTTGCAATATTTCATGTCATGGAGATTATCGGAGATTATCGGAGCTTGTCGAGTTTTGACCATGAAATAAGGCCGTGAAAGGCTTGCAATATTTCATGTCATGGAGATTATCGGAGATTATCGGAGCTTGTCGAGTTTTGACCATGAAATAAGGCCGTGAAAGGCTTGCAATATTTCATGTCATGGAGATTATCGGAGATTATCGGAGCTTGGCGAGTTTTGACCATGAAATAAGGCCGTGAAAGGCTTGCAATATTTCATGTCATGGAGATTATCGGAGATTATCGGAGCTTGTCGAGTTTTGACCATGAAATAAGGCCGTGAAAGGCTTGCAATATTTCATGTCATGGAGATTATCGGAGATTATCGGAGCTTGGCGAGTTTTGACCATGAAATAAGGCCGTGAAAGGCTTGCAATATTTCATGTCATGGAGATTATCGGAGCTTGGCGAGTTTTGACCATGAAATAAGGCCGTGAAAGGCTTGCAATATTTCATGTCATGGAGATTATCGGAGATTATCGGAGCTTGGCGATTAAGGCATACAAGTAGGGCCGCTAAAGGCTGCATTCACTTCAACAAACTCTTTAATAAAACATAACCCGGTAGGGGAATTCATGCATTGTGGGCCTGAAAGGCTTTATATACAACATCATAAACAATAAAATTGGACATTCATAGATAACTCGGTACCTATTTGGGGAAGAGATGCAGATGTTGGGCGTTCCATGGTCGTGGAAGCGTAACTCCATCTGTACCCCGGATGTAAAACGTTGCCGGGCTCACGACTTCAACGATTTCATATGGACCCTCCCATGGAGCTTTAAACCCCGTTGGCTTAGGGATAACCTCCTTCATTACCCAATCCCCGAGTTTGAGTGGGCGGTTGATAACCCGGGAATTGTAGTGTTTAGCCACCTTTTGCTTCTTGTTGATATTTCGGAGATGTGCACGCTCCCGGCGTTCCTCCAGGAGGTCCATGTTAAGGCGGATGCCTTCATCGTTGGTTTCCCTGTCAAACAGTTGTACCCGGTCACTCGGGACTTCCATCTCTACCGGGATCACTGCTTCAGATCCAAAAGTCATAAGAAATGGGCTCTCCCCATTGGCTTCTGTTGGAGTTGTCCTTAGTGCCCACAAAACCTCTGGAAGTTTCTCAGCCCATAAACCCTTTGCGTCCTCCAGCTTCTTCTTCAGAACTTGCTTGATGAGCTTGTTAACGGCTTCAGTTTGTCCATTAGTCTGCGGGTGTGCAGGGGAGGCATATAGGACCTTTGTCCCATTAGAGTGTAAGAATTCCCGGAACTCATCGTTGTCAAACTGCGTCCCGTTATCTGTGATAAACGTCTCCGGGATTCCAAACCGGCAAAAGACATTGTTCCAAAGGAATTTCTTAACATTTGCGGTCGTGATCCGTGCCAGGGGTTGAGCTTCTATCCACTTGGAATTATAGTCCACTGAGACAATGGCATGTTTGAGCTGTCCCGGAGCTGTGGGTAGAGGCCCGATGAAATCGATCCCCCACATGCAAAATGGATATGGAGAAATTATTACTGATAGTGGGACTGATGGTGCACGTGGAAAGCTTGCAAATCGGTGACATTGAAGACAGGAATCTACGACAATTCTGGCATCGTGTTCCAAAGAAGGCCAGTAATATCCCATTCTTAGGGTTTTGAAAGCCAGGTTACGGGCTCCAAAGTGATTTCCACATACCCCGCTATGAAGCGACTGCAAAACCCGGTCTCCTTCCTCGGGTGTAATACACTTTAAATCAGGAAAAGTTTGTCCTCGTCTGTACAGTTTCCCATCACGGATACTATACCGAGCCGCTCGAACCCGTAGTCGTTTGGCCGCTACCGGGTCCTCAGGTAGGGTTCCATGTTGGATGAAGTTGATGAACTCATCCATCCAAGACGGTGGCGGGTTTGCCTCTACCGCGAAAATCTCAGAAAAGGAGAGTGAGATGCTTGGTTTCTCCAATGTCTCGACCAGTAAGCTTTTAAACTCGGTATTGGAATCGTCCCCTGTTGCAATCCTAGCCAGGGTATCTGCTCTCACATTCTGCTGCCTCGGTATCTGAGTAACCTCAAAGCTATCAAATTTCTCCAGCAAGAAAGCCGCTAACTTTTGATAGGACGAAAGATGTGCTTCCTTTGCCTGAAATCCGCCGTTAACCTGCTGCACTACCAGCTGTGAATCACTTAGTATGCGGAGATGCCGGGCGCCCATATCTTTAGCGAGTTGGAGCCCTTTGATTAGGGCTTCGTACTCAGCCGTGTTGTTTGATGCTTTGAAGTTAAAGCGTAAGGCATAGTCAAACATATTACCCTCCGGGTCTACCAACGTAATGCCTGCTCCACATTGCCTCTGATTGACTGATCCATCTACAAATATTTGCCAACTCTCCGGTTCAGCTTGTGTAGGAAGAGTTTCAGCAACTGTTGAATCTGCTGGGATTAACTCGGCAATGAAGTCTGCTGCTGCTTGCCCTTTGATTGCCGTTCGCGGTTTAAAGTGCAAATCATGCTCCCCCAACTCAATTGCCCATTTGACCAGTCTGCCCGAAGTCGCCGGGTTTTGCAGAACCTGCCGTAGCGGTTGGTTGGTGAGTACATGGATGGAATGTGCTTGAAAATAGGGTCTTAACTTCCTTGCTGCTACAACCAAGGCCAGGGCCAGTTTTTCAATATCTGGATAACGAGTTTCAGGATCATTGAATCCTTTCCCAGTATAGTAGACCGGCAGTTCTTCAGAGTCTGGCTTTCTTATCAAGGCACAACTGACAGCTGTTTGAGACACCGCCAGGTACAGATAGAGTATTTCCCCAGGGTTTGGTCTGGATAAAGAAGAGACTGACGCCAAGTATTCCTTCAACTTTTCAAAAGCTTGATTGTGCTCTTCCTGCCATGTAATCCGATCGCGGTGTTGACTCTTGAGAATTTTGAAGAAGGGGGCACATTTATCTGTTAACCTGGATATAAACCGGGATAAGGCTACCAGCCTGCCAGTAAGTTGCTGAACTTCATTCCTGGTTTTCGGCGGTTGCATGGCCAAGACGGCTTGAATTTTGTCGGGGTTTGCCTCAATTCCCCGAGCGCTGACCATGAACCCGAGAAACTTTCCTCCTGAAACACCGAACACACACTTCTCCGGGTTTAACCTCATCCCCTTGCTCAAGGCAATGTCGATGACGGTCTCCAAGTCATCCGGGTGTTTGCTTGTTTCCCGGCTTTTGACCAGCATATCGTCTATATAAACCTCCATAGTATCCCCGAGTTGGTTTGCAAACATGCCCACTACGAGGCGCTGGAACGTGGCTCCTGCATTCCGGAGTCCAAAAGGCATCACTCTGTAATAATACATCCCCTTGTCTGTTGTAAAAGATGTGTGCTGTTGATCCGCGGGATTCATCGGAACTTGGTTAAATCCCGAGTATGCATCTATAAAGCTCAACTGGGGGTGGCCCGCGGTTGAATCCACCAGTTGATCAATCTTTGGAAGGGGAAAACTATCCTTCGGGCAAGCCTTATTCAGATCTGTGTAGTCGACGCACATCCTCCACTTTCCGTTTGCCTTCTTGACCATCACCACATTGGCCAACCAATCCGGGTATGTTGCATCTCCAATGAACCCGATGTCTTTAAGACGTTTAACTTCTGCTTGAATGGCCTTGTACTTCTCTGCGCAAAATGCACGACGCTTCTGTCTTACCGGTTTAACACCCGGGATAATATTGAGGGAATGTGTCATAACGTCTGGAGAAATCCCGGGCATGTCTGCATATGACCATGCGAACACCTTCTGTTTCCGGGTTAGCAGCTCAACCATTCGGTTTCTGACCTCGGGGTCAAGGCCTGTGCCAATGCAAATCTTCCTCTCCGGGTATTCTTCTGAAATATGAATCCATTCTGTTGCTTCAATTGGGGCTGGCCGGGGGAACTTGGCAGGATACTTCTGGCTCTTCTTTTGTGCCGTCTTGCTGATGGGCAAAGAATCCGGGTCATCCCTGGGGTCATCGGGTTTGTCAAATGGAGACAAGGAAAAACCGGCCGAAAACATCTCGTGCTGGGACTGAGTTGCTATCGCGTTGCATCTGACAGCGGCTTCTTGGTCTCCGCGAATTGTAACCCAACCCCCGGGTGTAGGCACCTTCATAAGCAGCATGTGACCCGCTATAAAACTTTGTAGGCCCCAGAGTGCATCTCTCCCGAGTATGGCATTGTAAGAGGATGGGCAGTCCACAATTATGAAGGGAACTACAATTCTTGTGGACTGGTGGCCGGTTCCAACTGTAACCGTTAGTTGATCAGACCCCAACGGTTGAGTCGTCTCTCCTGAAAAACTGATCAATGGCTCGTGGTTCCTATAGAGCTTATCTCGTCCTCGTTTAAACCCCTTATAGCAACTGCTGAACATGACGCTGACAGCGGCTCCCGTGTCTATTAGAACCCTCCGAGTTCTCCAGTGGTCAATCTGAAGAGTGATAATGAAAGGATCATTGTGATGCACTTTCAGCGTGTCTTCAGACTGAGAAAATGACACGGTATCCCAAGGAACCAGCTCCTTGCGGCATTCCTGACGAAGCTGCATTATCTCAAACTCCGGGCCTCTTGGGCAGAGTCTTTTGGCCCGGTGACCGGACACCCCTTGGGTGCCACCCCCGTGAATCGTCATTATCTCCCCATATACTTCAATGAGGTTGACACCTGTGGCGGGTGACTTATACTGCTGTAACTTGCCGTTCTGGATCATGTACTCAATGGTGTTCCGAAGAGAAAAGCACCGGTCGGTTGTGTGGCCAGACTCGTTGTGATAGGCACAATGTTGCCCGTTGTCCGGCCCTGTCCTTTTGGGAAACTTTCTTTTTGGAGCCGGGGGAACTTCATTCCTATGGCGGTTCCAAATTTCTTCATAGGAGGCAGTCAAGTTGGTTAACACTTCATATCGAGGGATGTAAGTGTTCTTTTCCTCCCGGGTTGGATGACGAAGGTATGGAGCCTCTCTTGGTTTCTCCCTTGGTCTGTTTGAACTTTTGCCGTAGTATCCCTGGCCACTCTTATGCTGCCCTTCCTTTTTCCATCCATCAGCTCGCTGGCTTGTGAACCCGGTGTTCGTCCGGCGTTCCCCGAAGGTGTCGTACTCGGCTTGAGCTTGCCGAGTTACTTCATTAATTAGATCGTCGTAGCACCTGAACCGCTGCTTTCTGAGCTCCACCACAAAGCGGGTTGGTTTGAGCGCCTGTAAGAACGCCTCTGATGCTACTGACTCGTCCAAATGCCCACACTTGGAAGTCGTGGACAGCCAACGGGTTACAAAAATTTTCAAGCTTTCATCATCCCTTTGCTGGACTTTGAATAACGAAGTGGTGCTTCGGTTGGCACTTGACAGCAGGATAAACCGGGACAGGAACCTCTGTGTCAACTGACCATAGGTCTCTATTGACAAAGCCGGTAACTTGAGGAACCAACTCAATGCCTCCTCACTGAGTGTTTCCTGGAAAGCATGGCATGCTTGGGCGTCTGTGAACCGGGTTGAATCCAACTGAGACTGGAACAACTCAAGGTGTGCATACGGGCACCCCATTCCGGCATATCTCTTAATCTTAAATGGCTTTGCTTCTGGTGGCTTTTTGTCTGCTTGAACCCGTGCGGAGAATGGGCTTGCACGGGTAATAAAGGGTTGATATTGTTGTGGTCCCGTTCCCGAGTTTAGCCGCTGCTCAAGTTGGGTCACAGTTTGTGTCAACTGTAACAGCAGCTGGGTCTGGGCATCTGCTGGGGGAAGTGGTTGATTTAACAACGGCTCTGGGGGTGGAGGAGGTCCTGTAAGATTGTGATTAAACAAAGGATTGGAGAGATGGATCATTTGTGGATTTGGGTTAGGGTGGGCAGTGGTTGGGAGAATAGCGGGTGGTATGTATGCACTGTCAAAAGTTCGCGGGTTTCCACAACCCGGAGGATTCCCTTCTGGGGTGATGATATCAGCAAGTCTGGCTGACGCCCCCATGGCATTCGCTCTTTGAGTTAAGGTTGCTTGAAGAAGCCCATGCTCGGCCTGGATAGTCGCTAACTGCTCCCTTACCGTTATTAACTCGGCATGTTCTCGAGTAGATTGCTCCTTTTGAGCGAGAAAGTCCTTTTTCAAGAGCTCGAATGCTGCTGCTAAATCTGTTTGGCCAAACTGGGTCCCGGAGGTCCCTGGGTTATCATCCCCTGAGAAATTAAGCCTTCTAGTTGGATCTTGTTCTCCTGCCATTTCCATCGTTCTTCGAAATACGTATTTGGGAGGCCTTGAGTTCGGCTCTCAACGAGAGCACCAATTGTTTCCGGGGATGCTCGTGGCCCCTTTAGCGGGTTGCACGGTTCCAGAAATAGCGAACTTCCTTGTACTCCCGAGTTTTCCTGTGTGAAGAGCAAACACGTCAAAGGGCGTCCCCGGGTTTACCGAGGGAAGCCACTCCGATGCTTAAGTCAGACACTGTCAGATAAGCAGAAAACTCAAGAGTAGTTAAGGAATTGTCCGTCCCCTTACCGGGAGGTCCTCACCGGTATTTATAGTAGCATTAAAGGCTGCACTTTGTCTTTTTCCAATGTGGGAATGAACTCCCTTGCTTTGCCTCAAACTTACAATGAACTGGGCCCTGACAAAGGACCCAGAGTGGCTTCTCAAGTCTGACTGGCCTTTGGCCCTGTAAACAGTACTTCAAGCATAATAAACGATGCATATTTAATAATTGACCACACTTGGTGTTATTTCTTGAATTGTAACCCGGTAAAGGAGAAATATTAGGTTCCACATATAAACAACCACTAACTTCACCTAGGACATATCCCACTCGAGCAAGGAATCCTCCTGCCAGGTTTCAAGATGTTGCTTACACCTCTAAGTATCCCATCAATAACTATGTGAGTTATCAAAAATTATCATCTGCTCATAATGCTTATCTTAGTGCTATTGATAAGTCACATGTGCCTCAAAGTTTTCAAGAAGCAAACCAACATGAAGTTTGGAAACAAGCAATGAAAAATGAACTAGCAGCTCTAAATGAGAACAAGACTTAGAGTGTGGTGAAGTTTCCTAAAGGGAAGAAAGCTGTTGGAAGTCGATGGTTATACAAAACAAAGTTCAATGTAGATGAGACTATTGAGAGGCATAAGGCTTGATTGGTGGCTCGTGGATTCACTTAAACTTATGGAGTGGACTACAAAGAAACTTTTGCCCCGGTTGCAAAGATGAACACTGTCAAAGTATTACTATAGGTTGCTGTCAACCAAAATTCGTCTTTACATCAAATGGATGTAAAGAATGCGTTCTTACATGGAGAACTTCTAGAAGAAGTGTATATGAAGCTTCCTCCTGGTCATTCTCAGTCTGATAAGTCTGATATGGTGTGCAGGCTGCATAAAGTCATCTATGGCTTAAAACTGTCTCCTAGAGCATGGCATGCTAAGCTCAGTTCAGTACTTGAAAAGGTTGGATTTGTAGGAGTAATGCAGACTCTTCTTTATTTGTGAGAAATAGAAGTTTGGAAAGCTGGTGGTTCTTATATACGTGGATGATCTGAACATTACTGGTGATAATAATAATGAGATCATGTCCCTCAAGCAATCTCTTCAAACTCAGTTTGCTATGAATGATCTTGGTGCTCTCAAATACTTTATGGGAATTGAAATGACATCCTCTCACAAGGGTCTCTTTCTTAGCCAAAGAAAATATATACTTGATCTTCTTGCAGAAGAAAAGGTTTTAGAGTGCAAACCAGCTCGCACTCCTCTTGACAGCAAGCTATAACTAGATACTGATGGTGATTCACTCTTCAATTTGAGTTATTATCAGAGGTTAGTTGGAAAACTAATTTATCTCACAATTACTCGGCCATATATTTTATATGTTGTAAGTATTGTCAGCCAATTTATGAATGCTCCAACTGTCTATCATTTGAGCATTGTGAAGCGCATTTTAAGATACCTAAAAGGTTCAGTTGGAAGAGGAATTATTCTCAGAAATAATGGCAATACATGCATTATGAGATTTGTTGATGCTGACTGGGCTGGAAATGCTCTTGATAGAAAGAGTACAATTGGATTCTGCACATTTGTTGGATGTAATATTGTCACTTGGAGGAGTAAAAATCAAAGTCTGGTGGCAAGATCAAGTGCAGAAGCTGAATATCGAGCTATGACTTCAGCAGCATGTGAGCTTATTTGGCTAAAAGGGCTCTTTCTTGACCTAGGATTCCCTCATAATGCAGCAATGTCATTACACTGTGATAACCATGCTGATATTGTCTCTAATCCGGTGTTCCATGAACGTACTAAGCACATTGAAGTAGATTGTCACTATATAAGAAATCAGGTTCAGTCTCAAGTCATTGAAATTGTTTACAGTAGAAGTGAAGATCAACTGGTTGATATTTTTACAAAGTCACTTAGTTCAGCTGAGTTTCGAAGGATTCTTGGCAAGCTTGAATTAATCAATCTTCTTGATCTAGCTTAAGGGGGAGTATTGAATTATGGTAACTGCATAGTAAGTTTTGTTGTGTTAAAGATTAGTTCTAATTGAACTAATCTAGTTAAAGTTGACTAATAGGGTGTGAATAGAGGTATGGGATTGGTACTGTGAGCTCCTTTAGTGAGCTATGTGATGTGTTGTTGCTGGTAGTTTGTTTTCTTCTGACTAGTTTTACTGTTACCTTCTCTTATAAGTTTTTAACTTCTCTTATAAGTTTTAATGTTACCTTCTCTAGTACATTTTATTGTAGCTACTTTGTATCTTATAAGTTTTGTTAGCTATTTCTGGAATCAAATGCCAAATGCATATACTATCAAGTAAGAAATAGGAAGAGTGGCGATGGAAACACCAACACTTTTGACAAGCAACTTCTAAGTCAAGAAATGATCAAAACATAGCTTGGATTAACCCTTTTACTTGATGAGAAGCGCACTTACAAATTAATATTATCTCAAAATCCATAACATTTATCATATACATCATGATTCTTAAAGTTTCATCTATTATAACAATGGTTCTATCCAAGTACCCGCCTCCAGCTCTCCATTTCTCGTAGTAGAATTCACTAAACGTCCAACCACATTTTCTGACGTCTACAAACTGAGCCTTTCTCCCAAACTGTGACTCTTCAGTTCAGCCTACCATCATCAACTATCTGAATTTCGGTAACGATCAACGAAAATCAGTCAATACATCAAGTGACCACTTATTGTTTCCCCAATGCTGGAGTTAAACCAGTTTCTTCAAGGCCATTGACAAATGTTCTGAGACAACCATTGATGGTGCGGGGAGCTGATCCATCACAGAAACGTTTCGCAAGATCTACAGCCTTCACAAAGAGAGCCATATTAATATTTTAAACTTGCAGATATGTCACAATCATTTCTTCTCACTAACAATATAATATGTATAGGGGATATAGCAAAACAAGTACAAGACATTATACCTCATTAATGACAATCTGGTGTCGTGTTCCTAGCACTGTTATTTCTGACATTGCCAAGTGAAGGATGCAAAGCTCCAAGATTCTGCTTCCTGGCTCATCCTGATATTAATAACATCGGAGCAAAATGTGTAAAGTCATAACAGATGGGAAGTTAAATATAACCCAGTAATATTTCTGTTTATTGGTTGAAAGGAAGGATAAGGTTGTTCGGAGAAAGGATATTTCTCCATATCTAATTTTGAGATACACAGACAAAAGCAAAAAAAGCTAGGACTAAGACACCCACACATTTCAAAAACTAGCAGTTGTCATGTTACTAAAGGTGTTATATGCATTTTAATCTAATCCATACTGTTGTCACACAGCTAAAGATGGAGGTTTACGACTAGCCATCTTTGGCTGATCAGCAAATCTGGAGAATAAACTTCAGACCAATAGAAACAAGATACTTCAAATTATGACCACAGCCACTCAGAAAACCAGTGCACAAAGTGCAGGCACACCAACCTCCAGTAGCATCATCATCAATATCAATAATCAGGATAACAGTAGACAAATAGATACCATTTTAACTTTGGTAGACAACAATTACGATTAACTACATCATTTCTTTTCATTTCAAAGACCAATAGTCTCATCATCAATTTTGGTGCATAAGGGTACTACGAGTTCCAAAAGAGACTATGACGAAGAAAAAGAAAAACCGATATTCACCTATGCCTATGTTGCAGTAATATGAGTCAGAACTATACCGACACGGTCAATTACTCATATGAACTAGTATTAACGAAGTATGTGTACACGTAATTATTGATGTGTCCCCACATCTGGCGAGGTTAAAGCATATAAAACCTGGGCAAACAATGCTGAAACATACCATCACAGCAAGCACAGACAAGAAAGCTGCTGCAGAATAAACAGCGGAACAAAAGATAAATGTGGAAGTGTGATAATGTGACTTGAGCTCTAAACCTTGTACGCACCTTCCAATTTGGAGGGGTGACTCTGTCGATGACAAGCACATGACTGTCCCATTTATCCATGACCGCAACCAAAAGTTTCCGTGCAAATCTGGAACCAAAAGGAAAATAAGTAGTTGCTATACGTAGCAATCCTTGCCACAGCTACTGGTTGCAGCTACACAGTTATTTAGATCAATCTACTACTATACTAGGAAGGTTTACCTTAAAATCAGTTTGCTGTATACCAACTTTGGAGGAGCTGCAAGAACTTCTGCTTCTGAGATGAAAAGAAGGATTTCAGTCCTCTCGAAAGAACAGTCACAGCACTTGCAGAGGAAATGTCAAGAGTGAACTCAAATAATATAATCAACTAAAACAACTTCACAAAGGTTCTAGCTAAAATGGAAAGTTCAGTAGGATTCAAAAAGTAGCACATAAATTCCTTTAGAGGGACGTTAGAGTTAGGAGACACAAGAATAATATTGATGCCACAACTCTAACCATTTTCTTAATGAGATATGAAAACTACAAGTTCTTGAACAATGCATGTAGCTGTTGAGATACCCTCTGAACGAGAGATTCAACAAAACACGTGACCTAACTAACCTCCACTAAGGACCCTCCTACGTAGAGTTGTATGCATATAAGAGCTACTGTTCTAAATCTAGCCAGACTTCCAGTTTGAAGTAAAAGAGAGTAACAACTTCCATTACAAGAAAAGGGTGATAGATCTACTTCATAACGTGAGTGAACTGATTCACATGTCACATGCAAAACCTTTGATAGATGGATTGCGAATAAAGCATGAAAATGTGAATCATCAACCTAATTCTTCACTTGTCCATTTTAAAAAAAAAAGAAAAGAAAAAAAGCATGATTCTCCACTTTACTTTGTAGCACAGACATGAAGTAAGATTAGAGGACAATGTGAGACTTGGCGAAGCTCAAACTAAGGAATGCATGCCAAATTAGAGTCGTCACCGATTGCAGATTCCTTTTCATCGTTGAGCAGGAGCTGGTCCGCTTCCTCAACAGTTTGAACGGTGACAGGAGGTCCTCCGAAACTCATGGGATTATATTCCAACAATGAAGCCTTGTCAAATTCATACCCGAGTTCTGCATTACACACATAGTAATGAGCATACCATTCATAAAGACTCAAAACCAGAAAGAGGGAATACCTCGACGGATATTCATTCGCTTCTCAAATAAGCGTACAGGGTCGGAACCTTCTAAACAGGAAGCATAAACAATGGACCTGCAATAATGACCCAAGAAAATAAACAGAAAGAAACAAATGGTATACAAGAATTCAATCATATGAGATTGGGAGTTACAGAGCGAGCTCCCTGGCGGCTCTAGGGCTGCAAAACCGGCCACTCTTGTCAATCTTGGGCAGCATGTCCCTCGACTCAGAGTTGACGGGCTTTTCATCGACGACGGTGAAGGTGGAAGTGCGGAGAGAGGTCCGAACAGTGAAGGGTCTTGGGATTAAACCCACGAGGTGGGATTTTCCGAAGAGAGTGAAGCTAAGTGAGGAGTGAAAGGGATTGGGAAGAGCAGAGGAGCAGCTGAGACTGAGGAGCGAGCTTCCCTCCATTGCTGGGAGATTTAGATAATGTGTCAGCGATTTTGTAGGGATATCACAACTTGCGCCGGTAATCGTTTTTACCGTTAACATTTTACAAGGAAAAGGAAAATGGAAAAAAAGAATTTACTTGGTTGGTTTGGTTGAATATACAAAACGCTCTTGTCGATTTACAGGTCGAAAATGAAGTGGAAGAAAAGCTTCATTCCTCCCACGTTACTGTGCGTTTTGTATCTGCTCTCGCAATCTATTGTCAGATCAGCAGCTTCTTCTCTCCACAATCAGTTTTTCGGAATCGCTCCCCAAGGTTGGGTCTCTCATCTTTTTTTTAACTTCTGTGACATTGATTGCATACTAATCTGAATATATGTTCAGATGAGAAATACTATAAATCGTCGGAGGTGATTAAGTGTAAAGATGGACCCAAGAAATTCACCAGAGCTCAGCTCAACGATGATTTCTGCGATTGCCCTGACGGCACCGACGAGCCTGGTATGTTTTCCTTCCTCTATATTTTATACTGATCTCACTTGATTCAACTAACTCCTAGAATTGCATAGAGTATACAGTTCACCTTTTGGTTTTTTTTCAGTACCCCATTTCATTGGAATGCCTTTAACTCCTATGCACTTACTATAGTTTGCTTCGATCTGACTATTTAAATCGCATGATATACTGTTTGTATGATGGTCCGTTTGTGTCAGTGCTTGAGTTTTTTTTTCTGCTCATAAACTGTGTCTACTCGTGGGAAATTTCAGGTACTTCTGCATGCCCGAGCGGTTTGTTCTATTGTCAAAATGTGGGTCACACTCCTCTCCTGCTATTTTCATCTAGAGTCAGTGATGGTATTTGTGGTAAGTCTATGCTTTAAGCACCATCACAGACATGCTGCAGTTTTGTATTTCATTTTGATTTCCGTTTTGCAAAGCGAGTTAAAATTCACCATGAGGCAGTTCATACTTGCAATGCTGTTTCCAATTTTAACTGAAAAGATAGGTGCATAGAGAGGCCTTATGCATCTTGATTTGTTGAGTCTCGCACATGACATTTCCATTCTTCACTGTCTGAATAATATTAATCTTTTGTGAAATCGAGTCTTCTTCCTGATATGCTTCACTATCTATTCTTCTATTCTTTTGTGAATAATCAACTTGCTCTTGATATGCATCTTTATCTGTTTACAATCTGCAGACTGCTGTGATGGGAGTGATGAATATGATGGTAAAGTAAATTGCCCAAATACGTGTTGGGAGGCTGGGAAAGTGGCTAGAGATAAGCTAAAAAAGAAGATTGCAACTTACCAAGAGGGAGTAGCAATACGAAAACAGGAGGTTGAACAAGCAAAATCAGCTATGGCTAAAGACGAGGCAGAACTTTCAAAGCTGCAAGGTGAAGAGAAAATACTAAAGCTACTTGTTGAACAGCTCAGAGGTATCATCCCCATCCCCATCCCCATCCCCATCCCCACATTTGTAGGATTCTAGCTGATATGTTTGGGTGATCTTTTTTTTTTATATATTTTACGTACCTAAAGTCAGTAGTATAGTTTCATCTTGAATATATAGTTCTGTTGAGGAAATCTAAGAGTATGACAACATACCAAGTATCTTTACTGTCTTTCTGGTGCTGAGGTACATAAACATAGATGATTCTAAACATTATAGCTGTTCTTCAAACTTGCCTGTTGTGTAGAGCGTAAAGAACAAATAGAAAAGGCTGAGGAGAAGGAACGGTTACAGAAAGAAAAAGAAGAGCAGGAGAAAAAAGAAGCTGAAGAGAAAGCTAAGCAGGAGAAGACTAAAGCTGAAGAGGAAGCAAAGAAGGAAAAAAATGAGGTTGCAGAGGATAGCAGTGCTGAAGAGAAACCTATAGAAAGTCAACATGATGATAATGTTGGGAATTTGGAGGATCCACATTCATACCAGGTTGAACTAATTACTCAGATGATGTATTATTTCTCTCCAGTTCTCTTTGTTTATCACCATTAAATTGTGCAAATAAATACGTAATTTTTTGAGTTCTTACATCCAAGGTGTACAGTTTTTCCTTGGCCACATGTCATTATCTGTTGGTTTGTGTGAGTTTTTGAATTTGCTGAATCTAGTGGAGGCAACTGGAACCAAACATGTATATAAATTACTGCACTAGAATAGAAGTTCTATTTCTTGAAATTGGTTTTTGACTTTAGTCAAAATTTAATGACAATGCAAACAGTGGATTTTCTCTAGTCTCACATTGACAGCCTTGTCATAGGATACAGCTGAGGAACATGATGACCTAGCTAATAAAGATGATAATATTGATACTCCTGAACATACAAGATCTCTGGTTGATGGTGTACAACAGGTAAACCAAGAGTTTGAACTTGATCCTTTGAGAAAGAAAAATCTACTCATTGGAGTTTTCACTACTATTGTTACTTGTTACATCACAGCATGTCATCTTGACTTAATTACTACCTTAATGTAGGAAGCAGTAAAGCAGAAAGAAGAGTCTGTCACCACAACTGAGCCTGACTTTGATGGCAGAAGCAAGGTGCCTCATGATGAGGTAATGACTATTAGATCAATTTTATTTATACATTTGGTGCTGAAAGTCTACAAGAACATGTTTTATAAATAAAGAAAGACATATTGTGTAAGAAAACATTACCAGGATATGACTAGACTGGAAAATTTGGTCCAATATTCCCTCTTTTACAGAAGCTGGGTATTCAATCAGGATTTATTAAAAATCTTCATGTATTCGATTAAGATTTTAAATTATCCATTAAAATTGGATTTAGGGTTTAGGGTAAGATTATTTTGGTTAGGCAAAGCTCCATATGAATGTATAGAGTGCTCCATCAGGTCCTAGACTGTCAATGGTACAACACATGTTGCGGAACTTCTGAAGTGTAAGCATGTATTACTGCTTAATTAAGTGCGTAGTTCCTTCTTTTATCCGGCTTTTGCCTTGTCCTATAGTAGTTCACAATATTTTATATCCAAGAGAAAAGAAGTCAAGTCAAATTGATTCTAACTTTTAGAGATTGATGGGTTCCTATTTTTCTTTTGGAGTGCTAGATAATACTCGTTGTACTTATATTCTGTTGAATTGACCCTAGCCGAACTTTGATTATGGGCATCTTATTTAAGACTACTTGACCGAAGCATTAAGTTGGCCTGGAATTGTAAGAAAATGAAGTCAAAGAGAAATAGTTGTATGACAGCTTGAAGTTAAAGGATTCATCCGTTTAAGGAACTTGATGGCTTTTGGGCTTTTGAAGAACTGTGGGAAAACTGTATATTCTGTTAATTTGACCACAGCTGTTCATTTATTAGGCATCAAGTGATCAAACAGAGGAGCAAATAAATTTAAGGGCGTCGTGTTTCTATGATATTCTTGTTTAGGGCTCCTCTGTAATTATTGGATCCTGACTTCCCCTAAATCAACCAAGTGTTTCTGGCCCAATCAGCCTTGGTGTATCTTATTGGGAGCTAATACCTCTCTATGTTTTGCTCTATATGTTTAGGGAAATGATGCAGCTGAAAACACAGAGTCATTGTCAAAGGAAGAGTTGGGCCGCCTTGTTGCTTCTCGCTGGACTGGGGAAGATACTACAAAGGAATCAGGGGAAGTTGATGTTATAAAAGATTCTGATCATGAAGATCACGAAGAGTTGCCCAAGGAGACCTATGATGAACAGTCTGATGGCTATGCTTCAGAAACTGATGAGGACAACCGAAAGTATGATGATGAAGAGGTAGCAGATGAGGCGGATGATGATTTTGGCGCTGAGGTTCACAGTGATTCTGGTTCTTCATACAAATACGAGTCAGACACTGATTCAGACTTGTCTGGTATGAAACTGCCTTTGGTAGTGGACTTGTTCTTCAATTTACAACTCAAGCTGCTTTACTTATCCATTATGCTTTTATTAATTTTTTATCACATAACTGAATTTTAGATGTAACAACCTCAAGTAACCCATCTTGGCTGGAAAAGTTACAAAACACTGTGCGAAACATTCTACAGGTTGTTAACTTATTCCAGACGCCAGTGAACCGATCAGGTAATCAAAAGTCTGATGTTACTTAAGTGCTTAATTATGGGAAATAAGTGCATGTCATGGCTCATCTCTTGGTGTTTATTCGCTGTTTAGAGGCGGCTACTATACGGAAGGAGTTTGACGAATCCAGTGCCAAGATGTCCAAGATAGAGTCAAGAATATCAAGTTTGACGCAAAAGCTAAAGCATGATTTTGGTAAGCATTACATCAGTTGCTCATGCTGGAGCAGTATATGAATTGATGAGAGAATTAGGTGGGGCTTCATGAGCTGACTCGTATTTGCTCTTACAGGACCAGATAAGGAGTTTTATTCATTCTATTGGCGTTGTTTTGAAAGCAAGCAGAATAAGTTAGACTTTTTCTTACTTTAACAGCTCTCAAATGTCAATATTATAACTTTCAGTTTTGATGTATCTGACCTGTGGGCTCTCAAAATTCTTTGTGCAGGTATGTCTACAAAGTGTGCCCATATAAGCAAGCTTCCCAGGTGGAGGGGCACTCAACAACTCGTCTAGGGTATGTATCTTCTTTTATCCGTCTGTATTGATGGCCTCCCATATATTATAGAAAGAAGAAGACAGAAATAAGACTTGGGTAGAATAAGGAGGTGTCATTTTGGGTGGGCTGAAATAAGACCAAGTTTTTTCACATACCATGATTGCATGGATCCCTTAGGAATTTTATGTCAAGCGGTTGGTGTTTAGGTTCAAATTCAAACGAGTCTTGGATTCAGTAATCATAGGAGAGATAGAAACAACTAGAGACCATATGAGTTCACTCCTTATGAGTTCGGATCATCTATTTCATTTTTCTTCCACCACCTGGATATTTTATCCAGCTAACCACTTGGCCAAGAAAACTATATCCATTCATGCAATTTGATTCTAGATTGGAGTAACATGTTCAATTCATAAAGCAAGTCAATTTCCATGTATTATCTGATTTTATATCCAACCATTAGAAGATGCCTTGTATCCCCATATGTTTTCTTGTTGGTTAACCTGCACTTGTAGCAGATACTGTTGCATACATTATAGGTTCAGTTTTTTCTGGCTTCCTCTAACCAACTACTACAAGTGATGTGAATTCACTGTAGCTCATACTATCTTTCTTTTCTAATTATATAATTTTGTGAAATATAGGAGCTGGGACAAATTTGAGGACTCATATAAAGTCATGACCTTTGCAAATGGTGATAAATGCTGGAATGGGCCCGACAGAAGTCTAAAGGTAGTTATTGCCATGGTTTTTTTGTTACAATTATTGCCATGGTTTACATGTTATGATTATTTTTTTGATATGAATTATTTTATTTCAGTTCAGTTAGTTCTGTTTAAATAGATATATTGGCCACCTATAAAATCCCGTTCAATTTATTCTTGTAACTCTTCAGGTCAGGCTTAAATGTGGGTTGAAGAATGAGGTTGCTGATGTTGATGAACCAAGCCGCTGCGAGTAAGAATTGCTTCTTCCTTTGTATCTACTAAATGAACACAAACACACAAGACCGGTTTCTCTGAGACTAACTTTGTGTCTCCTGTGACAGGTATGTAGCATTGTTATCAACTCCAGCTATTTGCTTGGAGGAAAAACTTCAGGTACTGCACATAAGACTTGAGGCATTATTCACTGCTCTTCTTTTTCATTCAACCGTCTAATGGGTTGAAATGTAACAGGAATTGCAACATAAATTAGACATGATGATCAAAGATCAACCACAAGCCCATGATGAACTTTAGATTGCCGTGATGCAACCTCTATAGGAGTAAGCTAGCTAAGTAGATTGTTTTTGAGTAACTTTTATGTCTATATGGAAGGATAAATGAAATATCAGTTGGCTTTGTACACAGGTGGTTGGAACGATTATGAGGAAGCGTCAAGCGTCCCCTCTGGATCCGAATGGTGGGGGCTCGCAAATAGAAAGTCTACATGTTTGTTGGCAAGAGCTGACATTAAAGGATCGTTCATCAGATACATTTTTGAAATGAGCAATTAGACTAGTGATTTGAGACATGAAAAGGTTATAACTTATAATGTAATGTAGCTTCTAGACATTGTTATGAGAACACTGTGCGGACAATAGAAATAAAGGAGGATTTATGTTGGTAACCAAGTCGGGGGCATTGGGAACATGTGGCGAATAGTGGGATGTGACGCCATTGTTGACTAGGCGTGATTAGGACGGTTTTGACGCCTCGTTTCCTTTCCTTGGTCATTAGAGGAGCGCTGCCTATTATATTCGATAAAATTCTAGTATATATGTCATGTAAATTTATTAGTGACTGTAATTAGTTTAGAAGACTAAGGTTAGGTTTGGAATAGCTTATAAGTTTTTTTGTTTTTAAGTATCAAAGGTTTTGGTGTTTGGTAAGTCTAAAAATAAGCTACTTCTTAAAAAAAGTATAAAGTGTTTTGAGGAAAAAATGAGAAGCTGCAAACATTCATCTTCTGCTTATAAGCTAAAAGTCAGTTTATATCTTATAAGCTCAGCTGCATCAAACCCAGCCTAAGACAATTACCTTTTGTTCCTTGTAAGTCCCTAACATATGCAATGATAGTGTACATTTTCAATTAATATTCCATACTGATTTGTATCACATACTCTAGGGTGTGACTAGTCTGGAATAGGAAGGAAGAGCCTTTAATTGACCAGTAAGCAGAGTGCGTATAGATTTCACAAGAAAAACTACTCTCGTTTAAGTTATGAGACCTAAACAAGGTAGCTTTATCCTGTTCAAAAAAAAAACAAGGTAGCTTTATCTTGTTGCCCAAGAAGAATATGCTCTTTTTGTAAGGAAACTGTGATCCAAAATAATTACTAAATTAATTTAATTAATTTTTTACAAGAAAATAATTTAATTAATTAAATGAAAAATCATGAGAGAGAGAGAGTGGGGGCATCGCCAAACATGCTAGTTTCTAGGTGTGTAGTATTTCTCTCTCATCACCACCCTCGTTTTCATTTTCGCCTTTGTTTTTTTTAAAAGAAAATTATTAATAAACTTACACCCTATTTAGGGTAAATTTTAAGAAAAAATACATGACAAATGATCCACTAACAATTTTGATGTTTCAAGTTTCAAAACAATCAAAATGTACATGAACTTATAGTTTCAACTGAAAATATGTACATACTGTTAAATTTTCTGTTATTTAATTGTTTTCTGTTAAAACTTTGAGAGGCAAATCCATCACTCTTTAATTTAGTAATAATAAATTATTAAAATTAATAATTAGTAAAAAGAGAGAAATAAGAAAAAGAAAAAATCTATTATTGTCTTTTTTCGTCCCCGTTTAAACCTAGCATACATAAAAATTATGATCGAGGTATCAAACTGTAGAAAAAAATATAAACCTGGTAACCTACAAAAACAACGAATAGTAAAGAAAGAAACCAGATTATGAAAAAACAACAAAGTTTTTGAGAATATGGTCTTATTGGTATGAGTTTACAAGATTAAAAAGATATATAAATAAAAAAATAAATAGAAAATATAAAGAAAGAAAAAATAGAGAACCTGAAACTGTAATTTGAAAAATAAAAAATTACATAAAGTTAACGGTGTTACTAACGACATGTACTAAAAGTGTGTCTATTTTTAAACGTCATGTATCATTTTGATTGTTTTGAAACTTGAAACACCAAAATTGTTAGTGGACCATTTGTCATATACATTTCTTAAAATTAACCTCTATATATATGTCCATGAGATCCGCTTCTTTTTTTAAAAAATATTATTAATAAACTTACACACCATATCTATATATGTCAATGAAATTTAAACCAATAAACTAGCCATGACTCATAGTCGCATTTGTTTCTTATTTCTTCTATTATATTCCTATTATTAACTCTTCATCTATACTATATTGTAAAGTCAGACTCCCTTTAAGTGTCATCACCTTTACTAAATTTTTAAACTTCCAAAAATACTTTTATCAGATACCAAAACTACAAAAAATAAGAAGTAATATATACATGAGTTAATAAAATAAATAACTAAAAAATAGATAAATAAATAAAAACAGAAAATTATGGAGATTTGTATCCAAAAAAATAAAACAGATTTTTAAATATGCACGGTAAAAGCCGGTTATTATAGAGGGAGGACGCAATTGGCACATCCAAGCACAAGGTTGAAGAAGACCAAGTGAGAAAGAAAGAGGTTGATCGAATCGAATAGGAGGAAGAGATGGATCAGAAGCCCAAGACGAAGATCGTGTGCACCCTGGGACCTGCATCTAGGTCGGTTCCGATGGTGGAGAAGCTTCTCCGGGCTGGCATGAACGTGGCCCGGTTCAACTTCTCCCACGGCTCCCACGAGTACCATCAGGAGACTCTCAACAATCTCCGTGCCGCCATGGAATCCACCGGAATTCTCTGCGCTGTCATGCTCGACACCAAGGTCACCCATGATCCCCCTTTTTTGATCTCCTTCCTTCCTTATTGTTATGATTCGTTTGTCTCCCTCTATTTTGTTGGCTTGCTACTCCAATTCAATTTATTGCTCGATTTAGGGCTCCTAATTTGTGTTTCATTTCCCTCTGTTGATACCTAAAGCTATAGGATGCGCCTCCAAATCCAATTTTATTGTGTTATGATGATATGCTTGCTTCGAAATTCACACACTTGTCTTTCTATGCATTTCCTGCCTGATTCACTGTGCAAACTCTAGCTGAAAGTTGTATGTATATATCTAGTAATAACACTCTTGCCTGAGCTCAGGTGTGTATTTACCTTTGAGGTTAGCTAAAGATAATTCTTATGTATCCTTCCTTCTTATGTTGATGGGGTTTTCTTCTGATTGCTCATTTCGTATGCACTGACACAGGGTCCCGAGATTCGAACTGGATTTCTCAAGGATGCAAAACCCATCCAGCTCAAACAGGGTCAGGAGATCACCATATCCACTGACTACAGCATCAAGGGTGATGGAAATATGATTTGCATGAGCTACAAGAAGTTGGCTGAGGATGTCAAGCCTGGGAGTATGATACTCTGTGCTGATGGTACCATCTCCTTTTTGGCTGTATCCTGTGACAAAGAAAAGGGCCTCGTCAGATGCCGGTGTGAGAACTCTGCCATGCTTGGTGAGAGAAAGAATGTTAATCTTCCCGGAGTCGTTGTGGATCTCCCAACCCTAACAGAAAAGGACAAAGAAGATATTCTCAAGTGGGGAATTCCAAACAAAATTGACATGATTGCTCTGTCTTTTGTTCGCAAAGGTTCAGACCTAGTGGAGGTCCGCAAGCTCCTTGGAAAGCATGCTAAGAACATCCTTCTCATGTCAAAGGTATGTTCTTTTCAATGATTTCTGGATTTAGTTCTTATAACCTAAACTAAATGTTTATCTTGCGTGGTAATTTGATTACTGAGTGCAAATGGAACTAGGTTCTTGTCTGTTGGTGTGTTTTAGTACACATTGTACTCTGTATCAATTCATTTGAGTCAAGATTTGCCTAGCATGGATCCAATTTTTGGTCAATTATACTTGTTTAAGTTTTCTTTGAGATGATAACTAAAAACTACGGGATTGTATGCAATGGAATCACTTGCTTATTTTGATACTGTTAACAGGTGAATTTCACTTGTTTCCTTTGCTTGTTCCTTTATTCCAAAGTTTTAATTGATAGGTGGAGAATCAGGAAGGAGTGGCAAACTTCGATGATATCCTTGCAAATTCAGATGCATTCATGGTGGCACGAGGTGATCTTGGAATGGAAATTCCAATTGAAAAGATATTCCTTGCTCAGAAAGTGATGATCTATAAGTGCAACATCCAAGGAAAACCTGTTGTCACGGCAACACAGATGTTGGAATCAATGATCAAGTCTCCCCGTCCAACTAGGGCCGAGGCTACTGATGTTGCAAATGCAGTTCTAGATGGCACAGACTGTGTGATGTTGAGTGGTGAGACTGCTGCTGGAGCTTATCCTGAACTTGCAGTCCGCACCATGGCAAAAATATGCCTAGAAGCAGAAAGCACCCTTCACTATGGAGATGTCTTCAAAAGGATTATGGATCATTCCCCAGTGCCCATGAGCCCATTAGAGAGTCTGGCTTCTTCTGCAGTTAAAACAGCCAATTCATCAAAAGCAGCTCTTATATTGGTCCTAACCAGAGGAGGAAGTACTGCAAAACTAGTGGCCAAGTACAGGCCAGGCATGCCTATACTGTCTGTTGTCGTCCCTGAGATTAAGACCGACTCTTTTGACTGGTCATGCAGTGATGAAGCTCCAGCAAGGCATAGTCTAATTTTCCGTGGCTTGGTTCCGGTCTTAAGTGCAGGATCATCTAGGGCTTCTCATGCTGAAACAACTGAAGAAGCTCTAGAGTTTGCCATTCAACATGCGAAGACGAAGGGACTCTGCAAGAATGGAGATGCTGTTGTGGCGCTGCACCGTGATGGAAATGCATCTGTGATCAAGATCCTGACCGTGAAGTGAGTTTGGTTCAGATCACCATGATAATTTTTTTGTTCTCTCCTTTTGGGTCTCCGCGGAAGGAACTGATGACACAATGCTTATAATTTTTGCCTGGTTTTAAATGTGTTTTGGGATGCAAAAACATCAACTGTTACCCATCTCTTGTATTGAGACGGGCTTTGGTATCTACTATATAATTGCTCAGTGAGACATGGAATTGAATACCATTAGGTCATTTGCTATATTTTTTTCTTTGGCCTGTGGGATCATTGCTCTACTTTGCTCCCAAAGGACAACATTATCATCCCTAGTTTGAAAATCTAGTTATTGTTGATTGAGATGTTTCTTTATGTTGAAGTAAAGTAACACTGGAAGGAGTAGGGCTGTTTTTTGGACTGAAACCCGATAACGCGGACCGGTGCGGCATGAATCCGGACCGATCGGGTCAGGTTTAAGAATAGAATTTTTTGAGTCGGTCTAAATCCGGACCGAATAAAACACTACCGGATCGGACTGTGTTTCATATCTTAAAATCCGTACAGGCCTGAAAACTTGAAATGTAATGTTGCTAGTTTAGGTGTTGCATTCCTATTGGTTACTACCAACTAATAAATAAAATAAAACCTAATTCCCTCTAATCCTCACAGAAGCCTCTCTTCAGTCTCCCTCTCACACATCTCTCTTCACCAAAAAACCCAAAAATCCCTAACCCCCAAATTCAGAAAATCCTAACTCAAACCAGCTCAGAGAATCCTTCTTTATCAGATTTTCTGGTGTCACGTAGGTCTCGGAGGTTGCAGATGAGTTTTAGAGTAGTGAGGGGATTATAGGCCTAGGCAAGAGGGAGCAGTTTGTTGAGATAAGTCGTCGGAGTGTCTGGTACGACTTTGAAGAAGAGATCAAGGTAGGGGTTGCCGGAGGTTATAAAGGTTGGGGAGCAATTCCAACTCGGAAGATTATGATGAAGATGAGGTGGGAAACGTTGGTGGGGCTTGATCCGTTCTCTGTGGCTCAGGCACATAACTTCAACCCGAAAACCCGCCCCGGACCAAAATAAACCCGATTTGTTCAGGTTCAGCATGATGAAAACCCGGCCCGGACCGACCCAAAAATTTCAAATTCGGATTCGGGTTCCATATTTTTTGGCCCGGTCCGCCCCAAAAACAGCCCTAGGAAGGAGATAGACATGAGAGTAGATGCACACAGTAACAGAGTCGACATCTCATGTATCAAGAATCAGGAGCAGCTTTATTCATTTTCGCGTCGTCTAGAACTCTAGATTCCCCTAAACCAGAGCACAGCAGACAGTTCACATGGCCTCCTCCGCGTATAATTGAAGCAATAACGTGCTTGCATTCAGCCTAATGATGTAAATATTCGCAACAATTCTAATAGGGTGGGAGAGATAGTAGAGTACTCAGCAGCCCCAGGGATGAAGATAGAGGAGAGCAGAACCCACTTTTTCTAATTTGACATTAAGGTTTACATGCTCATTCCACACGCAATGAGCCAGATGCCATTAGGAAAACTAAGAGGATCTTATCTTCAACTCCGGTTCCCACATGCTGCTAGATTGAGATTCTGTGGATGAAAGGCCATGGAATTTGAAACCTTCTGCCACTTACATTTCTCCCAATCCCATCCTCATCCCCATCCCCATCCCCATCTGCATCTTCCTCTTCCCCATCACCCCCAATGTTCTCACCATCACTCTGGTTACTGCTGTTCCTAGAATTATTGGAATCGCGTTTGGCTTCATCAGCTGGCAGCTGAAACCTGCAAACTGGGCAGGAACTACGAAATTTATGCTTACATGGCCCGATCTCCAAATCATCCAAGCACACAGAACACTGCAAATTCTCCATAATTGTCACAGTGGGCAAACCTTCCACTGCCTCCTTTTTTGCCGGTGGAGATCCATATCTATTAGGATCATTCTCTGCCAAATGTTGCAGCAATAAGTCCAGACCAGGCCCAATGAAGTAATCACCTAAGGAACCAATAGAGGTTTTGGCCCCGACTTGAATCATAAGAACCATGAAGAATGATGGTTTGATTGAAAAGAATGAGGCGTTCCCTTTCTCTGTCTCTATCCCTGTCCCTATCAGTCTCAGAATGGTAGACGAGCTTCTCCTCCTTGGGATGATTGATTCAAGTTCTCTGTCCAGTTCGGTGTTTCCCCCATGGGCATCATCATTCTCATTATCTTCAACCTCCTCCTCGTGTCGCCTCGATCTCCGTCGCCTGCGGGGACTGCTCATCATGCCGGGAGCCCAAAGGGAGAGAGTTCGTGTTGGGTAAAAATGTGCCAAAAATGTCTCCAGTGGAGTCGTCAAAAACTAGGTTGGGTAAAAATGTGCCAAAAATGTCCCCAGCAGAGTCGTCAAAAACTAGAGTCGCCAAAAACTATGTTGGGTAAAAATGTGCTAAAAATGTCCCCAGCAGAGTCGCCAAAAACTATGTTGGGTAAAAATGTGCACGAAAATGTAAAATGTCACTCAACGTAATTTCACTCTATTTTATTGGTTAAAATAGAGTTTTAATTATGTCTGGTTCAACTCATTTAAGACAGAACGTGTCTCTTAATTACAATCCCTCATTACAAGGGAACACCCCTTGATTCGATTTATGAAGAAACCGATGTGTGTTTGTTTGCTTTTGCGACTGCACCCGAATGGGTTGCCTACGTACCCCGGGAGGGATCAAGTCATTCGTAGTTCAGGATCCCCAACAAGTGAATGACTCATTGGAGGCTGTGATTTTTAAAATGAGAGTAGTGTTTGGGATTTGTATCTGAAGATGTATGAGCTATGGAGCGAGGCTTCAGAAGATCCGAGAATTTATTTGAAGTTGTGGTTGCATCCAGATTTAAATCTAGACTGCCTACATACCCTGTGAAAGGATCAAACCGATGTAGTTCAAAATTTGGAGTGGGTTTGAGAATTTGACTGAAGTCATTTGGGCTGGTCGATTTTTGACTGGTGGTCAGGGATTCTGTTTGGAATGGTGATTTGAGAATTTGACTGAAGTCATTTGGACTGGTGGTCAGTGATTCGATCATGTGTTTAGGAAATTGGCTTGGAAAGAACCAGGATTTGGTTTTAGCCATGGTTGTGTCCAGATTTAAGTCCGGACTGCCTACATATCCCTTGTGGGAATCAAACCACTATAGTTCATGACTGGATTTGGTTTTGACAGATGTACATATTTTGAATCAATCAATTGCATTTTTGTCGATACTTCATTTGGTAGGGTGCCAGCTGATTTGATTTGGGCACCCATAATCCTGGGCTTTGCAGTTGGGCCTTGAGACTTGAAGTGGGCTTTTTACACTGCTGCATCTGGATTTGAACTCGACATGTAATTTGATAATGACTTGTGTGGGCTTATTTTCTAGGCTTTGCAGTTGGGCCTTGAGACTTGAAGTAGGCTTTTTTCACTGCTGTATTTGGACTTGCATTGTCTTTTGTGGGCTTATTTCCCTTTCATTTGTGAGAGGCCCATAGATTTTTCTTGGAGGCATTTTATTTGATTTGGGCACCCATCGTATTTTGTTGTTGGGCCTTGGAATTTAAACCGGGCTTTTGTACTGCTGTCTTTAGCAAAGTGGGCCTGTTTCTATTTTATTTGCAAGAGGCCCGAAGATCTTTGATTTGGGCCTTGAGACTTAGATTGGGCTTCATACTGAAAAGTTGGTCTTGAATTGATGATGGGCCTGTGGAGTGGGCTTGTTTCCCTTTTTCTTTTGTTGAAGGCCCATCAGGAAGATGACCGGAGCCCATATCTTTTTTTTGTTGAAGACCCATAATGAAGATGGCCGGAGCCCATGTCTTCTTCTTTTTCTCTTTTTTTTGTTGGAGGCCCAATAGGCCAGATTTGGTTGCCAGGCCCAACATATTCGGAGGCCCATAAGGCTTTTTTTGAAGGCCTTTAGTTGCTAGGCCTGTTTTTTTTCTTGGCAGGGCCCATTTGTTTTTTTTCTTTGGCAGGCCCAATCGGGGGCCCAATTTTGGAGGCCCAGGTTCGGTGGCCCAGTTGGATACCTGGCCCAGTTGGAGGCCCGGCCCATTTTCTTTGCCCTTTTCTCCTTTCCTTTCGTCTGTTCCTCATTTCTTCCCTTCTTTCTTTCTCTTCTCCTTCTTCTTCCTCTGTTCGCTTCTCCTGTTCCTTCTTCTCGAAGCCCGGGCGAGAGAGAGAGAGAGAGTTGACAAGCAGATCGGAGATGGGGCAGGCTTCGAGCCTCTCTCCTCTTCCCCCTTCACTTCCTGCCTCTTCTCTCTGTTCCTTTTTGCCGTTGTGGCGATTAGAGCCCAGAAGGAGATCCAAAGCGCAAGATCCAGTGGCAGGAGCGTCTTGGGTGATTGGGAGGAGAGGTGCAGTTCTTCGGGATTGAGGGGCATCTCGCAGCCTCCTTACATCACTCTGATTCGTCACCCCGATTTGAACCGATAAGGAGGCGAGGCTTCTGTCGAATCGAGGAGGATGATTGGAGCTTCGATGGGAGCGAGATGGAGTCAGCGAGGCTTCGGGGAATCCGATTTGGGGCTTCACACAGACCGGGTAAGAGCAACGCTTCTTCTTCTTCTTCTTCTTCTTCTTCTCCAATTCTTCTTTTCTTCTTTTTTTTTTGGGGAATTGGACTCGAGTCTGAGAGAGTGACGAACTGCCTTAATTTCGCAAGCCTCGTTGGTCTCCTTTTTTTGTTCCAAACTGATCTAGTTTTTTCTGTTTTATCACTGTGCAGGATGGATTTGGAGATGAGTTCGAGTTGGAGATGGATTGTGAACCCGGTTTGGAGGTAGCCTAGCTCTGCATATTTACACAGGAATTCCTCGCAATTTGAAAATTTTCTTTCTGACAATCTTCTGTTCTTTTTGCCAATTGAGACTGCATCTTTAGTTTGGTAAGCAATTGGACTTTGTTAGCATGTAGCTACTGCTTAGGTTTTAAATGTGTGACCGAGGGTTTGTTCCTTCTGTGCTTTTGTTGTGATGGTCATGAAACAGGGTTCTTCAGGTCTTCCTTTTTTAATCTTCTGTGCCATAGGTTCCGTTATTTAGGTTTAGGAATGGTTGAGGCAGTGAGTTAAGGCAAACACAGTAACAGAGAGACATTAGTGGTCAGTGCCATAGTAGAATCACATGATCCAAGCCATAGTAACCAGTATATCAGGACCAAAGAACATAGTCACCTCCAAAACACAGCAACATGAGAACCAAAGTAACTGGGAGGTATTTGAGTAACCAAAAGATCATAGGACCAGAGCCAAGTAACCAGAACCATAGAACCATAGTAACCAAGAACCAGAACCATAGTAACCAGTGCCATAGTAACCAGAACCAAGTATCCAAGAACCAGAACCATAGTAATCAGTGCCATAGTAACCAGAACCAAGTATCCACAAGGGATTTGAGTAACCAAAGATCATAGGACCAGAACCAAGAATCCACAAGGGATTTGAGTAACCACAGTAACCAAGAGAACAGTAACCAGAACCAAGTTATCCACAAGGGATTTGAGTAACCAGGGAACCATAGAACTAGAACCAGGAATCCACAAGGGATTTGAGTAACCATAGTAACAAGGGCCAGAGAACATAGTCACCAAGAGCATGAGAGGATGAGAGAGTCAGCTGTACCTCTAGGGTTTTGTCTTTTCTGCGTCTCCTTCTGCTTTTTCTGCGTCTTCTCTCTTTTTCCTGCGTGTGTTCTCTTTCTTGGCGTGTCCCCTCATTTTATATGGTGTAGGGTTGTGATAGATGAGTCCCAATAGGCTAGGTCACTTATATGAGTTATAGGTAAACTCAAATAACCTTTGTGTAGGAGTATAGTACCTTGATAAGGACTCCTTTATTCCTTTTTTTCTTTAATTCGGCTGCCTCCCCTATTTTTCCTCATATATATATGTATACATATATTTATATATATTTTTTTGCGTATCAACAGTTCGATCAGGCCCAAATTTCAGAGTCGGCCATGATTGGGGTGCACCATCTGAGAGCACATGTAGCACCAATACATAGCTGCCATTGTTTCCTCCATTTCTCGTTAGTTCTGTTGGCCACTACCACCAAAGAATAGCGAAGTCAAATTCGAACATGGCGATAATGATCAAGAATTAACACGAGGATTTACAGATGATACAACTCAAACAAGATGAAGCCTTAAGACAGAGCTAAATGGGTAAGATTGCAACAACAAAAAAAAGAAAAGTAAAACTTTGCAGAGTCGATGAAGCAGAACAAGTCCAATGAAGAAAAAGAATTGAACAATCTTGCATTCTAAACCATGCCAGCATCGAACAAGAAAAGAAAAAAAAAGAAAAAAGAGGGAGTGAGAATTGATATTTGATTCTTACCACAAAAGCCCCGAAACAAAATCAGACAGTAACAGAGAAGAGCTTGGGAAACCAAATCGCATCAGAGAGAAATTCAGGAAGGGAGAGCGTACCGGAAGGATCTAGAAGCAGCATCGCTTTCATTTCATTTCGTATGAGGACCAACAAATATGAGCAATAAATATAAAATTACAATTCAAGAACAACATGCAAGCAAAACAAACCCTAATTGATGATTAGACTAAACAACCCAGTATCATTCAGCACGCATCATAGACTATAAAGTCAAGAAATTTAAAATGGAGGAGGAGTTGAGAATTGTACCCAGCAAGCCAAAACCCTTTGGAATTTTTAAAATGAAAATTGAATCAAGTCGTGGTTTCGGAGAATTCTAGCTACCTAATTTGTTATTTGCACCTTTTTTTGATATTTTTGCGCAACAAACTTCCAACTTTGCCTATAATTCTCTTCCCCAACTTATAGCAACATACTATTACTGTTCAATTGCTTATGAATAAAGAATGATTGAAAAGGGGCATTTTGTTAATTATCTCAATTTGAGTAAATGTATCTTTTTAACCTAGAAATATTCTAATGAAATATCAAGATCCAAATCTCATTCGAATGAGCAATTTGTCTTGTCTTCTGCAGCATCCAATATCCATTAATTGTGATTTGGTTTTTGTCTGAGGTTGTTAATGGGGATCAATGATTAATGAGTTTCTTAGTGTTGTTGGGTACTTGAGTGCAGGAATCCCAGCAGGGATGGTCGTTGATGAGGGATTTTGATCAAAGCATGAAACCATAAGCATCTTTTTTTGTGGAAGAAACCATCAGCAACATAATTGAATCGATCACAACATAATGTAGAAAAATACTATCTTATTTAATTCTACTACTCCATGATGCTAATATATAAATCTAATAGAGAAAGAGAGGGAGATGCAGCACCACTGTTGAGAATTGTTGGTATAAGAGAAGAACAAAATTATGGATGAAGTTGGAAGTTTGTTGTGCAAAAATATAAAAAAGAGGTATAAATATGTTCTAGGATATTTGATATATATGTGTGTCTTGGTCCATGCCTTGTATATGGGCTTAGCCCAATGGGCCTTATGCATGTGCCCTAGTTGTAATAGGTTTACATTATAGACTTATCACAATCCATGAAGGATTTGTCCATTGTACTTAGAGTGAGTCTCTATATAAAGAGCTCCTCCCTATTCATAATATGATGGATTCCATTCATTCCCTCAATATTATTCTACAACACGTTATCAGCACGTAGCTCTAAAACCCTAAAAAGAGCAAGTAGGCCACCGAAAAAAAAACCCCAAAACCCAATTTTTTTTTTTTTTCGGCAGCCCCTGCCTGCGCACTGCCGCGAGCACCGACGTGCACCCTCCTGTGCACCACCGCGCACCCACCGGACACCAGCGCGCACCGCGCGCACCATTGCTGCGCACCTCCTGGGCACCACTGCGCACCTCATGTGCACCGCTGCGCACACCACCGTGCACCACCTGGGCACCGCTGCGCACCCCTGGGCACCGCGTGCACCCCCTGTGCACCTCCTGTGCACTTGGGCACCAAGAAACCCTAAAATCTGTCTCAGGTTTCAAACGCCAATATCGACAGAATAATTTCCGAATTGGCTTTCGTTACCAACAGAGAAGTTGAAGATATGGCTCATACGCTTCCAACGCCACCGGCCGAACTCCAAGAACCGGCCGGAAAGTCACCGAACCGGCCGCCGGAATCCCCAGACCGGCCAAACTGTTCAAGCAACCGGTTCAGGCACTTCCCGATGTCCAATTCCCGTGAAATTTGGACAAAAGATGCGCAAGGATGTCAAGATTGTTCAGTCAAAAGGGCAGCTCCAGAAGCGGAGTCAAAGTTGGTGAACTGGCCCTCACAATCACTGCAACGCGCATAGGAATCACTTTTCCTTGAGAAATACAGGTTGTATTCCTAGTTTTTCCCTAAATCTTTCATATGATTAATGTTTTCAATGTATTTGCTACTGTTTTTATGGCAAGTTTAACTAAAGCAAAGGTCATGCTGCCAGGAATTCTGCAATGCACAAGGTTGCCTTCGATTGTTGCCTTCGGTGTTTATGTCTCTTTCTCACGTATCTACCTTGTTCGATAGGTATATTATGTGATGAAATTGAGTGTCTTGCATATGGTGGGACTACCCACACAATCCTGAGCAAAAGAATGAATGCATACAAATAAACGTACAAAGGGCGTACGAAACATCAAATGGATGCCTCTGACATTTGACGTCATGAAGGGCTCTTTGATTTTCTCCAAACGAAATGAGACCTCGATGAAATCGTTGGTTCGATAAGTGTATTCACACTATGACATGATCATGCACAGCCTTATAAAGGTGTGTCGATGTTCGTGGTTTAGTCTTCACCTAACAGCAGATTTTCCATCATCGGATGATGTGGTTAACCTTGGCAAAGGTTACCTACTCCCTTGATTTTGGATCCCCCCCATGTTGCTGTTACCAAATGCCGTCCTTCATGGACGTTGAAGACTTGTAATGCCATATGTACGCTTTACTTTTGAGTCGAGGATAACTCCTGCGATGCCATTTTAAAGTTGAAAGCTTAATCATGTCTAAATCTGCGACCACAGTAAGTTGAAACTACTGTATCGTAACTTCGTCAGAGTTTTCTGAACGGCTCCTGATGAACTAGATGCCGAATTTTATATCATTGGAAAGCTACGTGAGTCTAGTTTCCAGTGGTTTAAGCGGCTCCTTCGTACCTGTCCCGAAAAAAGAGTTATGTCAGTTTAAGTGTGTACAGGTCATAGCAGACTGTATCCTACTGTCCTTTAACTTCGTCAGAGCCCCCAGATCAACTCCGGATGAAGTAGAATGCGCACTTTATATCATTGGAAAGCTATGTGAATCTAGTTTCCAATGGTTCAAGCGGTTCGTTCATATCCATCCAGACGAAAGAGTTATGGCTATTTTAGTGAGTATAGGTCATACTACCCGAAAACTGCATACTCTTCGCAGATTGTGAATCCTTTTTGTGACTAAGTTTGATTGGATCTTCACTATCATTTTATGATATGGTTGAATCAATTCTTGATGCCTTTGGCTCGATGATCCAAGTCACAAATGCCCTCCTTATTGTGAGAGAGGCAATCGAACATTGAAGTGTGTTATGAACATACACACCAACAATTACCATGATGAGAATAATTAAGACTTTTGTGTATACTTCTCATGACTGCCGATTAAGAGCATCATGGAGATGAGCATGAGTCCTAAGGTGTCGCCAATAAGTATATTTGGGACAATTGACTCAGACAAGCTATGACATTTGGTCATACAGGGTGAGATATGCGAGCCAGAATTGTTTGATATTCTTGGGCATCCATTCCCCCGATAACAACGAACTACACCATGATTGTATGTTGTGTTTGTGCGCCGACATGATGTCCTTGGCAGCCGCACAGTACTCATGTTTTCGTTGTGTAAAGCTTGATCTTTAACTAAGTAAGGTGAAAGATCCTCTTATGCTATGCCACAAAAGATGTCATTCTTATTGAAAATCCAAAGAAGGATTATGTAGACCGATGCAACCAATATATGGACACCGTATACGCTTTTATGGTGTTGGTTGAAGGGCTAACACACTGGTCATGTGTTGCACCATCGTCTACCACATGCTGCTTATGTATCTATGGGCTCACTACCCATCCCTGAAGAGGGACATGCAGACATGTATTAATTCGTCCACGACTTACCATCATTGCATTGATGCACGACAGCTCGTAACTGTGTGCTAGGATTGACATGAAGTTGTAATCCTTGAACTCGGCGGGATAGTAATGGATCTCCAAGCCATGAGTTCCACAATGTGCCAAATTGGACTGCCACAGTGCCCAATAATGATGTGTCGCATGAGATGAATATGTTCTAAGGATGGCTAGGAGTCATTTTATTGCTCTCCACCTTAAGCTCCTTGACAGACGATCTCTTTAGCCGCTACACAGCGGATTGTCACTTTGAGACTGTATTCCCGCCGTTAGGGGGAGATACGAACACCAGGGTTCAAGTGGGAACGACGTGAATGTCGTGGTTGGTTACCACTAAGTCTCAACATGATCCCCATAGAACTATAGTGACGAGATCAATGCTGCATATGTCTGTAAGGAATGATGTCCTACCAAGAGGACATGGCTCGACCGAATTGAGGTGGTCTTGATGCCATGGCTCGGCCATATTGAGATGGTCTTGACGCCGTCACCTTGTGTGGTGATGTGAGGGCGCCATAATGTGGCAACATGGTGTCCTAGGCCTTGTGGCTCCCTGAAGGTTAGGTTGAGGCCCTTGGGTTCGATATACACTCGCACTGAGAGAGAAAGCGAGTTTGGCACTACTGGTCCATTGATCAGTGATACTCACTCCGTCTCATGTTAGTCTGAATTGTGACTATCGTTGGGGGACGCCTCAATGTCAAAATCCAATTCATAGAAAGAGATCTCTACAATGACTACACTAGTGTACATGAGGACGTGGGATGATGAGTTTATCGAACCACACGTTTGTTGATATGTCAACAAAGTGTATTGACCTAAAATGGGAAGATGCGACCCGGACAAAGGGATAGGTCCTTGGGCAGGTGTTGCCGACACAGCAAGTGTAAACCCTATCAAGTAAACCTTTGTGAGTTAGCGTAGTGAGAACAAGAGTCTCAGACTCCCTTATGGCGCAAGGTTTCTCACAAACACGCACTGGGATCGACTACGATGAGATATACTCTCGTAATGGATGTTATTGCACTCCACTACCTTGTCAGTTTGGTAGTTCCCCAATAACTGTACATGCAGCCCTATGAATATGATCATAGTAACGTCTCTATGGGATCAGAGATATGCATGAAGATCTTAAATAGACTTCATAAGCCAAATCAAGTGGAGCTTGCGTTGGCCAAGTGTTTTGGACGCATAGTACATGACTCCTTGATTTCGGATGGGATATGATGAATAATGCCATTGCGTATTGATTCCGGACGATCGCAGTATATGCTGGATATCCGATGTTGGAATGAAAAGTATCTTGGGAAAGACACAATCTCGTATTGAAGTCGATCGATTGTGTATTGATGATGTATTTCCATCAATCGGCTTAGGTCCTCTGAAGAAGAGTGGAACCTTCATATGCTCCCATGATTAGTCAATGTCTTTACTCCAAGAGAGAGTGATCCGTTTAATCAAAAGAAAGACTTGACCTCACCTTCATTCGTTATAAAGTTAAGTAGCTTTGCGCCCACGCAAATGCCAATGATATGGCAAAGGACATCACTTGAATACTCTAAGAGTATCTGGCATATTCAATCCCTATGGCATGAGAGAAAGGTTATTGCCTATGTCATCGCTAGCCATGCATGAATCGAGATGCATCGGAAGCGGAATCATGATCTAGGCACTGGTTGGTTTAGTGGCCGAGTTGCCGGACATATGGCGCGCTGCATGTGCGCGCTGCCTGTGCACTGTCTGTGCACACGTGCACTGCTGCCAGACACTATACGTGCACCTGTGCACCTGCTGCCGAGCGCTGTGCACCAGCTGCCGAGCACTGTGCACCTGCTGCCGAGCGCTGTGCACCAGCTGCCGAGCACTGTGCACCCAGCTTCTGAGCGCTGTGCACGCCAGCTGCCGAGCGCTGTGCATACAGCTGCTAGGCACCGTGCACATAGATGCTGGCACTGAGTAATGCCACATTTGAGACATGTTGAAAGAGCATACATATGCCAAGTTGTCAAAACAGCTCCGTGGTCACTAAGGATCCGGAAGCGCCCTATGAATAATCTTGAGATCAGGGGGAGATGCAGATTTGAAAGAAAGTCTAACATATACATGTCATGGTCAAATGTGAAGGGTGTGGTTGTTTGTGTCAACCATGTTGCACTCTTTTTCCCTTAGTCACAGCTTTTTGTCCCACTGGGTTTTCGCCTGACAAGGTTTTTAACGAGGTAACATTGCATACACCGCTAAGACCATTGATCCCCATTTGTGGTTGATCATGGCAGACTTGTTTAAGTCTTGACTCACATCCACTCTTGAGAAGCATGTTGGAATGCACCATTCATCAGGAAAATCCGATTGAAGTACACATCAGGGGGAGCATCACATGGCGAGTTCTCAATGGAGTAGTTGGTGCGTTGTACTCTTTTTCCTTCGACCAAGGTTTAGTTTTCCCACAGGGTTTTTGTTACTTGGCAAGGTTTTGATGAGGCAACACCGTAAGCACCATTCCGGCATGAAGACACGCGACACAAGGGGGAGTGTTCTAGGATATTTGATATATATGTGTGTCTTGGTCCATGCCTTGTATATGGGCTTAGCCCAATGGGCCTTATGCATGTGCCCTAGTTGTAATAGGTTTACATTATAGACTTATCCCAATCCATGAAGGATTTGTCCATTGTACTTAGAGTGAGTCTCTATATAAAGAGCTCCTCCCTATTCATAATATGATGGATTCCATTCATTCCCTCAATATTATTCTACAACAAAATAGTAAATTTAGTGTAACTAGAATCCATCTTTTCCTTCTAGTTCTGCTATAAAAAAAATCTAATTTGGTTGATAAGAGCCGTTTACACGATTTGTCCTTTCACGACTCTTTTGATGCACGTGCAACGTAAACCTCTTCTCTGTGTACAGATCATTTTTCGCTATATTCACGTATCGGTATAGGGGGACAAAATCGTGCACACTTATCAGTTATGTACAGACACAATGATTTTAATAAGGAACATTAAGTTGCTGACTGGTTAAGAATTTATTCATTTTACCTATTTTTTGGTTGTATATTCACATCTCTGTTTGGGCATAAATTGTATTTCTAGATTAGCAGGCCTATGGACCGATGACTTGCGGTCCAAGTTTGTAAATATTGTGTTATTTGGTGATTACTTGCTAAAGATTGCATGGCTTAATTGGTAGATCAGTTTAGAAAGTATATTTTCTGAATCATGGAAGAAGATCTGATTGCCTTGCACAAGAATGACTCGCGAACCCTAGCAACATTGTTTTGTTATATATAAAGAAGTCGGCGAATGAAGGAGACACAACCAATTCAACACAAAACTTGCTTACTCTGCAAACGAAAGCCTCTCTAGGCCTCTCTAGGAGTACCCAATTCAGACAACAAGTCTCTCCAGAGAATAACCTTCTCTACAAAGCACCATCTAAACCCGTCCGCTGGCAAATCCCGCATCACTCACCAAAACCCGCCACTTGGCAAAGACCATCCCCAGTCCATAAAGCCTCAAACACGAGCACAAGACTGCCAACCCAGTATTAAAGAACAATCCTTGATACATATCCTTTTTAGTTTTCTCTATCTAAGAACCCTAGGATTGATCCTAGGTTTGAAAGAAGAGCTCAGCATTTACTTGGAGCAGAAGTCAGAAGAAGTGCGCAAATCAAGTCAAGCAAGGGTTACACTGAAAACAGAAGCATTGGCACACCAGCATTCGAGAACCTTCACAGGGGAACGACCAGTGGCATGCCCACCCAGACCCACCGGTAGCAAAAATTACGACATGCAACCCTTACAGAAAAAATACATCAAGTGTTCCTCATAGGAACATTCACACGTCAAGGCTCACAACCATTTGAAGTGCAAGCATTTAGATATTAAGATAGTTGATGAGTGTTTCGGGATAGAAATGATGTCTGAAGGATCTAGAATAGACAAGCCAGTCTCGATGGTCTAGCATAATGAGTGGTGGGCTGCAACCTAGCAACTTTAGAAAGAAGTAAAGGATCTGCAGGCGTTAAATACATGAGTGGACGTGCTGCGAGATGAGACATTAGAACACAGATGATTCTAGAGGCCATGGGAAAAACAAAGAAGAATCAAGAGCGCAACAAGAAACAAGAGGCTTCGCATAAAAGGTTTCGGAGCTCTAAACTTTAGGGATTTAGACTTAAAGCCAAAAGGAACAATTTTGATTCGCGTACCAGAAGATAATCTAGTAGGTACTCCCGGGCTTTAGGCAAATCACAACAAGGTTAATGAAATAATATAAGCCATCCCAACTAAGAAAGTTCATCATGGTTAACTCAACTAAGGGTCTCCCTAATACAAAGTCTAGTTACCCCCAGTTTTCTAAAAGTAAAAACATGGTATAATTAGACAACTAAACACATTGAAAAAATCTTGCAATTATATAGTCGAAGACATAGAGACGAAGTGTTTGACTACTTTGATCCATTTAAAACAAATGTCCGCTGAACTGAATGATCAACCAATCCCCTTATATTACGGGGACAAGAAGCAATTGCCTGGGTTAACCGGGATACTACACAATCTGCAATGCCCAATTGCATATCCTGAAAGTTGATACACATTACATGGATCATGCCAGATTGAAAATTCAGCCATAACAACCTGTCAAATGTGAATGCACATCCAAGAAACATCATCACATCACAAGGAGCATGGACATGGAGATCAAATCTTGATCCAAGCTTTTGACATACCAAACTACACAGGTACTCCACATTGATCGGCAGCTTCCATCTAGGCAAAAATGCTTGATAGCTGTTTGACTGTACAAGCCCACTCCCCAATACTCAAACCGGCCGCAGTGACTAAGTGAATGATCCTCTATTCAAAATTAAACTGAATGCTGGCTTGCTGTCTTCTCCTGCAAGGACCCCAATAAGTTAGAAGCAGCTAAATTGAAACTCTTGATGAATATTAATATCCTACTATACTCAAGCAGGAAAACAACCACCAATACTATCACTACAACAAATTATACTTGCTGCATTGGTAGCCAAGTTTGATGCCCAAATAACTGCATGAAAGCAACATTGAAGTAAGAGAATAGGAAAACCTTTCGAAGCTGGACGACCATGATCAATTTACAGAACTTAAAAAAAGGTATTGCATGATAAGAGTTGCAAGTACATGGGATTCAAACGACAGACCGTTATCCAATCAGTCAGGCCCGGCCCTGACCATAGGCCCAGAAGGCACAGGCCTAGAGCCCCAACATGTCAAGGGCCCCTAAAATAAAAGCCATATATATATCATAAATGAAAACAATAAATAGAAATAACCAATTGGTAGCATTAATTGATTTAATTCTGTAGTAATTAATATTTGTTAGCTTTCATTCTTTTCACCCTATGCACGACACGCTTTTTTTTCCTTCAGCTCAATCGATATCCCAAAATATCAGCTATAAAATCTCAAACCCAACAATTTTTATTAACAAAAGATCTTTATTAAAAACATGAGCAATATGGGATCATATCAATCTGCAATTATCATCTTATTTCCCTTTTCTTCTTCAATTGATCAAACATCAATTTACTGAATTTTCTTGTTTAAATTTTTGAGGTGTTAATTTTGTCGAGTTATCGTCTTTGCAAATCATTTTCAGTTATTTAGGTTTCTTTTCCCTTCATTATTTCATTTTTAGTTTGAATGAGTTTCTCTACTCCTTTTTTAGTATGAACATCTTTTGTTTACCTTAGTCTTGGAAGGCAGTAATTGTATTTTACAAGGTCCCAGTCAAGAAGTCTATGTCAGTTCAAACCAGGTACAAAACAACAAAATGCTATGCAACCAATATTCAACATGCTAACCAAATATATGGTCAAGTTGATATTGGAGCAAGGGAGAAATCATTGGACCTATTAAATCATACTGTTTACCCCATGGGAGAACAGTGGGGATCACACCCCACAATGTAACCCATTAGATTGCTAATTTCATAAAAAAAGATGAGGTGAAAAGGTGTTCAATAATACTTACATCTGACTGAAAAGATCTGACTACAGATGGCTTCACCTTGGAAGCTTCAGCAACAGATGTAGATCCATTGCCACTGTAACATTTTCCCTGATAACACATAACAGTGATTTCAAATCAGCAACGGCAGACAAAGTGCAATGCCCCTTTCAGATTATGGGCAAGAACAATATATGAACATATCTAAAGAAACAGAACAATGCACTTACTAAACTATTCCTTAAGAAAGGGCTACATTCTAATAGACAAGTACAATGTTGGTTAACACTATGGTATGCTAACATTCCTCCTACATGTCCTATTTCATTACTTCAGATCACATGTTACCACTTCAATTACTCTGGTGGTAACTACAAAAAAGAGCTTGTTAATGTAAATAAGGTCCTAAGAAGGGTTAAGTAGGTTTTTGTTAGAGTAATTAAGTAAGTCCTAAAAGAGATAATTGTATGTTTGAATATTACAGAATTTCCCAATCAAATCTGAGGAAACAGAACATAGACAACTCCAGACTTCCAATCATAATTCCAGTCCATTTCGTTCCCCACTTGGATTATCATCAACTCAAAATCATCACGCTAGAAATTAGAAAGGATGCCAGATACAAAGTATAAACACAGATTCAAGGCACTCGTACAGTTTGATCTGTAAGACAAAAAGTCCATGAGTCATCAACTATTAACTGTTGTCATGTGACTACGTAGACTGTCCTGCCCAAGGGATTTTACATACTCATTCTCTTGCGTACTGAACCTATCAGAAAAATCTAGATCCTTGGATCTTTCTCAGACATGCTTCAGCAGCAAAACAAGAGAGATCTAAGGCACCATACTAGTGTTACTTGAGAGTCTCCCTCCTGACGCAAAGCAGAACACTGTAACCGGCCATCAGAACACCAACACAATATAGAGACCTCCTTGGAATGAATGATGACTTTCATCTCTCTTTGTCTATTTCTCACAGCACCATATCCTCACATGTAAAATAGAGACGATGGAAAAGACATTTGACGATAGAGCCTTAATCTGTCTATTTTTACTGTCAACTTTTTATGAAAGACGCAAATTAAAGCTACACCGAGAAGTGACAGCCATGCTGTTCCAGCTGAAAGAAAGCTCAAAACAGCTGTGGCAAGAGGACACATATATTATCACCTCCCAACACAGGGCACCAATGAGAACTCCTTAAAGTTCAAAAACTTAATCATTGTCAGTGTTTTCAGTATTTCTCATCCTTGGAGGTTAGGAGTACCTTCCAATGGATTTCATAGATAAAGGTACAGACATGTTAACCTTAAGAATTCTATGCGGCATACTACATTCCTAATATACACTATCAGAAGTAAGACTGTTAACAATTCCATAGACAATTGTAGTATCTAAATTTTGTTAATTTCTTATTGAGAAAAAGAACTAGAGTCTCTAAAATCTGCAGTCTCTTGAGCTTATGACTCCCTAAATTGTTAATAGTAAACTTCATTTCAATGTTCAATGCTTATGTAAACAGAAGGAGCAGATGAAAAACTGACATTGAAAATGAAAAAGAGGAGCAACTAAAAATGAAAGACGAGTAATGAAAAAGAGGAGAACAAACCTGGCCATCTTCGAAGAGGGAGGAGTAATAAGCAGGATCATAAATGGAGCCTCCTAAGGCATCACTAGAATCGGATGTTTGTCTAAGTAGAGCAGGAGTGGGACTCAAGAAACTGTTGCGTAAATCAAAATCGGCATCTCTAGGAGTTGGGGCAGGTTGGACCACATAGGACAGGCCCAACCTGTAGATCTGAATCCAGAGGAACGAGGAGGAAAACCTGATAGAGAAGCCGATGATTTGCATAACGAGAGTGAGCTTGACTGAAAAGATGTAGAGAGTTGTATTGGTGCCGGGAGTAAGAATCCAGATTTCGTGACAAAAGAGAATGAACCAGAAGACATCGAGGAGGATAGCGCAGAGGAGAAGCACGGCGTAAGTGCGGCCGAGGCTCTGGCTGCTGCTTTCGATGGCGACGAGAGCGAACAAGGCAATGGCCAGATTGATCAGCAACACTCCGTTGTACAATGCACCCAACGATCCTAGCAACGCGCAAGCAATCTATACAATCCATTGGTTAGTTATCAATCAAGAATCAAAGAAAGCGAAGGGGTAGGTACCTGAACGTAGAGGAGGATGACGGCGAGATATTGAAGCCTGTCGTAGTCACGAAGCCATGCCTGTATTCGATCACGCAACGCTTCGCAAAGCATCATATACTTGTTTCCCCCTCGGCGCCAACTCATTCGTCTCTTCCGTACCAACTCTCTGTATCTGTTTCTTTCAACGTCGACCATTAGGTGCCTTCCATCTGTATCTCTTTCACATTGGGCCCGCTCTTTCGATTTGGGCTTCGAAGCGATCGAGACTGAAAATGGCGGAGATTCTTGTTTACTAAAGAAGCAGAAGCCTGGAGGTTCTTGTCACCACTCTGAATCAACTTGTGACGAACTTTGATTTGCAGAAATTTTTTGGTATTACATCATATTACATTCCCCATTATATGGCGTTTTCTTTTGTGGATTTGATGGATGTACTGCGAGAAATTCCTAGCAGGGAAGCTTTGAAGCTCAGAGCACAGGCAAGCTACATACTATTTAAACTGATTGGGATTGTTTCATAGTCTCATGTCCCAAACACACAACTCCTAATGTGTCTGGTCATGTCCTTCGTTTTAATGGATATTATGTTTGATTTAGGTTGCGGCAATGACATCAGAACTGAAAACGCAGAAGGCTGTGATGGACAAACGCACAATGAAGATTTCCGAGTTAGGACTTCAGGTGTGACAGATAACAGGGATTGAGAAGCCATTTAAACCCGAACTTGCATATCAGACATGGTGTTTTGCCCTCCCCGTTCTCTTTTTCGGGGTTTCATGTTTGGTATGCATTAGGTGGTTCTGTTTTGAAATGTAGTATAATAGTAAATGATAACCAAATTTTTTCACCGGGCATCTTTGGTGGTGTTGTGAAGGAAGAAAGTTGACATGATTTAGAGAGCATGTTTGGGTAGCTTATCAATTTAACCCGTGCCGGCTTTGTGTTTCTTACTTTCATGGTATATATGTGCTTCTTGACTGTTTGCTATAAGAGCTTCTCATCTTTCTAGACTTTAGGGTTCAGGATTCCCCAGTTTCATTTCAAGATCCACGATATAGGTTAAGTTTTGAGTTTTTACAATAATTGAGCTCTAAACCCAAAATGAAAAATCAAACTATTTAGTGTTATAGAATATATGAGAGCTGAATCTCGTTGTGTGTTATTCATCAAATGAGAGGCCCCTTATATAGGGGTTTACATCAAGCCTAGTATGGAAACGTACTATATGTGTAGTACATGTACTATGTGTAGTACAATAATACATATATGGTAAGTACTACATGTTTCCTATTACATCTAAGGCCCATGGGCTAAACCCATCTACACGGCATAAGACCAAGTGCACACACGCACATGTCATATTTCCTACAACACTCCCCCTTGTGCCGCGCGTCGATATGCCGGATGGTGCTTACAATGTTGCCTCATTAAAACCTTGCCAAGTAACAAAAAACCCTGTGGGAAAACTAAACCTTGGTCGAAGGAAAAAGAGTACAACGCACCAACTACTCCATTGAGAGCTCGCCATGTGATGCTCCCCCTGATGTGTACTTCAATCGGATTTTCCTGATGAATGGTGCATTCCACATGCTTCTCAAGAGTAGATGTGAGCCAAGACTTAAACAAGTCTGCCATGATCAACCACAAATTGGGATCAATGGTCTTAGCGGTGCATGCAATGTTACCTCGTTAAAAACCTTGTCAAGCAAAAACCCAGTGGGACAAAAAGCTGTGACTAAGGGAAAAAGAGTGTAACATGGTTGACACAAACAACCACACCCTTCACATTTGATCATGACATGTATATGCTAGACTTTCTTTCAAATCTGCATCTCCCCCTGATCTCAAGATCATTCATAGGGCGCTTCCGGATCCTTAGTGACCACGGAGCTGTTTTGACAACTTGGCATATATATGCTCTTTCAACATGTCTCAAATGTGGCATTACTCAGTGCCAGCAGCTATGTGCACGGTGCCTAGCAGTTGTATGCACAGCTCTCGGCAGCTGGCGTGCACAGCGCTCAGAGGCTGGGTGCACAGTGCTCGGCAGCTGGTGCACAGCGCTCGGCAGCAGGTGCACAGGTGCACGTATAGTGTCTGGCAGCAGTGCACGTGTGCACAGGCAGTGCACAGGCAGCGCTCAGGCGACGCGCACAGGCAGCGTGCACAGGCAGCGCACAGGCAGCGCACAGGCAACGCGCACAGGCAGCGCACAGGCAGCGTGCACAGGCAGCGCACAGGCAGCACACAGGCAGCGCGCCATATGTCCGGCAACTCGGCCACTAAACCAACCGGTGCCTAGATCATGATTTCGCTTCCGATGCATCTCGATTCATGCATGGCTAGCGATGGCATAGGCAATAATCTTTCTCTCATGCCATAGGGATTGAATATACCAGATACTCTTAGAGTATTCAAGTGATGTCCTATGCCATATCATTGGCATTTGCGTGGGCGCAAAGCTACTTAGCTTTATAACGAATGAAGGTGAGGTCAAGTCTTTCTTTTGATTAAACGGATCACTCTCTCTTGGAGTAAAGACCTTGACTAATCATGGGAGCATATGAAGGTTCCACTCTTCTTCAGAGGACCTAAGACGATTGATGGAAATACATCATCAATACACAATCGATCGACTTCAATACGAGATTGTGTCTTTCCCAAGATACTTTTCATTCCAACATCGGATATCCAGCATATACTGCGATCATCCGGAATCAATACGCAATGGCATTATTCATCATATCACATCCGAAATCAAGGAGTCATGTACTATGCGTTCAAAACACTTGGCCAACGCAAGCTCCACTTGATTTGGCTTATGAAGTCTATTTAAGATCTTCATGCATATCTCTGATCCCATAGAGACGTCACTATGATCATAATCATAGGGCTGCATGTACAGTTATTGGGGAACTACCAAACTGATAAGGTAGTGGAGTGCAATAACATCCATTACGAGAGTATATCTCATCGTAGTCGATCCCAGTGCGTGTTTATGAGAAACCTTGCGCCATAAGGGAGTCTGAGACTCTTGTTCTCACTACGCTAACTCACAAAGGTTTACTTGATAGGGTTTACACTTGCGGTGTCGGCAACACCTGCCCAAGGACCTATCCCTTTGTCCGGGTCGCATCTTCCCATTTTAGGTCAATACACTTTGTTGACATATCAACAAACGTGTGGTTCGATAAACTCATCATCCCACGTCCTCATGTACACTAGTGTAGTCATTGTAGAGATCTCTTTCTATGAATTGGATTTTGACGTTGAGGCGTCCCCCAACGATAGTCACAATTCAGACTAACATGAGACGGAGTGAGTATCACTGATCAATGGACCAGTAGTGCCAAAACTCGCTTTCTCTCTCAGTGCGAGTGCATATCGAACCCAAGGGCCTCAACCTAACTTTCAGGGAGCCACAAGGCCTAGGACACCATGTTGCCACATTATGGCGCCCTCACATCACCACACAAGGTGACGGCGTCAAGACCATCTCAATATGGCCGAGCTATGGCATCAAGACCGCCTCAATTCGGTCGAGCCATGTCCTCTTGGTAAGACATCATTCCTTACAGACATATGCAGCATTGATCTCGTCACTATAGTTCTATGGGGATCATGTTAAGACTTAGTGGTAACCAACCACGACATTCACGTCGTTCCCACTTGAACCCTGGTGTTCGTATCTCCCCCTAACGGCGGGAATACAGTCTCAAAGTGACAATCCGCTGTGTAGCGGCTAAGGAGATCGTCTGTGAAGGAGCTTAAGGTGGAGAGCAATAAAATGACTCCTATCCATCCTTAGAACATATTCATCTCATGCGACACATCATCATTGGGCATTGTGGCAGTCCAATTTGGCACAATGTGAAACTCATGGCTTGGAGATCCGTTACTTTCCCGCCGAGTTCAAAGATTACAACTTCATGTCAATCCTAGCACACAGTTACGAGCTGTCGTGCATCAATGCAATGATGGTAAGTCGTGGACGAATTAATACATGTCTGCATGTCCCTCTTCAGGGATGGGTAGTGAGCCCATAGATACATAAGCAGCATGTGGTAGACGATGGTGCAACACATGACTAATGTGTTAGCCCTTCAACCAACACCATAAAAGCGTATACGGTATCCATGCGTTGGTTGCATCGGTCTACATAATCTCTCTTTGGATTTTCAATAAGAATGACATCTTTTGTGGCATAGCATAAGAGGATCTTTCACCTTACTTAGCTAAAGATCAAGCTTTACATAACGAAAACATGAGTACTGTGCGGCTGCCGAGGACATCATGTCGGCGCACAAACACAACATACAATCATGGTGTAGTTCGTTGTTATCGGGGGAATGGATGCCCAAGAATATCAAACAATTCTGGCTCGCATATCTCACCCGGTATGACCAAATGTCATAGCTTGTCTGAGTCAATTGTCCCAAATATACTTATTGGCGACACCTTAGGACTCATGCTCATCTCCATGATGCTCTTAATCGGCAGTCATGAGAATTATACACAAAAGTCTCAATCATTCTCATCATGGTAATCGTTGGTGTGTATGTTCATAACACACTTCAATGTTCGATTGCCTCTCTCACAATAAGGAGGGCATTTGTGACTTGGATCATCGAGCCAACGGCATCAAGAATTGATTCAACCATATCATAAAATGATAGTGAAGATCCAATCAAACTTAGTCACAAAAAGGATTCACAATCTGCGAAGAGTATGCAGTTTTCGTGCAGTATGACCTATACTCACTAAAGCAGCCATAACTCTTTCGTCTGGATGGATATGAACAAACCGCTTGAACCATTGGAAACTAGATTCACATAGCTTTCCAATGATATAAAGTGCGCGTTCTAGTTCATCCGGAGTTGATCTGGGGGCTCTGACGAAGTTAAAGGACAGTAGGATACAGTCTGCTATGACCTGTACACACTTAAACTGACATAACTCTTTCTTCGGGACAGGTACGAAGGAGCCGCTTAAACCACTGGAAACTAGACTCACGTAGCTTTCCAATGATATAAAATTCGGCATCTAGTTCATCAGGAGCCGTTCAGAAAACTCTGACGAAGTTACGATACAGTAGTTTTAACTTACTGTGGTCGCAGATTTTGACATGATTAAGCTTTCAACTTTAAAATGGTATCGCAGGAGTTATCCTCGACCCAAAAGTAAAGCGGACATATGGCATTACAAGTCTTCAACGTCCATGAAGGACGGCATTTGGTAACAGCAACATGGGGGGGATCCAAAATCAAGGGAGTAGGTAACCTTTGCCAAGGTTAACCACGTCATCCGATGATGGAAAATCTGCTGTTAGGTGAAGACTAAACCACGAACATCGACACACCTTTATAAGGCTGTGCATGATCATGTCATAGTGTGAATACACTTATCGAATCAACGATTTCATCGAGGTCTCATTTCGTTTGGAGAAAATCAAAGAGCCCTTCATGACGTCAAATGTCAGAGGCATCCATTTGATGTTCCGTACGCCCTTTTGTACGTTTATTTGTATGCATTCATTCTTTTGCTCAGGATTGTGTGGGTAGTCCCACCGTCTGCAAGGCACTCAATTTCTTCACATAACATACCTATCGAACAAGGTAGATACGTGAGAAAGAGACATAAACACCGAAGGCAACAATCGAAGGCAACCTTGTGCATTGCAGAATTTCTGGCAGCATGACCTTTGCTCACTCAAACAGTCATAACTTCTTCGTTAGAACGGATATGAACGAACCGCGAAAACCATTGGAAACTAGACAAATGTAGTTTTCCAGTGATATATGGTCTGCGTTCTAGTTCATCCGGAGCTGTTCAGAAAGCTCTTCGGAAGTTGCTGTTCAGAAAGTGGCAGATTCACTGTTTTTGTTTTTGGTTGCCCGCATTTGCAGCTTGCACGTATGCCAATGCACTAGGCGTTTGGCAACATTTGGCAGCGCATTGCACCTACACATATGTCATTTCATTAAGCACTTGACAACATTTGGTAGTGCATGAGGAGCCACACATATGTCGGTGCACCGTGCACTCGACAACATTTGGTGGCTGCACAACCGCTGGCGCCCATGGCGCACGGTATGGGGCAGTGGGGGGGGAGCTCGGCAGTTTATCTCAAGTGTAGAGCATGAGATGCATAGAGCTTCGGTAGCTGCTGCACAGAGCTTGGCCCTGGTGCTCAATGCTCGGCAGTCGGTGTCCTGTGCACGTCCTCGAGTGTTCTGTGCTATGTAGCTCACTTAGTGCTTGTCCGTGATGTAAGTGCACAACCATTGGTGATCAGTGCACGGTTCCTTGTGTTCAATGCTAACATATGGTGCTTAGTGCTCAACACCTAATGCACAGTGCACGATAGTTCATGTGTAGAGCATAAAGCGACAAACACATAACTAATCGACATGTGACATATAAGTGGTGGCATTCCTCACACAACATGAAGCAATTGACACACAGGGGCGGCAACTGACACACAATATTGGCAAAAACAATCAAGGGGCAGTAGGTAGCATACAGGGTTAGCAACAGACACGTTGGGCGGCAACAGGCGCGTGACAATCGACAACTGGCAGCCAGGTGCACATGGGCTCAGCAGCGTGCACGACAGCTCGGCAACCATGCCAGCAGCTTGTGTAGCGCTCAGTAGCTCCTAGGCAGCGCTCAATAGCTGTATGCCTTTAGCATAAAACAGTGTTGCTCAGCTTCTAATCTCCATTCGAGACTTAGAGCGGCATTCAAGGGTCAATATGTAAGTGAGCGGCAAATTTCCTCGCTCATGCATACAAAACCAAACTATGGAGACTCGAGAGTAGTCATCTCGCTTTATAGGTTGGAGGTGCAGCGTAGGAAGCAGTGGCTAAATCTCGAGCAAAATCTATGTGATGCTCGGCAGCTGGGTGCTCAGTGGTTGGAAACTAGCACTCGGCAGCTATACAGCACTGGTCCTCTATAGCTAGGCACTAGGCGCACTACAGCTGGCAGCTAGGCAGCCTGTGCTCTGCAGCGTGGCGGTGGTGCTCTGCAGCTAAACGCTGGGCATCCTACACCGGTAGCTGATTCTCCTACCATATTCTCAACAGGACTTCTACCCGGAGAAATGTGCTAACGTTGATCAAACACAACGCGGGTTCAATGAATGAGATGATTCTCTAATTCCGAACTCTCTTTAATAGCATAACACAAACCAACGTTGGATACCTCACAACGTGGACCTAAAAACATCTTCGGTGCATGGTGCACGCAACTAGTGCTTGCCACTCGGCAGCTAGTGCTCGACAGTGCTCGGCAACTGCCCTAGGCAGCGCTCAGTAACAATTGGCAGTCAGCGCTCGACAGTGCATAACAATTGGTAGCTGGTAGCCATGTGCACATATAGTGCCTGGCAGCAGTGCACACGTGTTGGCAGCCGCGTGCATGTGCCAAGGCCCAGCCTCGACAGCAGTGCTTGGCAGGTGCACGTGTGGTGCCCGGTGGCAGCGTGCGCGTGCACAGGGCCAATCCCCGGCAGCAGCGCTCGGCATCAGCCAAACCGTTGCACATATGGTGCCTGACATCAGTGCACGTGCACAGGGTCGATCCCTGGCAGCAGTGCACGTCAGTGCACAGAAGGTGCGCATATGGTGCCTGACATCAGTGCACGTGCACAGGGTCGATCCCCGGCAGCAGTGCACGTCAGTGCACAGAAAGTGCGCATATGGTGCCTGACATCAGTGCACGTGCACAGGGTCGATCCCCGGCAGCAGTGCACGTCAGTGCACAGAAAGTGCGCATATGGTGTCTGACATCAGTGCACGTGCACAGGGTCAATCCCCGGCAGCAGTGCACGTCAGTGCACAGAAGGTGCGCATGCGCGCCGGCAGCAGCGTGCACCCGCGCACAGGGGCAGGCCCCGGCAGCGGTGCTCGGCAGCCAAATGCACATATGTTTTAGGATTTTTCATAATAACCTGCAAAGACAAACGTCCCAAGCATAGATTGAACTTTGAAATTACTCAAAATTAAAGCTTACTTGCTAGTCTGCCAAATAGACTGCATTTATATAAGCTGTTCCATGCTTCCATGCTCAAATCCATGCGCGTTCGGCGATTGTTCACGCAATTCTATTATGAATTGTCGCGTGGGGAGACCGTGTGCACATGAAAAATATATGGTTAGTTAAACTTGCTATAAAACAGTAGCAAAAGTATTGAAAACATCAACCATATAGAGGATTCATAAAGAAAATAGGAATACAACCCGTGTGCACAGGGGGTACGCGCGGTGCCCAGGGGGTGCCCAGGGGGTGCGCAGGGGGGTGCACAGGGGGTGCCCAGGGGGTGCGCAGGGGGGTGCACAGGGGGTGCCCAGGGGGTGCACAGGGGGGTGCCCAGGGGGTGCCCAGGGTGTGCGCAGGGGGGTGCCCAGGGTGTGCGCAGGGGGGTGCGCAGGGGGTGCGCAGGGGGGTGCGCAGGGGGTGCGCAGGGGGGTGCCCAGGGTGTGCGCAGGGGGGTGCCCAGGGTGTGCGCAGGGGGTGCGCAGGGGGTGCGCAGGGGGGTGCCCAGGGGGTGCGCAGGGGGGTGCGCAGGGGGGTGCCCAGGGGGTGCACAGGGGGTGCACAGGGGGTGCGCAGGAGTGGTGCGCAGCAGTGGTGCGCGTGGTGCATGGTGGTGCACGGAGGTGCGCGCGCAGTGCACAGATGGTGCGCAGCAGTGGTGCGCGCAGTGCACGGTGGTGCACGGCAGTGCGCGCGCAGTGCACAGAAGGTGCGCAGCAGTGGTGCGCGCGGTGCACGGTGGTGCACGGTAGTGCGCGCACAGTGCACAGGAGGTGCGCAGCAGTTGGCACTCGGGTGTGGCCGCTTCGCTCTAAAGTTATAGCGGCGTGCTGATAACGTGTTATAGAATATATGAGAGCTGAATCTCGTTGTGTGTTATTCATCAAATGAGAGGCCCCTTATATAGGGGTTTACATCAAGCCTAGTATGGAAACGTACTATATGTGTAGTACATGTACTATGTGTAGTACAATAATACATATATGGTAAGTACTACATGTTTCCTATTACATCTAAGGCCCATGGGCTAAGCCCATCTACACGGCATAAGACCAAGTGCACACACGCACATGTCATATTTCCTACAACATTTAGTTCTATTAATTGAGCTCTAAACTTCAATTCTTCACCATTTTTCAAATACCTACGTTAATCAGTGGGCAGATATCAGTAACGCTGTGTTTGAATCAAGTAATTCTAATTTCTATAGAATTTTCAAAGTCATGAGAATTACATTTTTATGAATTTAAATTTCATTAATTGAAAATTTCATTGTTTAGATTTCATGTAGAGTTTTAGAATTTTCAAAGTCAAGAGAATTACATTTTCATAAATTTAAATTTCATTAATTAAAAATTTCATTGTTTGCATTCATATTTATTAGCCTCAATCAAGAAAATTGAGAAATTACATCTATTTTGTAAGGAATTCAACTCGGGAATTTATAATCTCAAATTCCATGATTATTTTCCCATGAAAAGTGTTAAATCTACGGGATAAGTATCCAAATGAGGGAAACAATCTTATGAAATTGGGAATTCCTTGTTTTTAATTAAATTTCCGAAAATTCACATGTATCTAAACACACTCTTAAAGGGTTAAAATGCAGAGCAAACCAGATAATGTGCAAATCTGAAAGTGCTAGAAATTAACAGGCCGAGGATGCATGAGGGGAATAAAATTGCTCAAGCTATACTTCAAAACTGTACTATTGCAAGATCTGTACAATGAGAACCGGGAATAGCCATCAACCCAAACAAATTTCTCAAACAACATTCATATGATTGACATGTAGGCATACATCAAGTTTGGTAAACTCAAATCCGTTACTTTCTCATCTGGAACAATTCTGGAGGCTTCACGGTTCCTCCACTACCAAAAGCAGAGAAACCACCAGATCCTTGCTGGCTGCCAAATGTACCAAATCCAGCACCTAAACATATTTCAAGGATATGGATCAGCTGAAGATCTTAACATATAGAACACAATTCATGGGAAAAAGACACTAGTAAGAAAACTACCTGCCGTATTGGCTCCTGCAAACCCGCTACCAGCAGGAGCTGCTCCACCAAATCCCGAACCACCTACAGCTGCACCACCAAAACCCCCAACCCCTGAAGCTGCACCGCCAAAACCCCCAACCCCTGAAGCAGCACCGCCAAAACCCCCAACCCCTGAAGCAGCACCGCCAAAACCTCCACCCCCTGAAGCAGCACCGCCAAAACCCCCACTCCCTGAAGCAGCACCGCCAAAACCCCCACCCCCTGAAGCAGCACCGCCAAAACCCCCACCCCCTAAAGCTGCACCGCCAAAACCCCCACTCCCTGCACCACCAAAGCCCCCACCCCCTGAAGCTGCACCGCCAAAGCCCCCACCTGAAGCCAAAGCAGCAAATCCACCACCACCAGAAGCCGCAGCTGCAAATCCACCAACAGTAGAAGCACCAGTAAATCCTCCTGTAGCAGCACCTGAGAAACCACCAGGAGGATTGTTGCTAGCAATGCCACCTCCAAAACCACCAGGTGTTCCAAAACCAGTTCCTGGTAGAATAGTACCAAGCTGTCTTGACTGACCAAAAGCACCCAAAACTGATCCTAATGCTTGCTGCCCTGGTCCAACCTGTGATGGCTGGCCAAACCCACTCGGACTGGGAGATTGGGCAGTAGTACCAGCGCTGAACCTAGAAGCAAATGCACCTGGATTTTCTGGATGGGACGATGGAGAAGGCTGCAGAGATTGGAAGTTAAGAGATGCAGGCTGAAACAACTCTCCGCTAGGAACAGTCCTGGGGAAAGGCAAAGTTGTCACATTTGTTGCTGCATTACCAAATGATCCACCAAATGGATTGGGTTTAACAGCAGTTCGGTTAGGGGAAGAGCCAAGTCCAAATGCACCAAGGCTTCCTAAATTAATTCCAGCAGGAGTACTAGTGTCAGGAGCCTCTTCATCCATGTCATCCTCCTGGGCAGTTTGGACATCTACAGTCCTAGCAACACTCCCTGAATTGGAAGGGTCTAATGGGAATATAGACTGTCCAGCAGACGCTGTTTCCTGCTGAGCATTTACAGTCAAATTAAGTGTAGGACCTGATGTGTTCACACCGGGTTGGCTTCCAGGTGCCATTACTGGTGCAGGACTAGCATTGCTGAGACTGGACAGACTTCGAGGTGCTGTTGCTGGTGAAGTTCCAACTGTAAGGGGAGCCAATATCGAAGGTTTGATATTAAAATTAGTTTCAGCAGGGGAAGGTCCAGATTCCACTGCTGGTTCTTTAGTATCAGAATTCACCGCAGTCTTTGAGAACAGTTCAACCTCTGTTTTTTGATATTCTAATGCTGCCTTTGTCACAGGTGAAATGTCTGAGGGCACCGATGATTTTGAAACATTCAATGAGAAAGAACCAGAAGGTACAACAACTGGAGAGGGAAAAACTGATACTGGGGATGTTGAGACAGGTTTATTAGTATCTGCTGTAGTGTTTGCCAATGGTCTGTTTGGAGGCTCCATAGAGGATAAAGATGGAGAAGCTGATGAGGAACTCGATAAAGACGATAGAGGAGCTGATGAGGGACTAAATATTGAAGCTGGGGATGCTGAAACTGACAATGAGAATGTGGCAGAAGGGGCAACAGAAACAGGAAATGAGAGAGAGAATGGAGAATTATGTTTTTTCCCAGATTCCAGAGATGGAACTGTTGTGTTCAAAGGCCTATCCTTCACACTATATTCAGTTGGACATGTGTCATCTTTGGTATATGAGTTTAGCATATCATTGGGTTTCTTAAGCAATGAGGATGTCTGGGTAGGTACCATAAAAGTTGATGGCTTCTGACAAGTGTCAGATGGCACCGACTTTTCCTTTGCAGATACTGATTCAGACTTCTTAATAGATGTTAAACCCTCGCCAGATTTTTCTGCTGTCATGTTAGTTTCCCGTATAAGATTTTGCCTCACTGATTCCTTTGAAAAAACAAATGGAGTTGCTGGGTTTTCAAAAGCCTGTTTTGGGTGTGTATCCTGAATGCCTGCTTAAAATATAAATTACATGCAAGAGCAACAATGAGCAAGAGTTACCAATCAAAGACAAGAATGAACTCAAATATCTTTCCGCTTTTAACTTTTCAGAGCTCACCTTTGCCTTCAGGTGGATGAAAGAATGTTGCAGGCATTGTGTGATCCTGCGGACGAGCAACAGCTGATCCCTCAAGCAGGCGAGAGCTATTGTGCTGCATATCAACCGATAATGATGGCCTATTTACACTTACCTTCCCACTTTCTTGCAAAAGCAACCTTTTCACAGTGGCTTTTGTAGGCTCATAATTTGCCCAGCTCTTTGATCATGACCAAACACAAGTAAACATGAGTCAGGCAGAAGTGGCTTTTTCAATAAAGGATACAGAGACAGAATCAAAGGAATCGTTACCCTATCCAGTGAGTCTCTCCTCCTCCTTGCAGTTTCTGGTTCATAAATCTTTGTGGCGCTCGCATTTCTCCTGGGTTGATCTTCAGCAGCAGATGAACCCAAAGAGAATGATAGTTTATCTTTTTGAGTATTACGATATTTTGACACATCCGAGGAAGGGGAACTGAAAGAGGAATCATAAGGGATCCCTATAGTTTCAAACAACTCTTTTTTCACATTCTTCTGTTTTATAGAAGGCGACTCAATCTTTAGTGCAACCATTTGCTTTGATAGACACTCAGCAAGTTGATCGGCTGCAGCTAATTGTGAAGTCATTGTGCTATGTAGACTATGCAAGGACTCAATGCGCCTGCAACAGAATACCTCAGTGAAGTTAGAAAGCCTTAATGGCCAGATGTTAATGACCTAATTCAAAATCACTATCTATATAATCTCAATTTCATAGTTGGATTGAACTGCTTGAAACCGCAGGCTGCAAGCAGTATGCACATCCAATATATTTTTGAGAAGTTACTATTATATTTGCAAGGAATAGGTAGATAAGCAATGAAAGCGGATATGAAGTTAAAGTGATCCAGGGAAAGAGAAAAAGAAAGTATAACATTGCAACTTTTTTATGTTTTTTTATTTTCTTACTAAACATATACCTCTCTCTCCTTCACATACTTCTCTTTTCTCTTTTCTCTTCTCTTTTCTTGATTTTTTTAATCTTTGATCTGAAACTAAGACTTTAACAGTAGTCCCTAACCCTGCATATATTAGATTTGTACTTTTCTTCTAATGCGTTCCTTCTACCAAACTTCTGTATGTTCAGACAATCTTTTATGATATTAAGAATTAGACGAAGGTAGCTATCCACACAAGTGTATGATGTGTATGTGAATAGAGGCCAAGAGCATAAAATAGTGGACTTCACTCGGTCTCTTATTACAGCAAACAAATAATCTACCTTGAATGCCCAAATCGACTTTGCAAAGTATTTTGACCAGCACGAGCTCCATCATTTTCACCAAATTTGTTAAATTCAAGGCCATTAAAATGCCTTTCCAACTTGATTAGCTGATTAGTCAAATCCTGAAATACATTCAATAAAAGAAAGCAACCCTTATTAGAAATGTCCAACATTGCCACAATGGGTACACAGAGAGATAGAATAGAAATCATTAAATCTCTACTAATAGAATGCGAGAATGTTTAGAAATTCACCAAATTGGGTTATAATCCCTTATGAAGCTGACAGAAAAAATTAAATTCAGGGTTGCTATAGCAAAAGGCAAACAAAATTTTAAAAACAGTGTAGATAATTGTGAAAAGTGGATATGGGAAGTTACGACTTATATATAACTACAACAAGAAAACTCCCCACTAGTGGCCGCTACCCACTAACGTACTTTGCAAGAAGAAAAGAAAAAAAACTACATGTTAACACCATCTTCACACGCGAGTATCGCGGGTATAAAGGCTAGTATATAAGAAATGGGGAAGTATGTTTCAAAAACATTTAAGAGTGTTTGAATGTAAGCAAGGATTTCATAATTCCTAAAAGCCAATTCCCTCATTTGGCACTATACAAAAGGGAATTTTAAATTTCAAAAGAATTGAAAATGAAGGAATTCATTGTTTAAATTCCTCAAATTGGTGTCATCTACAAATTCCTTTGCAGGATTCAATTTTCATTTCCAAAACAAGATTTTTTAAAATTCTATTTTTTATATTTCTTTTAAACTTTCTTAATCGATCACACACTTCAAATTCCAAATAGACACAACCAAACAATGGAAATTGCAACTAATGGAATTTCAATTTTTAGAATTTCTTAAGAATTTATAAGTCTCATCCAAACACAGCGTAATAGAACAAGTCTGACCTGATTCATTTTTGAAATATGTCGCCTCTTCAGCTCAAGTTCTGAACTAAGTTTCTGACAACTCCACAAGTCCCAATATGGCCTATCAAAAGCTTGTTTCACAATCCCCTCCATGTATACTTTCTGTGCCAGTACTGTACCAATTGAACAATCATTTCTTCCATCAAGAGTTATATTTATATGTTTTTCCATGTACAGATACAAAGCATTCTGCTTAGAAAATTCTACATTTGCGGCATTAAAAGTACCTTGTACAGTCATGTCAAAAAGATGCTCAACTTCATTAAGTCGTTCATCCATAGTGCTCTGCAAAAGTACCAAAACAACCAAGAATCTAACTTAGTAAACTGAACAATTGTCATTGACCTGCAAAGCTCATTTGGAGCTCCAAGGCCCCTTCTAAGGTGAAAATTCTGGGTTGGCTTGTGGCCCATGGGAGGACGAACGCTTGTGGCAATCTTCAGAGGAGAAGACCAGGTTGTTGTTTTTCCCCTCACTGGTGTATTTTGTGCAAAGCTCAAGGAGAAAGTGTTGATCATGTTTTTCTGCATTGTGATGTTGTTTATGGAAGTTATTCAGGGAGGCAAAATTGGTTTGGACAGTTCCACCAGATAGGACTGACTTGTTCAAAGAAAATCCTTCAGCTCTTGGTAAAGGGAAAAAAGCCAGAATTCTTTGGGGTTGTGGGGTGCTAGCGGTAATCTGGGTGGTGTGGATGGAAAGAAATAGAAGATTATTGGAAACCTATAATGGGGTAGAGAGGGAAGTCATGTGGGAGAGAGTCAAGTTTTGGGCATCCTTAAGGGCTTATATTTGGAAGGATTTCAAGGATTATAGTCTTTCTTCCATTATTCTTAACTGGGAAGCAGCTGTAGCTTAATTCTTTAGGTTTAGCTTTAGATTCAAGATTGAGTTGTTATGCTGTTAGTCATAGTTGCCCTCTTTTCTTTCTAGCGGACTCCTTGTCCGCTTCCTTGTTCTTGTTCTGTGCTTTTGTCTCAATAAAAGTTTGTTTCTTCTCAAAAAAAACAATTGTCATTGACCAGAACAGAGAAAAAGAAAATTTTCAATTACAAATATTTGATAATTTCTTGATTAGCAATGGATGAACTTTTTTCCGAAACTTAGATAAAAAGCAATTAAATTAAAAAAATAACAAAAACACACAGAAGTTATGAAATAAGTTTATCCAATTACAACAAAAAAGCAATTTGGAAATTAAGTGGGAAACATCACCTTCCACATTCGGCATCTCTCGGACAGAATCCCAGCCGCTCTCTCCAATTCTTCAACAGATCTTTTCTGATTACCAATGCAGGCATCCCTGAAACCACCTGGTTCCTCTATAGATTGTAGGAACATATCCAACTCCTTGGTCATCTCTTTCATCTGGATGAAAAAAGTAAACTATTTCATAACTCTGAAAATGAGAACCTTCAGTCTCACAAACATTCCTTATAGCCAACTGAAGAAGAGAAAAATAACTACAACACACAACAAACGATATAGAAACATAGAGACAATAAATTTTATGGAAGAACGGAAGAAAAATAAAGACGGAGAAGGTCAAGTAATAGCTTAGAAAAGGCCTTCTACAAACACATAACAAGCAGAATAAAAACATCCTAAAACTTCTTAGACAAGGAACCCAAAGAGGCAATGAATCCAATCCGGTCTTTATTAAAAATTGACTGAATCTAGTGTTAATTTTTTGTTTTCCTCCTAGACGCACATTACATGGAAAATCCAAGGAAAAGTAACACGACAAGCAGAGATTAAACAGAAAATGAAACTTAATATATTTAGTATTTAGCATTATCATAAAAATCAGACAGAACATGGAGTTCAGCATGATACTCCCAAGCGGTTACTGATATATACTTGTAAATATTGTATGCATAGCACAGCAAATTTCACGCTGAATTGACTGATCACTAATAGCTATTAAGTTTACCTCATTCAAATTGCTTTGTTTATAAAGTCCTTTAGATAATTGTAAGATCAGACCAGAACCTAGGAAAAGAAAGGAACAAAAGAGATGTAGAATCATTAAAAAGAAGGGTTATAGACATGGACTTTACATTGCCAAATTTTTTGGATAGACTTGGTTCAGAGTTCGGCCTTGACTGGGAGAGTTCACTGTAATTTTCCTTCAATTGATGAATCTTGTGATTGAAAGACTTGCCAATCAAAGAACTATCCTGTGATGACATTTGGAAGCTAGAAATGGGAGGTACTGATGCAAAATTTCCAGCCGCAGCTGATGGTCTCCTTCCCCTATTCTCAATCGGCATACCAGGAAAGCTTAATGTAGTTGATGTTCCAGATTTGCTACCTTGAATATCAGTTGAAGGCAGAATTGGAGATTTCACATCAGTGCCGGTTGAAGTTGTGATATTACCACTTGATGAGGACTGAGATGAAACCCTTCGTAAATCTGCAGACTCCATTTTTCCTAGAGATTTTACCCCTTTCTCAGTAAAAGAGACGCTGCTAGTTCCAAGTACAACATTTTCTTGAGTTCCTATCTTGCTCAAGTCCCTGTACACAAGACTACGCCAATCTTGGGAAAAAGAATCATTAGGTGCATGTTGTATATCTCTGTTTTCCTGTACAGGAGGAAGATGCACTTGTTTACCACTTTTGTTTAAGTAGAGGTTCGAGAAAGTATGTTCCTGTTGACCTTTAAACGGCTGAGAACTAGTTAATAGCCCCACTTTCTTGTCACTATTGGTACTTTCTTTCTTGAGCATCGAAGTCTCGTTAACAGTGAGAGACTTCTGGTCATCTTTTGTAAGGACATCAAGACCTACTTTTCTGTCAAGTTCCTTTGTGTTCTTACTACCCAAAGGAGGATCCACAGCAAGATTTTCAAATTGTTCCTTCCGCAGCTCCTGAGACAATTTAGCTGGTTCACATGCTATAGGTACCAATGCAGTAGAATCCTCTTCCTCATCAGAAACGCTAGAAACACTAGCAGGCTTAACTGTAACATCACTAGCACTACAGAAAAGAAAGGAAGAAAGAAAAAATCAGTTGCTAATACAGGTAAACTATATTATAGTTTATAAAAGTAATAATACTCAATACTGTGCAGCGCAACAAGTGAGAAACTTAAAACAGCTATCCACAAAATAAAAAACTACATGCTGAGGCATAATAAGACATTTGAGAGCATCAAGAAGCTACCTGGCAACTTGGTACATGATTAGCTTTCCGTCTAATGTCAAACAAATCAGAATGCAGTATGGTGAGATTTCTATCTGTTCCATTCCAAGTCTGACACTAACTTTCTCGCTTACTGAAATTTTCTCTATACAGAGCCCCATAATCAAATTATCCTCACCATTTTCTGAAACCAAAAAAAAAGTAGACCGATTATTATGTGACCAACATACAAAATAAGAGAAACAAAGTATATGAACGGACTGCTGATGCAGAAGAGACTGTTATATGGTTAAATATGGGCATTGATATTCAATGAACACTAAAGTTTATATTCACAAAGTGATCATATATTTTGTCAAATGAAAACTTAAGTTATTTAAAAATGCACTGCAAGAGCCTTCAAAATGGAGAAACAAGACCACATAACATCACAGGTGGTGACTACAAAATATGTGGATGGAGCCCAATCAACTGAACAATAATAGTGTTAGTTTAATTGAGCCATTAGTAGTCAATCTAGGGGAAAACATGGAGAACCTTGAAGCTCAATTCTTGGTTTCAAATTATCTCGTACAATATCAACAATTACAACTTCATTACTCTCCTCTCCCAGCGACCAGCTAAGATATACAACATGCTGATCTGCATTCTTCCTGTTAGCAGTTATTGCAAGTTCACTGCAATGATATCACCATACGACAAAATGAATTCCTCATAAAAATTCTATCAAAATGAGTAACTCAAATGATAAAAGCTCAAGACAGGAAACTTGATGAGAATCCGTACCATTCCTCCAGATAGCTCAATAATAAGTATGGTCCACTTCCAGACGGCAAAATGTCATCCATGAGACATGAAAACATATCATAGAAAGATATAACAACTGGCTTGCAGGAATCCTACAAGAAAGGTTTCAAAACATTAGAAAACACTTGAAATGCAATTACCATGCTTATGTAAAACACCTTTATCTATAAACTATCACTTCATCACCATGCTTAAAGACGTACTCTTGTTTTTTCTTTCCCGATTTCATCACCTTTCATGAATAGAGAATCCATACGTTGAAGGTGTGTGCCATACAAATTGGAGTGTGAGACGTTATATTCAAGGGCCAACAGGAACCACCTGATTGGTACTATAGTTTATGTTCTTTTCTTGCAACTAAACCTATCCATCTTAAGCAAAACTCTCTTGCCGTTGAGCATTTCAAAAGCCATAACAGAAAAGACAACCATGAATACAGCTTTGCACATACCATAAAGCAACAGCAACCAAAAGTCTGTATATACATAAAACATTTGTAAAAGCCACCACTAAAAGAAGAAGCTGTAGTTGTAATACAGAAAATTACTTGAAGCGAGTTCAAGAATGGAGCAAACAATGTTTGCTTGAACTGGTTTCTTGTCCTTCCAAAAGAATGGGTATAATGGCCATGGTGCAAAAGTTTGAGTTTAACTGTCAAAAAGAGATAATTCATCACATCTGCAATGAGTTGTCTTTAGGACCAGCAATAACGAGCCAGGTAGGCAGCTCATTGCCAACAGGTTGTGCCAGGCTAAACCTCAGAATAGGAGGCAAGGCATCCCTAGGCCTGAGCCTTTGCTCCTGATCCTATATGGCTTTTGAAAGGAGAAAAAAGGATTGAATGTTATTGATTTTCAGCCATAACTTGGTTTACCAATTACTCGATAGCCCATTTACTTTTTTGTTGACTTTAAGCTATGATATATTGCGGTACTACGAAATAGATTATAACTCTTGCACAAAAGAAGCCTTTCAACAAATACAAATTTAATCATAGATTGCTTACATTAGTAAACTTGCCATCTTTGATTTGTATTACTTGTACGAGGTAAAATTCTTCATTCCCATCTGCATTCAGTTGAAAGCATCCTAGAATGATGCTATCATAGCGAACCCACCTGATAGTATCCACTGATGATTGAGGAAAAACTTCAGTTTCAGAGGTTGATTATGGTCAAATTTTTAAATGTAATGAACAAGAGAAAAAAAAACTTATTTAAAGTGTGTGTGTGTGTGTGTGTGTGTGTGTGTGTGTGTGTATATAGAGAGAGAGAGAGAGAGAGAGAGAGAAAGCACGAAAACAAGTAAATAGGCATCGGAATACAGCCGTAAATCTACCATACCTTTTACGATGCAATTTGTATCAGGATCACTGATCCAGGACTTGAATGAAAGTAGCATAGACGACTTTTCAACGAAGTTAGACGATAAAATGTTGAGAGTATCTTTCCTTGCAACAGCAATTAATTTTCCTTTTGAACTCCATTCAACTATGACCAAATACAAGTTAAAATAAGCATTAGCTGAACATGGTACAATGTATCTTACAGTTCGTTACTTCTAGACTGAGATTTCAAAGCTGTCTTCACGACTGAATTATATGCTACTGCAGTATAGCACAGTAGATTACTGAATTTCAACACACCTCTCTTAGAAAACAGAAATAAGCAAAAGCTACAGATTTGATGTGCCAAAGGTAACCATCTTCTTCAACCAATTGGGAAGTGGCAAGATTCAAGTTCAAAAAGATAAACCCAAAATTCAAGTTACTAGCATGGTGATCATGTTCATCAATTATGAGACACGTACCATCATTCATCAAGACGATGAATCTTACGAAAACGAAAAACAAATACCTGCATCGACGTTGTCCATTATATCCTTCACAGGGCCACCAACCATTCCATGATATAGCTTTCCAAGATTTGAAAGAACCACATACATATTTTCAGATTTTTTCGTCCACTGCATATCCTTGACAGAGCTGGATTCATCGAGTGAGCAAGAACAAGATGGTTCTAGACCCTGCATAATGTGGAACAAACCAAAGACTTAAAACCTGCATTCCAGAATTCTGACTCAATACTGCCTGCAGCAAGGCCCATGGATTAAACAGATCAAAAGAGCGATAACTGAAAGCTCATGACAATGGGATACGCCAATGGCTGGGATAATTCTAGGAAGCCAATCAATATAACAAACAAGTACTATCATAGACAATTTGTATATCTAGCAGCTCCGCCAATGACATCAATCAAGTGATTTTATCTCATAAATTCAATATAAGGTATCAGGTGTGATAAAGATAATCAAAGGCAGCTAATGAATGAGGATCTTAATCAAAATGGAACATGAGGCATCTAATTGGAGTCGGAAAAGCACCTTATACAGGAGGGAACCGACGGAGAAGAAATGAATGTCGGCATCTGCAGTGGCTGCAAGAGTAGAATTATCGGTAGAGAGTGCGAGGATGTGAAGCCTGGCAAGGGGAACGTCCACAACACTCAGTTGCTGTATAGAAGCAGCGGCGCTTCTTCCCTTTTCCTTAATCTCGGCGGCTGAAGCCATAACATCTTTGGTCCTCGCAACGAAAAACCCTGCGAAACAAGTTTGTTATTAGGTTTTGTGGGAATCGGAGTCGCGCAATCGAGGAGAAGCTTACCGGAAGGATGAGCGACGAAGACGAGGCCGTGTTTTTCCGATACGGCGAGTGGCCGGGAGAGACTGCTTTGGGGATCGAAACTGAAATCATCAGTCCTGATTGGAACGGCCTCGCCGATCTTATCAAATATGTAGTCGTTTGTCTCTACGATCTTTCCTTCAATTTCTTCATCAAGTTGAACTAATTTGGTAGTCATACTTGTTCTTCTTGGGCGAAACCCTAGGGGTTAACACATTCAGAGTGATGAGTTTGAGCGGGAAAACTGTCCGCAGCCCTAAACTCCGCTTGCTACCGCCACCGCTATGAAGTGTTTAACTCCCAGTTTTGTCCGCCGGTGATTCACTCATTTTTATCGCCAAAACTCAAAAAACAAAAACCTCATAAATAATTTTTTTACCATTAACTTTTTTAAAATAATCCAATTTTTGGACATCTCCAACCCTTTAGTAAAATCTATCATAAATTTAAGGTTTTTAGTTTTACATCTCTAAACCAAATATCATTTGATCTAAAATAAGTTAAAACCTAAAAAAGGTTTTATTTTAATGCAACTATTTAGGAAGAATTAGAGTTGCATGTTTGGTTCGGATCCAAGTTGATTCAATTCGAACAAGACGGGTCGGATCAGATCCTGATTATAAAAAAACACATTGTGATGGATCCGATCCGTTTAACAAAGTTTAGAATTAGATCGGATCCTGAAAAAAAATAATACAAAAATCTGAATAACCATATGAATGAATTATATCTATTTTAGACGTTAAATTTTTAGGTTAAGTAAAGGTAAAACATAAAACTTTGGGACTTCAACCCTAAGCACACTATTCGCCTCTCTTAATCGATCTTAATCCTCTCGACTATGTACCTCTCCTCCGACCCCCGCCACTATCCCATTCTTAATAGCTGATTCACAAACTTGAGTTTACTATTGTAGACTTGTAGTGCATGTTTGTCAAATTATTTATCTTGGTTTTAATTTGCTTTAGAACTTTATGTTATACTTTGAAGTTTAATCATCCCACATATAGTCTAATTTTTCTTTGAAAACTTAGAATTTTGGAAACATATTTTTGCTTCCATAGAAAATGTCTTAAATTTTAAGTTTTACGGATCCGAACAAAAATCTGAAATCTAAACCTGTATTTTCAGATACTGATCCGAACGGATCAAGTAATTAAAAATGCAAATCTGATCCAAAAAATTAAACGGATCGGATCACGGATCCTATTTTTAAAAAAGGGATTTGATCCGAACACAACCCTAAGAAGAATCCTAATTTTTTAACTCATTAATTGAGTAGTCCCAACATGTTTTAAGTTTAGATTTTGACAATAAGAGTTGAAGATGCAAAACCTATATGAAAAAATAGGTTTGGGTGAGTCAAATTCTAAATTTGTGTATAGGTTATAGGACCATTGTTGAAGATGCTCTTAGAGAAACAAAGTTTGGTGTCTCACGTTTCAAAAACATTAAAATGATATTCCACATTTATTTATTTTTAAGATAAAAAGAAGAACAAAGGTTCTTAAAAAATAAAGGTTAAACCAGTATTTTTACGTCAAAAATGTTTATCGTTAGTTTTTTAACGGAACTAACGGTTCCATATACCTTTCTTTAGTCGGGGTAAGAATGTGGGATACCGTTCTGAAGTTTTTAAAACGTGAGACACCAAAGTTTTGCTTCTCTAAAAGGTCTGACATTGTTTACATCATTTTTCTTTTTTTTATCAACCCACTGAAATGCTACAGTGACTTGACTCATGACCTCCCACTTGCAAAAGGTACTGGGCTTTTTACCATTATTCTTAGGGTGATGTTATTAATCGAAACTAGGACATCTTTTAATTTTATTCGGTTAGTCAATGGAATGATCTTAGCAAGAAAATCAAAGATTATTCGGTTGCTACTGTCAGCATGAAGAAGGCAAAGAAGCATTGTTTTTATGCTAAGAGGACTTTGGAGATGAATGACGATTATTTTGGGTCGAGTTCGGTTGTTGTGGGGTTTAGAAATAGTTCTCCCTAGGATTTCCGGTCATAAATGTATAACTTCTGGCTCCGCCATTAGTCACGAGTGTCGTTTGCTTCTCGGTGCTGCCAGCCCAACAACCAACCCAACAACCAAGCACATCCAGCTATGCATTCACCTTGCTGGCACGCTTTCCCATGCTCACCCAACAAGAACGTGGTGCCGACCCATTGCCTGGTGACGACGAGCTAGCGCCGACGACCCGAGTCCTTTGGATCCGACCCACTTCTTAAATTCGGATCCAAAACATATTAATTGGTTGAGGAGCAAAACAGTAAAATTGCCCTTCTAAGGTAAAAAGTGTTTACCATATAGGTAAAAAAGGTTATTTACTGTAGTAATTCTTTCATTAGTTACTGTTTACATATATGGTGAATATGACTAACCATATGTTTTGTTTTTCATGTTTTTACCGGGTATAAATTAAAATAGAATTGGAATTATGAGAATAACTCTGCCGCACAAGTGTGACATTAAACATGAAATTGGCAAAAAACAGTTATTTTTAAATGCAGTCTATTTGGTAGACTAGCAAATAAGCGTTTATGTACAAGTTATTTTCAAAATTTAAATAACTCGGGGGATAAAATCATTTTGCCCCTTCCCATACTCCATTCTCCTGTTTGGTTTTGTGTATTTTGTAAGATTTGAAATCCCTGAATCCAGTATTTGCAGGGTCGCCCTTTTGGCTTTCCTCAAATTCGAGTTTAATTGGTTTTTAAGAAGCTCAAATCATATATCTTTGAGGATCTCGGATCATGTTTGATTGATCCTTGAGAAAGAGACAAACCTTATAAAGCATCGTATTAAGGACCATAATCGGGTCTTGAAACTAACATACGGCTTGGTTTTGTATGTAAGAGCAATGTAACATTCTGCTTACATGGATTTGACTCAAATGTGGAACCTTTCATTATAAAAGATTACACCACATATATTGACCCTAAGACTAATAAGCTTAGACGCTGAGATTTAAAATCTCTCTTGCTCAAGTTTTTGACGCGCTATATAGACAAATGCTCTTAATGATAATATATGTAAAAAGTAATGACCACAAAGTACTATGGATATACTCATGGAGCGTTTCTTCAACGTTCATATAACTCTGATGTACTAGTTGAGCTCTGAGTTAAGTGAATTGTTTACCACTTATTTTGACTATATATTGTTGGTAATATATCATGACATCATGTTCCACAAATCGTTGATGCAATGATCACATTATACGTTCATGGGATAACACGCATTAGCCTGCACATGTAAGATTTTTCTCTAGTGTTGTGAATGTAATGTGGGTCATGACAACGACAAAAAAAGTCATGTCAATGTCTAGAAAAGAGGGAGGTGCCTCCAAACCTTGGTGACGGCGCTCCTAGCCTAGACACTGAATTGCCAAATCTAATCACGTCAGCTCATGACAATGTAATCGTTGTGGATCAAGCGATCACGAATTCAAGATGTCAAGCTAATTACAATCGTGACAACATATAAAAATATACAAAATTATTAGATTAATAAGAAACAAAGTCATAAAAGAGCAATTTGCAGTTCTGTGATCACAAATTTTATGACATACACCACAATAATATTTTATACAAGACGCCTTTGCTTGATATACCTTGCAACCTGCTTCGATGGAGCCCCAACAAACAAGAACAAGGTATATATAGTGTACATCTCCAATAGTAGTGATGAAATTTCATCAAGTTCGAAATCTCATTCTACAAGAGCAGAAACCAATTTCAGCTTCTTCGATCGAGTCATTAATTTGAGTAAAAGAAATTATGAACAGATTAGGCTAACAAATTAGATATTTGTTATCTCATTCTACAAGAGCAGAAACCAATTTCAGCTTCTTCGATCGAGTCATTAATTTGAGTAAAAGAAATTGTGAACAGATTAGGCTAACAAATTAGATATTTGTTAACCAGACGGATACAGATTAAAGATTAAGCTATCTGTTAACCCATCGCAACAAAATAATTCTCTTACTAAATAGATCTGAATTTAGGTCGATCCGCTCTATCTACAGATCAGGATGAGACTGCCCTTTGGAAGTGGATATCCAAGATTTTTGTGTTCAGCCCCAAGATTGTGCAACCCATTGGTTCAGAAGTTGTAATTGGGCCCCCGAAGTTGTAATAAACCCATTGGATCAGAAGGGAAGGCGGGCCTTGTCCGTGGTGCTGGCTTGGCGTTTTGTAGGTAGTCTGCTTCCACAAATCTCCAGTTATTTGGTTTCGCGGAATCTGATTTTGTGAATTCCCGTCTGATAAGACGATCAAGTTGTTCAGTCTCAGCCCAGGTAACGATCTAATGATTAAGGATAGTTTCATCCTTCGTGCCTTGTAGATTCGCTATATATATAATCATAAACTTAATCGATCTATGTTCTCATACGATATGGGGAAGGAGGAGGTATGGTTGGGTGGATCAATCTGATCTGTGACGTGGATTGAGTGCAGGAGCAGAGATGAAGGGTCTGTTGGCTTATTTGGTGGCCTTTTTGGTGGTTGCCTCTCGGATCCCTTCAGGACTGTCTTACAACACAGCTCCAGCTTTCCTCTGGTCACCGCATTACCATCAGTATGTATTTGTATTTTGTACCCTTCACTTTCTTTTCAATTCCCTCCTGCATGAAGTGATGGTTAGTCAGTTTGGGATTCTTTGGATAGAGCCATATGCCTTATCCATGTCAGTGTGCTATGCGCATAGAAATTTGGTCAAATAATGCAACATTTTGGTAGCATCCATCTACTGGTTGAGGATTGTTGTCTCTCTTTGTTCATAATTTGCTGATTATATGCTTCCAAATAACAGAGTCAAGGCAGCCGTTAATTACCAGACTATCTCTCCAAAGGATTTGGCAAAGTCTGTGCTTTCAGAAGGGGGCTGGTCGAACTTGTTGGTACTAATTTCTTTCGCGTCCAGTGGCAGTTTTTGCACTTCTTGTGATTTCTTAGACTTATCTCTGTTTTCAATGAACTGCTATAAGATCTAACTCTCTCTCTCTGAGTTTATATTTATTTTTTTCCTTTTCACTGTATATTTATAATTTCCTCTTGTACTCTTGATTCCATCTTATTTATCTTTCTTCATTTTGTAGTGTCCTAGCAACCAAGTTCATCAGCCTTTGGATCTTGCTCTTGTCTTTGTTGGTACAGAGGTAACAACACTGGATACTCTCTTGTTGTCATGCAACCTTCTTTATGTGTTCCAAATTTCGATGAAATCCTTTGTGTATTTGCTAACTGTTGCTATAGCTTGATAAATATGCAATACTGAGTGAATAGTTTCATAGGGTTCTTACCTGTGCTAATGTGAACTATCTTGGATTGTTTGTAAGCTTGAACTTAATCTGGCTAAGTATGAGACCAGAGTTAGGAAGTGAACATCTTTGATTTTGTGGATGGAGTCATTGACTGTATACATTAGACTGTCTAAGAACCATATAAGGCCGTAATGGTTGTGGTTGAAACTGCCTCACTTTCTGCATGTGGATTTTTGTTGACATATTGCAATACAGTGAATACCTTTTTGCTATTGTTTATGTTCGGGAATGCTGAAATAATTTCCTTTGTTTCTTAGTTGCAGTCTTTGGATATTTCTGCAAGCAAACATGCTGATCCAGCTCTTGTGGACTTGCTCAAGGTAAGTAGAATTGCCACATTGCATTTAGTCTTTTGGCTGGAACTTATGATTCAGGTGTCAGATCACAATAATGCTTTATTATTCAAAATTTCTGCTTTATTATCTATAATATGATGGTTTTGAGCAGGTCTCTTTCACACGATCAAATTTCTCTATGGCATTCCCCTATATCTCTATGTCAGAGAAGGATACTATGGAAAGTTCTCTATTTTCAGGGATGTCAGATATTTGTGGGCAGAATTTTGGACTCAGTAATGTTCGTTTCTCAGAATCATGCTCTATGGAGGGTGATAACATTCAAAAGCTTTCAGACCTGCAATCGGTCAATGTAAGTCAACTTGATAATTTTGTATTAAACAATACCTTTTATCACAAAGATCAGATATATTTATTTTGTCAAAAAATTGGACAGAATTATCTTGCTTCGAGGATGGAAAAGAAAACAAATGGGGAAGCAGATTTGGTGGTGTTCTGCCACAGAGGATCTGATTCTTCAAACGAACTAGAACATCCACATCCTGAGAGTAGGTTAAGTTGAACTGTACTATTATTTTAAGTGTTTAATTAGTCTAAGTTGAGTAATGTTTACTCAAAATCACAATGGTCTAGGACAAAGCCATAACACATAATTGGTGGCTTTGCAGGTAAAATTTTCTCTGAGATTATTAGTTTAGTGGATCAGTCTGGTGCAAAGTATGCAGTTCTGTATGTTTCAGACCCCATTAAATCATTCCAGTATCCTTCTCATCGAGAGTTAGAAAGGTTTCTCGCTGAAAGTTCAGGAAATGCATCAGCCAATTCAACAGCCTGTGATGAAGTTTGTCAGATCAAATCATCACTTCTGGAGGGACTTCTAGTTGTAAGTTTGTCTTTTTTGTTTCTTTTTCTTGTTTGGTTATGTGGTTAAGTGTTTGTAGATAATGCTCGTAAGGAAACTAATGGACCAAACTGTCACTTTTGCGCCACTGCTGCATGACATATATATATACATAGTTTTTGTCTGATCCATCGTAATTATACCATACCCTGGCATTTTCTCAGGCATCCTGTTTAAATCGGTGGAACGTCTATCTTTATGCTAAAATTTGCTTGCCCTCTACTAAATGTTTAATCCATATGCATAAAATCTAAACTGTTCTTGACCTTGGAATTCTTTCATTTCTCTGTTGCACTGTAAATGCAAATATACTCGCACATGTATGTGATCGGGACATGATATGTAAACTTTATATGGAAACTATGCATGGTCCTATGCTTTTTCTGGGGACACCTCCGAGGTTCACCTTTTTCACCCCTTGTCATAAAACAATATTCAATCTTAAGTCTGAACTCTTTAGTCTTAACAGTTCTACTCTTAGGATCATATCTGTCAAATATAAATAAAATAAATTGAAGATTGCTTCACCATCCAATTATGTTTAAAATGGGCGGAACTGACACAATTGAGATCATTATGGTGAACTGACCATCTTGGCACATGGATGACCAAAAGATCTCCAATTTGATTGGTCTTTTGCAGAAACAAGCTTTATAATTTGTTTTTAAACATGAAAGGTTTGGATTATGGAAATCCACTATGCACAAGTGTGTAAGGGGGTTCACTCCCTGCGATGAACTTAAGAATCATCTGTTTTTCCTTTTTTTTACAGTGCACAGTATTACTGATGTGAAGTTCTGACATTGTTTCTTTTTGCTATGTATCAGGCAATTGTTTTGCTTATAATATTGATATCCGGCATCTGCTGTATGATGGGAATTGACACTCCAACGAGATTTGAGCCTCCCCAAGAGTCTTAAGTGATTGCATGTGCATGAGTTCTCTTATCTGCTGTGGTGCTGGTTATTGTTGGGTCTCCCTGGTTTGAGTATCACTCAAAGCAGTTGCTTGTTACATATAGTTGCAGAGGGTGGTTGATGCCTTGTAATTTTGTTTAGGGTTATTCTTATGTTGGTAACAATGCATGTCCCATATAGGTTAGTTTGTAGAAGCATGTGTATCTTATTGGTAATGGTTCTGACTTGCCTATGTAATTGGATAACTACTGAATCTTTTCTGATCATTTGTTATGATACGGAAGAAAACCAGAATAACTGATCATTGCATTTTTCATTGTGCCAGAGCTAATAATGATTTTTGCACTTGTTCAAGATTTGACTTATAAGTTGGTGGATTATTTCTAATTGCATCGAGGTCTTTGGTGGATTATTTCTAATTGCATCGAGGTCTTTTGAGATTAAAATTTAATACTTTAAAGGTGGTTAAGTTGAAATCTTATCGGTAAAGGATAATCTACGAGTCATGTTTGTCGTTGAAAACGGGTCCCTATCCAGTTGCATTTTCATGAGCCTGTGTTGGTTATGTTTATTTTCATGAGCCTGTGTTGGTTATGTTTGGGGTCATGTCCTGTGGTTTGGTTTTTTCGGTTGTTATATTGGCTCATTTTGTTCTGTTGTCATGAGGCCAGTTTGGTAGGGATTCTAGAACAGCTTTTGGACCCAAAAACTATTTTGAGGCAACCATGAGGTATTTGGAGAAGCATAAAATAACAGTTTTAAAGCACTTTAGCTTCTTCCAACAGTGGAAATCCAAAAGCTACAACTAGGCAGCTTTGAAAGCTGATTTTGGAAAACATGGAGCTACAATGCGCGTTTAATGAAATAAGACTGATTACCAATTTTGTCCATCATTTCTTAAAATGACACAGAACAATTATACCCTTAACACCACATATCCATTCTTCTCATTTCCTTGCCGTCAAACATTGAAGAAGTGGAGAGAGCTCTTCCAAGGCCTAATGCTCCGATCTTTCTCATCAAGTTGATAAACCCGAATCTGCTCCAGATCATAAAGGTTGGCTCGATTTGTCTACTCAATCTACTTGCTCGATCTTTTTGCTCAATCTTTTTGCTCGATTTGGGTAGAAATAATTAGTCTACAATTGTTTTAGATCTAAATAGTAAATGATATCATTGTCTGTTAGATGTAGTGTTTTTTCATATACGCTTGGCATGGGTATATGTATATCTGTTGCTTTTGTTTGTTTGGTTATGGAGAATTGCTCAACAATTTATGCTTGTTTGGTTCTGGAGAAATATTGATATGATTGTTGGTGTTTATTATTTGTCCCCTGAGTTTTTTTGTTTTTAATTTTTTTCCCATCTGATGGGAAAGAAGAAAACCACTGGTACTGAAACTGAGGGGACTGTAAAACCGAAGGATGGCCTGATGAGATAGTAGCTATATTTTGTGATATAGCTGCCAAAGAAGTGGCAAAGGGAAACAAGCCAGGTACTCATTTTGATAAGAAAGGGTGGGAAAATGTTATCAAAGCCTTTAACGAGCAAACTGGAAGGGACTACAATAGAGGCTAGTTGAAAAACAAATGGGATTCACTTAAAAATGATTGGAAATTTTGGTCTTCTCTATTGCATAAGGAAACTGGTATCGGGTGAGATCTCGTTAAGAAGATTTTCGATGCACCTGCTGAATGGTGGAATAGTAAAATTCAGGCATGAAAAGTAACTTTTCTGTTGTAGTGATGGTTCATTCGTCTTTTAATTCATTTATGATTTATGAATTATGTGTTTATTATGCAGTAAATTTCAAAGTACCGCAAATTTCGTGATGCTGGAATTAATCATGAAATGATGGAACTATATGATAGGATGTTCAAGGGTAGCACAACACTATGGCAGTTTGTCATGATTCCCTCAACTAGTGTAGATGTCAAAGAGGTTGTGACAGATTCTGAGCATAATGATGACAATGAAGTTGGATGCTATAATAAGTTAAAACTAAGAGTAGGCCAATATGGTCATACTCGTTGGTAGGTTCTTGTGGCTAATGTTTCAATAATTTTATAAAGGATGCTACCCTGTTTTAAAAGCACCGATGGTTTAATTTCTTCTTTTATTCATGGTATTTATCTTTGTTTGATATTAAATTATTATCCCTATAAGTGCATAAGGGTGGTGACATTGCTTGGTCTCGAGATCCCGGGCGGGGAGAAGCAGGAAGACGAGCCTGAAGAGGCCCGGGGCGAGCCCGAGATCTAACACAGGCACCTAGTATCAGAGGAGCCGGGATGCAGCAAAGAGCCTACTCAGCAGGAGCATGTAGTTGAGCAGGTCGATGACTCTTTTCCTGGGATTGAGGTAGGAGCTACGAGGTCACATAAGTGAAATGGTAAGGAGCCCTCTCGGGAAGGCATTTCCAAGAAGAGAAGAGAGGTGCAATCCGGGAGTTCGGGAAGCCTGGCCAAGATCACCCAGGAACTGGAGGGCACTGGTGTTGCGCAGCCATACTTGGCGCAAATGGCTTATCATATGCGTCACCGGTCTCGGGATGTCGCTGCTCTATACGAGGTCTCGAACCCGTTCTTTGGGCTGAGTCTGGCTAAGGAGAAGTTGACACGGGTAAGCTAGCATTTCCTGTGTTGGCAACAATTCTGTATTCATGTGCTAATTTATTGTTGTCATGTGTGCAGGCGACACTGATGGTGTATACTGCGAGTGAGAGGGCAGTGGAGCATTTTCAGTAGGTATCGGCGCCAAGGAGCAGGAAATAGTGTCTTTGCAGCAGTCGAACCAGGTGGGGCTGGAGGCGAGTGTCATGGAGGCTCAGGAGCTCTTAAAAAAGGCGAAAGCGGAGGCCCAAAAATAGAAGATGGTTGCAGAGAAGAAAGATCAGCTGTTGCAGGAAGGGGAGGTGACACTTTGAAGGTTAGCCCCTTTTGAGGGCCAGATGCAAAAGCTGCAGCAAGATCTTGCATCCTTGGAGGCCAGCTGGAAGACAAAGTGTGCAAGGGCCAAGGAGGTGGGGGTGAGGGTTTTCCAGGAGAGCGAGAACTATAAAAAGCAGTTGCAAGCGGTCTACAACAAGGGGCAAGAAGATATTTTCAAGGCCGGGGCCCAGGGGAAATGGATTAATGAATCGGGGATGCGAAGGTGGTATGCAGAACGAGCTGCATGCATGAGATAGAGGAGTTCGAGTAAGGACCTAAGCTCTCGCCCAGGCCTGCAACCCCATTCAGTTAGTCCCCAAGTGGTTGATGTCCGCCCTCAGTGTCGCACCTATGACTGGCCCTCACCCCGTTGTTCCATGTCCCTCACCGCTAAGAGATGTTGCAGCACTGACACCGGTTGTGTCCCAGCAGAGAAAGGGAGGCTCTGGGAACACAAGTCAGAGCCAAGGTCAAGGTGGAGCGAAGAGTGGCGACACCGTGGCGAGGAAGCAGTGAGGCTTGAGTGAAATACTGGCGATGAATTTTGGTTCTTTTTATGTTTTTTTTGCATGGCGTGGTTATTCAACTAAGACATCTTTTTGCTTTGCCTGGACGGTCAAGTTTAAACTGTGTTTTTCTATATTGAATGAAACTGTTTAACGTTAGTGTTTTGTCTTGTGGTCTCATGACATTTTTTTGTGAGTGGGAGACAGTGTACATGGTAGTAGTCGCTAACGGACCGTACACTTAGGGAAGAGAAAATGAATTTTAAAAAGAACAAAGCAATTCCATAGACAGGGAAGAGATAGATGTGCTACGAGTTCCAGAGATGGGGGAGGACTCGTCCATCAGTGTCCCATAAGTAAAATGTTGTGGGTCTCGAGACGTCAGCAATCTCATAGGGCCCCTCCCATTTATCTTTAAGACCTGTGGGGTGGGGGATAGATTCTTTCATGACCCAGTCTCTAATTTTAAGGGGTCTTGGGATTACTTTCATGTTGTAGTGTCTCGCGACACGTTGTTTGTTGTTGATATTGCGTATGTGAGCTTTGTCCCGGCGTTGTTCAAGGAGATCCATGTTGAGGCGCATGCCTTTAGTATTGGTGTCGGGGTCGTATCCCGTGACCTGAGTGCTTGGAACCTCTATCTCGACAGGGATGACGACCTCAGTACCGTAGGATAATAGGTGAGGAGACTCCCCTGTCGCTGTCATGGGAGTTATGCAGAGTGCCCATAACACCTCCGGAAGCATGTCTGCCTATAATACTTTGTGGTCTTCTAGCTTCTTTTTAAGGTTTTGCTTGATAAGCTTGTTGATGGCTTCCACCTGACCGTTGGTTTGAGGGTGGGCTGGAGAGGCATAGAACAAGGCAGTTCCCTGTGCAGATATGAACTCCCGAAAAGTATTATTGTCAAACTGGGTACCGTTGTCAGTGATAAGTGCTTGTGGCACCCCGAAGCGACAGTAGAGGTTCATAAGAAAGTTATTACTCTCTCGTTAATGATGGTGCAACTGCTTCGGTTTCTACCTATTTGGTATTGTAGTCTATAATGATGATGACATACTTTAATTGTCCCAGAGCTATGGGGAGCTTTCCCGTAATGTCGAGTCCTCACTGACTGAAGTGAACCGGGGAGTGGATAATGGAGAGAAGGATGAGAGTGTGATGTGCAAAGTTGGCGAACTTATGACATTGCAGGCAAGCACCCACCACAGCTTTTGCATCATCTTCAATTGTGAGCCAATAATATCCGGTTCTCAAGGCCTTATACATGAGGTTAGGGGCTCTCACGTGGTTGCCACATACTCTAACATGAAGTGATTTAAGCACTTGATGTCTGTCCTCGACTGAGATACACTTAAGTAATGGGCAAGATTGGCCACAACGATATAATTTACATTCTTTGTAGAGGACGGACTTGTGTTGGAGGCGCTGTGCCTGTTTTTTATCACTAGGCATAGTGCCATGAGAGAGAAAGGCAATATATGGATTCATCCAAGAGGGTGGTGCAGCATCTATGAAAAAGATTTTGAAATAAGCTTTGGAGATGCTGGGCTTGTCTAAGGTATCGATGTGCACACTTGTGGGCGAGGTGTCGGGAGGACCAGTGGCGAGTCTGGCTAAGGCATCTGCTTGAGCGTTTTTGGCTCTAGAGATTTGTGTCAGTTTGAATGAATTGAAGAGTTGGAGAAGTGCCACAACTACTGCCTTGTATGACTCTAGATTGCTTTGAGTGGCCTTGAAGTCCTCTGCGACTTGATTGACGACGAGTTGGGAATCGCTGAATATCTGGAGATTGTCTGCTCTGAGTTCCCGACAAAGATGGATACTGGCTATCAGGGCTTCATACTCGGCTATATTTTTGGTGGCTTTAAACTCGAACCGGAGAGCATATTCATAATCATTCCTGGGTCTTTGATAATGATGTCGGTACCACTATGCTGGTAGTTAGCTGAGCCATCAACATAAAGTTCCCAGACGTTCTCGCGGGGAGCCGCATCCTCCGGGGCATTAGTGGCTAAAGGGATGTATTCAACTATAGAACCAGCAGCAGCTTGACCCTTGATGGCTTGTCATGGCTTGAAATGGATGTTAAATTCTCCAAGTTCAACTGCCCACTTGACGAGGCGTCTCGAGATATCGGGTTTCTGAAGAATTTGCTTTAGGGGCTCATTTGTCAGGACATGTAATGTGTGGGCTTGGGAGTAAGGTCTGAGTTTCCTGGTTGAGGTTACAAAAGCCAGGCTAGCTTTTCAATAACAAGGTACCGGGTTTCGGCATCGAGGAATCCCCTTCCCGCGTAATACACCGGAAGCTCTGTGTCATCTTCATGGCGAGTGAGAGCGGCACTGATGGCAGTAGCCGATACCTCGAGGTATAGGAAGAGGACTTCACTAAGAATGAGTTTCGACAGCAGTGGAACTGTAGCCATATATTCTTTGATGCCATTGAATGATTCCTCATGTTCTGGTCCCCAATCGATTTGTTTCTATAATTGATTTTTAAGGAGCTGGAATAAGGGGTAGTACTTATCTGTGAAGCAAGAAATGAATCGAGCTAAGGCCACAAGTTTTCCCATAAGACTATGTACCTCGTTTCGCTTTGCCGGGGCTTGCATATCTATAATGGTCTGGACTTTCTCAGTATTGGCCTCTATGCCTCTTTCCTTTCACGGTACAAATGCATCTCTTTTACATTTGAAGTTCACCCCACATTTGTTTCACAACATCACATAACAAAACTCCATCGAAAGTACTTTGTCAAGTCTTGATAATAAGGTAAAGGTCTAGCAATTTTAAGCAAAGAGATTTTTTTATGAAGGTGATGAAAGAAAATGCTCAATGTAGGCTCAAAGAGGTTAAAACTAAGGAGTCCTACGACGGGTACAAATAGGCACATGCTTTATTTGGTAATGATGGTAATCCTAAAGAGATCAATTCAATCATTTTCAAAATCAAGACATGTTATGATTATAATGTTTCAAAAAGCTTAACACATAGTTGTTGAATATGCAAAGAATGATGAGGTTTATAATAGTGAATTTTGAAAAATTTGACATATTATCACTTAAGAAGAAAGCATTCAGGCTCAATAGCTCACATGGGTTGTTATGGAAACAAATTAACCAAACATGCATGCTTCACAATCAATCAAATCTCAAATTTTCATACCAATCCACAATATCCATGAAACTGACAATTTCTTTAAGTAATTGTTAAACCATCATCTATACATTCAAAGACATAATCATCATTGACTTTGTTTTAGGGACATCCTACGACTCGAACAAAAATAAAATCACAAAACATAAATTGAAATTTTTTTATGGAACTGATTTTCTAATTTTCTAATTTTTTTCTTTGGTTTTTCTTTTTATGACTTGAAACTATAATTAAATGACTTGAACAAACATTTTATTATGTAAACTTCTACCCCAGTTAGAAAATTACATTGTCCTCCATGTAAAACCTAAAATCATGTAATAATTTCCTAAGCATTTGTCTAAGTCACATAACGAACACAAATACAATTCAACCAATAAAAGTAAAGGGATAGAAAATATTCAAACACTCGTTGATGGCTCCTCCACAATTATTAACAATTATTACAAACTAAAAGGAAATTACAAAAGTAACTATTGTTCCTAACGAACAACAATCGAAAACCTAACCTAAACTACTCAGAAAATTACCAAAATTTACAAGGATATATTAGACACACATATGAACAACTGTACAAAATTTCAGGGGAATCAGAGTTCATTTGATATGAAAATAAAATAGAAGAAAACAGGGGACAGAAGGTTGACGAAAATCAAAAACCAAAAAGAAAACAAAAACCTAAGCTACTATATATAAGTGATCAACATACTCATGCAACACATAACACGAAAAACCATCAAGAACACATAACAACTTCATGCAAGGCCGGACAACAACGTACAAATTATCCTAGACACTAACTAATTCTGATTCTAGTTAGAGCCGTTGCGGTTGTCTAATCGTTAAGACTTCTCAAGTATTTAGAACCATCTTTGCGCTTGATCCTAAATATGAATGCTAACTCATTTAAAGACATGTTGCGTAGAGATTAAACAAGAAAACACTTAAACACAAGAGTCAATCAGAAACATGATCTAAGGCAAGGCGTCACTCATCCTATTAGCATGCAAATTATCAGAATTATATCTGCCTTAAGTTAATCACAAAGACCAAGACAACTTTACATATGAATCGATCTAATATTATTATGGTAGATGAAACCGCACCCTAAGGACAGCCATGGCCAAGGCAGCCTCAAGGATTGATTTAAATACACGAATTCATGACAATTAATCAATTAGAAATCAAGAACACATAAGAACATGCTACTGCTCCTAAACCTAAATCACAAAATCATCATATATTCAAGAAGTTACAAATCAAAACATAGAACAATTCAAAGATCACAAAGATATTCGAAACTCATACTTGATAAATAAAACCAAAACCGAAAAGTATATTACATTAGAATTTGAAAATATACAGAAAATAATACAAAAATCCATGATAAAATCACACTCTTTCAACCTTGAAAGATTTAGCAAGTGTGGGGAAAATCGGTGGAAGGATGGAATGATTTGTATGACTTGTGGTTGATGAATCGGCTAAGTATTTTTCTGTATACGTTTTGGTAGAGTTTCGACTATGTAATTGCAATGTAGTGATCATGATTTTCTGTTTAAATACAAGCCTATTTATAGAGGAATACATAGGGTTCGGCAGCCAAAAGTCTTTAACCAAATATGTTTAGGTTTTCCTTCTTGAACTTAGTTTGCTTGGTCAACAAGACTTGTAGATTCTAGAGGCTTCTTTGGCCGAATTTTGGACTTCTAATTCTTCATTGGACTTATCATTGGACTTCCCTTCATGGTCTAGACTTCATGGATCGGCTGCTTTGCTTCCCTAGGTCCATCAGGAACACTTCCTCTCGGTAGCAATAAGCTGCCCTGTTTCGGCAGACTGACTTTCCGGCACTAATTTAGGCATAACTGCCTCTAGAAACTAGATATGGATGTGATTCCAAATGTTTTAGAAACTAGACTCATACAGATTTCCGTGCATATATGTTACGTCTTCTAATTCCTTGTGAGTCGTCCTGGAGAAATTTTTAAAGTTAGGTGATGTGCCTAGGAAATTTCTGTTTTTGCTGCTCTCGGCCCCCTTTGATGTTGTTGCCTTCCATAGCTCCGATTCTCTTGATTCTTTCTCCCATGAACTCTTCTACATGTCACCTAAGTATGAGAGAAGTTAAATCAATTTATGACAATGTAAAAGCTTCACAGAATCATCAAAACATATCTAAGAATCCATAAATCGGGTTTTGACAATTTTGTACATTATTCCTCTATATTTAACATGTTTTACACACAACTCTACCAAAAACTCTTGATTCTACATTATGACTCTATTCTACGACAATAAGAGATAAACAAAGTACAAGTAGATGTAATAACATATTAAGAATGTCGCATTTTATGCTCTTATCATAACTCGCGAAGTTACCGAACGTGGCTTCAACCTCAGTAACTCGTCGTTAACCACGGTAAAAATGTACGGGTTCTCACACTCTACCCCCTTTAAAGAAATTTCACCCTCGAAATTCACATACTAAGCTGGTCACTGATCAAGGGTCAATTTCTCTATCATTCTTTGTTTCTTTAGGAATCATGATGACTCAACTTGTTAGTCCACGTGTGACGACGTCACAACAGATACTCTAGTGACTTTAGTTCACCGGTAACTTCGCTTGCCGTGAGTCCAACTTTCTTAACGATCATTGAATTTTTCTGCTGAACCTCGAAACTCTGCTCGTGATCAGAACAACAATATCGTTGCCAAGGCATGAACACTCAAGTATTTCCACTTTTCGTTACCTCGTGTAACGAGTGCTGAAGTCACGATCGAAGTGTAACAGTTGATTTGATCGTTGACCTTACATGTTTTATAACCAAGTAACAAACTCGAACTTGTCACTTTCATGTCTTGATTGCAATGCCGAGATATGCTTATAACAAGCTGCCACATCAGCTAACGTATAACGCCACAAAGTCTTTATGCCATAACGACTTTATCAAAGCTGTACTATAGGTAGGGATGCACAGATACCAACTGACAAGTGATGATACACAAGATCACTTCTTTCTTTGCAGAGTCGTGCTTGCACGATCGATGAACCACTAGCGATGGATTACGAACGATGTCTCACCATCGAAGAACCACTAATGATTAGCTAGGTCGATCACGTTGATGTACTTTCAACTCTTAGTTAACTCGTAAGGATGTCGCTGATAGAATCTTCTCAAGATCGATATCACGAATTTAGTATCCTCGTCATCGACAATCGAAACAGACACTCGCGGACGCTTTCGCTAATCCACTTTTTTGATGCCACTATGACGTTGAGTTGTTCCATGCGAGTGTGTCCATCAGGCTCCATCAGAAAGATAACGGTCAGCCTTGATAACACGTTCGAAAAAATCAAAAGGGGTCTTAGCTACCACATCCTAATCAAAGGATCAATACATCTTTGCCTCTGAAGTCGTCAGGTCGCACCTCGTACGATGCTTTCTTTAAAATAGAATTCCAGGTTCCACACCTGTCAAGAGGGATACTACTCGTGCCATCAATGTTGCAAAACGTTCACCTGATATCTTATTTAATGGATGCTTCCCTCGTTATCGTACCTTGTCATAGAATCACAATGTTCCTAACTCAAACCGAGCAGCGCTTTATCCATGAATCAGTCATATAGACACCAGAAACCTCGAAAACGTAATTTCTCACCTGTGATCACTTGTTGAAGAAGTGAATAACTCAAGGGTAATTTCCATCTTGAAGTCCAACACTTGGTTGAACTGAGACTCGCTGATATTGTCCTCTGGCCACAATCTTTCTTATCTGTTTTACACTTTTACTTTTCATTGGCCCCCTATCAAATTGCACCAAAGTAAAGTTCCCTCATTTCACCGAATTATATAAACTCGATCTTGACCAAGATTCTGATAATCTTAACTGCATGACTATTACAGGGATAATTGGTACCTACAACCTCGGCTACAAATCGTCAAGTTACCACCAAAAATTATGGTACACACCAAATATTCTTAGGTACACTTCCTTCCATGTCTTAGACCGTTTGATCAAATCATGAAGTTATCATTTGGTCAACAAACAACGTTTTACACTTTTTCTTACTTCAGGTATTCCAGGCATAGAGTTCTAACCGAAAATAGCATGTCCAAATACACTAATGGGCAATTTGAAAAAGTTGCAAACTCTAAATGCAAGTAACTAAAGTGACGCACAAACTTGAGTTCGTCGTTCCAATCTTCGACAATTTGGTCGTACAACATCTCCTGACATTTTATTCGGTCACAACTGATTCTTAATGCTTCACATGGCTCCAATAACATCAAGTTTCCTCAGCCATAGAAAATCATTTACAGATGATGTCTTGACGAACCACAGTCATAAGAGTACGTGAACAATTACAAAACCAAGTCGCAAAGTACTCACAAGAAAGAGAATAAATTACAAGTCTGAAGTTGCCTGCTCCCAACACTAGCAACATTTTGAGTCATCGCTTACCTCATTTAACATACAAAGTCAAGGATAAGACCTCTCATATTCATACTATCGTGTTCACATCACATACTCTTAATTCGGGACCCCAAAAGGTCAACACATTTTTTCCAATGCTAAAGCTTCCCCACTCGTCGGAGCAACCTCTCACGTCGACGCAAAGCTTGTATAATGCATTAGGAAGGATACGATACTCATCGCTCAATCCACTACCTCGATTGTCTTTTTCACGTTGCGGAGGATGATACCAATCACCTCAACGCTACAATACAACTTTCCAACACTAGAGGGAGACACCATCGATCCGTCATAATTCATGCTAATACTCAACCAAGCACGTACGACAAATGATAAACTCTGTCTCAATGACTATGAGAAAACAAGGGAGTCATCTAACTCCAATAAAATCTGTGAAACCACCTTGAGTTCTACCAATGTTTCCGGGTAGACTCGTGGTCCCTTTAGCGGGTGGCACGGTTCCAGAAATAGCGTACTTCCTTGTATTCCGAGTTTTCCTGTGTAAAGAACAAACACGTCAAAGAGGCGTCCCCGGGTTTACCGAGGGAAGCCACTCCGATGCTTAAGTTAGACACTGTCAATTAAGCAGAAAGATCAAGAATAGTCAAGAAGTTCCTCTTACCGGGATGTATGCGCCGGTATTTATAGTAGCATTGAAGGCAGCATTCCTGTCCCTTTCCAATGTGGGAGTAGTTTCCCTTGCTTTACTTAGCTTTATGGCGAATTGGGCCCAGACAAAGGGCCCAGAGTGGCTTCACATTTAATTGTAACCCGGTAAAGGTGAAATATTAGGTTCCACCTATAAACAACCAACAATAAAAAAATCTCTTTCAAACATAAACTTTCTTTACAGGATCTACCACTACGGGATCAGCAATTTCAATCTCAAACTTAAGGATCTACCACTACGAGATCCTCAATCTCAAACTCAATGATATACCACTACAGGATCCTCAATCTCAAACTCAAGGATCTGCCACTACGAGATCCTCGATCTCAATCTCAAACTCCAAGACCTCATCTCCATCCCACTATCTTAACAAGGAGGGTCCATAAACACAATCCAGATACTATGCTCATGCACAACAAATCTTATACCCTGCGACTTAAATAATATGCTCTGGCCCCATATGCAAGCTCGTAGCATGAACAATATCTAACATTCATAACACATGCACAAGTTTTTCCTCCATATCATCAACAATCCAAACCAGGACATTTTCACATTCATTGTCCTCAAGTATGCCAAGTTTTTAAAGCTCAAAATCTATAATATCAATTTATTGTCACTCTTATCATATGTCGTGGCCCGTGCACTTTGAGAGAGCTAAGTGAGAAAATACTCAAGGGAACAATAACCTCATTCTCAAGTAATTTTAGATTTGACACAAGCACAAGAAATTTTATGTACTCAAGACAAGGCAATGGTCAAGACACACAAGCAGAACATAACACAAAAATAGAACCAATGTGACAACAAGGCTCTATAGCTCAAGACATAATGGGCACTGTGATAACACAAACCAGAGTCATAAAGAGAATTCATATACTATTAGAAGGTAACGAGTCAGATTTAAGGAATGACATCAAGGATAGGGACACGACTCGTAAAGGACTCTAAAGTTGCCGCTAAAATTTAAAATTGTAAATAAAAAATCCCAAGAAAGAATTTCCAAAACCCTTTTATGCCAACTCACAAAACTTTACTAGCTCCGAAATTTCTTAAAGACCACTTTTGGAAAAAATTTTGACCCGCTAGCACAGACTTTAAGCCAACAGAGGTTTTTAAAACATTTTTAAAAACAAAAGTCAGAGGAACGAATGCTCTGATACCACTGTTGTCGCACCCCGGGAGGGGAGCTACAGTGACTACGATTTTAAGCCAATAAGAAGCCAACACGTCCGAAGGACGTGCCGACAACTTATCAACCTAAAGTCGTAGGATATTTAGTAGGTAATGTAAAATTAATTTTTAACTTGAGTGACACCATAAGAATTTCTTAAAACATTCATCAATTTTTTTTTCAATTTCGCGGAAGGTGGACAAATTAAAGGGTCTATTAAAAACTTTAGTGACAACAATAAAAACATATAACAAGATTAATAAATTTAGGAATACACCTTTACTGTTTATGTTAAAGATTCTGGTAAATGACTCGAAGGATAAAGTATGTCAAGTATCTATGGCTCGGACGAGACACTGAGTAGGAAATGAGGCTTCACACACATAGCTCACTCTATCTATCCCGTCACAGTACACAGTACCTGCAAACAAACTGTTGTAAGGATGAGCGTCGTCCTCGCGTGCTCACACATAGGCCCACCAATGATAGGTTTGAAATCCATAAAACCATATATATACATATTGATTTGAGCTCTAAATAAAACTAGTTGGAAATCTTGGCACACAAAATCATCATTTTATATCTTTAGAGAAAAACTGTGCAGTATGCTAAAACATGGCAGAGTGCTCAAAGTACGAATACAGCTTGCAAGGCTTCACAAATCTCTGTGACTGAATCCTGAGTTTGTCTATACTGTAAACCGGGGCCAACTACTTATGCTCCTGAAGATGAATAGTAACGACTGTGTCCATTTACAGCTAATGCCCAACACATCACTCGCAGTACACACCATACTTACAGCTCACTTAACTCTATACGAGATGAGCGTAAGCGGGAAAATAAAATAAACAGGGCATTGTCCCTCTGGAGGTTCACGGTTATCGACACCATGTGATTTCCTAGATACTATGTCCCATCACTCTCAGGTCACGCACCGGAAATAAGGACAACGGTACTCAACATATCACATCATCATATAAAATCATTTACGTCTAGCCATAAGTTTTCTTAGCCCAATCACAAATCATTTATCATATAATATAAATAAAACTCTCCCGAGGCATCGACCATGAGCATACAAAAATCATGCACTTTCATATATCATGCAAAACCACTAACAAAGGAGGTTTAGCTTCCCTACCTGGAATAGTCGTTCCTTGCGTAAGCTCCAAGCTTCCAAGAACCGTCTCGGATAAACCAAGGTCACCGCTTAAATTACCTTGTCCAATGAACCACTGTAGAATAGAGTAGCTTAGCATCGAAGAAACAATAACAATCATATTGTCCTCAGCATTCCTAGTTTGACCACATTGACCAAGTTGACCAACCAATTCCTTTTTATGGCACTTAAACCTTTTTGACTTGCTTTTTCGATTAACGACTCTTTACATATTTACCGGAAGTCCGACTTAAATTTTGAACTTCCCTTTACCATTTTAATTTGACGTTAGGGTATCACATAATAATTCGTTGAATTACTATATATGGACACCCAATGCATCACATTAACCAATTCTTTAACAAAGAGTTGATACATCGATTTACGTGAATCACCAATTTTTACTTAAAATGGTCAACTTGACATTTCTAGAATTTCCAGTTATCATTTTCCGATAACAATTTAACACTTCACCAATTTAACCAAACTGTGTCAAACTTCGTTGAACCTCAATTCTTTACTAAACCGTTTCCCAAAAATGGAACTTTCCCAAAATGGAAACTTTCTCAAAATGTAAAGTTTCCCAAATTAGTAGGTATCTAAAAATAGAAAGTTTCCTAAAATGGAAAGATCCCAATTACGGTTATTTTTCGTTTTTAGTAACTTTCCGTAAATTTAACTTTTCTGATTTACAACCATTAACTTGATTAAACGGAAACAATAAACTTTAAAGGAGTCGAAGACTACCTCTTCGGCATTTCTGCCGGATTTATTGCATCATCGGAGCAGTCACTGGATTCCGGTCAACTTGCCGAAATTTCGATAGAGTTTCTCTTGTTTCTTTGCCTCCAAGTTATCGACAACATGTAAGAAAACAACAACAAATCATCAATACAGTAACTACAAACACAGTAGCTCCAGAAACCACCACTCACCCTCTACCTGCCACTGCCCCAAACCCATAACCTCTGTCCCTGTTTGAATTCGATGTCAGCAGCTCCAAACCTCCTTCAACTGGACCTCCTCTGCCTCCCACAGCCTCGCCTCAGTCTCAGAAGTCCACCAGAAGCCCAAAAACACGCCCACCGGAGGAGTTGCAGGGAAAACCAGAAAAATCAAGGAAAATGGGGGAAACTGAATTACGGCTCGGATCGATCAAGAAAATGGCAAGGAAAGGAAGAGGAAGAAGAGGGAAGAAGAACCCTACCTTTCGGTTCCCTCGCCGTCGCCTGAGCTCACCAAAATCCGATGAAGTCCGCCGCTTGGTCTCACAGTCGATCTCCCTCCATAGTGGACGACAAGACAATCTAGGGACTAGGCTTGATAGAGGAGGAAGAGAGGAAGCTTTTGGAGGTGGTCCGCCAACCTATGGTGGTCAGAGTCGCCAGCGCCGGGCGGAAGACAGCGGAGGCAGAGAGAGCTCGGGGGAGCTCTATTGACCGAAATTGGAGGTTTGACCGAGTCAAACCTCTCACCTATATTTATAGGAAAATGGACGGTTAGGATCTGATCTTGGAAAGATCTGACGGTCCAGATTTAAAGAAGGTAAACAGGTAAATAGTTAAATGGTAAAAACCATTTACCAGAATGGTAATTAAAAGTTACCAGAAACTTCAAAAATTCGTAGAAAATAAACAGAAGCTCCGAAAAATATTCTGAAAATACCGGGAGACTCGTGTCGACACGTACTATGACATCGAGTCCTTAAATGAGGAATTTGTAGAGTTTATAAAAACTCAAAAATGAACGTGGTCGTTCACTCGTGAAGTTACCGAATACGACTTAAACCTTAGTAACTCGTCATTAATCACGATAAAAACGTGTGGGATCTCACATAGATAGTAAAGTATGCATGCTTTCCCCTTCACGCTGTTTGATCTGAAATAGGGCATCGACACTTCGGTAAATGCTATCATGCAGGATGAAGAGAATGAGAAAGCGTTCCTAGAGCTGCTCAAAACTGTCAATGGAGCTGGTCGGGAGGTTAAGGAACCAGCTAAGAGCTTCATCAGCTAGCGTCTTCTAAAACGTATGGTAAGCTATAAAATCTGATCAACACCCGTACGTTAGTGGTTGTTTCAAGAATTGGAAGACCAACAAACACACAAGAATGTTGCATCTGACCCACAATTGCCAGCTTGATCAACGCCCATACGTTAGTGGTTCTTTCGAGAATTTAGAAGACCAACAAACACACAAGAATGACAGTTGTTGGCACGTCAGCTGATTGTTCGAAGAACATGTATCATCTTTAAAAGTGAGGTGCTTTGAGCCTTTGACTTGGCGACCAATTTGAAATGGAAGGGAATTCGGCGAGAGTTCCGCTCCAATTTGAAATGGAAGGGAATTCGGGGGGCGTAGGAGGAGCAGGAGGCGGTGGCGGCGGTTGTGGAAATGACGTGGAGCTGCTCTGTAAGACGCTGCAGGTTGAGCACAAGCTATTCTACTTCGATCTCAAGGAGAACCCTCGCGGTCGTTATCTCAAAATTTCTGAAAAGACTTCAGCCACCAGGTCCACCATCATCGTTCCCTTCTCCGGCATCTCATGGTTCCTCGATCTCTTCAATTACTATGTCAATTCGGATGACCAGGATGTCTTCAGCAAGGAATTGCAGCTCGACACCAAGGCACTCACTCTCTCTCTCTGCCCTTTCTCTCTCTGCTCATGTGCTCATGATCTTTAATTTTTTGATTTCAGGTCTTCTACTTTGATATTGGAGAGAACCGCAGGGGCCGCTTCTTGAAGGTTCTTCTTTCTCCCGTTAAACCCTATATATATCTCTATTTTCTTACTGCACGGTGCTATAAATTTCTGCTAAAACACCCTAAGCCCTTTATACTGTTATTTTGCATGCGGGATTGTCTAACCTGACCCTAAGCAATCGTCCTTTTACAATCAGATACGAGTAACTATTGATAAATTCTACCTCCAAATTCATAATAAGCTTCTGGTATTTACTAAAACAAGAAAAGAAAGGAACGGAAAGGAAAATATTGCATTCCCATATGTACATATGTTTATCTATTTCGAGTTGATTCTTTTGCTGTTCCTCCCATGTACTTTGTATTGCATGCTGGAGTACTTGATCTTGACATTGTTGCTTCCATGTTCTTACCATATATCAGAGTTATGGATATGGATTGTGGGTCTAGCATATGATATTTTTCTGTAGCAATGAGGGCACAAAGGTTTTTAGCAACTAGAAAATGATAAGCTTGATTTCGTACTGGTCTGTTTTGAGTTCTATTCTCCTTCAGTGTGCAAGCTCAAGCGCATGAGTTACTGAAATTTCTCAGAAGCTGATCTCTTTTTTCATCTACTTGGTAATGGGAAATTAGCTCATAATCCTCATATAACTAGTGTCCAAAGATCATTTTGCAACAGAATTCGATCTTTAACCTCTGCTCCGTCGCCTCCTCTCCAATGCATATGTATTTCTTTCACTTCTCATGGGAATTACTCTTTTTTTACCTTAGAAGTTTTTCTTTTCCTCAGATTTTTTTCCATAATTTTTGATAAATACACAGCTCAAAAGTGTAATGTCCGACTGCTGTGGGACTAGATTGGCATTCTGAGTGTGAACAGTAGGTTGTGTATTTGGTGTATCTAGGAATTACGTAAAATTATAAAACAATATTGGAAATGAGTGTATGTTTAGATGACAGTTGATGGTATCATTCAACTATGATCCCACATGCATTCATTTGTTATTTATGTTCCCTTCATTGTCTTTGGTTGATGTTTGGATCTCTTTTGTATATCTAGGTGTACATTCTGTGTTCGTATTTCATATCGAGACATAAGTCAGTTCCTTTGTACAAGGATTTAAAGCATTTTCAATTAACAAATTTGATCCCTATGAACCCCAAATTTCATCAACATTTGAGCCCATCTGAATACCTAAACTACTCGGAAAAACAAGATACTTCTTGGTTTTTCCTCTTTCATTTTTTTGCCATTATGTCAGTCGAAAATTTGATCATATTACGGTACAGCGGAAAAATCTTAAATGGTTTAGGATACGGGTACGGAAAGGATACCACAGTTAAATATACCGTAATTTATTGCTATAGAAGTAGAAAATAATAAGATAAAACATTGAAAGGCTTTAGACTTTTCTGTAAGGAGAGAATGAAGATAAGAATCGAGGAGGATTGATAAGAGTAGAAAACAATCTAGTTAGGTTTATCCTTTTCTGCATTTTTTCTCTTGTTTTTAGGGAAAGTCTCATTTACCAGGCATATCCTTTTCTGTTACAAAAACTTGCATCCAAAACAAATACGATCTTATTTTGAGCGCATGTGAAGCTAAGTTCCTACACTGCCACATATTCTGCATTGGGAGGGTTTATTTTTTGTTTTAGACTTACAACCAAGGACATGGTCACTTTTTGCAATTTCATTTTCAATTCTCATCTCTGCTTGTGCAACTAATAAAGGGAAGATTGGAGGGACCAATCTTCATGTGCAATTGATTGCTGTCTTGTTTCATGAGTGCATGGTCAGTAGAGTTGAAGCCATACTTAATAATTCAGCTAAATTTGACACTTATCTAATTATGAATTTTCCACTGTTTAAGAATTTAATTCTCACATTTTTCCTTTTCATGAGCTTTTTATCCAAACCTGCTTATCTATTGTTCGCATGGAATATTAATTAAGCAATATTAGCCAAACTAAGCACATGAAAATAGGCACCGGTCAAAACATCAATCATCCCAACCCTTATGCAGTGGCTGCAGTGATTTTTAAAAGAAATTGCTGCTATTGTGAATTGAAGTGGGTAGAAATATTGAATAACGACGGTTCTAAGTTAGCTTCCAATTTTGGGCACGACAATCTGATCTTTCTTCCAGTCTTTTTCTTCAAGTTTAATAGTGCTTAATTAAGATGAAGGTGCCAAAACTTCCCATTCACATGAGCTTTTGGCAGCTATCTGTGTTGATTGGATAATTATCTCATTTATTTGTTTTGGTACTGAATTTTTTCTTAGGGAATTGATGCTAGGGTGAAACTCCAGCCTCTTGTTCTTGAATTGTTGCCACCCTTATAGGTTTGTTGATGCAGGTATCCGAAGCTTCTGTTAGTAGAAATCGAAGTACTATCATTGTTCCTGCAGGGAGCACCCGGGATGAAGGTTGGGCAGCTTTTAGGAACATTTTGGCTGAGATCAATGAAGCATCAAGGCTTTTTATACTGCCTAATCAGGTGCCTTAGTGTTTCATGCGTTAGTGCTTCAACTGTTTAATTAATTCAAGTTTTTCTTTTTGGAGCATCTCATATGTGTCTATTTTCCACCTTGTTGTGTCCAATGCCGAAGCAGCAAAGTTCTGAATCTTCCGAGCGACTTGTTGGGCTTTCAGATGATGTAGGTGCTGGCTTCATATCTGGCCACAGTAGCCAAACTGTGCCAACTTCTGAACTGAATGTTGACCGGTCCACAGAGTTGCCCGCTCAAGATGAAATCGGTAACATGGGGGTTTCTAAAGTGATTAGAGCTGATCAAAAGAAATTCTTCTTTGATCTTGGAAACAATAACAGGGGACATTTCCTAAGAATATCAGAGGTAAGCGTCAAATAACTGTTACACATTTTCGTCAAAAAAAATAACCGTTACACATTTAGACCCCAAAAGGATTTGCTTTTCCGTTCTGATCTTTATTGAAGGTTCCTGGTACCAAATTATTATTTTTACTCAATTTTTATTTGTATTGTTGTAGGTTGCAGGCTCTGATAGGTCATCCATAATTCTCCCACTGTCAGGGCTCAAACAGTTCCATGAAATAGTGGGTCATTTTGTGGAGATAACCAAAGACCGAATTGAAGGAATGACAGGTGCAAATGTTCGGACAGTGGATCCTCCTCAGAGATAAATTTTACCCTGGGGTTTGGTTATTAAACAAATAATTAATCAAGATTGCGGTAGAAGTACAAGTAGGTGTTTGGTTAGAGGTGGGATGACCCTTGTTATTTTCTTATCTTCCTCCTTTCTCTCATTCAAATCTGAAATAATCCGATTTCTGATTGATCAACTTTAGAATTCGGAGGTGACTTGGGAGCTTAATTTACATGGGCAATAATCGAAAAACAGGCCAGAAACTTGTAAGCTGTAACTTGAGTTTGATAGTGTTTCCATCTTCTACTGAATGATGATCGTTCCAGGTGTGTTTAATTTTGTTATTGCACAACTTAATCTACTTTATATCTAGCATCGCAACACTTGATTTCTAGCTTCCTAACCTGTGAAGAAGGTAATTATTTCTTGAATGTACCTTGTAGTTGCTAATAACTTCATTTTGAGTGTCATGGCGTTGAAGGATTGTTAAGATTCATCGTTTTGCAGAAAGTTATGGACTGATGGCTAGCAACTACTCTCATTAGTAGAATTATTATTTTGTTTTTCTTCTTTTTGAATAGAATTATGATAGGATCATAATCCATAGAGATTCGGAAGGAAAGTAAAGGAATTGAAAGGGAAATAAACTAAGATTCATTCATATTCATTCATGATCTGATACAGTGCGGCTAAGAGCATACATAGTCCAAAGTCGGAACAACTAACAATACCTTAAAGATCCGACAAATGACCCGGCTCAACAACAAAAGAACTATCTGACCCAAATAGAGATTACTTATCTGAACCTAACACAGCTCATCTCATAATTGTGATCCTAACAAATTAGTAGATGTAGGATATATGATCCATATGTGTGTCTTGGTTTATGTCAAGTCTATGAGTTTTATGTTATCTCTTTGTAATAGGAAAGCTATATGGACTTATCCTAATATGTAAGAGAATGACCCAATATATATATGTTAAGTGAGACTAAATATAGCTCATTCTATCATATCAATACAACATCAATAAGCACGATTACATTCTCTCACAATAGGTTATCAAGCACGAGCTCTAACCTCTAGAGTTCGTCCAATCAAAAAAAACTAACCGACGCGCACCCCTGGGCACCGACGTGCACCCCTATGCACTTCCGTGTGCACCCCTACGCACCACTGCCGCACACCCCTACGCACTATGTGCACGCTACCATGGATGCTACTAGGCTTTTGGTTTTGTGTCGAGTTTATCCAACTAGGTTGTGAAGGTTAATTTGACAGGTATGTTTTCTTGAAATCCTAAAACTTTTCACAAGTTCAAATAACCTCAAGGAGGATAAAATCGGTTCCTCTCTTTTCCCATCCTTATTCAATGCTTGGGACATTTGAATTTGCAGGTTATTTTAAAAACCCTAAAACTTGTATGAACCGGATCACATACACATGCCTAGTTGCAGGCCTCGAACGCTGCTGCCGGCTTTTGTCGTGCACTAGCGAGGCTAGCTGCAGCACTGTCGTGAGCTGGTTGCCGACCGCTGCCGAGAGCTATCGAGACCAACTGCTGACAGCTGTCATACACTAGTGCGGCTAGCTGCCGCACTATCGTGCGCTGGATGCTGACCGCTACCGTGAGATGCCAAGAGCAGCTGCCGAGCGCTGTCGAGACCAACTACAGACAACTGCTGTGCACTAGCGAGGCTAGCTGCCGCACTATCGTGTGCTGGTTGTCGATCGCTACCGTGCGCTGCCAAGAGTAGCTGCTGAGCGTTGTCGAGACCAACTATCAATAGTTGCTATGCACTAGCGAGGCTAGCTGCCACACTGTTGTGCGTTAGTTGTTGCCAACTGCTACCGTCCGCTGCCAAGAGTAGCTGTCGAGACCAGCTGCTGACAGCTTCCGTGCTTCAGCGAGGCTCAGTTGCCGGGCGCTACCGAGCACTGGCAAGACCAGCCGCAGCAAGTTGTCGGGCAATCGTCGAACGCTATTTCCTGTTATCCGGGACCAATTGCCGAGTGCTTTTAGAAAAGATTTCGGTGCCAGTGACGGACATTGTTCCGGGAACATTCGTAGTAATTTCGTCGGCTAAAAGTAGGATTATAGCCGACGAAGTTTTTTAGTAATTTCGTCGGCTAAAGTAGGACTATAGTCGACGAATTTTTTTATTTCGTCGGCTATATTTCTTCCTATATATTCGGACCCAGCGACAGAACCCTATTTTCTTCTCCTTTCTCTTCTCGGCCGCACGGTTTCTCCCTCTCCTCTCGATTTTCTTTCACTTTTTTCGACGATTTTCGGCCTCCACTCCGCCTCTCCCATCTCCCAAACAAATAGGGTATGCAATTTCATGTTTATATTGTATTATAGAACTATTTTCAATTTTTTTCAATATATTGAATTATATGATAATTAGGGTTTGTGATAATGTTGTTTGTGATAATGTTGTTTGGATAATATTGTTGGTAATAATGTTGAATTATATTGAATTATTTCAATTAATTGGTATAATTTAATATATTTGGGTATATTAAGTAAATTGGTAATTTTTAATATATTTGGGTATATTTAGTGAATTTGGTATATTTAGTAAATTGGGTGTATTAAGTAAATTGGTAATTTTTAATATATTTGGGTATATTTAGTGAATTTTGTATACTTAGTATATTTAGTCAATTTGGTATATTTAGTAAATTGGGTGTATTAAGTAAATTGGGTGTATTAATTGGTATATTAAATATATTTGTGATAATTTTTTATAATGCTATATATTTAACAAAATATTAATTATATTATTTAGGATGAAAAGATTATTTAGTAAATCAAAGAGTTCGAAGGGCCAAAGGGGTGAATCGTCTGAGGGAACGTCTAGCAACCCTCGGGGTTCGTTTCAGGGCCCAATGACGGCCGGACGGGCGTCTCTTCTAGAGCCGACACAGAGACAGTTGGGGGCCACACATTCCACCAGGCAGCCGGACGCCGCTCACTCCTCCAGGCAGCCAGTCGCCCCTCGCTCCTCCAGCCAGCCGGACGCCCCTCGCTCCTCCAGCCAGCCGGACGCCTCTCGCTCCTCCAGGCAGCCGAGCGTCCTCACTCCTCTCGGCAACTGTGGCCTCTGACTCAGGCGGAGATGTCTGCACCACGTATGCCTGAGATACACAGGGCACCGACTCCGGGCCCTACTGTTTCGCAACTCCCTCAACCCTATTCTTCTTCTCCCTTTTCTTGCCCTTGAATGTCCAAAATTGAGCCCTAATCGAGTTAGCGAATTTCCGGCAAGTTGACCGGAATCCGGCAGGAGATTCTGGCAAATTGCCGGAATCCGGTAACGATTCTGACAAGGCAGTAAATCCGGCTGAAATGCCGAGAGGTAGTTTTCGACTCCTTAAGAATGTATTGTTTTCGTTTAGTCGGGCTAAAGAGTCGTAATCAGAAAGTTAAATTTACGAAAAGTTACTAAAAAAACGGTAACTAACCGTAATTGGAATATTTCCATTTTAGGAAACCTTCTAAGTTTGGAAACCTGCTAATTTGGGAAACTTTCCATTTTGGGAAAGTTTCCATATTGATTCAAGTGCCACTGATCATATGACTTATGATAAATCTTATTTCACTAAGTTGTCTTTCCCTCTAGTGTCATATGTCACTAATGCTAATGGTGAAGCCTTTCCTGTGTTAGGGAAAGGGTCGGTCCGTGTCACTCCTACTTTAGAATTACATAATGTTTTATATGTACCTGATTTATCCAATCACTTGATTTTTGTTCCCTAGTTGAATACTAAGTCTAACTGTTCTATAACCTTTTATCTTATGTATGTGATTTTTCAGGATCTTCTTACCATGGAGCTTGTCGATCAGGGGTATTTGAGGGGTAGATTATTTCACTTGGACCAGACATATGCATGAGAGAAACCTGGAGCACAGCCTTGCACCGCTTTGACTTCGAGCTTTATCTGGCTAAGTGAAATATAGTTGTAGCACCGCCGCTTAGGGCATCCATCTTTCAGCCTTATGAAAAAATGTATGCCTTCTTTATTTATTGGTGTGAATGAGTCTTCTATGCGTTGTGAAACATGTGTCTTGGCCAAGAGTCATCGTGCTACCTATTCTTCGAGTTTTACTAAGAGTGGTGTTCCTTTTGAAATAATTCACTCAGATGTTTAGGGATCTTCCAGAGCCTACTATGTCGGGTACAAGATACGTATTTTGTCTTGTTTGTAGATGATTGCATACGATTGTTATGGGTTGCTCTCCTTAAAACCAAAGATGAAGTGTTTCCAGTTTTTCAAGCTTTTTGTACTCTTGTTCATACACAGTATAATAGTACCATAAAAGTTCTTCACTCCGACAATAAGGGGAGTATGTTAATCGTGATTTTCAACAGTTTTTCCAAACACATGGAATTATTCATCAGACTACATGTCCATAAACACCAGAGTAAAACGGAGTATCAGAAAGAAAAAACCGTCATCTCCTAGAAATGGCTAATGTCATTCTTTTTAGTGTTCATATGCTTAAATATCTTTAAGGTGATGCAGTATATGCTTCCTTCATCTTATCAATCGTCTTCCATCTAGAGTTCTTCAAGGAATGATTCGATTCCCTTTGAGGTTCTTGCCTCTCATGTTCTCATTCTCTCTTTTCATAATCTTCCTGCTCGTGTCTTTGGTTGTGTTGCTTTTGTTCATGTTCCTAAAAATCAGAGGTCTAAGCTCGATGCCCGAGCGATTAAGTGTGTGTGTTGTTTGCTATGGAGGACATCAGAAAGGCTATAAGTGTTACCATCCGCCTAACAGAAAGTATTATGTCACTATGGATGTCACTTTCTTTGAAGATATAAGTTATTTTTCTTCATCTGGTACCGCTCTTCAGGGGAGAATTCTTATTTTGAAGAGCTGTATCACTGTGAGGGGGAGAAATCAGAAGAAGTAGAATGAGTCACGCTTACAGGAGATATAATGACAGGTCCAGTTAAGATCATTGTTCTGTCAATTTCTGAAGCAGAGGTTCATCCAGAAGCAGAGGCTCAGCAAGAAATAGATGCACCGGTTCTAGACACTGAAAATGTAATTGAAGACACAACTGCTCTCCTGCCATTGCTCATACCCCTAATTCACAGCTCGCTGGTACTGAAGATCACGCATTTGAGGTATGTCACCCTAGTGTTACTAGTAATAGTGACTATGATAGTGGTCAATATGTGTTACCAAATAGGTCTACTCTAGGTCAACCATCCAAAAGATATGAACCCACTCTTCTAGCCAAATCAAAATACCCGGTAGTCAATTACAAGTCCACTAAGAGGTTATTTAAGTCATATGCATCATTTATGAATCAAATATCTGTTGTGTCCAAAATTCTAAAAAATGCTAGGCGCTACCAGGGCAGACAGCCAGCGCCTAGGCCGCCTACGCGGCGCTCAGGTAATGCCTAGGCGGTTTTTTATTTTACCTATTATTATTATTATTTATTTAATAAATATAATTATATAAAAAAAATTTATAAAAAAACACTTTTATGTTCCAAAATAGCAAAAATACTTAAAAAATATACATAATAAAACAACAATATTTTTAGAAATAATAAAAATACAATAGTGTATCATTTGTATAGACGTTAGAGTATAATATTGTGTTTTTTGTGTTTTACTCATTTTTAGATAGGCTTTTATGTATTTCATAATTAAAAAAAAACTAATTAGGCCGCCTAGGTGCCGCCCAGCCCGCCCAAGCGCCGCCCAGTCCGTTTAAGCGGCCGATTTTCGCGTCAGCACCCAGCTTGGCCGATTCAAGGAAAATCAGAACAGTGTCCTGCCGCCCAGCGCCTTTTTTAGAACACTGGTTGTGTCAGTACCTAACAAAGTGAAAGATGCATTAGTAGATCGAAAATGGAGGAAAGCAATGGAAGAAGAGATGGAGGCATTACATAATAATGATACATGACAACTTGTGCATCCACCACAAAGCAAGAAGGCTGTAGGATGTCGTTGGGTGTTCACTGTGAAACACAATGCAGATGGATCCGTAAACCGATATAAAGCATGTCTTGTGGCAAAGGGATTCACTCAGATGTATGGAATAGACTATGATAAGACATTTGCTCTAGTTGCCAAAATGAATACTATTCGGGTTCTACTTTCCTTTGTTGCTAGCTTAAACTGGTCATTCCGATAGTTTGATGTCAAGAACGCTTTCCTGCATGGAGAGTTAGCTGAAAAGGTGTGCATTAGTCTTCCACCTGGGTATGTAGCTGGTTCTCCAGGTGAATTTGTATGTAAATTGAGAAAGTTTTTGTACGGTCTCAAATAGTCACCTCGTGCTTGGTTTGAGAGGTTTTCGTAATTCATGCGTAAGATTGGTTACTACCAAAGTAATTCAGATCACATCTTGTTTCTTAAACATCAAGATGAGAAGTTAACAGCCTTGATTATTTATGTCGATGATGTGGTAATCACTGGCAACGATACAATTAAGATGGAGAGGTTGCAGAAGCAGTTGGCCTCAGAGTTTGAGATGAAGGACTTAGGTGATCTTAAGTACTTCTTAAGTATTGAGGTAGCAAGAGGGAGAGAATTGATCTACTTGTACCAGAGGAAGTATATCCTGGATTTATTAACGGAGACTGGTATGTTAGAGATTGCACACATATTGAGCAGAACTATCATTTAGCAGAGTATCTAGACCAGCTACCTACTGATCGAGCACGCTATCAGAGGTTAGCTGGGCACTTGATTTACTTAACGCATACTAAACCATATATTGCATATGCAGTGAGTGTTGTCAGTCAGTTCATGCATAACCCGAGCGAGAGTCACATGGATGTTGTTATGAGAATTTTAAGGTACTTGAAGTCAGCTCTAGGAAGAGGAGTAATGTTTTTCAAACACAACAACATTCTCGATGTTTGTGGCTTCACGAATGTAAATTGGGCTGGAAACATTACAAACAGAAGGTTGACATTAGATTACTTCACCTTTGTGGGGGGTAATTTGGTTACATAGAAAAGTAAGAAACAAAATGTTGTGGCATGATCCAGTGCTGAAGCTGAGTACAGAGGTATGACCCATGAAGTGTGTGAATTGTTGTGGCTAAGGAATTTGTTATGTGATTTGGGTGTTCGTCCCAAAAAGGCTATGCAATTGTATTGTGACAACAAAGCTGCAATTGATATATCACAAAATCCAGTTCAACATGATCGTACTAAACATGTGGAGGTTGATCGACACTTTATAAAGGAAAAACTAGATGCCAAAATTATTAGTTTTCTCTTTGTTCCAACTGAAGAGCAGCTTGCAGATATACTCACTAAAGAAGTTTCTAAGAATGCATTTTATGACTCACCAGACAAGTTGGGCATGATTGATGTATATACGCCAACTTAAGGGTGAGTGTTAGCGTGAGTCAGAATATGATTGTAAATATATTGTAGTTATGTCACAGATTAATTTCTGTTATTCTATAGTTAATACTTACCATTTGTATTCCTTGTAAACTCCTATATAAGCCTTCATTATGAGATGAATAATATGTTAGAAAGTTTATTCCTCTCAATATCATGTGTTGTTTATAGTGAGAAAAAATTATTTCACCAAAAATTCACAACGGTACTTGACTGTTTCAACTTCTCACTAATGAAGTATTAGTATGCATCGGGAGAACTCTAGTTGTGACAGTGTAACATATAATAAAAATGTGAATTCGAAGTACAAGAAAGAAAAAGAACAATCTAGTGGATTGGACGTTCCAAGCCCTTATTGTTTAATTACTATTATTCTAATTAACTCTCGATCTCCTTAGCTTGCGTATTTAAAATTGTCTAATAAATACATGGAAAATGATTTGTGTCTTAATAATGTATAAGATTTATAACCTTAATCTTAAGTGTCATGTTAAAACCACATCATTAATTTGTCAAATCATATTATGTATTAATTGAAGAAAAATACTATCTTATCCTTACTTAATTTTTTGCTCTAATTTTATTGTTTTACTTTGACATTTTCTTCTTTACATTTTCACAATTTTTCATAACAAAATGTATTGAAATTCATGGTTGGTTTTGTAAATTATGTTCGTACAAATATATATATATATATATATATATATGTTTATAAACAAGCTTTTATACATATGTATATACAAATTCATATATATATGTATATAGATAGTGGTAAAAGAAATAATTTCTTAATTACCTTTTTTTATTGAATTCTTATGTCTTAAATTTTGGCATATATTAATTTGCATATAATTTCATATTCAAATTTTAGGTGTTATTTTTTTGAACGAAATTAATTCGAATTTGGAAGAAAAAAAAAGATCATGGATATTCACCTAATTCAATGTGTAAGAAACATTCCTTATATTTCTACCTAATAAAAGGCTGTTATTATTAAGTAATATTGGCTGGGTTTGGGAGAGCTTATAAGCTCCTTTGCTTTTAAGCACTAAAGGTTTTGGTGTTTGGTAAGTTCAAAAATAAGCTACTTCTTAAAAAAAGTATAAAGTGTTTTGAGGGAAAAATGAGAAGCTGCAAACACCCACCTTCTGCTTATAAGCTAAAAGTCAGCTTATATCTTATAAGCCCAGCTGCACCAAACTCAGCTATTGACTTTCATCACCTCATAAAGTTTATTAATATCATTAATTTACTTCTTAAAATGTAAAAGAAAATAAAAAGGGTATGATTGGTAAAACGATAGTATGATTTGACAAGATATATTATGTGGAATTACAACAAATATTTTTATATACCTATATGACATGACACATAGGAATTAAGGCCATAAATCTTTAACATTATTAAGGCCTTCTAGCAATACCCTAAATACATATACTGCATGATGATCAGGACTAAGTCACTCACACGCCTCTGGCTCTCTATCGATCGAGCTCCTCATAGTGTGAAGCAGCACGAATGGCACGATGGGAAAACTTGTGGCATTAATCAGTTCCCGTAAGGTGGTGGGGGCCTGGGCAAGTCCTTAACGATGCCGCAGAGCAGGGCGCTTTCTGGCATGTTGTACTCGTCCCTGGTAGAACGAGCAATATTAGGAACGGTGACGTAGAGTTGTTGCCCTAAGTAGCGCCTTTCCGGATTTTCAGACCTAATATTCCACATTCCGGGGTTGTCGAATGCTGTCAGGATGGCAGCCCATGAGTTGGGGTACACTTGGATCGTGTGCCTGCTCAAGGCGTCAAGAAGGTTGTAGTTTTTTCTCTTTTCCGGTGCCCATCTCCCTGGCTCGATGCTGCACGCACGTAGTAGATTCAAGTCAGTTTCAGCGCTAGCTAAGCCCCCTAACCATGCAATGCAACCAAAAAATATATAATTTAAGGAGTTAGTTGCTACTTACGCGACGGTAAACACGGCGTATCCCGATACATGCCATGTCTGCAGGCTCTTCTCGTGGTTCTCAAAGATAATCTCCACAAAATCTTTGTGGAGTTGATCCACAACATTGGGTTGCACGACGGCCTTCGTGTCCACATTAGCTGGGGGCTCATCCTGGATGGTGTCGACCTTGAACACCCTGTCACCCACTCCGAAGTATTCAGCAAGCTTGAGTGGGGTTTCAGGGTCCACATGGGAAACTCCGTTTATAGAGTAGCGTAGCTTGCCGTCCACCGTGGTGGCGGCGTTGACGAGTTTCATGGTGCGGGTGATGTTAATCCTACCGTAATGGTAGGAGCCTTGAGGATTAGGTCTAGCAGCACTAGCTGAGAGATTCCAACGGAAGGAACGGAACTGGTTGAGAGACCATGCCCATCCTTCGGGGGCCTCAGGGAGCTCGGAGTCAGCAGGGCCCTTACCATTTTCATACTGTAAGATGCCCTTACCGGTCAGCACGGTTTTGGTGAATCTTGTGGATGCTATCATATAATAGTCTTTGGGGGATTGGTCGGCTGTGACTAGTACCGCCATGCATTGGCCGAGATGCACGTCAAGCGACTGGTACGTATTTTGGACGGTGTGGGAACCCTCCAATTCCACCAACGTCATCCAGTGCTCTTGGATCCTAAAGTTAAGGGTGCTCTTGAGACCTATATTGCAAATCCTAAACTTGTATGTCTTGCCCTCTTTCACGGTGAAGAGGGGCTCGTCGTTACCGTCTCCCTTTGCATCCTTACCGTTGATGAGGACACCGTCAGGCCTGGCCAGAGTGCGACCGCTGTCCAGTTGTTTCCTGAGAGCAATGTGGCTTTTTTTATACCAGTCCCCCATGAGGACAGTGTAGTCATCCTCCGGTGTATCATAAGGAACTGGGATCAGTGGACGACTATTCACGCGGAGACCACCAAATCCACCGCCCGCCCTGTGCAAAGCAGTTGTTGGATAGTATATAAAGCTGCCTATCTGATCCTTCACTTGGAAATGATAGGTGAAGTTCGTACCCGGTGGAATGGGGCACATAGTTCCAAGCGTTCCGTCTTGCCATGAATTTTTTCTCTGCTGGATGCCACTCCTGCAACCAATTTATTAATATTAGTTACCTGCTAGTTAGCTTATACATTGTGAACTAATTCACAGATCCCTTGTACGTACCATGTCAAAAGGAATGGCTCGTCCAGGTTATTGAACACGTTCACCACTACGTTGTTGTTCGTGGTGGAATTGATGTTCGGCCCAGGAAATTGGCCATTGATGAGAATGACTTGCTGTGGTGATCCCAGTGGAGAGACGGTTCCGTGGGAGACATTCCATTCGAAGAATATGGTTGGGTCTTCGCAGTGCACGATTGAAATTGTCCCCAGTGAGAGACATAGAATCAGCAGACGCTTCATTCCCGACATCTTTCTCTCCCGGCGGTTTCACTTTATGTATCCACACCTTAACTAGTATTAGTATATGCCTAAACTGAAAGAAGATCGAAGGTGTTGTGTGCGTGTGGTATATACGATCTGCTGTCCCAGGTAGCTCCATTATCTGACCTATTATATACATGCCACTGACAATTTCTCAACCATTAAAATTCTCCCGCAATATGGTTGCCCTTCTGTATTGCCCCTTGCAATGCGCCCTTCCTCTCATTTTTCTCCCCACATCCCTTCTGACCTCGTCTCCCTAACTGTTGGATCTGCATGCCGTGCTATTTCATCTGATCAGATGAAATAGAGAAAATGGTGTGTATAAGTGTGTGTACGTATATATTTATCCACGTTTTCAAAAGCATTGAATTGAAACTCTCAAATTATTTATAGAAGCAATTAACTCATTTGGATTTAGCAAAAGATATATCAAGATTGCGGGATACTATTTCTAACAATATTACTAAGAATATTAATTAAAGTTTTTTGAAGAAGGAAATACTATGACAAATTGAAACAATTGGGGCAACTAGAGTTTACATATGCGGCTTAGGAATCAAGAACATGTCTCCAACAGTCACTCAACATACACCATAAATGAGTAGAAAACTCATAGAATATGTCAAATCCATGCAGCAAATAAACTGATTTAATTCATAAAACATAAGATACTAACAACTATTACAATATCTATATTTATATGAGTTACACAACTTGGAGAGCAAGTAGGGTTAAACTAATAAGAAAAACTAATTAAACGTAAATTCTAATAAGTAAAAAGTAATTTTCTAAAACTATATCAGTAATGAAATATCAAAGATTAAAAATATATAATTATACATTGTCGCATATGCTCCTGCATCAAACTTCCTTGGTTGGAAAAAATTCGTCATTGAATTTGAATCATTGATTGTAGAAAATTCTGGCAAAATCTTTCACTACTTCAAATCTTTTGACATATTAGCTTTTAATTGAATTCTTCCTTTTCAAATAAACAGATATTTTAAATAAATGTTTAATCTTGATCCAATAACTATTGTCTTCAACTTTAATCTCACAGTCCCAAAATTTCCTCCACCATACTTGATTTGGTTGACAAAATTAACTACAGCTTTGGAAATATGCATAATGAAAACATTAACCCTGAGAAAATTAACAAAATTATTGTCCATATCTCTATATATAAAGGAAAGATGGTTTTTTCTTGTTCCCATGAACAATGTTTGGACGAGTTTACCCCTGTATTTTTGCTTTTTTTTTTTACAATGCAGCCCTTACCTAATAAAATTGACTATTTTACCCTTTATTTTAAACTTATTTATGTTTTATCACTGATTTTGTTTTTAATAAGATATTTTTTTTACTCTTTTTAATTAATTAAATTGCATGAGAGGAAATGACAATTTTAAAAACAATAATATTCATAATAATAATAATGAAAAGAAAACTCAGTCGCCCTAAATGTTGCTCAATATCGATTGTTCAAGGTTTGCATTCACTTCTATAACTTTTTAAAAATAGTAGTTTTGGTGGTGCATATGAGTGTGTTTGGTTTCGAAATTAAGTTAGATTTTGACTTTCGGGTTTAGGATATCAATTAATTTCCTTATTAATTCAGTTTATCAGTTTCAGCTTATGACGTATATTGATGAGTGTTATTTACTTGTAATTCTAGACATCTTGGTTATTATAAATTTAGTGTTAACTTATTCTCAATCGATTGTGTTATTTTTATTAGAGTTTCTCTAAAAGTTGTTGCATAATATTGTTCAAACTATCAAAATTTCACAATAATTAATCTAACTTAGAGAAAACGTACTACGTGCATAGCAGTTGGGCCTCGCTGCCACTCAATTGATTTTTTTAATAATTTTTTTTCTAGCTCTGGCTTTATCTGTTGTTTACCCTTTTACTTTTCATCCACCGCCTCACTCTTAAAAAGGGAACCAAGAGGAGAGGGGAGTAGTGATCTCTAATTTACTAAATAACCCTAATTTAGAATTTTTTTTGTTGATTATTGCTTTACTTTTTTCCAAAATGAAATTTACATTTGTGGTAAAACTGCATATAATTGGTCAAATAACAAAAGTTGCATAATTATTGAATCGAATAGCAATAAATTGGACAATAATTAATCAAACTGATGGAAACCACCCTTCTAATTCAAGCTCTACCTCTAATTCAGGTACTCAACCGAGTAGATCAATGTTAAGAGTTTTTTTTCCTTCTGTCGATCACCATTAAGTATTATCATACTAAAGTGAAAATATATCAACTGCGAGTCATTTTAAAAAGAAAAAATCAAATCAACCGCGTCTGGCAGGTGCGGGCATCAATGCTAGTTATTTTTAATGCCGTGATTGTGTCCTTATCGCATCTTAATCTTCTTCCATGGCACAATTGAAACAGCAAGCGTCACAAAATCAATCATCGTAAATCGGTGGCTTACTAAAATCCGTAACACAACTTTTTTCTTCTTTTTCTGAATAATTATTGATTGAAAAAGTAAAGATAGAATTTGAACCTTCATACTCGAAACTAATTGGTTCTCCTCTTTCATCTGATTCACACAATGGAGCACTGCAATGAAATAGGTCAACTAATATATCCCCGTCAGAACCATCACCATATAGGTTGAAAGTTTCGATGTGATCAATACGTTGATGATAGGTGGTAACTTTTCTCTCCCCGTCAGAACTCTTACGACCCGTCACCGAGCTTTGAGGCGATTGATACGTACCGTAAGTTGCTGAAGCATCATTTTGATTTCATCCATGTCATTGTTAACGTAACGACCTTCCATTCTGAAACCTTCGCCTCTTCACCCGACCTGAGATATGGAATCCACCAAGCTTTCACCAGAAGTTTGATACCAACTGATACGGCTCAGGTATCAAGAACAAGTCTCCATCAATCACTCAACATACACCAGAAATAAGGAGTAGCAAACTCATATAATAGGGCAAATCTATACCGCAAATAAACTGATTTAATTCATAAAACATAAAATACTAACAACTATTACAATACCCATATTTATATGGGTTACACAACTTGGAGAGCAAGTAGGGTTAAACTAATAAGAAAAACTAATTAAACGTAAATCCTAATAATTATAAAAGTAATTTTCTAAAACTATATCAGTAATGTATCAAAGATTACAAATCTATAATTAAATATTGCCTCATATACTCCTGCATCAAGTAAGGATCTAGAAGTCTCACTATGAATCCTATCATTTCAATATAAAGGGGAAGTACTAGAATGACCAAGATAAACAATACCATCGGCCACAAAAATACTTCACGATACATGTGTTTAAAGCTCATAGACTCAAAACTTGTTGCTAAACCTCTAATGTTTTTGACTAGCTTGATCAATATTCAAGATGGTTCGATTCGACTATTCATTGCTTGGATTCTCCTTCCACTTCAACTCTGGTAAAGTTCTTCTCTTTTGCTTTCATAAGGAACCATAATTTGCATAACCATAAAAGATATGATTAACGTGAGTTAAAAATTTAATTCCAATGACAATTCTTGTAATTTTTTTAAAAAATGTTATATATTTATTCTGCATAACAAAACTAATAATTCTTTAAAAAAATCTAATAATATGTTTGGGTAAAAAGAAAAAACCTAAGACAACAAAAAACCATATGGTGCCCCCGCTTCCCTCCCATCTCCAGACTGCTCATCAATTCCCTCCCAAACACTACCTATACTCGACAGTGTTCTTTGAAGCCTTAAATTCAAAACGTAATGCGTACTAAAAAAATGTGGCACCTTCCGGGTCTCTGATGATGATGCTTGCCCAGCTGAATTTAGTATTGGAAGATCAATCAACATGCAACTTCATTCCATACCGGTTGAAGAGTGAGTGTCAGGTTGTCCTCCTAGAGTTGTAAAGTAATGAACTCTCAGATGAAGTCTTGTGCTACCTGTCCTTTGATGGCAGTGCGGGGTTTGAAATGAATGTAAAATTCTTCAAGTTCAATAGCCCACTTCACAGAGCGACTAAAGGATTGCGGCTTCTAGAGTATATACTGTAACAGTTGATTGGTGAGGTCATGGATGAAATGAGCTTGGAAGTATTGACGGAACTTGCAGACAACTATGATCAGTGCTAAGGCCAACTTCTCAATGGATGGGCAGCGGGTCTCGACGTTGGTAAATCCCTTGCCACGACAGGTTAGAGCCGAACTAACTGTTGTTTTTGAGACTGCTAAGTAGATATACATAGTTTCACATGGGATAGGTTTGGAGAGTAGTACGTGGGACAAAGGCCAAGTATTCTTTGATGTTGAGTAAGGTTGTATAGTGCTCATGTCTCTAAGTGATGTTTTCCGGATATTGTCCGTGAGCCACGATAAAGTGGGCTAAGGTCACTAGTTGACATGTGAGACACTGTACATTTTAGGTTCTGGGGGTGTTCATATCCAGGATTGCCTTGACTTTCTCAGTGTTGGTCTCAATTCCTTGCTCACTAACCACGAAGCCAAGAACTTTCCTTTTGCTACCGTGAGGACACACTTTTGAGGATTAAGGTACATGTCATGAGAGCTTTTCAATCTATTAGAATTTGACACATTGACCGGGAATAAAATTGTGTTACAGACAGGTTAGCGCATCTAGCTAGTTAGTAGAGATTTTCTTGATGATGTTTGGTTAGGGATGACTTCTGTTATTATTTAGGACGTGCTCTACGAGGATGTTAGTCTTCTAAAATCATGTAACACGTACCAGTTGTGTTCCTGATGAAATTAGTGTGTACATAAACTGAGAGAGAAGCCGGTCTGGCAGTCCAAAACGGCACCCACGACACTCCTCCAATATCATCCGCCATATGAGCCCCAAACCAAAAGAAGGCGTCAGTGACCAAGCAGCTCACCTCCCTCCCGGACACCACCACCGACGCCTCTAAACACCTCCTGAAGTTGTCTGGTACAGCCTTCATGAACAACTCGATGTCCTCTTTGAGGCTTCCCCATGAAAACGTGCCCCTTCAGCGCACCATCCGCCACCTCACACACTTCAACATTACTGCAACGCAGTATGGCCATGTTGCTTGCTAGGATTGAGCTATTGGATTGCTTGGTGTTGAAGAAAGAGAACAAAGTGTTTGGCAAGGCAGCAGACGATGTTCATCAGCAGGGCGGCGTGAGTGGAGACGGGAAAGGCTAGGACCGCCACATGACCACCTTCCTGGTTTGATGCTGGTGCCATTTCTAGCCAAGATATGTACGTAACTACGTAAACCTCTAATACGTATCTAGACCTACTCATGTGGTTGTACTTCGAGTTTTGTAGATGTATGTTTCTCTCCATTTATAGAAAAATTAGCATCCGTATGGTGGTTGCCACAATCCAACAACCAAACAAATTGAAGGAGACCGTAGGGTTCTATTGGTTCTTGTTCGGTGTGAAAATGAGTTTTCTCGAACAACTAAGTTTGAGGCGTGCCAGTACCTATAGGTTAGGTATAACCTTGATCTTCGATGTTTGTTTGCCTTGACTTCTTTTTAAACGACTGTCGTACAAGCGTTGGTCAAACCTGCACTTAGGTTCTTCTTAGACCTAGCTGAAGAACACCTAGGATTTTTCTTCTCCACTCGCAAAGCGGACATTTCTTACTCAGACCGGTGTGGTTGAGGAGAGCTATAAACAAGGATTGCGGGTCGTTCGTCAAAGGATTCTCTGACAAACTTGAGATATTTTCTAAGGTTATTCATCCTAACAATGGTTTTGCGGGTATTTGCTGACGGATCGGTCTTTATGAAGCGATGGTGGACTGTTCGCTCACGGATGAGGCGTTTAAGCGGGAAGTGCCGACGGGTTGGGCTTTGGTGAGTAGCAGCGGGAAATGCCTACGGATAGGGCTTTGGTGGACAAAAAAACTCGAGGAATCTTTTTGGTAGAAGTGCTCTGAGGGAGGCTTGTTTTGCAATGTGCAAAAGTTGTGTTTGATTAATTTGAGATGTCCATTCTTCTTGTACCTTGACCCCTTTATATAGTGAACACTAGGGTTTGTTCTTACTTGCGGATCAAGACATATCAAATCTTATTCGAATCATTGGAGGATTCCTTAAGCAACTATAAATCTTTGCCAAGCATGACCTTAAACAGAAAGGAAAAACATTAATAATAACGTAGACCGCAAGAATCGGTCCAATGAGCTCTCCTGTAAAACATTTGCCGAAAGATATTGTTTTGGCTAAACATTTCCCCCAAGCCTTGAGATTGAACCCAAGCCCATCTATAAAATCGATAAGGGCTAAAAACCAACCCCAGTTTCTTTAAAATAATAGAAACGCCGCATCGTTCCTCCTTTGTCGTCGTCCATCTCCAGCAAACAACACTTCATTTCAGAGACACCTATTCGATTCCTCTAAATACCCTGACGCCAAATCTCATTCTCATCTCTTCTCTGCACCATGACTGACATTTCAACCCAAGAAATAGTCATGGATGGCAAGAAAGTCTCTGAAAATCTTAGAGCCATCGCTTACCTAACTCACTCCAACCTGGTACTGACCACCAGAGCCACTGCTGGACTTGGTCCATTCATGAAGAAGTTCACAGAAGTTTAACACTACTATCATGAATTCAGGATACCAATCTCCTCTTTCATAATGTTTCTGCAGATGTCACTACATGGCAGAAACAAAGAGATTATCCAGCCAGAATTGGAGCCTGGCCATTCCCAAGTGATCAAATGATGCAATGGTACCAGAATCGCAGAGCTCTTGATCTGGATCGATGAAGGCTGGCAGGAATCGCGGATGCCATAGATCTAAGCTTTAACCTGAACAATTGCGGTGTCAATCGACCCCCGATGATGGTTACTGCCGGCTTCTGGAATTCCTTCAGTAACACCTTTGATTTCAGGCTTGGTCAAATGAGTATCACTTTACTGGATATTTATGCTATTGCTAGTTTCCCAGTTACTGAGGAAGCATATCAAGAACATCTCTTTGAAAATGTAGACATCTTTCATACTACTGACCCAGCAGACTACCCAACACACCTGTCCTACAAAGGATAAGTTGGATATTTCTACGCTCGCGCAAACGAGCAGAGTGGAATTGCATTCCTCGACTTCTGGCTCCACAAATTTATAACCTGCATAGCAACTCAAAAGTTAACCAAGACCTAGACACGCACTGCAGCTCTTCTCTTCAATGAGCACCACCTTGGTCTGGCTCAATTGGTATTAGGATTCCATTATCGAGCGTTGCATAAACTTTCACTTCATTAACTGAACTACAACGACGTATCCGGCCCTCTTTGGATTTTAGACCTCTGGTTGCAGATCTACTTTGTTCAGTTCAGAGATGAGCATGTTACTGACTTCCTAGGGAACCAAGTGTTAGGAAGAGCATTCGCGAATGCTTCTTCACCTCCATCAATTGGATATGCCCAGTCTCTGGAGTATCTGTTCAACTTAGATGCCACAAACCTAGACTCCGGTCCCCTTGTTCTCAATCATAAATACCCTGAAGCTCTGGCGAAGGAGTTCATGTGGTCCATAGCACAAACTCCTGAAGGGCGAACACTGTTCAACCAGTCTATTTATCTTATGGATATTCCTTTACTCACGCTGGCCGGCTTTGAGCTCTATGCACTCAACCACTTCTGTCGTCAGCTCGGCCTACATCAACGTGTGTCTTTCCCTCTTACTTATAGTATCAACTGCTACTGTTCTTGGTGAATAGAGAAAGCACCAAGGCAAAAAGTTGGGGATCCTCGCTTCCAATCAAGATTAACTCCCATAAAAGTCAAGGTACACAACTTCAAGATGTTATTTCCTACCAATGGTGTTTCCCAAGAATATACACAGTGGTGGAGCTCCCTTCATGATCATCATTAGCCTGCAGATATCAGCACCTTCTTTAGGATGACCTTCAGATAAGCCAAATCCTTCTTCTCTGCTGAAGAAAAATCAGTTCTTGATTGAACTGATGCCTTAAGGAAATTCGTACAAGTTGAAAGTTCAACAACGAATCAACATGTAACTGCACTTCCAATTGATTCTTACTCTTTCTAGTTAACAAACCACTAACTGATCGTTTAACTATGCAGAGTGACGTTCCAAGTGCACTTCCAGCCCAAGCATCATCTTCACAACCCAAAAAGAGAGCCAGGAAAGCAATCATTGAAGATTCTGATGAAGATATCGAACCTTATCCGGTAAGTTTTAAAGATCTTTAGTACCTCCATTGATGATTATCTTATCGAGTACTATCCACTGATGTTAAACTTGCTGCAGTTAACTCGTAGACGAAGAAATACTACAGCGGATACTGCCTCATCTCAGCAAGCTTCAGTCCCAAAATCTCCCCCTCAAGATTGGGAAGCTAAAAGGCGATTAGCAGTGGACGTTGTGCTGTGTAGTTTATTGCCTCTATCTAATGCTATCCCTCTCCAAATGATCCGTCCTTCAGAGGTTGAAGCTTCCTTAAATCCTAACTCCACTGCTGAAATTGAAGCTGAAAGCTCCCTACCAGAAAATTCCAGTGAGTCCAATGAGAATAACAAAATGATCATCCTGGCATGAGTTGCTCATGAAACAGCGAACAGTTCAATTCCTACTGCTCCTGAATCTCCAAAGATAATCCCTAATGTGAGACCACTAGATACTCATACTCCACATGTAAGATGGTTATCTTGGCCCTTCTTGAAATCACCACCATTAATCTCTCAGTTGAAAACTCACCATCATGTTTCTTTGACATCTTCAAACAGGAATCAATTATGGAAGAAGCCGCGAATGCGTCCTTAATTGCTCAGACCTCACCAGGTGAACCACAAATCCTTTCTGGAACAGTTGCAAAAGAAGATGCATAACCCTTCAAGACACCAACTGTCCAAGTATAATAGTTTCACTCCTCTTGAAGTACTCATTTCATTTTACAAAACTCACACTTAGTTTTATTTCCAGGAATCAACTCATTTTCTGGCCGCGAATGTGCCTCAAGTTGATATTCCTGAGTCTTCGAATACATCTGTGACTTCCGAGAAGCATGAGGATATTCCTCATTCGACCTCTGTCTATCCTCAAGATGTTCCTTCAACTTCTGAGGTCAATACACTTCCCATATTTTGATATACCAAGAACTGTAACCATATTTGAAACCTAACTGCTCACGTTTTCAATTTCAGATCTTAATGGCTGGACAAGAACATACTCCCAAGACTGGTGGATCCTTAGAAGAAAGCTTACTGGCCCTTTTTGAAATGACCACCATTAATCTTGGAGTAGCCGTAGCTAAGCAATTTCTAGCAAATCTCGATACTGTTGACATCATCTTTGAGGAGAATGAAAATAAAATCCTTGAAGTCATTTCATCTCTCAGAGGTCATGAAATGCTGAAAAACTGGAGCTCCTTGAAAGCTGTATGCAACATCTGCCCTCACAAATTGATAATTGGGAGTCTGATGAAAACAAAGCCAAAGCTGTCAGCGAACAGAAAGGTCAGCTACTGAAATCCTTTTCTAAAGCATCCAATCAACTCAGTTCTAAATATCAAGAAGCTACTGTGGTTGCGGACAAGCGCATAACAGAACTCGAAGCTCTACTGAAGCAAGCAAATGAGGAAAAGCAAGCCAAACTCTTTGCTATCCAAACGCGAATTCCAGAAGTGAACCTTAAGGACCAACTCACACAAGCAAATGGCTCTGAGAAAAAGGCCAAGGAAAAGACTCTAACATCAAAGGCTGATCTTGAGAGGATCCTAATAGATATTAGGTTCACTGGAAAACTTCTGTAAACAACCCATTAGGCTTGAAATCTCTTAATCCCTCTGTAAATGGCCCAAACATTATTAATTAAAAACCAACTACTTTGATTCTCTTTCAAATACATTACCTCGAAAGATCACAACGCCTGATTTCCAATTAATGCTGAGATCGTGAAAAGATGTGAAAACGCAACCACTTTGACCAAAATAAATCAAAATCGTTTCCCAAAGATTCCAAGATTTATCCATTTTCACTATAAATTGAGGAACTCAGAAAAGTTTCTCTCAATCCTCACAACATCTTCTCAATGGCTCTTCTCTCTTATCTTCTTCTTCTCAAGAAATTCTTTCCACCAGATATCATACACCCTGAGCTCCTATCCTAAGTTTAGTGGTCTGTCCTCATATGGTACATAAGTTTAATGGCATGTCCTCATGTCCTTCCTCAAAGTGTGATTTCTGTTGTAGGATCTGTGCGAACGTGCAACATCCTCACAACGTAGTCCATAGAAGAATAATGAAGACTGCCAACTTGTACCAACTCATTATGGCTTGTGTTTGTTCGTTGATCAGCATATGTTCTACCAGATGGTATATATGACTCCCCAATTTTCTAGCTACTTCTGTTCTTGTACTTCTTACGCTAAATAGCGAATAGTAATAGGATTTATATTATGGTATCAAAGCCACTTTCTAGCTTCTTCATATTGTAAATGTTCTTTGGCCACAAAGCCAAATATAAATAAAAACACTTGACTGTTTTTTCTTATCTTTGTCTATACTGGAACAAAAAGAAAAATTGGTTTTCCAATTTTAAACCACAGATGTTGGTTCAATTGATATAGATAAAACTGAAACTTAAATAGTTACATGTCTTTTTGAAACTCTCAAAGTTCCAAAAATGTCGAAAATTTTTGAAAAAAGTGGGGTATCAAAACTCGTCCACATGATATAGTGTTGCCCCCAGTTTAATTTGGTTGTCGCGAATGGATTCCAGAGAAAGATAAACCAAGCAAACTTGTTGTTTGTACCATGCCCCCATGTGGAAAGTTTAAAAAAAAGAACAAAGTCTTGTCTGGAGGCTGAACAACCGATGGAGGATCTTCATACTCCCAGATACTAGGAAGATATTTCTTTAAATGGTGGTCATTGATAGGATTAGCATGAATATCACCATCTAACTCTCTAAGATAATAAGCACCTTTACTAACAAGACGATCAATAACAAAAGACACATCCCAAGTCAGGAACCACTTTCCACGTCCGGGAACGTGTTCTCCAAAGGGAAAAATGGCTTTCTAAACCAAGTCTCCAACTCCAAACCTGCGTCCTCTAGTGCGTTTATCACATGCTCGAGCAACTCTTTTCTTCTCCATGATGAAACTGTCCAAAGCTTCCATTCGCTTTCAGTCTAAGTCTTCATGTTCCTGATACATTGCCTGGACATAATCCTTACCAATCAATAGATGCTGTTTGCGAACACGTAGAGAATGAACATTAATTTCTATAGGAAGAACTGCACATTGGCCAAACATCAAAACATATGGAGTGATACCAGTAGGAGTTCTTTGGGAAGTTCTATATGCCCATAAAATATTGTCTAACTCATTATGCCAATCACTAGGGTTATCTGCCAACATCTTTCGTAAAATACGTAAGATAATCTTGTTGCTAGCTTCTGTATGTCCATTGGACTGAGCATAATAAGGTGTAGAGTGCATAAACTTAATTCCATATCCTTCAAGAAACTCTTGAGTTTCTTTGGCCATAAAAGCTGCCCTCCCGATCTGCTACCAAGCATTCTGGTATGCCATACCTGTAAATAATATACTGAAACACAAACCGGCAAACTGTTATAGCAGAAGTATCTTTCACTGGGATTGCCTCTATCCGCATAGTAAAGAAATTTGTTCCCACCAAAAGAAACTTGTGTTGTTCAGAGGAATAGAGATGAATGATCCCGACAAAGTCTAACGCCCAACTTCTGCCAGGCCAAGGCTTAATAATGGGTTGCATGAGAATATCTAGAACATGATGGACTGGTCCATGAGCTTAACATTCAAAACAACCCTTAGAAAAACTTATGCAATCTTTAAGAATAGATGGCCAGAAAAAACCATATCGACGAATGAGCCACCTCATCTTGGGTATAACCTGATGAGATTCACAGACTCCTAAATGTACCTCTCTTAGTAATCTTTTAGCTTCTTTGTCATAGATACATCGTAAGTCAACACCTTCTTCTCCTCGGCGCAAAAACTCTCCTCCCTTGAGGACGTAATTGAGTGTAAAATACCTAACCTTCTTATCCACTTGAGAAGATAAATTTGTCAGATATTGTATTATAGGTTGTCGCCAATCAACATCAATAGAATCCAGTGTTGCCACCAACCATTCATCATTAATTTCCCGGTGAGCCATGAAAGAAGGTAAAGTACGCTTTTTCACTTTTAAGAATACGTTCGCGAACGCAATCAGCCAAGCTGACACCAGTAGCTTCTCTCTAGGTATGTATCAAGTATAACTTCTGCAAACTCATCCAGTAATTTCATTGCTCTTTCCCAAAAATGGATTAGCCCAAAAGCAATACACTTGTACACACATTTAAGTTGGTTAATGACGACGATCCGTTATCGGGTTAAGGATAAGCACCTGCAATTTAATTCCCTGTAATTCGTTAGTAGTAAAGATAAGTTGGGATTGTTCTAAACCGGGGATGCCCAGGGTAGATAAGACAGAAAAATAGGTTAGTTATCTATATACAAAAAATACAAGAATAAATTTGTCACATTTATACAAGTATAATACAAAAAAATATCTATAAACAAATATATATATATATATATATATAAATTATAAAAATATTTACACAGCAATCATGAGGTGTTTAGATTCGTTTTCTAATTTAATCTAGGTCCTAAATCTAATATTTGCATGTGGTGATCAAACCATACTTAAGCACAAAAATAACACAAAACACCGTTAAACATGCAACCAGTCTTATGTAAGATAAAATAGTGAATTTTATTCTATCTTATACTTTACTTAATTCTAACCTATTTAGACTTCTCATGTGTACTTAGAAACTTCCTTCCGGCCTGATCCTAAGACATAGCCTTTGTTTAAGATTTTCTTCCAGCCTAAATTAAACAAAAATACACTTAAGCTCTAGAGTCGATTAGAAACACGATCCTAGGTATGATGTCACTCATCCTATTAGCATACAAATTATCAGAATTATGTCATGCGAAAATCACCAAGAAGAACACAATAACATATAACATGTAAAACCAAAAACCAAAACACAAATATATTATTAAATCATAACAACAAAGTAGATACATACACATAACCAAAGTATAATCCATACCTAACCTACCTATAAAGATCGGATTAGGGTGGTTGAAGATCGGTGGCAGAATGGAACGAGATGATGGTGATGGGTGAATCGGCTTTGTGTTTGTATTTTGTTGTGGGTTTTTGGGTAGAGTTATGCTATCCTAACCACAAGTACAATGTTTTTTTCTGTCTTAATACAAGCCTATTTATAGAGGAATACATTAGAGTTCAGCCTCCACCAATTCTAAACCAAATAGGTTTAGGTTTTTCTTCTTGAACTTGGTTTGCTTGGCCAACAAGACTTGCAGATTCTAGAGGCTTCTTTGGCCAAATTATGGACTTCTAATTCTTTATTGGACTCGGCATTGGACTTCCTTTCATGGACTAGGCTTCATAGATCAGCTGCTTTGCTTCCATAGGTCCATCAGGAACACTTCCTCTCGGTAGCAATAAGCTGTCCTGTTTCGGCAGACTGACCTTCCGGCACTAATTTAGACATAACTCCCTCTAGAAAATAGATATCGATGCGATTCCAATTTTTTGAAAACTAGACTCACACAGCTTTCCGTGCATATATGGTACATCTTCTAATTCCTTGTGAGTCGTCCTCGAGAAAGTTTTGAAGCTAGGTGATGTGTCCAGGAAATTCATGCTTTTGCTGAAATTGTATGCTCTCGGCCCCTTTGATGTTGCTGCCTTCCATAGCTCTGATTCTCTTGATTCTTTCTCCCATGAACTCTTCTACATGTCACCAAAGTATGAGAGAATTTAAATCAATTTATGACATTGTAAAAGCTTTATAAAATCATCAATACATATCTAAGGCTCCACAAATCGGTTTTTGATAATTTTCTACATTATTCCTCTATGTTTAATACATTTTACACACAACTCTACCAAAAACTCTCGATTCTTCATTATAACTCTATTCTATGACAATAAGTGATAAACACGGTACAAATGGAGGTAATAATATATTAAAAATGTCGCATTTTATGCTCATATGAATTAATCACCAAAAGTGAATCGCCAAACACTTCGACTTCTTTAATTCCCATCTCCAGAAACATCTCCAAGTCAATTATTACCGCTTCATACTCTGCTTGATTATTAGTACATTTCCACTCTATCTGGAAAGAATAAGTGAACCTGTCCCCTGCTGGATTAACTAATGAAATGTCGGCTCTTGATAGAGAATCTGTACAACTACCATCAAAGTATAAGACACATGACTGTGTATAAACCAGGTCAACTTCTTCATCCTGACATTCCACATGTTCCTGAATAGGATGATGCAAAAGGAAGTCTGAAACTGCCTGTCCAGTTTGTGCTTTCAGTGGAATATATTGGAGCGAAAACTCAGATAAAGCAAGCATTCATTTGCCAACCCTACCTCTTAAGAAATGCATAGTCAACATATACTTCACTAAGTCAATCTGTGCGACGACCAGTGTGCTGAACGATAGCATATAATGTCGTAATTTGCACCCAGCAAAGTATAAAGCTAAACAAAGCTTCTCAATTGGCGAATATCTAGTTTCTGCATCCAACAATGTCCTGCTAAGGTAGTACACCGCGTGTTCGATAACTTTACCATCTTCCCTAGTCTCGTCCTGGGCTAATAAACCTGTAATAGAGTAAGAAGATGCTGATATGTATAGTTTCAAAGGAATTCCTAGCCGTGGTGGTCGTAGCATAGGAGAACTCGCCAAATACTCCTTGATTCTCTTGAAGGCTTCCTGATGCACTGATTCCTAAATAAACTTTTCTTCAGCATGCAATTTAAGAAGGGGAGAAAAATGAGCAATCTTCCCTGCAGAATTCGAGATAAATCTTCGCAATAAATTAATCTTGCCTATTAGACTTTACAGCTCCTTGTTCTTTAGAGCTAGAGCTTCTATTACTGCTTTACCCTTATCTCCTGGAACCTCTATGCCATGCTAATGCACCATAAAACCCAAAAAATCTCCTCACAAACCCCAAGAATACACTTGGCTGGATTCATGCGAAGTCTGTGCCTTCTCATATGTTCAAACACCATTCGCAGGTCTTCAATGTGATTTACTTTCTGTTTTGACTTGACTACCACGTCATCAATGTAAACTTCTATCTTGGTGCTAAGGATGTCATGGACAATAAGATTCATGGCTCGCTGGTAGGTAGCCTCTGCATTCTTAAGACCAAAAGGCATACCTATATACTCAAAAGCCCCTGTAAAGCCTGAACACCGAAAAGCTGTCTTATGTCTGTCTTCTTCATGTACAGGTATCTGATGATATCCAGCTATTCCATCCATGAATGATAGAATTTCATGTCATGCTACAGCATCTACCAGCATATACGCCATGGGTATAGGGTACACATCCTTAGGTGTTGCTATATTTAAGTTCTGGTAATCGACACACACGCGTATCTTCTCATTCTTCTTCCAGACCGGAACAATGTTGGATAACCACTGTGTATACTTTGCTGGCCTGATTATCCCTGCCTTGGACGTACTCCGAAATCATGCCGCACCTTTCCTTGAGCGAATAGCTCGTCAAAGATCTCTGAAGCCTTGTGAGCATTATGTGTATGACTCATATTATGGCTTGGCGAACGCTCCAGTTGTTACTCTTACTGGGTTCTTCTCTATACGCACGCCCTAGACCTGACTACTTGTCTCCCAGCTAACTCCACTACTGCCACGTCCTCTTCATCATCTTGCTCAACATATCCTTGTGGCTCCCCATAATGATGCTATGGACTATAAAAAGGATCCATATATGAGTATACAGTGGACACCATACACTGTATGTGACCATATATAGGTTTCAAGGTTCTTGGAATATAAGATGCCAGTTGACCTTGTGATGCTCCAAGACCTCCATCCAGTTCATCTAAAAAGTTATGGTACCTGGCTACCATGCTCATTAGATCTGCCATGCTTGCAAAGTGAATGTCATGATATTTAGCCCTCTGACGACGTTCCAAGCCTTTTATAGCTATGCGAATGGCATCCTGCTTTGAAATTGGAGTCTTGCACTTGGTCTGCTGAATTTTAAACCTCTTTAAATATTCCACAGGGGGCTCCATTGGCTGTTGATACATGGAAGTCAGCAAAGATAAGTCAACCTCAAGCTCCACCGTACTGAAAGTTATTCTGAACATAGCTTATGTAGTTGACCAATTAGGGATTGATCTAGTAACCAACCTAGTATACCAAGTTAATGCGGATCCTGCAAGAGAAGACCCAAAAAATCTTAGTTTAAAAACATCATTGGTCCCATAAGGACCACATTCGCTCTAGAAGCGAGAAATATGGGTGGCGGCATCTTCTGATCTATCTCCGGAAAAAGTTGTAAATCGAAGCTGCCTATAATGCTCAAGCCATGACATGTATGTCACTTCGTCTAGATATGGATTAGAGTAATTCAAATTGACGGCTGGTTGACCCTGCATTCTCCTCACAGTTTCTTGGATCATCTGCATCACCTGATCTAGTGTGCATACCTGACCATTCGCCATCCCATTAGGAATTTCCATCCTTGGTTCAAGACTTCTAGGTAGATCCTGATTCCTTTGACGTCGTATAGTCATCTCTTGTCTGGCATGCGTTCCAACTACTGGCTCTCTTGTGTCTGTTCGAACCAATATGAATGGTCTAGTAGCCTTAATAGTCATAGTTTTGGCAGATGACGATGGATTTGTCACCTCTTCAAAACTCTGCTGCTCTAGCTCTTCTTCAAGCCTTCCTTTTGACCTAGCAGTGCGTTGAGCCTCACGGCTTCTCTCTATTCCCAAGATCTTCTCCACCTCTCAAAGGCGTTCGAGCTGCCTGTCATTCTTGTCATCAGTCTCAGCGTCGTCTAAGGTAGTAGAATTCTACAGCTTTTCTATACTTTGGCTTTTTGCCTTAATCTCCTGGTCATGTTGCGTCTGAGTCCACTCAAACTGCTGTATAGTTGTCTCAACTCGCTCCATCTTCTCGGAGAGAATTGTTATTTTGGCAACAAGATCTGCTATTAGTCGATTTGATTCTTCGTCCATGATAGCTCTTCTACAGCTGATGGACTCTGTTGGTTTTCTTGGTAATAAACTGAAACGCAAGATCGTTTCCTCAACTGATAAACCTTTGTTGTTCGCTGAATTGTGTGGATTAATCTGTGAATGCTGTGGTTTATTGCACTATGAGTACAACTTCGAGTATTCGTTGACCCCCGTAATCCTTAACACGTAGGTCCTACCGGGTGTGCCAAATGTTCGGTGTGAAAATGGGTTTTCTCGAACAACCAAGCTTGATGCGTGCCAGTACCTATGGGTGAGGTACAACTTTGATCTTCGATGTTTGTTCGCCTTTTGACTTCTCTTCAAATGAATGTCGTACAGGCGTGTTGGTCAGGTCTGCACTTAGGTTCTTCTTAGACTTAGCTGAAAAACAACTAAGATTTTTCTCCTCCTCTCGCGAAGCAGACGTTTCTTACTCAGACCGGTGTGGTTGAGCAGAGCTATAAACAAAGATCATGAGTCGTTCGCCAAAGGATTATCTGACAAACTTGAGATATTTACTAAGGTAATTCACCCTAACAATGATTTTGCTGGTATTCACCGACGGATCGGTCTTTATGAAGCGGTGGTGGACTGTTCGCTCACAGATGAGGCTTGGTGTGTAGAAGCGGGAACTGCCGATGGGTCGGGCTTTGGTGAGTAGCAGCGGGGAATGCCTACGGATAGAGCTTTGATGGACAAAAATACTTGAGGAATTTTTTTGGCAAAAGTGCTCCGAGGGAGGCTTGTTTTAAAGTGTGCAAAAGTTGTGTTGATTGATTGAAGATGTCATTTCTTCTTGTACTTTGACCCCTTTATATAGTGAACACTAGAGTTTGTTCTTACTTGCGGATTAATGCATATCAAATTTTATTCGGATCATTAGAGAGTTCCTTAAGCAATTACAAATCTTCGCCAAGTATGACCTCAAACAGAAAGGAAAAATATTAATAATAACGTAGACCGTAAGAATCGGTATAATTAACTCTCCTATAAAACATTCACCGAAAAATATTATTTTGATCCAAACAGTTTTAAGCACGCGACAACCCCGACCAAAGTAGAAAATGAAAAAGCCCATTTCATGAAAAAGCCAATAGTAGAAAATGAAATTAGAAGTGATATAATGTTATATTTCTTTTTTGGGATGCAGAAAACTTAAAGAACGCTACCTTCGTGTTTCTATTTTCTCTCACTAGAATCTCATCAAGGCTGGCTTTCTCTCTCTAGAAATTGATCGCCACCGCAACTCTGCTAATTGAGTAGCCCAACTCGTACAGTTCATCGCAACTTTACACGGAGAAGGAGAGAGAAAGAGATCGACTACCTGTCGTTTTTCTCTCTGGTTTTTTGTTGTTGAAGTTCGTCGCCATGGGTCAAGCTTTTCGCAAGCTCTTCGATGCCTTCTTCGGCAATACTGAGATGCGAGTACTCAATCTTTCCCTTTCTCTTTGAATTTTTCATTTCTGGATTTTCAATTTTGAGTTTCGTATGAATTTTTTTGCCATTTTTCTGTTTTTAATTTTATGATCATGAGTTTCTAGAGTTTATAGTAGTGAGTTTCTTGTTTCTTTTAGCTTTTTTGTTAGTTGAATTTCTTAATTCTAAGTATCGCGAATCATGTCATTGTGAATATTCGTGCTCGCTTCGATTTATGGAATAGGGACAGTGAAATTGCAGCAAATATGTTCCTGAAATTATTATGATGATGAGATTCTTGTAGGTTAACATTAATTCCGATAAATATAAGGCTGTTTTACACCAGTTGTGCTGTTTTCGAAACTGAAAGAATCTAATACTGCATGTGTGGAGTAGAGAAGACGAAGAACAGTTAAAAAGAAGCATGAGTTTTGCTCGGATCACGTTTTGATGCACTTTTCTTATATCAGTTTTGTTTGTGGTGGCTTAGGTCGTAATGCTTGGACTAGACGCGGCTGGTAAAACTACCATCCTTTACAAACTGCACATTGGGGAAGTCTTGTCAACTGTTCCTACCATAGGTGGGTACTTTCAATCACTAGATACATGAGGCTCTGTTGTTGGGAAGTTGTTATTTGAATGTCGTAATGTTAGCATGCACGCATGTTTCCTATATCAAGATATTCTTTAATTTGAGAAGTATAAGCAATCAGGCATGTCAAAGTGGCTTATATATAACCTCACCCAATGGGAGAAAACATTTATCTGTTGATTTTGTTGTCAACTTGCTGAGGTTCCCTTTTCTGGAACAGGTTTTAATGTGGAAAAAGTTCAGTACAAGAATGTGATGTTCACAGTTTGGGATGTTGGTGGGCAAGAGAAACTAAGGCCACTATGGAGGCATTACTTTAATAATACGGACGGACTGGTACTGTTTTGGTCTACTGCCTTATGATTCCTGCTAGTCACTAGCGTCTCTTTTCAGTACTTTCCTGTTTGCGTTTTCTCGCATCCTATTCCACATATTTGGCTTTGTTATTGCTTCAATAAACACAAGTTTCTTGATATGCGTACTTTGCCTATGCAGATTTATGTTGTTGACTCCTTGGACAGAGAGAGAATTGGACAAGCCAAGGCAGAATTTCAGGTATCATGTTCAGAAACAAATACAGTTCAGATACATTTGCCACTTGTGGTTTTGCAACATTTGCCACTTGTGGTTTTGCACTTATCTGTGTTTTCTTCTTCAGGCCATTATCAGTGATCCGTTTATGCTCCACAGTGTCATCTTGGTGTTTGCGAACAAACAGGATATGGTATGTTATGGAATTAGTTTTTGATCCTTGTTAGCTTATGAATGATGTAAACTTGTAAATGGTGATTGGATTAATTGATGTATGATATTATAGGATGATTTTGAGGGGGTTATTGCCATCAGTAGTCTGCCAATGTTGCTATGAATTTGGAATTAGGATGTCATGCATGGTTTCTGACCCTCATTTAATGAGGTCCCACTTGTTTTCCTTTCTTTGGTTTGGTGGAATTCAGTATGCTTAAAATTACAATCTATGAAAGTCACTATTAGATGTCAAATAAGGCCGTACAGAGCTGTAGGCTGCTGTGTTAGAGAGAGAGAGGGTTATTGTCATCTATGATCATTTTGGGGGTCAGTGTCATTTTGGGGGTTATCTAACTTTCAAGTAATTAGGTCCCACTCTTTTATTTTCATTTCTTCGTTTTGGTAAAAGTTAGAATGCTTGAATTACAACCTACTAGAGTCACAGGATGTCTTAGAAGGCCGTACAGAGCTTAAGGCTGCTGTGTTTAAAGGCGGGAAATAGTGTTTTCATTGCATTTAGAAATTGTAGTCTTGACATATGATTTACTGAGAACAGTTGATCGGTGTTTTTGTCGCCAGTTATTCTTTTTCCATGATACCTTTTTGGCTTCAATATTGCATAATGACCAGAGCCCCATAATAGCTAAAGCAAATTACTTTCCACTTCCAAGAGTCTAACCAGTAGGTTTACTTCTCGCCTGTCAAAATTGGTGTTTCCATTTCTTGCAGGTTCATGCCTGCGACAACATACAATTAATGCACAATTGAAGTTCTTTGCTGATTGATATGTTTTCTCCCTGTACGTACAGAAAGGAGCTATGTCTCCAGTGGAAGTTTGTGAAGGGCTAGGCCTGTTTGATCTCAAGAACAGAAAATGGCACATACAGGGGACCTGTGCTCTTCGAGGTGATGGCCTTTATGAGGGATTGGACTGGCTAGCTAACACCCTCAAGGAGATGAGAGCTGCTGGATACTCTTCAGTCGGCACCTCATCATTCTAATAGTTGAGGTTTGACAATGTTACCTTCTTATTCTTTACCAGCAAAGTGGGAAGCCATCAAAGTACAGTTATTCCTTTTATCATTTCCACAGGTATATCCGAAATTTTTGGGAGTGTTCAATCGATGAGAGCTGGCCGGTTGCGCGTCCAAACGTCCTGAACTGTAATCAACTCTAATCAGGGTTCTTCGTTTCTCTTTAATACAAACAGAGAATTTCATTAGGTGCTTAAATCGTAGCGCCTTCGTGCTCGGACTTGTAACTAAATCCGTTGTATATTGTGCCATTGATCAATATTCTCTAGCATTTGTGTATGGTTTGAAGGTCCCTTAATATTCTCTTCCTAATATAACTGCATATGGAGGATGATAAACACAAAATTATAATATAGTTAAGTCGAGATTATCGCTAGCGTAATAATAATAATAAATATTAAAATAAAATTGCCTCTAATTAGCAAGGAATCTATTTACACGTGTCAGTCTGTAGAGGGTGAGAAAGAGAGACTTATCTTTTGCGTGATTATATTATTTGTGGTGTGTTGTCATTTTTCAACTGATCGCGTAACCACCATTCCCACCAAAGCAATGTGCTCATGCCGAAGCTCAAGCTCCTCCACAATCACAATGTTAGTCCACAACTTCCACCGTCTCAGCCTCCGCAGCTCCCCCAGATTGCCCCCAACTTGGCCGTCTCCTCCTCCGTCAGCTCCGTCTTCACCTCCGCCAACCTCGTTGCCGCCGCCGCTGCCTCCGGCTCCGCCTCTCTCCACGGCGCCGTCACCTCCACCATCACTCAATTCGCTGTCGCCATCGCCTCCGGGGCTTGTCTTTCCACTAAGGTTGATTTCTTGTGGCCCAAACTTGAAACGCAGCCTGGTTAGTTTAGTCATAATACACCGCAAATTTTAGTTTCCGTTTTCACAATCAGACATTGATGATGGTTTTGATTACAGGCTGTGTTATAGTGGAGGGAGTAGACGTGACTGGATATCCTATATTCAATGATCCAAAGGTTTACCGCCATTTTTCATTTTCTGTTTCAACATATATATAGAGACTTGAATTTGATGATCTGCTTCCACTAAAACAGTTTAATTATCTGTGAAGGCAGGTGCAAAATGATATTGCATTTGCCAAGAAGGCTCACCATGGCCAACTGCGCAAAACCGGAGACCCTTATTTATTCCATTGTATCCATACCGGAAGAATCTTGGCCATGTTGGTTCCTTCTAGTGGCGAAAGAGTATGCATCCTTCTTGTCACCTGTTACTGGTTGAAAATTAGTTTCACGTGTCGCTAATTGCTTCAAATATTTAAAGTTTGCTGCAGGCTGTTCATATGGTTGTTGCTGGGATTCTCCATGATGTCGTTGATAACACATGTGAAAGTTTCAACCGCATAGAAGAAGAGTTTGGTGATGACGTAGCCAAGCTTGCGGCCGGAGTTTCCAGGTTAAGTTACATAAACCAGGTATTCTCATAAAAATAAAAGAGCTAGTTATGAGTTTGAATTTCTCAAAGTATTCTTGATTTCTTTTGAATTTGCAGTCTCATGTTTCTAGGACCCTTGAACTTTCATTACTTTTGTGAAAGTGAAAGTAGTAAATACTTAGCGATCATGAAAACACATAAGTTATGTGAATGTGATTTGGATCGCCATAGATAATGGACATAGTAGGTACTAGGTAGATATGGTCTGAAGATGCTTCTGGTAATCTTCATTTTTCATTTTAACCGAAATTTTAAGCATATTAGTGTGTATGCACCTCTGTCGTTTTAAGTAATTGCTCCTGCTGATTATCAAAGCTGACAAAGTTCACTCCTGAAATGTAAGCGATAGGAAATATTGGTGCAAAAATGATTATTTGGTGAGAACATTAGGCACCCATTTCTGATCATCTGCACTTCTGCCATGGTGTAAGGGAATTCTTTAGTCTTCTCAGTGTTTTTGCCTATTCTTTGCAGCTTTTACGAAGACACCGTAGGATAAATGTGAATGATGGGACACTTGGTCATGAGGAGGTGTAACCGTATCGGACTTGTATTTTACATCATAATATCATATCAGCTATATATGTTGCAGTTTATATATCTCATGCTTGCATTATTCATTTATCTGGCAAATAACTTACGAGTCATGCTCTTGGGCATGGTTGATGATCTACGTGTGTTGCTTATAAAGTTTGCTGATCGTCTTCACAATATGAGAACAATGTATGGGCCTCTAAACTTTTATTGGAATTATAGTTGTGTAGATTTCCGTATGCTTTTATTATCCATTTCAAAGATAAATATCCTTTTAATTTTTTATAAAGATATGTTTTTTGTTCTCATGCAAGCACCAACCACCAAGTTCTTTCTTGATCTGAAGTGATATATATAAAGTATAAATTTGTACTGTATAATATTTGGCAGCTATGAACATTGCCCTCTCACGAAGTACCACTATGGCTTAATAAACACAACAGTATATTTCTGAGTTGGGTGCTTGGAATTTTCTTTCTTCTTCTGTAAGTCTTAGGCTAATAACACCAGCAGATGCTCACACTCTTGGATGATAATCTTTTTACAGTTACGCTCTGCTTCCAGCAGAAGCTCAAGCTGTTGCAAGAGAGACCTTGGTTATTTGGTGCTCTCTAGCATCCAGATTGGGTTTATGGGCTATGAAAGCTGAACTGGAAGATCTTTGCTTTGCTGTTCTTCAGGTCTGTTCACAATCTCTTTGGCTGTCATTGGAGATCTGTATTATCTTTCTGGGTTGCTGCAACTGTTTATTATCTTCTATAACTGAATGTTCTAATTCTTATGCAGCCTCAAATGTTTAACGACATGAGAGCTGATCTAGCTTCCATGTGGAGCTCTAGCGGCAAGGTACGAAATTTGAGAAGAATATCTGCAAAAGCCACCTTAAATGAAGGAAGCTCAGTTTTGGACAATGAAAGATCCATAGATGATGAAGACGTCACAACCATGAAGGTAGACATTTGTAAGGATAAGCGTTGTAATTGCTTCGCTTTGTGTATTGTGTCCTGAAAAATAATTTCTCTACAAGATTGAGGTTATGAATGAACTGCTTATATACTGAAGTTCATGAATGATTTGCAGGATCTCTTGGAAGCTGTAGTACCTTTCGATGTATTGTTAGATCGGAGAAAACTGTCTAATTTTCTAAGTACTCTAGGACAAGATTTGGAGACTCATAAAATACCAAAGGTTGTGCATGATGCTGGTATTGCTTTAGCATCTCTGGTAGTTGGTGAGGAGGCACTTGAGCAGGAGTTGATCATATCAACTTCGTACGTTCTTTTCCCCTTTCTAATTGCTCCTTGCAGTTTAATGTTCACTGAAAACTAAACAGACATACGCATTCAATTATATATAATAACCACATTTCCAGTCTGACCAAGGTTAAATGGTTTCAGTTATGTTCCAGGGATGGAAGTAACTTTATCCAGCCGTTTAAAAAGTTTGTATAGCATCTCCAGCAAGGTATTGTTTCACTTAATGGATAAATATGTTCTGCTTCCGAGGCTCATTTTTTATAGCATTTATTGTAAAGTACACATGCTCTTATGTAGAATTCCAATGTTCTAAAACATTATGCTTGTATCTCCATTTGATTCATATGAAACGAAAAGATGTCAGCATCAATAAAGTTTATGATGCCCGTGCGTTAAGAGTAGTTGTTGGAGACAAGAATGGAACTTTGCATGGACCTGCTGTCCAATGTTGCTACAGTCTTCTCGACATTGTGCACAAGTAAATCAAATTTAGTATAGCTTCTATTTTATGTTGTGAATGGAGACTTTCTGCTTTCCTTTTTGTTTAGTTATTGCGGGGTTTACTTCTGATAGGGAGGAGAGGGATTAGTTAGGTAACTGCATACTCCATGGAGCAATGTTTGGGAGATGGAATCGTTTTTCTTAAGATGCTCAGTAGTTTGAAGCATGAGGCAATTTGCCTTTATATGATAGTATAGATGCAAGTTATGACCTATAAGAAACCTTTATATTTCATTTCATTTCAATCAATAGGTCAACCGAGTATAGATGAGACTACTTTGCCATGACTCCACGCGCTTGTCAAAACTCTTGGTTTTTCGTTCTCCGTCCAAGCGGCAGCGAACGGGCCTTGTGGTTTCTAGCCTCTCTTGGCTACTGTTACGATGGGTGGTGAACCATTCGTTATGAAATCCGGGTCAAGGATAGGGGACGGTGGGTATGATGAACAGACAGAAGTTTGCTGTTTGAGATCGTTGGGGTGGTTGGGGATGCGAGAGATCTGTTGGTGGCCTACTCCTCTATGCAACACCATGGCGTCATGGAGCAGTGAGCCGCGCAAAGAAGGAAAGTTGGGTTCGGTGATCTCCCTTCTCCGGGTAGATCGATCTGATCTCAGTCGATCGGGGTGTCGATCCCTGACCAGATCTTGTCTCTGGTTCATAGGGGTCGACCGAGTCGTCATCTTCGAGCAGGCGAGCGGCGGTGTATGAATGAAGGTGTTGTTTGGTCAACGGTGAAGGTGCGTCGGGAAGGTGGGTGCGGTGGTGCGCCGGGAAGGTGGGTGCGGTGGTGCGACGGCTAGATCACAACATGCTCTCTTCTAGGCCTTGTGGGCTTTTCCCAAACTCTTGGACGGATCATGGGCCTGGTTCCGGGTGTTTGACCCATCATGGGTTGGTTTGTTTTTGATTTGTTGTTCTATTGTTATTTTAGATATAGTTGTTATGTTTTCAAAAATTCGTCACCATTTTTGGGTGTCGAGACGTGGGCCTTGTCCCGACCTGCACACTTCATGTGTCATGTTTGTCCTTGGTAGGTGACGAGTTCCTTGCTTTGTCACATGGTCGCGGCCTCTTAGTGGCAAGATAAAATTTAATGTCATCGGGATATATCTCCGGTGGCAACTTGCCAAGAAAGCTGATAATATTTGAAATTTATGGCTACGTTTGAGCTTTGTCTTTCTGGTTTGTCACCACAATTATAAAGCGAATGTGATAGCCAGTAGAGCACTCCTCGCTAAATGGTGCATGGTAGAATACTTATTCTTAGGTGAGACACCTGGTATTATTTCGGGTGATTCTCTTCATGCTTATTGTAATTTGAGATTTAGGTTCTATATCCCCTCACTATATTTTTCAATTTCATTAATGAACAGGGTGAGAGTGCCGCATAAGCCCTTGTTTCCCTTCAAAAAAATGCATGGGGAGTGAGAGTGATTGGCTTGTGATTTGTTTTATTATGTGCAGGCATTGGACTCCAATTGATGGTGAGTTTGATGATTACATTGTCAATCCAAAGCCTAGTGGCTATCAGGTCAGATTTACAGTTCTGATTGCACTAGTTTAGAAAACCATTAGAATTATCTCTTAGTGCTAATAGCCTCAAGACTCGAGCCATGGTTGGACTATTTGCTCTTAGTGTGATATAGCTAAACTTATATATATGGTTAGATATGTTCATATATGTAGTGCATTTTATCGAGAGGTCACCTTTTTTTGGTATCTCAACTGCAAATCCCCTTCTACAGTCTCTGCACACGGCAGTACAAGGTCCTGACAGATCACCTTTGGAAGTTCAAATACAAACATAGGTGCCTGATCTGTTCTTGAAATGGGATCAAACTCTATTGACCCGATTCAATTTTTACTGATATTTCACTTTTTTTAGAGGATGCACGAGTATGCAGAACATGGACTCGCAGCACACTGGCTTTATAAAGAAACTAGAAACAAGCTTTCTAACAGAAGTAGCACTAATGAATCTGAAATAGATACAGCATCCTTTCTCTCCAAAACTATGGATGACAAAAATGCTACAAAAATGCTATAGTATGTTGAAAATTGGACATCCAGTTCTTAGAGTGGATGGAAGTCATCTTCTTGCTGCAGTTGTCATTAGGTACTTGACCATTTGATATCTAGATTACATTTTCTACAGGAGTATGAATCAATAACATATGATTTATGTTAAACAGCGACAAGCGTGGCTCGTGGATCATCCGTGTACCGATATTGTCCCAACTTAACCACCTTTAAAGTGTTGTGTTTTAACCACAAAAGGCCTCGGTACACGGATGATCCACGAGCCACGTTTGTCGCTGTTTAACATACGTATTTATTAGTTATATTTTATTTGTCACTTTTCTGATGTGGTATCTATTACTCTCCAATACTCTCAACACGTCCCCTCACGTGCAACCTGACTCAAGGCTTGCACGTGATGAAATGAGACGCAACAAACCAAGGGACACTTGGTGACAATCCAATCGGAACTTTTCGATGGTGGTATAAGCCCATACCAGGTAAAGATAAATAACCCACATCAGGCCCAAAAGAGAACTGGGCGAGACAAATAGCTCAGGAGAATCAGTGAAGTAATTGGAGAGATACCCGCTCTGATACCATGTTAAATGGTGACAAATGTGGCTCGTGGATTATCCGTGTGCCGTTACTGTCTCAACTTAACCACCTTTAAGATGTTGAGTTTTAACCACAAAAGGTCTCGGTACAATTAAGAATAATTCATCCACTTATTAGTTATATTTTATTTGTCACTTTTCTGATGTGAGATCTATCACTCTCCACTACTCTCAACAATTTATTCTAGCGCTACATGTTAGAGTGGGATGGAAGGGAATTACTTGTTGCTGTGAGCTTTGGACTAGAAGCTTCTGAAGCAGTCGCTGATAGGAAATATTCTTTTCAAAAACAACGGTGGGAAGCCTATGCAAGGTTATATATAAGAAGGTTGACTGGCATTACTTCAAATTTTCTGGCACTCTACTTTATCAGAATTTTATTCATTAAAATAGCTTTGAGACTCACTTAAATTACAGTGTTAGTCCCATCCATTTCTTAATCTAAATGATTTCCATTTGCTTTTCTTCCTTCAATTGAGTACTCTGCTTAGATTGTCCCATTTGCTTTGACTTGGCATCTCAGGTTTCTGATGAGTGGTTGTATGAACCAGGACATGGGGATTGGTGCACTTGCCTAGAGAAATATACACTTTGTCGAGACGGTATATACCACAAGGTATGTTAATATATACATCGTGATATGCAGAAAATGTTGAATATCTCTGATTTTCAAGTGAAGAAGAAAGTGCCCGTGGTTTCATGATAACGTGAGACCCAGTGTAAACATATATCTATTCTAAAAAAAAGTGGACATATATCTATTATGTAAAAACATACAATGGGATTGAGATTTAAGAGATTGTAACTAAGTGGTAAGCAGTTATTTCCATGCAATGTATTTACTCGCATTAGGTGAAAATGAAAATATGAAATTATGTTTTCTTGTGCAGGAAGATCAGTTTGGGAGATTACTGCCAACATTCATTCAGGTGATTGAATTGACAGATGAAGAAGAATCTGAATATTGGGCTGTTGTTTCTGCTATCTTTGAGGGAAGATAGCTCGATTACATTACACCTACGCCGAGATTTAACTCTGTTACATCAACTTCCATGGAAACTAGCATCAATAACAAAGTTTGCATGTATCCTCGCAGTATTGCTTCAATTCATGATCCCGACTAATGTCAAGCATATATGCGGAGTTCTTGTATCAGACATTTACAACAAGGGCTCCAAAAGCTAATGGCTGCTTTGAATTCCAGGTGCATTTGTTAAGGACAATGCTAAGGTGGGAAGAGCAATTATGGTCTGAAGCGAGTTATGGACAAGCCAAGTATCGACGGGGTTCTGTTGTCCTTGGGGAAGTGGTGATTATATGTTGGCCGCATGGCAAAATAATGAGGTTGACAACGGGCAGCACCGCTGCAGATGCTGCTAGAAGGACTAGACGGAAAACTGGTTTTGGTTAATGGACAGCTGGTGTTGCCCAGTACTAAGCTCACAGATGGTGATGTGGTTGAAGTCAGAGCGTAACAAATTGATTATAGTGACTTGTGCTTTCAGAAACAGGAAAGGAGACATCCTATTTGCAATGTTTCTCGAGTTCAAAGTGACACGGCAAATTGAAGTATTTGATGTTTGAATAGGATGAAGACGCAATACCCAAAATACAATTGTTGGAAGTGTTAATACAGTTGTTGTAAGTGCTCTGTAGGATGAAAATAGAACAGATGGTTCATTGTTAGTGATTTGTATTGACAATTGTATATAGTTTCGACTACTTTGTTATTATAAATGAGTAAATAATGAAAAAGAAAAGTGTGGGGCATTTTTTGAATAACGAATTCGAATCCGGATTTTAAGCTTTATTCTTACTTTTTTAGAGCAACTTCACCAATGTTAACCATTTTAAAGTTCAATTTAATCTAAAATAACTAAAAATTACTTACGCTAGTCATTTTTAAATCATATCTACACCAATGCTCTCTATTATAGATTTTAATATTTAATTTTGAATTTGAAATTGTAACCCTAATTCGGTTATTTTTCAAATTGATGAGAGGAAGATAGATTTCTAAGTTCCAGAGATAATATCTTCTAAATCAAAGTGAAATTAGATCAAAATATCTTGTACGCAAAACAAACGATATGAAAGAGATATGTATTACTAAAGAGATCAAGATTTTATATAAAAAGATACATATATATCAGACCATATCAGAGATATGATAGACATCTATTTGTGAGATATGTATAATGGCAAGATTTAGCAAAGCAACAAACTATGGAAGTTGATCATTCTCATTTACGTGCTTCTTGATGGAAAGATTGGTTGCTCTCCTTGACAAAGCAATAATTTTTATATATTATCTCCCTGTTTTCAACCTTCAATCCCATATCAACTCCTTTTAGTTTACAAACATCTCATTTCCATTGTGTCAAATGGTGAGTCAATCCATAGCAAGTCGTTGGATGTATATGAGGTTCTTGAAAAAGAGCAACATGGCAGATGAAAAATATGAAGACGACCTTATTAAGAGCGTTGTTGAAGAAAGTGAAAGGCGAGTACGTCGTGGTTCAATAAATGGTCGGATTTTGTTTCGCGCAATATAGCTAATGGTCACGAAAACCTCTACCATGACTACTTTGCTGATCCACCCACCTATATTTCCTGATCTTGTTTTTGGAAGAAGGTTTCGAATGAGACATCATGTTTTTGTTTAGAATTCACGATGCAGTGCTTTCATATGATTCATACTTTGTGCGAAAGAGGAATGCTGCTAGAGCTGGCTTGTCATCTTATCAAAAGATAACTGCTGCACTACGAATGTTTGCTTATGGAGTTCCAACTAGAGGACTGATTTTCCTCTGTTCCGCGTTTCTTGCTCGCTAAAATAGCGAAATATCAGATTTGACGAGAATGATAAAGTTGCTCTTAATATATAATGAACATGATTTTAAATTTATTTTAAAGTTTCGTTAATAGTTAAGATGTGAAGACTTAGTTATAATCTTTGTATTTGATGTTGCATGTCCTTTATAAACATTTTTTTGGCAACTGATGTCCTTTATAAACATTTAGAAAATCAAGTGAAATTTGTTCCGTTTCAAAAAGAGAAATCCCACTTAAGTGGATGCTCAAATGAAGAGGGAGAGGAATTTCCCCTTGAATAGTCTTGTAGCATATATCGCACAGGAAATTGGCTCTTTTGCCTCGTCAATCTGATCATCCCAGCTCGAAGAACCTTGACAGTTTTTGTTACTGGGCAAGTGGGCATTCCTGTTCTCTCCATCATCTTCATCACCTGTCTCTCTGGTAAGGACGACTCACTCGCTCTCTCCCAATTTCAGCCAGACTAATCTTCTATTCTTGCTTTAATTTCAATTTCGTATTTCTCTTAATCAATCTTGTAAGGTCAGAATCAACTCGACTTTATGTTTAGGGATGAACATGATTCATATATTAGCTTTGGTTTTTGAATCCAATTCATGACCCGTTTGTTGGGTGATGCGTGAATTTATATGCAGATCTTATCCTGTTTCCAACCATGAACAAGAAGCAGAAAACCAAAAGTGAGCCTGACCCACCCAAGACTTACAGTCATGATGTCATTCTCAGTCTCCCAAACTACATACTCGTGGACATCTTCTCCAAAATCCCCACCAAAAAACTCCTCCAGTTCAAAACTGTGTCCAAGTCTGTGATTGGGTTTAGGTTTAGGGTTTATTTAATTTTCTTATTGTTATGATTGGTGGTTGATAGAGCTATCAGGAGTTAATTTTACTCTTTGAACCTCACTTTATTTTATTTCCGCGTTAATTTGCTGAGAAATGATGTGAATTCAAAATTTGCATGTGTTGTGATTGTGTTTTGTGTAATCAAACATTGTTTTCTTGTCCGTTATCCTTTCTGTTAACTATGGCTTTTCATCATATGTGCAGCTAATCACACTGCTGGAAGGTTTCGCTGACATTCTGAGATTTTAATGGCTGCTTCTTCCTCTGAAAATACAAATACAGTTGATAGCAACTTTGCTTCTTCATCATATGTGCGTCTAATGGAACTGTCTGAAGGTAAACCTGAACTGGTTGAGGGGGATGCAAGAATCCAAGATATGCTTTTTAACAGTGATGTGGGTTATCTTGAGGTAGAAGTCAAGGCTGTGGGTGATGCAAGATCTATTGATATTGATGAATTTGGCACCAAACGGGAACTCCATAATGCTGTTTCAGGAAATTTGAAGAAGTTATTTTGCTCCGAGACATCAGATCTTGGAACTGGAATGGCCCGGAATTTTGGTGCAACATCATCAGTATTTGTAATTACAACGGAAGCTCGGCATGGTGATGAAGATTAGAAGCTGAGCAACACTGTTTTATGCTAAAGGCATGCAGCTATTGAGCGCTACCTAGGAGCTACTGAGCGCTACACAAGCTGTCGGCATGGTTGCCGAGCTGCCGTGCACCGCTACCGAGCCCGTGTGCACCTGGCTGCCAGGTGCCGATAGTCATGCGCCTGTTGCCGCCCAACGTGCCTGTTGCTAACCATGTATGCTACCTATTGCCCCTTGATTGTTTTTGCTCCAATTGTGTGTTAGTTGTCGCCCATGTGTGTCAATTGCTTCATGTTATGTGAGGAATGTCACCACCTATGTGTCAGATGTCGATTAGTTATGTGTTTGTTGGTTTGTGCTCTACATATGAACTATCGTGCACTGTGCATTAGGTGTTGAGCACTAAGCACCAGATGTTAGCACTGAACACAAGGAACCGTGCATTGATCACCAATGGTTGTACACTTACATCAAGGACAAGCACTAAGTGAGCTACATAGCACAGAACACTCAAGGACGTGCATAGGACACCGATTGCCGAGCACTGGGCACTAGGGCCGAGCTCTGTGCAGCAGCTGTCGAAGCTCTGTGCACCTCATGCTGTGTAGTTGAGACAAGCTGCCAAGCCCCTTACTGCCCCATACCGTGCCCCATCGGCGTTAGCAGTTATGCAGCCACCAAATGTTGCCGAGTGCTCAGTACACCGACATATGTGTGGCTCCTCATGCACTACCAAATGTTGCCAAGTGCTTAATGCAATGACATATGTGTAGGTGCAATGCTTTGCCGAATATTGCCGAGTGCCTAATGCATTGGTATATATGTGCAAGCTACAAAGGCGGGCAACCAAAAACAAAAACAGTGAATTTCGCCACTCTCTGTACAACAATTTCCTAAGAGCTTTGTGAACAGCTCCGGATGAACTAGAACGCAAACCATATATCACTGGAAAGCTACGTCTGTCTAGTTTCCAACGGTTTTTGCGGTTCGTTCATATCCATTCTAACAAATGAGTTATGACTATTTGAGTGAGCGAAGGTCATGCAGCCAGGAATTCTGCAATGCACACGGTTGCCTTTGATTGTTGCCTTCGGTTTTTAGGTCTTTTTCTCACGTATCTACCTTGTTCGATAGGTTAGTTACGTGGAGAAATTGAGTGTCTTGCAGAAGGTGGGACTACCCACACAATCCTGAGCAAAGGTTATGTTGCTAGGAAACTTGTTGCACACAAGGTTTGCATTTGTGCACCTTGTTATGTGCCTATTTCCTTAAAGATAGCTCTAGACATCCTGGTTGTAGATCTTTAGATCACCGGTTCATGATTGTCGAGCTCACTTGTAAGAATGAATGCATACAACAAACGTACAAAAGGGTGTACGAAACATCAAATGGATGCTTCTGACACTTGACGTCATGAAAGATTATTTGATTTTCTCCAAACTGAATGAGATCTCGATGAAATCGTTGGTTCGATAAGTTTATTCACACTATGACATGATCATACACAACCTCATGAAGGTGTGCCGATGTTCGTGGTTTAGTCTTCACCTAACAACAGATTTTCCATCATCGGATGACGTGGATAACCTCAGCAAAGGTTACCTACTCCTTTGATTTTGGATCCCCCATGTTGCTGTTACCAAATGTCATCCTTCATGGATGTTGAAGACTTGTAATGCAATATGTACGCTTTACTTTTTGGTCGAGGAGAACTCCTACGATGACACTTTAAAATTGAAAGCTTCATCATGTCAAACTGCGACCACAGTAAGTTGAAACTACTGTGTGGTAATTTCGTCAGAGTTTTTTGAACGGCTCTAGATGAACTAGAAGCCGAATTTTATATCATTGGAAATCTACGTGAGTCTAGTTTCCATTGGTTTAAGAGGCTCATTCATAGCTGTCCCGACGAAAAAGTTATGGCAATTTAAGTGTGTACAAGTCATGCTGCCAGATAGCAGACTGTATCCTACTATCCCTTAACTTCGTCACGGCCCCCAGACCAACTCCGGATGAACTGGAACACGTACTTTTTATCATTGGAAAGCTATATGAATCTAGTTTCCAATGGTTCAAGTGGTTCGTTCATATCCGTCCAGACGAGAGAGTTATGGCCGTTTTAGTGAGTATAGATCATACTGCACGAAAACTGCATACTCTTCGCAGGTTGTAAATCTTTTTTTGTGACTAAGTTTGATTGGATCTTCACCATTTTTTTTATGACATGGTTGAATCAATTCTTGATATCTTTGGCTCGATGATCCAAGTCACAAATGCCCTTCTTATGGTGAGAGAGACAATTGAACATTGAAGTGTGTTATGAACATACACACCAACGATTATCGTGATGAGGATGATTGAGACTTTTGTATATACTTCTCATGAGTTTCGATTGAGAGCCTCATGAAGAAGAGCATGAGTCCTAAGGTATCGCCAATAAGTATATTTGGGACAATTGACTCAGACAAGATATGGCATTTTGGTCATAGCGGGTGAGATATGTGAGCCACAATTATTTGATATTCTTGGGTGTCCATTCCCCGATAACAACGAACTACGCCATGATTTTATGTTGTGTTTGTGCGTCGACATGATGTCCTCGGCAGCCGCATAATACTCATGTTTTTGTTGTTTAAGGTTTGTTCTTTAGCTAAGTATGGTGAAAGATCCTCTTATGCTATGCCACAAAAGATATCATTATTGAAAATCCAAAGAAGGATTTTGTAGACCGATGCAACCAACGTATGAATACCGTATACGCTTTTATGGTGTTGGTTGAAGGGCTAACACACTGGTCATGTGTTGCACCATCGTCTACCACATGCTGCTTATGTATCTATGGGCTCACTACCCATCCCTGAAGAGGGACATGCAAGCATGTATTGATTCGTCCACGACACCATCATTGCATTGATGCACGACAGCTCACAACTGTGTGCTAGGATTGACACGAAGTTGTAATCCTTGAACTCGGTGGGATAGTAACGGATCTCCAAGCCTTGAGTTCCACAATGTGCCAAATTGCACTGTCACAATGCCCAATGATGATGTGTCGCATGAGATGAATATGTTTAAAGGTTGGATATGAGTCATTTTATTGCTCTCCACCCTAAGCTCTTTGACAGACGATTTCCTTAACCGCTACACTGCGGATTGTCACTTTGAGACTGTATTCCCGCCGTTAAGGGGAGATACGAACACTAGTGTTCAAGTGGGAACGACGTGAATGTTGTGGTTAGTCACTACTAAGTCTCAACATGATCCCTATAGAACTATAGTGACGAGATCAATGATGCATATGTCTGTAAGGAATGATGTCCTACTAAGAGGACATGGCTCGACCAAATTGAGGTGGTTTTGATGTCATAGCGCGATCATATTGAGATGGCCATGACGCTAACCTCATGCCAAACGTTAGGGCTGATTCTGAGTACTGGAACGTTGTTTGCCATAACTACGTACAATTGGGAGTTCTTTTGGAAAGGTTATCGGTGCCAGCGTTCGTACCACAGTTACAAAGTTTCAGCTTGCAAGCGTTATGGTACAGGGCGACATAATGTGGCAACATGGTGTCCTAGGTCTTGTAGCTCCCTAAAGGTTAGGTTGAGGCCTTTGGGTTCGATATACACTCGCACTGAGAGAGAAAGCGAGTTTGGCACTACTGGTCCATTGATTAGTGATACTCACTCCGTCTCATGTTAGTCTGAATTGTGACTATCGTTGGGGGACGCCTCAACGTCAAAATCCAATTCATAGAAAGAGATCTCTACAATGACTACACTAGTGTACATGAGGACGTGGGATGATGAGTTTATCGAACCACACGTTTGTTGATATGTCAACAAAGTGTATTGACCTAAAATGGAAAGATGCGACCCGGACAAAGGGATAGGTCCTTGGGCAGGTGTTGCCGACACCGCAAGCGTAAACCCTATCAAGTAAACCTTTGTGAGTTAGCGTAGTGAGAACAAGAGTCTCAGACTCCCTTATGGCGCAAGGTTTCTCACAAACACGCACTGGGATCGACTACGATGAGATGTACTCTCGTAATGGATGTTATTGCACTCCACTACCTTGTTAGTTTGGTAGTTCCCTAATAACTGTATATGCAGCCCTATGAATATGATCATAGTGACGTCTCTATGGGATCAGAGATATGCATGAAGATCTTAAATAGACTTCATAAGACAAATCAAGTGGAGCTTGCGTTGGCCAAGTGTTTTGGACGCATATTACATGACTCCTTGATTCGGATGGGATACGATGAATAATGTCATTACATATTGATTCCAGATGATCGCAGTATATGATGAATATTCGATGTTGGAATGAAAAGTATCTTGGGAAATACATAATCTCGTATTGAAGTCTATCGATTGTGTATTGATGATGTATTTCCATCAATCAGCTTAGGTCCTCTGAAGAAGAGTGGAACTTTCATATGCTCCCATAATTAGTCAAGGTCTTTACTCCAAGAGAGAGTGATCCGTTTAATCAAAAGAAAGACTTGACCTCTCCTCCATTCATTATAAAGCTAAGTAGCTTTGCGCCCACACAATGTCAATGATATGGCGAAGGATATCACTTGAATACTCTAAGAGTATCTGGCATATTCAATCCCTATGGCATGAGAGAAAGGTTGTTGCCTATGTCATCGCTAGCCATGCATGAATCGAGATGCATAGGAAGCAGAATCATGATCTAGGCACCGGTCAGTTTAGTGGCCTAGTTGTCAGACATATGGCACGCTGCATAAGTGCTGCCTGTGCGCTGCCGGGGCACTGCCTGTGCCCGCTGCCTGTGCACATGTGCACTGCTGCCAGACACTATACGTGCACCTGTGCACCCAGGTGCCGAGCGCTATGCACCCAGCTGCTGAGTGCTGTGCATGCCAGCTGCCGAGCGTTGTGCACACAACTGCTAGGCACCGTGCACATAGCTACTAGCACTGAGTAATGCCACATTTGAGACATGTTGAAAGAGCATACAGATGTCAGGTTGTCAAAACAGCTCCGTGGTCACTAAGGATTTGAAGCGCCCTCTGATTGATCTTAAGATCAGGGGGAGATGCAGATTTGAAGGAAAGTCTAGCATATACATGTCATGATCAAATGTGAAGGGTGTAGTTGTTTGTGTCAACCATGTTGCACTCTTTTTCCCTTAGTCATAGCTTTTTGTCCCACTGAGTTTTTGCTTGACAAGGTTTTTAACGAGGCAACATTGCATGCACCACTAAGACCATTGATCCCCATTTGTGGTTGATTATGACAGACTTATTCAACTCTTGGCTCACATCTACTCTTGAGAAGCATGTTGGAATGCACCATTCATCAGGAAAATCCGATTGAAGCACACATCAGGAGGAGCATCACATGGCGAGTTCTCAATGGAGTAGTTGGTGCGTTGTACTCTTTTTCTTTCGATCAAGGTTTAGTTTTCCTACATGGTTTTTGTTACATGGCAAGGTTTTAACGAGACAACATTGTAAGCATCATCCGACATGACGACGCGCGACACAAGAGTGAGTGTTGTAGGAAATACGACATATGCGTGTGTGCACTTGGTCTTATACCGAGGTTAATAGATCCATATAGATCCTTATTGTATTGGGCCAAGAGTTAGCCCACGGGTCTTGTGAGTTGCCCTAATTGTAGTAGGATCCAGATGGGCTTAGCCCATGATGTAATATTATACTACATGTAGTACATTCCATATATGGTTCATGTAAACCCTTATATAAGAGGTCTCTCACTTGATGAAATATACAACTTGAGTTCTCTCTCATTTTTCCCTTCAACAATGCTATGCAATATTCTCTCTGGCTTTGAATGCTTGGCTATCTTTCTCTTCTTTTTATTTTCTTCATTTTTTTGTTTAAAAGATTGTCAAGCCATGTTCTCAGCTTGCCAATAGAGTGCAGCATGCTTCAAAGCTTGCTTAGTTTGTTGATGCCATATTTTGCTGCCGATGAGTATAGTAGTGGCTGAGGTGGAGTGCCTTATTCAGAATTTCATTAGTAATCTCAAGTGATCAATCTGAATCTGTTTATCAAAATAGCAGACTGCACCTACAGTCAAAATTGAGGATGACATTTTCTCAGCTATTCTTATGTTTTGGACTAAGGCTCTCTATTACATCCTTTACCAAAAGTATGGCTAAACGCAATAACGCATACGCATGAGTCGTCCAGCAACCAGATGAGCTCCCAAGAGAGGTCGTCCTCTCAAGGTTACCGGTCAAGCCAATGATGCGTTGCAAGCTTTGTTGTTCAGTCAAGGAAATTCAGTCAACATTCTTTTTTTCTGTTACATCCTTTACTAACCTAGGGAAGCTTCGATTATAGGAGGGGTACTTATTAAGCTTACTAATGCATTTGATCAGTTTGCATCTGCATGATTAATTTGAATTTCCTGCACACAGAATATTGTAGCCAACATGAATAAAGCATAAGGTTGAGAGCATGTTCTTTTATTGGTTTAGAAAATTTTAAGAACAATACACCAACTTTCAGGCGCGGATGCAGAGCTACTTTGGTGGGGCTCAAGCCCACCCAAAAATTTTGGGTTAAAAAAAATTAAGTATATATATAATATATTTTTTTTGTTCCATCAGAATTTCGAAACCCCAACTTCACTCTTCACTGAGTTCACTCTTCGATAGTTCGATACTTCGATTACGACTTCAAACTTCTCAAATCTCAACCAACTTCAGTCTGAGTCTCTGTCTCTCTGACACTCTTCGGTTACGACTTCAGACAAATCCGATCTGCAAAGCCTCTCTCTGGCTCAGTGGCTCTCTCTCCATCAAGTTCAGATCGGCGCCTCGGTGGGCCCGCGGGCGACTGCACTTCGGCATCTCTGCAATCTGCACCAGATCGTCGTCGTCTCAGACACGGAGACACCAGATCGACACCTCTGCACCAGAGCATCCAGATCGGCAGATCGCCACCGCCGAGCGCACTGCGCAGCGCAGAGTAAGTTTTTCAATTCCTCATATCCCGATTCAAATTCCTTATTCCCGAAGTTGCCATTTTATGCTATATCTCAATTCTCAAGAGGCCGAGAGCTTATTGGTTCTGAATTTCTGATGGATGGGCTTTTCATTTCCAAATTCCATACATACGATTAATTGATTATGCAAGACATTTTGTTAGTGTTTGTACTCGTATTCTGGGTTTAGAGGGTACACCTGAAAGAGTAGAGGATCAAGAAAAGCTGACTCGTGTAGCTGTAGACAGCAGACCTGCAGTATGTGTTTCAGAAAAATAAGCCTATTACTTTTTGAATCCCCTTGTTTTTTCATCTGTTTATCAGCATATAATGTTTAATTATTACTGTTATTTGTTTAATCTTGATGTCAGAGGGTTGGAAGTTATAATCTTGATGATTGTATCTAATTTGTCAGAGAGTTGTGTTGGGAAATGCTCCTGGAAATGCCAAGTACACTAGTCCAATAATGCAAAAGCAATATGGAATCTTTTTTGTGAAAAACATGATCTTGATATGCCCGACATGGATGCTTCTTATAAGGATGGTACAGGTCATAATTGCTAACAACTAAATTTCATTACATTTGAGCATCATTACCATATAGAAGTATTTAATGCTGAGATTGATTTTCAGTTGAGTGAGTTGAATAGAAGATTCTCAAATGAAACATCAGATCTCCTTAAACTTAGTTTAACTTTGGATCCTCATGATAACTTCAGGAATTTTAACTGTCAAGGTGTTTGCAATCTTGCAAAACAGTTTTACCCTGAAGATTTCGATAATGGTGAAATGTATGCTCTTGAAGTAGAGTGTGCATTTTATGAGAAAGATATGTGTAGTGATCCTAAGTTCCAAAATTTGGAGTCCATTGCTGACTTGTGTCGCACCTTGGTTCAAATAAGGAAGTCTGAATTTTTTCCTGTACTTCATAGATTGATTTGTTTAGTTTTGACTATTTCAGTTTCTACAGCAACCACTGAAAGGGCATTTTCAGCTATGAACATCATTAAGAATAAACTTAGAAGCAAAATGGGAGATGAGTTTGTTGGTGATTGTATGGTCCTTCATATTGAGAAAGAGTATGTTGAATCTATTACTAATGAGGAGGTGATTGAAGAGTTTGAAGCTTCATCGACTCGTAGAGTTAAATTTTGTTAGTTTATGCTATCATATTGTATCACATTGCATATTTAGTTTAATTGTTCAGTTTGTATTATAATTTTGCATATGCATTGGAGGGAAAATGCTTATTATATATGTCATCCCCTGACTAGATGCATCATTTTCTTTCAATCAATAAATTTCTCTTGCAGCGTCGAGATTCTCCACATTTTTTCTTTCTTTGGTTAAAAATTTCAAGCCCACCCAAGATCGTAATCCTGGATCCGCCACTGCCAACTTTGCGCAACTGACAATTAAGAGTTCTCAACTTTTCGAAATAGTACATTAGTACATGAACTAGCAAACCTTACATCATATTTATACATGCCGCACACCGTTATGTTGGTGATGCTTCAGATGTTGCCTCGTTAAAAACCTTGTCAAGTAACAAAAATTATGTTGAAAAACTGAACCTTGATCGTAGAGAAAAAGAGTGTAACACACCAATCATGTGAACTCCTCATGATGTATACATTACTCAGGAAGGGTTGATAGCCGACACATGTCTATGCTCTTCACATGTTTATAAAATGTAGATTTAGGCAAAGACTTAGTAAATAAATCTGCCACGTTTCTTTGAGAACTCACTTGGTTCACTTGAATGTTAAGAAACGCTTGTTGCTGTTGATTGTAGAAGAACTTAGGTGAAATATGCTTTGTATTGTCACCTTTAATAAAACCATGCTTCATCTGGTCAATACATGCTGCATTGTCTTCATACATGCATGTAGGTTTATCAGTTGTAGATCTTAATCCACTAGTTCCTCTAATGTGTCCAATGATTGATCTCAACCATACACATTCACGAACAGCTTCATGTAGAGCAATGATCTCTACATGATTTGAGGATGTTGCCACATGAGTCTGTTTAGTAGATCTCTAAGATATTGTTGTATTCCCAATGGTAAATACATAACCAGTTTGAGAACGTCCCTTGTGTGGATCTGATAAGTATCCAGCGTCGGCAAAACCTACTAACATATTGTTAGGAGTCTCGGTATAACCAAGGACGGCAGTGGCGTGCACGGCTCCAAATGGAGATTCCAATAGCTCCAAAACCACTGCTTCTAGCCTCACCATTGAGCTCCACCATGCAGCCCTGCCTCCTTGAATAATTAAAGTCTCTCTCTCCTTCACCGAGACCTGGCCTCGGCCTGCCCTGCTGCCTCGAGTCCAAGCAGCTGCTCCGGCCACCTCTTCCTTGTCACGGCGTCACTACTGCTGAAAACCGAGGGAGAAGACTCGTCGAAGATGGTGTCGACGACGGTGATGTAGAACCCAGAAAAAGAGAAGGAAAACAAGAGAATCAATTCCTAAACTGGATTCAACAGCTAGGGGTGTTCGAAAAAGAAGGGAGGAAGAAGAGATTACCTCAAGGAAGCTTGAACTCGCCGAAGATGAGGGAGAATCGGCCAAGATATCGATTTGGGCTAAAGGTTGACTTTTTGAAATGGAGAGGAGAGTGAGTGTATGTTGGATTTGTGGGTATAGGTAGAGAGAGGAGAGTGAGGCAAGTTCGGCAGTGGTGGCACGACGGCTAGGCGACGGTGGGTTGGAGGCGGATGACGTGCCTGCGTCTGTCCCCCTCTCTCGAGCTCTCTCTGTTTCTCGACAGAATGAGAGGATAGGGAAGAGATTTGGGTTTTATGCTTGGATCCAAGGGCTAAAAATGAAGGATGAAGATCAAGGACCAAGATTAAAAGTTGTCTTTAAAATCAGAAAATTGTAATTTATAAAATTACCCAAAGTTTCAAAAATTCGTAGAAAATAAACGGAAGCTCCAAAAAATATTCTGAAAATATCAGGAGACTAGTGTCGACACGTACTACAACACCGAGTCCTTAAATGAGGAATTTGAAGAGTTTAGAAAAACTCATAAATGAACGTGGTCGTTAACTCGCGAAGTTACCGAATGCGACTTAAACCTCAGTAACTCGTCATTAACCACAGTTAAAACGTTCGGGGTCTTACAACATCACTTCTTTAGATCGAAACGACGACGTTTGGGACATTATGTTATCACGCCCCAAGGTGGTGACGTCACCATTGATGGTGGCAACCCATTGCCGACATTAGTGCTTGCCGGGCTCGGCTCCGACATCTTGCCGCTCGGCCGCCTTCCCATACAACTGAGGCGCGTCATCTCTCTCATAGTGTGTCATTGGCTCCTTCTCATGCACATCGCTCATTTTGCAAAGCTTGTTTCTTAGAAAAGATCACATCAAGACCATCATATGCTAAAGATAACATAGCCGATATACGTTCTTACATAGGATTCAAGGTGACATATGTGGACCGATTCATCCAAGTTGTGGACCATTTAAGTATTTTATGGTTCTAACAGATGTCTCCACCCTAATCATCCAATCAAGTCTATTCGATTAGACAATGCTGAAGAGTTCACATCAAAAACTTTTGATGAATATTGAATGTCAATGGGGATTGAAGTTGAACATCTTGTACCCCATGTGCACACTCAAAATGGTCTTACAAAAGCTACCATTAAGTGACTTCAGATGATCGCTCGAGCTTTAGTTATGCGCACCAACCTTCTAATTGCATCATGGGGCTATGCAAATACTACATGCTGTACTTATTCGTTTCAGACCAACCACACACCAAACCTTTTGTGTGTACCAGTTGATAACTGGGTATGAGCTTGATATTTCGCATCTACACATCTTTGGTTGTGATGTCTATGTGCTAATAACACCACCACTACATTCAAAAATAGGTCCTCAGATACGATTGGGTATCTATGTTGGATATGAGTCACCGACAATCATTCGATATATAGAGCCTTCTACATGAGTTCTATTCACGACGTGATTCACCGATTGTCACTTTGATGAGACACTCTTCCTGTCGTTAGGGGGAGATAAGAACACAAGTGAGAAACGACGTGAAGTGTCGTGGTTTGTCTCCTCATAGTCTGATCATGATCCCTACACTTCTCAAGTTGATAATGAAGTGGAATGAATGCTCAATCTCCAAAATGTAGCAGATTCGATGCCTGCCTCGTTTGCCGAGATTACTAGAGTGACAAGATCTGAAATACCAGCTGCAAATGTTCTTGCAAGGCTCGAAGTTCCTCGAAATGAGGGCAAAACTGTCCCTGGGCTCGGTATGGCTACCGACGGCGTCATCCATGGTAGGGGGATGGAAGCCGTGACTCCTCCTCAAAGGAAAAGGGGGAGACCACATGGTTCGATGGATACGCGTCCCAGAAAGAAACAGACTGCTAAGACACAACATGATCCTTTTATCATTGATGTGGAGAATCCCTCCCAAGAGATTATCTCTGATTACAACTATGTCCTAGAATCGATGTTAGAATCCATGAGGGACGTCTCAGGATCAATGTCGACATCAGAGAATATAGAAATCTCCATGTGTTTTGATAACATTTAAAATTGATAGACTGGTCATCTATGCAAGTCAACGACATATTTGCATATTCCGTAGCTCATGAAATCATAGAGCACGACGACATCGAACCACGATCCATTGTTGTATGCCAACGTAGAGCTGATTGGCTAAAATGGAAAGATGATATCCAGGCAGAACTAGATTCTCTAGCAAAGAGACAGGTATTAGGTCCAGTAGTGCTAACTTCGCCAACTGTAAAGCCTGTAGGACATAAATAGGTTTTTGTTAGAAAGCGTAATGAGAAGAACAAGGTACTTAGATACAAACCTCGCCATGTGGCGCAAGGTTTCTCACAACGCTCTAGTATAGACTACGAGGAGACATATTCTCCCGTAATTGACATTATTACTGTTCGCTACCTTATAAGTTTGGTAGTGTCTAAAAAACTAGATATGCAGCTTATGGATGTGGTTACCGCTAATCTCTATGGGGATCTTGACTCAGAGATATACATGAAAGTCCTAGATGAGATTCCGTTGCCTAAATTAGGAGACTCTAAAGCACAGAGTGCGTATGCTATAAGATTGCAACGCTCACTTTACAAATTAAGCAATCTGGGTGAATGTGGTATACATGTCTAAGTGACTACTTGATTTGGAAGGGATACAAGAACGATGAACTATGCCCATGCGTGTTCATAAAGAAAACAAGCTCTGGATTCGCTATTGTCGTCGTCTATGTAGACGATATGAATATCATTGGTACTCTTGAAGAGATAAAAGAAACCATAGCGTATCTTAAATCCGAGTTTGAAATGAAGGACCTTGGGAAGACTCGATTCTGCCTAGGAATTGAACTAGAGCACCGAGCCTGTGGTATTCTAATCCACCAGTCTGCATATGTCCAAAAGATGCTCAGGCGATTTAACATGGACAAATTGCATCTGGGTAGCTCTCCCATGATTGGTCGAAGTCTAGATATCAATAAAGATCCATTCCGTCCAAAAGATGACGATGAAGAACTATTGGGTGCCGAAGTCTCATATCTTAGTGCAATATGTGCGTTATTGTACTTAGCTCAGTGTACTCGACCAAACATTGTATTCTCAGTGAATTTGTTAGTTAGATTTAGCTCAGCGTCAACCCAACGTCATTGAGCTGGTGTAAAGAATGTATTTCAATATCTTAAGTACACCATTAGCCTAGGATTGTTCTTTCCCTACACAAATGAAAAGAAGATCGAAGTTGGTCTTGCGGTACATGAGGAACACGGACTCGGCTGGAGTTGGGATCGGACTGTCGTCGTGGATGCCGCCACCGTCGAATTCACACATGGGATCGACACCGTGCATGCCACTGTCGTCCTTGGTTATGCCAAGACTCCTAACAATATGTTTGTAGGTTTTGTCGACGCAAGATACTTATCAGATCCGTACAAGGGACGTTCTCAAACTGGTTATGTATTCATCATTGGGAATACAACAATATCTTAGAGATGTATTAAACAAACTCTTGTGGCAACATCCTCAAATCATGAAGAGATCATTGCTCTACATGAAGCTGTTCGTGAATGTGTATGGTTGAGATCAATAATTGGACACATTAGAGGAACTAGTGGATTAAGATCTACAACTGATAAGCCTACATGCATGTATGAAGACAATGCAACCTACATTGAGCAGATGAAGCATGGCTTTATTAAAGGTGATAATATGAAGCATATTTCACCTAAGTTCTTCTACAATCAACATCAACAAACGTTTCTTAACATTCAAGTGAACCAAGTGAGTTCTCAAAGAAACGTGGCAGATTTATTTACTAAGTCTTTGCCTAAATCTACATTTGATAAACATGTGAAGAGCATAGGCATGCGTCGGCTATCAACCATTCCTGAGTAATGTACACATCAAGGGGAGTTCACATGATTGGTGTGTTGCACTCTTTTTTCCTACGATCAAGGTTCAGTTTTCCCACAGGGTTTTTGTTACTTGATGAGGTTTTTAACGAGTCAACATTTGAAGTATCACTAGCATAACGACGCGCGACACAAGGGGGGTGTTCTAGAATATTCTATTATATGTGTCTTGGCCTTATGCAATTAGGATAAAGAATCAATATTCCGTAGAGAGATAGGTTTACTAGTTATTTAAAGATATGTCATATGTAATCCTCTATAAATAGAGACACTTATCTATAAATAAAGTATATCTCTTTTACGATTCTTTATTCGCTTTGTTTTCATACTTCATCACTATCAATTTTAAAAACATGTGGTTGATAATGAAAGATAATAACTTTAGCATAATAATTGCATGGAAAAGTGTCATAGGTTTGGTGGATGGAACACGTTTCCCACATATTTTCTCTTCTCATAGGAATAATTTTCATTTCCATCTAATTTCCCTAGATTTCCAAAACAATAGAAATGAATTATTTTCCTTTCTTAACGCTTTAATTCCTTGAAACAAACATTGTCTAATGTCAGAATGTTAGATGATTGGGAATAGCCGGTGGCAATTTGGGGAATCACCGGTAAAATGTGGCAATTCTGTAATTTGTGAATGTGTATTGGGTTTTCGGCCCGGATGTGTCCAAATGAAAAAGAGAACAAAAAACTGAAGACAGGAATGAAACATGGTCCCGTGGATGTGGAAGTTTGCAAAAACAAAACAGGATCGCCGAAACTGAAGCTAGTTGAGGAAATGGATGGATGCTGTTAGGAACCTTTCCCAGTCTGACCAGGAAAGGGTTATGAAACGCTATGTTTTGGTCATAGGAGGTGGAAGCTCATGTGCTCAAGGCATCAGAAGTTTTAAAACATTTTTAAAAACAAAAGTTCGAGGAACGAGTGTTCTGATACCACTGTTGTAGCGTCCCGGGAGGGGAAACTACAGTGACCACGATTTTAAGCCAATAAGAAGCCAACACGTCCGAAGGACGTGCCAACAACTTATTAACCTAAAGTCGTAGGCTTTTCAGTAAGTAAAATAAAATTAAACTTCCAATTTCGCGAAAGGTGGACAAATTAAAGAGTCAATTAAAAACTTCAGCGACAACAATAAAAATATAAAACAAGGTTAACAATTCAGGGTGACACCTTTACTATATATGTCAAATGCTCTGGTAAATGGCTCGAGGGTAAAACAGAAAAAGTGAGTACAACTTGGACCAAACATCGAGTAGGGAATGAGGCTCTATACACACAGTTCTCTCTATCTATCTCGTCACATTACACAGTACCTGCAAACAACATGTTGTAGGGTGAGCGTCGTCCTCGCGTGCTCACATATAGACCCACCAATGATAGGTTTGAAAACCATAAAACCATATAGATATACATATAGATTTGAGCTCTAAATAAAATCATTTCGAAAACCCTTGGCACACAAAATCATAATTTTATATCTTTCGGGAAAAACAGTGCAGTATGCTAAAATAAGGACCAGAGCGCTCAATGAACAATACAGCCTGCAGGGCTTCACAGATCTAGAAAGTCGAATCCGGGTTTCTCTTCACAGCAAACAGGGGCCAACTACCCATGCGCTTGAAAACGTGTAGTAGCGAGATTGTCCATTTACAGCTAATGCCCAACACATCACTGATAAGAACACACCGCACTTACGACTTGCATAACTCTGTGCGAGACGAGCGTAAGCGGGAAAATAAAATAAACAGGGCATTGCCGTTCCAGAGGTTCACGGTCATCCACACCATAAGAATACTATATACTAGGTCCCGTCACTCTCAGGCCAAGCACCAGAAATCAAGACAATGGTACTACTTTTTGATCCGAATCACATAAAATCATTTACATCTAGCCTCGGGTTTTCTTGGCCTAATCATAAATCATTTATCACATAATATAAAGAAAACTTCCTCGAGGCATCGACCATGAGCATACAAAATCATGCACTTTCTTATATATACAAAACCACTACCAAAAGGGGTTTAGCTTCCCTACCTGGAATAGTTGTTCCTCACGTAAGCTCCAAGCTTTCAGGAACTGCCTTGAATAAACCGAGGTCACCTCGTAAGCTACGTCGTCCAAAGAATCATTGCAGAATAGAGTAGCTTAGCAACCAAGATACAATAACAGTCAACAGACCTCAGCATTCCTAGTTTGACCAGGAATGACTAGGAATAGAAAGTTTCCAAAAATGGAAAGTTCCCAATTATGGTTGGTTTCCGTTTTAGTACGTTTCCTTACGTAAATTCCGATTTACAGCCATTAACTCTATTAAACAGAAACAACACATTTCGAAGGGATTCGAAGACTACCTCTCGGCATTCTGCCGGATTTACTGCCTCGTCAGAATCGTCACCGGATTCCGGTCAACTTGTCAGAATTTCGGCAGAGTTTTCCCGTTTCTCGATCACCAAGTTCTCGACAAACATACAGGAAAACAACATCAATTCAACTCAGATCATCATCAACAATAAATTCAACAACACAAGCAGCAGTTACACAGTAGCCTTCAAAATTGAATTATCACCTCCAAATCCGAACTGCTGCCTCCCAAAGCCTCGGTCACCACCTCCACCAAATCAGTAAAAATGCAGAAACTACACAACAACCTCTAATACACCAACTCACCAATTCAACTGCCCCAAACCTCCTCCTCGACTCCTTACTCCTTATGTCCTTCCCTCTGCCTCTGCCCCAATCCATGATCCACATTCAATTTCAAATAACACATAAAAACTCAATAACTTGTTGAAACAACAAAAACCCAGAAAACACTATTAACAACACCAATGTCAGATTTAAAAGGCTCCAAAACAGAAACACCTCACCTTGATTTCACCAAAACCTCTTTCCTTCCTCTGTTGGAACCCAGAACTCATTGATGTTGGCCTCAGCTGCGTCCGCGGCTCCTCTTCCTAGCGGCGGCGCCAGAACTTAAACCACGACAGGGAAGGAGGCCGAGAGACAGAAAAGAAAAAGAGAAGAAGTTAGGGTTCAAACTTGAAATTGAAGCTCCAGGAAAGGCTTGAAATCAAAGGAAAAGAGAAGTGTTTACCACCGGGAAGCATGGCTCACCGAGAAGGTGGTAAATCTTCTTGAATCAGAGTTTTAGGGATTGATTTCGAATTAGAGAAGGAGATGGATGAATGGGGGATTTGTGAACATGGGTAGAGAGAGGAGAGAGAGGCGACTCCGGTGGTGATCTATGATCGCCCAGCGGCGACCGTACGGCGACTGTGACGCGGCTGAAGGACAGGGCAACATCGCCCTCTGCTTCGGAGGAGATGACCAGGGAGAGAGAGTGAAGACTTGATTGACCGAGTCAACATCTCTTCCCTATTTATACAAAAATGAACGGCTGAGATCAAATACCTTAATGATCTAACGGTCTAGATTAAATGAAGGTAAAAAGTAAAACTGAAATGGTAAAACTCTTTTTACCGGAATGGTAATTAAAATTACCAGAAACTTTAAAAATTCACAGAAAATTAACGGAAGCTCCGAAAAATATTTTAAAAATACCAAGAGACTCATGTCGACACGTACTACAACACCTAGTCTTTAAATGATGAATTTGAAGAACTTTGAAAAACTCAAAAATGAACGTGGTCGTTCACTCGCGAAGTTACCGAATGCGACTTAAACCTCAGTAACTCGCCATTAACCACGCTAAGAACGTGCGGGGTCTCACATTGAAAATTTAGGGTTTTTAGCCCCAATTCGACATTCACTGATCATAATCGAATTGAACTATTTATAGGCATAACTGAGCTAAGTGTTGAACATGAAAGTTGTTGGGCTTGATGAGATGTTAAATCTATGAAATTTTGGTAGCAATCAGAGTTGGCCGCCGCCTGCGGCGAAGCTGCCCCTTTTTAGGCAGTTTTTCATTCTTAATAAATTGGTAAAAATGAGAGAAGCCTTATGGTGGAATTTCATAATTTTTAGAGTAATGTTGGTCAGGTTTCAGATTTTATGAAGATTATCGATATTGACCGTTAAAATTTAATAACTGGGTATAGGAATATTACTGTTAGACAGTTGTTGGATTGTGCTTATGCATTGAAGTGGTTATTAGAGTGTTATGTATGGATTGAGATTGGTTTTAGTCGAAATAGGTGTCCATCTTTATATATAAAAGGAAGATGGTTTTTATTACTGTTCCAATGAATAATGCGTGGATGGATTTACCCCTCATTTTTCATGTATTTTTACATGTCAGTCATTCTGCTATTAATTTGACTGTTTTACCCTCAGTTTTAATATAATTACAGTTCTGTCACTGCTTTTGTTTTTTCATAAGTTATTTGTTTTTATTTTTATTTTTTAAATTGAATTGCATGAAAAAAAAAATGATATTTTTAAAAACAATAATATTAATGATAATATTCATAATACTAATAATAATATAAAATAAATTGAGTCACTCTAAACCTAAATAATTGTATTGATCAATATATATTAATTGTTCAAGATTTAAACCTAAATAACTTTTTTTAAAATAATAGATTTAGCGGTGCATGTGAGTGTTCATAATACTATTTAAAAAATAGATTTATCAATGTTGATATGTGGATTTATCTAGGTTAGCTTTTGAATTTAAATTGGGTTTTGAGTTTCGGGTTTGTGACGTCAATTAATTTTGCCGAAGTGTGTTACTGTAGGTTCGATTAATTATTGTGAAATTTCGGTTGTTCGATCAATTTTGTGCAACAACTCTCTGAAACTCTAATAAAAAGAACACAATTGATTAAAATGAAGTTAACACCGAATTTATATTAACAACCAAGATGTCTGGAATTGCAAGTAAGAAACACTCATCAATACATGTCATAAGCTGAAAATGATAAACTGAATCAATCGGAAAATTAATTGATGATATTTATCGATAACTTACTACATGTAATTTAGAAATTTTCTTTGTTGATTATTGCTCAGTTTTCTTCCAAAATGAAGTTTACATTTGTGGTAAAACTGCACATAATTGATCAAATGCAAAAATTGTATAATAATTGAATCAATTAGCAAAAAATTGGACAATAATTAATCAAACGGATGGAAACCACCCTTCTAATTCAAGCTCTACCTCTAATTCAAGTACTCAACTGAGTAGACCAATATTTAGAGTTTTTGTTTCCGTCTGCCACTATTAAGTATTATCATTACTAAAATAAAAATATATCAATCACGAGTCATTTCAAAAAAAAAAATCAAATCAACTTCGCCTGCAACTGCGCCTATCAGGCGCGAGCATCAATGCTAGTAATATATATAATAGGTGTCTATAGTAAATCAATGGGATTACTATGGTCAAATGGTTTATTAAAGTTGGGTTCAAAGTGAAATAATGCATGTTTGATGGTTTGTCTAAGTTGAGTGTGTGTGTGTGTGTATATATATATATATATATATATATATATATATATATATTTGGCACGCGAGATGTTGTTATTGAAGGATGAAAAGTAGAATAAACAGTTGAACTACTAGTGGCTGGATCTCTTCTAAAGAGTACGTAGGCACCCCGATCGTTTGTACGGGTGAAGTCACAAATATTAGAAATAACCTAAAGGGTCACAGTTTGCTGGTTAAAAGTATGTAAAGGGTTATTCATTTCAAGAGAGGTTATGATAAAAAAATTTTCTTGAGGTGGATCCTGAAGAATTTACCTCGGGTTAAAGGGATTAATCTAGGATTGCTCATTTCACTCTACATAACCCGTTTCTTCCTTATATCAATCGTTGCTTTTCTAAAAAAAATACATAGAACTTGTTAATGGGTTTCTTGAGTTTCAAGGCCGGATCTTTGGACTGCTTCATTTCTCATCTCTTAAGAAAGAATACATCACACAATTTTCCACGGTCAAAGGGAAATACCATAATCAACTAACTTTGTGCAATACTCCTCCCACCTAGAAACCATGGATACAAATCTGTACCTGTAAAGATTAAGTAAAGTATATGACAAATATGCATTACAATACGAAAGTGGTTCAGTCCCCTTAGGAAAAGATCATTACCAGCAGAGAAATTCAATTTCCGCCACGGATCCACCTCCTCTAAGTGAGGAGACCATGAATTTAGTCTTAGTTTGAAATATCTACACTTGAATCTAATGTAAGGGTTCTGAAAATGATACATCATCTTTGAATTAATTTAACCTAAACTATAGTTAATTTGGGTTTACTCCAAAAAAAACTTGCTTTATTTTTTCACGCACCATCTCCAGACCTTCTCTCCTCGTCTTCTCTAAGATCACCCTCCACCACCATCACCACCACCGTCAACACCGCCACGACCACAACACCCCCTTCTCAGCCACTTTATTTTCTACCCTTACTATTCTTCTCCGTCACCGCCTCAAACCAACCTATTTCTCTCCACCAGTCATTCTCTTGAACCCAGCAAGACTAAATTACTCGTGGTCGCCGTCGCTGACCACTTCAACTCCTCCTCCCTTCCACCTCCACCGTAACAACCAGCCCTCTTTCGGTCTATTGGATTGGGTTATGTTCGATTTCAATTGGGTTTTGCTTCAACTTAATTCAAAATTCCATGAATATAATTCTGGATGGCTGCTTAGACAATTAAATTTGTAGAAGCTGGGTTTGATTATTCATGGAATATATTGAATTGGGTTAGGTTTAACTTTTAATTTACTATCTGCAATTTGATTAAAGTTTGATGACTTGTAATCTGGAAGCTGGGTTTGAATATCTCTTTTGGTGAAAATTGAGAAGTTGGATTTGGTTAGTAATGGAATACATTGTGATTGTTATGTTTGTGGTGGTGGTAGTGTTGTCGATGATAGTGGTGGAGGGAAGAATATGATGGTCACGAGAAAATACAACGAAGAGAATTTGATTGAGAGAGAGACGAGAAGAATGGATGAGAAAATAAAGTACTTTTTTTTGCTTAGTTTTGTTTGGAGTTAACCCAGTTAACCATAGTTTAGGTTAAATTAATTCAAAGATGATGGTGTCATGTTCAAAACCCTTAGATTAGATAAAGAGTGCCGATGTTTCAAACTTAGACTAACTTCAAGCCCTCCTCACTTTAGAGGAGCCGGATCCTTCGACCAATACCCCACTACCCAAAACCCCAACTGATGCTAGTCTCCACCTACATTTTCTCCATGGACCAAAGACTCAACCATTTAACTCTAGCTCTCATAGAAAACCATCCCCTAGCTGACTTCTGAGAACGCACTGAAATTTAAAGAGGTCTCGACGATGATCAAGCATCTCCGATCTATCTATCTCATTCTCATTGTCAACATTCACCAATTCCAAGTTCCATTGCCCCAATTCCTCACATTACTCCAAATCTCAACTCTACAAGCTCCTAGAGATGGCGCCATTTTTCGGTGAATCCAAAAGCTTCCATTGAGGAGCTTGTAATGCAGGTTTGCCAATTCAATCAAGGCAAAAGATGTGATAGAGCTTGCACGAACCTAAATTTGGATAAGAAACTCATAATGAGGCAGAACTAATAGATTTTGATACCTTAGCTGAAATGGTCAACTCACTCCACTGAGGCTCAAACATTTATGTGGACAAACGAGAAGGGTAGTTTTGGGAGTTACATATGGTGAATTGACAAAATAATATTAAAATAATCAATGAAAGTGAAGATTGTAAAAATAAGCGTAAATTTCAGCTCTCTAAAAAAACATGTCTAAGATAATCTCGTGTAACAAACATATCCTAAGATTATGTCCCACATATGCCTACTAAATCAGTAGGGTTGAGGCATCGTTTGTTTCACGGAAAGTTAGCATCAAGAAGGGAAAGTTGTTCCTTTTTAGGAAAGTAAAAGGAAAAGAAATGTTTTCATGATTGAAGGAAAAAATATGGAGGAAAGTGGTTCCCTCCAAAATCCAAATGAACTCCCTTCTTTCATTTTTTCCCTACATATATTATTTATACAATAGTAATTTAATAATATTTTTCTTATAACTTTATTGATAACTTTCTTTGTGTTTCTGAATATCAGAATGAAACTGTTGGAAATTTCATTTATGTTCACTTTCCATTCTCAGAAAAGATGAAGAATTGCTTTCTTTTCGGTGAACCAACGAGGCGGCCTGAGTCGACAATTTACTCACGGCTTTTTTGGGTCAGGGGTTTCGGCGTGGGCTGGGCCATAAAAGCCCAACCCAGAGGGTACGTGGGCGAGATTGATCATGGGAGAGGGAAATGGGGAACGGGCTACAGGTGTTGCACTCCTGCATGCATATACAAACGTGGCACTTTCTTAAAGAACAAACACAACGCTGCCTCTCACCTCCCCTTCTGCCCTCTGCCATTAAGAAGAAGAAGAAGAAGAAGAAGAAGAAGAAGAGATAGATATAGTGTCGACAATGAGATTGAAACATCTCTCCTCCGTTGCAAATGATGTTGTACAAGCCTGCGCTATGTAAGTCCGGCCTGTTATTTTCTTCTTAAACTTTCAACAGTTTGATCGACAAACTTACGTGCGTATGAACATGATATTAATTCTACGTACATGCCCTCCAGGAGACTGAACACATCGGTGGATAAGTTGGTGGAGGAATTCGAAGCGACCAGCTCATTGAACAATGAAACGGCGCCTTCCCCCGGTGGTGGCGGCACTTACGGGAGGAAATTCATAGAATTTTGCAGTGCAAAGGGTGTGAGTGAGTTATGCCAAAACAATATTGAGGAGAAAATTGCCGATGGAATCTTCAGTCGTTTCACATTCGACATGATGCTCTCGTGGGAGATTCCAGACTCTGCCCAAGAGGACTCTTTCACCGTAATTCTTTTCTACATTTTCCCTCTCTTTATTCTATTTTGAAGTTTGAGAGTACGTACGTAATTCATATTCTTGTCTTGTTTTTCTACATATCTGCTTATATAATCAACCAAGAATACGGTCAGAACTTCAGAATAATTGCTACAATATGAATAAAAAAGTCGTTGCTACAGCTACTGTGAGTGTGTAATAATATTCCTCAAGTGAATGATTGACCTATATATATACATGCACACAAAGGGATGTAAAGCGGACTTCCGCAAACCCCTAAACTGTTGACGTTTCTGGTTTTCTGGTAATTTGGCATCGACGATGGCCGTACTTGTTGCTGGACGGACAACCTATCCTTCTTGCCGATGGACTCGTCAGTGACAAGTTCGAAGTCGAGAATGACGTGCTTGAAGTTTTTTGGGAAAATTTCCGGATGGACCAACGATCTAGCTCACCGCGGCTTTCACTTTGATAATGATGAATGTCTGATGTCTTCAACGACAGAAAAGAGTGCCATTGACGGGAGCCTCCTTCAGCCCGAAAACCATAAACATCGTAGTTTAGGGGGTTTGCGGACGGTTCCTGAATTGTTTAACTGTAAAAATAAATAAGAAAAAATAGAAATCCTATAAATAAACGAAAAATAGAAATTCTTTATGTATATATATGTATATATGTATATATATATATGTATATATATCAGAGTCCTTCTAATGAGGGATTCCTTTTTTTGTTCATTTCTAGGGATAGACCCATACCATTAGATCTGTTTTTTAATGAGCTTAGATGGTTGAGATTAAAACAAAAAGCTTAACACTTATGTTAAACCTACACCGTTCAAGATCATTAAAAATAAATCGAAACTTTGGATGCCTTAACGATCACCAAATCACATAAATTTTATAGAGGTGATTTAATCATGTAGCCCAACAAACTGAACGGTGGAGATGTCGAAATTTGATCAAGAAGTTGGTGTAATAACTTATCCATAAAAATAGTCAAAAATGAATCTCTCATTAGAAGGAGATTATTCTTTCTTGTGTGAGTTAAAGTACCTAGTCGGACTATATATCTTGTAGTCTGACTATATATATATATACTCTAACTCACACAAAAAAGAATAATCAATTTCTTTAGTATGGAAAAACAACAGTATGTACTACATTATATATATCTATCTTGTAGTCTGACTAGGTACTCTAACTCAGACTAGTTAGAGTATCATCAATGTTATATGGGGCGAGTTGGCTGGCTACGTACAGTTAAAATTCCTGGTCTTAGAAGTACAGAAACCTGGCACCCAAATCATTTTTAGTGGGTCAACATTTTCATTTCATGCATTGAACTCGCAATAATATTACATGCTATCGCATCCTTCCTCTAGAGTATTCAGGTTATTAATTATCATTTTTTTTCAGGTTATTTATTATATATATGAACCTCTGTAACCTTTGTGCATATATAGGTTACTGTGTTCTTCTATCTTTATTTTTAAAGATTGAATTAGCCAATCCCGGACTTCTCTTTATAATTGTTGATTATATCATCTCGTCTGCTTGCGTCATATTGTTTGGGGTTTTCAGGAGTGTTTGGGAAAGGAGAAAGAAGACAAGACAGTAGTTGCAAAGCTTACTCCAGAACAAGATGTTTCTTTGTTCTATACAGATCTCATGCCACTTCTGGTAAGCTCCACGACTCGAAGAACTTCAATTCTATTATATAGTAGGCATTGATTATGATCAAGGACTAGTATTTTGTTCTTCCGATTCGGTAGCATATGTTTTATTCTTGTTGATGATTGTCTCTTAGGTTGATAATGAACGGAACATCGGAGAAGATTCATTCGTGTGGTTGGGATCACTTGTTCCATTAGTCACAGATGTTGTCAATGGAAGATTTACCTTTGAAACTTTAACGGCACCTACAGGAAACCGTCTCCATTTTCCCGCATATGACAAATACATCAAGGAAATCGACAAGTGAGCGTATTTTGCTGATAAACAGCATCTGTACACAAATAATTGCTGTCAATTTATTACCCTCAATTGGAACAAAGCAAGGCCAAAACTTTGTAGTTAAATGTTTTAGTGGAGTAGATAAAAATCAATTCATTTGGCATCCCACAACTCATTCTTTGGCCTTTGAACAGCACTTCAAAAAACATAAGCGTGTGTGCCCTTTTTATTTTCTTTTTGGTCAGGGAACCTCCTGTACAATGGCTGAGGTAGAAATTTTTATTTAGAGGGGCCAAAATATAAGCATAAACCATGTGGGGGTGCTATGAAGCAAGAACTAGAGCTTTTTCTTCCTAAATTCCACAATTATAGAATAAAGTAGCAATCAAAGGGGTGCCATGACACCCTTTGGCCTTATAGTAGCTCCGCCTATGCTTCTGTAGTTCAATAATCAGTAAATAACATCCACCAGCTCGCACAGTTGTTTATGAGTGTTAAATCTAATAGATACTGGGGAAATAGAATAGGAGTAGCATAACTTCTAGAGCATGCTTGTATGTTAAATTCTGAGAAAATATATCTCTTTATTATTTGTTCACTGTTTTTAGATGCATAAAACATCTGTTAAAACAAGCAAAGCCAAAGGGTGTGGAGCTTGCAGATGATGAATTCATTTTACATGTGGAGGGAACTGCTAGCACACAGAGAGTGGTACGCCACATTGGCGGGACAAGTTGGCCTGGTATGTTCAATATTGGAGTTGGTCATCTCTGAGTTTTATTCATTTTTGTTCGCCATGGGCTAAATATATAATTAATTGTATCTGTCTAATCATGCGTGAAAATTGTTCATCTCAGGTAAGCTCACCCTGACCAACTATGCACTCTATTTTGAGGCCTCTGGTGTGATAACATATGAAGATGCTCTTAAAATAGACCTTTCAAAGGATAAGCAGCAGAGTGTCAAACCAGCCTCAACAGGACCATGGGGTGCCCCACTTTTTGACAAGGCTATTGTTTACGAGTCTCCTGAGTTGTAAGTTGCAAATATAGTGTTGCTTTTTAGAAATGAGTAAATAGTATCACAATATTGGTAAATATGCATCTCCAGTTACTACTTATTAGGGTTAGTTTGACTCATTGGCAGATGAAAGGTCCCCACTTTAGTACCTTGGATTGCTCAATTACATTTGGATAGCACTTAAATTTACATGTGCAAGCCCTCATTGTGGCCTCTGTGAACTGTAGTCTGTAGGATGCCATATCCACAAATTAGAAAAAAACTTCTTGGAATTTTTGTATTGTTCTTGAATGTCTCATTTTACCAACTTTTTAGATCAGAGGGGATTGTGCTCGAGTTCCCGGAGATAACAAGCTCCACAAGGCGTGACCATTGGCTTGCACTAACAAAAGAGATCATGTTGATGCACCGTTTTCTGTCAAAATTCAAATTAGAAAGTCCAATACAAGCCTGGGAGATGCATGCAAGGACAATTCTGTCAATTATTAGGCTCCATGCCGCTAGGGAAATGCTAAGAATATCTCCCCCTGAACCGACACGATTCTTGATCTTTTCCTTGTTTGAGGAGTTACCTAAAGGGGATTACATTCTAAATGAGCTTGCCCAGAGTCTAAACAAGGTCAATAGTGGTCATCCATGTAGTGCAAGTTCAATCCTAAGGAGTATGATCATTTCTGAGTCGATTCATTCAAGTGTAGAAGTAACCGAAGTGGTAAAGGAAAGTGCAGGTACAAGTGGTCAAGTTGAAGACACATCCTTACTAGAAAGTATAATTAATCAAGCAAGAGGAGAAGAAAAGGAAATTGTTATTGCCAGAGCGAGCACAGAGAGACTGAAAGAAGAGGGAATCACTGAAAGCACTACTATTTTTATGGTAAGCATTGTAATAACCCATTTTTAAGATATAGCAACTTCTAAGTAATGATGAAGTTAGTCTTGTTGAGTTCTAAGATTATAATCCAATGGTGGGGGGTAGGTCACATGAAACACCTTTATCCATTATACTTTGGTTCTTTTGGCTTACTTCTAACTAAATGCCACCAGTTATTTAATTCTACTTCTTTTTCATTCTGGTCTACAAATGCACATCTTTTATGGTCTTACCATTTTTTCCAGGTTCTCCTACAGACTATTCCTAAAACATGTTTGTATATGACAGATGCCCTTCCTAGAATTCCACCCCCAAAAAAAAGTGAACCACCCTAGTGATCTTCTCATATTTGAGCAGCATGCGTGTTTATTTTTTCCGACCATTTGAGTCATCCGTGGGTTGATATACGGTTGACCAGATGTGTATACGCTTTCTTTACATGGTTGCCAGCTTGTAGTTCAGTTCCGTCACTTTTTCATTATAAACTGACCAAATGTGTATTTGTTTTTATCCTGTAGGAGCTACTAAAGCCCCTTAGAAACACATGGCCTTGGTTTGAAGAAATCCTTACATGGGAAAGGCCAGCAATTACAGTAACTGTGATTGGTGTGGCTCTGATTGTCACGTACAAGTGAGTTTCTGTTTTCACCTTGACTCATATTTTAAGTGAACAAACAGCTTGTTCAGATCTGTAAGCTTGAGTTGTGTAATGATGGTTAAGAATTTATATGTAGGGAGTGGGTGGGCAAAGCCATAGCTGCTTTCTTGGTTTGGGTGGTCGTAAAGATGATTAGAGCAAGGCAAGAAAGAATTGATGAAACATGCAAAGAACTAGTGGTGTACACTGCATCTGAACAGACAACAGCGGAAAACATTGTGTCAGCTCAACAGGGGGTACAGACTGTACATGAGATAGTGAAGAAAGCAAATGTCTCCGTGTTGAAACTGTGGTCCATATTCATTTCAAAGGCCCACAAGGTATTTTGACAATGTCAAGCAATTTTTTATAATTCACTGCAGATTTATTTCCTTAGTAATCCTTAAATGTTGCAGCATGCAAATACAGCAATGGTGGTGCTAAGTGCAGCCTCGGTATTTTTTGCTGTGGTTCCCATGAAGGTATTTATAATGGGAGCGTTGTTGTATTACTTCACCATGACATTATTATCAAAGTTGGGGAAGATCGAGGAGAGCAACCAGGGATTTTGTAGACGAGCGAAAGAATGGTGGGATTCAATCCCAATTATTCCCGTACGTGTTGTAGATGAGGTCCCGAACAGTCCTAGTCGCATTTCATGCGCAGCTGGGCAAGGCTAGATGACTAGATCTGTTGTGCATGTATAAAAATTATCTCTTCTTTCGGTCCTTGCAGACTAGATGGCAGAAATGTTTTTTTCTTTTTCTGTTATTTTTTTAGTGGAGCAACAGAAACTGGTATACGAAAGTACAATCTTTTCTATGGTATAGAAGAAAAATACAGTGAGAAAAAAAAGAGGAAAAATATAAAAAACCTCATAGCTGATGTAAATTGATAGCTTCGGAAATTGCAGTGCTATGCTTGTTAGTTTTTCAGTATCAAATGCATGAAAAGTTGGGTCTACATTGCAAATGATGCACAACCATCTCATCCCACCGAGACTTGGTGAAAGACTGAAAGGGCATTTGCAGGCTTTGTAGGACCGGCACGGATCTTTTCTGTGTTTGAGGATGATCTGTTCTATCGATAGCCAGAAGATAGCATGAACCAGTGTTTATTGGCAGTTTTCTCCTTCACATAGCACTGAATCGACCTCACGATCTGTTCAATCCCTTTTAGTTTTTTTTTGATCAAATAAGAATTCATTCATTGCAAATGACTACAAAGAGTACAATGTGACCTCATTAAACCTACTCTAAAGCAGGAAGAGTACCACACTTTGACTTAGCTTAGATACTAGCATCAGCCACTAAAATAGAAGACAACCACTCCGGCTCCATCATCCATCAGTAGGCAGGATAAGTTAACGATAGAGCCGTTCTAACAACACAATGTGCAGTCTTATTGCACGACATGGGTACATAACCCTAACTACATCTATGCAAATAACTCGGTAAAACTCTTGCCTCATCTAGAATGCTACCTTCAACACCAAGGTCTTCCTCTACCGAACCCAATGCGTCCATCACATTATTGACATTCCCCTCAATTTGCACACTAGTAAACCCATAATCACACAAAAATAGAGGCCATTTACTAATGCTATAGCTTCACAAGTCTGAGAGTTAATAAACCCCAAACCTAGGACAGCCAACACACCAATGCACTTTCCCCATTCATCCCGGACAACGGCCCCTGTACCAAACAACCCTTTAGCCAAATCCAATGCTCCATCCACATTAAGCTTCACCCACCCTTTGTCCGGTTTCTACCAATGCTTTTCAACTTTACCTACCAAACCTCCTGGAGACATTGGAGCATCACTCCCCAAACTTTTGCACTTTAAGAAACCTTCCCACCAAACTACTGCAATTTCAAATAACACATTAGCCTCTCATCCATTCAAACCATGCACTCTACTATTCCGGTGATGCCAAATCTTCCATGCTAACACCCCAAACCATTCCAACTCATTCTCCTTAGCAACCACAGCCACATAAAGAAATAAATAAAAAAAATCACTTTTGGGGGCCGTACACTATTCCATCACAATTTCATAACTTTAGACCAAATTCAGACTGTTACTGTGTAAATTGTGATGCAATCTTGGGTGCCAGAATAGGATGGCATTGGTGCCGTCACTGCACGTAATTGGTGCCGTCATGGTATGGCATTGGGTACAGACCGACACTTTTAGGGCGCACACCCTTTTTCTGAATAATTTCTTGACTTTATACCAAATATAGGTTGTCCCAGCGAGAATTGGACTGCAATCTTTAGTGCCGGCATACCATGGCATTGTGTGCCGTCACGGCCTGACATTGGTGCCGTCACGGCATGGCATTGGGTGTAGATAGGCACTTTTGGGGGGCGTACACTATTCCATCACAATTTCTTAACTTTAGACCAAATTCAGACTGTTACAGTGTCAATTGTGATGCAATCTTTGGTGCCAGAATAAGATGGCATTGGTGCCGTCACGGCACGTAATTGGTGCCGTCATGGTATGGCATTGGGTACAGATCGACACTTTTAAGGCGCACACCCGTTTTCTAAATAATTTCTTGACTTTATACCAAATATAGGTTGTCCAAGCGAGAATTGGACTGCAATCTTTAGTGCCGGCATACCATGGCATTGCTTGCCGACACGGCCTGACATTAGTGTCGTCACGGCACGGCAATGGGTGTAGCCAGTCACTTTTGGGGAGCGTACACTATTCCATCACAATTTCTTAACTTTATACCAAATTCACACCGTTACTGTGCGAATTGTGATGCAATCTTTGGAGCCAGAATAGGATGGCATTGGTGCCGTCACGACACGTAATTGGTGCCGTCATGGTATGACATTGGGTACAGATAGACACTTTTGGGGTGCGCACACTTTTTCTGAATAATTTCATGACTTTATACTAAATATAGGTTGTCCCAGCGAGAATTGGACTGCAATCTTTAGTGCCGGCATACCATGGCATTGTGTGCCGTCACGGCCTGACATTGGTGCAGTTACGGGATGACATTGGGTGTAGACATGCACTTTTGGGGGCGTACATTATTCCATCACAATTTCTTAACTTTAGACCAAATTCAGACTATTACTGTGTCAATTGTGATGCAATCTTTTGTGCCAGAATAGGATGGCATTCGTGCCGTCACCGCACGTAATTGATGCCGTCATGGTATGGCATTGGGTACAGACTGACACTTTTAGGGTGCACACCCTTTTTCTGAATAATTTCTTGACTTTATACCAAATATAGGTTGTCCCAGCGAGAATTGGACTGCTATCTTTAGTGCCGGCATACCATGGCATTGTGTGCCGTCACGGCTTGACATTAGTGTCGTCACGGCACGGCAATGGGTGTAGCCAGTCACTTTTGGGGGGCGTACACTATTCCATCACAATTTCTTAACTTTAGACCAAATTCAGACTGTTACTGTGTGAATTGTGATGCAATCTTTGGTGCCAGAATAGGATGGCATTGGTGCCGTCACGGCATGTGATTGGTGCCGTCATGGTATGACATTGGGTACAGACAGACACTTTTAGGGCGCACACCCTTTTTCTGAATAATTTCTTGACTTTATACCAAATATAGGTTTTCCCAGCGAAAATTGGACTGCAATCTATAGTGCCGGCATACCATGACATTGTGTGCCGTCACGGCCTGACATTGGTGCCGTCACGGCATGACATTGGGTGTAGAAAGGCAATTTTGGGGGGCGTACACTATTCCATCACAATTTCTTAACTTTTGACCAAATTCAGACTGTTACTGTGTCAATTGTGATGCAATCTTTGGTGCCAGAATAGGATGACATTGGTGCCGTCACCGCACGTAATTGGTGCCGTCATGGTATGGCATTGGGTACAGACAGACACTTTTAGGGTGCGCACCCTTTTTCTGAATAATTTCTTTACTTCATACCATATATAGGTTGTCCAAACGAGAATTGGACGCAATTTTTAGTGCGGCATACCATGGCATTGTGTGTCATCATGGCCCGACATTGGTGCCGTCACGGCATGGCATTGGGTGTAGACAGGCAATTTTGGTGGGCATACACTATTCCATCACAATTTCTTAACTTTTGACCAAATTCAGACTGTTACTGTGTCAATTGTGATGCAATCTTTGGTGCCAGAATAGGATGGCATTGGTGCCGTCACCGCACGTAATTGGTGCCGTCATGGTATGGCATTGGGTACAGACTGACACTTTTAGGGTGCGCACCCTTTTTCTGAATAATTTCTTGACTTTATACCAAATATAGGTTGTCCCAGCGAGAATTGGACTGCAATCTTTAGTGCAGGCATACCATGGCATTGTGTGTCAACATGGCCCGACATTGGTGCCGTCACGGCATGGCATTGGGTGTAGACAGGCAATTTTGGTGGGCATACACTATTCCATCACAATTTCTTAACTTTATAATAAATTCACATCGTTACTGTGCGAATTGTGATGCAATCTTTGGTGCCAGAATAGGTTGGCATTGGTGGCGTCACGACACGTAATTGGTGCCGTCATGGTATGACATTGGTTACAGACAGATTCTTTTGGGGTGCGCACCCTTTTTCTGAATAATTTCATGACTTTATACTAAATATAGGTTGTCCCAGCGAGAATTGGACTGCTATCTTTAGTGCCGGCATACCATGGATTGTGTGCCGTCACGGCCTGACATTAGTGTCGTCACGGCACGGCAATGGGTGTGGCCTGTCACTTTTGGGGGGCGTACACTATTCCATCACAAGTTCTTAACTTTAGACCAAATTAAGACTGTTACTGTGTGAATTGTGATGCAATCTTTGGTGCCAGAATAGGATGGTGCCGTCATGGTATGGCATTGGGTACAGACAGACACTTTTGGGGTGCGCACCCTTTTTCTGAATAATTTCTTGAGTTTATACCAAATATAAGTAGTCACAGCGAGAATTGGACTGCAATCTTTAGTGCCGTCATGGCACGGCAATGGGTGTAGCCAGTCACTTTTAGGGGGCGTACACTATTCCATCATAATTTCTTAACATTTGACAAAATTCAGACTGTTACTGTGTCAATTGTGATGCAATCTTTGGTGCCAGAATAGGATGACATTGATGCCGTCACCGCACGTAATTGGTGCCGTCATGGTATGGCAGTGGGTACAGACAGACACTTTTAGGGTGCGCACCCTTTTTCTGAATAATTTCTTGACTTTATACCATATATAGGTTGTCCAAACGAGAATTGGACGCAATTTTTAGTGGCGGCATACCATGGCATTGTGTGTCATCAAGGCCCGACATTGGTGCCGTCACGGCATGGCATTGGGTGTAGACAGGCAATTTTGGTGGGCATACACTATTCCATCACAATTTCTTAACTTTAGACCAAATTCAGACTGTTACTGTGTCAATTGTGATGCAATCTTTGGTGCCAGAATAGGATGGCATTGGTGCCGTCACCGCACGTAATTGGTGCCGTCATGGTATGGCATTGGGTACAGACTGACACTTTTAGGGTGCGCACCCTTTTTCTGAATAATTTCTTGACTTTATACCAAATATAGGTTGTCCCAGCGAGAATTGGACTGCAATCTTTAGTGCCGGCATACCATGGCATTGTGTGCCGTCACGGCCTAACATTAGTGTCGTCACGGCACGGCAATGGGTGTAGTCAGTCACTTTTGGGGGGCGTGCACTATTCCACCACAATTTCTTAACTTTATAATAAATTCACACCGTTACTGTGCGAATTGTGATGCAATTTTTGGTGCCAGAATAGGTTGGCATTGGTGGCGTCACGACACGTAATTGGTGCCGTCATGGTATGACATTGGTTACAGACAGATTCTTTTGGGGTGCGCACCCTTTTTCTGAATAATTTCATGACTTTATACTAAATATAGGTTGTCCCAGCGAGAATTGGTCTGCTATCTTTAGTGCCGGCATACCATGGATTGTGTGCCGTCACGGCCTGACATTAGTGTCATCACGGCACGGCAATGGGTGTGGCCTGTCACTTTTGGGGGGCGTACACTATTCCATCACAAGTTCTTAACCTTAGACCAAATTCAGACTGTTACTGTGTGAATTGTGATGCAATCTTTGGTGCCAGAATAGGATGGCATTGGTGCCGTCATGGTATGGCATTGGGTACAGACTGACACTTTTGGGGTGCGCACCCTTTTTCTGAATAATTTCTTGAGTTTATACCAAATATAAGTAGTCACAGCGAGAATTGGATTGCAATCTTTAGTGCCGTCACGGCACGGCAATGGGTTTAGCCAGTCACTTTTAGGGGGCGTACACTATTCCATCACAATTTCTTAACTTTTGACCAAATTCAGACTGTTACTGTGTCAATTGTGATGCAATCTTTGGTGCCAGAATAGGATGACATTGGTGCCGTCACCGCACGTAATTGGTGCCGTCATGGCATTAGGTACAGACTGACACTTTTAGGGTGCGCACCCTTTTTCTGAATAATTTCTTGACTTTATACCATATATAGGTTGTCCAAGCGAGAATTGGACGCAATCTTTAGTGCTGGCATATATAATGGCATTGTGTGTCATCACGGCCCGACATTGGTGCCGTCACGGCATGGCATTGGGTGTAGACAGACAATTTTGGGGGCGTACCCTATTCCATCACAATTTCTTAACTTTAGAACTAATTCAGACTGTTACTGTGTGAATTGTGATGCAATCTTTGGTGCCAGAATCGGATGGCATTGGTGCCGTCATGGTATGGCATTGGGTACAGACAGACACTTTTGGGGTGCGCACCCTTTTTCTGAATAATTTCTTGAGTTTATACCAAATATAAGTAGTCACAGCGAGAATTGGACTACAATCTTTAGTGCCGTCACGGCACGGCAATGGGTGTAGCCAGTCACTTTTAGGGGGCGTACACTATTCCATCACAATTTCTTAACTTTAGACCAAATTCAGACTGTTACTGTGTGAATTGTGATGCAATCTTTGGTACTAGAATAGGATGGCATTGGAGCGGTCACGACACTTAATTGGTGCCGTCATGGTATGGCATTGGGTACAGACTGGAACTTTTATGGTGCGCACCCTTTTTCTGAAAAATTTCTTGACTTTATACCAAATATAGGTTGTCCCCGCGAGAATTGGACTGCAATCTTTAGTGCCGGCATACCATGGCATTGTGTGCCGTCACGGCACGGCAATAGGTGTAGCCAGTCACTTTTGGGGGGCGTACACTATTCCATCTCAATTTCTTAACTTTATACCTAATTCACACTGTTACTGTACGAATTGTGATGCAATCTTTGGTGCCAGAATAGGATGGCATTGGAGCCGTCACGGCACGTAATTGGTGCCGTTATGGTATGGCATTGGGTACAGACAAACACTTTTGGGGTGCGCACCCTTTTTCTGAAAAATTTCTTGACTTTATATCAAATTTAGGTTGTCCCAGCGAAAATTGAACTGCAATCTTTAGTGCCGGCATACCATGGCATTGTGTGCCGTCACAGCCTGACATTGGTGCCGTCACGTGATGGCATTGGGCGTAGACATGCACTTTTGGGGGCGTACACTATTCCATCACAATTTCTCAACTTTAGACCAAATTCAGACTGTTACTGTGTGAATTGTGATGCAATCTTTGGTACCAGAATAGGATGGCATTGGTGCCGTCACCGCACGTAATTGGTGCCGTCATGGTATGGCATTGGGTACAGACTGGCACTTTTAAGTGCGCACCTTTTTTCTGAATAATTTCTTGACTTTATACCAAATATAGGTTGTCCCAGCGAGAATTGGACTGCAATCTTTAGTGCCGGCTTACCATGGCATTGTGTGCCGTCACGGCACGGCAATGGGTGTAGCCAGTCACTTTTGGTGGGCGTACACTATTCCATCTCAATTTCTTAACTTTATACCTAATTCACACTGTTACTGTGCGAATTGTGATCCAATCTTTGGTGCCAGAATAGGATGGCATTGGTGCCGTTATGGTATGGCATTGGGTACAGGCATACACTTTTGGGGTGCGCACCCTTTTTTTGAAAAATTTCTTGACTTTATACCAAATTTAGGTTGTCCCAGCGAAAATTGGACTGCAGTCTATAGTGCTGGCATACCATGACATTGTGTACCGTCACGGCCTGACATTTTTGCCGTCACGGCATGACATTGGGTGTAGACAGGCAATTTTGGGGGGCGTACACTATTCCATCACAATTTCTTAACTTTAGACCAAATTCAGACTGTTACTGTGTCAATTGTGATGCAATCTTTGGCGCCAGAATAAGATGGCATTGGTGCCGTCACGGCACGTAATTGGTGCCGTCATGGTATGGCATTGGGTACAGACAGTTATTTTGGGGTGCGCACCATTTTTCTGAATAATTTCTTGACTTTATACCAAATATAAGTTGTCCCAGCGAGAATTGGGCTGCAATCTTTAATGCCGGCATACCCTGGCATTGTGTGCCTTCACGGCCCGACATTAGTGCCGTCACGGCACGGCAATGGGTGTAGCCAGTCACTTTTAGGGGGCGTACACTATTCCATCACAATTTCTTAACTTTATACCAAATTCACACTATTACTGTGCGAATTGTGATGCAATCTTTGGTCCCAGAATAGGATGGCATTGGTGCCGTCACGGCACCTAATTGGTGCCGTCATGGTATGACATTGGGTACAGACAGACACTTTTAGGGTGCGCACCCTTTTTCTGAATAATTTCTTGACTTTATACCATATATAGGTTGTCCAAGCGAGAATTGGACGCAATCTTTAGTGCCGGCATATCATGGCATTGTGTGTCATCACGGCCCGACATTTGTGCCGTCACGGCATGGCATTGGGTGTAGACAGACAATTTTGGGGGGCGTACACTATTCCATCACAATTTCTTAACTTTAGAACAAATTCAGACTGTTACTGTGTGAATTGTGATGCAATCTTTGGTGCCAGAATAAGATGACATTGGTGCCGTCACGGCACGTAATTGGTGCCGTCATGGTATGGCATTTGGTACAGACAGACACTTTTGGGGTGCGCACCCTTTTTCTGAATAATTTCTTGACTTTATACCAAATATAAGTTGTCACAGCGAGAATTGGACTGCAATCTTTAGTGCCGGCATACCATGGCATTGTGTGCCGTCACGGCACGACAATGGGTGTAGCCAGTCACCTTTAGGGGGCGTACACTATTCCATCACAATTTCTTAACTTTAGACCAAATTCAGACTGTTACTGTGTGAATTGTGATGCTATCTTTGGTACCAGAATAGGATGGCATTGGAGCGGTCACGACACTTAATTGGTGCCGTCATGGTATGGCATTGGGTACAGACAGACACTTTTAGGGTGCACACCCTTTTTCTGAATAATTTCTTGACTTTATACCAAATATAGGTTGTCCCAGCTAGAATTGGACTGCAATCTTTAGTGCCGGCATACCATGGCATTGTGTGCCGTCACAGCCTGACATTGGTGCCGTCACGTAATGGCATTGGGCGTAGACAGGCACTTTTGGGGGCGTACACTATTCCATCACAATTTCTTAACTTCAGACCAAATTCAGACTGTTACTGTGTGAATTGTGATGCAATCTTTGGTGCCAGAATAGGATGGCATTGGTGCCGTCACCGCACGTAATTGGTGCCTTCATGGTATGACATTGGGTACAGATACAAACATTTAGGGTGCACACCCTTTTTCTGAATAATTTCTTGACTTTATACCATATATAGGTTGTCCAAGCGAGAATTGGACGCAATCTTTAGTGCCGGTATATCATGGCATTGTGTGTCATCACGACCCGACATTGGTGCCGTCACGGCATGGCATTGGGTGTAGACAGACAATTTTGGGGGGCGTACACTATTCCATCACAATTTCTTAACTTTAGACCAAATTCAGACTGTTACTGTGTGAATTGTGTTGCAATCTTTGGTACCAGAATAGGATGGCATTGGAGCGGTCACGACACTTAATTGGTGCCGTCATTGTATGGCATTGGGTACAGACAGACACTTTTAGGGTGCACACCATTTTTCTGAATAATTTCTTGACTTTATACCAAATATAGGTTGTCCAAGCGAGAATTAGACTGCAATCTTTAAAGTCGGCATACCATGACATTGTGTGCCGTCACGGCCCGACATTGGTGCCGTCACAGCATGGCAATGGGTGTAGCCAGTCACTTTTGGGGGGCGTACATTATTCCATCACAATTTCTTAACTTTACACCAAATTCAGACTGTTACTGTGTGAATTGTGATGCAATCTTTGGTGCCAGAATAGGATGGCATTGGTGCCGTCACGGCACTTAATTGGTGCCGTCATGGTATGGCATTGGGTACATACAGACACTTTTAGGGTGCACACCCTTTTTCTGAATAATTTCTTGACTTTATACCAAATATAGGTTGTCCCAGCTAGAATTGTACTGCAATCTTTAGTGCCGGAATACCATGGCATTGTGTGCCTTCACAGCCTGACATTGGTGCCGTCACGTGATGGCATTGGGCGTAGACATGCACTTTTGGGGGCGTACACTATTCCATCACAATTTCTTAACTTTAGACCAAATTCAGACTGTTACTGTGTGAATTGTGATGCAATCTTTGGTACCAGAATAGGATGGCATTGGTGCCGTCACCACACGTAATTGGTGCCGTTATGGTATGGCATTGGGTACAGTCATACACTTTTGGGGTGCGTACCCTTTTTCTGAAAAATTTCTTGACTTTATACCAAATTTAGGTTGTCCCAGCGAAAATTGGACTGCAGTCTATAGTGCTGGCATACCATGACATTGTGCACCGTCACAGCACGGCAATGGTGTAACCAGTCACTTTTGGGGGGCGTAGCTATTTCATCTCAATTTCTTAACTTTTGGGACTGCAATCTATAGAAACGGCATACCATGACATTGTGTGCCGTCACGGCCTGACATTGGTGCCGTCACGGCATGGCATTGGGTGTAGACTGTCAATTTTGGGGGGCGTACACTATTCCATCACAATTTCTTAACTTTAGACCAAATTCAGACTGTTACTGTGTCAATTGTGATGCAATCTTTGGTGCCAGAATAGGATGGCATTGGTGCCGTCACGGCACGTAATTGGTGCCGTTTTGGTATGGCATTGGGTACAGACAGACACTTTTGGGGTGCGCACCCTTTTTCTGAATAATTTCTTGACTTTATACCAAATATAAGTTGTCCCAGCGAGAATTGGGCTGCAATCTTTAATGCCGGCATACCCCGGCATTGTGTGCCGTCACGGCCCGACATTAGTGCCGTCACGGCACGACAATGGGTGTAGCCAGTCACTTTTAGGGGGCGTACACTATTCCATCACAATTTCTTAACTTTATACCAAATTCACACTATTACTGTGCGAATTGTGATGCAATCTTTGGTGCCAGAATAGGATGGCATTGGTGCCGTCACAGCACGTAATTGTTGCCGTCATGGTATGGCATTGGGTACAGACAGACACTTTTGGGGTGCGCACCATTTTTCTGAATAATTCATAGACTTTATACCAAATATAGGTTGTTCCAGCGAGAATTGGACTGCAATCTTTAGTGCCGGCATACTATGGCATTGTGTGCTGTCACGGCCTGACATTGGTGCCGCAAGACACTTTTGGGGGCGCACACTTTTTCTGAACAATTTCTTGACATTATACCAAATATGTTATAGAATATATGAGAGCTGAATCTCGTTGTGTGTTATTCATCAAATGAGAGGCCTTATATAGGGTTTACATCAAGCCTAGTATGGAAACGTACTATATGTGTAGTACATGTACTATGTGTAGTACAACAATACATATATGGTAAGTACTACAAGTTTCCTATTACATCTAAGGCCCATGGGCTAAGCCCATCTACACGGCATAAGACCAAGTGCACACACGCACATGTCATATTTCCTACAACACTCCCCCTTGTGCCGCGCGTCGATATGCCGGATGGTGCTTACAATGTTGCCTCATTAAAACCTTGCCAAGTAACAAAAACCCTGTGGGAAAACTAAACCTTGGTCGAAGGAAAAAGAGTACAACGCACCAACTACTCCATTGAGAACTCGCCATGTGATGCTCCCCCTGATGTGTACTTCAATCGGATTTTCCTGATGAATGGTGCATTCCAACATGCTTCTCAAGAGTAGATGTGAGCCAAGACTTAAACAAGTCTGCCATGATCAACCACAAATTGGGATCAATGGTCTTAGCGGTGCATGCAATGTTACCTCGTTAAAAACCTTGTCAAGCAAAAACCCAGTGGGACAAAAAGCTGTGACTAAGGGAAAAAGAGTGTAACATGGTTGACACAAACAACCACACCCTTCACATTTGATCATGACATGTATATGCTAGACTTTCTTTCAAATCTGCATCTCCCCCTGATCTCAAGATCATTCATAGGGCGCTTCCGGATCCTTAGTGACCACGGAGCTGTTTTGACAACTTGGCATATGTATGCTCTTTCAACATGTCTCAAATGTGGCATTACTCAGTGCCAGCAGCTATGTGCACGGTGCCTAGCAGCTGTATGCACAGCGCTCGGCAGCTGGCGTGCACAGCGCTCAGCAGCTGGTGCACAGTGCTCGGCACAGGTGCACGTATAGTGTCTGGCAGCAGTGCACGTGTGCACAGACAGTGCACAGGCAGCGCTCAGGCAGTGCCCCGGTAGTGTACAGGCAGCGCCCCGGCAGCGCACAGGCAGCGCACAGGCAGCGCGCACAGGCAGCGCACAGGCAGCGCACAGGCAGCGCACAGGCAGCGCACAGGCAGCGCGCACAGGCAGCGCACAGGCAGCGCACAGGCAGCGCGCACAGGCAGCGTGCACAGGCAGCGCGCAGGCAGCGCACAGGCAGCGCACAGGCAGCGCGCACAGGCAGCGCACAGGCAGCGCACAGGCAGCGTGCCATATGTCCGGCAACTCGGCCACTAAACCAACCGGTGCCTAGATCATGATTCCGCTTCCGATGCATCTCGATTCATGCATGGCTAGCGATGGCATAGGCAATTACCTTTCTCTCATGCCATAGGGATTGAATATGCCAGATACTCTTAGAGTATTCAAGTGATGTCATATGCCATATCATTGGCATTTGCGTGGGCGCAAAGCTACTTAGCTTTATAACGAATGAAGGTGAGGTCAAGTCTTTCTTTTGATTAAACGGATCACTCTCTCTTGGAGTAAAGACATTGACTAATCATGGGAGCATATGAAGGTTCCACTCTTCTTCAGAGGACCTAAGCCGATTGATGGAAATACATCATCAATACACAATCGATCGACTTCAATACGAGATTGTGTCTTTCCCAAGATACTTTTCATTCCAACATAGGATATCCAGCATATACTGCGATCATCCAGAATCAATACGCAATGGCATTATTCATCATATCCCATCCGAAATCAAGGAGTCATGTACTATGCGTTCAAAACACTTGGCCAACGCAAGCTCCACTTGATTTGGCTTATGAAGTCTATTTAAGATCTTCATGCATATCTCTGATCCCATAGAGACGTCACTATGATCATAATCATAGGGCTGCATGTACAGTTATTGGGGAACTACCAAACTAACAAGGTAGTGGAGTGCAATAACATCCATTACGAGAGTACATCTCATCGTAGTCGATCCCAGTGCGTGTTTGTGAGAAACCTTGCGCCATAAGGGAGTCTGAGACTCTTGTTCTCACTACGCTAACTCACAAAGGTTTACTTGATAGGGTTTACACTTGCGGTGTCGGCAACACCTGCCCAAGGACCTATCCCTTTGTCCGGGTCGCATCTTTCCATTTTAGGTCAATACACTTTGTTGACATATCAACAAACGTGTGGTTCGATAAACTCATCATCCCACGTCCTCATGTACACTAGTGTAGTCATTGTAGAGATCTCTTTCTATGAATTGGATTTTGACGTTGAGGCGTCCCCCAACGATAGTCACAATTCAGACTAACATGAGACGGAGTGAGTATCACTGATCAATGGACCAGTAGTGCCAAAACTCGCTTTCTCTCTCAGTGCGAGTGCATATCGAACCCAAGGGCCTCAACCTAACTTTCAGGGAGCCACAAGGCCTAGGACACCATGTTGCCACATTATGGCGCCCTCACATCACCACACAAGGTGACGACGTCAAGACCACCTCAATATGGTCGAGCCACGGCATCAAGACCACCTTAATTTGGTCGAGCCATGTCCTCTTGGTAGGACATCATTCCTTACAGACATATGCAGCTGATCTCGTCACTATAGTTCTTTTGGGGATCATGTTGAGACTTAGTGGTGACCAACCACGACATTCACGTCGTTCCCACTTGAACCCTGGTGTTCGTATCTCCCCCTAACGACGGGAATACAGTCTCAAAGTGACAATCCGCAGTGTAGCGGCTAAGGAGATCGTCTGTCAAGGAGCTTAAGGTGGAGAGCAATAAATTGACTCCTATCCAACCTTAGGACATATTCATCTCATGCGACACATCATCATTGGGCACTGTGGCAGTCCAATTTGGCACATTGTGGAACTCATGGCTTGGAGATCCGTTACTATCCCGCCGAGTTCAAGGATTACAACTACGTGTCAATCCTAGCACACAGTTACGAGCTGTCGTGCATCAATGCAATGATGGTAACTCGTGGACGAATCAATACATGTCTGCATGTCCCTCTTCAGGGATGGGTAGTGAGCCCATAGATACATAAGCAGCATGTGATAGACGATGGTGCAACACTTGACCAGTGTGTTAGCCCTTCAACCAATACCATAAAAGCGTATACGGTATCCATACGTTGGTTGCATCGGTCTACAAAATCCCTCTTTGGATTTTCAATAAGGATGACATCTTTTGTGGCATAGCATAAGAGGATCTTTCACCTTACTTAGCTAAAGATCAAGCTTTACACAACGAAAACATGAGTACTGTGCGGCTGCCGAGGACATCATGTCGGCGCACAAACACAACATACAATCATGGTGTAGTTCGTTGTTATCGGGGGAATGGATGCCCAAGAATATCAAACAATTCTGGCTCGCATATCTCACCCGGTATGACCAAATGTCATAGCTTGTCTGAGTCAATTGTCCCAAATATACTTATTGGCGACACCTTAGGACTCATGCTCATCTCCATGATGCTCCTAATCGGCAGTCATGGGAAGTATACACAAAAGTCTTAATCATTCTCATCATGGTAATCGTTGGTGTGTATGTTCATAACACACTTCAATGTTCGATTGCCTCTCTCACAATAAGGAGGGCATTTGTGACTTGGATCATTGAGCCAAAGGCATCAAGAATTGATTCAACCATATCATAAAATGATAGTGAAGATCCAATAACTTAGTCACAAAAAGGATTCACAATCTGCGAAGAGTATGCAGTTTTCGTGCAGTATGACATATACTCACTAAAATAGCCATAACTCTTTCGTCTGGACGGATATGAACGAACCGCTTAAACCATTGGAAACTAGATTCACATATCTTTCCAATGATATAAAGTGCGCGTTCTAGTTCATCCGGAGTTGATCTGGGGGCTCTGACGAAGTTAAAGGACAGTAGGATACAGTCTGCTATGACCTGTACACACTTAAACTGACATAACTCTTTCGTCGGGACAGGTATGAACGAGCCGCTTAAACCACTGGAAACTAGACTCACGTAGCTTTCCAATGATATAAAATTCGGCATCTAGTTCATCCGGAGCCGTTCAGAAAACTCTGACGAAGTTACGATACAGTAGTTTCAACTTACTGTGGTCGCAGATTTAGACATGATTAAGCTTTCAACTTTAAAATGGCATCGCAGGAGTTATCCTTGACCCAAAAGTAAAGCGTACATATGGCATTACAAGTCTTCAACGTCCATGAAGGACGGCATTTGGTAACAGCAACATGGGGGGGATCCAAAATCAAGGGAGTAGGTAACCTTTGCCAAGGTTAACCACGTCATCCGATGATGGAAAATCTGCTGTTAGGTGAAGACTAAACCACAAACATCGACACACCTTTATAAGGCTGTGCCTGATCATGTCATAGTGTGAATACACTTATCGAACCAACGATTTCATCGAGGTCTCCTTTCGTTTGGAGAAAATCAAAGAGCCCTTCATGACGTCAAATGTCAGAGGCATCTATTTGACGTTCCGTACGCCCTTTTGTACGTTTATTTGTATGCATTCATTCTTTTGCTCAGGATTGTGTGGGTAGTCCCACCATCTGCAAAGCACTCAATTTCATCACATAATATACCTATCGAACAAGGTAGATACGTGAGAAAAAGACATAAATACCGAAGGCAACAATCGAAGGCAACCTTGTGCATTGCAGAATTCCTGGCAGCATGACCTTTGCTCACTCAAACAGGCATAACTCCTTCGTTAAAACGGATATGAACGAACCGCGAAAACCATTGGAAACTAGACAAATGTAGCTTTCCAGTGATATATGGTCTGCGTTCTAGTTCATCCGGAGCTGTTCAGAAAGCTCTTCGGAAGTTGCTGTTCAGAAAGTGGCAGATTCACTGTTTTTGTTTTTGGTTGCCCGCATTTGCAGCTTGCACGTATGCCAATGCACTAGGCATTTGGCAACATTTGGCAGCGCATTGCACCTACACATATGTCAATGCATTAAGCACTTGACAACATTTGGTAGTGCATGAGGAGCCACACATATGCCGGTGCACCGTGCACTCGACAACATTTGGTGGCTGCACAACCGCTGGCGCCCATGGCGCACGGTATGGGGCAGTGGGGGGGAGCTCGGCAGCTTATCTCAAGTGTACAGCATGAGGTGCACAAAGCTTCGGCAGCTGCTGCACAGAGCTTGGCCCTGGTGCTCAGTGCTCGACAGTCGGTGTCCTGTGCACGTCCTCGAGTGTTCTGTGCTATGTAGCTCACTTAGTGCTTGTCCGTGATGTAAGTGCACAACCATTGGTGATCAGTGCACGGTTCCTTGTGTTCAATGCTAACATATGGTGCTTAGTGCTCAACACCTAATGCACAGTGCACGATAGTTCATGTGTAGAGCATAAAGCGACAAACACATAACTAATCGACATGTGACATATAAGTGGTGGCATTCCTCACACAACATGAAGCAATTGACACACAGGGGCGGCAACTGATACACAATATTGGCAAAAACAATCAAGGGGCAGTAGGTAGCATACAGGGTTAGCAACAGACACGTTGGGCGGCAACAGGCGCGTGACTATCGACAACTGGCAGCCAGGTGCACATGGGCTCGGCAGCGTGCACGACAGCTCGGCAACCATGCCAGCAACTTGTGTAGCGCTCATTAGCTCCTAGGCAGCGCTCAATAGCTGCATGCCTTTAGCATAAAACAGTGTTGCTCAGCTTCTAATCTCCATTCGAGACTTAGAGCGGCATTCAAGGGTCAATATGTAAGTGAGCGGCAAATTTCCTCGCTCATGCATACAAAACCAAACTATGGAGACTCGAGAGTGGTCATCTCGCTTTATAGGTTGGAGGTGCAGCGTAGGAAGCAGTGGCTAAATCTCGAGCAAAATCTATGTGATGCTCGGCAGCTGGGTGCTCAGTGGTTGGAAACTAGCACTCGACAGCTATGCAGCACTGGTCCTCTATAGCTAGCCACTAGGCGCACTACAGCTAGAAACTGGGCAGCCTTTGCTCTACAGCGTGGCAGTGGTGCTCTACAGCTAAACGCTGGGCATCCTACACCGGTTGCTGATTCTCCTACCATATTCTCAACGGGACTTCTACCCGGAGAAATGTGCTAACGTTGATCAAACACAACGCGGGTTCAATGAATGAGATGATTCTCTAATTCTGAACTCTCTTTAATAGCATACCACAAACCAACGTTGGATACCTCACAACGTGGACCTAAAAACATCTTCGGTGCATGGTGCACGACAACTAGTGCTTGTCACTCGGCAACTAGTGCTCGACAGTGCTCGGCAGTGCATAACAATTAGTGTGCAAGGCTTTGGTAGCTGGTAGCCATGTGCACATATAGTGCCTGGCAGCAGTGCACACGTGTTGGCAGCCGCGTGCATGTGCCAAGGCCCAGCCTCGGCAGCAGTGCTTGGCAGGTGCACGTGTGGTGCCCAGTGACAGCGTGCGCGTGCACAGGGCCTATCCCTGGCAGCAGCGCTCGGCATCACCCAAACCGTTGCACATATGGTGCCTGACATCAGTGCACGTGCACAGGGTCGATCCCTGGCAGCAGTGCACGTCAGTGCACAGAAGGTGCGCATATGGTGTCTGACATCAGTGCACGTGCACAGGGTCGATCCCCGGCAGCAGTGCACGTCAGTGCACAGAACGTGCGCATATGGTGCCTGACATCAGTGCACGTGCACAGGGTCGATCCCCGGCAGCAGTGCACGTCAGTGCACAGAAGGTACGCATGTGGTGCCCGGTGGCAGCGTGCGCGTGCACAAGGCCAATCCCCGGAAGTAGCGCTCGGCATCAGCCAAACCGGTGCACATATGGTGCCTGACATCAGTGCACGTGCACAGGGTTGATCCCCGGCAGCAGTGCATGTCAGTGCACAGAAGGTGCGCATGCGCGCCGGCAGCAGCGTGCACCCGCGCACAGGGGCAGGCCCCGGCAGCGGTGCTTGGCAGCAAATGCACATATGTTTTAGGATTTTTCATAATAACCTGCAAAGACAAACGTCCCAAGCATAGATTGAACTTTGAAATTACTCAAAATTAAAGCTTACTTGCTAGTCTGCCAAATAGACTGCATTTATATAAGCTGTTCCATGCTTCCATGCTCAAATCCATGCGCGTTCGGCGATTGTTCACGCAATTCCATTATGAATTGTCGTGCGGGGAGACCGTGTGCACATGAAAAATATATGGTTAGTTAAACTTGCTATAAAACAGTAGCAAAAGTATTGAAAAACATCCACCATATGGAGGATTCATAAAGAAATTAGGAATACAACCCGTGTGCCTAGGGGGTGCGCAGCGGGGGGTGCACAGGGGGGGTGCCCAGGGGGTGCACAGGGGGTGCGCAGGGAGTGCGCAGGGGGGTGCGCAGGGGGGGTGCGCAGGGGGTGCCCAGGGAGTGCACAGGGGGGTGCCCAGGGGGTGCGCAGGGGGGGGGTGCCCAGGGGGTGCGCAGGGGGTGCGCAGCAGAGGTGCGCGCGGTGCACGGTGGTGCACAGCAGTGCGCGGTAGTGCGCGCGCAGGTGCCCAAGGGGGTGCGCAGCAGTTGTGCGCGGCGGTGCGCGCTGGTGCCCCGGGGGTGCGCAGCAGTTGGCACTCGGGTGTGGCCGCTTTGCTCTAAGGTTATAGCGTCGTGCTGATAACGTGTTATAGAATATATGAGAGCTGAATCTCGTTGTGTGTTATTCATCAAATGAGAGGCCCCTTATATAGGGTTTACATCAAGCCTAGTATGGAAACGTACTATATGTGTAGTACATGTACTATGTGTAGTACAACAATACATATATGGTAAGTACTACAAGTTTCCTATTACATCTAAGGCCCATGGGCTAAGCCCATCTACACGGCATAAGACCAAGTGCACACACGCACATGTCATATTTCCTACAACAAAATATAGGTTGTCCTAGCGAGAATTGGACTGCAATCTTTAGTGCCGGCATACCATGGCATTGTGTGCCGTCACGGCCTGACATTGGTGCCGCCAGACACTTTTGGGGGTGCACCCTTTTTCTGAAAAATTTCTTGACTTTATACAAAATTTAGGTTGTCCCAGCGAAAATTGGACTGCAATCTATAGAAACGGCATACCATGACATTGTGTGCGGTCACGGCCTGACATTGGTGCCGTCACGGCATGGCATTGGGTGTAGACAGACAATTTTGGGGGGCGTACACTATTCCATCACAATTTCTTAACTTTAGACCAAATTCAGACTGTTACTGTGTGAATTGTAATGCAATCTTTGGTACCAGAATAGGATGGCATTGTTGCCGTCACGACACGTAATTGGTGCCGTCATGGTATGGCATTGGGTACTGACAGACACTTTTGGGGTGCGCACCATTTTTCTTAATAATTTCTTGACATTATACCAAATATAAGTTGATCCAGCGAGAATTGGACTGTAATCTTTAGTGCCGGCATACCATTGGATTGTGTGCCGTCACGGCCCGACATTGGTGCCGTCACGGCATGGCATTGGGTGTAGACAGGCACTTTTGGGGGGCGTACACTATTCCATCACAATTTCTTAACTTTAGACCAAATTTAGACTGTTAATGTGCGAATTGTGATGCAATCTTTGGTGCCAGAATATGATGGCATTGGTGTCGTCACGGCACGTAATTGGTGCCGTCATGGTATGGCATTGGGTACAGACAGACACTTTTGGGGTGCGCACCCTTTTTCTGAATAATTTCTTGACTTTATACCATATATAGGTTGTCCAAGCGAGAATTGGACGCAATCTTTAGTGCCGGCATATCATGGCATTGAGTGTCATCACGGCCCGACATTGGTGCCGTCACGGTATGGCATTGGGTGTAGACAGACAATTTTGGGGGGCGTACACTATTCCATCACAATTTCTTAACTTTAGAACAAATTCAGACTGTTACTGTGTGAATTGTGATGCAATCTTTGGTGCCAGAATAAGATGACATTGGTGCCGTCATGGTATGGCATTGGGTATAGACAGACACTTTTGGGGTGCGCACCCTTTTTCTGAATAATTTCTTGACTTTATACCAAATATAAGTTGTCACAGCGAGAATTGGACTGCAATCTTTAGTGCCGGCATACCATGGCATTGTGTGCCGTCACGGCACGACAATGGGTGTAGCCAGTCACTTTTAGGGGGCGTACAGGTTTCCATCACAATTTTTTAACTTTAGACCAAATTCAGACTGTTACTGTGTGAATTGTGATGCAATCTTTGGTACCAGAATAGGATGGCATTGGTGCCGTCACCGCACGTAATTGGTGTCGTCATGGTATGGCATTGGGTACAGACTGACACTTTTAGGGTGCGCACCATTTTTCTGAATAATTTCTTGACATTATTCCAAATATAGGTTGTCCCAACGAGAATTAGACTGCAATCTTTAGTGCCGGCATACCATGGCATTGTGTGCCGTCACAGCACGGCAATGGGTGTAACCAGTCACTTTTGGGGGGCGTACACTATTCCATCTCAATTTCTTAACTTTTGGGACTGCAATCTATAGAAACGGCGTACCATGACATTGTGTGCCGTCACGGCCTGACATTGGTGCCGTCACGGCATGGCATTGGGTGTAGACTGTCAATTTTGGGGGGCGTACACTATTCCATCACAATTTCTTAACTTTAGACCAAATTCAGACTGTTACTGTGTCAATTGTGATGCAATCTTTGGTGCCAGAATAGGATGGCATTGATGCCGTCACGGCACGTAATTGGTGCCGTTTTGGTATGGCATTGGGTACAGACAGACACTTTTGGGGTGCGCACCCTTTTTCTGAATAATTTCTTGACTTTATACCAAATATAAGTTGTCCCAGCGAGAATTGGGTTGCAATCTTTAATGCCGGCATACCCTGGCATTGTGTGCCGTCACGGCCCGACATTAGTGCCGTCACGGCACGACAATGGGTGTAGCCAGTCACTTTTAGGGGGCGTACACTATTCCATCAAAATTTCTTAACTTTATACCAAATTCACACTTACTGTGCGAATTGTGATGCAATGTTTGGTGCCAGAATAGGATGGCATTGGTGCCGTCACAGCACGTAATTGGTGCCGTCATGGTTTGTCATTGGGTACAGACAGACACTTTTGGGATGCACACCCTTTTTCTGAATAATTCATAGACTTTATACCAAATATAGGTTGTCCCAGCGAGAATTGGACTGCAATCTTTAGTGCCGGCATACTATGGCATTGTGTGCCGTCACGGCCTGACATTGGTGCCGCCAGACACTTTTGGGGGCGCACCCTTTTTCTGAAAAATTTCTTGACATTATACCAAATATAGGTTGTCCCAGCGAGATTTGGATTGCAATCTTTAGTGCCGGCATACCATGGCATTGTGTGCCGTCACGGCCTGACATTGGTGCCGCCAGACACTTTTGGGGGTGCACCTTTTTTCTGAAAAATTTCTTGACTTTATACCAAATTTAGGTTGTCCCAGCGAAAATTGGACTGCAATCTATAGAAACGGCATACCATGACATTGTGTGCCGTCACGGCCTGACATTGGTGCCGTCACTGCATGGCATTGGGTGTAGACAGACAATTTTGGGGGGCGTACACTATTCCATCACAATTTCTTAATTTAGACCAAATTCAGACTGTTACTGTGTGAATTGTAATGCAATCTTTGGTACCAGAATAGGATGGCATTGTTGCCGTCACGACACGTAATTGGTGCCGTCATGGTATGGCATTGGGTACTGACAGACACTTTTGGGGTGCGCACCCTTTTTCTGAATAATTTCTTGACATTATACCAAATATAAGTTGACCCAGCGAGAATTGGACTGTAATCTTTAGTGCCGGCATACCATTTGATTGTGTGCCGTCACGGCCCGACATTGGTGCCGTCGCGGCATGGCATTGGGTGTAGACAGGCACTTTTGGGGGGCGTACACTATTCCATCACAATTTCTTAACTTTAGACCAAATTAAGACTGTTAATGTGCGAATTGTGATGCAATCTTTGGTGCCAGAATAGGATGGCATTGGTGCCGTCACGGCACGTAATTGGTGCCGTCATGGTATGGCATTGGGTACAGACAGACACTTTTGGGGTGCGCACCCTTTTTCTGAATAATTTCTTGACTTTATACCAAATATAGGTTGTCCCAACGAGAATTGGACTGCAATCTTTAGTGCCGGCATAACATGGCATTATGTGCCGTCACGGCCTGAAATTGGTGCCGTCACGGGATGGCATTGGTTGTAGACAGACACTTTTGGGGGGCGTACACTTTTCCATCACAATTTCTTAACTTTAGACCAAATTCAGACTGTTACTGTGTGAATTGTGATGCAATCTTTGGTGCCTGTATAGTATGACATTTGTGCCGTCACGGTACGTAATTAGTGCCGTCATGGTATGACATTGGGTACAGAAAGACACTTTTAGGGTGCGCACCCTTTTTATGAATAATTTCTTGACTTTATACCAAATATAGGTTGTTCCAGCGAGAATTGGACTGCAATCTTTAGTGCCGGTATACCATGGCATTGTGTGCCGTCACAGCCCGACATTAGTGCCGTCACGGCACGGCAATAGGTGTAGCCAGTCACTTTTGGGGGCGTACACTATTCCATCACAATTTCTTAACTTTAGATCAAATTCAGACTGTTACTGTGTGAATCGTGATGCAATATTTGGTGCCAGAATAGGATGGCATTGGTGCCGTCACGGCACGTAATTGGTGCCGTCATGGTATGGCATTGGGTACATACAGACACTTTTAGGGTGCACACCCTTTTTCTGAATAATTTCTTGACTTTATATCAAATATAGGTTGTTCCAGCGAGAATTGGACTGCAATCTTTAGTGCCGGCATAACCTGGCATTGTGTGCCGTCACGGCCCGACATTGGTGCCGTCAAGGCATGGCATTGGGTGTAGACAGGCACTTTTGGGGGACGTTCACTATTCCATCACAATTTCATAACTTTAGACCAAATTCAGACTGTTACTGTGTGAATTGTTATGCAATCTTTGGTGCCAGAATTGGATGACATTGGTGCCGTTACGGCACGCAATTGGTGCCGTCATGGTATGGCGTTGGGTACAGACAGACACTTTTAGGGTGCGCACCTTTTTTATGAATAATTTCTAGACATTATACCAAATATAAGTTGTCTCAGCGAGAATTGGACTGCAATCTTTAGTGCCTGCATACCATGGCATTATGTGCCGTCACAGCCTGACATTAGTGCCGTCACGGCACGGCAATGAGTGTAGCCAGTCACTTTTAGGGGGCCTACACTATTCCATCACAATTTCTTAACTTTATACCAAATTCACACTGTTGCTGTGCGAATTGTGATGTAATCTTTGGTGCCAGAATAGGATGGCATTGGGTGTAGACAGACAATTTTGGGGGGCGTACCCTATTCCATCACAATTTCTGTTTATAGGTGGAACATAATATTTCACTTTTACCGGGTTACAATTCAAGAAATAACCCGTAAGTGTGGTCGATTATTAAATATGCATCGTTTATTATGCTTGAAGTGCTGTTTACAGGGTAAAAACCCAATCAGATTTGAGAAGCCACTCTGGGTCATTTGTCAGGGCCCAGTTCATTGTAAAGTTGAGGAAAAGCAAGGGAGATTATTCCCACATTGGAAAAGGACAAAGTATGCTGCCTTTAATGCTACTATAAATACCGGCGTGGACCTCCCGGTAAGACGACGCGCAACTTCTTAACTACTCTTGAGTTTTCTGCTTATCTGACAGTGTCTGACTTAAGCATCGGAGTGGCTTCCCTCGGTAAACCCGGGGACGCCTCTTTGACGTGTTTGTTCTTTACACAGGAAAACTCAGAGTACAAGGAAGTTCGCTATTTCTAGAACCGTGCAACCCGCTAAAGGGACCGCGAGTTTACCCGGAAACAATTGGTGCTCTCGTTGAGAGTTGAACTCAAGACCACCCGTTTAATATTTTGAAGGACGGTGGAAATGGCAGAACAAGATCCAACCAGGAGGCTTAATTTCTCAAGGGATGATAACCCGGGGACCTCCGGGACCCAGTTTGGCCAAACAGATTTGGCAGCAGCATTTGAGCTCTTGAAAAAGGATTTTCTCGCTCAGAATGAGCAATCTACTCGAGAACATGCCGAGTTAATGACGGTAAGGGAGCAATTAGCGACTATCCAGGCCGAGCATGGGCTTCTTCAAGCAACCCTAACTCAAAGGGCGAATGCCATTGTGACGTCAGCCAGACTTGCTGATATCATTACCCCAGAGGGGAATCCTCCAGGTTATGGAAACCCGCGAACTTTTGACAGTGCATACATACCACCCGCTATTCTACCACCCGCTGCCCACCCTAACCCAAATCCACAAATTATCCATCTCTCCAATCCTTTGTTTAATCATAATCTTACAGGACCTCCTCCACCTCCAGAGCCGGTGTTAAATCAACCACTTCCCCCAGCCGATGCCCAGACCCAGCTGCTCTTACAGTTGACGCAAACTGTGACCCAACTTGAGCAGCGTCATAACTCGGGAACAGGACCACAGCAATACCAACCCTTTTTTACCCGTGCAAGCCCATTCTCCACACGGGTTCAAGCAGACAAAAAGCCACCCGAAGCAAAGCCATTTAAGATCAAGAGATATGCCGGAACGGGCTGTCCATATGCACACCTAGAGTTGTTCCAGTCGCAGTTGGATTCAACCTGGTTTACGGATGCCCAAGAATGCCATGCTTTCCAGGAAACACTCAGTGAGGAGGCATTGAGTTGGTTCCTCAAGTTACCGGCTTTGTCAATAGAAACCTATGGTCAGTTGACACAGAAGTTCCTTTCCCGGTTTATCCTGCTGTCTAGTGCCAACCGAAGCACCACTTCATTATTCAAAGTCCAGCAAAGGGACGATGAGAGTTTGAAGGTCTTTGTAACCCGTTGGCTATCCACGACTTCCAAATGTGGGCACTTGGATGAGTTAGTGGCATCAGAGGCGTTTCTGCAGGCGCTCAAGCCAACCCGCTTTGTGGTGGAGCTCAGGAAGCAGCGGTTCAGGTGCTACGACGATTTAATTAATGAAGTAACTCGGCAAGCTCAAGCCGAGTATGACACCTTCGGGGAACGCCGGACGCATACCGGGTTCACAAGCCAGCGAGCTGATGGATGAAGAAAGGAAGAGCAGAATAAGAGTGGCCAGGGATACTACGGCAAAAGTTCAAACAGATCAAGGGAGAAGCCAAGAGAGGCTCCATACCCGAGACCTCCAGCCCAGGAAGCAAAAGCCCCTTACATCCCTCGATATGAAGTGTTAACCAATTTGACTGCCTCCTATGAAGAAATTTGGAACCGCCATAGGAATGACATTCCCCCGGCTCCAAAAAGGAAGTTTCCCAAAAGGTCAGGGCCGGACAATGGGCAACATTGTGCCTATCACAACGAGTCTGGCCACACTACCGACCGGTGCTTTTCCCTTCGAAACACCATTGAATACATGATCCAGAACGGCAAGTTACAGCAGTATAAGTCACCCGCTACAGGTGTCAACCTGATTGAAGTATATGGGGAGATAATGACGATTCACGGGGGTGGCACCCAAGGAGTGTCCGGTCACCGGGCCAAAAGACTCTGCCCAAGAGACCCGGAGTTAGAGATAATGCAGCTTCGTCAGGAATGCCGCAAGAAATTGGTGCCCTGGGATACCGTGTCATTCTCTCACTCTGAAGACACGCTGAAAATGCATCATAATGATCCTTTCATAATCACTCTTCAGATTGACCATTGGCGAACTCGGCGAGTTCTAATAGACAGGTGAGCCGCTGTCAGTGTCATGTTCAGCAGCTGCTACAAGGGATTTAAAAGAGGAAGAGATAAGCTGTATAGAAACCACGAGCCATTGATCAGTTTTTCAGGTGAAACAACTCAACCATTGGGGTCGAATCAACTCGCAGTTACAGTTGGAACCGGGCACCAGTCCACAAGAATCATAGTTCCCTTCATAATTGTGGACTGCCCATCATCCTACAATGCCATACTTGGGAGAGATGCCCTTTGGGGCCTACAGAGTTTTAACTTTAGAACAAATTCAGACTGTTACTGTGTGAATTGTGATGCAATCTTTGGTGCCAGAATAGGATGGCATTGGTGCCGTCACGGCACGTAATTGGTGCCGTCAAGGTATGGCATTGGGTACAGACAGACACTTTTGGGGTGCGCACCCTTTTTCTGAAATTTTTTTTGACATTATACCAAATATAAGTTGTCCCAGCGTGAATTGGACTGCAATCTTTAGTGCCGGCATACCATGGACTTGTGTGCCGTCACGGCCCGACATTGGTGCCGTCACGGCATGGCATTGGGTGTAGACAGGCCCTTTTGAGGGGCGTACACTATTCCATCATAATTTCTTAACTTTAGACCAAATTCAGACTGTTACTGTGTGAATTGTGTTGCAATCCTTAGTGCCAGAATAGGATTACATTGGTGCCGTCACGACACTTAATTGGTGCCGTCATGGTATGACATTGGGTACAGACAGACACTTTCAGGGTGCACAACCTTTTTCTGAAGAATTTCTTGACTTTACACCAAATATAGGTTGTCCAAGCGAGAATTAGACTGCAATCTTTAGTGCCGGTATACCAAGGCATTGTGTGCCGTCACGGCCAGACATTGGTGCCTCCAGACACTTTTGGGGGCGCACCCTTTTTCTGAAAAATTTCTTGACATTATACCAAATATAGGTTGTCCCAGCGAGAATTGGACTGCAATCTTTAGTGCCGGCATACCATGGCATTGTGTGCCGTCACGGCCTGACATTGGTGCCGTCACGGCATGACATTGGGTGTAGACAGGCACTTTTGGGGGGCGTACACTATTCCATCACAATTTCTTAACTTTAGACCAAATTTAGACTGTTAATGTGTGAATTGTGATGCAAACTTTGGTGCCAGAATAGGTTGTCCCAGCGATAATTGGACTGTAATCTTTAGTGCCGGCATACCATGGCATTGTGTGCTGTCACGGCCCGACATTGGTACCGTCACGGCATGACATTGGGTGTAGACAGGCACTTTTGGGAGGCGTACACTATTCCATCACAATTTCATAACTTTAGACAAAATTCAGACTGTTACTGTGTGAATTGTGATGCAATCTTTGGTGCCAGAATAAGATGGCATTGGTGCCGTCACGGCACGTAATTGGTGCCGTCATGGTATGGCATTGGGTACAGACAGACACTTTTGGGGTGCGCACCCTTTTTCTGAATAATTTCTTGACATTATACCAAATATAAGTTGTCCCAGCGAGAATTGGACTGCAATCTTTAGTACCGGCATACCATGGCATTGTGTGCCGTCACAGCCCGACATTGGTGCCGTCACGGCATGGCATTGGGTGTAGACAGGCACTTTTGGGGGCGTACACTATTCCATCACAATTTCTTGACTTTATACCAAATATAGATTGTCCCAGCGAGAATTGGACTGTAATCTGTAGTGCCTGCATACTATGGCATTGTGTGCCGTCACGGCTCGACATTAGTGCCGTCACGGCACGGCAATGGGTGTAGCCTGACACTTTTGGGGGGCGTACAATATTCCATCACAATTTCTTGACTATTTACCAAATGTAGGTTGTCCAAGCGAGAATTAGACTGCAATCTTTGGTGCCGGCATACCATGGCATCGTGTGCCGTCACGGCCCGACATTAGTACCGTCACGGCATGGCATTGGGTGTAGACAGGCACTTTTGGGGGGCGTACACTATTCCATCACAATTTCTTAACTTTAGACCAAATTCAGACTGCTACTGTGTCAATTGTGATGCAATCATTGGTGCCAGAATATGATGGCATTGGTGCCGTCACGGCACGTAATTGGTGCCGTCATGGTATGACATTGGGTACTGACAGACACTTTTAGGGTGCGCACCCTTTTTCTGAATAATTTCTTGACTTTATACCAAATATAGGTTGTCCCAGCGAGAATTGGACTGTAATCTTTAGTGCCGGCATACCATGGCATTGTGTGCTGTCACGGCCCGACATTGGTGCCGTCACGGCATGGCATTGGGTGTAGACAGACAGTTTTGGGAGGCGTACACTATTCCATACAATTTCATAACTTTAGACCAAATTCAGACTGTTACTGTGTGAATTGTGATGCAATCTTTGGTGCCAGAAAAGGATGGCATTGTTGCCGTCACGACACGTAATTGGTGCCGTAATGGTATGGCATTGGGTACTGACAGACACTTTTGGGGTGCGCACCCTTTTTCTGAATAATTTCTTGACATTATACCAAATATAAGTTGACCCAGCGAGAATTGGACTGTAATCTTTAGTGTCGGCATACCATTGAATTGTGTGCCGTCACGGCCCGACATTGGTGCCGTCACGGCATGGCATTGAGTGTAGACAAGCACTTTTGGGTGGCGTACACTATTCCAACACAATTTCTTAACTATAGACCAAATTCAGACTGTTACTGTGTCAATTGTGATGCAATCTTTGGTGCCAGAATAGGATGGCATTGGTGCCGTCACGGCACGTAATTGGTGCCGTTTTGGTATGCCATTGGGTACAGACAGACACTTTTGGGGTGCGCACCCTTTTTCTGAATAATTTCTTGACATTATACCAAATATAAGTTGTCCCAGCGAGAATTGGACTGCAATCTTTAGTACCGGAATGCCATGGCATTGTGTGCCGTCACAGCCCGACATTGGTGCCGTCACGGCATGGCATTGGGTGTAGACAAGCACTTTTGGGGGGCGTACACTATTCCTTCACTATTTCATAACTTTAGACCAAATTCAGACTGTTACTGTGTGAATTGTGATGCAATCTTTGGTGCCAGAATAGGATGGCATTGTTGCCGTCACTGCACGTAATTGGTGCCGTCATGGTATGGCATTGGGTACAGACAGACACTTTTGGGGTGCGCACCCTTTTTGTGGATAATTTCTTGACATTATACCAAATATAAGTTGTCTCAGCGAGAATTGAACTATAATCTTTAGTGCCGGCATACCATGGCATTGTGTGCCGTCACGGCCCGACATTGGTGCCGTCACGGCATGGCATTGGGTGTAGACAGGCACTTTTGGGGGGCGTACACTATTTCATCACAATTTCTTGACTTTATACCAAATATAGGTTGTCCCTGTTAGGACCCACCCCGGGTTAAACCACTCGGTCCAGGAAGTACTAACTCACATCCTTAATAAACACTGAGCGTCCAAAGCATAAAATGCCGATGGATCCGCCGCGGTCGGACCATCACTCTATAGACACTAAGTGATACCGAGTATATGAGGTAGTAACAGGAAACGATAACCTAATGCTCTGATACCAATTGTCAGGACCCACCCCGGGTTAAACTGTAACACCCCGTCCCAAAATTTACATTTTTTTACCGAGATTAGGCGAGTTACAGAGAATAGTAACCGCACTGTTAATTTTCCCCGAATTATTATCGAGATATTCTCAGTTTTGGGGAAAAATAGAATTAATGTCCCGAGGGATAGATTATGTTATTACGAGATCCCCGATATGTCCGGAAGATTTTCCGGAGCTACGAGTTGTTAGTTACGAATTTATTGAATTTACGGAAGTAACAAATGGTATCAGAGCCTAGGTTCAAATCTCGGACCAAAGGATTGCGAGAAACAAATAAATTCTTTCTTTGATTTATGTTGTTGGGGTACATTATGTTGTGGATTGTGATGAGAATTACCACCGGCTTCGGATGTTTAATGCGTTTATGATATTGGAAATAAGGATTGAGATTTGGGGTAAAGTCATGGGGGATTTGACTTGGTTTCGGATTATTTTTCCCACGAGGTTTAAAAAGATTGTGTTTTTAAAGGAAAAGGATATAAGGATTGCATGCTAGCATGGACCCTCTTCGGTGGTAGCTGGTCAATAGACCCTTCCGAATAGAGCAGGTCGGGGACCCTCTCCGGTAGTAGCAGGTCATTAGACCCTCCTGGATGGTAGCAGGTCGGGGACCCTCTCCGGTAGTAGCAGGTCATTAGACCCTCCTGGATGGTAGCGGGTCAGAGACCCTCTTCGGTAGTAGCTGGTCAATAGACCCTCCCGGATAGTAGCAGGTCGGGACCCTCTTCGGTAGTAGCTGGTCAATTGACCCTCCCGAATAGAGCAGGTCATGGGACCCTCTCCGATGAGCTGGTCAATGGACCCTCTCGTGGTAGAGCAGGTCGGGTTTTCTCGTGGATGAGGTTAACACCCCGTACATTTAGTTATGTTTGAGCCAAGGGATTGTTTATGATTTAATTATATGGGTGTTGATTGTTTGAGTTAGTTTGGTAATTTATCCTTATATTGAGTGACAAATGGCCATTTGAGATTCAAATGTGGGAATCGGGATAACCTCCGGTTTGAGGTCTATTCCGGCACCGCTTGGACTGTTTGAATAGGGTTATCCTGGCTCAAGGGGGATTTTGAGTAAATCTCTCTTGTGTTAGGTCCCGCACGTCTTAACCCAGGGTTAGAGAGGTAATCTTGGGTCGGGGCGTGACATAAACCCCTTTAACCCGAAGTAAATCCTGCGGGGACCACCTCAAGGGAACTTCTTACCGAAACCCCCTTGAAATGGCCAACCCTTCCTACAGACCAACTCAGCACTTCCATGAGTATCTAACAACAAACCCTAACTCATGAAGGCATCCTGCTCCCTAACCTACTTAACTAGCTAAACTGGGTTAGTCAGAGCAGTCTACAAAGATGATTACCCTAAGAAATTGCGGCAGCAACAGATTGATCGACTATGCCTCGACTCTCGTACGCGCTCGACCTCCTCTCAAGAACCCTGCACCACTGGGCTTTTGAAAACGAAGGGCCCAGGGGAGAAACATTGAAAAACGTCAGGGTGAGTGGACAAAAATAAAGTATAAAAGCTCTAATTCCTTGAATGTTCTCCCTCTAGTTTTTCTAAGAAAATCCGCATGCAAGTAAATCATAAATGATGCCTTGGCTCCAACATAAATAATTTAAATGTGGGGTGTTAACCTCATCCATGAGAAAACCGACCTGCTCTATTCGGGAGGGTCTAATGACCAGCTACCACCGAAGAGGGTCCCCGACCTGCTCTATCCGGGAGGGTCTAATGACCAGCTACCACCGGAGAGGGTCCCGACCTGCTACTATCCAGAGAGGGTACCAACTCCATCTGGAGAGGGTCTATGCTAGCATACAATCCTTATATCCTTTTCCCTTTTAAAAATCCCTTTAAAACCTGTAAAACCTCGTGGGAATAATAAATCGAAAACCCCTTTAAATCCGTGAGCCAAGTTTCTCCTTTAAAATCATCCCCCTCCATAATCCCAAAACGGTGATAATCAATAAACCATACCCCGGGAAAATCCTTTAAAAATCACGGGACGGGTATGAACCTCTTTCCCGGTTTGTTTGCCTTTAAAATCCGTAAATCCCATTTTCCCAAATCACCGTAAAACATATAAATGGAGGAAATCATATATGCAGGAGAAACCAATTAAAGTATATAGCATGCAATTTAATTTAAAACAAAAGTCCACTCACTGTACTATTGCGACCTTCTTCCTGCTCGGAAAGCTCCTCGAGCGAAACCCTCGAACTAACCACGTAGTCGAGCCCGTCTCACGTTCGACCAGAGACTGTACAAACAACCCAATACATTAGTCATTTCATCGTTGACTTGGTCTTTTCCTAGTTTGACCAGGAAATCATATCTAACCACGTGTTGACCAAGTTCCTTTCTATGGCACTTTAACCTTTTTTTGACTTCCTTTCCCGGTTATCGACTCTTAACTCAATTTACCGGAAGTCCGACTCAGCTTCCGAACTTTCCTTTATCACTTTAACTTGACGTTAGGGTGTCACGTATTAATCAATATATTTAACCTCGAGTCGATATACCGATTTAACATTTTCTCATAAATTCCAGTTATCAATTTCCGATAACAATTTAACACTTTACCCATTTAACCAAAAAGTGTCACATTCATTGAACTTCAATCCTTTAACCATTTTTCTGAAAATGCAACTTTCCCAAGGTGGAAACTTTCCCTTAATGGAAAGTTTCCCAATTTAGCAGGTTTCCAAACATAGGAGGTTTCCCAAAATGGAAGGTTCCCAATTTACGGTTAGTTTCCGTTTTTACTCGTTTCCTTACGTAAATTCCGATTTACGACACTTTAACCCACTTAAACGGAAACAACACATTTAAAGGGATCGAAGACTACCTCGGCATTTCAGCCGGATTTACTGCCGTCGGAATCGTTACCGGATTCCGGTAACTTGCCGGAATCCTCTGCCGGACTCCGGTCAACTTGCCGGAAATCCGCCATAACCTCCCCGTTTCCTCCGATTCCACCAAGTTACGACAACATGTAATAAACACACAACAACAACATCAGAATAATCTCCAACAACAACCAATTGTCACAGAACACCAAATTAAACAACAAGACTGTGATCACAGGGAAACATCACTCACCAACTGTCTACCTAAACTTAGACTCGAATCCGATACCACTGCCTCCTCCCCAAACCACTGCAGCTGCTCCGTAACCAGCAGCTCCTCCAACTAATCAAACCGTCACCCCTGCTCTGCCTCTGCCCAGAAACAGCTACAATGGTGCTCCAAGCTTCCCTTCATGCTCGACTTAGCAATGAGAAGATCGAGTCACTGTCGAGGAGGAAGAAGGGACGTCAGAACCCGTCACCGGAGGAAGGAGGTGAAAACCAGATACATGAACAGTGAAAGAGAGATTCTCCGATTTTTGCCTAAATCGAGAATTCAAGAGTAGGGGAGTAAAGAGGAAAAAGGAGGAGCAAGAATCCAACCTCAAATTCCTGGTTCGCCGCCTGGATTGTCGGAGATCTCCAAGGACAGTCGCCGTCCTCCTCCTCCCATCCACACCGTCGATGGTTGAACGTCGGAGAAGTTGACTGGGCTTGTTAGAAGAGAAGTAAAGGAGAAGATTGGCGGTGGTCTCGTGAGCTAGGGTGGCCTAGCTGTGGAGCGCACGGCGGAGAGACTGCCGCGACGGAGAACGAGCGAAAGGAGAGAGAGAGAGATCGAAAGGCTTGGTCAACTCTCCACTTCGGTTTTGACCGAAGTCAACCTTCCTCCAACCTTTTTATACGTGAATCAACGGTTAAGATCAAAACCCTAATCGATCTAACGGTTCAGATTAAAGAAGGTGAAAAGTGAAAAGGTCAAATGGTAAATCTCCTTTTTACCGGATGGATAATTAAAAGTTACCATAAACTTCAGAAATTCACAGAAATTAGCCGGAAGCTCTGAAAAATATTCCGAAAATACCGGGAGACTAGTGTCGACACGTACTACAACATTGAGTCATCAATTCAGGTATTTGGAGTACTTTTAAAAACTCGAAAATTAACTCGAGCGATAACTTATCGAATTACCGATTGCAATTAAAAGTCCTCGGTAACTCGTGAATCTCTGTGAAAGGTAACTTTTGGGTACGGGATGTCACGTATAAAAAGATTCGGGGTGTGACAATTCTCCCCACCTTATAAAAATTTCGTCCTCGAAATTTCTATACTCGAAGTCCAATACTGTGGGGGATAGTACCACTTAAAAACAATAATATTGCTCTCCAATAACAACTTCCTTCTGAGAACTCATCTGAGACGCCTCACGAATAGCATTGTCAAAACCCTAAACACATGCCTTTTACGATCAACATCCTTACTGATCCTCCTTATAAGCCAATTTCCAGTACTAACCAGAAGACTAAACAGTTAGGGTGTAAGGAAATAAGCTGATTTACGTAACATGGACATACGTGACACTAGGCATCCATTATAACCCCAAGGATACCCAACACATTCCTCAAACTCATGTAACCTTGTCACATGTCACATTTAACCAACGTAGCACTCCTTCCTACGTGGATGATAACCTCCAAAACTCCTTCATTTTCTGACACCCGACCACTCTTCTCGGGTCGAAACTAAAACATCTAAGGTCTTACCGTGGGTCACAATGATTTTCTCTTGAATCATTGATTAACTGAATCACCAAATTCTTACTGTACTCCATCTCATTTATGAGGTGGAATACAACACTGACTATCACCGATCCACCATCTGTAATCCTTCGATATCAATATACAACGTGGGGTCAACACCCATGACAACAAGCCCATGAGAAAACCATGACGACTTGTGTTACACAAACCCCTGATCTGGTTTACGCTTTCTATAAACCATTATGTCAAGTTGTCCTGTTGTAGATTAATTGTCTACCCTTGATCTATCCTTACTCAAACCACTTGCACACACAGGACATGAGTTGCCATGACTTTTAGCGTAATACCAAAACCATAGCCTTTAAATCAGGGGGATCCAAAAGCTCAGACATCGAGATCCAACAATACTTACTCCTCGCATGAAGACAAATTGTCAGGCTACGTACTGCACACGTAACTATTCTGACAACACAAATCCTGACTTTTACTCACCAGCCAAACATTAGAGTCGCTAACTCAATAATCACTTTGTGGGGTTACAACGTACTTAACAACTGGTAATACATACCCGTACTACTCATAGGTGAGGTGCCACCGACCTCCCTATCTCCTACCTTAACCTGGAATGACGCATAGTGCAGAACTTGCACTTCAACCCACCGTGCGTCTATTAAACATTATCCGCATATCAATCTGGGATTAACTTACCATTAAAAGAATCCCAGAGCCTTACCCGCTCAACAAGGATATTTCATTCATAGATGCCTCCATTACCAAATCGTCTGGTAATAACCGACAACTTTGGACATTTAACCAGATGAGACATCTACATAAAATTTAGTGCCACTGGTGCACACCCAAAGGAACCCCTGATCAAAGCATCGGGAATTAATTTCACACCGAACTTAACCATATTGATCACCGAGCATCCAGTTATCAAGGCACAAATTAACAAATGTCATCATTGCACTGGGCGCGTGAACATCACAGGGTCAACTCGCACAACTAGATAGTTCCTAACAAAACTGTCCCCCTTGCTCTGCAAGTACACCATCCACCGCATCCTCTATTTGGTAGGATTCAATATTCCCAATCACTTACCATTCTAATTGAAGAGGAAAAATAACTGCGTGCACCGAAAATCACATTACCACTTCAGATCCTAGATTACAAGATCCACCGCCACACGTTAACATCCCCTCAGATCATAACTTAATCTGAATGTGGCTTTATCACTCCACGATTCCCAATGGAGTGTTGCCCAACTTAGCAACATACCTTACTACTCTTGTAACAAATTCGTTTCCAAAACCTTGACTCGTAAACCTTGGAGTCACCTAGGAAACCTTTCCTAGTTCCACAGCATTTCATACTCACCGAAATGTTGACAATTTCGAGAGTCACCTCCAATGATCTTTCTTGCTACTACTCTACACTCGTGGCGCCAAGAACTGCCGCTAGGTCAATAATTCCTAACAAGTAGGGTCACTGCTCAAATGACCCATGACCATAGCAACGCCAACAAAACATTAATCCTCTTAGGATTTCCTTAAATTAAGCTCACTAATTGATCTCCCAGATCTTAATCCTTATTCCCCATAGCAAGATTAGGAATATTGCCGGTCACTGCAGTGGACGTAACTTATGAACCCCAAACCACGACTAAATACACCTTCGGTTACAATACTTGATTAAACCACAGCCAGTGAGTGCACAAATTCCCATGCCATCAAGCTCAGTTAATCGCCTTCGACGAAACCAAGTGTCATAACGGATGACTTTGGTTGCAGGTTGAAGCTTGAGCAACTACAAACGTTTAGGGTTTAGGGTTTAGGGTTTAGGGTTTAGGGTTTAGGGTTTAGGGTTTAGGGTTTAGGGTTTAGGGTTTAGGGTTTAGGGTTTAGGGTTTAGGGTTTAGGGTTTAGGGTTTAGGGTTTAGGGTTTAGGGTTTTAGGGTTTAGGGTTTAGGGTTTAGGGTTTAGGGTTTAGGGTTTTAGGGTTTAGGGTTTAGGGTTTAGGGTTTAGGGTTTAGGGTTTAGGGTTTTAGGGTTTAGGGTTTAGGGTTTAGGGTTTAGGGTTTAGGGTTTAGGGTTTAGGGTTTAGGGTTTAGGGTTTAGGGTTTAGGGTTTAGGGTTTAGGGTTTAGGGTTTAGGGTTTAGGGTTTAGGGTTTAGGGTTTAGGGTTTAGGGTTTAGGGTTTAGGGTTTTATGGTTTTAGGGTTTAGGGTTTAGGGTTTAGGGTTTAGGGTTTAGGGTTTAGGGTTTAGGGTTTAGGGTTTAGGGTTTAGGGTTTAGGGTTTAGGGTTTTAGGGTTTAGGGTTTAGGGTTTTAGGGTTTAGGGTTTAGGGTTTAGGGTTTTAGGGTTTAGGGTTTAGGGTTTAGGGTTTAGGGTTTAGGGTTTAGGGTTTAGGGTTTAGGGTTTTAGGGTTTAGGGTTTTAGGGTTTAGGGTTTAGGGTTTAGGGTTTAGGGTTTAGGGTTTAGGGTTTAGGGTTTAGGGTTTAGGGTTTAGGGTTTAGGGTTTTAGGGTTTAGGGTTTAGGGTTTAGGGTTTAGGGTTTAGGGTTTAGGGTTTAGGGTTTAGGGTTTAGGGTTTAGGGTTTAGGGTTTTAGGGTTTAGGGTTTAGGGTTTAGGGTTTAGGGTTTAGGGTTTAGGGTTTAGGGTTTAGGGTTTAGGGTTTAGGGTTTAGGGTTTAGGGTTTAGGGTTTAGGGTTTAGGGTTTAGGGTTTAGGGTTTAGGGTTTAGGGTTTAGGGTTTAGGGTTTAGGGTTTAGGGTTTAGGGTTTAGGGTTTAGGGTTTAGGGTTTAGGGTTTAGGGTTTAGGGTTTAGGGTTTAGGGTTTAGGGTTTAGGGTTTAGGGTTTAGGGTTTAGGGTTTAGGGTTTAGGGTTTAGGGTTTAGGGTTTAGGGTTTAGGGTTTAGGGTTTAGGGTTTAGGGTTTAGGGTTTAGGGTTTAGGGTTTAGGGTTTAGGGTTTAGGGTTTAGGGTTTAGGGTTTAGGGTTTAGGGTTTAGGGTTTAGGGTTTAGGGTTTAGGGTTTAGGGTTTAGGGTTTAGGGTTTAGGGTTTAGGGTTTAGGGTTTAGGGTTTAGGGTTTAGGGTTTTAGGGTTTAGGGTTTAGGGTTTAGGGTTTAGGGTTTAGGG